>CM037877.1:106743288-109143288 GCA_021292165.1 Shinisaurus crocodilurus
CCTATTTCCTGCAATTGCACGTTGTTGTTGTTGGAAATCACAGGCTGATTACACATACTTCTAGGTTTCTGGTTCAGTCATAAATCCATTTTGCAACTGTCCCATATGTGACGCCAGGTGCTCTGACTTGACACTGCCTGGGAGGTGCAAAATGGCTTCCTACTGTGAAATGAATAGTGTTGGTACAATAATATTCTAAGGGTTAGCCTTGTGGAAAACCCAACAACGAATGGTCTTGTAGCACCTTACAGACCAACAAATGTACTGTAGCATCAGGTTTCCTGGACTAAATCCCTCTTCATCAGATTTTATACATAATGTATGTCAATCTTTTAGGTGAGAGTCCCTGAAGGAACTGGAACAAATGAGGTATTGTAGTGCTTTGCTATGGGCTCATGTGCTGGTAGCTGGATGCATGTAAATATCAGTCGATTTCCATTATAAAGTAGTGTTTATATGTCTACTGCACAGCTGGAGTATGGAGTGCCTGAAAGATTCCCCCCCGGTTTGATTGCCAGTAGAGCTGGGCCAAACCATCCAGCCCAGCTTTTTCCATCCATTTGGGGTGGGCAGGGGTGAGACAAGAACTCCCCTCCCCCAAAGATTGATTCAATCTTCATGAGAGGGCAGTGTTCTTAAGGCCTTTCAAATAAAAGAAGAGGTTCCAAGGGCTCCCCCCATTTTGAAGCAGTATACAAATACTGTAAATAAAAATAGACGAGCCACCCCTACCCCTATGCAGCAGCCCACTTAAGAGAATGCCCCATGGGAATGATGATGTATAGCACATTCTGTCGAGGAAGTGAATGCTGCTGGGCGGCAGAGCTGGCTTGGCTGTTTTACAAGTTTTTGGAAACTTGTAACAAATCTTCTTTTGTAAACAAAAAAAAAGCAGGGCCGGCCCTACCATTAGGCAGAGTGAGGCAGCTGCGTCCAGTGGCAGATGCTCAGGGACAGGAAGTGGCTGTGAGCTGTTGGAGGACAAAGCAGTGTGTGCCATGTGGCTTACCCTGTTTCCCCCAAACCTAGCCTGCTGTCTCCAGGTGTTGTGGAGGATGCTGTTCCATTGCCCATGTTGAGGTAATATTAAGCTGCCAGTCCAGTTGGGCTTCTTCATGTGGAATTCGAGAGGTGCCATTTGTCTTTCACTTCAGGCAGCAAAATGTCCTAGGCCAGCCCTGAAAGAAGGAAATAAAAACCCCTCAGCGCCTTGCATTTATTTGAATAAGGTCACCACACAACCATACACTGTGAAAGACCTTAGAATTCCCCACCCTCACCAAGATCAATGACCCGCCCTACTTCTTCAGGGGGACAAATGGCCGGACCAAAAGTGGAGCATGGGGTTTCAGCCTGACTTAAATGCTGGTGTCTGGAGAGAGGCTTTAAAAATATGGAACTGGTTTTACACTCTACTGCTTTTAGCTCAATGGTTTCTCTCTTCTCTGTTCATAAATCTAAGACATTTGCCTGGTCAATAAAAAGTAATTACCTTTTTTTATGGTTGCTTTCTTAGTTTCCAGCTGTTAATTTTCTATCCACTTGGATATGAGCATAAGATTTTAGAGTCCCTTCTCTTTCAATTTTAAGATTTTAGAGTGGCAATCAGATGGAGCGCTTGTGTTGGAAATACAGAAATATGCATGCAGAGTGTAGCAATTCTGTCGCCAATCTTGACCGTTAAAATAACTATCTCAAGCCAAAATCTGCTTCATTCAAAAGATTATGGTTCCAGCTTGGGTGGCCACTTGCACATGAGGAATGCAACACAAAAGACAGGCACAGATTTCCACAAAACGTGCATGTGCTGATTTATATGCACAGATCAAAAGTTAGACAGAATTGCTGTACTTAAATAGAAACACATAATACATGTCACCCTACGGAGAAAGACTATGATGACCAGATGGCCTGAGAGCCTGCTCGGTCTGCTGTCCAGGTGCTAACTGTTGATGGGCAACTTCAGAGCCTCTTGCTCATGATAGTTTTATTAAAGTTGGGCCTCTTGTCACTGTGCAAATAACAAGAAAGATTTCCTGCCTTTAAAAATTGGCTTGTCATCTTCAGATACAGCCATGAGCCCAGGAAGAGTGAAGTTCCTCTACCATAGTTCCTGTTTTGAGGAGAGCATTACCTCATTAACTTCTGACTGAGGAAAGTGCAACCACAAAGAATTTAGCAACATGCCTTTCCAGAACCAATTATGTCTTGCACTGGTACCTAACAGACCTGATAGATAGATAGATAGATAGATAGATGATAGATAGATTGACTTAAGGAATGAAAGTGAGGATATGAAACAATATTGAGAGAGAAGGATTTAACAGCTGATAAAAGTTGGCTGTAACACTGAGCACCATTTTAGTGGAATGGTGAGAGATAAATTACAGTTAAAAATGATGGCGGTTCAGTACGCATGAAGCTGGACACTCGTCGCGCCACTCATCTCCTGCTCGATTTAGGTTTGCATTTGCGATCACTGCTTGCTTTGTGCAAAGGGGAGATTTGTTCAAAGCGAGCAGTGATCAAACAGGAGCTTTGCGCAAATCTCCCAAAATTGTGCAATCTCCCAAAATTTGTGCAAATTTCCATAGACTAAAGCAGGACTGATTAAGTCTAATGAGGAAATTTGCTCAAATAGGAAATTTGTGCCAATTGAACTTGGAATCGGGAACAAGGTGAATGAGACCATGTGTCAAGGATATGCAAACATTTCAGTGGACATGTACTTGCGGTCACATTCAGGGCTTTGAACAGGGCATGCTCTCATGTTTTGTGAGCAAAAATGAAATTCCCATACATCCACGCAAGCTAGCCCAACCACCAATTCATGTGCTGGCCATGCATTAGACACCATTGGAAAACAACATGCACCCACGAAGCTCCTCCATACAAAAGGGGATTCTGATTCTCTCAGGAACTGTCCTTCACATGGAGGACCTCTATATGCCCATGTTGGTACATGGACAGGGACCCTTCTCACAGTTGCTAAATGTTTAGCCAGAAGATGAGTCAAGGAACTAGCCCAGATGGTCCTATAGCCTCCTCATGCATACTTTTAACAAGTGATAGGATTCTTCTAAATGAACCCTACGTTGGTGGGTCATATAGAAAAAAAGCCAATCTCTTAGGTACAGCCAACACAATAGCTTTATTAAAGTTTGTTGGCATCTTGGCTAAAGAGAAAGATGGAACATATGTGAGTTACTCTTCAATGACCCCTTTCCTGCCTTTAAAAATTGGTTTGCCTTCTTTTAACACAGCAAGCCGCAAGCCTGTAAAGAGCCAAGTCCTGATGCACAGTTCCTGTTCGGAGGAGAGCTCTACCTCATTAACTTCTGACTGAGAGAAGGTGACCACAAGGAATTAAGCAACATGCATTTCTCTCATGTCAAAGGAGCCATCAAAAGCTAAATCACTGCAGGGCGGCCCACTTATTTGCTAAGCTCCCAACTGCACAAGGATCACAAATGCCCCATAAATTGGGCTCCAAAACTGTTGACTCAGAAATCCCTTCTGCCATTTAAATTTTTTAATCTACTCCTTTCACCTGCTGCTGTGTGAATAAGGATTCGTTCACTCCTTCATCATTTCCATTCCCATAGCTGCATTGATAAAAGAATATCATTATTACTTGCGCTTACGCTGAGCCGTACCTGGCATTTAAAGTAAATTGCCACAAGCTCATAAACAACAGAAGACAGGAGGGGGGTAGCGAGATTGAATTTGGCACTAATTTAAATTTCAAAACAGCTTTACAGGGGATGCTCACTGAGATGCAATATCTCATTAGCCCAACTGTCAGGTGGGTTGGAGTATATCTCGATAAAGTGCAGATTGATTTAGCAAAACATATGAAGTGCAGGACTTCTTCTTCTTCCTAAGCTGTTGGGATTCAGGTTATTTTTTCAGGTAGCAATTCTGGTCACCTGCTGAAGCCAGGTCCATCTCTAACTGGAGAAACAGGAGCATCTTTCCACTGCAGTGTGTTTGTTTGTGGACAAAATCACTCAGATTTCTCTTGACTGGAGCTTCTGCAAAGCTTTAGGCTTCTGAGGTTGTGGACTAGTTTCATCCACTGTCACCGGCTGGTGAGCAGAATGTGATTAGCAACAGGAAAGCAATCAGCCATGAGTTAGGGCTGAGCTGACACTTATTCCTGATTTGTGCAATTGTCCTATTGCAGGCTAATGTTGCTCATGCCTCATTTTGGGAGGACTGGTTACTGGACAGATTCAAATCTGAGTGGCTTTTCAGGAACATGAATGATTTCTTAGACCGTACAAATCAAGCCTTCTGTCCAGGCTTGGCACTGAGGCTGCACTTGCAGCATTGGTCCATGCTCTCCAGAGCTGCCCCCTGGGCAGCTTGATGGACCTTTATGTGGCTGTTGATATGGCCAAGCAGGTATTGGCATACAGGTGACATAATTGTGAGATCTTGCTAGGGTTATTATGGGACCACTCATTCCTGGCTGGGATGTCCTAAAGTGGGGATGTGGAACCTCCAGCCCACAAGCCAAATTGGCCAACCAGGTGGCTGATCCAGAAGCTACAGCCCCTCAGAAGAGAGAGGAGTGGAAGAGCAACTGGGACACAGCTCAGTCACTTTGTTCTTCCATCACCTTTCATGCAGGGAAGATGAGGGAGGAACAAGGTTGGTGCCTCAGTGGGCTTTGCTCTGCCCAGGCTTTGCCTATCTGGGGAAAGCTTGGGCAGAGCAAAGCAGGTTCCCCAATTGAGACACTGGTTGGATAGCTCCAGAGGGCAGGCTCCACCCCTGACATCATGA
Source organism: Shinisaurus crocodilurus (assembly GCA_021292165.1). Lineage (NCBI taxonomy): Eukaryota > Metazoa > Chordata > Lepidosauria > Squamata > Shinisauridae > Shinisaurus > Shinisaurus crocodilurus. The sequence goes on from CM037877.1 coordinate 106,748,080, forward strand.
ACAGGGCCCCACCCACTGTCATCATCTGGCTCATGGGGGGGAAGCAACGGCAAATCCAGCTCCCAGACCCAAATGGATTCCTCACCCCTGTCCTAAAGTGTGGTGATAGGAATCTGCTGCTGTTCATCTCCTCATAACCTTCACTGTGGTACTCTCAGGGATCCATACATTTTCTATTAATTTCTTTGTTACATTTATATCCCACCTTTCCTCTAAGGAGCCCAAGGCGGTGTACATATAATACTCCTCCTCTCCATTTTATCCTCACGTGAGCAGTGCAGGTCGGATGATTAAGCAAACCTGCTCACCTCACTTCAGTGGACCTCACACGGATGTGGAGGCTGCTCCTTAGTGATCTAGAAAGCTGCAAGGCATTACTTTGCTCAGCGGAATCGTTGACCCTGTGCCTTTAGGGACCCTTCCGTACTGAAGCTAATAGGCTCGTCATTATTTTCTCAACTTTCGACTAATCTTAAATATTTCAGCCTCCCAATCAGGTTCAATCGCTTGGCATCAGCAGTCAAAAGAATCTCAGGAGAAAGGTCTGGAACGGGTCTCTTCCTGAGAGATTGGGGAGCCATTAACAGTCCGAGTAGAAAGCAAAGGAGCAATGGTCTGGCTTAGATAAAGGGCAGCTCCAGGTGTTCAATGTGAATGCTTTTTCTTCTTTTAAAAAAGTGACACACTTTGTTTGACTTCCTATGATACCAGACTATGATAATTCAACTAGAGCCGAGGTGAAATTTCTCAGAAACCATTTTTCTGAGAATACTCTGAGGCTTTTCTTTTTCTCACCATCCTAGAAAATTGAGGCCACTTTGCAGAATGTTCTCGGATGATTCACCACCATTTTTCTGTGGGTGATGGCCTCCATTCTCTCTCTCTCTCTCTCTCTCTCTCACTCACACACACACACACACACACACACACACACACACCTGCCCTAGTCATGCCTCACTAGGTATGAGGGATTCTGGGGGAGGCAAAATGGTGGCCAGGCTACCAACACAGCCACTGCGGCAGCTGCTTTCAATGGCAGCAACAGACAAAAAGCTTAGAGAAAAAGAAAGAGGCTGCATTCATTGCTGTCACTGTTAAGGGTCTCCCACCGGAGAAATTTCGTAAAATTTCCCCCCACCCCAACTCCTCTTCCCCAAAATAGGGTGGAGAATTCTGGGAGGTCATATGCACACAGCTCTAAAGGGACTCTCTTCCTCTGCATATGGACATTCCACTTCACTTCAATGGCTGCTAACCATGATCACTAAATGGAACCCTCTTAATCAGAAGCAGCACACTTCTGAGCATCAGATGCTGGGAACACACTTGTCTTCATGTGTTCCTTGCGAGCTTCCTAAAAGCATCTGTCGGGCTGCTGCAAGGAACAGAACGTTGGTCCAGATGAGGGACTGGGAAGGAACCTCCAGCTGGTGGGCCAGATGCAGACTTCAGACTCTTCCTAGGCCTCACCCGTGCTCTCTGAACCACACCCCAAGTCCTCAGGCCCTGCCCCATCACCAGTCCTACAAAACTGATGGAGGGAACTTTGCACGAGATGAGGAAAAGAGAATGTCTGGAAACAAATGCCACCCCCATCCCATTACGTACTGAACAAAGGTAACAGTTTTATTTATTTATTTATTTTATCGATTTGTTGCATTTATATCCTGCCTTTCCTCCAAGGAGCTCAAGGCAGCATACATGATCCTCCTCCTCTCCGTTTTATCCTCATAACAACCCTGCGTGGTAGGTTAGGCTAAGAGTCAGTGACAGTGACTGGCCCAAAGTCACCCAATGAGCTTCATGGCTGAATGGGGACTGGAACCCAGGTCTCCCAAGGCCCAGTCCAACACTCTAACCACTACACAATCCATAGCTCCACTCATTTTGGGCTCTGGCCACACCCACTGCTGGAATGTAGACCCAGATAAGTTCTGATTCAGATTATTTGTGTATAGCTCTAAACTGAACAGGAATAGATTCAGCCACCACCATTTTAGAGACCCTTTATAGGCATTTGTTTGTGTAGAATGAACATGCATGGGGGCGCAGCAGCAAATGTTCATTGTATGTACAGAGAACCTCTAGGAACACAGCTGTATGTGGGTAGGGCTCTGTCTCTGCCTTTGCAATGTATGTTCCACATCATGTGCTCTCTTTACATATGGTTGTACAGGGCAATCTGCATGCACACTCCTTTTCATAGATCACAGAGTTGGAAGGAGCCTACAAGGCTATCGAGTCCAACCCCCTGCTCAATGCAGGAAACTAGAGGAGGGGTCTCCCATCCAAGTAATAACCAGGCCTGCCTGACCCTGCTTAGCTTTCCACGCTCAGACAAGCTGAGCCAGCGTGAGCCACAGGCCTGTATGTGTTACACTATATGTGTTATACTAAACACATATACCTAGGTGGAACCCACTGCTGTGATGCTGCTGCCCCCCAAAAAAAAAATTCATTCCATATGAACGAATGCCTGGAAAGGACTTTTACGGGCAGCTCACAGATGACTGCATGGCAGGAAAACAAATGAATTTTAATGAGGCCATGTTTATTAGGAACTGAACTAAACTGAAACATAGAAGCTATTTTAAAGTCCAATAATTAGAACTCTAACGCAGGGGTGGTTTTAACATTGCATTTTAATCCTGTTCATTTAAATATCATGAATAATAGTCTGTGTTCAGGAATCGCCGGACATTCAAATGATGGAACTCAGTTGATTCGGGTTTATGATGGAAGAAATGTATTACATCTATTTCTACAGGCATCTTCCTCCTAATCACCATCATCCTGTTTTAGAATCCAAGACGTGGCCCTCAACACCAATAGAAACAGCCATGCCATTGCCTTCACTCCAGACTTACCTAATCAGAGCCCTTTAGGGTATGGATCTGTACTACTACAGTAAGCAGCAAGGTATAGTGAGCCCCAAAGGTGTGGTTGAGGGCAGAGGTCAGGAAGGACACACCTGGGTTACCATGGTGGCCAGTGGACAATTCTAGATCCTTCCAGACTTGGCAATCCCATGAGAGTGAGCTGGGCCCCACAGAGCATGCACAGTTTGCCGTGCTTTATTTGAGGGCTGAGAGGAAGAAGCTGTCAGCATTGGAGCCAACTGGAGTTAGGAGGCTAAGGACCCAGGTGCTGCTGAATCCCCTTCCCCCTGTCTTGAGGTCACCGGGGGATCCTGATGAGTAGATGTCATTGGAGATGGACACCTGCCTGCCACCCTTTTGCCACCCCACCCTTGACAATGCTAATACAAATAACAATAATCAGGGTGGAAAGTTTTAATGGATTTAATCCATAGATCAATCAATTACCACTCCAGTCCTGTGCAGGCCGACTTGGGAACAAGTCCCAGTGAGACTTATTAGTGAGTAAACAGACATGCATACTTGGGAGTGTGCTGTAGAGTGCCAGTATGCAGCTTTAATAGAGGAGGGCAAATTCTTATTGGCACACCGGTGAATCAATGGGGAACAATGGTATATTCTTTAAGGCAGGGGTGGGGAACCTCAGGCCCAGGAGCCAAATCCAGCCCTCCAGACTTGCCCACACAGCCCCACCCTCTTCACCAAACCGCCAATCACTTCGCGGTCACTTGGCTCTTGTGCAGTTTCCCCCCCATTTCATTTCATTTATTTATTTATTTATTATATTTATACCCCACCTTTCTTCCTGTAAGGAACCCAAGGCAGCCTACATAATCCTCCTCCTCCTCCTCCTCTCCATTTTATCCTCACAACAACCCTGTGAGGTAGGTTAGGCTGAGAGTCAGTGACTGGCCCAAAGTCACCCAGTGAGTTTCATGGCCGAGCGGGGACTAGAACCCGGATCTCGTTCTGAAAGGTTGCAATGCCTCTGCTGAGGCTCAGTTACTGGCAGGAAAAGCTTTCAGCTACTATAGGCTGAGGGTGGTGGTTGTATTTGGGCCCCACCCCTTTTGCCTTCAGCCCCGCCCACCAAAGGAATGCAGCTCCCAAGAGCTTCTCCGAAACTGAATTCAGCCCTCAGGCTGAAAGAGGTTCTCCATCACCGCTTTAAGGCTGTTTGGGTTCTGGGGTGACAATGCAATAGCGAATAAAAAAGAAAATATGAAGGACAGCTGTTCCATCTAACAAGGTGTGTGATGGCTCTCAGTTATTAGTTTAGTAATAAGGTATCTTACACATCTGTACAGGCACCTGTATAGGTGGTATGTTAAATGTAATCATATAATTGATGAATTGATTAAAAAGAGGATAATGAATCAACTACAAATTCTTATTTAGTTGATATCAAGTTGATGATGATGATGATGATGATGATGTAATAATATGATGTATGATGAATCAGTCTATTTCCAGTCTGCGTCACTTTCATGTGTGTCAGTTTTTGTACCCATTGTTCCATGCTGCTCCATTTCTGCATTCACCTGTTTGTTTGTTTTTAACTCTCCCATGCATTCAAATATGTATTTTAATGCATGTTTAAATGTCATTTTCTCTCAAATATGCATTTATGTATGTAAATTTAAACTGCAAAGAAGTGCATCACGACATTCAGATAAGTGAGGGCAAGTTCAAGTGGTACAGATCAGGTCATTTCATACAGGAATTCACAATGGTGGCATCACTCAAGCATCCCTAGGTAACAATAGTTCACAGACTGGCAACTGAGCTAGCAGACAGGCCACTGTGACTCTCTAGCCTGTTGTGCAACGTAATCTGTTTTCAGTGCAGTTCAGCACAAGTTCTATTATCGCTGGAGGCTAACATATTACCTTTGTTTGTTTACTATCCCAAAGGTTTAGCTTTGCCACTTTTGCTCTGGTTTACTGCTTTTGTGCAACTGCAGTAACACATGGAAAAACCTTGTGTTTCTCATGATCCGCCAAATTAATGTGCTGAACACATCCTGCAAGTATTCACCCAACACAATATTATTGCCTGGAATGTCAACCACTTATTTCATTCATCAGATGCTTCTGACCTTGCTCTTAAATAACTTACCATAGAGGAGTCCATAAAGGTTGAGAGGCTAATTGGACTACTAGGCATGTTTGAGCTTTGATGAGCGTAGAAAGGAGGAGCTCCCACACCAGGCATGCACCAGGTGAAGACTGAGCAATAGGAACAGATAATGGTGAAATTACAGGCCAGGTTAAAAAGAACTTCATAATGAATACTGTGAAACAGCCAACATGCATTTCTTGAACAGTAGCCTCTCACAGTAGAGGCAGATTTCAAAAGCAGTTTATTAGAGAGCCAGTGTAGCGTAGTGGTGAGAGTGTTGGACTGGGACTCAGGAGATCTGGGCTCTAGTCCCTGCTTGGCCATGAAGCTCAATAGGTGACTTTGGGCCAGTCACTGAACTGTCAGGGCTGGTTTACACAACCCAGGAGGCAAGTGGGGGAGGGGAGGCACCATGGGGCCATCCATGGGGCGTGCCAGGCCGCCGTTCACATGACACGGGAACCGCAGGGGACGGCTGCTCCCCCGCGGGTCCCGTGTCGTGTGAACCGGACCTCATTCTAACTTACCTCACAGCAGGGTTGTTGTGAGGATAAAATGAACAGGAGGATGACTATGTAAGCTGCCTTGGGTTCCTTGTAAGAGAAAAAAAAGCAAGATATAAATGGAAGGAATACATTTTTAAAAAATTAAAAAATTATCTGGCACAGGGCTCCGCAGTTCACAGAAGAGAAGTCAAATCCCTCTGGGCATATTCTAGGGCAGGTGTGGGCAACCTGGTGCCTTCCAGGTGTTTTGGAGCACAACTCCAACTGGTCCAAGCATTGGTCATGTTGTCTGGGACTGATGGGAATTGTAGTTCAAAGCATCTGGAGGGCACCAGGTTGGGGAAGGCTGCTCTAGAGAATTGCAGTGGCATCTGTGGGGAGTGCCCTTAGTAGTGGGAGAAGAAAGAGGGATGCCTGATCAGGGTTTAGGCAGGGTTCTAGAGGAGCCCGGACTACTCACTCATCATATACTATTCCAATTAGCCTATCCACCTATATGAGACTCCTCTATGGTAAGTTTATTTTTCATCATCTGGAGGGCCTGTTTTAGGGTTTGGGTGCACTTCAAAGAGCTCTTTGGGTCTCAGCCATGATCAGAAGATGCACACCAGGCAAAAATTTGAACTTTTGAATGTTGCCTTGAAATTTGGGTGCACTAAGGAAAGGGATGCCAGGGAGGGGGGGGTGATTTTGTGAGAGAGAGATAAATTTTTCACAGACTTTGGCAAATGGCTTTTCCACCAGTGGTAGCGGTGGTGGCCATTTCAGTTTCCTTTTTTACTTTATTTTTGCTGCTGCCTCCTTCCTGTGGGCATAAACTGCTGCCTGCCACCACCACCCATGTTTATTTTATTCGAGGGGCATTCTGGAGCTGAGAAAGGCAGCTCCACTGCTGCCATTGCCAGAGGTGGCAGCAAAAATAAAGTAAAGAAAAAGAAACTGCCACCAATGTCCACCCATACCCACTGCCAAATCTTTCACACACAAAAATGTCACTGTCTCCCAAATAAAAAAATTCCCCTCTTGTCTCTCCTGTCATGCCTCCCCACCCCAGGACACTTGAGAGCCAGTGTGGCATAGTGGTTAGAGTGTTGGACTGGGACTCAGGAGTCGAGAGATCTGGGTTCTAGTCCCCGCTCAGCCATGAAACTCACTGGGTGACTTTGGGCCAGTCACTGACTCTCAGCCTAACCTACCTCACAGGGTTGTTGTGAGGATAAAATGGAGAGGAGGAGGAGGATTATGTAAGCCGCCTTGGGTTCCTTGCAGGAAAAAAGGCGGGGTATAAATATAATAAATAAATAAATATTTCCTAGCTGATGAGAGTCAAGCTTCAGTAGCTGAGCTATGGTCCCTCCATATTAGTATCTATGGCATGGGTGGGCAACACATAGTTTTTTCAGCCCTGCTATGTTCTCCCGCTGCCGCCACAGTTGCGTCTCCAGCAAAAATGGCAGCAACTTTGCAAGGGAAACAAGGTACGTGGGAAGCGCGCACCTTGTTTGCAAGCAGAATCACACTCCCAGAAGCCCCCTGGAAGCGCAACTCTGCTTGGAAACGAGGTGAGTTCTCCCCACATGCCTTGGACTTGTGAAATTGCCACCATTTTGGCCACCGACCCCACAAATGTGGGGTCGGTGCAACCCCAAGTGGGTTCTTGGGGGGAGGTGAAGTTCAGCCCCCCCCAACCCTCAGAGGTTGCCCACTGCTGACCTGGGGGGGGGAATCACCCTAGACATTGTTTCCACAAAAACGCCCACTGAGCTGTCACAGTCGCCTCATTTGTCGAACTAGGTCACACCTGAATGTTTCGTTTAAATAGCCACCATTGTATTCCAGACCTACATTGGCCACATCTGTATTACGCTGCGCACAAATAATTTTGACTCTCATGGATTCCCCACAAAGAATCCTGAGAATTTATATTCTGTGAGAAGTGTTGGGGATGTTTTTCTGAAATGAAATAGCCTTCACAGGAAATGAAAAAGTCCTAACGTCCTGGGGGGAGCCGTGATTATTATTAAACCAGTTTGCAACCATTTTCAGTTTAAAAATTCAAATGTAGCTACATTAGCTGCCAAACTGTTTTTCCTTTTAATTAATCTGTGCAAAGAGGATGCCCAAATTACTCACGTAGTAGATGTTCTCAAAGAAACTGTGCACGTCCCAGCAATATCCCCCAAATAAATAACAGTTCTTTCCTATGCTGATTGAATGCAGAGGGAATCAAATGCTATGAAAGATACCATTATGGTGAATAAAAATGATTTGTAAAGGATGATTGACTCTCACACAAAAACAGAGGTGAATACTATACTACAGCAGCAACTTAATAAGCAATGCAAATTCAAGGAGTGGTTGCTTAAACCATGAAAACGTAAGAAGCCCACAAACTCACCACCCCTGATGAATTTCAAACAAGAGCTTGAATTAGGGTAGCCACTTACACTTCGCCAAAAAGAAGGAAATGCATCACCAAAACAGAGAACAAAAGAGGGCATTCATATGCTAATGTATGGTAGACTCAAATTTATAAATTGTTGCTATAATTTAATAGAAATGCAATACATCTCATCCTAGCGGGGAAGACTCTGACCACCGGGTGATCTGTGAGCATTTCTACACAAGGCTGTTAATCCACTGTATATACTTTCAGTTTTGTCACAGAATTGTGATTCAAGCATGCCACAAAGAGCATTTCCATGCCCACTTTCCCACTACATAACCTCTAGATGGCACTGCGGTATAGCAGAATAGCTCAATTACACAAGCGGATAAAGTATTTTCTTTTGATTTCACAAATAATACTATATTTTCCCTGCCACGTGTAGAAAAGCTCTGTGTGCCTGCTCAGTTCGCAGCCCAGGTACTACCTGCTGATGTGCAGGTTGAAGGCCCTTGCTACTCTCCTTCTTAAGGTTCTTTGTCTTTAAACAGGACGTGGTGTGGACAACCTTTCCTATAGAGGATGCATTTAAATAGAAGGCTGGACACATGGCAATCCAGGCTTGAAACTTGAAACTCAAGAGAAGCTGACAAGCTGTAGAGAAGCTACTATGTCTTGCACTGGTACATAACAGACGTGTTACTTAAATAGATACATTTAAGGCATGGAGGTCAGGGATATGAAACAATCTTGAGAGAATAGACATCATATGACAGTATGATCTGATTCCCCAAATGAATGATTGGGACTATAACATGAAATTGAAAGAGGAATGAATTAATGAGAGAATGTTCCTCACCAGACCATCCAAGTTCTGCAACCTGTTACCTGTGTAAATGATGTAATTGAGCAAATACTTTATTTAGAATAAATTTTTCTGGGAGCTTCCGGAGGGACAGGAATGGCGGTTTGAAGCTTTTTCGCAGGGCTCTCGCCCAGGGAAAAGAAGCAGCCTGGTTTCTGGGGTAACCAGATAAAATTTCTGGCTATCAATCTGACTTGGATAAGAGACAGATCGAAGGATTAACCTCATATGCTCCGTAGGTGCAAGCTCCTTGTCAGAGGCGGGATTTTTCGGTAGAGAGATTCTTCCTCCGGCAAGTTCTGAGCGGCAGGGGAGTGGCAGGAGTTAACAACGTCCTCGAACCAGGTTCCGTATCTCTGAATTAGGGCTTATGCTCTGATTTATGAGACAAGATCCGCAAGCCTCCTTGTAACATCTTTTTAAGAAGAAAAATTTATGAGTTAAAGACCCCAGCGTCTGGCAGACTCACCATTCCCAGGTCAGTTTCTATTTTCTGTATCGGAGAAGAAGGGGGGTGAAGAAACAAAACTGCTTAAACCAAAACCGAAACAAATAAATGGTCAAGAAGTAATCAAGAAATAAGGAGTATATACAGGAGGGGAGTTTCAGAAGAATTAATTGGACTGTGTATTTTTTATTTTTATTTTTTTTACTTAATGTCGAATGGGAGGTTGCTAAATGTGAACTATTTTTGCTCTTACGTCATGGGGAAAGTCGGCTTGTTTTGAAATACCAAGAACAAGATAAGACTAGGTAATTGCTGCCACCTGTCATAAATCAGACAGAAGCTGTAGCAGTGTTAAAAGTAACATATATATTGCATGATGCCAGCAAAAAAAGACTCAAGGCAAGTGGAAGAAAGAAGGAAATCTTCCCATGTGGAAGAAAATCAAACAATGGCTGAGAGTTTTAATTTAATGATGTTAAAAATGACAAACATGATGGACCAATGTCAAAAGTCTTCAGAAGAGCAAGCAAAATTTTTTAATGAACAAAAACAATCCTTTGAGAAATTAGAGAAAAAACTTGATGAAAGATTGACAAGTTTAGAAGTAACAATTAATAAAATGCAAACATCACATGAACAAGTTTCCCAGGAGTTGGGTCGCACAAATCAGAAGGTCTTGACCTTAGAAGCTAAATGTCAAGAGACAGAACAACATCTTGAAAAATGCTTAAGCGATTTGGCGCTGATGGAGCTAAGGCGAAATGAGTGTTGTTTAAGATTGAGATCAATTCCAGAACAACAATCAGAAGACATTACAAAGAGGATTATTGAGCTGTTAGCAGATTTTTTGAGGATGGAAATGAAAGTTATGCAAGCAGAAATTGATAGAGTTTACAGAATTAACTCTGGTTTTGCTGTTAAAAATAAAGTCCCGAGAGATGTCTTGATTTGGTTCGTCAGGAAAAGTTTAAGAGATCAAGTTATCCAACAACACTATAAGGAGAAAATGATGGTGAATGATGAGGGGAAAGACGTGGAAATAATTGTTTTGAAGGAAATTCCATCAAGGATTTTGCAAAAAAGGAAAGAATATATATTTTTGACTGAGAAGCTTAAACAGCAAAATATTCGATATAGATGGGAATTGCCAGGAGGAGTTAGTTTTACCATGAACCAAAGGAGATATAAGTTCAGTACGGTGGAGGAGGCGAGAAATTTTGTGGAAAAGTGGGAAATAAAACCACAAGGGTCTCGGGATGAGACTGGAGGTGCAGTTTAGAAACTCCTATGTGGATTACAAATTAATCTGATTAAAAATGGATTACAAATTTTTGTCTTGGAATATAAATGGTGCGAATGCACCACAAAAGAGAAGAAAAATATTTCATTATTTGAATAAATTGAAGTTGGATTTGATTTGTTTACAAGAGACACATACAAATAAAAGAGATTCAAAATACTTGACACAAAAGAAACTTGGAGAAGAATTTATTTCAGCTAGTACAAAGAAAAAAAATGGTGTGGTTTTATATGTAAAGAATAAACTTTCTCCAATATTGATCTTCTCAGATGAACAAGGTAGATACGTTGGAGTAGAAGTTAATATCTCGGGAAAGAAAATATTGGTAGTGGGGATTTATGCACCAAATGAAAACAAATCTATGTTTTATACACGTCTTATGGATAGACTTTTGGAATCTACATACGAAAATTGGTGTTTAATGGGAGATTGGAATGGAGTGGTGTCACCAAAAAAGATAGACATTCGGAAAAAGATATAAGAAAAAATCAGGGGAAATTGCCAAAAAGTTTTTTTGAATTAATAGAAAATCTGGAGTTGGTGGACATTTGGAGAACTAAAAATGGAGACTCCAGAGAATTTACATTTTTTTCTGATAGACATAAATCACATGCAAGACTTGATATGATTTGGTTGTCGAAAGCTATGGCTATGGAAATCTATAAAGCTGAAATATTGCCAAAAATGTTTTCTGACCATAATCCAGTTTCTGTGACTTTCAAAAGGAAGAAGTGTTCATTTAGATGGAGATTTAATGAATCATTATTGAAACAAGAAAGGGTGGTCCAAGACTGTAAGCATAAACTGAGAGAATTTTTTGAAAACAACTTAGACAAAGGTGTGGATTTACAAATAGTTTGGGATACAAGTAAAGCCTTCATCAGAGGACAATTTATACGACATAACTCCTTTCTTAAAAAAAAGAGACAAGAAAAGACAGAAAAGATTTTATTGGAAATCAGAGAGAAAGAGAAGGAATTAGAAAAATCTCCAAATAATACTAATATTTCATGGCAAATTAAAGCACTGCAGAGGCAGTTATCTATGTTGATGACGCAAGAACTGGAAATGAAATTGAGTTATGCCAAGCAAAGGAATTTTGAATTTGCTAATAAACCAGGGAAATGGTTGGCATATAAAATAAGGAAAGAGAGAGAGAAGAGAGTAATACTTAAGCTGTTGGAGGACAACACTGAAATAACGGATAATTTGGGTATGAAAAGAGCGTTTTTTCAATTTTATTCACAATTATATAAAGGGGAAAAAATTTCTGAAAAAAGAATAGATTATTTGCAACGGCAAAACTTGCCAAAGATTACAGAGTATCAAAGACAAATTATGAATGGCCCTATAACTATACAAGAATTATCTGAAGCAATTAAGAAATCAAAAAAAGGGAAAACACCGGGCCCTGATGGACTGTCAGCAATTTATTACAAATGTTTTGAAGATGAGTTGTTACAACCACTACAAAGGACTATGAATAATATCCTACAAAATGGGAAGTTACCAGATACATGGAGAGAGGCTAATATTGCATTGATACCTAAAGAAGGACAAGACTTGACTTCTGTTAAAAATTACAGGCCAATTTCACTATTGAATAATGATTACAAATTATTTACAATGATTCTATCTGAAAGACTAAAGAAAATTTTACAAGAGTTTATTCATCAGGATCAATGTGGTTTTCTGCCTAAAAGACAATTAAGAGATAACATTAGAACTGCGTTGGATGTGTTGGAATATTTAAATTGTCATAATGAAAAACAAGCAGCACTGATTTTTTTGGATGCTGAAAAAGCTTTTGACAACGTGAACTGGAGTTTTTTATTTGGAGTAATGAATGAAATTGATTTTGGAGAGAATTTTATTAAAGGAATAAAATCGATACATTCGACACAAAAAGCACAAATAATTGTTAATGGTGAATTGACAAAGCCCTGTATGATACAAAAGGGAACAAGACAAGGATGTCCATTATCTCCACTACTGTTTATTTTAGTTCTAGAAGTTTTGCTTAGAAATATTAGGCAAGATGGAAAAATCCCGGGAATAAAAATTAAAAAAGAATCATACAAGTTGAGAGCTTTTGCAGATGATTTGATGATAGTCTTGGAAAATCCACTACAAGGAGTGCAAACTCTGTTGGATAAATTAAATGAGTTTGGAGGGTTGGCAGGATTCAAGGTAAATCATGAAAAAACAAAAATGTTGGTGAAGAATATGAGAGCGGAAGACCAACAGATATTGATGCAAACATCGGGTTTTAAAATTGAAAAAAGAGTAAAATATCTTGGTATCATAATGACAAATTCGAATTCCACGTTGTTTCAAAACAATTATGTTAAGATATGGTTAGGAATTAAAAATGATATGTTGAAATGGGAGAAACTAAAATTGTCTTTGCTGGGTAGGATCTCTGTGATAAAAATGAATGTTTTACCAAGAATGATGTTCTTATTTCAAACACTACCGATTTTAACTAATGATGTGCCCTTTAAAGAATGGCAAAAGGACTTATCTAAATTTATATGGCAAAGAAAGAAACCACGTGTTAAATATATAGTTCTACAGGATGCGAAAGAAAGGGGTGGATTGGGTGTACCTGATTTGAAATTGTATTTTAATGCTTGCTGTTTTGTTTGGTTGAAGGAATGGGTGACATTGAGAAATAACAGACTTCTAGAATTAGAAGGGCATGATCTAAGGTTTGGATGGCATGGATATTTGTGGTATGACAAAGCTAAGGTTAATGTAGATTTTAAGAACCACTATATCAGAAGGGCGTTATTAAGAGTTTGGAACAAATACAAGCCCAGGTTATGCCCAAAATTACCCTTATGGATATCACCACAAGAGGCATTATACAGGAAAGAAATGACAAGCAATGAGAACTGGTTAAAATACAGAGAAATATTGGAATTGCGTCAGGGAACACATTGGATTAAAACACGGGATTGTTTAGTAACACAAGGTCATAACTTACACTGGTTTTCATACATGCAATTGTTAGAGAGATTTAAAGTGGATAAAAGAATGTATGATATAGAAGAGGATAAGTCTGAATTTGAAATACAATTGTGTACAGGTGATGATCATGTAATTGCAAAAATGTATAAATTTTTGTTGAAGTTTGGGACAGAAGAAGAACAAGTTAAAGACTGTATGGTTAAATGGGCAAGGAACTTTGGATATAATATAATGATGGAACAATGGGAACACATGTGGACTAAAGGTATAAAATTTACACTGTGTTCTGATCTTAGAGAGAATTTTTACAAGATGATGTATCGTTGGTACCTAACTCCTGTGAAATTGGCTAAGATGTATAATAATGTGTCAAATGTATGTTGGAAATGTCAAAGTCATGAAGGAACATTTTATCATGTTTGGTGGACATGTAAAAAAGTGAAAACATATTGGGTACAAATACACACATGGATACAAAAGATTTTAAAAGTGAATATTAAACTGAAACCAGAAATGTTTTTATTGGGTATAATAGACTTGCAACTTGAGAAAGACTATGGAACATTACTACAATATATGATGACGGCAGCAAGAATAATCTATGCTCAAAAATGGAAAGAAGCAACTATACCAACTATAGAAGACTGGTTGTTGAAAATGTTGGACTTAGCAGAGATGGCAAAATTGACTTGCTTAATTAGAGAAAATTTTTTAACTTCATTCAAGAAAGACTGGAAACCTCTGGTGGACTTCTTGGGGAGGAGGGAAAGTGACTTAATAACTTTTGGTTTTGATTTCTGAAGATGGGTGTGATAGAAATTCATTATGTGAAAATAGAAGAAACTTATATATTGGATAAGGATTGGTATTGTTTGTCAGACAATGAGGCGGAAGCCAAATGTTGTTTTGGAAAATTCAATAAAAAAATTCAAAAAAAAAAAAAAAAAGAATAAATTTTTCTGCATCGTTGCTATTTGGCATAATTTATTCAAGTTTTGCTAATCAGAGTACTGAAACTTTACTCCCAACCAATAGGAATCTTATTTAGTCACCCCTCTGTGGCTTTTAAAATTTTATCAAACTTCCAACCATACCTCTGTAGCCATAAAAGTTATAAACTTATCATTTTAAATGTAAATTGTGATTCTCTAGAAGGTGAATTCAATGCCCGGTAATTAATACATTCTACAATTTCCCTCCACTCCAATGGAAGGATAGTGTATAGACCAGTCTTGATCCATTTGGTGATTAATGATCCATTAGCTTTAATGCCATATTGATTTGATCTTCACAATGAAGAACGCTGGCCAAGCTTTGGAACAATCCTAGGATCCCCCTGGAACTCACTTTAAAAAACCACAGTTAGACAGTAGTGGCCCAACCTCTAAGAGGCCATTTTAATCTTAAGGCAGAGATCTGAATCTGGGCTACACAAACAGACCCCCTCATAGATAGTTAGCCTTCCTGCTGAAATTGGTGCCAGCTATCCGTAAAGACTCTCCAGCTGAGGAGCACATCATGTGCCTGTTGCATTCAAAATCAAAGAGAAAGCTATAATGCTGAAGTATGGGATGTTTTCTTCTGGATTGCATTGCTTTGAAGTGTTGTAAACCAGCCTGAGTGCTGCAGTGGAAAGGTGGGATATATATTATTTGGGAGGAGGAGGAGGAGGAGGAGGAGGAGGAGGAAATTGATGATGATGATGATGATGATGATGATGATGATGATGATGATGATGGTGGTGGTGATGATTTGTATCCAGGATCTGACTTCTGTGAAAGGAAAGGATCTTACATGACAGGAAGGAAGGAACTTGTGGAAAGTTCCCCTACCCAATTTGGGGGGATCCCCTCTCCGCCCTCACCACAGCTCACCCCATTCAGCAGGGTCTCCTGACTCTCTGTAGCATTTTCAAGGGCTGGAGGGGCTGCCATGGGAAGGAGGGGGCAAGGAAGTTAACTTCTGCCAGCACAGTTGATCAACTTAATTCTGGATCCAACCCAATAATGGTAATAATTACAATAACTATAATAATAACTACTACTGCAGTAGCAGCTTTTTCTAGCAATTTGAAAACACACACACACACACACGTTAATGGGTTGTCAGGGGCCAGATAAAATTGCCCTGAGTTGCTGCATTGGCCCATATACCAGCAGTCGGCTATTCGTAATGAAGACTATGTGGTTTCTCCTATGCAATGTATTTTCAAGGTTAAACTGAAAAGTTTATCAATGTAGTGAAGGATATTTCCAGAGCCACATGTTATGTGCTCAGTAATTTGAAACCTTTATAGGCTGATCTTATCAAAATTAATCTGTTTTGCATAGTACAAGAGACCATGGAGAACTGGTGAAAGAAAAGCAACCTAAGGGCATTAGATTTGTAAAGGGAACAGATGAAAGTATATATGTACTGCCTGAAATCTCCTGGAGATTTTTAATACTGTACTTGGTGCTGAATTAAAGGTTCTCCAGTGAGCAGTGTAAGATGCACTGCTTTGCAATAAAGCTCATGGCTGATATATAGCACAGTGTTCCAAGAGCAATGATAAATCAGTAAATGGGGCATTTATGTTGCTGAACTTGAAATAAAGTGAGGAAACTGGTTTGGAACAGGTGTGATTTTGGAGGCCCGTGGTGAGAGAATTCCTCAACATCCTCTATTCCAATTGATGATCTCCATTTTATAACAGCATACAAGAGGTGGAAGAATCCGGAAATATAGGGCCCAGCTGCACTGGAATGATTTCCAGAATGGATCTGGAACCTGCCACATTCTGGTGTGTCCTTCTAGGTTCATTTTAGAAGCAGGGATGGGGGAAATATAGGGTTTTTTTGTTTCCATTTTAATGCAGTTCTACCTAATTTGCATGTCCTGACCCAGCAAGAAACCGAAACACAGTTATACATTGGCATTTGAACTTCTCTGAATTTTGCAATGTGATGCTCTGATCAAAACATGTGTACAAGAGTGAATTATATTACAGGAAAAGGCACAAAAATGTGTATATTGGTGAAAATAATTTACAAAATGCTACAGAAGAAATGCTTAGGTCTAGCTGACCTCAAGCATCCCTAACCTACAGTAGCTCAGCAATGTCCCAGGCCACACTAAGCCTCACTCTATGAGCCTGGGAGTTTTTGGTACAGCAAGTAGTCAATGATAGTTGGATGGCATTCATCGGAATTACATACCAGTTCAATAGAAATCCACAACCACACAATACAGAAATAAAATCGGTACTTCAAATGCAAAAAGGGACAGTTAAAGAAGAATAATTTTATGGATATATGGAATCAATTATTAGACTATGTCAGTGATGGCGAACCTATGGCACGGGTGCCACAGCTGGCACGCAGGGACCTCTCTGTGGGCACTCGAGCCATTGGTCACCAGATCGCGAAAAGACCGTCCCCTTCTGCAAAACACTAATGATCTTGTTCTTTCTCACAGTGTAGAACAGAATGATTTTGTTCTAGAATTCCTGTTATAGAATTCTTTTCTTCATTGTTATCACATTTAAAAGATTTTGAAGAATGATGCACAGAGCATGGCTTGGATGTAAAGCCCTAACAGAGTGCTGCATGTGTTGCTCTCAAACTAACGGAGTATGAGCCAAGGTTTGACAAATTATCAGCATGCATGCAATAGCAAAAATCACATCAATTGTGCAAAAGCATGCCCAATGCAAACTTTTACCTAATTCAGTGTTTGCAGTCCAAAACATAAAGTGTTTAAAATGTGTTAAGCACATTTAGTTTTCTTGTTTATCTTGCTCATCCTAGTACAGGTTGACTTTTACTTTTACTAATCTGACACCTGTAGAAGCAGGGAAAGGACCCAGAGTAAAGCTTGCCCCATACAATTTCAGTCTGGCATATAATCATATTACAAGTTGAGAATCCCTTATCCAAAATACATGTGCCTAATTATTTAAAAGTTTGTATAAATTCCCTTCAGGCTATGTGTACAATGTAGTACTATAATATTTTTTTAGTTGATTTTTTTTTTCAACAAAAAACTGTTTGTATCATTGAAAGCCCTGTTATTGTGTTTTCCTTTTAAGACAAAAGATGTTAATTAGTTCGGACAACTGTATGAGTTGTTTTTCTAAAACTAAAACCTTGGTATTCAGGTTTAATTGAGTGTTGGCACTTTGAAATAAGTAAGTTGGTTTTGTGTTGCAGTTTGGGCACTCGGGCTCAAAAAGGTTCACCATCACTGGACTATGTATTAATAAAGGGGAAGGGGAGTATGCCTTGCCAGGATATGTTATATTTTTGGAATGTGGAACTCAATTGATTAAGGGGATGGAAGTATATTAGTTGGTCCCTAGGCGGGTGGGGGGTGCACCTTATGATTTACTGTAGTTGTATGTTTTTGTTTTACAGTGTTGGATGTAGTTTATAATAACTAAATAATTTTTTTTAAAAAAATCGGTAGAGTTCTGATTAACTACTATTTTAATCTTAAATGGCAACATTTGAAACATGCATCAAGTTATCAAGCAATGGTACAATATGATGTATGAACACATTGTGATTTGCAGCTATACTTAAACATAGGAATGAGGCTTGTATGAAACAAGTGACGCACGTCAGCCATAAGTGAAACTGAGCTGAGCCAAAAATCCCGGCCACTGCACTGCAAAAGAATCAGCAAGGTGAAAGGGGTTGGGAGAAAACAACATTCAAGCCTGATTCCTACCAAGTTTGGAGTGGCAGCAGAACAAACAGAAATCAATAAATGATATTAATTTGTCCTGACACTATGAAACCACAGTGAAAGCAAGATGAAGATAAACATATGTGTCTGATTTTTAAAACTC
The DNA here is from genome assembly GCA_021292165.1 of Shinisaurus crocodilurus. NCBI lineage: Eukaryota > Metazoa > Chordata > Lepidosauria > Squamata > Shinisauridae > Shinisaurus > Shinisaurus crocodilurus. The sequence goes on from CM037877.1 coordinate 106,766,389, forward strand.
CCTGGAACTCATTTGAACCCTCAGTGAAGGCTGACATCTTTGATTTCAGCTGCTCCTTTCAGGGGGGGAGGGGGGAGAGAAGAAGACTTGTTTTTTTTAAAAAAAAAATTGATTTCCCCCCCAAAACAAATTAATTACAGCTAATCACAAATAATAACAAAACAGTAACAAATACTACATTAACATTGTGCACCCCCCACCCTCTTGGGACCAAGCTATATTCCCCGAAAGATATCAGATATTATTCTGTTTTCCAAAAATGTAACAGAGAAGAAGACTTCTAACTTTCAAAGATCTATCTACCTTATTACGATGGCAGGCATCCTGTGACCATAAACAACTTTTGTATTTAATACTTCTGTTCAAATTGGTTCCGCTTCTTGTTGCACAGTAGAAATGTTTTCTAATTTCAGCTAATTCGACTTTATCTGAACTTAGCCAGTGCATGCAAAATGAAAGCTCTGAGAGAATATTCTTTGGCATGTGTCCTTCCCTTCATGTAGCTTTACAGGGAACGGATATGCCAACCAACAGATCTGAGACATATTATTAACCTTTGAGTTATGAATTGTAACAAATGCAAGGAAAGGTTTTCATAACTGGCATTGCCGCAGCATGGACACTAACATCAATCAAAAGCATCCTAACTGAGCAGTCAATGTTTTATTCATGTGGTGAGATCAAGCTCCATTAGAGAACTCCAGTAACTCTGTGTGGCTCTGTCTCCCAGCCACTGGGCACTGACTCTTGGCAGAAGCAAGGGAGTCATGGATGGCAAACTCACCCCCAAGGCAGCAAAGGAAATAAACCAACAGAGCAATCCTATACATATTAACTCAGAAGTAAGTCCCATGGTATTCAGTGGAGTTTACTTACATGTAAGTGTGCACTGGATCTCAACCTAAGTTAAGTACACAGAGCATACTCTGAGGAAGGGCCATAGCTCAGTGGCACAACATATGCTTTGCATGCAGAAAATTCCAGCTTCAATCCCTGGCATCTCCAGGTAGGACTGGGAAGGAAGGCTGGCATAGGCAATACTGGGCTGGGTGGACCCATGCTCTCATTCAGTATAAGCCAGCTTCCTATGTAGTCCGGCATCAAATGGCCACCATCTCTATAGCCTCCTTGATGATCTAACAAAAACCATCTAGGATGAGGTGAGAGATGCTTTAATGGCTCTGACTTACAGCAGTACGCCCTGGGGCGTTCTTTAGCTTACCTAGAACTGATCTTATTGGCCTGAATGAGAACTGTGAATCAGCAAGTATTGAGTGATCTCCTGTGTCCAAGCATGTGAATCAGCCCATTCACTAAGATTGTATGCTCAAAGCTAGCTCTCCCCTCTCCTTTTATATATGTTTGCACCTTTTATATGCCATCAGTAGTCTAATCATGATACAATACTCACTGGCGGGATAGGTAATGATATGCAAACCCATGGGCACAAGACACCAAGTTATAAACTAGTGTCGCCATAAATAATCTAGCATCAAAACAGAACTTTCCTGTTGTGTAACAAATGTGCTGTCTTCCAGTAACATACAGTGAAACCTCATTTCTCTGCCCACATGTTTGAATGTGCCTGTATATTAAAAACTCTCCCTGAACATATAGACAACTAGCCAGGCTGGGAAAATAATATTTTTCACTGACTGGGTTCAGAATACATGATAACCCACACTCAACGGTTGAGTGCGAGTTGTTGTTGAACTGTGCAATGTTGTTGAAATGTGGGTTATTGTGTTGTCTGAACCCAGTCATTGTCTAAACCAGGGCTCTCCAACCTTGGGTCCCCAGATGTTGCTGGACTACAGCTCCCAGAATCACTTGCCATTAGTCATGCTGGCTGGGTATGCTGTGAGCTTTAGGCCAGTAACATCTGGGGACCCAAGGTTGGAGAACCCTGGTCTAAACATATGATCTCCTATTTGCAATGTGAATTGCTACAGTCCATCAGGATCAGCACCAGAAGATTGCCTGCACCATGAAGCTAAATTCTAAATTCCGGATGTTAAAGGCAAATGTGTGCTGTGGAACCTTGATGTTGAGGCTGCTGTTTTTGTTTATTGTTGCTTTTTTATATATAAAGAAAAAGTAGCTTTGACGGAGAGGAATGTAGAACAGATAAGGGGAAAGACAGGCTCCATTTCTTCACTCCAGATCCTGACATCTTTTTCCAAACGGACATTTTGAATCCTGCAGGGGGCTGAAAAATTATTAGGAGGGGAAACTTGGATCAGAGAGACAATAAATGGGCTCTATTCTACAGCCCTGTCTCCCCAAACTGTTTTTTTTTTCTTTTAAAAGATTGCATATGCTTGTGTGTACTGTGTAGTTTTTATGTTGTTTTATTATTCTCCCCCAGCCCAGCCCAAGCCCAGCCCAGCCCAAAGTACGGTACCTTCTTCATCTTCCACAGAGACCCCCTCTGGACTTTGAGAAACATTAAGAGAGATGCTCAGTGAAATATTGAGCCATTGATTGGATAATTCATGCTAATTTGTGTGTGCTTCTAGAGTAAGGGTGGGAATTATTCATTACTTATTTTATAATGTATTTTTATAATGTATTTTTCATATGGAGGATTGGTATTAGCAATGTGACACATGTTGAATGACAATGGAGAACATGCTACTACCCTAATGGGCCAATTGTGTCTCAAATCATTTTGTTTCATGGCAATAAATAGTATAAATTTGGCTCGGTTTGGCTCTATTCCAACCAAATTGTTCCATTTTATGTGGCTATTTTAAAACCCAAGAAGTAAGCCAATTACAATTACCCATTTGCTATGTTCTTCCTAATTAACTGGCAGCACACATAAAATGCAACTATATGGTTGGTGCAAGAAAGGAAGAGAAAGTCAGGGGGATATATATATATATATATATATATATATCCCATATATATATCCCATATATATATCCCATATATATATCCCATATATATATATATATATATGGAGCTGGTCTGGCAACCATGAGCTTACCTTTAGCTTTATTTGCTCTCTTGGTGTGTGCTTAATTCAACTCCAAAGTACTAAGATCCACAAAATATGTTTTGTTCTTCACCAGTGAGGAAGGACCCAACATTGGCCCCTCAGGGCTCCTGATTCATGCATCATCATCATCATCATCATCATCATCATCATCATCATCATCATCATCATCATCATCATCATCAAATTTCCCACAAGACTGTGCCCAAAATAGCTCACACAACATATCAAAAGGACAGCAAAAAACCCAATTACAAATATAGCATGAACAATTGTGATTACAAATAGCAGAAGTGTCAATATGTCAGTGCACAATAACATTATCAGTGCATCTCAGTAAAACTAAAGCAATCATATAAAACAATATACCGGAATGGAATCATCTCATTAAGCAGCTTCATGGGCAGAGTAACCCTAGCTTTGATCTTGGAGAACTCCAACGTTGGAGCCTTCAAAACATGCGAAGCCCTGCTGGAGCGGTGACAGAGGAGCAGTGTTTCCACTCCTTTTCTCCCTCCCCAGCTGTGTTTTGTTTCTTATTTTATTTTTTTATTTAACCGATTTAACCAGGTCACCCGGTTCAGGTTCTGTGCTGCCTGACAGCACCGTGGATCAATATAATCCTGCGGAGACTGGGAGAATTCATGATGCGATGCAAGTGTAATTAATTGTGATGGGCCAACTGCCCCCCCACCCGCTCGGCTCGATTCAGAATTGGGCTTAGAATGATGACATCACTGGCAGTGCAATGTGATCCAATCTTTAACATTAACAAGATGCTATATATCATTTTGAATCCTAGTGCCAGTTCACTCATGGATTATTTTTCTCCATATGAGTATCCCCCTTTGCACAGGAACCAATATAATGTGTGAACTGGGCAAGTCACAGATATTGCTGACAGCAATTCCCAGGATTCAGGGCCGGTGCTACCATTAGGCCAACTAGGCAGCCGCCTAGGGCGCAGGGCTAAAGGGGGCGCCAGAAACGCCTTGAAAAAAAATACAGCGCTCTCAAGTGGGAAGGGGGGGTGCTAAATATCTGATCTTGCCTAGGGCACCAAACTGCCTTGCACCGGTCCTGCCAGGATTATGTAAATATCCTCCCCCCCCCCCAGCCATTTAAGTTCTAAGAATTTCTGTGCAGGCCTGGTGTCAGCATACGGCATGACTGGACAAATGCTGTGGCCCCGAGGACCTGGCAGGGTCCCACATGACTGCTGAGACCTGCCTCCACTGTGCAGGGTGGGGCCTGTTTCTATTCTTTTCTGGCATTGAGAAGGCTGCTAGGCAACTGCTGCTGCTGCAGTTAAATCTGCCGATTTAATTCCCACACATTGCTAGGGTGGCCACTTCAGCATTGCTTAAGAGGACAAAAGTGGAGACTAGTTTGCATAATATTGGCATATGCAAATTTAGGGGGGGAAATTAGCTACAATTTAAATAGGAATATAATATATCTCACCATAGGGAGAAGACAAACTAGATGACCTGTGTGCTTGCCCAGTCTACTGTCCAAGTGCTTAAGGTGCTTAAGGGCCCCACCGTAGGGTTCTCTGACTTTAAAGTGGACCTAGACTGGACAGCCCATTGAATAGAGGATGACTTCAAAGAGAGGACTGCCCTCTGCCCACTCTCCAAAAATATAGGCCTGTCCTCTGTAAAGTAGGACAACTGGTCACCATGCACATTGTCCATTGCCCTGCCTCCAATATAGCATTGCTCCTAAGCGTTTCCAAATTGAAGCCAGTTGGGGAACTCCAATAGCTGCTTGCCACAGGCAGCAACAGCAGTATCATTCAGCACCTCTGCGATCCATTGCTGCCATATGCCCTGCTTCTATTCCTGCTGGCCTCTGGGCTGCCCAGTAAGCATATTGCAACCTAGCCTACGAATGGGGAAGGGAGAACAAGTGAGTGTGAGTCCTGCAAATGGTGCGGGGGGGGGAGCCCAACAATGGAGGGCAGAAAAGGGAAGTTCTCAGGGCCCTCTCACGCTTGGAGCTGGCCCTGTTTCTGGCCACCGTATCATATTTTGACAGTCCACCACACAGTAATCATTCCTTTGCAGTGAAAAACACAAGGCTGCTTGTGGGATCAGTGTCCGGTCCTCAAGGCCAAGTACCTTGGGCAGACAGGAAGATGGATTTAGATGGCAGTCAAGCCCAAGTCCAGCCTCGCTAAAAGTTGGGCAGGCAGAGAATCTTTCTAGGAGCTAGACAATGGAACTGGATTGGTCCACTGGTGTCATCTGACTTACCAAGCCAGGAGGATTCTGGGCTGTTGTGTCATACACTCAGCTGGACCTGGCTGCACTTCCCTCTAGCATCCCTAGCTGCAGAGAGGAAGTGGAAAGCTGGCCCCCACCCTGCAATGGCTCCCTATTTGAAACCCACTGTGCCTAACTAGAGAAATATTTATCTAGCATTTTGCCAACCCCATTTCAAACAGGCACTACTCGTAGGGATGGGCAAACATACAATGTTCACGCTCATTGAGGTTCTACCAAATCCTCATCAAAGGTCAGTTTTCTTAGTTTGCATTCCTGAATACAAGCACCTTCCCTCCCCCATCCCCCCAACTGGGAAAATTACATGTTTTCTATCAGGAGAAATGAACATTTAAAAAAGTGTGTATTTTTCCTGATCAAAAATGCATATTTCGCCCCATAGGCTAAAACATGAAGATGCAAATCTGGGTGAAATGCACGTTTGTGCAAGTGCACACTTTCAAACATGGACACAATTTTGGGAAATTGTGAAAAAATCCCAAGAATTGCATTCCTGCTCACATTCACATTCAGGGATGCTAATAACGGGACATGTTTGCATGGCTTGTGAACAGGAACTAAATTTCTGTACATCCCTAGGTTTTCTTTCTAGTATGCAATTCCCTGATAAAGTACCAGGGATATGTTGCCTGCTTTTCTTTTCATTTCTACCTATTTTGTACCCCATTTGTACGGCCCTTACAGTATATCTTTACATGAGTAAACAGGTCTTGGTTCCTTGGGAGAATGAAATTTTAAAAGAGGGATATATACAAGTATGAAATGAGAAGATTAAAAAACAGAAGAAGAAGAAGAGGAATTGTGCAATTTCTTCTGGAATAGAAAATGTCATTTTTGAAGAGCTATTTCTTGGACGGCACTGATGGCATGGCAAGAGAATAAAATAGATGGCACCTAGAAAAATGAATCAGGGCTAGGCACATGGAAGTAGTTTTTTGTACAGCCCATAATGAATGTGTGGAGCAGCTCATTGGTGCACAAAATATGCCGGGGTCATTCAATAAACAATTATGGAAGATGACATCTTTAGGAAATGGAGACATAAAAAGAAGAGAGACCAGCTTCTCCAAATGGGGTACCTAAGTTGCATGTGGAGGGGAACAATTTTTTATGAACTAAAAGGGGGAGGAAAATTTAGATGATATGCAATGTTGTTATGTGTTTTCAGGAGACAACTGCCAATTTATGCCTCCATAGAAACTTTTAGATGTAATGTAAGCTCTTTTGTAGCGTATTATTTGACATACACGTAGCTATCATGCTGAAGAACCCATACCTCTTGGCTAGGTGTAGAGGTGCAGATTAAAACATTGGATCTGCAAAAGGTAATTTTCTGAGTAGAAAAAACAACAACAAGCAAACCACTAATAAAGTCTCACAATTACATTTAAGGGGCATGACTACAATCCCGTGAATTGTTACCTGGGAGGAGGCTCTACTGAATTCAGCGGTGCTTGCTGTTGACAGTATCGGTTCAGCTTGCAAAAAACACACTGAGCTTTAAGAAAATATCTTCAGCCTGCTGAAATAATGCAACCTCTAGCTTTTAATTAAAAATGCAAACAGCCATGAAAACAGCATTACCATTTAAGCTGCTAGAGGGAGGGAGGAATCTCATCAAAGAAAAGCAAAATGGTATATATTGTTATACTATATTATATACTGGACAGTATTATAACATGCTCTTTTTCTCCATTACATCTGAATCTGGAGAGGTTGTGCGCACAACCTAGATCAAAGCTGCAATGGATAAGGAGCCCCACGGACACAGTGGTCGTCACCAGCCTCCCCTGGAGCAATGTATGCATTCTTGAAATGTACTCATTTTGAAATCTATCCATTTTTGAAATGTACGCATTCTTCTCCCATGATTAAAGCGTATTTGTGCACATTTTTGAAATGCACTTGTTTGGAAATGTACGCATTTTTTCAATGTATGCATACTGTGGAATGTGTGTGTGGGTTTTTTTTGGGGGGGGGGGTGTTCCACGAATCAGATTGCAAGCTTGGAAATGTACAGACTTCAACCGCAGATTGAGTCTGAGTCTGTGTTCAGGCCAGAAGGTGCGAACTGGATAAAATCCTGTTGACAAATGAACTGAAATGAATTTCTCATCCATCCCTAGAGTAGAGGGCTCCAGTGGAGACCAGTGTGTCCAGCAGGCCTCCTGTCCACCTAGACAGGCAGAGAATCACTTCCCACTAGGAAATCATGGGGCTTGTATTCCATCCCACAATTCCTCTGCCGAAAAAGGCACTTGGTAATTGTATGCTGCACAGTCTTCATCTATCTCCTGCAGCATCATCCTTCCCACTTGCAACATAGGCATCATAATACTGGCCTACCTTGATCTACTGAGGGAACATCTGTGAATGTGCCTTGAAGAGCAACGACAGCACCCTGATGTATACATTTAAATGTTGAGTTGGATCCAGGATCTGCCTTCCATAAGAGAAAGCATCCTTCTGCAAGAGGAAGGGCTTTGCTTGGGGACATTCCCTCTCTGCCCGATTTAGGGGATCCCACCCCCCTCCCACACCACAGCTCACCCCATTCAGCTGTGTCTTCCGTCTCTCTGTGTAGCACTTTCAGGGGGCTGGAGGGGCTGCCCTGGGAAGGAGGGAGAAGCACTGTCCCCTTCCGCCAGCACAGTTGATCCCGCTTTAATCTGGATCCAGCCCATTATGTTCATCAACATCGTCAACTTCTGCCTCTACAGAGATCCTCCTGTCAAATTCCCACAAAGCTCTTTCCTCCATATCCAGTCTGATTTGCTGAATAATGCCTCACCATACTCTGGGCTTGATTCAGCGTCAGCCACAAACCTGTGCAAGCACAGGGGGCAAGGATTAGTCAGCCTCCCTCCCACGGCCTGTCATCTCTGAGATTCTGCTACACTTTTAAAACTTGGCTGAGGCTGCTCTGGAGCAAAGTGGTTGGAGAACTGAGGCCACATAAAATAAACTCTTCCTGGGAAATAAAGGCAGCTGAAATCCAAATGCCAAAAACAGGGTGTGTAGCTTCTTTAAATGCCCTGGAGGAGATTTTGCAGTAAGGATTATTTCTTGCTAATTGTGTTGCTCTTCTAAAATTATCCTTCCCAGATTGTTTGCAGCTTGAGAAGAGAGCTTTTCGCAGTGTGCTGCAGGCTTCCAAGCATGAGTTTCCAAATCGGAGAGAAATGTGATGTCAGCAGGAATACATTTCAACACAGTGTGATACGCATGAATACACACGACCGTTTGGCTCTGGGCAAAAGCCCTGCATCTGAACAGGCTCCATCAGTGTTCATCACAATCTGCCAAGCAGCACTACAGGTCACAAGAGGGGGAGCTGGGGTCCAGGTGGCAGCAGAGATCTATTAGTCTAAAAACTCACTGAAGTAAATATGTGTGGGATTGATAACATGTGCATAGTCTACTGTGTGATTTTGAGCTTACAACTACAAACGTGGCTAGAATTTCATTTCAGTTCGATTTTGATGAGAATTTACCAAAATTTGCAAAGTTCTCCATATTTGGGACAAAAAGAATTTGCAGTTTAAAACAAATCGAATGTGGGAGAAACTGAAACTGACAGATTTGTCCATCCAGGCCCAGGGCTTTGGGTGCTTAGCTCTTGAAAAGGTGGGCTTGAATCCCTGTCTCTGTGTATTCCACCATGTTGGTGCTCAATTAGGGTTGCACTTCCTTTTTGTGATGGCTCCCTATCTTTAACAGCTACATGGCAGGCAGGTACAACACGATCCAATCCATGCTGGGAATAGCTATTGAATTTGGCTAGTGAAGATGGGTGAGAATTTCAATTCTGCCTATTTTTTTTTTAAATAATTTAACAAAATTCACTGATTTCTTCATATTCAGAAGAGAAAGAACTTGAGATTTTAAAAATGTGAATGTGGAAGAAAGTGAAATTGACAGATTCATCCATCCCTAAAAAAGAAGACCTTATGAGACCAATTATAAACTTAGTAAAACAAGCCTGTTTGCTCCATGGGAGACTGGAGATCCCCTGCACACCAAATAAAGCAGGAGTGGGTTTTTTTTTTTTTAATGTTTGCATTTTCAGTCCTTTGTCCTCCCATCTCAGTTAAACATAGATTTTATCCTATGTTTGTTTGCTTGTTTGCTTATTTATTTATTTATTTATTACATTTTAAACAATATATTGACCCCTGTCATTCCACTGACTTGCCTTTCAGTTTAAAATTCATTATTTATTAAGCAATTATGTGGAGATCATTGACACAGTCTGTTGTTTTCACATTCTCTAAGTACAGGAGAAAAGGTGGAAGCAAATAAGACCTGCAGTGCCATTGTAAACCAGAATACAGAGCAGCTACCAAATTAGATTTTAATGCAGAAGATTAGTCAACAGGAAGACAAGTCTTCTTCCATGAAAGATGTATTAGCAATCTTTCTGTGATAAAGAGGAAGCAACATGACACAGTGAAGGATGAACAAGTAAATATAATGCAAGCAATGGAAAAGACAGAGATAAGCCACTGGGCTAGAAACATATGAATGATGGCAGTTCCTTTCTCTCTTGGAAAATGATCAGCAGATCTTATACTCATGTTTTTATTTGTCAGAGAACATCTGAGTATTGGAGTGAATGTGAAGGCCTCCTAGAGTAATTTATTCTCTGGGGGGGGGGGAAATCCAGCTTGCCTGAAAGCATTCATATAAATAATGGCTAAAAATCCCTTGGTTAATCTGACATCCCCCATTAAATGCTCTTCCGATACTGCCAAGAGTTAGCTGCTTCCGTAATGGTTTTAGGAGACCTAATCCTAGATACTAATTGTGAACTCATTCTCTGAGTATCAGTCTTTAATTTATATGGCCAAAATAGCACCATGCACAAGAGGGAGGTATCAGCAGGCTCAGCGGGAATGGCAAGGTTTGCACAAATACAAACAAACTTTAGGGGGGGAATTAAGGGCAGAGCCCCCCCCCCCCCCCCGAACAACTAAGGTCCAGTAAGGACTGAGTATGCTCAGTGGCTACAGAATGAATAATGATGATGGGGCAGGGAGCACTGGTACAGATATTTTATTTATTTATTTATTTATTACAATTTATATCCCACTTTCCAGGCTACAAATTCTTCCAAAATGGCTTACGAGTAGGGGTGGGCAAAACTGCAGTTTCACTTTCTCTCACATTTTATTTTTTTAAGCACTCAAGTTCTTTCTCTCCAAAATATGCTGTAAATTTTGGTAAATTCTGATCTGAACTGAAACAACATTCTCCATCATCATCATCATCATCATCATCATCATCATCATCATCATCATCATCATCCGTTTATTTATAACACCCCTTATACCAAAGGGCGGGACAAATAACATATACAATAAACATAACAATACAATACAATAAAATAAAATAACCAACACCAACCACTTACTATACAGTATTGAATCCCAGCAACCTCCATATTAGCCCAACCACTCATTAAAAAGATAAGTCTTTAATCCCGTACGATCTGCACCAGCCAAACTCAATGGATCCAGCTATTCCCAGCACAAAGGGGACCATGATGTATCTGCCTTCCATAGAGCTGTTCAAGATGAGGAGCCTGTCAGAAAACAGAGGTGGCAACCCTAATTCACCATCACAAACATGGTTGAATGCACAGGGATTCACGCGCTGACTTTGAGTAGGTTACACTCAAAGTCCTGGGCTTGGAGAGGTGAATCTGTCAGTCTTGGCAGCATACGATGAGGTTTAAATCAGGTCTTGAATTTTTCTTGTTGTTGATTGTTTAATATTGGTTTCAGATATGTGTTTGTCTTTCTGTGTGTTGTATGTTAATGTGTTCATATGTATATGGTTCTTATAATGTATTTTAAATGTTTTAATCTTTGTAAACCACCCAGAGAGTTTTGGCTATTGGGCGGTATAGAAATCTAATAAATGAAATGAGATTAAATTAAATGTGATTCATTTTCCCTTCCTCTTCTCTCTTTAGTGGAAGCTGCCACTGCCATCATAAATTGGCCCACACCAGTTTATGCAGTTTTGGGATGTATTGGATGCACTTTCAGTAGCCTTAACAACCATGGCTATATTGCAAACTGTAAGCATTATGCGCACTGAAAGAGGTAATCTATAGCTTCCGACTCAAGAGCTTTCCACACACCCCGGCTGTGAACATTTTTTTCCATCAATTTTGTTTAGTTCAAACCTTTGAAGACACATTGGCAGAGTGATGGGTATTTGCCACAAAACTTTGAAAGCTTTCTTTTCTCTTCTTTACTGAACTTTTTACACTGATAGGAACAGCACTGATGTTACATTCCAGTGCTCAATTTTCACAAAAGAAGCTATTAAAAATTCAATTGAAACCACCATTGGAAAGTAAAACTGTTGTCATGAAATAGGCATATGCTGCTGAAACCAATGGGCTTCCTTTATTCCCATCTCTAGAACATTTAAAAAAAACACCCCACTATATTCCAGTGTTCCTTCATGCACTTATTGCAATGTTCAGAGTTTCTATGGGCACATGAATGTTATTAAACACATTGCTTAATTCTCTAGCATGTAGAACAAATCTGAATGTGCACATCACTGCATGAAAATGTGGCTTTCGTTGTTGGTCAGTATGCTAACAACAGGCAATAAAATGATTGCATGGCACTCACTCAGGAGAGCTCCTTGTATTAGAGCCTCACCAGTTTACTTGGCACCTGGGCAACAAAGAAACAGCGGCTTTTGATACCATCGACCATGGTATCCTTCTGGAACACCTGAGGGGATTGGGAATTGGGGGCACTGTGCTCTAGTGGTTCCGGTCCTACCTCTCGGGTAGGTTCCAGATGGTGATGCTTGGGGATAGCTGCTCCTCAAAAAAGGAGCTGTTATGTGGCATGCCACAAGGTGCCATTCTGTCCCCAATGCTATTGAATATTTACATGAAACCGCTGGGAGAGGTCATCCGGAGGCATAGGGCGGGGTTTTATCAGTATGCTGATGACAGCCAAATATATTTCTCTATGCCTTCGGTAACAGCGTCAACTAAGGATAGTGTGTGTCTCCTCTGAATGAATGCTTGGAGGCGGTAATGGGCTGGATGAGGAAAAACAAACTGAAGCTGAATCCACACAAAATGGAGGTGCTTGCTGTCAAAGGCCACAACCTGGGTTTGGAGGTGTGTCAACCAGTTCTGGATGGGGTTACACTCCCCCTGAAAGACTGTGTTCATAGCCTGGGGGTGCTTCTGGACCCATTGCTTCAAATTACAGCTCAGATAGATGTGACGGCTAGGAGTGCCTACTATCAGCTCCGGCTGATATGCCAGCTGAGCCCCTTCCTAGAGTTGGAAGACCTAAAGATGGTAGTGCATACGCTGGTAACTTCGAGGCTTGACTTCTGCAATGTGCTGTACATAGGGCTACCTTTGTACCTAGTTCGGAAACTTCAATTGGTGCAAAATATGGCAGCCAGATTGGTCACCGGTACATCTAGAGGTGCCCATATTACACCAGCTTTAAAAGCATTACACTGGCTGCCAATCAGTTTCCGGGCGAAGTATAAAGTGTTGGTTATTACCTTTAAAGCCCTACATGGTTTGGGTCCGGGTTACCTGCAGGATCGCCTTCTCCCGTACAATCTGCCCTGCACACTTAGGTCCTCTGGGAGGAATTTACTCCAGTCAGCCAAGACTAGGCTGGCGAGGAATACCCAGAGGACCTCCTCTTCTGCTGCTCCCAGACTGTGGAATGGCCTGTCAGAGGAGACTCGTCAACTAGATAGTCTCTTGGCTTTTAAAAAGGCCATAAAGACTGACCTCTTCCGACAGGCCTACCCAGTGGAATTTTAAGAGTTTTTAGGATACTTTTAAAGATTTTTAAGAATATCTTAATAATATTTACAGTAATACCTTGGATTGCAAGTAACTTGGTTTGAGAGCATTTTGCAAGACAAGCAAATTTTTAAATATTTATTTAATTTTTTTTTTACTTGATATACAAGCGACGTCTTGCAATACAAGTACTGTAGTATGGCTTAAATTAAAAATCTCTGTACAAATTTTTTTGGGGGGGATTTCGTTTTGATATAAGAGTGTTTTGGATTACAAGCACGTTTCCAGAACAAATTATGCTCTCAATCCAAGGCATGACTGTACTATGTTTTTAACTAGTTATGTATTTTATATTTACGGTTGTTCCCCGCCTCGATCTGAATGGAGAGGCGGGTAAGAAATAAATAAATATATTATTATTATTATTATTATTATTATTATTATTATTACAGTGGCATCTGACCACATTGACATCTGCCTTCCAGATTGATAAACAGAACACTCTTATGAACCCTAGACAGTGACTGGGGTGTCATAGGATGCCACAGATCCCCTCCTCTGAGGCCAGACTCCAGAGACAGAGGAGGCTCTGAGGAGAAGATATGATTGTGGAGGGACTGCACCGGTGGGTGGGACAGAAAGAGGAAAGTCCAAGGATACACCAGATCCAAAAGCCTCCCAGGCCCAGGCCAAGCAGTGTGCAGCAGTTAGATGGTCTCAGGGGTCCACCTAGCTAAAATCCTCGCAGAGGAGGACGGCAAGGCTGTAAAAGCCTCTGCCATTCCTACGCCCTGCACTGCTCTTGCCAGAAGGGCTTACAGTGAATGCAGGGCCCTGACATTGGAACCCTCTGTCCACCGGTGTCGTAGGATTGTACCCAAAGTGTTTTAAGACTGCAATTCTATCACTGGTAGGGATGTGTGCGGAGCTCGAATGGGTGGTGGTGGAAGCTCAACAAACTCGCCAGGCACGACCCCCCCCCCCCCCGAGCTCCGCTTGACTTACCTTTCCCCAGCTCGGCTCGCGAGCCGAGCCGGGGAAAAGCGACTTCTGGGTTCTGCTGGCGCCTACATTGTTTACGTAGAAAACGGCATAAGATACACCATTTACGTAAAGTATAGTGTAGTAAACAGTAAAAATGGCATTTACACAAATTGTGGCCGCTTTTACTACGCTATACTTTATGTGAACGGCCGGGGAACCCAGAAGTCCGGTGAGCGCCTCAGCTGGCACCCGCGGGGTGCTCGGCTCAGCTTGCGTGGCGGGAGCACTCACCGAGCACCCTGCGAGTCGTGTGCCGGGCTTGGTGCCCAGCCCTAACGGGAGTAAGCCCCTTTGAACTCAGTGAGACTTACTTCTGAGTAGATAAGTATGGGATTGTGCTGTAAGTCTTGCAGCCATGATTATAATATCTCCCTGATCCAGGACATTTTTTGCATAGGGAATTTCCCCTTTCCATTTACCAAGCCCACCTTCCCCACTGCGCCCAAAACCGACCACACGATGCTGCAGATCAGCTAACTGCTTGCCTGATTCACTTGAGTTACCTGTAGGTTAGCAGAAAGAATGTGTCTTAGGATGCTCACGGACACCATTTAATGTAATTTAAAATTCAATATTTAAAGAGGGGAATGGGAATATAATAGCTTCGGCTATTGGGCGGTATAAAAATGTATTAAATAAATAAATAAATAAAACAATATATAGACATTGATTATATTATATTTATTGCATTCATTGCCTAAATAACATTTTGTATTTGTAGGGATACATTCTTTTGTATTGATTTTTGATGGAATGGAATATTTAAATATTTTATAATTTTTTTATAATAACAATAATAACAACAAAAACAGCGCTTCAAAAAGTCTGCAATTTACTTGAGTTTAACATTGAAACAATTTTCCAGTACTTCTTTGCTGATTCATGTGTCCACCATAGATGAAAAAGTTCCCTTTTCTTTTGTTACACTTCCAAGATTCTTGACTGCATGAGACCGATCTTTTATTTAGAATTTCTGGAGTTGCATACCATCCGTACATCATTTTACAGCAATTCTCTCTTAGTGTCAAATCCTGTACCACAAAAATATTGAGTCAGGCTGTCCTGAGACATATCCAAAAGTTCCAAATCAATAAGTCCCAATTTATGCTCTGCAAATGTACAAACGGTGCTGAATCATAGCCTGAAGATGCACCACCATGATCTGCAGAAGTATTTAGGCAGTCACCAAATATACCAAACTGTGCTCTGTGAAAATACCAAATCATGTTCAGAATGCATTGCCCTCTCATTTGCAAAAATGCTGACTCATTGTTAGACAGTGTTGCTAATTCAGTATATATGGCAGTGTGCTGCCGTGCCTCTGCGTATTATGTTCCAAGTCACATAGAAGCACTCCAAGTCACTAAGTCCCAAGTTATCTCTGCCAAAGTGCTGTTGTGTGCAGCACAAGTGCCAAATCACCTTGTTCAGAAATTGCTGAGGCATGTCAACATGTTCAGAATCACATAACTCCTGACGTCATGGTCTGCAACAGTGCTGCAACTCTGCAAAAGAGTTAACTCATGCTCCCAGAAGTGTTGAAGTGCGTACAGGGGGAAAGTGCCAAATCACTCTCTGTTAAAACTGCTGAGTCATGTCCTGTGATACATTGGGATTGCCCCTAGCCAGGCTCCCCCATGAGAAGAAGGATGCTCTTGAGTGAGGAATAAAATGAAGGTTTACCTTGGCCCTCTAGCAATTTAATCAGTAGAGCTCTCACTGCCCCCCCTTCTCTCATCGTATCTCCTAATCTTAGTGAAGGGATTTCTCTTCATCACTCTCACCTCATCTCAATTTTCTCAAACAATAATAGCGTCTCCTTGTTACCTCTGGCTGGGATTCATTTGTGTTTAATTTAAGACTTCAGGGATTATTAAGCCCATTATTAAGCAACATCACATCATCTAACGGCTTCTGAAGGAATGCCAAGTCCAAGCATGAGCTGCAATTAAGGAACAGATATTCTGCAGCGGCAGGGGAGAACCAAGAGGGCCATTCTACAATAATCAATGGACACTAGTCTAAGTTAAATAGCGCCCTGTTAATAATGTCTAAACCAGCTAAATTAGGAGATGATTTACCAACAGGCTCACAGCTTCTAAGATAAGGAATTATTACTGCAACGGTGAAATCTGGATTCCTTACCATCACAAGACTCGCCTTGCCTTTGCTAGATGTCCCTTGCAATGTTTGGGGATATGTACAGAATAAATGCATGTTCCCTGTTAGCATGAAAGAAAAGAGGAAATAGGAATGCATTGAAGAGTGTTGTGCCTGCGGGTAGACCCACACATTAAAATGGCATCTGCTGGGGGAGTGGGGACCCATGGCCCCTCCCTCTTCAAATTGTGTAGAACAGTTTTCTCTGACATGGTGCTCTCCTGATGTTTTGGACTTTCAACTCCCATTAACCCCAGCCAGCATGGCCAGTGGTCAGGAAAGCTGGGAATTGTAGTTGTGGAAGGCTGGCTTACCAGGTTGGGGGAGGCTGACTTACACTGTACATTGTGCTCATGATGTCATTTTTTTTCCTGCCCACCCACCCAGCTGCTACAGCCAATGATCTCATGACATGGCATATGTGAAATATTACACAATGAGTGGTAAAAATGATGGAGCTTGACATGGGGATGCCATTTTAGGTAGCAGTCTAGTGTCTCTCATAACATGTTCTGTCCTTACAAAACAATTTCGGAGAATATTCAGGGGGAGGTGTAATTAATTTTGTGTTGCTTTTCATTTTAGTTTGTATGGTTTTGGTTGTATTTTGTTCTTCTATGTAAGCTACTTTGGGTGATTTAAAAGAAAATCAGGATAATAAATGCATCATCATCGTCGTCGTCGTCGTCATCGTCGTTATTATCCAGCATGAACAGAGATCATTACTTTTCCCGCAAGCCCAGAAAGTGGAATTCTGACCATGTTATGTTCCAAGTGAAATGTGGACAGTCAGACACTGAAACCAACTGGTGTGTGTGCTAGTTTGGACATGTAAGACTACAGAACAGGATCCAATACCAATGTGGGCTTCAGGAATTTCAAACAAAAATTGAAGGTGGCCCATTTTCCCAACTGGTGCTTTGTATGTGATATGTACCCAAACAAAAGTTCATCTCCCTGAATTAACTACCAAATAGAGAACCAAGTAGTAGGCACGGAGGTGAGAGAACACAAAGCATGTAGAACAGAATGAAGAACAAATCTTAACTGGACCATAGCTCAGTGTCATAGAGCACCTGCTTTGCATGCAGAAGGTCCCAGGTTCAATCCCTGGCATCTCTAGGTAGGGTTAGGAACGAATCCTGCCTGAAACCCTAGAGAATCACTGTCAGTTAGTGTCAACAGTACTGGGCTAGATGTACCAAGGGTCTGATTCAGTATCAGTCAGCTTCCTATGTTCCTAAATTATGCAGAACAGGTGGGCTTGTACCCCACTGCCTTCCACCGTCTACGATTCCCCAGCCCTACTTAGCAGCCTGGTGTTGACCATGAAAATCAGCTGGATCTTTCACGTGTTCCTGCTGAATGTCTGAAAGCCCTCAAAGGCAGGAGAGGTTGAGCATTTGAAAGGAACTCTCAAATGGCCTAATAGATGTCAGCATCATTTCCTGTTGCAGAGGTCCATCAGACATCTCACTGGCTGGAAATTATGCGTATAGCTTAGTTTCCCAATGAGGATCATAGCGCTTGCAGTTCAGCCCCATGATTCCTGGTAGGATAAGACCTCAGAGCAGTGATGGCGAACCTATGGCATGGGTGCCACAGCTGGCACGCAGGGCCCTCTCTGTGGGCACTCGAGCCATTGGTCACCAGATCGCGAAAAGACTGTCCCCTTCTGCAAAACACTCATGATCTTGTTCTTTCTCATAGTGTGGAACAGAATGATTTTATTCTAGAATTCCTGTTACAGAATTCTTTTCTACATTGTTATCACATTTAAAAGATTTTGAAGAATGATGCACAGAGCATGGCTTGGATGTAAAGCCCTAACAGGACCCGAGTGCTGCATGTGTTGCTCTCAAACTAACGGAGTATGAGCCAAGGTTTGACAAATTATCAGCATGCATGCAATAGCAAAAATCACATCAATTGTGCAAAAGCATGCCCAATGCAAACTTTTACCTAATGCAGTGTTTGCAGTCCAAGACATAAAGTGTTTAAAATGTGTTAAGCACGTTTAGTTTTCTTGTTTATCCTGCTCATCCTAGTACAGGTTGACTTTTACTTTTACTAATCCGACACCTGTAGAAGCAGGGAAAGGACCCAGAGTAAAGCTTGCCCCATACAATTTCAGTCTGGCATATAATCATATTACAAGTTGAGAATCCCTTATCCAAAAATACATGTGCCTAATTATTTAAAAAGTTTGTATAAATTCCCTTCAGGCTATGTGTACAATGTAGTACTATAATAATTCTTTGAGTTGATTTTTTTTTTCAACAAAAAACTGTTTGTATCATTGAAAGCCCTGTTATTGTGTTTTCCTTTTAAGACAAAAGACGTTAATTAGTTCGGACAACTGTATGAGTTGTTTTTCTAAAACTAAAACCTCGGTATTCAGGTTTAATTGCAGTGTTGGCACTTTGAAATAAATAAGTTGGTTTTGTGTTGCAGTTTGGGCACTTGGGCTCAAAAAGGTTCGCCATCACTGCCTCAGAGCATCATTTCCTGTACAAGCTTTTCCCATCTTTGTCAGAGCCCTGTGCTGCCTACTATTTTTTCCTCAAAGAGAGGCACTTTGGGGGGGGGGGAATCATAGATGGTGGGAAGGCAGTGGAGTACAAGCCCACCTGTTCTGCATAATGAAATGACAAACACTTTTCTAATTTTTGAACATAATGTATACAAGTTTAAAAAGAGCAAATGTGAATGCACATTATGCAGGATGTCCATCTTTAATGCTCTTATCCAATTGAATGCAGTCTCTTTTGTCCCCCTTGAATTAGTGCATGGGCTCTAAAGTACAAACACACTTTTTATTCTATCAAGTTGACATTAAAAAAAAAAAGGTTGCTAACGGTAACTACAGCTTCATACTGGTATTTGTTTAATCAAGGGATTTATGGGCTGCTTACTTCCATATTTTTTCTGCTTGACTTTCACTGCAACAAAGCTTCACGTTATAACTAAGTGCAAATGTATGTGATGAACTTAAATCCTATAACCAAAGATGTTCATATTTAAGGGGAGGGGGAAGTTTAAATTAAATGTAATTTAAGTACAAGCATTTACATTCATATATCTTCTTTCAATTCAGAATATTCAGTTCATATAGGTTATACTTCATTGGCATGTTTAATTGCATCTAGCCATGTTGTGTTTTTGAATGTGTTGATTTTATTGTAATTATTATCATGAATTGCTGTAAAGTTATTTTTATTTTACTAAACTTGCAGC
Organism: Shinisaurus crocodilurus; assembly: GCA_021292165.1. Classification (NCBI taxonomy): domain Eukaryota; kingdom Metazoa; phylum Chordata; class Lepidosauria; order Squamata; family Shinisauridae; genus Shinisaurus; species Shinisaurus crocodilurus. Next base: position 106,785,932 of record CM037877.1, read on the forward strand.
GCAATCCTATGTCCGCTAGACAGAGTCTAGACGACCATAGGATTTTTTTTTGCATCTCAGCTCCAACCTCAGAAATTTGCTCCAAGGTCAGAGCTGGGACTCTGAACTCAGAGCGCCCTCCCACCGCCCTCACAGCCACCTCAGAAAAAAACACAATGGCTACAGTTCCAAGGTCGCAAGAGTGACCTCGGGAGTCAGGCTTTTGGGGGCGGGGAGGGAGCTGGGAGGGGAGAAGACAGGATCCGCCAGCAGATGAAATATTCCTGCCCGCTCCAAGGCCAAATACTTAGACAGCAGAAATCAGCCATCTACGTGTTTTCCATGGTGGGAGGAGGATGGAGGTGACCTTCGTCTCCACACTCCTCCCACCATGCTTAGGATGTCCATAATCCTCCAGGTTTGGAGGGTTATGGGCAGCCTCATTGGATTGCACCCTTAAGTATTTAAAAAAAAAAAAAGATTAACCACAGTTTACAGTTTGGACATAACACTACATGAGTACAAGAGCACGAGACTAAGCTAAGTTCATTCCTCTCATGATAAGTCATAGTTTAGCACGATGTCTGAATGCAGCCATTGTAATTTGACATCCATCTTGAAGACTGAGATACTGGGGGGGGGGCGGAGTTGTACATGTTCTGGACCCAGTTCTCCATTTCAAGTTCAAACCTTGTACTGAAGGGCCGGGCCATGTCCTCTTGTACTTTGTAGGCTGGCACACACATTGATACAGTTGTTAGTAGTGGTGGTGGTAGCAGCAGTAGCAGCATCTCAAGCCCCCACACCTATGTTGAAAGAGGCCAGGAAAGAGGTGCAATCCATTGTAAAGTAGTATCTTCTCTGAGTACTGATATATCACAATTAAATTTAAATAATGTCCTTGAATGTTGCCTTTTCTGAAGGAGGTAGAGAGAGAGAGGTTGGGGAAGAAGGCTCAAAATTATCTTTTGTAACTGAGGAAAAAGAAAACAGTTCATAATGACATCTCAGACATGACATTATGGAAAATGAGAGCTGACGATACTGTTTCCCCATGCCATGGTTACCTACTATAATGGGCTTTTGTTGCTGCTTAATCAGAGCTTTTCCTTTGTACAGATGAATGGAGAAAGGTCACTGTGTTTGTTAAAGGAAGCCTGGTTGATTGGTACTTAAAATGCTTAATGTTGAGTAAATTAAAGTAGAATAAAGTCATATTAATCATGCATGTTTCTATCACCTCAGAAAATGTGTGATTAAGTTATGTAAATCAGTGTGAAAATCGGAAATGATGCACACATGTGATGTGTGCAAGACTGCACATAAGCACACAGTTTATCTGGAAGGTAGAAATCTCAGTGGGGATAAAAATCTTATGACCAATATTTTTGGCCACCTCAACTAGGTTGGGATACTGCCCAATGTTCCCTCAGCAAGTAAACCAAGAAAATCATGTAAACAAAATACAAAATCTAGGTAAATGTCATTTTGGTTTCTTCAATCAATTTTTGGTGAACAATAACTTACATAATTCATTTCCAGTATTAAAAACCTTCCTCAGGTATATATGTTCCCATAAATTATGGACAGGATGTTGGGGGGGGGGGAGAGAAGTAGAAAGCCACATGTGATACATTATTCATACGTAGTATAAAGTAGTGTAAGAAAGTTCTATTTGTCAGCTCCTTCATTGGAAAGGGATACACAGTCCTCATCATGCTAAATCTCAGAAAGGCAGTTCAGTTGAATATTTACAGTCCAGTTCAGATTTTCAGTTTGCATTACTAACTTAAAAAGAACACCATGAGAATTGTCAATAATTTTGTGTACTACAGATTACATTACATGAGTTTCGTTACACAAGTGGCTGAATGAAACAGACTGAAATTAGGAGTGCATACTCAAATGCCACAAAATTTCAGGGCACAAGGGGCAAATTTGAACCCCCCTCCCAATTTGGAAGGATTTGGGGAGCTATTTAACTGAAATGGTGAGAACTCACCCTGACCCGCTTGCTGGGTTTTCTTTTTAAATGTTATTCCCTTCTCTTTTTTTTGGTTCGCTCCAACAGGAAAAGTGTGTATGTCGAATGAGAAAAGTGCACATATGTGTACGTATTTTTCAAAAATGGCACTTTGCCCCATTGACAAAAGTATGAACACGTGCACTTTTTTTTTTTTTTTTAAACATAACTGCAAATTGGGGAATTTGCAAATATTTCTTGAAAAAAGCACTCCTTCTCGCATTCATGCTCAGGACTGCAAATGGGACATGTTTGCATGATTTGAGAACAGAAATGAAACTCTCATATATGCCTAGTTTATTTGGCTGCTTTCTACAACAGCAGCAGCCAGCAACAGTCTTAACCTCTCCACAGCCTGGCTGCCATTGTTGTGATTTCAGACTGCCCGAGATGCAGCATAGTCGCAAGGCACAGTGGGATACATAAAGCTTACCAGATGGCAAGAGTGGCAGCATGTGGTAGTGACTGGCAGTGGTGGCACCAGTGTGGGGGCAGGGCATTGGCAGGGATGCACAGTGGCCAGGGGTGCATAGCAATGGAGATGGGTGTTGCTGAAAAGAGAAGCTGGCTGGTCCTCCCTCAGCCCAGTGATAACAGAAGTGCCAGGCTAGGTGGCTGCAGCCACAACTGCCATCTTACTTTCCCCAGAATGCCTCTGTGCCCTGATGTAGCATCATGGAGAGGCACTGTGTTGGGGTTGAGACCTAGAGGTATGGAATGTATTGAAGATGTTGCCTGCTGCAGCTCCCCGACCAATGCTTCTCTTCTTAGCACTACGCTCTATTTGTTTGTTTGTTTGTTTGTTTGTTTGTTTAAGAAAACAATTTGAATGAGGAATGCTGGTGTAAACTGTGGTGGGCTCTCAGTATTTACTCAACCATAGCAAGCACTGGTGCTGGGCATGCAACTGAGTTTAAATTTAAGTTGACACAAGGCTGTACCCTACCCCATGTAAAGGGTAATACTTTTCACTAACAATGGGGTGAACTTACCCCGAGTGAGTTCATTACTTACTTGGAAAATATTATAAGGAACTCACCCATTGTAGGCTTGGATGAGAGTTCTCCCTCAAAGTAAACTCTTATTCCATGTAAACAAGCTTATCAAAGTGCATCTTGGGAGCTGTAGTCTGGAATTCCATAGTGCCTCTGCAGAGCCAGACCTGTGGTAGTGGTGGTGGTGATGATGATGAGAGAAGCTGTGTTAAGGAGATTATAGGACGACTAAAAATGTAGTGGGGGAACGCTGCTGAGTCCTCCTCCTTCTCGTGGAGCCAGAGCAGTGGCAGCAAGGAGGGAAGCAGCACCAGATTAGGCAATGAAAGGGTTAATTCAACCAACTCAATGCATGCACAGAAATTGCATGGTTTAGATACAGACTGTGTATGCGCATGATCAATTCTGAACTTAATAGTGAATTCGTAAACCACTGGTCCAATTTTGTTAAAAAGGTGAGCATTATGAACAGGTGAGGTTCAACCAGAGAGCAGACTAATTACAAAATTCAGTGGCCTCATTAGTTTTCACAGCTGAAAACTGTTTCGTATTAGCTCAGGTCCACTGCAATGGCCCAAGCACAGACTGTGTGGTCTAAAATTACCTCTCCAATTAGATTCAGACAACCATCATAGGAAGGGGTCCAATTTACAATGGATATCACAGGCAACACTCATTTGTACCAACCAGATTTGTATAACGTTGACTATGAAGTCCATTCTGCATTGGACCCATTCAGATGCCCTGTACTCGATGACTGTAGATATCAATGAATACTAGTGATGAGTGAATTTATCCCAACAGAAATCATAATTTGTGTATCAAATTACGAATTCCTCAGTCTAATCTCGGATGAAAGTTCTCCATTCTTTTGAGGTTATGTTGTGTGCATACAATCCATTGCACATGCGTGTCAACAAAGTGCATCTTGGGAACTATAGTATGGCATCCTGCTATGTGCCATGATGGAAGAGGCATCTCCTCCAGTAGCAAGCCGGATACCTCACAGGAGGACCCATGCTGATGCTTCAGTTAAGTGTTGTGGGTGGGATTATGATGGAGGTAGGAGAACTTATTCAGTGGATGTCAGTGAATTTCAAGTTCAAACTTTTACACGGAATGATCTGGAAAACAACAACTAAAGGGTTAAAGAGACATCATTCCATGAGCATTCACATTCACATTGCAAATAGGGCATTTACATTTCCTTCAGAAAGTAAATGGTTAAACAACAGAAATACTGAGGAGGTTTAGATGCTTAGACATGCACAGACACAGGCATGGAACATAGATATCAACTCATCATCAATCTCAGTTTGAATAACAAAAATACTGCAGTTCATTAGATAGCCACCTAGACTATCACATACACGTACAGTATGGGCATTACGAACATGATCGATTCTGCCAACAAATCACCTAATTTTGAATTTCAGTCAACAGCATCCCTAAGAATACTGAGGACAAGCTGGTTTGCACCAATATTCACTCAGTGCTGTATGTCTATGTCTTCTGCCTAATTCTGTTCAGCCTTAACTGTAAAGGTATTACCTTACTGTGGCTTTTGGATATATATTTTTTTTCCTCTAATGGACCAACATAGATATCTACATTTTTTGTCTGGTTTGGAGAGTAATGAATTGGCTTTGGCTGTTCAGGAAAAAAGGCAAATGAGCTTCTTCTACCACCTGAAGACCAGACTTAACTTTAAGGAGTTTCATGCCCTCCATCTACTAGGTAATCCTACCAAATTTACCTGTGGGAGACATCACATTTCAAACCTCAAATATAGTAGAATGTTAATCTGCATTGCTCTTGATTATGCATCTTTGTGAACAGCAGAAACAAACCTAGAAAGCCTTTAGCACAAATTGACTGCCTCCAAACTATCATAGTAAATCATTTTATTCAGATTTGGCAAACTGCATATTTAAACATGTATTTGTTTTGTGGGGTATTTGGGAATGTCTTGGCTCACAGTGGAGCATGCAGCTACAATTCGCCTATTCTAAGCCCCCCATCATGAGTCAACACTGCTAGGAATTCCCCAGCTGTTTGTGCCATCGTTCTGCATTTACACACCACAGTTTGTTATGATGGGCTGATTCGAGATTGACTTTTGAATACATGAAAATGTATTAAAAAACACACACGAGCTTTCAAACACAACTCATTCTGTCTTCTATTGGAGCCAAATGCAATTAAGATAGAGCTAATAGGAAATGCTATGCGGAACAACGTTTTCTTTTTCTTTCAAATGGATTTGGAGAAGGCAGCCCCAATGGCCAGCTCAGATACCATTGGCATAGCTATTGTAAGAGGTTTAATTACTCTGGAGGCTCTCCAGTTATATAACTACTAAACTGTGATGGTTAATGCATCTTGCTCTGCATTCATCTTCTTTTTTCGTCACTAGGATTTTCTTTTTCGACTTGAAAGCACTCTGCAATGTACATTTGCTTTTGGAATGCAAAGTCAATCTAACCTTTTCTCCTAATCAATAGTGTAAAGTATTTTCATCTCTTCTTTGAAGTGTCTCCCTCTCCTCAGAATTTCTAACTGTAGACAGAAGCTTATATTAACATTTACTGCAAATAATTCTCCCTCCTTCCTCCCTCCCTCCCTCCCTCCCTCCCTCTCAAAACCATATTTTATTATTTAATGCATATAAAAATTTTCACCACCCTGTCTTGTGTTCAAGCCTGAATATTCTGAAGCTCTACATTCCACTAAGCCATTCTGCCAAAGTCCGTGCAAGCAAAGAGCATTGCAGCTTCTTCAGTTCTTTGTAAACAAAGCTTCATTACATGTGCACTGTGCTGCTCCATGTTACAAAATGGAAGGTAAATAACTTGCAGCGCCCCGTTGCAACATGGCTAAATATCTATGCTTTGATCTCGCAAGCTTGCAAAGGAGATGAGGTATGTTGCAAAATGTGTCACTTGGTTACAAAACAGCTTCCCTTTTGACTCAAACTAGATGTAAAACTGAACATGTGGCTATATTGCCAAAAAGGGCAACTGCACATTTAGCTTCTTCCACCCCCTCCATAACATCTAGTAAAACTTACCTTTGTTGTGACAATCATTACAACATTCTGTGTTTTCCCATCCCCTGGCAGTAGCTCTCAATGATGTGGGGTAGATGCAGGTAAATGCAGAATGTTATGATGTTTTAACATGAGGTTAGTTCTGCCCTGGACCTTATAGCAGCCTTCCCCAACCTGGCGCCTTCCAGATGTTTTGGACTTCAATTCCCATCAGCCCCCAGCCAGCATGACCAAGGGTCAGGAATGCTGGGAGTTGTAGTCCAAAACATCTGGAAGGCACCAGGTTGGGGAAGGCTGCCTTATAGAAGGGAGATCTAAACATAAGGCTGCCATTTTCACTTGTAGCTATGCTGTTAGTGTAACAAAGCCTTTAATAGTCTCTGTATCAGGAGAGCTGCTAGATCAAAAAAGTTATTCTCTTTACATATCACTGCAGAAGATTGGTATGCAGCACAGAAGCAAAGAGATTATCCAGCATCAGTGCATGGCATGTCGCTTTTGTTTCTATCGAAGTAATCAAAGACAGCAGATCATATAATCCATGTGATTTGCCTACCTTGACAATGAAAAGTTATCCATCTGATGTCAAGAAACACTTTGGACAGATGGAGATTTGAGAGTGAACTGAAGCTAAGATTGGAAAATGAGAATCACTGGTTACAGTGTCTCTCTGGCCCAATGCTCTGCCCAACCTACTATTCAAACATCTTATACTTCACAGGGGGTAGCTTCACTTGCCCACTTGTTTGCCATTTTCTAGTCTGTTGCTTGGATCCTAAGGTAAGTTAATTGAGGGTGAAATCCTATGCATGTTTAGACAGAAAAAAAAGTCCTACAACTCCAGCATTCCCCAGCCAGCCATGCTGGCTGGGAATTCTGGGAACTGAAGGACTTTTTCCAATCTAAATATGCATAGGATTGCACCCTTAAGGAAGTTCACAGAAGGAAAGTTTTCCATCCCCTCCTCCCCTATCAACCCCCTTTAGCCTATACCACATTATCCCCCCCCAACATTTTATTCATTATATTTGTAAATCACCCATCTGGCCAGTCACCTGGCCACATACACAAATCTTCCAGAGAGAGGCTTTTTCAGGGGGTCCAGCTGGCTGCATGGGAGGGGGAGGAAACAGAATAGCCAGGATAGATGTGATTCTTTTCATGCACAACTTTCAGGGTTTCTTTTACAAAAAAAGGGGGGGGGGAGAGACAAATCTGATAAAGTCAGTTTGACAGATTCCAGAGGAGTAGCCCTGTTAGCCAGTTGCAGTGGCCTGCTTGTCTGGCACATGGGAAAGGGCTTTCTCCTGTGTTGCTCCCAAACACTGGAAGACTATCCTTTTGGAGCTGTAACTGCTCACCACTATCTCTGCATTGAAGAAGCTGGTCAAACCACATCTTTTTAATTTGGCTTTTTCAATTGTTAGGGGTTTTTAAAATGTTTTTTTAAAAAAACATTTTACTATGTCTTTATTTGTCTGTGATTTGTGTTTTCTGGGCAGGGTGTGTGTGTATACCGGTATGTTGTAAACTGCCTTGATTTGTTTTTCCAGAAAGGCAGTATAGAACTTTTAAATGATACACATGCACACACACACACGCACACACACGCGCGCGCACACACACACACACACACACACAGTGCATTTTTTGCATAGCAGATTTGTAATTTTAAACTAAATAAATAACTAGTATGATAATGTAGCAGTGATGTACATGGAAACCCAATATAAGTATTTGCTGGTAGCAAATGAGCTGGGTGACCTGCAATTTTTAAGTTGTCTAATATAGGCTTGGTTCAGAAAAAGCACAACACCTGTGGGAGCAACATGGAAGCATGTAGAGGGCATTACTGGTGCACTCATGCCGTGGCAGCCTTTGCAAGAACCAGGTCCTCTCTGCAGGGGGCTATTCATACTCCCAGGTCCCTCGTGCAAGGGCTGTTCATACTTTTGCTACAATTCGCGTGATGACACCAGAAAGCCTGCCTTAGTTGTGCAAAATATGGACTGAACAAATATGATTGGACAATCCCAATGTGGAGGTGCTAGTCTTCAAGAACTATGCTCCTGTGCGAGCATTGCCATGCCACACAGACACGGCATTGGCCTATGTATGCCAGGGTTTACTGACTTGGAACCCAGCTATGAATTTACATCGCTCAGGTCTTATATGATCTAATCATGTACGGACTCTTCACACACTGGTTTCACAGAAAAGACTGGGGAAATTCTTGTTCACAAAAGGTAAACCGTATAAAATGCATATTTTCAGCTGAAATGCAATCAAAAATGTGTATTTTAGGATACAACATGTACTCAAAATTAATATGAATTTTTGTGTTGGTTTTTTGCTTCTTTTTTTAATTCACAGATTAATGTGGGGGGGGGGAAATGGCTCAGAGTTATGCATGAACACATGAGAAACTAACATGGGCTGGAAATGGACTGATCCAGCTATCCTTACATAATGCCTTTCAGCCAGGACTCCTGCTGAAACTCAGTCTATTGCTGTGTGACCGCAACATTGTCTTTTCTGAAAAAGAAAACTTGGGTTACAAGACAAAGAAACCAGGGATGGGGACTCGGACTTGAGGACTTGACTCGTGAGTCGGACTGAGTCCCCCCTCTGACTCGACTCGGACTCGACTCCCAATATTTTTAATGGGACTCGAGACTCGACTCGGGACTCGAGACCAAGGACTCTTCAACATCCCTGGGCTGTGCCAGAAGGAGTGGAGAGGAGCGTGATTGCCGGCGAAGAGCACATGGAAGCGAGGTATTTTGATTGATATGTTGCGTACTTGGGAAAGGCAGAAGAAGGACCTGAGATTACTCTGTGTGGCTGCTCTGAGTGTGTTTCTGGTTCCAGTAAGTTCATCACCAGTGGAGCGGGTGTTCAGTGAGGGTGGAATTGTGATGAGACCTCACTGTTCCAGAATGGGGGCCAAACATTTAGAAAAAATCATGTTCCTCAAATGCAACATGGATAAGTTTTAGGAAGTACAGCAAGTTTATTTTTTTAAATCATTTTTCTAAAATGCAACCTTTCAGACATTTTGGGTTTGGCTGCCTCTGCCTGCCTGTCTAGGGTTCCCTGCCTCCTCTGCCTGCCTGGTCTCTTCTTGACCAGTTCCACAGTTTGAATTGTCCAAGACAAAGGCCTCTGCCTGCCTGCTTTGGGGTTCCCTGCCTCCTCTGCCTGCCTGGTTATTTTGGGTTTTTCTGCCTGGTCTGTTCTTGCCAAAATCAGTTGCAGAGTTTTGAAATAAAAAGGCACACTTGTGCCTAGAATTTATTTAAACCACACATCTGAAGTAGCCTTATTTTGTTGGGAAAACCCCCCATTGATTTTAATAGGGACTCGTGGAGTCAGCTTTGGGAGTGACTCGTGACTCGTGACTCGTGAGTCACCATTTTGGACCAAGGACTTGGACTCGGACTCGAGACTCGGGTCCAAAGACTCGTGACTCGACTCGTGACTCGAGACCAAGGACTCTTCAACATCCCTGAAAGAAACTGACTTGCTTGCTAAACAACAAAACACTTCAGCAGATTTACAAAGTGTTGAATCACTTGAGCTCCACTTACTGCAAATCAATTCAGTACTCTTCAGGCACTCTGTGAGGTCTATTTGAATTTTAATGCAGAATAAAATTCGGTGTCAGATGTAAGGATTATTACCAGTGCTCTGTTTAATTGCTACCTTTCATTTCTGTCTGCAAAAAGTAAAAAAGAAAAACAAAGAAATCCCAACAGAAAATAGCCCTGCGCAGCAAGAAACAAAAATCCAGTATTAGCCATAGCCAATAATTAAAACAAACGTCAAGTGCTACAGTGACATCAAGTGGTGAAGTACTCATCTTCATTCCATAGAAGTAAGAGATAAATAGTTATTGATTTTAGATCATTTTCATCTGCCCCTTCTAAATGCACACCTGTTTTCTCTGACTCCTGTTCTTAGATTCCCATAGATTTAGATTATCTTCTTTTCTTGCTTCTTGCTATTTCTACTGTATATAAGACATTTTAGGGGGAAATTATGCATGGCATGGAGAAAGTGGATAAGGAGGAGTTTTTCTTCCCCTCTTATAATACTAAAATCTGGGGAGATCCAACCAAGTTGAACAGCAAGAGGGACAAAAGGAAGGACTTTTTCACACAGTGCACAGTGATGGAATTCTCTACCACAAGTTATGGTGATGACCACAAAGAATGAGGAAATCAGCAAGGTTTGAGCTCATTGAGATTCTCCTATTTTCACCTCTGAACTTGGTTCATCTCATTCCCATTCCTGAGCACAATCTTTCCCCCCCTTTAAACCAAAAAAGTGCACATTTCAGTGTGCATTGAAAGTGTGCACCCCAAATACACACTTCTCCCCCATAGACTAAAGTGTGTAAGTGTCTTGGTTTGGTGTTTTTTTTGGTGTTTTTTTTTTTTTTAAATGGCTGCATTTTGAATGCAACAGTAAGTTTAGGAACTTGTGAGCTTTTCCTGAAAATTACGCTCCTGTTCTCATCCATGTCAGGGTTGCAAATGGGGCAAATTTGAAGGAAAAACAAATCCAAATGAAATTCTCATACATCCCTATAAAATGGCCACCAATTTAGATGTCTTTAAGGCGGAGGATGGAGGATAAGGCTAGCAGTGGCTACCAGTCATGGTGGTTTTATGCTACTTCAAGGGTCAGAGGCAGCATGCCTCTGAATATCAGTTGCTGTGGAACAGCAGTGAGAGAGAGAGCTATTGCTTTCATGTCCTGCTTCTGGGCTTCCCAGAGACATCTGGTTGGCCAATGTGAGAAACAGAATACTGGACTAAATAGGCCTTTGGTCTGATACAGCAGGGCTCTTTTTATGTCCTGACATTGAAACAAATGGCTCCCATGGATAGGTATGTGTTCATCCCACTGAGGAAATTTCCTTCTCTTTCAAGTGCACCTCAAATATAATCTTATAAGTGCGGAGAATAGGCAGTGGGGTTAGGGTTTCGGTGGGCATCCCAATGGCACCTTTGAAGGTGATTGGCGTTAACCCGAGGCTCCCCATTGCTGATGCCGTGCAGCTCAGTCTGTGGGAGATAGGGCCACCTTTGGGGTCTTCCCTTCTCACCCACATCGGTTGTCTTGCAGCACCGTGGGGCGGTGACACTGAGAAGATCCCCCAGCACCAAGTGGTGTGGAAATGGAGGGTGGCGAGTCACTGCATCACCGCTCTGGTTTGGAATGTTTTCACCGTGTTATGCTCCACTGGCCGTTGGCCGGTTTTAGTTAGCCCCACACTTCTCCCTTTGCAGATCTCAGATTAATAAATGTGGCCCTGATTTGAAACCATATTTTATGTGTCTCGACACTTCATTTCCATGCTTACACTCACAAATGGTGCACAACCCTACTCCTACAGATGTTGTGCCTTAGCATGGCCCTCAAAAATTGCCTTGCATTTCATTTTAGATGAAATGTGGAGGTAGCTTTGATTGAGCAGAATCAAACTTGCCAGATTTGTCCATCCATAATTAGGAATCTTATTTTCATAACGAATCTTATTTCTGAACTGCCACACTGCCCCCACCCCCCTCATTACTTTCCCTCACCCTGTGATAGCCTGTTCTCTGCTGACTGAAAATCCAAGATGTGTTTGCAGCCTTGGTGCAAGCTCTCCTGCCACCTGAGGTGGGAGAGCACACATGGCGCCACCTCCACATTGCCATCGTCCCACCCCATCCCTTTACTGCCACCATCACATCACACCCCCACCCATTGACACATTATGCTGAGGAACCTCTCCACATGTTCCAGAGGGTAGGTGGGCTCTCCGGAGAGCCATGACAGCTGGACAAAGCAGCTGGTGTGGCTCTTCAGAGAGCCAGCTGACATGCCGGGCTTTGAGGGGGTCCTTCCTCAGAACCAGGCATTGTGGGAGGGGTATCCTAGGAAATTGGCTGTACCCTGCACTGGTTGATGTGGACTTCCTCTTCCCCTCCTTCCCAGAGCAACCCCTCCAGCCCCCTGAAAATGCTATGCAGAGAGACAGGAGAACCTGTCTATGCAGAGAGACAGGAGAATGAGGTGAGCTGTGGTGTGTGTGTCCCAAAACTCAGGTGGCAGGGCCTTCTGGGAATGGAGTCCTTCGTCTCATGGAAGGCCCCTTCCTCTTGAAGAAGGCACATCCAGGACCAGGACCCAGTCTTTAGTGTTTGTGAGCATGCTTTTATAGACATTTCACTGGAGCAGCCTTCCACAACCTGGTGCCATCCAGATGTGTTAGACTCAGGGCCGGTGCTACCATTAGGCCAACTAGGCGGCTGCCTAGGGCACCGGGCTAAAGGAGGCGCCAGAAATGCCTTGGGGGAAAAAAATACATCACGTATTTTACCAAGTTTGTTTTACCAATCATGTCCTGTGGCGGGGAAGGGAAGGCGAAAGAAGCGCACCCCTCCCTCTCTCTCCTCCAGCTCGTTACCAGGAACAGCAGCAGGCAGTCTCCTCCTCACAACCAGCATCAAAAGAGGCAGAGAAGGCTACAGACTGGAGGAGGGGAGGCGGGCAGGGGCCAATGATGGGAGGCTGGTGGGCAGCTGCAAGGATACACCTGCAAACACCCCCTTCGCCTTCCCTCTCAAGGATGCACCTGCAAACACCTCCTTCGCCTTCCCTCTCAAGGATGCACCTGCAAACACCTCCTTCGCCTTCCCTCCCTCACCTCAGGTTCCTCAGCTCAAGGTCCCCTGAAAGCAGTTATTTCCAGCAACCAGGGAGGGAGGGAAAGGTATTTTAAGCTAGCTGGGGCTCCAATGTTTTAATTATTTACCATGCTGTTTCTGTGTTTTGGTTTTAAATGGTTTTAGGATGCAATCCTATGCGTGTTTGGAGGGGGGGGAAATCCTACAACTCCCAGCATTCCCCAGCCAGCCATGCGCAATCCTATGCACGTTGAGGTAGAAAAAAGCCCCACAACTCCCAGCGTTCCAACAGCCAGCCATGCTGGCTGGTGAATGCTGGGAGTTGCGGGGCTTTTTTCTGCCTCAACGTGTTTAGGATTGTGCCCTGAGCTGTTGATGTTTTCTTTACTGTACTTTGAATATTGTTGTCTGCCTTGAGCACTAGGCTGGTAAAGGGAAAGACAGGATAATATACATTATTCTGATAAAGAAATATTGCAACAAAGTGATAGAGAGAGGAGGGGAAGTAGCAAGTTTCATAAATCCCCTCCTAAATTTGAACCAGATGATCCACGGGCTCTCTCTTTGCTATGTTTCTACTACATGCATCCCCCCCCTGCAACCCGGAAGGTGTACGAGTCAAACCGGTGTCTCTGCACCTCCACCCTGCGAGGTAGGACAGGCTGCAAGACGCCCTTTTGTCTCTATTCCTCACAGGTAGCGCCACCACACCTCTCTCACATCCTTTTTTCATATCCCTTGTGCTGCCTGCAGGAGGAGACAGGCTTTTACATATATGGAGTAGGAGAAGGCCCTTGGGAGTTCCTGGCATAGCTGGGCTGATGTTGCCTCTTTGCTTTCCTCGTGAACACAAAGGAAAAGTCTCAAAAGTCCACAAAGTTTTTCTATGGGGCTCGGCAGTTCCCAGGGAGGGAAATTTATTTCATAATGGGCATAGGGCTGGAGGGAGGGAGGGCTCAAGTGGGAAGGGGGGGCGCTAAAGATCTGATCTTGCCTAGGGCACCAAATTGCCTTGCACCGGGCCTGGTTAGACTACAAATACCAGCATCCACTAGCCAGCCACAATGGCATCCGGTTGGGGAAGGTTGCCCTTGAGACAAGATTCATCCAACCCGAACTTAAATATTTAAGTTTTAAAGATTCTAGAGCTGAATCCTGAAGAATGACAGCTCTAGTGATTCACATCAAAGTCAGTCAATACCTGTCACATCAGCCCCAAATCATCAGGACAACCTCCACAACTATGATGGAGTAACCATCTGCCTGTGATTAGAGGCCCACCCATATTTGACTGATAGGGTCAGGCACCTACAGACCTGTGCGTCAGACTACGGCTGTGCTCTCTGACATGTTTTGATGGGTATTTCTTGCCAGATTTAGCAATCCTGACACTTGTTTTCTTGATGTCTAAAAGCATCTCATTCCTTGGAGCTAGAGAAATGAGACACGGGATTCAATTCACTTCTTTAATACTTCACAGAGATCATACTTTCTGTATGCCATTGTGACATTATAAAGCTTCTTCCAAAATTACACACTGGCACTAAAAAAACAAACAAACAAAAAAAAATCCTGTTTCTTTATACCCTCTTCTTATTTTAATTGGAACACATCAAATCAGTGTTGATGGGTGGCAGTGGCATTATAAACATGACATTTTCCAGACAGTTCAGTAATTTAAGTGCAGACATAAAGTTAAAGTGAGATTTTGCTCTTAAAAGGTCCAGGAGACTTGAGGAACGGTGTCATGTTGAGATGGGTGACAAGTGACAACCTTGTGCTCACCCCGATAATGAATCGTGTCCTTGGAGCATTCCGTTTCAGTGCTTGCAAACACTCGAGCAATTCCTTCTGCTGCCTGCTGCACCATCCTGGTCCCCCCAAAAAGGGAACCACTCACCTTGGGAGACAAGGTTGGGTGGCAGCAGGCGGCAGAGGCAGCTCCCTACTCAAAGACAGGAGAGTCCCACCGGGCCTCTTTTGCTTCTCCTAGCTGTTTCTAAAATGAAGATGCTGGTAGCTTATTTCCAGGGGAGGCTGGTGACTCCTATGCCAGTGGCGCTCCTTATCCATTGCAGCTTTTATTCTGAGTTTTATAGGAGCTATCCATGGGGCTCCATGGTGGCAAACCCAATTTTGGGGATGGAGTTCAACACCATGGATAGCTCCTCTAAAGCTGGATAAGCAGCCCCACTGACACAGGAGTCACCAGCCTCCCCTGCATATTTCCCCCCACCCCCACGAGGGATCACGGGGGTTGAACTACAACCCCCATGATCCTTAGTGGCAAAAGACACTGCCAGCATTACTGCTACACTTTACAAACAGTCAGGCAGCAAGGCCTCTCCCATCTTCACTTCAAGGGGAAAATGCCACCATCTACTCCCCATTTGTTTTTTGTTTTTTTAAAAATCTCTAAAATTCTCAAACCTATTCATAAAGGAGGGAGGGTGGACTGAAATTCACCAGCAGTTCAGAGAGAGAGCCAGGAAGAGAAAACCATGAAGAAGAAAAAAATCAGCAAAGTCTTTTCTGGGAAATTTCAATCCAGTTCTATAGCTGGAATACGGGAATATAGTGCCAGAAGAAGCTAGAACTGGGAGGATTCCCCTACCAGGCTTTAGACTTCAGCCGTAGCAGCCACTTCCTTTTAGCCATCCTGTCTCTTGACCAGTTTCACTAGCACTCAAGTCTCGCCTCTCTCCCTCACCCTCTAGAGAAGGGGTGAGCAAATTGTGGGCCTCCAGGTGCGTTGGCCTACAACGCTCATCATCCCTAGCCAGCATAGCCCATGGTGAGGGACAACAATAGGAGCTGTAGGCCAAGATATCTGGAGGATGCATGCATAGTGCTCTATGGTGGTGAACTTATTTTGGGGATGGAATACAGCCTCATGAATAGCTCCTATAAATCTCCAAATAAAAGCTGCAATGGATTAGGAGCCCCACCGAAACAGGAATCACCAGCCTCTACGGCCTCCGCCCCTTTCCTTTTCTGTCCCAAGAGTGTTAGGGATTCCAGTCTCCCTGCCGGTTCCATTCCATATAACCTCTCACCCCAGCAAACCCTTCCTACTGCAAGCTGAACAGTCAGTGCATGTCTGGTGGGGCCTAGTTTTTGACTCTGGAGTCAACCTCCACAAGAACTTCGCTAGTACAAGTTGTCATTGCTGGCTTTAAATGGCTCATTGATCTGTATACCAGTATATGCAATTGCCCTGCCAAGTTTCTTTTCCTCCAAATAATACTTGTACATTTTGACCAGTCCCCCATTTCCCATTGTTTGGAGAAGTGTGTATGTAGGGATTTATGAGAATTTTGTTTATGTTTGCAAATTATCCAAAAATGTCACGTTCACAATAATGAACACAAGTGTGTGCAGTGGTGTGTTTTTTTACAAGAAATGTTTGCAAATTCTTGAAAATTGTGACTGCACATTTTTACGCTTTAATCAATGGGGGGGGGGAAGGCACATACTTTTGAAAAATAGACATAGAAATATAATTTTGTCCTGTTCAAAATTTACACTTTTTCCATTCAAACGAGTTGGAAAATAGATTGAAAAGGAAAATGAGAGTGATGCAAAACAAGCATCAAACTGCATTGCAGAGAATTTTGGTGAACTTGAAAATTGCTGGTTCTTCTATACCTACCAATGGGCATGTGCATTGTTTTAGGATCCCCTCTTTGCTACAGACATCCTATTGCCAATGTCAAAAGCCAGTCACTGACTCTCAGTCTAACCTACCTCACAGGGTTGTTGTGAGGATAAAATGGAGAGGAGGAGGAGGAGGAGGATTATTATGTAAGCCACCTTGGGTTCCTTGCAGGAAAAAAGGCAGGGTATAAATATAATAAATAAATAAATAAAAGGTTCTTTGTAACAAATGTGTTTCTTGCAGAACGTATGCAAGTTTGCACACATACTGTATCTAGGAGGAGCACATTTGGTAACGATGGTATGCAGCTTGATGGTATGCAGCTGCACCTGAACTTCAGTGTTTGGACGTTTCTTCAGAGTGCCCTCTCTGATTCGCTCTTTCTTTCTTGTTCAAGCTCCCTGATTCTTCTGTCCTTTTCCTCAAGCAAACTACCTTACTTCAGATTCCTCTGTCTAAGTGCATACCCTACTCTGCATCTGGGTGTCAGGAGCTGCTACGCCAGCACAGCTCCACTAGAGTTGTATAAACGAGCCTCCCCGGGCAAAACGGAGGCAGAAATTGGCCCCGCTCACGCCCGGCGAGGCCTTACCTTCTACTTCGGGGCGGCTCGCCTCTCCGTGGCAAGCCGCCCGCGTGGCTCGTTTGGATGTATTGCTAAGCTCCACCTGGTGGCTGCTGTCCAGTTAGCAACCTGGCCAGCACCCCTCTTCTCTGGATTTGGCCCTTTACCTCCAGCTGCTCTCAGGCCTGCTAATGCAGACCAGCTGGGAGCTGCTGGGAGGGCAACTGAAGGGCTGCCTCATCACTCCAGCTTTTGCCAGAGCAACATGAATGATTCGTCATGCTGTTGCAGCCGGCTCCTGACCCTCTGTGACCAGCTCCAGCTCTTGCCTGACTGTGCTCAACCTTTGCCTATTCCTGACCTACGCCTCTAGCCTCTGGCCCTGCTCTTCCTGGTACGTGACTGAATCTCAAACCCCGCCTCTGGTCCTTGTCTGCTCCTGGATTTGCCTTCTTGTCTCTGGCCCTTGTCTGAATCTGGTCTGCTTCTGGATCTGCTTTCTTGCCTCTGGCCCATGCTCAGACTCTGCTTGCTCTCAACCTGCGCTTGACCACTGCTTGCCTACCAGACCTGCCTTTTGCCTCTGGCCCCTCTTGCTTACTATGTGGATTTCCTGCATTGGGACAGGGTTGGACTAGATGAACTTTGAGGTCCTTTCCAACTCTATGATTTTATAATTACTATGTGAGCTAAAAGTTTAAACTATAATCTGAGATGTACTACAATAATGATGAAAAAAGTAATGAACAAATGGATGAATGGACAAGCATATTAAAATATGAACAGTATGAAATGAAATTAAATACAATGTGAAAATGACAATTACAAAAATTATTCATAGAAAATTATATATAAGGGTAAAGAATGCATTCTAATAAGGAGGTGAACAAATGTTCTAGATCATCACCATAAAAACAGCTCCTTCCTGAATACAGAACATGTTTGAAATTCCCCTCTGTGATAGCAACATTTCCAAATGAAAAAACAAACAAACATTTAAGCTCAGCTTAAGTCTTTGTTGAAAACTGCCAGCTCCTTTTCAAAACTAAAACTCCACGAAGTAACAAAGCATACTTAAAATTGTATGTCCTGTTTTGCTTTTTTTTTTTTTAAATCGAAAGCTGCAAATGACAAGATAATAAAAAGAATAGATTGCATCCAGTTGGTGTCCTTCCATTGATGGAAGGCTCCTTGATTCAGTGGAGGTTTCCATCAACAGGATGGGGTCAGGAGCCATGTTTGGCAATTCCCCTTCCTCCCTGCAGCCCCCTAAGTCATCTCTCACGCTGTTCTGTAAGATCCCCAACCCTCTGGAGCAGATCTGGGGGGATATGGTGGGCTGTAGAGTGGATCGCCAAAAATGGCACCCCTTCCCTTTTCAGGGCCTGTGGCTCAAGCTGGCTCAGCTTGTCTGAGCGTGGAAAGCTAAGCAGGGTCAGGCCTGGTTATTACTTGGATGGGAGACCCCTCCTCTAGTTTCCTGCATTGAGCAGGGGGTTGGACTCGATAGCCTTGTAGGCTCCTTCCAACTCTATGATCTATGAAATCTATGAAAGCTGGAAGCCTCCGCTGGAGCAAAAGGCCATCTGTCAATGGAGGGACACCAGTTGGAGTGTTCTGAACAGCCTCTGCTCTGCTAGCATTTGAAGGAACGCCTCGTCGTCCCATATGAGTCTGCCCAAACCATGAGATCTTCTTCGGAGGCCCTTCTCAGAGTGGCCCCTCCAAAAGAGGCTAGAAGGGTGGCTACTAGGGGAAGGGCCTTCTCAGTTGTGGCACCCCATCTTTGGAATCAGCTCCCTAAGGAGGTGTGCCTACCCTCTATTCTTTCAAGCACCAGGTGAAGACCTTTTTACTTACCCAATATTTTAATGGTTGATTTTATTCCTTTTATTATCGCCACTGTACCTCTGGATTAAGTTTATTTTGACTGCTTGTTTTTATCTTATTATATTTTATATGTTTTGTGTTTTTATATTTTGTTGATATTTTTGTGTTGTAGGCTCCCTGGGCTTTGTTTTGTAAACCGATGGGTGGTGAATAAATATATTAAATAAATAAAATAAATAATAGAAGACTCACACACACCCGCCTCTCCCTCTTCCTTTCTGTTGCTTTTCCATAAGGCACACTTTTGACTGTATCTAGTGGGGCTGTGGAGTTGGAGGCATGGATGGCAGCTGCTAGGCTTTAGGATCCTGCGGATCCTCGGTGCCTCCCCTCCCCTTCCCCCTCATTTGCATCCTCACCTGAGCTGTCATTCGGACCTTGAGTGAGGAAGTTGCCACGCTGCTTGCCCCGGTGACTGTGAGGGGTGGGAGGAGCAGGGGGGGGGGAAATCCCCATTTGGAATACACCTCCCAAGGTGATAGCAGTGTCTATGGCTTCAATGGGGGAAATCCACAGGGACTGTCTCCCAGGGACTATAGGATTACTCTCTAAGAAAATGAAATAAGTATAAGAATACTGATGAGCAGGAGAAGGAGAAGACTATGACAATTTAGGTATTCTCAAAACTACAATTGCAAATTCATTTTCAGGGGAAATCGTTTTAACAGGATGTTGCAGTTCTTGGCCACATGCCATTGAAGTTGGGAAGGCACTTTTAGTTGAGCTCATTTTATGCCATTTTGTTTCATTGTATTACTTTGCGGTGCCATATATATATATATATATATATATATATTGTTCTTGTTTTATTTTTAGAATGGAGCCTGCAAGAGCTCAGTATTCCAGAGTGAACAATATGAACTAGAGAGCCCAGAAATAAACAAAGCACCATTAAAAAAAAACCCATCTTAACCCCACTCTCCAAAGCCTCCTTGCACCAGGACGCTTTCATTCTGGCATCTGTCGGCTGCCTGAAACTTAATATGCTTGGCTCCCAAGGATGGCATTATAGTGAAGTGAACTGTTCATGCATGACCTGCCTAACAAAAATAATTTATGCAATTACAATTTGCAAAACACTGGAAGCAATTAGTTATCCGCTGAAGAGCTGGCACGCCACCTGTAATTTTTAACTTCATTCCAGTTTGTTAATCTCCAAAAGTTATCTGAAATACATGACTGATGCTAAACTGGCAGCTGTGTGTCTCTTGTCTCCCCTTCTCCTTCATAACGTTTAGTACCAACTATCTCATATTGAGCGGCATCACAACGGCATGTGTTTCCTTTCCCCACCTCGCTTGCACGGTCAGCGGAGTGAACAGGGAAACCTGTGATGTTGTAATATCATGATAGAAGTAAATTTCATTAAATTCTATGGAGGACCTAGGAAGAATGAGACATGTGACTGATATTTTTGGTAGCCAGCATGCATTTTGGGGAGTGTGTCATTCCAACATCCAGTCTAGGACAAGACCCTCCAATGGTGGAATTAAGGATCGAGTTTAAGAAAATAAAAAGAATCAGAGCAAAGGCCTATGTAGTCCAGCATTCTGTTCACACAGGGGCCAACCAGCTGCCCACGGGAAATCCACAAGTGGGACATGATGAGTGCAACAGCACCTCCCACCCATCCATGTTCCCCAACAACTGGTGTACATGGGCATACTGCCTCTGATACTGAAGGTAGCATACAGTCATCAGGACTAGTAGCCATTGATCCTCCATGAACTTGTCTAATCCCCTTTTAAAACCACCTAACTTGGTGGCCGTCACTACTACATCTTGTGATAGCAAATTTTTTCACTGAAGAAGCTCTTCCTTTTATCAGTCCCAAATCTCCCACCATTCAATTTTCAAGCTGACAAGTTGGTTCCATGATTCTGAAAGCAGTGCCGTCTCCACTGAGTATGAAGGAAAATTCATGGATACATAAGCAAACATTACTAACAATTACTAATGTGTTTTCAAAATTACCTTTCAAATGTGAAACCCTATCGAGCAAGAATAATGTCATTTTGCCTCTAGATGGGGCTCCTGAGCTTTGAAAGAAAGCACTTCACACACAGTCACAACAACTGCTACATCTTCCAGTCTTCTCTTGTCTCTGCAGAATGCTTTTGGAGTGTCGACTTTGTAATTTATGCAGTTTACATTCTGTATAAATCCAGCTGCTTTGTGTTCATTTCCTCAGCCAAATTGGCATTTTCAAGGTGTGAGAACTCTGCCGGCTAATTTGAAATCTGTTTAACTAAAACTAAACCCTGAAACATCCAGCTCCAGTGTAGCTCGATCTGTATGCGAGGAAGTTTATTTGCACTGAAGAAAAATCCTGGGTAATTCCAGTAAGCTTTGTGCTAGACACCGTTTCTTCCTGATTAAGGAAATGGTAACTCAATTCCATTTACACTGGTGAGGGGGACGACAAAAAAAGTTTTCATATCATTTATCCCTCCTCCTGTCCACACACACTTTGAGTGAAAAGAAGAGAGAGAAGGAAGTGCTAATGCAACTACACTGGCTGGGGCATGCTGGGAGTTGTAGGCCAAAAACATCTGGGGACCCAAGGTTGGAGAACACTGTGCTAATGAATCTTCTATAGCAGCACAAATGTTTTTTGCAGGGGCGGGTCAGGGGATAAAGTAACGACTGCTGAATGATAATCATGCTTAGCATTTCTGTAGCTTCTTGATTGTCCAAGGTGCTTCATATACATTGAGGAAGGAGCTGGAAATAAAGAGTTGAGAGCCTGGTACAGTAATACCTTGGATTGCAAGTAACTTGGTCTGAGAGTGTTTTGCAAGACAAGCAAAAACATTTTTAAAATTTTGACTTGATAAACAAGCAAGGTCTTGCAAGACAAGTCGTAGGGATGTAACGGCTCGC
Organism: Shinisaurus crocodilurus; assembly: GCA_021292165.1. Taxonomy (NCBI): domain Eukaryota; kingdom Metazoa; phylum Chordata; class Lepidosauria; order Squamata; family Shinisauridae; genus Shinisaurus; species Shinisaurus crocodilurus. Next base: position 106,807,657 of record CM037877.1, read on the forward strand.
CTTGAGCGGGCGGAGCGGGCCGAAATCGCTTTGATATAATCGTCGCAAAGAGACTCGCTTTGATATAAGAGTGTTTTGGATTACAAGCACGGTTCCGGAATGAATTATGCTCTCAATCCAAGGTATTACTGTAAATGGATTGAACTAGGGCCACATTTATTAAAATGCACATGTGACACTGTGGGAAGCTAAATTCTAAAGGGATCCAGCAGGTGACGAGCCTGCAAGTTATTTGGGTGAGCATCCCCTGCCCAGGGAGAGTGGTGGGCATTGACCCCACCCCTAACCTAAACCACACCCTTCCGGGGAAATGGGGAAGCCTTCCTGAGTCACCCCCTCCCGAGGCTCCACAACTCCAAGTGGGTGAGATGGGCCAGCCCCAAAGGCGATCCGTATCTAGCCCACGAATCCCACAGCCATGACTGGCAAGACTTGGAAGTCACCACCAAGGTACCTCAGGGTGCTCACAGCTATTGTCCCTACCTGTGCGATTACCTGCACTCCCCTGACACAAGAGAGTGACAAGCCTCCACTTAGTTACCCTTCCCAAACCTGCCTTGGATGCAATCCTGGAGCCCCGTCTGGAGATTCCAGATGAAAATGTCACTCCCTTTATCTGCCAGATGTACCCCAACTTTCTCAACTTGGAATGTTTGTTGTCAGGGTGAGGAAAGTCTCACCCTGACCGTACAGTGCTGTACGCATTTCCCAATTTACCATTTTCCTTGCCTTATTCAGCCCCCTAGGAACCCCACCATCTCTCAACACTCTGAGAAGAGTAAGTCAAACTACAGAATTAACACCTCAAGTCAGTGCTGCCTGACAACGTCCAGGTGCACACGGGCCTGTAGGATAGGGATGTGCAACTTCCAGCCCGTGGACCTAATCTGGCCTGCAGAGGTTCCGCCTTCAGCCCAAGAAGCCTCCTTGGGTTCTTCCAGTGGCTGTTTTCATTAGCAAATGTTAAAATGGGGGGAAAGTTATGGTTTGAATAAAAGGGCTTCATTCAATCTGATTAATCAACAAAACAGTACTGGGGCATGGTCTGAAGCAGGGATGGGTGATTCTTTCCCAAATATGACCTTTGCAAATTTTGGTAAATGCTTATCAAAAGCAAACTGAAATGCAATTCTCACCCATCCGCACCAGCCAGACTCAAGCCTTTCTTGAGTTCCTCCAGTGGCCAAACCCATTGAAGTCATCCAGCCTGCAGCAGACAGGCTTGTTGTGGGGCACTTTACTAGTTCTACACCCCTGCTGTAGAATAAGGCTTTGCCTTCAAGGAACCAAGGGCGTTCTCTCCCAGTTTGACAACTCAAACCTGTGGGTGGGAACACACCAAAGCAGACTAGGAAAAAGTGGGAGGAAGGCACTGCCATAATTTCAGAGCTGCAAGAGAGCGATGGCAAGTCCTAGCCCAAATATTGTATTCCTCCCACCCAGACACACACACACAAACTGCCCATTTTTGGCTACTACCGTTGTTACCTTTCCTGCCTGTTGTGGTTGCAAATACTTCCTTGTTTCTTTCTGTTCTCTTGACTGCCAAGCACAATCGAAATGATGGATTTGATGCAGCTGCCCCCACTCTCACCGTTACTGCCTTCCCTAGCCAGCATGGACTTTACACGTCCTCCTTCCTGCTAGGCCTTGGAATCCTTAGAAGAGGCTCTCCACCTGCTGGCTTTGTGTGAAGCTGCACACGTATGTCACAGCAAAGCAGCTTCTTAGAAGGAGCCTTCCCCTTTAGCATGTGTGAGAGAATGGGGCAGGTGGGTGGCGGGGGGGGGATGCCTCTTCTAAGATGACACCTGCTGTTTTTGTTAGCAGATATTGAAACGGGCAAAATTATTGTTTGAATGAAAGGGCTTTGATCAAACAATCTGATTAATCAACGTTCGTCTCTAAATTGTTCAGGGCTATTTTGGGGTGTCCAAAGTGGACGCTGGAAAAGCTTCAGGGGGCTTTGTGAGGCTTGTATCCAGAATTATCATTCCATCAGTAGAAGGAGACCCCTGGTGTGGAATGGGACTTCCAGATCCTCTCTGCACCCTGCAGCCCCAAAACCTATCCGGAGGGTTGGGGGGATTCTCCAGAGGTGATTTGGAGATCACACAGGGGGGCTGCAGGGGGGAGGAGAGGACCCGGAAATCCCATTCCACCAGTGGAATCCCTCCACTGACAGAATGATTCTGGATCCAACTCCAGGTGTTCACTTTGAATATGCAAAACAGCTCTTTCCTGTGACTGCTTCCATCCTCACCTTACCCAAAGGCAAAAAGGCCCACCTTACTTTGGGGAAGGCAATGAGTGAGGTTGCAGGCACCCCCATAGATGCACAGAACGTCTTTTCCTGCTGGGTATTCTGGGAGTTGTAGCCTCAGCCCAGGTCCCTGACAGGGACAAAGCACTCTGTGTGTCTTTGAGAGCACCAACCATCTCTGCCATGGTAAGGTTTTTTTTGGGGGGGGCGCTTTGGGGAAGGGGGCAGGGGGTGGCAGTAGGCAGTTAAGGTGCTTTGAGGAGAAGTGCAACAAGGCTGCCTCTCTCAATTCTGCTCAGAAAAATTCAAGCAGGGAGCCATTCGCCCCATCCACAGCCTACAGTCATCTGATGCAGCAAGCTTGCTGATACTAGCCAAGTCTGGGTCTGGGTCTGGTCAATGCCTGGATAGGGGACCGCGTGGAGTACTCTGTCTAGAGTGCCACAATGGAAGAAAGGTGGGATATCCATGAAAGAATGTTAGAATTGCTTATGGCCCCAAATGGCCCTTCTGCTTTTGCCACCCTATTTGGGAGTGGCAAAATTGGAAGGGCCATTTCAGAAAGGTTTGGGTGGATCTGCAAATCATTTGTGGTGTGAGAATGCAACAGGCAATACTACTTACCGTGTGTGTGTGTGTGTGCGCGTGCGCGCGCATGCATGCATGCATGCACCCTCTCAGTCTTTCTGCTGCTGCCATGACTTTGTGGTGTAGCTAGCAGGGGGCGGTGTGTGTGTGTGTGTGTGTGTGTGTGTGTGTGTGAGAGAGAGAGAGAGAGAGAGAGAGAGAGAGAGATTGGGTGCTGTTGGTTTTTTTTTTTAAAAAAAGAATAAGGTAATTGGCTTGGCACAGGCTCCTGCCCCTGAAATTTTAAAAGATGTGTAAATTCCCTTTCAAAACTGGTGCTGGGAGAAATGTTAGTGGCTGTTTTGGCTCCTCTAACAGCACCACTTTATGGCTGAAACAATCTGGTTTTGGCCTAGGCCTAGTTCAAACACATTCCTGCTGCACTCTATTCCACATTATTCTTATGCCAATAGCACAAAAACAAAATGTACGGTAAGTCTGGTCATGGCATGAATTTCTGGCACCCTGGGAAAATGTCCTTGAGTCAAAAAAGTTCCATGTGAGCAGCTGAGTCCTCTTTCCTCAGAGAGTAGGATACATCTTTACAATCTGTCTTTTTACATATCAGGAGGGTGAAGGAATATAACAGATCCAATCTTATGTGGTTTACTGGAAGGATTTATCAGGAGCTTTGATGGAGTGCAATACCTGGAAGGTGGCCAGACTTTCTTCTTTTTTAAATCTGATCGTTCAGATCTTGTTTTGACATTTGCATTTGACAGATGATAAAAACAAGCTCTTGCAATTTGTGTTCTCAGGTGGAGAGTCCGACACTGTGTGAACTTCACACAGGAATTCGTTAAGGAAAGTATGACAGATAGAGATGGATTATTCAAAGAGGGTTGGCCAACAAAAGGGAAAGCAGGGACACATCCCCTAGTCACAAAATGTCTCCCCTTCTCCTTGAATCATATCACTGATAATGTTTGTATTCAAATAACTATTGACCATTGTCATAGTTTGCAAATATTGTACGAGAAATTGCATTCATGGGGCAAGTTCCTATTTATCTATTTTTGAATGCAGTCGGCACTCGCTGCATTTCTAGATAACTTTCTACTGGGAAAAAAAAGTATTTTAAGCTCTTGGCAGTATGCCTCTTTCTTTCATGAAGAAGTGATAAGCCGGTGAATGCCTACTCCCTAGCCTAGACTGTGTACACAGGAGGTGGGGGAAAGGGAAAAGACAGTGATCAGAACACTGGCTTGGATCTTAACTTACCCTCCCTTGAACAGAAGGGCTCCTTCAATGCATCCAGTGGACGATCCCGCAGGTGGAAGGGGGAAAGGTGATTTTCTCTTACTCTCCCCCCTTCCCCTGCAGACACCCCCCCCCATTCTCAACGATCCCCAACCCTCTGAAACAATTTTTGCGGGGAACATGAGCGGGTGCGGGAGGGAAAGGGGAATCAGTAAAATCCACCTCCCCTGTTTCCACTAGCAGAGAAGCAAACTGAAGATCCAGCCAGCGTCTTGGACAACTCAAGAGCACCATTGAAAGTCATCCTAATAATACATCTATATCCATTCACACTAACAAACAAAACCCAACATAGTTATGTGTATATATTATATGTGTGGGTCATCATAACATATTACATATGGCTGTCATCCATAATCTAAGATATTAAGATTAGGAGATTCAGCAAAGAGGAAAGAAAGAAAGAAAGAAAGAAAGAAAGGAAAAGAGAGAGGTTATGCAACCTATGGAACAGTTAAAGTGCTACACCTATACTATAATTTGGGTTAACATTTATCTATGTGATGTTACATGACACAATTAATAGTGCTGCAAATTATGAGTGTTAGTTTGGATAGCGCTAGCCCTTTTCCACCACAGTGGAAATTTTCTTGCTGGGGATTCTAAGACTGGTATTACCAGCCCAATCACTGATAGGGTAAGATGTTCCGCCACCCTCCTCCTTCCTGTACCCCAAGATAAGTTACTAGTCTTTGGCCCAGGGGAAGGGGAAGCCAGTGCTGGCAGTGGTGGTTCCGGCATCGAGGAGAGCAGGTCCTCCTCACCTCAGTACTGCTAGCAAGCATTTGAACAGGAGAACTCCTATTTGAATGTTTGCAACATCCCTCCATGCGTCCTCTGTGGCCAATTCTGTCATCAGCCAGAGGGCCTAGGGCCACTGAGAGGCTGCACCCCCCTGCTTCCCAGGAATAATATCAAGGGGGAGACCAACCTGGCCCATCCATTGGCCAGAGAAGGAGCAGTTGAGGGAGCTCACTTCCCCCTCCCTGCTGGAATGAACACTCAGCTCCAACTGAGAGTTGCCCTGCTGGGACTGCAGAAAGAAGGGGAAAGAATGCTCTGGCCCCATCTGTTGGCCTAAGGAACAAGAGCCTCATTCAGGCAAGACCGCCAGCAAAGGAAGGTCTGCCTGCCCTGCTCGTAGCTCACCACCTTGTTCCGGCCTTGAAAAACCAATCTCCCTCCTTTTCCTTTTCCCTCCCCTCCCCTTTCGTTTTTTCTCTACCTTTCCCTTGCCTGTCTTGTCATTTTAGTTTGTAAGCCTGATGGAAGGGCCTAACTCTCTCTTTTTATCATTATTGATGTGAGCCACTTTGGTAGACAATAATTGTCTGAAAAGTGACATAAAAATGCAGTAAATAAATAATTCCTCCCCCTGCGTATCTTTGGGGTGGGGTCCACCTGGTATATTGGTTCAGATTTATTATACGGTCACACAGACCCATTCAAACTAGTATATAGGAAACCTCCGTTGTCTTATCCTTTCCCATTTTTCCACCCACACCATTGGACACCCTGCTGGAAAAGAAGGGAAGCCATGCCATACAGACACACACCAACTCCATTCATCATTCTTGGGCAATGCTTTGTGACTGTATTTTCATCCAGCCTTTTGTCACACACAAACATGGTGAGAGACAATGAGCCCAGTCACCCGGTAGCTCAGGGAGATAAATATTTGTAGAAGAAAGCTGAACATGAGAGTTCCCTGTATTCATTTTGAGCCAACAGCACACTATTATACTGTGTGGGTACAATTAAACTTTGAACAACCCTCCCCATCCCCCATCCCCATTCTTTGACAAACTGCCAGTTCTAAATCCACCTTTTCTAAACGTCTGTATTTGTTGGAGGATTGTAATAAAATAGATCTATTTCTTTTACAATGTAGCAAGTCTTTTTATAGCAGGGGTGGGCAACTTGTGTCCCTCCAGATGTTTTGGCCTAGAACTTCCATCAGCCCTAGCCAGTATAGCCAATGGTGAGGGATGATGGGGATTGTGGGCCAAAACATCTGGAGGGCCATGAGTTGCCAATCCCTGTTTAATAACAATGAATGTGTGGAGGCCAGATGAGAAATTTTGTTCTTCCATATTAAAAGTGCTATGGAAACAATAATCACAGTAGAAGGATGTAGACCTTGGATCTGGATTGGTTTGTTTGGTGCATATTTTCACTCCTGCCGATCCTTCTCCCCCAGCCTAATTACTTTTAAGATGCAGGTCATTGGTGGAACAAAAATGTCCACAAAAATACTTACCTGTGCATTCATCTCTCCCACCCACATTTCTCTGAATGCCCCCAGTTATTCCTGGCACTATGGGCTGGTTCAGACATTTACAAATGGGTCCACGTGGACCTGGCCAACCAGCATGGTGAAAGTAATATCTAGTCTGGCACGTCCCTGAATCCAGCTGCCATTTCCAAACAACAATCCGCAAGGTTATGTTGGCGCCATACCCAGCCAGTGCCACTATGTCTCAACAGCTGTGTCTGGGACTAAGAGCATAAGTAGAGCCATGCTGGCCTGGATCAGACCCAGGGTCCATCTAGTCCAGCATTCTGTTCACACAGTGACCATCCAGCTGCCCTCAGGATCCCACAAGCAGGACATGAGTGCAACAGCACCCTCCCGCCCATGTTCCCCAGCAACTGGAGTACATAGGCATACTGCCTCTGATACTGGAATGCCCAGGGTCAGGTGGTTCTTCCTTTCTCCCCATGGCTGTGACATTGGGGAAGGTCAGTCAGGCTGTTCTTCATAGGGCAAATGTAAATGCTCTAAAGGTAAAGGTAAATGCTCTATCTTGTTTTGGAAGCACATAAACATGTTGAAACTCCTCCAATGAATGGCTGAGGGAGACCCAAAGGTCTTTATTAAAAACTGTCTTGTCAATTGTGTTTTCTGAAGTCAGTCAATGGATGCCAGTCCTGAATGTGTATAGAAAAAAAACCCTCCAAGCAAATCATGGAAGATCTGAAAGACATCAGTACTGACTATTACGTGTGAGTACACGGGTGGACAAAAAAAATTCTGTCAAGTGCCAGATTCCCTCATGGGTAATCTGTTGGGGCCTGCGTGTGATTGATTGATTGATTGATTTGATTTGATTTGTACCCCTCCTTTTTACCAAGAAAAATGGCACTCAATATTAGCAGTGAGTGGGGCCAAAGCAAGCAGTGGGCCGGGCCTGAGCCAAAAAGTCACCCCTCCTCTCTTCCTCTTTCTGCCACTCTCTTTCCTCTCCCTTTGTGCCACCTCTTTCTCTCTCTCTCTCTCTCCCTTTTCCTTCCTATGCAGCAGGTTGCCGGAGAAGGGACAAATCGCTCATCCCAGAGGTCTGAACTCGATTGCATGCAGAGGGCTTTTGACAGGGCCAGCATCGAGGATGGGCATGGTCAGGGACCCACTGAGGACCCACACCCCAGCAGGGCCCCACTGACAAGAGCACACCGGATTTGCTCCTCCTCCTCCTCCTCCTCCTCCTCCTCTTCAGCTGCTTGTTCACCTTCCTCTCGCTCTGGCCCAGACAACGGTGGTGGTGAGAAGAAGGGGCAGCAGATGCCGCTGCCTGCTTGCTCCCTGGCAATCGGCCTGCCGGGCAAGCAAGTGATTTGCAAGGATAAGGAAGAGTAGGAGGAGCAAGAGCAGCTGGTGACGGTGGTGGGGAGAAAGCAGATGAGGGAGGGGGCCCATTGGGGGTGCCTTGCCCTCTGGAACCTGGACCCAGCACTGGCTTTTGAAATTAGACTGAGGGCTGCATGAAATTAGACTCAGGGCAGCATGTGGCTGTAAGGCCGCAGGTTGCCCACCCCTGTCTTAGTATCCCAATGTAATATTTGTACTACGCAGTGGCGCAGTGGCAAATACTGAAGTGCAGGTGCTCATCATGACCGTCCCCAAAGCCACGGCCCCAAGGAGAGTCCAAAAATGCGGGCAGCTGCATTGATCCATATCAACAAACCAGTTCTAGCAGTTTTCATCTCCACTAGGGGCAGGCCTTTCGTACAGCAGCTATTGGGTCTTAATTGCTCATTCAAGAACAAGCTAGGACAAAATGCTTTGCATTGCAGCACGGAAGAACGTATTGGGAAAATCCACCTCTCCCCCAGCTACTGTGAGGACTGCAGCTCAGGAGCTCGGAGGGAACAGGGAAGTCTGAGGGAGGTGGCAGACGACGTCAGCAACCCCGCTAATAATAATTTTTTAAAAGTGCTGGCACTGCGTCCCTGTGAGCCCCCGCCCCACTACAGCACTGCTACTATTTGAAGGACACAGATGGGGTGTCCTAATTCCAAATTTTATTTCTGAGCCAAAAGTATTGGCAAGGAAACAGTTACCAAGGTCCAAGGATTATGTTAGCCTGGCCATCTGACCTTTTAGGCTTTTGTACATTTCCCCCTTTAACTTGATCCCAGTTACCAAGGATTATGTTATCCTGGGCATCTGACCCTTTGGGCTTTTGTACATTTCCCCCTTTAACTCGAGGATCTCTTCTCGATCATCCCAGATTGCAGGACACTGAATAATGGGCTCAAGTTACAGAAAGCCAAATTCCGCCTGGACATCAGGAAAAACTTCCTGGCTGTTCAAGCAATACGACAATGGAACCAACCAACTACCTAGGGAGGTGGTGGGCTCTCCCACACTGGAGCCATCCAAGGTGCAGCTGGACGGCCATCTGTCAGGAATGCTTTGACTTGGATTCCTGCATTGAGCAGGGGGTTGGACTTCATGGCCTTATAGGCCCCTTCCAACTCTACCCTTCTACGATCCTCTTGGTCCCTTCATATAGAAGGAACAGTGCTAAAATGAAGGTTTACGTAAGCCACACTGCATCCAATGCAGTTTAAAGGCACACTTGCCTCACAGGCTCTCTGCCTCAACACACCGAATTTGAATTACTGACAAACAAGCGTCATTCCACTGCTTTTGCATCATACCACACTTTCTGCTCTGCCTGGACTGGAGCGTTTGTTCTATTTTAAGACAATCAAAACAAGAACACCATGCCACACACCGTGGGCAGAACAGACCCGATGGCTCACATCAAAACAGGCCCTCCTTTTGGACTCTGCCATCCCAGCACTTAGCACTTTTTGCAGACAGCTCCCAAAGTGGACTGCTCTCAGGCTGTTATTTCATGGAAGCATAACTAGTCTGTTTTCTTTTTCTTTTTTCCATGCTGGCTCTAAAGAGAAAGTGAGGCAAGGCACTGACCACAGAGAGGCCAACTGAGGCTTTGGAATAGTAAGTTACAAACAAATAGATTTTTAAAAAATTCTGACATCAGAGGAAATGTTCTATTGATCCTGCTAAGACTTTTTTTTTTTTAAAGCTGTTGCTGCTGCTACAACTACACCAAGTTCAGCACTGCTGCTGCTACAACTACACCAAGGCTCCAGCTGATTTCCATGGGAAACTTAAGCACATGCTCCCATTGTAATCAATAGTCTGGATATTCAACATGAACAACTGCAGAGGAGGGACATTTCAAAAAAGAAGAAGAAGAAGCGTTTATAGGGAAATTCAGCCCCAGGCAGCTTTAAGGAAATGCTTGCAAGTTTCTGCCAATTTCTTTCTTTTTTTCAAATTACTTTTGCATATGCTACCATTTCTGTCAAATCTGCACTCCATTCCCTTTCCCTGGATATTGTTGTGTCCCCCCACAATCTGGAACACATTCGGAGTAATGTTCTTATGTTGCTCTACAAGGGATACATTTTACCCCAAAGCCTAAGAATATTCTTTTTTAAAGCACCGGCAGCAGCAAATCCACATGTGCTCTGTAATCCTGTTCATTCCAGTGTAGATTGCAACAGAGCAGATGAAAGGTTCTAAACCTCAGGTAGGAAACTAGCAACATATGTAGGAGGGGGGATCTTTGAGGTATGGCTCGGAGGCCGTAAGTGGGGATGATAGAAGAATTCGATCTTTGCAAAATCTGATATGGATGGATCTGATCCACACCTACCAGACCAATGTGCAGATCAGAACTTAGGGTAGTATGCAGTGTGAGTCCTATGTAGAGTAGACCCATTGAAATGAATGGGTCTAACTTAAGTTTCATTCATTTCAATGGGTCTACTCTATGTCGGACTAACATTGGATACTACCCTAAAGGCGCAATCCTATGCAATTCAGACAGAAAAAAGGGCTACAACTCCCAGCATGCCCCAGCCATCCATGCTGACTGAGGCATGGTGGGAGTTGTAGCACTTTTTTCTGTCTAAGCTTGCATAGGATTGTGCCCTAAGGGTGTAATCCTATGCATGTTTAGACAGAAAAAAGTCCTACAGATTCCCAGGATTTCCCAGCCAGCATGTAGGTGAAATTTGGCCTAGCTCTATTTTCTATATCCAAATCACACAGGTCACTTGCAGTGCTCTTTGGACCTGGTGAATACACATTTCCGGTTATGGCGATTTGTCCATAGGCTCAGAATTCACAACTGATACTGTTTCCTCTGCGTAGTGAATCCTACCTGAGATGGTACATGTGCAAAAGGGTAACATCACATATCGCCAGACTTCTTCATACTGCTTCAGCAAAATAGGAACCCCACAAAAATGTGATGATATGCAGATATGTGATACTGGAGTTTTCACAGACAGCACCACATAAAGTGTGTGTGTGTGTGTGTGTGTGTGTGTGTGGGAAACTGTCACACCTTGACAGCATGAGTTTCTAATGCTCTCAGCACGGTGGCGTATTTATAAAATCGTCCTTAATTTGGAAGTCTGAAGGACTAGGATTAAATGATATTGGAGGGGACTCCCACCACCATTACCTTTGAGACTTCACTTTGCATACCATGGTCTAAGGAAAAAGAATCTGACACATTCATTTCAAGATGCGGATGTGATTTACACACGTGTGCACACATGCGCGCGCGCGCGCGCACACACACACACGGGGCAAAGGCATTTTCACCTCAGATTCAGGAACTCCATAAATTCAGTCTTAAACCACCAGGGGTTGCTCTTAGTACACATAACAAGCCTAATTTCTGAAGGGAACACAGTGGATCAGTTTACAGATATAACAGGTATGGGGAATGTGCCTTGGTGGAGGAAGGGGAAAAATTTACCCTTCCATTATAATTCTCCAAACACCGCTCGCCTTGGCTTGCCCCATTTCCCATATTCAGTGGTGCTCTTTTTTCATTTTGTTCAAATGGGAAGAGTGCACATGTGGAACAGGAAAAAATGCATCTTTTAAAAAGAGAGTGCACTCAAATGTGCACTTCGCCCAACCTAGAGTAAAGCAAGAAAATGCACGTTCTGGGGGAAATGTGCATTTTTTTAAAAGCATGATTTGCAAACATAAACAAAATCCGTGTACATCCCGGTAAGATCTGCAGGGATGTGTCAGGTAACCACATGATATTTATGTGGAGGAAATTTTCTGAAGCGAGTGTGAGGGAGGAGATTTTGGGTAGAAGAAGCTGGAGGCTGACCCATCATCTTTCAAAATGATCTCTCAGAAGGATTTTGGATGATGAAAGGCAACCAATTGGATATGGGATTCCATGAGATATCAAAAAGCCAATCTGATCAGATACAGAGGCTCTGTTTACTCCTTCTGCCTCGGCTCTACCCACCACCAGCCTCGAGCTTTTCATATGTCCCAAATCCGCAAGCCTCTTGCTGACTTAAAAAAATGCAGGGATGGAAGAGAAATTTGCTCTGTTGAGGGTTTTTCTTTTTACAGATTTACCCAATTCACACCTCATTTTATCCAATTCATACCTCCTGAGCCTTTCAGTGAGCCGAGACAGCATTGTGGCTGCAAAATTCACGTTTTGCGGGCTCTCCAAAAACATACATACAAGGGAAAACTGTGCACAAAATGCATATATTTGAGAAAAGCGCACACAAAACAGCATTTCAGCCATTTAAAGTATTTGGGGGAAGTGTACATTCAAAAATACACACAAAAATGTGTACATTAATGAGCACAAAGAAGTACTAATTTCCATATGGTTTCTCATATATATATATATATATATATATATATATATATATAGAAAGCTCATGCAGAAATGGGATGGAACAGGCTTGACCTCAAAAAGCCAACCATCTGGACAAGACTGAGATGGACAAATCTGTCCATCTCATTCTCTGCAAGAACTTCCTCCGTGTAAAATACCTGTTGCAGTGGGGCACCCCATTCACATGGCCCCCATGTCCCATGACCTAGGATTGCAGCCCAGCTAGCTTTTTGTCTATTTCCTGAAGTTCCAACTTGTTGGTGACTCAGAAACCATGGCAGTAGATAGGTAGGCTGAATGTGAAGTTCCCATGGACCGTGGCTTTCATGCCCAAAAAGCTAAGGCTGGGACCAGTTTCTTCTTTAATTGTTTAACTAAATCTTCATGGTAGACAACATAGGCTGGATGAGAAGTTCCCATGAACCACATCCATGTAAGGGGCTTTGCTTTTCAGTCCTCCTCTCTATCCTTTCCCCCTCTCGTTTAGAGAAAACATTGGACCATGTAGAGTCAGATAATTTCAGTCAGGGTTGAGTATTAGCAATACTCAGCACATGGATTAGTTTGCCTTTTCTTAATTGTTTAATGAAAATTCAAGCTTTACGACAACAAAAAGTTACTTACCTAATAAAAGTATTGTATTGCTCCTATTTGGATTCTTTCCCCTTAATGGAGCTACAGGACTGCCTGCATTTTTTTCTAATCTGGAGAATACCAAATTTAGCTGTACAGGAAGGAACTCTTAGAAATGGAAGAAAATTACTTTCTAGCACCTAAAGGTGGGACCTAGACTGTGGGGCAGGGAGAAGATCCTGTAAGGACATGCTCTTTCTCCCAGCTGAACAGGCAACAGTAGTGGAGGTTCGTTCTTTTTTTCTTTCCTTCCTTCCTTCCTTCCTTCCCTTCTTCTAACATTTTTACTGGACAGCCAGGAGTGCTGCAAAGCAAAGTGCTATCTCGAGCTGCCCACCACCTGACACATATGTTTCTTTCCTTTCTTTCTTTTTTCTTTTTGTTAGATCTCAGAAGTGACAGGAGGCCTCACAGACACCAAGGGAGGTATCTGCAGGCACTGCAGAACTTGTGGATACCACAATGGAAAAGGGTGTGTTAAGAGGTTCCTGAGCTGCCATCCTAAGACTGTAACATATTGCCAGTTGAGTTTTTTACCATGTCAGTCTTTTCCAGGAACAATTCAATACGCTGATCATTGTATGGCTCTCAACAGCTTAGGACCTGGCTACCTGGCAGGTAGCTTGGGACCTTCTTCCACGTGAGCCTGCCCAAACCCTTTTTCTTCATCAGAAGCTCTATCAGGATCCTACCCATCCACCATCTGAAGTTAGGTTTGCAGTGTCCAGGAAGAGGACTCTCTCAGCGCTAACCTACATGCTCCATTAAATGCATAGTGTGTAGCTGATCCTATTTGTCTTTTTCTGTTTACTTTAGTGTAAGCATGTGGGCCCCCAATCTGAATTGAGACCACTGTACATGGGCAGGGGGAGTCAAATTTACCACCCATCCACTTCACGTCTCATAAATGGCCTCCCTCACCATGTGGGAGCTAAAAGAAAGAACGAAGGACTCCATTGACGCCAGTTGTGGCACCCAGAGACAAGCTCATTGGTGCCAACTCTTCTATACTGTGGGTGCCAGGTGAAGACATTCTTATCTGCCCAGGCATTCCAGCATCTTTTATAGCTGCTTTAAGTGTTCTGTTTATGGCTAAGCTGAATTTTGCTGACGTTATGGCTGCTGCTGTTTTTTTTTTTTTTTATGGCTGGTGCATTTTTTAAAAATGGTTTTATATGGAATTTGACTGTATGTGTTGTTATTTTAAATTGTCTGCTGCCCTGGGAGTTATGTACTGAAGGGCGGCTTATCAGTTGATGACACGGATTCCTTCCACTCCCATTGTTCTATGGAAAGCCTCCATAGCCATGCCAGTATTAGCCATAGGAAATGTGTAGTAGTGGAATAGGGACTCTCCACACAATGGAGACAATACCACTCAGAAGTGGTTTTCATCTGCTTTTACCTGGTGGCCATAATGTAAGGGATTGTTCGTACTTACAGCTTCCCCAGCCTAAATGATGAGATTCCATGGAGGCTATTGCTGGTCAGTCCTCATGTGGAGGGGCTATTTATGCAAGGACTGGCACCTCCATTTTAATATCCCCCTTATGGCCTAATCATGCTTTACAGGTCAGCCATTTTGAGAGCCAAAGACAGCCTTCCCCATCTTGATGGTCTCCAGATGCTTTGGACTACAATTCCACAACCTTGAATTCCTAACCTTGAAAGCACTAAGGCAGTCAATGGTCATGCTTATTTTTGGGAATGCTGGGAATTGCAGTCCAAAACATCTGGGAGTCACCAGGTTGAAGAGAGCTGGTAGGGATGTACGGAGTTCGTTAAATCCATTCAGTCTGTGTTTCATGGATTGTCAGGCACCTTTCATTCAGTCGTCCACTCATAGACAGAATCAGATTTTGCACAAATGTATTCGTATGCATTTGCACAATTTCACACTTCTGAAAATGTGCAAATCCTCCCAAAATATGCAACTATCCCCCCAAAATGTGCATTTTCATGCTTTAGTCTATGGGGGGAAATGCATATTTTCGGTCAGTGATATATATTTTTTAATTCTTCATATTTTTCTATGACTAGATTTGCATAAGATTACAGAAAGCTAAAAAAACTGGTCTGCAACTTTGCAGAATCCATGCGACTCGGGAGAAGCTGGTCCACTGTGGAATCCACAGGTTGGATTAATCATGAAATCTGAACTCATTTGAATCTGTTGTAGATTTCTCCATCCCTAGCAGCTAGCCAAGAAGCAGCAAATGGCAGGCAGGCATACGTAAGCTGATCTACTGTTGAAATGGGCCCGGCTTGCCATTTGAATCATCACATATTCTTTAGGCAAGCTTGCAGCTAATTAGTGTCCCTTATACCGGTGAGATGTGGCAGGCAGACATTAACATAAGAAGATCCCTGCTGGACCAGCCCAAACATTCATTGAGTCTAGCATTCTCTTTCCAGCAGTAGCTGGGAAACCCATAGGTGGGGCCTGAAAGCAACCGCCCTCCCTGCTTCTCGCCATCTAGCAAATGGCATTCAGAGGTGTACTGCCTCTGAACCAGACTGACACATGTGGCTAATAGGCCCATCCTCCATGAATTTTTCTAAACTTCTTTTAGAACCCTCCAAACCAGTGTGTCCATTGCCTAATCCAGGGGCAATGAATTGCATGCAGGACTGGCGTCAGCACCTGACCTGGCGCCCTTGGGCAACTGTTGGGGCCCCAACACCCCAGCAGTGCCCCTGCTGATGCTGCCCAGACCCTCCCTGCAGGCTGCCACATCTGTGAGCTGCTGCCCACCTTTTGAATTCACCACAATGCCCCCAATGTATCATTGCCTCCTTCCACTCCCTGGAGAGAAATGAAAAGCAAGTGCAATGACTATGTAAGTGCTTCCTTCCCGAGAATGCGGGGTATTTGCTTAACTGCTCAAATATTAACTTATTTAAAATATTTATCATATATCTTTCTGTTAACAGCCATGTGTACTGTGAAAACAATAGGTGTTTACTCAATCAGTTGGAGTAGTTCCTGAGATAAGCTGGTAACCTTTATTATTACGCATGAATAATGCTTGAATTCACTAGATATTAGTGTCTAACATCTGTAGGACACCTAATAATATACTGTTGGACATCTAATAATATAAGGTGTGGAATGGAGTTGCAGAATGCCTTTGCGGGATTTAACATGGAAGTCCAGCCTCTTATCAGTTCACTTCTCAGCATTTCAGATTAAGAACTGAGGCCAGTGAGGGTTCATTGAAACAAAAAAATAGAAGCATATCTGAACTGAGCAAAGAAACCCTAATTACAAAGATATCCAAACCAACAGGAACTTCTCCTGTAGCCTGTGGATCGTAGCTGAGTCCAGTATACTGAACATGAGGAAATAGGGTGTTTTTGCAGAAAATGCTGATAAAACTTCAGACAAAAGAAGAATTTTATGAAAAGGACAGTTCACACCATCTATTTTGGGAGGCACCTTATGCTTTATGGGAGACAGGCAGAAAAATGCTACCTAAAGATGTGAAATTAGAATTGGGTGAATATCACACTTCCCAAGACATTTTCTAATTTTATTGAAATCCTTTTAAGTTTCCTTGACTTCAGTACAGAGGTTTTGCCTGAGCAGAACCCTCCAAATTCACCTTATTTTCAATTTAAGCAACATTTAGGGACAACTCTGCTTTTATTATTATTTATTAGCAATATTTATATACTACTTTTCATTTGAAATCCCAAAAGCAGTTTGAAGAATGCATGGAAGTATCTTAGATTTTAGCATGGCATAGTTATAATTAACCATAGCATAGAAGTAGCATATTCATCAACAAAAATTAATATTCCCCCTTCTTCCCTCCCCATTCCTTTTTCCTTGTGTGCCATGCCTTTTTAGATTGTAAGCCTGTGGGCAGGGACTGTCTTGTTAATTGTTGTAAACTGCCCAGAGAGCTTCGGCTATTGGGCGGTATAAAAATGAAATGAAATAAATAAATAATAAATAAATAAAACCCAATAAACCTGATGGGGCATGCACAAACTTAGAATGAATGTGCAATGTATGTAACATATATCAGCAGCCCCATTTTGATGGAAAATTCTGATTTCAAATACCCAGTTTCAAATTCATTTACATCTTGGGTTATATCCAGTGGGTGGTACCAAATGTTAATCTAACATTTAGTTAGTTAGTCTAATTAAATTAGTTACTCTAACTAAGGACACAATCCTATGGCGGTCTAGATGCTGTCAAGACAGCCATAGGATAATTCAGAGTCCCAGCTCCGACTGAGGACCTGGGATTCCGAATTCAGAGCGCCCTGCCTCCATCCTCACCGCTGTCACAGAAAGAACTGTGCTGGCTGTGGCTCCAAGGTCACATGACGGACTTTGGAGTCAGCACTGGGTGGGCGTTCTGGGGGACGAGGAGGGGAAGAGTGAGGCTTCACCGGAATATAATGTATCCCGGCAGTGCCTCAGCCTATCCTCCTTGCAAGCGAGCAGCCTGCCAGGAACAAAAGACTTAGATGGCTGAAATCGGCTGTTAACTCTTTTGCAGGGCAGGAGAAGCACAGAGGCAACCTTCATCTCTGTTCTCCTTCCATCCTTGATAGGATGCCCATCATCCTCTGAGTTCGGAGGGTTATGGGAAGCCACACTGGATTGTGCTGTAAATTACAATTTAGTTCACATTTAGTCTAACTCATTGCAGTGGGTGTGCTCTAAGTAGGATTAGCATTGCATACAACCCATTTTACTATGATGTCTTCAGGTCTTGAACATTGAGTTTGGAAAGGTTCCATCCTTGGCAAAATTCAATGGTTATTAATGTGTTCATTAATTTCACTGTGGCTATTCTTTTAGTAACTAGCAAATGTTTACAGACTAATTCCTGTCAATGTAAATGCATTCTACTGTAATGTGTTGTATGTGGGGCTTCCTTTGAAGAAGACCTGGAAACTTCAGTTAGTACAGAGTATGGGAGCAAGAGTGCTGGCTTGGATCAGGCATTGTCAACATACTATACCAGTGCTTTTTCATCTTCATTGGCTTCTAATCCATTTCCAGGCCCAATTCAAGGTGCTGGTTTTTTGACTTATAAAGCCCTCCATGGTGTGGGACCTCAGTACCTAATGGTACCCATATATTCCCACCCGTACCTTAAGGTCGTCAATAGAGGCACTTCAGACCTCCCTCAGAGATTTGGGGGGTGGCTATGTAAGCGAGGGCCTCCTGTGTAGTCCTCCCCACCCCACCCCAGTTATGGAATTATCTCCCCAGATTGGCTCACCTGGTGCCTAAACTAATATCTTTTCACACCAGGCAAATACTTTTTTATTCTCCCAGGGTTTTCTAAAGGTTTAAGATGGGACTCCAACTCCCATCAGCCCCAGCCAGCATGGCCAATAGGAATGCTGGGAGTTGTAGTCCAAAAATATTTGGAAGGCACCAGATTGGAGAAGGCTGGTGTAGAATACTTAGTTAGTCTGATCGGTATAAGACAACTTCCTATGCCTACTGATCAGCTGTATGAGACAGGGAGTATGTGTGTGGGATGGTCCCTCTTCCCCCCCCCCATAAAATAACTGATCAGTGGTATTCAGGGTATATCATCATCATCATCATCATCATCATCATCATCATCATCATCATCATCATCTATATACCACCCAACAGCCGAAGCTCTCTGGGCGGTTTACAACAATATACACAGATTTGGATCACTTCAGTGTCAAGTGATTGTAAAATAAATAATTAAATCTTATTTTCTAAACGAAGACAGTTTTTTCTACTTGTCTATCTTCCTTACTCCAGTCCATTCTTCCAACAAAGGCTGATGTCACTGGGATAATTCACACAACTGGGAGTTAATTATAATGATCATAGAAAAACAAAACTTAGCTATTACGTCAACCACCTCTACCACGTTTGGGTGATACTGGGCCTGACAATCATTTTCCTGTCTTTTCATTCTTGCAAAGTTCTAGATGGTCTCATTGAAAGGTTTAAGAACAAGTTTGTCTACAAGGGATGATCTGATTAGGCAAAATCTGATGGAATGCCAGAGATTAAGAGAGGTAGAGCGATTTGCATGCTAATCACAGAGCAATTTGATGACAATGTGTGGAAGCGAAATGAAAGAGAAACAACACACAGGCCTGTGGCTCAGGCTGGCTCAGCTTGCTTGTCTGAGCGTGGAAAGCTAAGCAGGGTCAGGCAGGCCTGGTTATTACTTGGATGGGAGACCCCTCCTCTAGTTTCCTCCTCTGAGCAGCAGGGGGTTGGACTCCATGGCCTTGTAGGCCCCTTCCAACTCTATGATCTTATGAACAATAGAATGATTTTATCAGGTTTCCTTCCCTCATATTGGTGGACCATTCAGGAGAATTTAGAATGTGCTGTAAATGAGCGTATATCATTTGGAATCAGCTGAACACCCAGTTTTGATGCAGGCATGTAAGTATGTCTAACACCATTGCTCCACTTTGCCTATATCCATTTCCCACCTTGAACCATGATACCCCTTGTATAGCCTTTGCAACGCCCCAGTGGAAGTAGAGTACTGCCATGGAAATAGTGACACATTCCAAGATCAATGCTTTTACCTGTTATTTACATGACATGGGAGCTAGTCACAGGGAAATGGTTTTCTGGCAGCAAGCATGCCACACAGGTAACATTTACCTGGGTGATTTAGGGTGCAATCATACCTATGTTTGGACATAAAAAAATCCCATAACTCCCAGCATGCTCCAGCCAGCCATGCTGGCTGGGGTATGCTGGGAGTTGCAGGACATTTTTCTGTCCAAACATGGGTAGGATTGCGCCCTTAATAACATTTTTATAGCCCTTAGAGTGTTAGAAGTGCTTCATATATGTTATCTCGGTACCACAGCCCTTCACAGCAGGCCGATAGTATTATCCCCATATTTCAGATAGGAAGCTGAGGCCGAGAGAGAACAGCTTGCTTATGGAAACCTAGTGTCTAATTTGTTATTTCTTCATTTATACTATATATTTTTAAAACCATATTTATAAAACCATATTAAAACAACATTTTAAACCACCTCGTAGCAGAGGCAATATCTGAGCCCCCCTCTGGGAAGTATTGGTTCATAGCTCAGCCATTTATCCACTATGCTACAAGTTATGATTAACCCAACTCTGCAGGGCCGATTTTGATTCCTGAGATTTTCCACTTCAGAATATAATTGGCATTTACATGACTGAATGCTCCCCCAAGTTAAAAGTTCTTTGCCATAGAAAACTATGATCTTAGAAAGAGGAGCTCTAGCCTGCCCCCTTTTTTTTCCTCACATGGTTATATATGCTGGGAGGTTTTTCATCACATGGGGGAATATTCAGTTATATGGTTCCTACTTGCATTCTGAAGTATCATTCCAGGAAAGCTCTACCACAATTCCTGGAAATGTGTCACTCTAACTTAATTTCCAAACAAAAGTAACATCAGCTCTCTAAGATGAAGGAAACCTTGAACGTGCTTGTGGGGTAAAATATTATTTGGGAAGACCTGATTCATGACTTTAAAGTACTGGAATTAGCAATAATGCAAGCAAGAGCAGTCCAAAATTTACAATAAAACAAAGACAAAAGGTCTTTGAACCCAATGTACAGATTTAGGGCCTGATCCAGATTTATGCTGGATCAGCTACTCTGGCGGAATTAGATTTGCCCTCCTCATCCTTCCCACAGCAGCCCCTCCAGCCTCCAGAGAATGCTACAGAGAGAGTCAGTAGACCCGGCTGAGCAGTGTGGTGAGGAGGGGGATCCCCAAAAATCAGATAGAGGGACCTTACATGAGTCCTTCCTCCCACAAGGGGCAGATTCTGGATCCGACACTTAGGCCTCAACCTTGCCCATCCGTTACTAGCCACCATAAGTGCTTCTCTTGTCCTGGTTGCAAAATGGTCCTAGCTAGTTGATCCTCAAATGCCCTAAATTCCTATGCAAAGGAGCTCAAATATTTCATACTGTTCATGAGCAGCAAAGTGTTTACTCAACCCCATCGCTTACACATGCAAAACTCCCAGTAAAATAAATCGGACACCATGATGTCCAGCTGTACACTAGACTGGTTGCCTACTGTTTAGCACAGTGTTCTCCAACTTTGGGTTTTTGGCCTACAACTCCCAGCATGCCCTAGCTACACTGGCTGGGGCATGCTGGGAGTTGTAGGCCAAAAACATCTGAGGACCCAAGGTTGGAGAACACTGGTTTAGCAATAATGGAAGGAACACTCTCTCTTCTCATTATTTTAATTAAATTGACTCATTTTTGTCCACTGTTATATCTTCTGAACAACAGACCTCTCACATTGTGCAGGCTATCTATTCCTAAAGTTGCTACGAGGATGGGTAGAAAGGGAGAATGGCAGGAAACTCTGTGTGTGTGTGTGTGTTGGACGATGACGACAGTCAGGTTGACCAGGTCATCAATACTATTTCCATAGGACTGTGGTATTGGACCAGTTTAGGGTTCTTTCTCATAGCTGGTTTCCACCCACCGATCTACACTCAGATTTACAGCTAATGAAAAGATAAACAGAAAATCTTGTTGTTATTAGTTTTTTTCTTCTTCCAGCAAATGGATCCCAAAGCCAGCAGTTTCTAAATAACTGCAGCTTCCTGGCCCACTTGAACCAGCCTAGTCAACGATACTGCATGATAATTGAAAGAACTCACTATCTGGCACTTTGTCTTCTGCCTCAGAAGGCACCGCATTCTCAGCAGTCTAGCTCAGAAATACAATGGCACATATTGTGAAGCAGCAGTCAATTAAACACCATGGTAAGCTGCTGCTTTTAATTATCCCTCATAACAGCTGTGAAATGCACAGGGAGCAGCCAACTGCACACTGAAATGCTGTGACACCCCATCCGATCCAGCGGTAACTTGCCAGGTGTTTATTTTTTAAAATGTATAACTTGCTTGATATTTCAGGCCATTAACCTACTGATTTCCCTCTAGGAACACCAATGTTAAAAGTATAGATTTTCAGACATATACACTAAAATATGTAGCCAGTCACTCTCTCTCTCTCCCCCCCCTCCCTCCCTCCCTCCCTCTCTCTCTCTCTCTCTCTCTCTCTCAGGAATGGGAGAATCAGCAAGGCTTGAGCTCATTGAGACACTCCAATTTCCACCTTGAAGCTTGGTTTGCCTTGTTCCCATTCCCTAATACAAGCTTCCCCATCCCTGAACAGGAAAAGTAAACGTGGGGGCACATTTTTTTAAAAGTACACACTAAAATGCGTACTTTTCTTCCATTGACTAAAGCAGTGTTCTCCAAGCTTGGGTCCCCAGATGTTTTTGGCCTACTGGCTGGGGCATGCTGGGAGTTGTAGGCCAAAAACATCTGGGGACCCAAGCTTGGAGAACACTGGAAGTGTGAAATTTTGAAAAGTGTATTTCTTAATGAACACATCTTTCAAACAAAATTGCAAGCTTGGGAATATGACAACTTGTGCTCACATTTGGGGTTGAGAACAGGGCAAGTTTTGATGTTGTTTTTTTAAAAAATTAATTTTAACATATAAGCTACAAAATACATGAACATACAAATTATACAACAAACACATAAAAAAACAACAAAATAATAATAAGTGCACCCCCACACCGGGACGGGGCCAACTAAACTACATAACTATACAGCCTTCCAAAATTGTAATGACTCTTGTGAGGTGTACACCCTTTCCCACTTAATAAAACAAATGCTCTCCATATATCTTTAAAATCATTTCGGTTCAATAATCCCCTTTTAACTTTAATACTACACATTAATTTATCATTAATAGCAATATTCCATACCACTTTATACCACTAAGTTTTGATGTTTATCAAACTGAAACAAAACTCTCTGATATTTCTCTCTCTCAATCTCAATTTCAATCTCAGTCTTTCTTAATCTCCATGTCTGTGAATCTCACAATATACATCTATGGCTTGTGAATGTTCATTTGGACCACAATATTAATTATAAACACTAGCTCATCTATTAATTTAAAGCAAAAGCCATATCACACTTAGGTTTTGATTTAAAATTCATTCATGTTATCAAAACTCTTTCTGCTCTACATATAGTTCCCTGGTGTTTAGCCTAACCCTGATCTTTCTATATGAAATCCCATGGCAACTCTAAAAAGAATGTTATTTACTTCATTAAAATTTGGTTCTGACAATTCTCACTACCATATTTGCCAACAACACCAGTGAAATATTACTGCACTATGAGCAAAAAGTCACATTTTCTGTACTTTTGTGATGGTGTCATATTTGTTATGCCCCATGGGCTAAACACTTGTATTCTGGTGCAGCAGGTCTTAGGTTTGATCTGTGCAGACCAACACACACTTCCATTCTTCAAATAGGAAAATAATTTTCTTTGACCCTTCTCTCTTGGCATTTCAGGGAACTCCTGGATGGAGATTATCTTCTGCCCAATGCATGCACCAATGGTAAAACAAATACCTAGAGAAATAGGGATGGATGAGAAATTCATTTCAGTTCATTTTTGATCAGGATTTACCTAGTTCATACCTTCTGGACTGAACACAGACTCACTCAGACACAATCTGCGTTCAAAATCAGTACATTTCTGCATCTGCAATGTGATTCTCAAGAAATGCATTTGACAGCATGCATACATTTGAAAAATGTTCAGGGGGTACCTTTTAGATTCCACCCCGCCTCTGCTGTTCAGGAATAAATAATCGTATTTGATGCCAGCTTGAGGTTTACATCTCTCTTTGAGATGTTATAGTGCACTTTCTTATGTTGCCACTCCACACACATACACCCAGCTGCCTACTTCTGTTTAAAACACTAAGGTGCACTCCTATGCATGTTTAGACTGAAAAAAGGCTGGGGCATGCTGGGAGTTGTAGGCCTTTTTCCTCTGTAAACATGCGTAGGAGTTTGCCTTAACTGGCTGATGACAATAGAGTGTTCTACGGACTACCTCAGATCGTATTGCTAAGAGAACGAAAAGCCAAAACACAAGAACTAGAACCCTCTCAAGCTGTAGAACATATTGCTAATGGTCTAGCTAGTTGTCTGAATGATATTAATAAGTTGACAGACAGAGTAGGTAAGATGAAGGAGAGAGGGCACAGACTCAAAAACCATGGAGGAAACTTCCAAGGTGCAACAAAGAATGTGGAACACAGTGCCCCTGACAAAGTGGCCTGGTAGACCATCATATTTTGGTTTAATAAGCTGAAATATGCCCGAGCTAGGGATGTGCGAATCAGCAAAACCGGAACTCGCTGAAGTTCTCTGAATTTCTTCTCGAAGTTCATTCCAGTTTGAGTCCATGTCAGATTGCAAGCTTTGTTATTTTCTTTTCACGTGAAAATGCATGTGTATCTTCCCAGATGTATGCATCAATTGTGCGCACCTTTGAAATATATGCATTCTTCTCCCATTGATCAAAGCGTATTTGTGTGCATTTTTCAAAAGTACATTTTTTCTTCATGCACATTTTTCCAGTGTATGCATGCTGTTGAATGCATTTGTGGGTGGTGGTCTGCAAATCACATTGCATTCTCAGAAATGTATGGACATTGACCGCAGATTGTGTCCGAATCCATGTTCAGTCTGGAAGGTGCAAACTGGGTAAATCCTGATAAAATAATGAGTTGAAACAAATTTCTCATACATCCCTAGCTGAGTCTTTTGCCCATACACTCTACCCTATCACTGCCTCTTCCTTCATTCCTTCACAGTATGCTGTGATAAATCAGAAAGTCTTTACTCAATCAGAGTTTCCCATTATATCTGAACTGGAAACTATGGTTACCAGGTTTGGAACAAGACAGGATTCTAGCTTGTTCTGAACCTGGTGGCCTTAGTTTTCCAGTTTGGATATAACAGGAAACTATGATTGATAGAAGATTTCCCTGGATGAATTGCAGCATGCCGAGAAGGGAGGAGGGAAGGATCAGCATGCACAGGCACAAGGCTTGTTCATGCCTTATCTTATTAAGCCAAGATAAGATTGTCTGAACTGGACCAGAGACTTGAAATGCATTGGCCATAATAAACCACATATTTTCAGTGCACTTTGGAGGTTTCCTCATTTGCTGTAGGTAAGATGAAGTTATGTTTGACCAACTTTTCACATGATTTTTTTTTTTTTTTTTAGTTCTCCTTGGCTTTTACAATGGTTAGGTCAAAAGATAACCCAAATCTCAGCATATCAGGCCAAGAAATATTTTTAATAAAACAAACAAACAAACAAACCTACAGATTGTTACATCATAACCAAGTTCCATGGAAAGCAATGGAATGAGACTTGGTCCTCTCTTCATAACTAACCAGTGTATCATTAGGATCTATTTCATCTAACTGGCTTTTAGAAGCTTTTTGACTTTAGTGAAGTCTCAGTAAAATTTCAGAAAGACTTCAGTGATGCAATGTCGGATGAATGAAACTTACATTGTTAGGGAGTTGGCTGAGTTGGTTAGTTTAGATGCTGGATTGGCATGGGGAATCTCCTTTATGGGAGGGATTAGGTAGATAATTCAGTTGAAGAATGATACACAATCAAAGGTAAGCTTAGGCTATCAAGGGACAGAAAATGTTAGGACAATAAATCATGCTGGGTTGGATAAGCAGCTCCCTTGGATGAGAGACAAGGAAGGGAGTATTAAAGTGTAAGGGGGTAACTGTTTGGATGGACAACTGGTTTTTTATTATTCTGATGACTGGGCTTGGAGGCAGAAGGGGTTAATGAGGGACAGACTGTTGTGCCAATTGATGCTTCAACTTATTTATTTTATGATCTTCTAAATTAAAAGTTATGATAGGTCTGAGCAGTAATTGTGTTAATCTGTATTTGAGTGTGTGTGGGGGTTTTTTTTTGTTGTTTTTTTAACAGACTCTTCCCTGGAATAGAATTTCTGTGGGGAATGTGTCAATCTTCCTGCCCTTTCACCAAATTCACTTTCTGATTGTTAGGAAAAGGAGGTATTTAAAACATTATTTTGGTTTATTTTCATGAAATCATTATTTAAGAAATATCTCAAAACTGTCTGCATGAGCTGTGTACATAGTCTCTTGTTATCATGAATAAAACCTGCCTAGTCCAAGGCCTTGGGTGAGTAGTACAAGCAAAATAAGGGGGAAAGCAATGCAACATAAAAAAATATATGATCAAATTAAAACATCATTGAAACTTCCCAAGACTTTTAAGCCCTGAAGGTGTTTATATGAGTGTGGGGATCACTGATATGAGTGGGTGGGGAATGGATTACCGATTCATACTTAAAAATGAAAAATTGACAGAGAAATGGAAGAAATGAAAAAAATCATATAAAACATCAAGGGATAACATGACATCATGAGTTTCCATGCATATTTTCCCAAATGCCAAATCTCTGATGAAAAATGTCTCCCCCCCTCCCCGAGGCAAACTCTTTAAAAAGATTATATTTCCCCAAGTTTTGGTATATACTTCTGGTAAGAATAACTGTATCAAATAATTTGCATTATTGTTTTTGTAGATATTAAATGTCTGCAGGTTTAGAATATTGTCATTGGGTCCATGGGAACATAACTGAACAATGGGATGAGCAAACTGATATCCAAACTTTTTTTTTTTTAAAGTACATGGAATCTAAAATAATTATTCAAATGTGTATTCTATTGTTTGAGGAGACATCTGTGCTTTTGAAAGGGGAACTTGATGCTCAGTTAAATTGCAGATAATATACATTCAATATTCTGGAGTGATTTCAATTTATATATTGTCTGCTCTCTGACAAGAGCCAGCTCTCTATGGAATTGGGCAGAGGTATTTCCCCAGCTCGGCTTCTTGAGATCTTTTAACTGGAGATGAGTGGGATCAAATCTAGGACTTTGTGTATGTTAACCAGCCTTCCCCAACTTGGTGCCCTCCAGATGTGTTCGTTGGACTGCAACTCCCATAATTGCCAGCCAGCATGGCCATTTGTCATGATGGCTTTGAATTATGGGAGTTGCAGCCCAACAGATCTGGAGGGCACGAGGTTGGGGAAGGCTGATGGAAACCCCTGTTTTACCACTGAGCTATATAATATAACTTCTATATCCCTAACTTACACTAGTCCCCAACCTGCCTATAAGACAAGCTTTTTAATGTGAAGACAGTCCTATTATCTTGTATAGCTTATACCAGTGATGGCGAACCTATGGCACGGGTGCCACAGCTGGCACGCAGGGACCTCTCTGTGGGCACTCGAGCCATTGGTCACCAGATCATGAAAAGACTGTCCCCTTCTGCAAAACACTAATGATTTTGTTCTTTCTCACAGTGTGGAACAGAATGATTTTATTCTAGAATTCCTGTTACAGAATTCTTTTCTACATTGTTATCACATTTAAAAGATTTTGAAGAATGATGCACAGAGCATGGCTTGGATGTAAAGCCCTAACAGTTGACCTGAGTGCTGCATGTGTTGCTCTCAAACTAACGGAGTATGAGCCAAGGTTTGACAAATTATCAGCATGCATGCAATAGCAAAAAGCACATTAATTGTGCAAAAGCATGCCCAATGCAAACTTTTACCTAATGCAGTCCAAGACAGAAAGTGTATAAAATGTGTTAAGCACGTTTAGTTTTCTTGTTATCTTGCTCATCCTAGTACAGGTTGACTTTTACTTTTACTAATCCGACACCTGTAGAAGCAGGGAAAGGACCCGGGGTAAAGCTTGCCGCATACAATTTCAGTCTGGCATATACGGTAATCATATTACAAGTTGAAAAAAATCCCTTATCCAAAAATACATGTGCCTAATTATTTTAAAAGTTTGTATAAATTCCCTTCAGGCTATGTGTACAATGTAGTACTATAATAATTTTTTGAATTGATTTTTTTTTTCAACAAAAAACTGTATCATTGAAAGCTCTGTTGTTGTGTTTTTCTTTTAAGACAAAAGATGTTAATTAGTTCGGACAACTGTATGAGTTGTTTTTCTAAAACTAAAACCTCGGTATTCAGGTTTAATTGCAGTGTTGGCACTTTGAAATAAATAAGTTGGTTTTGTGTTGCAGTTTGGGCACTCGGGCTCAAAAAGGTTCGCCATCACTGGCTTATACAGTGCAATGCAATATAAACATCAAGAACTGGGAAGCTCTGGCCCATGAATGATCTAACTGGAGGTTGGCCTTTCACAAAGGTTCCATGGACTTTGAAGAAGCCCGAGTGCAAGGTGAAAGGGAGAAACGTGCTAAGCGAAAAGCACGTCAAACGAATTCTTTACAAGACCATCTTCCATCTGGTAACCTGTGTCCTCACTGTGGAAAGCTGTGTGGATCTAGAATTGGCCTCCACAGTCACTTACGGACCCATCGCTAGAGTCTACCACTCCACATTTTTTTTACAATTTCCTCTTTTTATAATTTTCTTTTGTAATTTTATCCTGGAAGACAATCTTATTCAGTCATGAGTGATCGCCTACTAATACAGTGTGAAACCTGAGATTGGTTTGATGATATCGTGGTTCCCAGATTATGGAAATGGCCTCCCAAGGAAGGTGTGTCTGGCCCTTTCATTGCCCATTTTAAGTCTTCATTGAAGGTGGAAACCAAACAAAAGATAAGCATTGAAAAGGAACTACAGTATGTTTTGCCCATCCCTCTTGATATCAGTTTTCAAACAGAAATTGTATTCTAATCTTGAATTGTCACTTATTGTTAAAGAGCCATTTAAATGGTTGTACTTTTATTGCTGCTATTGGTTTGCTATCTGTGAGTTTTACTGTATTTTAGTTGATTATACTGTTATTCTCTTTTTAAAACTTTGTAATCCTCCTTGCATGTCCATATGTATAGAAAGGTGGGATATACATTCTAAGATTAACTGAAGCATTAAAAAAAAACCCAATCGAAATAAAATGGCATTCTGTGTGTGCGATTCATGTGGACTTTTAAATGTTAAGTTCCATAAGATGTTCTCACCCATCAGACTCTGCCGACTAAGTGAACGCACCAGCGATATTAGCATGCTACAATTCAGTTGTGCAAAATACAAGATACAACAGCTCTTAGAGCCATATAACAATAAGTGACAATTCAAGATTAGAATACAATTTCTGTTTGAAAACTGATATCAAGAGGGATGGGTAAAACATACTGTAGTTCCTTTTCAATGCTTATCTTTTGTTTGTTTGTTTGTTTTCTGTCCCCCATTCCTGGGAATTATGAGGAACATGACACGTAGCTGGCTCTTTCCATTTATTCTCCTAATCTGGATGCAAACAGACTCGGTTCCTAAGGTTGGTTCACTAACTTCCTCAAACCACAGTTCACTCAACTGTGCAATAACCATTTTTGTCCCATTTCATGACGCAATGCATGTTTATCTGATAACGATCAGCTTGCAGACAGGATGAAAGATGGAGTGCAGTACTCATCACATTACGAAGAGCTGATATATATAAGTAAAACATTTGCACGCGTAAGGGGGAAAAGAAGAGTGGAGACACAAATTATGGTATAAAATTAGGGCCACATTTATTGATTAATAATAGATCTGCAAAGGGAGAAAAGCATGGGTACTAATTAAACTGGCCATTGACCAGGGAGGTGTTCTGGATGAAACATCCAACCCCAGGGGGGGGTGCAATTCGCCAACCCCCCCAGTTTTACACCATCATGGGTGCTGGGAGGCGGCCTTCTCACTGTCACCACCTCATGGGGCCGCAAAACACCAATGCAGGTGAGGTAAGTCGGCCTCAAAGGCGATCTTATCTCCCACAAACTAAGCCGCAAAACTCAGCAACAGGGAGCCTCGGGTCTTGCCAGTCACCTAAAAGGTGCCATCAGATGATCACCGAACCCTACCCCACTGCCTTTCCCGCACTTACCAGCCAAATGTGACCATATTGAATCAAATTAACATGAAGTCCCAAAATAAAAAGCACCCAACCCCATAACACAGTGTAGAGTAAGCAAAACATGCCCATTGCCTGAGGCCAATCCAGGCAATGAGCCAAAATGCCTACTCGGCCCCTGAAAAAGGTGGTCAGCGGAGCCTACACTGAGAACAGGGAGGTAGGGAGGGAGCTGTGGAAAAAAGAGGCAGAGGGTGGGGCGTTTAGGCCTAATATCGGCCCCTAATGCCCCATCCACCTATAAGCCTGATTGGAGGGTGAGATCACCCCACAGTGGTCTCACTCTCCTCTCCCCCGCACACAAAATTCTCCCCGCCCACAGTTGCACATGGTGGGGGGAAGGGAAATACGGTGGCATCCAAGGTTGAACTGGGAGAAGGGAGTTCCTGTATTTGGGGGCTTTTGAGACTGCCAGGGTAAGGAGGGGTGGAGAACTTTGTATTTTCCTGGGATTTTTAAAACTTTTAGTTGATTGTCTGGTTATGACTGACTCCAAGTTGGAGAAGGCCCTGGGCAAAGTGCTCTCTGATGGGCTCTTTCCTACGTTTGTAGGCCCCAGTGGTCTGGATGGTGGGTAGCAGCACTGCAGTCATCACTGCAATCATCACTGGGCAACTTTGAGCCACAATTTAAATCTCCCACAATGCTCTGAAGCAATGGTACATTTGGGAAATTGTGGTAAGTTACCTGACATGGGAGCCCCAGCAGAGGCTTTGAGGTTGAAGGGGAAGATGATAGCACAACAGTGGGACCAACCAGTCCAGAGTGTTGTGGCCCCAGCACTTGCCTGAGCAGACTGACACCGGGTCTGTGTCTGCTATATTTTTAGAGATGGGGAGAGATTCATTCAGTTCACATTTTAATGTGAACCTACCTAATTTCTCACTTTCAAACCACTGTGTGAACCAGAACTCAGTTCACCTGCAAATTTTTGCACTGGAGTTCTCCAATCAAAAGAATGCACACACAGCATGTATATTAGAGAAAATGATATTTAAATATGAATCATATTATGAATACCACTTGCAAAAAATGAATACAAAAATGCATGCTACAGTTTTATGAAAATTCAGACACATTATGCACATTTCTTCTAAAGATGTGCATAAGAATGCATCTGAATTTTCATACAAACTTTAAAAAAAAATCCTCAAAGTTCAGGATGAAGCCAAATTAAGATTGGAGAAAATCTCAGAGTTTGACATGAACTGAACTGAAGACTGGAAAAATGAGAAACTGAGGGAAACCAAAACTGAGAGATTTGTGCGTGCCTAGTTTTAATGTGTTGCTTTATTGTTGCTGATTTGATCTTGTATTATATACTTGACTTGAATTTGTTATTTCATTTCATTTTGTTAGCTGCCTTGAGAATACAGATTGCTGGGTCGCCGACACTAGTCCTGAAGAGTGGGATAAAAATCTTCTAAGGGTGCAATCCTATGGCCACTAGATTGAGTCTAGACAGCTGTAGGAAAGGTTGTAGTCCCAGCTCCGAGCACAGAAATGTGCTCTGAGGTTGGAGCTGGGACTCCGACCTCGGAGTGAGTGCCCTCCCTCTGCCCTTGCAGCCGGCGTGGAAAGAACCATGCCAGCTGTGGCTCTGAGGTCAGAAGACTGACCTCAGACCTGGCATTCTGTGGGCATTCCAGCATGTGGGGAGGCGGGGAGGAGTAAGGCTCTGCCAGAATATACAATGTGTCTCGTGGCATCTCAGCCTCTCCTCCTTGCAAGCCGGGGCAAAAGACTTAGATGGCTGAAATCGGCTGTCTAAGTCTTTTGTAAGTTGGAAGAAGCGCAAAGACGACCTTTGGAGGGTTATGGGCAGCCACGTTAGATCACGCTGTAAATAAGCAAATGCTCAAAAGTTTCACATATCCTGACCGTTAGCACTGAATTCCACCTAAATCAAAATTTGAAGTCAATGTGAAGAGAAGATGGAAAAGTGTCAGGAACTGTAGCGCAGTGGAGCCAGAGCTCACACAGGGATACAAACAACACCTGTACTTTTGTTATGGGCAGAAATCCTGATGTCATCAGCCGTCCCACCTCAGACTACCGTGTTCCCTCTGAGTTTAGGTGCAATCTTCATAGTAGCTGGGCTGAGGGTGGGGGGATGAACTTCTTTTCCAGGAACAATATATTGCTCCCTGTTGTAATGCAAAGTATTTTCATAGACTTCATAGATCATAGAGTTGGAAGGAGCCTACAAGGCTATCGAGTCCAACCCCCTGCCCTGCTCAATGCAGGAAACTAGAGGAGGGGTCTCCCATCCAAGTAATAACCAGGCCTGACCCTGCTTAGCTTTCCACACTCAGACAAGCTGAGCCAGCGTGAGCCACAGGCCTGTATTTTGGAGTGGCTGAGTGTGGAATGGGCAATTAAGACCCATTTGTTGTATAAAAGACCTGCTCCAGGTGAAGATGAAAACTGCTAGAACTGGTTTGTTGATATGAATGAACACGGCTGCCTGCATTTGGGTGTGCCTATGGCAGTGTTCTCCAACCTTGGGTCCCCAGATGTTTTTGGCCTACAACTCCCAGCATGCCCCAGCCAGCGTAGCTGGCTGGGGCATGCTGGGAGTTGTAGGCCAAAAACATCTGGGGACCCAAGGTTGGAGAACACTGGCCTATGGGGACTGCCATGATAAGTGCCTGCACTTCAAAATTTACCACTGCAGCACTATTCAGGAACTCATGGCATTTTGTTAGAGGTGCTTCGTATCCCCAATTGTCATTTCCAGCATGCTTTTAAGAACACATGTTCTGTGAAGCACATCGCCAGTCCTATTAGCTCAGTGGCTTAGGAAGAAGGACTGGAGACCTGCAGGATGGCTTTGGAAAAACCTGAAGCTATGGCCGGCTGTACTTGCTTAATAATATGTATCTTCTTTGCTTTGACTTAGTATCAGCCTTCAGGCCCCTCTAAGCATGCAAAGAACTGGGAACCATAAAGGGGACAATCTGACCGCTGTGCATGCAGAGTCCTTCGTATTAGAATCCCTGAACATAGTCAGATGCATTAGGCAGCTGGGATAGGCACTGGGCAAAAGGTGACAGTGTACAGAGCCGTCATTGCTGCCCTCTCTACTGGTTTGTAAGACGTGAATCGACACAAATCAGCTTGATTTTGACTGCCTCATTTCTTGCCCAAAGCTACATGTGCAACCATTAATTAGTTTAGGTCGAAATTAAATATTAACTTTGACGGAACTTATCAGATGACTGTGCTCTTTAGAGTCGATTAGTCAGATCTGGTATCTAACAGTTGGCTGCAATTCCAGTCCAGACAGCATCATTTCCGCCTGTTTCAAACCCCACCCAAAGCACTGTACGTAAGTGCTACTTAATGGAAGGTGCACAATTATCCTGTGTTACTGCTGGTCTTTTCAGACTGGGCTTTAATCACATTAAATCATTCCATTGTGAAGCTTTACAAGGCAAATGTGTGTCAAATTGGTGATGCCATTGAAACCACAGATGCCTTCCAGCATCCTTTCCTTTTCTTGTTCAACAGCAATCATATGGAGTCATCACAGAGTGCATAGAACTTCAAAGAACTCCCCCCACCATCATCAATCCTATATTTCTTACATCACATGCTAGCAACTCAAATCAGTAAAATACAATCTCTTCAGCTAACAAAACAGCATGCCCTCAGTTCACATCAGGTCTGTCTAGTTTTACAAAATCTCAGACTGGGGTTTGTGTCCTGGTCTTTGGCCTTGGTGCAGATATGACACCAATATTTGCCTGGTGTGGAATTCAAAGTGAATTTGGGGGTCCCAACAGAGGCAAAACATCAGAGAAATTGTGAGTGAAGACAACAGAGTTTTGAGAACACTCACATATTGGGGGGAAGGGTTAGGGTAGGGTGGATCACATATCCATTTTGTTCTCAGGTGAAACCTCTGAAGAATTTTGAGGGAACTGAACAAAATAAGACTAGTACAATTTCAGATTCAGGTTCGGGGACATTATATAAGAAGTTATTGCTAGAACTGAGCTGAATTGGGGTGTGCATGTTTCTTGTAGACACTTTCATTTGCTTCAGAAGGTATCCCCCCTTTCACCATTGGGGGGCCCCCTCAAAAGTGGGTAAATGTAAGTCTTCATTGTGAAGACACTGCCAAAGCCTCACCATGAGCTGGTTCTCATGACACAACAACCCATCACAGTAGACCTAGAAGGAAGTGTATTCACAGTGGATTGGATCCACAATTAATAATACTTAGGGTTTGGGTAGACCCACTGAAATCAATGGGACATAAGTAACTCATGAGTCCTAGGGATGGATGAGAAATTTGTTCAGTTTGCTTCTAATGTGAACCTACTTAATTTCGCAGTTTCAAAACTAAATTGTCTTTAGAAATTCACATTTCTCCACATAGTGTAATGGAGTTCTTCAATCAAAAAATGCCTACAAAAATGAGTACATTAGGGGATATGACAATCAACATTAGGAAAATTGGTTGCAAAAAAAGTGTATATTAGTCAAAAAGCATACAAAAATGCATGTATTCGGAGGAATGTGCTATGAATTTTCATGCAAACTTAAAAAATACAATCTCAAATTTGGGACAAAAGGAACTGAAGACTGGATAAATTCTTAATGTTCGAGATGAAGTGAATTTAAGTTTGGAAGAAATAGAAACTGAGCAAATCCAAAATTATTCATCTATTTAATACATTTATATACTGCTTACCATATCTAAAAAAAAAAACTCTCAGCAAAAATGGAAAGATTTCTCCATCCTTACTGATGAATAAGTCCCATTGATTTCTATTCTAAGTATGGCTAAGTCTGGATCCCAGTCCAATGTGTCTCTGTGTGCAGATCCAATGGAGACGTGGTACATCTTTCAGTGGCCTTTGTGATATACAAACACTCCCCTCATGTTGTCAAGCATTTTACTGATGAATAATGCATCCATATTCAATATTGCTTATAATAAACAAGTTATGTCAGGTACTTTCAGGTACATCCTTGGTTTCACATTACCACTTGAGTGTTCTTTTTCCTGTTCTGAATAAACCACATCAGACCCCATAAATGCAAGCTACATCTTGTGTGGTTCTTGAATTACACAGCATGTACAGCCAATCTGGTTGATTTTTGTTTTTTTCTGATGTCACTTATTTATTCATTTTCCTGGTTTGACATCAGTGCCGGCTGGTGTGGAAATATTTTTACAACCTTTTCACAGACTTCTCCATATGTAAGAAGCCACTAATGGCAATTAATTGTCATACTTCAAGGATACATGCTACAACTTGCAGTCACATCAAACCAACTTGCAGTATTAGGTCATCCGGTCTGTTCAAAAACTTTCCTTTCTAAAATTGTGTTAATTATGAATGGAAGGCATTTCCTTTGGCTTCAAAATGTATTTCGCTGTACGACATCTCCTTCTGTAGACTGTAGCAAATCCTTGCAATGTTAGTAGAGCTGCTATAAAACAGTGTTACGTAAACGTATCTTGACAGAGACGAGGAATGTCCTTGGTGAGGAGGGTACATGTTTCCATGCATGAAATAAAAGAGAATACTTTACCCTTCTAAAGTACCCATTGCTTCTCGGCCATTTGATTTGGCTGATCTTTCCCTTGATTAATCAAGGGAGATCGACGTGTGGAACTGAAGCAAAATGAAGATGCGCCCCTGCACCTGCACCTACATGGTGATTCTCATCCAGGCTTATTGTTAAGAAGAGCCTAAACAGGTGGTACCAGGAGATGGTGCCTCCCCATTTCTACACCATCATCAGCTACCACTAGAGCAACAAATGATGAAGAGGCTCAGCTGTGAACCAGGAAGTTCAAATCCTAGGGGCAAAGAACTCACTAGGTGACCTTTGTAGCTTGCTTCTCTTCATAACGCAGGGGTGGGTAATGCATGGCCCGCTGTCCACATTCAGCCTTCTGCCACTCTCTGTGCAGCCCACAAGCCTGGGGGAGCCCCATCCACTTTCCCCCATAGCTATTAACAGTGCTGGGACATCAATCAATCCTGATGGATGTTGCTGAGGCACTTGGGGAGGCTTTAGCCTCCCTTTCTTTCAGTGATCCTGAAGCCACCAGGATTGCTAGAGGATGGGAGTCTAAACTTACCCTCGACCCCCAGTGATTCTGATGCTGCCCAGATTGCTCAGGAAACTGATCTCGGAGGGGATTACAGCTGGATGGGATATTTTAATCTCTCCACCTCCCACCGATTCCATCTCAGAGGGCAAAGAGGGGAAGCTTAAACCTCTCCATCCAAATGTACGTGAGTAGAGTGTGTGTATCTGTAAGTGTGTGTGTGCCCTCCCTGACCTGCCACCAGGCACCACGTGCATAACTCAGGGCCAAATATGTTTGCCCAGTTCTGCCTTAACCTCATCCTCCATCTGCAATATGGGAATAATAATACTGAGCTACCTTACAGAACCGTTGTAAGAAATACTGTGAAGCATGTTGAACCATCTAAATCTCTCTATATAAGAGCCCTTAAGAGTATTATAGCACAATCCTACACACGTCTACTCAGAAGTAAGCCCCATTGTGTTTAGTTGGGCTTACTCCCAGGTAAGTGAGTACAGGATTGCGCCTTTAATGTTCTAGAATTATCATTACTGTTAACTGATTTGTTTCCTGAATTACAGAGAAGGAAACAAAGCCCCTAGAACACAAGGAATTGTTCCAGACCATATATCAGTATTATGAGATACTGTCTTATTTAGCTGTGCCTATCTATCTATCTATCTATCTATATGTAGATGCTGCCTAATTCAAAGGATACAGAGAGAGCGACACATTCAACAGAAGTGTAACTTGATAGATTTCAGTAAGAGCTCACAGCAGGGATCGTTTGCCTCCTTAAGTTAATATGTCATTGCTGTGCATTGTGGGAATAAAATTCATACTTCCAATTTTACCTGCATTGCCTAGACAAGCAATATTTTTTAATGTGTGGTGGGGGCACACACCCTACAGGGTATTACTCCCTCTGGAGAAATGAAATCAAAGTTGATATTTGGTATTGATTTCTCTTTTCTTTGGCTTGATCAGTCATATTTGGGCATTAATTTTTCCGATCTCAATTCCAGCTTCACTTGGAGGAAATGCCTCGAGCTTAGTAACACAGTATCGCCTGTCTTGGAATATCACCTCTTTCACTAGAGGATTAAAACATATACATTCTTTCAGTCATGCTGTCTCAATACATACTGTTCGCCCCACCCTTCAGTACCAGAACTGCTAACAAGCCTCTGTTAAGTAATTCCATCCTACGCAAGCCAAACACTTAAGCAGGGCCGGCCCAAGACATTTTGCTGCCTGAGGCGAAGGTCGATATAGTGCCCCCCTCCCATTCCATGTACAGAAAGCCAACAGGACTGGCAGTTGACTGGTGATGGGACGGTGTCTTCTGCTGCACTCCAGGCTGGAACACACAGCTCTGTCCTCCAGCACCTCAGCACCATTGCTTCACCTTGCCTAATGGTAGGGCTGGCCCTGCATTTAAATGCTGTGGACAGGATTCAAAGAAGCACCTGACTAGTTCTGCATAGCCAAGTGGGCTTTGAGTGTGTGTATCTCAAAGAGCAGCTCTCCCATGCCACGTGGCAAACCACGTAGGTAAGCTGGCACTTTCTTTTTTCTTTTTTTTTGTCCAATTTTTTTTATTTCTATATAAAACAGACACATAATATCAAACATATAACAATTAACAAAACAAAATAGACCTCCGATTTTTCTTCTACAGCAAATACAGGTAACAATAATTTTTCTTACTCGATAATCCAAATGAGAAATCTCTTTCTTCCCATTGTCCCAGATTCACTTATTATTCCATAAATCCACAAACAAACAAATCATTATTTTCCAGTCTCTTGCAAAAAGTCAATTAGAGGTTTCCACTCAATAATAAATGCAGATGTTGTCCTTTCTCTAATTAGTGATGTAAGTTTGGCCATCTCTGCCAGCTCCAGCATCTTGACCAACCATTCTTCTATCGTAGGCACTGCTGGACCTTTCCACTTCTGTGCATATAGTAGTCTCGCTGCCGTTGTCATGTATAAAAATATAGTTCCATATCTTCCTTCTAGCTGACTGTCCATTATTCCCAATAGAAAAGCCTCTGGTTTCAATTGAAAAGTAATCCTTAAAATCTTTTGCATTAATAAATGAATTTCAACCCAAAAACTTTTAGCTTTCTTACATGTCCACCACATATGATAAAAGGTTCCTTCCTGTTGTTCACATTTCCAACATATATCTGATGCACCGCTATACATTCTAGCCAATTTCTCCGGCGACAAGTACCAACGATACATCATCTTATAAAAATTCTCTTTAAGACTAGAGCATAAAGTAAATTTCAAACCTTTTAACCACATATTTTCCCATTGTGTCATTAGTATATTATAACCAAAATTTTGAGCCCATTTTATCATACATTCCTTCACTTGCTCTTCCTCAGTTTCAAATTTCAACAAAAGCTTATACATTCTTGAAATAAGATGTTCATCATTTAAACATAATTCCCTTTCAAAGTCAGATACCCTCTGTTCAAAATCATACAACCTTTTATCAACTTTAAACCTTTCTACCATCTGTAAATATGAGAACCATTGACATGTATGACCTTCTTTTATCAGTTCTTCTCTTGATTTTATTTTACATTCATCTTGTGAAAAATTCAGCAAATCACGATATGTCAACCAACTGTATTTACTTAACATTTCTCTTCTATGATGGGCTTCTTGTGCTGATAGCCACAATGGTACTCTCTGACAAAACCTAGGTTTATATTTATTCCAAATTTTCAAAATGGCACTTCTAACACAGTGATTATTAAATTCTACATTCACTTTAACTTTATCATACCACATGTACCCATGCCATCCAAATCTCAAATCATATCCCTCTAAATCTAATAATCGACTATTTTTCAACAAAACCCATTCTTTGATCCATACTAAACAACAAGCAGCAAAATATAACTTCAGGTCAGGTAGCCCCAACCCCCCTCTTTCTTTTGCATCCTGTAAAATCTTAAACTTAACCCGTGGCTTTTTCCCTTGCCATACAAATCTAGATATATCCTTCTGCCATTGTTTAAATGATATTTGCGATGTCACAATAGGAATAGTCTGAAACAAAAACAACATTCTAGGTAATACATTCATCTTGATTGTGGCTATTCTCCCCAAAAGTGACAATTGAGCTTTATCCCATCTTTCTAAATCTTTTTTCATTTCATTCATTCCAAGACTTTACATAATTATTTTGAAACAACATACAATTCTTATTTGTTAATGTGATACCTAAATACTTTACTTTCTTTTCAACCTTAAAACCTGATTTATTTGACAATTTTATTTGATCTTGAATTTTCATATTTTTTGTTAATATCTTTGTCTTTAGTTTATTAACCTTAAAACCAGCTACAGCACCAAACTCCTTCAATTTAACCATTAACGTTCCTATTCCTTTCAGAGGATCTTCCAAAGTTATCACCAAATCATCTGCGAAAGCTCTCAGCTTATAAGACTCTTTTTTAATTTTTATGCCTCCAATTCTATCATCTTGTCTTATATCTCTGTTCAATATTTCAAGCACAAGAATAAACAACAAAGGTGATAATGGGCAACCTTGTCTTGTTCCTCTATGTATTCCACACGGTTTCGTCATATCGCCATTGACAATTATTTGTGCTGTTTGCGAAGTATAAATTGACTTTATCCATTTTATAAAGTTCTCTCCAAAATCCATTTCCTTCAGTACTTTAAATAGAAACCCCCAATTTAAATTGTCAAACGCTTTCTCTGCATCTAAGAAAATCAATGCAGCATGTTTTTCATTATGCTTTTCCAAGTATTCCAAAATATCTAAGACTGTTCTAACATTATCCCTCAGCTGTCTTTTAGGTAAAAAACCGCATTGATCTTCATGAATAAATTCTTGAAGAATTATTTTTAATCTTTCCGTCAATATCATTGTAAACAGCTTGTAGTCATTATTCAGTAATGATATTGGTCTATAATTTCTTGTTAAGGTTAAGTCTTGTCTCTCTTTAGGTATTAATGTTATATTTGCCTCTTTCCATGTCTCCGGCATCCGGGCTCCTTGCAAAATAGAATTCATCGTTATTTGTAAAGGTTGTATGAGTTCATCTTCAAATCTCTGATAGTATTTACCAGAAAGTCCATCCGGTCCTGGCGCCTTTCCTGGTTTAATCTTTTTTATAGCACCCACCAATTCACTTATTGTTATAGGACCATTAATAATATGTCTCTGTTCCTCTGTAATCTTAGGTAACTTTTGTTTTTCAATATATTCATCTATTTTTTCTGATGAAACATTATGTCCTTTATATAAATTCGAATAATAATAGTAAAATGATTTTTGTATCTCCTTATTGTCTGTTAATACTTTATCGCCCTCTTGTACTTTTATTATCATTTTCTTTTCTCTTTCTTTTCGCAATCTATAAGCCAACCATCTCCCAGGTTTGTTTGCAAATTCAAAGTTCCTCTGTTTCATATAATTCAATTTTATTTCCATTTCTCTTGTTGTTACCATAGATAACTGTTGTTGCAACATTTTAATCTGTTGGAAAATATTTGAGTTTCCTGGAGAGATCTTTAATTCTTCCTCCTTCTTTTTTATTTCCTCCAGAATTTTTTGCATTTTCTCTTGTCTCTTGGCCTTAAGTTGAGTATTATATTGTATAAAATAACCTCTAATAAAAGCTTTACTTGCATCCCAAACCATTCTCAGATCTGTACCCTTATCTAAGTTAATTTCAAAAAATTCTTTTAGTTTCTTTTTACAATCTTCCAACACAGCTGTATTTTGTAATAACGTTTCATTTAATCTCCATCTAAAAACAGTGGATTTTCTTTTGCAAACCATAGTCACAGGATTATGATCCGAGAAAGTCTTTGGTAAAATCTCTATTTTAGAAGTTTTAGTAACAAAGTCTTTAGTTGTCAGGAACATATCTATTCTCGAAAATGATCTGTGTCTCTCAGAAAAATAAGTATATTCCCTTGAATCACCATTCTTTTGCCTCCATAAGTCCACCAGTCTCAGATTTTCCATCAGATCAAAAAGGCTTTTTGGGAGTTTTCCTTGATACCTTGTAATATTTCTTTCTGAAGTTCTGTCCATTTGTGGAAGCATGACCCCATTCCAGTCTCCCATCAAACACCAACTTTCATATGATAAATCCATTAGAATATCCATAAGCTTCTTATAAAACACCGCTTTATCTTGGTTAGGTGCATAAATTCCCACCACCATTGTCTTAAATCCATTTAAGTTGACTTCTACTCCCACAAATCTACCTTGTTCATCAGCAAATACTAATTTTGGTTTTAAATGGGATTTAATATACAAAACAACTCCATTTTTCTTTTTAGCATGTGCCGAGATAAATTCTTCACCTAATGTTTTATAGACCAAATACTT
Source organism: Shinisaurus crocodilurus (assembly GCA_021292165.1). NCBI lineage: Eukaryota > Metazoa > Chordata > Lepidosauria > Squamata > Shinisauridae > Shinisaurus > Shinisaurus crocodilurus. The sequence continues at coordinate 106,848,735 of CM037877.1, forward strand.
TATATCTTTTTTCTTGATATGAGTCTCTTGTAAACAAATGATGTCTTGCTTTAATTTTTTCAAATAGTAAAATACTTTTTTCCTCTTTTGAGGGGCATTTGCGCCATTAATATTCCATGTTAAACATTTGTAATCCATAATCAGTAGAAATTTAAAATATACATATATATATTAATCTTAATCTGTGCCTGTGGCCAAGGCCATCCTTTCTTCTCCCCGTTTCATCTCCTCAAAATCTCTTTTAAATCTTTCTAGGAAATCTCTGGCTTTTTGAACTGAATTCAGCTTGAATCTCTGATCTTTGAAGGAAAAAACCACACCTTCTGGAATCTCCCAACGAAAAGCAATCTTTTTCTGTTTCAGCAGTACAGTCAAAAAGGCATAATCTTTTCGTTTACGTAAAAATCTAATAGGTACTTCTTTCAAAACAATTATAGAATTATCCTCCTCCTTCAATCCTGTAGCAAAATGTTTTTGAAGAACCTGATCCCTTGTATTCTTCCTAACAAAATGAACCATGATGTCTCTTGGTACTCCTTTATTTCTGGCATAGGCAGAGTTAACTCTATAAATCTTGTCAAGCTCTATTTCCATATCTCCTTCATCCAAGGCCAGAAAATCCGCCAAAATTTTAATCATTCTATCTCTAGTATCCTCTTCTTCCTTCTCTGGGATATTTCTAAATCTCAGACAGTGTTCATTTGCTCTCAGTTCCAGTAAGGACATGTGATCTAGCTCCCCTTCAACTTCTCTGGTTATCACTTCAGTTTTATTCTCTAATATTTCAACTTTATCAGCAATCTGTTTAACCTCACCCGAGATTTGCTTTACTGACCCATCCAGTTTTTTAACTGCATCAGTCATATCCATTTTCATTTTCAAGATCTTTTCATCCATACTTTGCTCAAAGGCATTAATCCTGTTTTCCATCTTATCCATCCTACTGTCCAGTTTATTTCCCAACTCTTCAAATAAATTCTGAAGTAACTCTGGCGTAACCATCTTATCTGAACCTAGATCCAGAGATGCTTTCCTACTTCCTGAACCTTTTTTCGCAGCCATTGTATAATACAATCGAAGAGCCAAGTTTAAAAAAAGAAAAGAAAAAAAAAAGTGAGGAAGAGAAGGGGGGGGGGAAACCCACCTCTAGTAAAAGCTCAGATTTCAAGGCCTCTTGAATCACGTCTCTAACACAGCAGGCTTAGACTTCTTATCTGGTTGTTATGGAACTCATGAGTCATAAGTCATAACCAAAACATCCAGCAACAATCCCACAGCAGCCATCTCTTTTCTAGCAACTTTTTCACAGCCAAACTTTCGTCAATAATAAAATTATTAAAAATGCAAATAGTGAGAAAGGATAGTCATAATAGAATACCTCCTTTCTTCTTCTTCTCCTTAATTAACTTTTTGCCCGAATTTTTTAGCCATTAAAGCCTCCAGCGTCTTGTGTTCTTCGCAACCTCCCTTCTTTTTAGTCCCGGAAAAAAGGAATTATCTCACCATAATATAGTCCTTAATTGCTGTAGTAGGAAACTCCCTTCGTCATAGATAGTTTGTAATCCATAAATCATTGGGAAATGAAGATTTTTTGCAGGCTAAGTGTCTTTTAAAGCTCTGATTAGCGGTTTTGAGCAAGATGTAGATTCCACCCCCCCTGACCGGTGTAGTGTCTCCACTGAACAAGCCTTCGCTTAAACAGTGAATACACAAATACCGATCGCCCGGGGTGTCTGTGGTTAATCTCTTCGTTCTCCCCAATAAACTGGGGTGATTTATGTCAGCTGAAATTGCTTCCAGCTGGTTCTTTACCGCTATCAACCTCCCGTCTTCCGAGAGCGTCTGCCTGCCGAAAAACCTCACCCGGAAGGTGAGGTGGAATGAGGGGAGCCTATTTTTGCTGGTTCCCCCAGTGAGATGTATTTGATAAATGACTCCAAGTTAATGTAAAAATTTGAATTATTTTCTAATGATTACCGTTTATAATCATACCATAGCAACAGAGATATGAAAGGATTGTAGCTAAGGCATGCAACAACCACTAATACTAATGCTTGTGTGGTCTCACAGATGTGCACTTTTTCCTCCAACTCAAAATCTCCTGAAGGTGTTTGTTTGTTTTATTTTAAGGGGGGGGCTGCAAGTCTATAACTGCTTAATTAGGAGTAAGCCCAATTGAACTTCAGAGTAGAGATACATGGTATATTGCTCTGTAAATAACCTGAATGTTTGGCACCTCAATATTTTAACTGCTGCATCACCACAAAATAGCGAATGTATTGCTAAATGCGAGTGTTCACCATGTTGGGATCAAATCAAACACCGTAGTACTTTAGCTGAAAAGCATTTCAAATTCTCTACCACATCCAATTCACTTGAACTGGGGTCTAAGTGACCCCAGAGCCATTTTAATAAAAACCGCATTAAAATAAAAACACACACGGGGCGGGGGGGGGGAGAATTGAAACATTACAGAACGGTCAACTCCTTTACCGTAGGAGAATACAGTAATACCTTGGATTGCAAGTAACTTGGTTTGAGAGCATTTTGCAAGACAAGCAAATTTTAAATATTTATTTAATATTTTTTTTACTTGATATACAAGCGACGTCTTGCAATACAAGTACTGTAGTACGGCTTAAATTAAAAATCTCTGTACAAATTTTTTTGGGGGGATTTCGTTTTGATATAAGAGTGTTTTGGATTACAAGCACGTTTCCAGAACGAATTATGCTCTCAATCCAAGGCATGACTGTACAAGGAATTTAAGCAGCACAGATTAGGAAAAAACATTTTGCAAATATTGTATACCATTTTGGTCAGCTGCAAAGATAGTAATAGCTCACAGTCCACATGCTACTATCTGTCCCTCATTTAACAGGTGTCTCTGGAAGAGATTCATGGCATGCCCCAGTCCAGAAACAGAAATCCACACACATAAACAGCTTTCCGCTCATATTGACAATGAACATCTGGACACACTGCCCCTTCTGTGCTGAAATTAGCGATATATGAGGAATTCATTTCAGTTTGTCTTTGATCAGAATTTACCCAGTTTGCAGCTCCCAGAACCAAATGTGGACCTGAACACAATTTATGGTCAAAGGCCATGCTTTCCCAAGCTTATGATGCAACTCATGGGGGGGGGGGAGGAATGCATTTGAAAAATGTGTATATTTGAAAAATGTACATGAAAAATGCATACTTTTGAAGAATGTGCACAAACACACTTTAATCAATGGAGAAAAACGCATACATTTCAAAAACTCATGCAATTGATACGTTTGGGGAAATGTTCACAAAAATACACACAATTTTTCATGCAAAATGTGGGGTGTGTGTGTGTCTCACAATCTTAGGAGGACAGAAGTCAGAACAAGCTTCAAGGTGGAATTTGGAGAAGCTCAATGAGTTCAGGTTTTGCCGATTCACGCATCCCTAATTGCAATGCACATCCAACCCCTATTGAATTGATTGGATGCATCTTTGGATGTGCTTCTGGGGCCACTAGTTGCTGGTATACATAACAACATGCCCATGACTACAGCTGGATCAGGCCCCTGGGAAGTGGTAAGTCAACCTGTAGGTGGTTTTCATCTAAGTTTTTGACACCCCTTTATTCTTTCTTGGGCAGAAGGTAAGACCGGAAGATACATTTTCTCATTGATTGAAATGAATCACTCAGTGAATGTATGCCTAAGAGCAAGCATGGTGCTTTTCTCCTTTTTAATATTTGCTTTGTAATACTACACTGATCCCCCTGTTTGTGGAATTGCTCTTCTGTTCATACAAAACTAAAAGTAAAAAAAACAAAACAGAAAAGATTGTTAAGCCACTCATGATTCACGATGTGCCTTTGCTCTTTGTGAGAGCAAAAGTCACACACACACACACACACACACACACACCCATCCAGACCAGATTACAGCCGGACAGGATTGCCTAGCAACAGAAATATAAACAAGGATTCCCTCTGTGGGAGTTCTGCTGGCATGCATCATGGAGTTTAGGTAACTGTTTGCAGGTTGTGGCTGGCAGTTACCATGGAGACCAGTAGCCGAGTAAGGGAAACCCTCAGGAGTGACGTTGCCAACATCTGTTTACTCCTCAGTGCCTTGCACGCAAGCTTTGCCCGCACCTTCTTCTTCACACTCTGTGTGGGAAGGAGGCAGGCACAGCCACAGGTGAGCACAGAATTGGAGGATTACAAGGGAAAGTTCCACTCCTAAAAATATGTTAGCTACTGTAGTATTCCTTCATTACAGTTTCATTGTCATAAACATCAAACTAACACTCCTCCCAAGAAAGATGACAGCAAGAGTTCTTTTAAAAATCAAAAGAAGTGTCCAATGCCCATATATTATAATAGGCTTCCATTGTATATTATGGTGCCATTTTTGAAGAAGAAGAAGTCATTCCAGCATTTCACAGCAACATAGTGCTTCTCTGAACTCAGGTTTTCCCTTGAGTCACAAAATCATATAAAACTTTATTTTGTCATAGATTCCATCACATACTCTAAATGCAGTTGCCAGTATGCCTAAAGGGGAAAGCTGAGATTTATCACTACTCAGTCCTGTTTATCTACACAAACATATATTTGAATTGCTAATCCACCCCATCTCAAGGGCTTAAAATAGATAACTATAAGACCATTAAATCCACAAGCCATTGGGAAGTTCTCCTGAACAAGCTCTTTGCACTGCTCCCATTCCTTTTAGTGCGACTTGTGCTAGAGAATTTCCCATTGCATTGTCTTCAGTCCACTGCCTAGCTTCTTGCACTATCAGCTCCTCAGTAGCCAATGGGAGCTTAAGGCATATGTGGCTGATGGCAGAATTGCAGTCAAAATGACTAATTCAGTTTACAGTAATACCTTGGATTGCAAGTAACTTGGTTTGAGAGCGTTTTGCAAGACAAGCAAATTTTTAAATATTTATTTATTTATTTATTTACTTGATATACAAGCGACGTCTTGCAATACAAGTACTGTAGTAAGGCTTACATTAAAAATCTCTGTACAAATTTTTTTGGGGGGATTTTGTTTTGATATAAGAGTGTTTTGGATTACAAGCACGTTTCCGGAACGAATTATGCTCTCAATCCAAGGCATGACTGTATTTATTTGATTCCATTTTTATCCCAGCCCTTCTTCCAAGGAGCTCAGGACAGTGTACATGACTCTCCCCTATCATTTTATGCTCACAACAACTCCACGAGGTTGGTTAGATTGAGAGATAGTCACTAGCCTAAGGTTACCCAGTGAACTTCAAGGTTGAATGGGGATTTAAAACATTTTATTATTGATGTATTATTAAATATATATTTTTATACTATGTTTTGATCCTAACAAGTACCCAAAGTGGTTTATATAACAGAAGGGGGGGGGGAACCAAGCCATTAAAAGCCATTAAAAGCCAAGCGGAATAAGAATGTTTTCACTGCCTCTCTAAACGTCATCAGAAATAGGGCTATTCTCAGCCACAGCTATGCTGGAAGTTGTAGTCCAAAACATCTGTAGGGCACCAGACTGGGAAGGCTCCCCAAGCCATTACACTACAAATACTTCCATTCAAAGAAAAGGGATTCTTCCCAATGGGATCACTTCATACTAGACAAGTCCACCCAGGCTTCTTTTAGAGAACAGGATTTGATTGGCCAAAAACAACTGTGGTGTGAACCACTGCAAGAGAAAAGGTTGGCGCAACTCCATTGATGGCCTGAAATGTTCAAAACATGCTAAGAGAATGGATGAATGGATGGATGTTGAACAAGTCATAAAATACAACTATCTCTCTCTAGTTCTTTCTAACAAAATGCTTGGACTTGTAAAGCTGTTCTTCATGAAAACCTGGGAGAGTTTTAATGTTTTGTTTTGTGTTTGTGTTCCAAGGAACAAAAAACTCTGGTACCTAGGAAAGGGTCCCAAATACTTCAAGAAGCTAGTCTGAGTGACTTCACAGCAGACCTTAGATAAGTGATCGGGGAAGGCATTCCTCCAGTCTTCCTAAGGTTCATAACTTCTCTGGAGCTCCTGAGACATTACCCATCACATCCCCCTTCTCTTCAGGGGCTACTCACAGATTTTGCTAGGAAAGTATGAGAATTTCATTTTTGCTCACCAAACATGTGAGCACGTCCTGTTCAAAGCCCTAAACGCAATCGTGAACACAAGCATGTGTCTGCCAAAAATGTTTGGAAATTGCCAAATTGCTGTCCTGTTTGGATCTTTCATAACCCTACCAGCTGTTAAGTTTCCCTATCCTCATGGCCCTATCACAGCTACCCTCCCATAAAGAGTTTAAGGGCACTTTTGTATGCATGTTTAGACAGAAAAAAGTCCGACAACTCCCAACATTCCCCAGCCAGCATGGCTGGCTGGGGAATGCTAGAAGTTGTAGGACTTTTTTTCTTCTTTCTTTCTTTCTTTCTTTTTTTTGCATAGGATTCTGCCCTAATATAGAAGGCAGTATGAAATATGAATGGATAAACATATGAAACTGTCTTATACTGTAAAACAGAACCTGCTTTCAAGTCACTAAACTGCTTACCTTGAGGAAAAAGCATTTCATGCAATATAGGGCCCTGTATCTGCAATTACAATTCCCAGTTTTGAAATTAAAATTGGTGTTCTTCCTTGCTAAAAAAATAATAATCATGCACCTTAGGAGAAACCACAATGACGTCTTATTCCCTGATTACAGAAACTCTCAGTTTCAGATTTCAAACTGGTTATCTCCCTGATTAAATTCTGCTCTGCATATTTAAATGGATGACATGGATGTGAAATGACTCAATCAATTTGTATAAGCAGCAATAAAACAGCTACTTCACAACTCTGAAGCTAAACTTCAATAAAATTGGAAATGCATTTAGACTCTTATCTTCAGTCTCTCTCTCTCTCTAGCCACCTTCTCCAAAATCCCTAAGAAGACAAAGATAAAGAAAGCTAGTTCCGCTCTAGTTGAAACAGTGCTAAAGATGCAAATGATTCCAATTAGTAAATTGAGAAACATTGGATCATGATCAATCTCCCTTGCTTTCTGAGTTCACTCTTTCAACAACCATTTGAATACTACTGACATGGCTGAAACTACCTCGTAGGTATCACTGAGGAGCCAGCTCTTGATCAATCTGTATAAATGGAGTTCAGCAACAGTAGGACTCGCGGCACCACTGCATGCCCCTGCATGAATGTGAACAACTCACTGAAGCTATCCAATGCCATGGGATAGCTATGCCATGGCAATTTTTCGGGAGGGTCCCCCTCATGTGTTTCCAACTACACTAGCCCTATTCAGTTCTTTGGCATATATCATAGGGATCCTGATTTTGGAGAGGCTTCTACGCATGTTCAGCTGAGAGACAGTGTGGTGTAGTGGTTAGAGTGTTGGACTGGGACTTGGGATATCCGGCCCGGGTTCTAGTCCCCACTCAGTATGAAGCTTACTAGGTGACTTTGAGCCAGTCACTGACTCTCAGCCTAACCTACCTCACAGGCTTGTTGTGAGGATAAAATGGAGAGGAGGAGGATTATGCAAACCCCTTGGGTTCCTTGTAAGAGGGGGAAAGGTGGGATATAAATGTAATAATAAATAAAAAAATAAATATGATTAGAATCCCCCATCAGACCATTGCACTGAGCCCATGAAGGCTGAAAGCAAGGTCTGTGTGTGTGTATATGTTGTTGTCAGTGGGTTTGTGTGTGCACAGCCTCTGCACTTTGAGCCCACACACGTTCACCCAAACTCCTCAATAGGGGTACTGACATTGTTGCAAACCATCAAATAGGCCTAGGATGCACTCACTATGCATGCCTAAGGCACAAATCCCCTTTTCTTCAAAAACAAAGCAAAGGTTGACTTTTTGACCTGTGTTGATAAGATCGCTATAGTTCTGATGAGGTACAAAAAATAGCCAGGAGAGATGCTCTTAATATACCATGATGGGAGGGCAGTTTTTAATCTTGAATATTTTAAAAATGTATCTTGCCTCCCCTTACTGATACTTCCCATGTACACACTGGAAAGCTCCAATGGTGCCCCTGCCCATACCTGGCCTCAAGCAATGGGCACACACTGCTCGCTCAAAAATGAATGTAGATGCTCAGTGGCAATTGATAGGCTGCAGTTAAAGCTACCTGCAGTGGCTAATTCTGTGAATGATCTTTTATATAATCACATGACCACAATGCATGCCAGGAAAAAGTGTCCATTCTGAATTCAGGGCCATTGTCACATGACACAGGATTTGTTCAAATGTACATTGATAGTATGTGGGATGAGGCTGGCTACATAGTAAAGTTGCCATGCTCAGATTACCATGGGGGAGGCTCAGTTGGTGACAACAAGGGCCTTCTCAGTGGTGGCCTCCTGATTATGGAACGATCTCCCTACTGAGGCCCGCCTGGTGCCAACTCTGTTATCCTTTTGGCGCCAGGTTAAGACTGCCTCTATGCCAAGGCATTTAATGGCTTTTAATAGCATATGGAGGGCTTATGTTTTCTCTTATCAGGTCTAGTTTATTGAATGTATTGAACATGTTTTAATTGTTCAAATGGTTTTAATTTCTATTTTAAATTTTGTATTGAATTTTTATGCAGTTTTTCTTGTATTAGTACTGTATTTTATTGTTTTGTATAAATTGTTGTTAACCGCCCAGAGAGCTTCAGCTATTGGGTGGTATAGAAATGAAATAAATAATAAATAAAATAATAATAATGTTCAATTCCCAAACATTTCATGTGCAATTATAATTTATCATTCCACCACAAAGGCAACTGAATTTTAGCCAGTGATGGCATACCGAAATAGCATTAATGCGAGTGTGCAGGCTCTCTTGCAATGGTGAACCAGCTGCATGACAAAATATGGACTTTGTGTGCATTGTGTTGGTCCCAAGCCTCAGTTTAACAGCCACAAAGGGAACTTGTCAAAGGCTGACAACATTAGCAGACACATACTAGATAAAGAACATGTTAGATGAAGATCCTACTGACTGACCAGAACTCAGACTACAGTTCTAAAATGCCCACTGTTCACAGCCAGGCAAGCCCATTGGTGGCTAAGGATGGGGTGGAGCTAGCTGGTTTCATTCCATAATTAATCTTTTTCTTCAAAAATGAAGAAATAAAAAGAAATAGTTATTAATTTATTTACAGCTGCCAAAATATTAATAGCTGATCATTGGAAGAAATGCCTCCCCCCCCCATCAGACTGGGGTGTGTTTGTTTGTTTGTTTTCAAATTTGGGATAATGCCAGGTGATTAAACTGACTTATATTTGTGTGAGAGAAAACCACTCATTCAAAAATAAGTTTGTTGAAAACTGGGTAATTTCTGTTGCATTCTGGAATGATAAATTCCAAGATAATGTTCATCCGTTCTCTCTTTTTTCAGTAATATGAAATGATATGTTTGGGCTTATTTCAGAAGGAATTTATGTCTTATTAGATTTTGTATTTTGTGATGCTGAAAAGAAGAGAGATGGAACTGGTGGTGTCCGGATTCATATACCAAGCATGTGGGGGTGGGGAGAGATCAAAGTAGTTCTACCCTTCATTAAAACTGAACTCCTCAGAGACAGGGCGCAACCTGTCTTGACTCTTTATCCCCAACATATGTAAGTAAGCAAACAAACAAACAAACAAATAAATGTTCACCCCCCCTAGCTGCAATCCCACCCATTAAAGACAATTCTAAAAATGTAGACGCAACTCAGACGCAACTCAGACATTAATATCCCTGAAAGCCAAACACAAGTTGCCCTGCCCAGCCTTGAGGAGTCTGGGGCCACCTTAGCTGAGTCAGTTCAATTTAACCAGGAAACAATACACTCTCTCTCATAATGGTTTTCTTTTAAATAAAAATTTAAAAAAATTAAGAGAAGGAACAAACAAATTAACTATAGCGGGACAAAAGGCGTAGTGAGATCACCTACTGCACCCTTCTTTGGGACAACAATACAGCCTAGAAGCCATTATAAACAAATATGCTGTAAGGAAACATAACTACTGTTTCCACATTTCCTAGAACTGATTAGTTATGCTTGAAAGCACAGGGTTTCTTCTGAGCAAGCTTTGGAATAATACACTATTGGTATTCATAAGGCATCACCTTATATCTCCCTGTTAATACTGTGGTAACTCAGCAGTGCAGCAGAGCCACTGGGCAGGGAGGAGGGCTTGTCATTGTCTGTCATGATAGCATCACCCTCTCTGGGCATCCTCTTTAGGAGTCCTGCGCCTGGTCCCCACAGTCCAGCTGATCAGGATTGCTGGGGGGAGAGGCTTAAACCTCACCCTATCCCAGTGATCCCTGCATGCAAGATCACTGTTCTCCTGCTACTATTAACAATCTGGATCTGGATCACTGGGGGTGGTGTTAAAGCCTTCTCCCCACCCCTCAGCGATCTTGGATCAAGATCACTCGGGTGTGAGGTTAAAGCCTCTGCCACCAAGAAATCCTGATCAGGATTGCTGGTGTCATAGATTTCATAGATCATAGAGTTGGAAGGAGCCTACAAGGCTATCGAGTCCAACCCCCTGCTCAATGCAGGAAACTAGAGGAGGGGTCTCCCATCCAAGTAATAACCAGGCTCGACCCTGCTTAGCTTTCCACGCTCAGACAAGCTGAGCCAGCGTAAGCCACAGGCCTGTGTAGTGTGTGTGTGTTAACACAAACACCCAGTGATTCTGCTCGTGTGTGTGTGTGTGTGTGTGTGTGTGAGAGAGAGAGAGAGAGAGAGAGAGAGAGAGAGAGAGTGTAGGCTGGCCACTTATAAATCCCCCCACCAAAGGAAATGCATCACCAAAAGAGGACAAAATAGATTTTCTGGTTTGCATACAATTGGCATGTTCAAGGTCCCAGTTCTGCCTTCTTTAAACTGGACTTGGACTGGGCAGCCCTTCAAAGAGAGAATACCTTCAAAATAGAGGACTGTCCTCTGGTAGCCCTTCCAATAGAGGACTGTCCTCTGTAAAAGAGGACACATGGCCACCCTAAGAGAGAGTGAGTGGGTGTCTGTGAATGAATGTGTAGGTGTGTCCTCACTGCTTCACTCTCACCGCCAGTGCTGCCCACTTGTGTGCCCCGTCTAAGGGTTCCACAGAGACCAATGCAGTTGGCTATTTATTTATTTAGTTAAAATATTTATAGGCCACCTTTCAGGGCAGGACCCCTCCCTGCTTTAGAGGTTAGCTGCTCTACAGTTGGTGTTGCAGTGGGCCAGGTGAGGGGACATAACCACCTTCTCCCAAGTATGGAGGAACAGAGAAGACCACTGAGCAAGGCCTTTCTCAGTCAGCTCCACACTCAGCATCCGTCCTTATCATTATTTTATTTTATGCCACCTTTCTATGATAAAGGAGGCACAAAATGAGGCACAAAAAATATCAGAAATGAACAATACATAAATAACATACAACAACATCTCAGGTTTATTCATTGCATGTGTAGAGGTGGAAATAACAAGTCGAGACAGTAAATATGGTACAAATTTGGGCCACATTTATTGAACAATCAAGATCTGCAAAGGGAAAGAAGTGCAGTTCCCTGGCTATAACAGCCACTGGCCAGTAGAGGTCTTTCAGGCAAGGCATCCATTTCTGAGGGGTGGTGCCTATCAACTGCCACCCCTCAGTTTTACACCAATGCTGGTGTTGGGAGGCCTTCCCCTGTCACCTCCTCACAGAGCCGCAAAACTCCGAGTGGGCAAGGTGACTCAGCCTCAAAGGCAATATGTATCTCCCCAGCTGGGCCAAAAAACCCTGAGATGAGAGCATTGGGAGTTGCCAATCACCTAAAAGGTGCCATCGGATGCTCACCAACCCTAACCCCACTGAATATTCCCGCACTTACCTGCTGAATGTGACCGAATTAAACCAAACAAAACAGTCAATCAAAAGGTTTTAATCCCAGCCACTGTACCACAGTGCAGAGTAGGCAAAACACACCCCTTGCCCTATACGGCCGATCGAGACAATGAGCCAAAATTCCTACTTGGCCCCCTAACAAGCGACCAGCAAAGCCCACACTGCTCACAGGGAGGGAGCCACAATCGGAAGCGGAAGAGGGAGGGGCTGCTAGGACTAATATTGTCCCTCGTGCCTCTCCCACGCAGGCCCTTGCAAGAGTGTAGTAGGCACCCTATAGGCCCCCCGACCTGCCTTCCCCCCACATGTAAAATTCTCCCCACCACAAGCTGCACGGGATTAGGGGAAGAGAATTATGGCAATACTACAAGACATGTCAGCAAAATGTAAACAGCCAAGAAACAACAATTCAGCAGGCCAGTCCAAACATCTCATGTTAATCAATGCAATTTAACACTAACGCTTAAACACTCGGCTTCTCATTCATGCTAAGACCTACCGATAAAAAACAAAACAAAATCCAAATAGCAGCAAAAACAGTATATGTTGTTTCCCAAACTAAATGCTGCCACCACCAGCAAGCCATAAACAAGATCACCACGCTCCAGTGCCAAGGGGCAGGGGCCACCCAACCAGGGAACCAGGTTTTACAAGACTCACAGCCAGATGGTCTCTAGCATAAACACACACCCATTATAGGGACCCTTAATGGCTGGACAAAATCATTTCATGGGCCAGAAACTGCCCTCAACTCACCACTTAGGCATTTTGAATTGCATAATCACTTATAGTTGTTGGATATAAAACTGTGTAACTGGCTCTATAGATCAAATACCCTGACTCCAAAGTTTCCTTTTTAAAAAACATCTTGCCCTGTTTTTAAAATATAGGGCAAGCAAGGGCCAGTTCATGCACCCACCAAACCTGAGATCTCAGACATGGGGCAGGGCATGTGCCCATGAACACTCTTGTCATCATGCATGCAATGGCAACAGTGGGTGAATGCACATGTTGAAATGCATGTATATCTCCCTGGTTCTTACAGTTCTTTCACCCCCTTTTGGGAGGTCAAAAGATGAGGAATCAACTGTATGTGTGCGCCTCCTTAAGCGCATATTTCAAAGCAGCTGCTCCGCTGCAGTCAAGGTGAAAGGTCTGCATGGAGGTTCGGGCGCCACACTGCACACATAGGATTTTGGATGGTGAGTGTGAGAACAGGCCAGGCAACCTGCTTAAAAAGAATGTGTGAACCGGCCCTGCAAAGGCAGTTTAGTATCTACTGAAATGAACCAGACGGTGAGCTCTCAAAGTCCTGAGAAAACTCCCATTAGTTCTATTGATTGTATTCATTGTTGAGGATCTTCAGGGCTGGAGGACCTCACCTATCAACAAGCTGCCATGGAATGTGAGTGCTCAGCGCCAGGTAAAATAGGGCATGTGGCTTCTGCTTTTACAGGTGTTTTACTGAGATGACACTTCTGACAGATTTTACACAGGTGATTAATAGCACAGACAGGTGCATGATGAGCTGAATACACTGGGCAGGTGTCTAATTGAAGCCAGTGGAGGAGGGATTTTTTTTTTTAAAAAAAGGTAATGGGTACATTCAAGAAGAATTAGCTTGTCAAGGGAAATGAGAAGCTATTAAATATGGTAGCGCTCATGAAACTGGGTTGTAAATTGCATCCATAATTAGCCGTGTTATGCAACTGAGTTTCATCAAAGGGATGAAACCGAAAAGGTGCTTGTGTGTCAATTCACTTTTTTTCCTAGTCATCAACTTGTTGACTGCATTTTAATCATCTCTGAAGTACAGAAGAAAAAAGGCTGCTGCCTGTCAAACCTGCCCGCCAGAGCCAGCCAGCCCACACCTGCCATAAAACACACTTGCGCTATGCAAAAAGTCGTACTGGGTCAGGGTTGCCAACAGCAGGGTGCTTGGCTGCTGCAGGCAGAGAGGCAGAAGGGGAGGGGTCAAGAGGTGGAGACAGAGCAGGAGAAACTGAAGCTGTCTAGCTCTCCTGCAGCACTACAAACTTGAATGTTGGAACAGAGAAACCAGGAGATCTGAACCTATATGGAGTGACGTAGAGTTCCATTCTCATGGCAGGGACTCCGGGTGTTCAGCCAGGTTCTGAGACTGGGACCTAGCCTTGTGATCTGCCATAGAGTGCTCAGCCTTCAGAGCCCTATTAAGAGGCCCAAGGGAAACCACCAAGAGTAAGGCCTTTAGTGTGGTGGCTCCAGGGATGTTGAAGAGTCCTTGGTCTCGAGTCACGAGTCTAGTCACGAGTCTTGGGACCCGAGTCTCGAGTCCGAGTCCGAGTCCTTGGTCCAAAATGGTGACTCACGAGTCACGAGTCACAAGTCACTCCCAAAGCAGACTCCACGAGTCCCTATTAAAATCAATGGGGGGTTTTCCCAACAAAATAAGGCTAATTCAGATGTGTGGTTTAAATAAATTCTAGGCACAAGTGTGCCTTTTTATTTCAAAACTCTGCAACTGATTTTGGCAAGAACAGACCAGGCAGAAAAACCCAAAATAACCAGGCAGGCAGAGGAGGCAGGGAACCCCAAAGCAGGAAGGCAGAGGCCTTTGTCTTGGACAATTCAACTGTTGAACTGGTCAAGAAGAGACCAGGCAGGCAGAGGAGGCTGGGAACCCCAGACAGGCAGGCAGAGGCAGCCAAACCCAAAATGTCTGAAAGGTTGCATTTTAGGAAAACGATTTTAAAAAATAAACTTGCTGTACTTCCTAAAACTTATCCATGTTGCATTTGAGGAACATGATTTTTTCTAAATGTTTGGCCCCCATTCTGGAACGGTGAGATCTCATCACAATTCCACCCTCACTGAACACCTGCTCCACTGGTGATGAACTTGCTGGAACCAGAAACACACTCAGAGCAGCCACACAGAGTAATCTCAGGTCCTTCTTCTGCCTCTCCCAAGTACGCAACACATCAATCAAAATAAATCTTGACACACTGTTGGGGCTGCACTCCTGGTAGCCGTCCATAGTGGCCGAGCAGCGGCACACCTCGCTTCCATGTGCTCTTCGCCGGCAACCATGCTCCTTTCCACTCCTTCTGGCACAGCCCAGGGATGTTGAAGAGTCCTTGGTCTTGAGTCCCGAGTCGAGTCTCGAGTCCCATTAAAAATATTGGGACTCGAGTCCGAGTCGAGTCAGAGGGGGGACTCAGTCCGACTCACGAGTCGAGTCCTCGAGTCCGAGTCCCCATCCCTGGGTGGCTCCCACCCTATGGAGTGCCCTTCCAACTGAGATCGGGCGTACCCCTATGCTACTTCCTTTCATCATTAGCAGAAGACTTTTCTTTTCAGGCAAGCATTTCCTCCTGACTGATAAGTAAATTCCAGCCACTGTTTTATTGAACTGTTTGCTTTGACTATAACATTTGCATTTTGCATTTTTGCATTTGCGTGTTTATTGTGTGCTGCTCCAATACAGGAACATAGGAAGCTGCCTTATGCTGAGTCAGACCCTGGGTCCATCTAGCCCAGTATTGTCAAGACTGACTGGCAGCAGCTCTCCAGGGTTCAGGCAGGATTCTTTCATAGCCCCACCACCACCTCAAGGTGCTGGGAATTGAACCTGGAACCTTCTGCATGCAAAGCATGTGCTTGGCCACTGAGTAATGTCCCTTCAGTACATCTCGATGTAGAGCAGTTTCTAAATTCTATAATAAAAATAAATAAAATAACCATGCAATATCAACCTCTGTGGTTAACAGACAATGTGTGAAGCCTCTGGATAGGCCAAGCCTGAAAGAAATATCGGTCAACAAAGCATTGCCAGGTCCTTGTTGTTATGCCACAATTCATTTCCATCACTTCATTTTGATACAGTTTTGGCCCCGCATCCTCAGAATGAAGACATTGTTGTGTATTTTATTATCGTTGTGTCTTTTATTGATTGTTGTAAACTGCCCAGAGAGCTTCAGCTGTTGGGCGGTATATAAATAAAATTGATGATGATGATGATGATGATGATGATGATGATGATGATGATGATGACAACGACACATCATTCATTTACTCCTCTGATCTGCAACATGCTTAATGAATTAAAGCCAACTTGCCCTCAGTGCAGATATACTTGCTTCCATGGTGAAAGCTGGGAGATGACACCTCCTTGGGCAGGTGACCCCTGCGCCATGGCTCCAAGCAATGGGTCAGTGCTACAGCTGGACTCTGTTCTTCATTGCCTGCACCCCTGAAAGGTGTGTGGCCCTGTCATTGTCATCAGCCTCCAAAGCGATAAGCGTCATGGGTCTATCAGGTAGCCACGGCTACTTACGCTAGGCCCCATCATGATAGTAAGCAATCAGAGGCTGGTGTAAGTAATCTTTCTTTCTCCATTCCAATGCATCAAAATGTTTTTATCAATGCTCAGTTGGCTCTCTCACCAAAGTCTTTCTCTCACCAATGTCTTCCCTTTCTCACCAGTGTCTCTCCTTCCCTCAAATCTGCACTGTGCTTGTCTGGTGTGACCTATTTAAATGGTGAAAGCCTTAATTGCTTGATCTTAACCTAGGACACCTAGGACACAAGCCAAATAAATCAATGGACCCAGGAGGAATTATAGCAAAATTGTACACTAAAAATAAAAAAGTATGAACCTTTTAATCCAAATGCAAGTGCAATATATATGCACCCAAAAACCCACATGTGTGTGACATGTGTCAAACACACAAAATAGAAGCAGTAGTATCACGCATGTACAAAGTAAATACAAAATGACACAATGACTGGTGGTCTTATGCACACATGAAATCAATAACATTACACTATGTAGTAATAGAGGACACAGGCCTCCATTTGACAGCGTTAAATACTACTCAAGAATACAATGGTGTGTGGCAACCACCATACAAGTAAATTCAGGGTGTCTCTATGCAGACAACCTACTCTTGAGGAGGACATGGAAGCTGCATCTGCTGCAAAATGCAGCAGCTGGATTGCTGTTGGGAAAAGTTTATAGAAATCATATAACTCTGGTTTGATAGGAACTGCACTGGCTCCCAATGTGTTTCAGTCCCAGTTCAAGGTATTAGTGATGATGTTTAAAGCCCTATATGGCTCGAGATCTTGATATTTGAGAGAGCACCTCCCCCTGTATATGGGTGCCTGAGTGTTAAGATCTGCTGAGGGGGGCTCTCTTTTCCACCCACTGTTGGGAGCTATACATTATGTGGAGATGTGAGAGAGAGCCTTCTCAGATGTGGAATATCCTCTCCTTTGAGGTCCGGCTGGCACCAAAGCTGGAATCATTTCAGTGCCAAGTTAAGACCTAGCCATTCACTGAAGCTTTTGTATCTTCTTGACTGTCACTTGCTTTTTATTTGGGTACTTGGCTTATTAATGTGGATTTTATATTGCTGATGAGCATTATGGCACTGTGGGTTTATGTTGACATGTTTTGACTATTGTATCCCTCCCTGAGTTCTATTACTCTAGGGTGGGTCAGAAATATTTTAATTCATAAATAAGGCCAAGTATGAAACCAAATATTGCAAATGAACCATGAGATAATGCAAAGTAGGCAAGAAGAAGAAGTTCCCTTTGACAGCCAGTTAAGGAACGGAGTCCGAAGAATGGCGACTCAGCCCCATGGACAATTACCTAATCCTACACTGGCAGAACTTGGGTAGGTGGTCAGTGTGCTCCTGATGCTACCTGGAACTGCTGCTAGGGGGAGATATGACTGTCTTAAACAGGTACAGGCATGCCTACTACCCTTGATTTGCCAGGCTGCATGAGCCAACACAGCCAACTCAACCTGTTCCCCATATTACATCCCTCTATGACAGAGATGGGGAATGTGTGGTCCTCCAAATGTTGTTGACTATGATGGCTGATGGGAGTTACAGTCCAACAACATATTGAGGGCCACACACTCCCCACCCTAGTAAGGCAGCCTTCCTCAACTTGGGTCCTACCAAGTGCTTTTGGCTAAAACTCCTATCAGCCCCCGGAAGCATGGGCAATGGTCAGGGGTAATGGGAGCTGCACAGGAATGTGCAAATCAGCAAAACTCAAGCTCACCAAAGTTCTTCGAATTCCATCTCAAAGCTTGTTCCAACTCAAGTCCATACCAGACTGTGAGCTTTTTTTTCTTCTTGTTGCAGGAAAATCCATGCATCTTTTTGTGCGTATTTTTTCTAAATCTACAGATCAATTTTGCGCGTCTTTGAAATGTACGCATTCTTCTCCCATTGATTAAAGCATATTTGTGTGCATTTTTCAAAAGTATGCATTTTTTCATGCACATTATTCAAATGTATGCATGCTGTTGAATGCATTCTTTTTGAATCACATTGCAAGCTCACTCACACATGTACAGACTTCAACTGCAAATTGCACCTAGTCCATGTTCAGTCCAGAAGGTGTGAACTGGGTAAATCCTGATCAAAACCAAACTGAAATGAATTTCTCATATATCCCCAGAGCTGTAGTTGAAAACATCTTCCCCTGGTTGGGGAAGGCTGCTCTAAGGGATGGTCAGCAACAGCAGCCCTCCTCTCACATAAAACAGGCTAAAGAGTGCCACTCCTTCTAAATGTGCTAGCATCTTTAAAACCAAGCCTTCACTTAATCAAACAGCACAGTACATCTTCACCAAGCATGATTTACATAGTGCCAAATTCAAATGTTCATGATTTTTACAGTGCACACTAGACTTCGTCCATCATCCCTCCATGCGTACACTAAACACGTGGAAGAGGCAGAACCACACCCTGTTGGCCCCACCTGCAATGTCTGCGAATGGACTAGAGCATCTGGAAAGGGATGCCTAGGCATGTATAGCTGTACACACATGTAGGCATTCCACACAATTGGGGGTATCAATGCATGGACAGAGTCCCAATGCAAACTTTTACCTAATGCAATGTTTGCAGTCCAAGACATAAAGTGTTTAAAAAGGTGGGTTATAGATGATGATGATGATGATGATGATGATGATGATGATGATGATGATGATGATGATGGACATGTCATAGAGTGTATGGAGCCAATGGGGTACAGCAATGTTGGGTCAAGGGTCCATGTGTTTAGTGCATGTGTAAGGGGAAAACTCAAGAGGGCTTCAGTGTACATATTTTCTGTGATGTTATAGTTGATTCTGGTATATGTAGGAATGTCTGATCACTGTTAAACCATGGAGATTTCACAAACCAAATTAGCAGTGTCACAGAGATGCTTTCTTATTAGATTTGGTGCACATCCCTGAAAAAAAAAGCACCTGCCGGTCCAAGACTTCAAAGAATATATCTCTGTTAAAGAAACATTAACTTTAGCACATGTTTGAACATTCCCATGAGATGGTGAGATGGGCATGGCTGCAGTGACAGTTTGAACAGGCCATAAACTTTGACTTCGTCTAGTGTTGGGGTGTTGTGCTTTCAATATTGTTTTTATATAGAGAAATGGTTCCCTTTGATTGTATTATTTTAAACATCTGGGTGCTAAACCCCCTTTGCAAGTCATGTAAGCCAAACCATTTTTAAGAGTTCCAGGCCTTGCAGATGGAGGGATTCAGCTTGTTGGTGGTCTTTTCCCATTGAGCTCAATAGGGAAATAAAAGGAGGCTTGGGTTCATTAATATCCCTGAAAGTCTTCTGTGATTTTTCCCACAATCTGTAGTCTCGGTACACATGTTTGGATCAGTTTGAAAGCAACCATACTTCTATTTGTGTTTTGGGACATTTAAAAATCCGGATTATGATAACATTCTTTAAAATTGAGAAAACTCTGGGATACATGCATTAGTGACCAAATGGTTTAAACTATAGAGAAGGGAAGAAATGAACAAGTCCCACACGTCCGTATATTGAAGAGTGGGTGGCAGAACAGAAACAGATGCGACAAGTTTGCTTCCTTTGCTTCTTTTGCCTGATCAAACAATGAAACTCACATAGATAGTGCCAGGTCTTGCTATGGTCAGGCCTGGCATGCCTCATAGTAAATCACCATATGTCTGTTTCAATTTGTACGATGAAATGGTTTTAGACAGCAACATTGCTAGCAATTAAGAATGAACTCAACTCTCATCAAGAAATCTCCAGACATTTCACATGTCATGGGAAACACTGAGAAAAATACACACATGTAATTCTGACTGCTGCTTTTGGTGCTGTCCGGGGGGGAAAGTAAAGGGGCAATGTGCGTGTCTTCCACGGGGGAAGATGTGGAAGGTATACTTGTATCAAGAATTTCATGTGGTTCCCTGGGAGGGATGGGGAGATTTGTTAATACATTATATCCCACAAGTGTAAAAAGCAGACAGTGCTACAGTGCCTCTCTTTTGTAGTGCTTTGTGTAATGTGTGAAGCTCTCCTTAGAACTGTTCACATATACATGGGGAGAAAATATATCATGGAGAAACACCACAATTTCACCTGTTTATGTTTTGTTATGTTTTAATACTTTGTGTGACCTCTGTGAGGCTATAGTGTATCTGAGTAGGCCAGAGGCCTAGCTTTGTTACTGTGGAGCCTTAAACAGTTGTGCGTGCCTTGGTTATGGCGGCTTATAGAGGGAGGCTTCAGGCTATTTAAACAGTGGGGGGGGTGTTGCGGGGGAGAGATGTTACCTTTGTTGTGATTGGTCAGGTGGGTCAACAAAAACGATTGGCAGTTAGAATTGCCATAAGGAACAAGACTGGCCAGGATATTTTTTAAAAAGGTCAAAGAGAAGTCGGTAAGAGACCTTTAGGGACAGGTAGGGAGTGGGGGAGATCCTGTTTGGAGTTGCTGGTTGTTAGCTGAAGGGAGCTGTACTCAGAGCTGGGAAGAGAAAGCCAGTCTGAGAGAACTCTTCTGGAGGGAGAACTGGAGTCCAGAGCTGGTGGCTGTGGAGAGCAGGAGGCTGGGCTGTGAGGTGGTGATACTTTAGGCAGGCAGCAGAGCCCAGCACCAGGGGGGATCAGTCAGAGGCCTGACCAGAGGACGCTTCAGCAAGTGATCTCTGGTACTGTATCATCACCCCACAATCCAGAGGCAATGGGAGGGGCTGAAGGCAGAGGGAGACTGCTGTACAGCATCCATTTCTGGTTGTGAGGGACTGGGTGGGCTGGGGTTTGGGGAAACTGGTTCTAGGGAAAGCTAAATTGGTTCTGGGGGAAAGTATTAGCAGAGAAAACTCTCTTATTAGGTACAGTAACCAAGGATATTTAAGTACAGTCATGCCTTGGATTGAGAGCATAATTCGTTCTGGAAACGTGCTTGTAATCCAAAACACTCTTATATCAAATTCAAAACGAAATCCCCCCCCAAAAAAATTGTACAGAGATTTTTAATTTAAGCCATACTATAGTACTTGTATTGCAAGACGTCGCTTGTATATCAAGTAAAAAATAAATAAATAAATATTTAAAAATTTGCTTGTCTTGCAAAATGCTCTCAAACCAAGTTACTTGCAATCCAAGGTATTACTGTACATTGAAGCATTCCTTTCCTATAGTTTGAACAACACTCTACCCCCTTGTGTATATAAATTCCTTAAGAAACCTCTTATTCACCTTGACTCCAGTGGTGGTGGCAAATCCCCATGCCTATAGCTTAGTAACCAGGCTACTGCAGTAGATAAGATATAAAGGGGTTATTTTGGTGGCAGCATTTTTTTTTATTAAGTGCACAATCCTATGCATATTTAAACAAAATAAATCCTACAACTCCCAGTATCCCACAGGCAGCATGATTGGCTGGGCAATGCTGGGAGTTGTAGGACTTATTTCTGTCTTAACACGCATAGGATTGTACCTTAAGGGTTTTTATACTTGAAATGGTCTTGTGGCAAGGAGTTCCATAGACACCGAGTCTCAAGGTATTCAAAAAAGGGAATAGCAGAAGAAAACCTTCCTGGTTTCACCACGTTTGGTGGCCACAGCAGTGTGAAGGGTCATCCTTTCACACATGCAGATAAAATCAATGGCACTTGAGCAGAGTTGCCACCAAAGTTTGCCTAAAGCAAATGTGAGAAATGTCAAAGGTGTTTTTCTTATACATCTAGTGAAGTTGTCAACGGGCTTTCGTACATTGTTAGTAGTGATGAATCACATACCTTTGGGGGGAGTCCCACCTCACCTTGCCTCGCTGCACTGAGCCCCCCCGCCGCTCGATTCTCAGCGGCGCAGAGCGATTCTCCGCACCGCTCGAGCCACCCGCGCCCACCCACCCCTAGGACACGTATATGTATGTATGCAAATTTAGGAATAATTACTAACCGTTAAATAGAAATGCAATACATCTGAGCATAGTCGGGAAGACTGTGACCAGAGGACCTGTGTGCCTGTTAAGTAGTCAGCAGTTGTTCAGATGCCAACCGTAGATGGGCAATTTCAGTTTCCCTGCACTCCTTATGGTTCTTTATTTTTAAAGAGGCTTTGGACTGGACAGCCCTTCAAGTACAGGGAACCTTTAAATAGAGGACTGTCCTCTGTAAAGTAGGACACCTGGCTGCCCTAGGAGAGATTTCATGGCTGATAGAAAGTTTCCTGCTTGGGTATCTGAGGAATTTTGAAGGAAGTAACATGAGTTTAAATGAAACTAGTGTTATTTTCAGGGGATGCAAGGGTGTTCTGCTTGTGAACTATCCAGAAAACCATACTTGCCATCTTAGTTTTCCTTAGTCAGTGTGTGTGTGTTAATTTTCTGCCTTCAGAGAACTCTTTTCACACTCTGCTGAAGAATCCTTCAACATCTACCATGAAAACCTCTGTGTTTTGCAGAGGAATCCAACAATATTGTGACTGTTCTGTGGCATAGGTTCAGAATGGCATGTGGGCCCCAAGCCTGTAGGGCCCACGGTTGTCCCATATGAAATGAAAGGACAACCTAGAAATGTCCAAAACTCCCATGCAGCTGCACATTGCAAGAGCAGAGCAGTAGTGTCTTATTATTAATCTGTGTAAGGCCGCTCTGAGAGCCTTTTCTGGCTGAAGAGCGGGGTATAAATGCAATAAATAAATAAAATAAATAAATAGTGTGATGAGTGAGCTGTCTTTCATGAAAGCTTGTCTTGAGAAACCCTGATAAGTTAAAAAAAAAAAATCATTCTGCTTTCCTCAAAATTCCTCTTCTGTTTGCAAAACAGGACCCTCCAAATTCACCTACATTTTTTGCTTCTGGGGAAATTCCGTGGCATCTTGCATACATGCAGACTACAGTTCACCCCCTTCCCTACCAGATAAATTTCACCAGTTTTATCAAAACTTGTTGAGGGCAGGAGCACCCACATTTGGTTGAGGCAAAATTTGGAGGCAACTCTAGATTCCTCACTTAAGAAAAACTCTGCTGATTGTCTTTCACCACTACCTGACCTTACCCAAGAATGAAAAGAGAGCTCTTTCCTGTTATATTGGCATGAGGCATGAGCAAAGCTACAAGGATTAATTTGAAATGGTTGCCTTTTCTGTGAGACAAGGTGGTACACGGTAGAAACTGGTTTAGAAATAATGCACTGCTTATGAAAAAGGTTGATTCACTGCTTCTATAGCTGACAAGAAGCTTCCTCTAAAACCCATGACTCAGGAGTGGTGAGGGGCACAGCCTTGCCTAAAAGGGAAAGTAACCAAAGAAGAAAGCATATATTGATCCTTTGCATACCAGAACAACTAGAACTAATGAGTGCATATTTGACATTTCATAACTGACGATCCGTATCACCTGGCAGCGCCTAGGGAAAAGTTTGTTATGAAAGTATCTTATGCTTGAACCAGATGCCTGGCAACAAGGGAGATCATTTTATATCAAAGTTGTAAATAGTTCAATGTAATGTGTTCAAAAGAATTTATCAAAGTTAGGTACAGATTCCTTATATCTCACCACTTCGCACAGCAGATTCAACAAAGTACAACTGCAAAATGCATTTAGGCTGCAACCCTGTGGTCCCTGGGAGGGTGTCCCAGGGAACATATGATTTTTCAGATCTCCTGCTCCGAGGCTGAAGAGAGAATTCTGCCTTTGGAGAAGACAGTCAGGCGATCACTCGTGACCGAGTAAGATTGTCTTCCAGGATAAAAATTACAAAAAGAAGATTTTAAAAGGAGGAAAATTCTAAAGAAAATTGTGTAGACTCTAACGATGGGTCTGTAAGTGACTGTGGAGGCCAATTCTAGATCCACACAGCTTCCCACAGTGAGGACACAGGTTACCAGATGGAAGATGGTCCTGTAAAGGATTCATTTGACGTGCTTTTCGCTTAGCGCGTTTCTCCCTTTCACCTTGCACTCGGGCTTCTTCAAAGTCCATAGAACCTTTGTGAAAGGCCAACCTCCAGTTAGATCGTTCATGGGCCAGAGCTTCCCAGTTTTTGATGTTTATATTGCATTTTTTTAAGATTAGTCTTAAGAACATCTTTAAACCTCTTATATTGACTACCGATATTCCGCTTTCCATCCTTGAGTTGGGAATAAAGTAACTGCTTTGGGAGACGGCAGTCAGGCATTCAAACAACGTGACTGGTCCACTGAAGTTGGCGTTGAAGGGTCATTTTTTCAACACTAGTAGTCTTTGCTTCTTCCTGTACACTGACATTTGTTCGCCTATCTTCCCATGTAATTCGCAGGATTTTCCGGAGGCAACATTGATGAAATCTTTCAAGGAGTTGGAGGTGACGTTTATAGATAGTCCATGTTTCGCAGGCATACAATAAAGTTGGTAATACAATGGCTTCATAAACCAGTGTTTTATGAAGACCCAACCTCTCAAGCCTCCCCCGTGAGGCTGCGGAAAGGTCTGCAGTCACTGCTTCTCTGGCAATGGAACTCTGACAAAGAGCACCAAAAGGAGGAGGTGTTTCTTGAATGTCCTGGGAAAAGCTGTGGGCCCCTCCCATGCCAGCAGAGTGAGAGGGGAAATGAAACAAGCCCTGGAGTTGGCATTTTCCTTCAATTGGCATCAGTGGGACAGAAACAGTTTAAAGGCAGAAGAAAAGAAACAGGAATGGGGGCGGGGAGAGAGAGAGAAAGAGAGAGAGAGAGAGAGAGAGAGAGAGAGAGAGAGAGAGAGAAAACACTGCACCTCCTGCTGGTGGTGAGCCCAATAGGGCATCGGATCTTTGCGAGGCTGTGATATTGGAGCTATATGATATAGCTATACCATATGTTTAGTATAGATAGTTCTCAGCTACTCTGAATTAGGGATGGACAGATCACTCTATTTCCACTCTGTCTCCATTTCACATAGTATATTCATAAATATCTTCCACCCATTTCTGCATTCATCTGTGATCTTTTACATAAAAATCCACATGAAATTTGTATTTTAATACTTACTTAAATAGGTATTTTGAATGTATTTTCTCACAACATTCATATTCCTAAATATATTTTATGTATGTATTTTACATGCATTTTGATTCATTTATTTTTTTTAAAGCAAGAACCATATCACTAAATTCAGAGAAGTGCAAACTCTGAATGATCCCTGCATTCTGAACTGCACATTACTCTTGGAGGTGCTGATCAGATCAGGTCAGGTCAGTTCACACTGAAATACAGAGCAAACAAAATCCTTGAGCATCTGTGTTCTGCATGGCATAATCCTCTTTGATTGGCACAGCATTCAACAAAATTAGTTATTGCTCATCAAAGCTTAGCACATTATTCCTAATGACCCACTCAACACTGCCTTCCATATCGGCTCAACCTCAGATGCCATTGTTGCTGGGTACCAGAAGGATTCCCGCAAGTTTAAAAGAAGCAGTGTGCTCCCCCAGGCTTAAAAGAAGCTAGGAATTTTCCAGGTTTGGGGACAGAGCACTGTGGATTTTATATTGTGATCAATATTCATTGGCAAGATGCTTTGGGAGCCATTTTGGCTGAAACACAGGCTATACATTGTAATAAATAAACACACAAATAAAGAAATAAAATAAATAA
Source organism: Shinisaurus crocodilurus (assembly GCA_021292165.1). Classification (NCBI taxonomy): domain Eukaryota; kingdom Metazoa; phylum Chordata; class Lepidosauria; order Squamata; family Shinisauridae; genus Shinisaurus; species Shinisaurus crocodilurus. The sequence continues at coordinate 106,874,509 of CM037877.1, forward strand.
TTTCCAGTCTGATGCTATTTTGTCACAACTGCCACAGAACTATTGCATTTGAAGACCTGGACCTTGCCTCTATTTTACACTATAGATTTCATAGATCATAGAGTTGGAAAGAGCCTACAAGGCTATCGAGTCCAACCCCCTGCTCAATGCAGGAAACTAGAGGAGGGGTCTCCCATCCAACTAATAACCAGGCCTGACCTTGCTCAGCTTTCCACGCTCAGACAAGCTGAGCCAGCGTAGACCGTGACCATACATAATTGAGACCAATTAGATGATTAAAATTAAGCAGATGCCATGCCATCATACCATGAGTGTGGGTGTCTAAAAGAAAGCCACAATAATCAAGTTTTCCACATAACTGACATTAGTACAGTTAAAATCCAAACTCCTGTTTGACACAAGTAGGGAATAGAGTGATGCTTCTTGAACGTTTTCACACACACATACACACACAAGAAATTTCCCCATTGGAAATTGTTCACAGCCCTTGAAATAGGATGTAAAACTGTTGACAAAAGGTGTGTTGGAGTGGAAGAGGAAACCAAGCTGATACATTCTTCCATTGTGATGCATGTGTGAATATGCATTGCATTGGAAATAATCAGTGTTGGGGAACATTGATGCACATTCAGATACCCACCCTAGGGATGTATGAGAATTTTGTTTTTGCTTCTGAAACATGTGAGCACGCCCGATTCGAAGCTCTTAACATGAGCTTCAAAAATATTCATAACCAAATATTTGTAACTTGCCAAACACGTGCTCATGTCTGCCTCGTTCCCGATGCCCAGTTCGATTTGCACTAATTTCTTCCATGGACTGAATCAGCCCTGCTTTGGTCTATGGAGGAAAGTGGGCAAAGAGGAAATTTGTGCAAATTTGTGAAAACTTGTGCAAATCTCCCATTCAATTGCTGCTCGATTTGCGCAAGTTTCCCGTTCACGCAGAGCAAGCAGCAATCGCAAACGTGGACAGGGAATTGGGCAGAAGATCAGCAGTGAGGCAATGTCTGGAGAAACATGGTGATCTCGAACATCACTTGTTTGCCCTACCCTAATAATTTATTATTTTTATTTATTTACAGTATTTGTATACTGCTGCTCCATATCTAAGCAGATTCCAGAGCGGTGAACAATAAAAAGATAAAAACAGATAAAAGAATAAAAACAATGCATTGAAAACAAGGTATCATTAAAACTGTGGCTGGCCAGCAGTGAAGGCTTCCCGGAACAAGGATGTCTTCAGCAGGTGCCGAAAGCAACACAATGTCAGAGCCTGCCTGACCTCCAGAAGCAGGGAGTTCCATAGAAATAGAGCCACCACACTGAAGACTCTTCTCTTGATGGCCTCCAGTTGGGCCATAGGACCACGTGGAACCACCAGGGGAATGACCTCCGATGACCTCAGTTACCAGGCAGGTTGGTAAGGGAAAAGGCGCTCTCTCAGGTATCCTGGTTCCAAGTTGTTTAGGGCTTTGTACACAAGTACCAGAACCTAATTCCACATTGTTTCCTCGACAACAAGGAAGGGCTGACTCTGCCTACCAGAGTACCAACAGACTGGGAGAACAATGGCTGCAAATAGGTGTGGAAATATCTTCTGAAGAGTAGAATATAGGTGGGTTGTAAACATTTTCATCCCTGCCCCAGTGGTAACTTTTTCCAGTGAAAAATCAAGCCCCATAAAAATTTGGTACAGCCCTAGTAACAAAAATCAGTAAAATATCTATGTATGAGGTATGGTCTATGTGTGGAATAAAGGCCAAGAGAGCCAAACTGGAAATTGAACCAGATGGCATAAGTATGAGTTCAGCTGAATTTAATACGAACACCTCCCACGTTTATTATTTTCAATTATTGTATGTTGTAAAAAGAGCATCTGTGGGTATGATCAAAATATGTAATATGTCTTGAAATCTTCTCTCTCTCTCTCTCTCTCTCTCTCTGTATTCATCCAGTTGATGGCAACATATATATATATATATATATATATATTTACCTAGAAGAAAAAGAGGAGAGAAAGGGGGTAACAGCCCAGAGCTTCAAACAGTTACAAAGCTTTATTTTGAAAGTTCATTTTGTTTCATTTATTACATTTCTATACTGCCCATTAAGCAAAGCTCTCTGGGCAGTTTACAAAGGAAAAAAAAGTGTAATGCATTAAAGTGTACTATTTTTCCTTAATTAGTTCACCATCTTAAGTAGGGCAGTGCCAGATGTCCATCCATTTTGGCTTTCATGCTGAAAAGGCCCTACCTCTCTCAGAATGTTTTCCTTGTTTGTCCCTGACAGTAGCAATAGTACTGCTGCCCTGATTTGCTGATGTGGTGGCACCATTTCTTCCCCTTTGATGCAGCTTTTCTCCCCCCCCCCTTCATAAAGTGATTCCAGACAATCAAAGCTCCCAAAGTAAGGTGATAATAGCCCTTTTAGTCATTCTCCTTGTGAGTAAGCTCTATCCCCCGCCCTTTCCACACCATTCTTGTCACCATCTACATACATGTGGAAGGCAACTGTCTGCAAAGGAAGGCCTCCTCTATCCATGGAAAGTTTTTACTCTGAAGTACAGAGGACCTGATCTGAATTGGAACCAGAGTGTGAAGGGTAGGGGGTCCTTAACACTTTGTCCTCACTGTGGCCCTGATCCAGATTAGACTCCCATCCCATGCCTACAATTTAAATTGCCAAAATGTGATCCATTTGTTTGGCCCTTCCATTTGTTTTTCAGGAATCCATAGGAAATCAGTGTTGCTATGTGTGCCTTTTGATACTGAGAACAACAAAAGCATTTGTGAACATCATCTTATCCACTTTTGCTCAGGCTAATCTGAGGCCTCAATCACACAAATAGCAGATGAGGTGGTAAAATTATCTGAAGTGTTACAGCCTCAGAAGAGGTGTACCATAAGATCTGATGTCCATGTGAACTAGGCTCTAGTTATTCTGCTGTTCATGCAGGTTTGGGATATAAATACTTTTTGATAGTCCAGAGTTTCTGTCACAGGGTTGTCTCTCTCTCCATTTACTGTAATGGGGAATCCACTTGAAATTATTGACTATTGTAGCATGCATTTTCAGCACAAAATTATACTGTTTCCACTCCCAAATGTTTCTTGATATGCTTTAACAAGAAACCTCCCTGCATGCGTCATATAGAAAAATAGCGTATCAGGGAGAAAAACTAGGCTCAACGTTGATTCCTTACATGCTAGTTTTCTACACACAGGGAGGTGGGATTTTTTGTTTTGGTTTTTTTGCCTTCCCCACTGGGCAAGCATTCAAACACTCAACCATCCAACTGCTGTGGTACAGTCGCAGAAAAGCTGTTCCTCTCCATTCTCCTGCTCCTATAATCTGGCCTTCTCTCTCCCTCACAGGTATTGTTCCTTTGTTTGTTTTGCTGTATCCAGCTTATTTTTCAACCCGCCTACACACAGGAATGTGCTTGATGTGACAGCATGACAGCTTCCCAAGCTTGCCTCCAGTGTCGGTGTGGCCTGCCAAGAAGAAAATACCTTTCCACCACGTGACACGCTTCCTCCTTTGCAATCCTCTCTCTTAATTGCACTCTGCATCTGGCCTTTACACAGCCCCAGTGATTAACAAGAGTAAGTCCTGGCTTGAGCTTCTGCCTCGAGGGCCTGTATCAATTATCATCTGGCACCCACTAGTCTTGCCAACTTTATAGAAAATGTTTGTCTCTCTAAATGCATCAGGAGAACCACAGTAAAGCAGGTTTGTTGTTTTTTTAAAAAAGGCACTGTTAGTTCCACCGTCTACTTTGCCATGGCAACCTATTTTACTATCATGCCCACTTGTCATAAAAGGAGATAAACCAGGAGTGATTCTTACAAGAAGCCAGGTTTCCTAATGAGCTCCCTTGACTGCTTCATGCAACATTAAGTTCTCTTCTAATGTTATCCAATGTCAGGTCTTGGGATGCAATGGCTGAGACGAGTCTCAGAGTTCATCCCTTTCCTTCAGGTCATTTGGGTTATCAGGGAGTCTAGGTTTTAGACTGAATTCTTAAAGCATGGTCAATGGCTCCAACCGAGGGGGGTGAAAAGGTTCATTTAAGAACTTAAGTCAATCAAATGAGTTCAGATTTCTATGAGTCTGGCCTGCAGATTCTGCAGTAGACCAGCTTTTCCTGGATCACACAGATTCCGCAGAATCGTGGACCATTTTTTAAAAAAAAAAACTTTCTGGAATTGTATGCAAATTTAGTCATAGAAAAATATGATATATTTTTTTAAATCACCAACCAAAAATGCACAACTTGCCCCATAGGCTAAAGCATGAAAATACACATTTGGAAGAGGGAGGGATTTGTGCATTTTCAGAAGTGCCAATTTGCGCAAGTGTGAATGAATGCAAGTTCAGAAAATGGAAAAAAATCTGATTCCATCAATGAACAGACGATGGAACAAAAGGCGCCTGATAATCTGTGAAATGCAGTTGGAACAGATTTAACAAAATCCATAAATCCCTAGCCTCAGATATAAACAATTTCCTCTGTCCATAATCTGTTTCCTGTAATTTTGCACCAAATAATTTCTAAAAAAGAAAGAAATAGGCAGGCAGATTTCACAAGCACATCATATAAGATGTGGAGTTTTTTATGCTGATTTCTGTGTTCCATAGATACATTATGGTTTGTTTGTAGCTTATTTGATTGTATTTTGTTGATTTTATACCTTTATGAACTGCCGAGAGGACTTGGTTAATTGGCTGGTATAGAAATACCATAAGTACGGTAAGTAAGTGCATAGGGATGCCACAAATACCTGTGATTTTCCACTCTTGTTGTGAGAATTACATATTCATTGTTGTAGATAAGCATCTCAAATGTGATATAAATTTATTGCTAAATCCAAACCCAAACTAGTGGCAATATAATGTGCAAGCTGATGCTCAGTTAAACTAATTTGGCACATGGTTCACAAAAATGATTTTGATCAGCATTAAAATGCTCAGAGATAGGACTGCACTCTTGGATGGGGGATATGATGCATGGTTAAGCCAAACGCGGAGAACACGCAAGCGTGTTTCAAATGTGAATTGCAAAAACTGCATCAAGCGTATAAATATGCAGATTTCTGATCGCAACACAACTTCCCTGTTTACTAGGGAGCAGTGATTTGTGGGGGCATACAGAGTACTGCAGTGAGGGAGGAAGGGGGCTGGTGAGAAGCGGTGGCTTTGCTGCAGCACCTGCCAGCATCTGACAGCAGAGAGTCTTGCTGAGCCCACTGGGGCTCCGATTAGCTCAACGGGGGTGGGATCAAAGGACTGACCAGATAGAAGACTTTTCCACGCTGCTCTCACTCTGGTCTTCTCATAAAAATGAGTTTAAAAAATGAGTATACGGCTTGGGTCCTGAGGTTATCTGAAAGACCATATTCTCCCCTACGAGCCTGCCTGCACTTTGAGATCCTCAAGGGAGGCCCTTCTCTCGGTTCCACCACCATCACAGGCACGCCTGGTGGGAACATGGGAGAGGGCCTTCTCATTGGCTGCCCCAGTGCTGTGGAATTCCCTCCACAGGGAGGCTAGAGTGGTGCCCTGGTAAGCTTCCAGAGACAGGCAAATACCTTCCTGTTTCAGAAGGCATTTGGGACTAGCCTGTGATGTGATGGAATGCTGTTTTTACTCTGTTATGTATATTGCACTGTTATATATATATATATATATATATATATATTAATATTATTGATAGTTTAATTCTATTTTTAATTTTTGTACTTTTGTTTTAATTGTATGTTTTAAAGGCTGTGAGCTGCCTTGGGTCCCAGTGTTGGGAGAAAGGTGGGATATAAATAAATAAATAAATAAATAATAGGCCAGTCACTGACTCTCAGCCTAACCTACCTCACAGGGTTGTTGTGAGGATAAAATGGAGAGGAAGATGAGGATTATGTAAGCCGCCTTGGGTTCCTTGCAGGAAAAAAGGTGGGGTATAAATATAATAAATAAAATAATAATATTTTTTTAAAAAACACAAAATACCTTCTAAAAAAAACCCCAAACATAATAATGATTTGTCTCAGTTCTAGTTATAATTGTGAAATCACTTAGGTTTGTCATACTTGTGCATGCAGGGCCGGTGCTACCATTAGGCCAACTAGGCAGCTGCCTAGGGCGCATGGCTAAATGGGGCGCAGAAACCACACCACAAATCAGAAGCCTCCCTGGTTTTTCCCCCTTCGCTTCGCTTCTTTCTCTCTCCGTGTGCCAGTCTCTTCTTCTGTTTTTGTTGTCCCCAGGCTTGCTTTCTCTTTCTGTCTTTCTTTCTTTCTTTCTTTCTTCCCCCCCCTCTACCCCTCCTCCTTTTCTTTCCCCGCTGCAGCTACTTCAGCTCTCTCCTTTTTTTCGCCATCCTCCTGCTGCTGCTGCTGCTGCCGCTGCCACTACCACTTGCCCGAGCCTTATGCCACTCCTGTTTCTTTCGCAAGTGGGTCTCTTTAGCAAAGCTGCTTTCTCATACAGCACATGGGGCGATAAGGGGAGGAGAAGAGGGGGGGTTAGGGAGGGAGGTGGCAGCGGCGGCGCTGGAGGAGGTGGGTGGGTGGGTGGGGGGAGGGAGGAAGGCAGAAAGAGAGAGGGGGGTAACCAGAGTGAACTCTCCCCAAGCTGAGGAGCCCCCACCCCTAGCCAGGGAGAATGATAAAAGGAGTGGGGGTGGGGGAAGAGGAAGAGGAAGAAGGGGGGGCTGGGGGAGCAAAACAATTAATAATAAATTTTTATTTAATAATAAATATCAGAAGCAAAAATTAAACCAGAATTTTGCATGCACGTGAAAGTAGAAATTGGAGAGGGTGGGGGGAAGAGGAGATTGCAGGAGAGGAGATGGGGTGTTGGGGGGGGGGAGGAGGAGAGATAAATTTTGCACATACACACAAAAAAGAAGGTAAAGGGGGAGGGGAACAAAAAGAAGAGAGAGAGGGAGAACGAAAGAGAGAGAAGGGGTAAGAAAAGAAAAGGAGAGGGGGGAGAAAGAGAGGGAAGACAGACCAGAGAATCCCAGTGATCAAATATGCTAAGGAGGAGGATAATAATTTATTATGATAATAATTTTTTTAGGTTTTGCCAATTGACTTTTATTTCATAATGGGCATAGGGCTGGAGGGAGGGAGGGCTCAAGTGGGAAGGGGGGTCGCTAAATATCTGATCTTGCCTAGGGCACCAAACTGCCTTGCACCGGCCCTGTGTGCATGTACATCACTCCATGACCAGCAATTTGAGGACTTGGCGCTGTGTACATAAGAACTGTGTCCACTGAAACTTCCTGGACCCAATTCAGAGAATGTCCATTGCACTTAAGCCCCACTGAAAATCGGTAGGGCAAATTAGTTGTCACTAACTTAGGTTCCCTTAGTTTAAAGGGGAATAAAGTTAAGCATGATTAACTTTCTCTGGGATAGGAAACACTGCCTGGCTGAAGTGAAAAGGCTGATTGTGGTATTTTTTTTAACCTGCGATGGCAGTTTTCATGCATGCAAATAACCACTGGATTATCATCAATTAGGTATCAAGCGATGTACACACATGCATGTCTACTCATCCTTATTCTTAAGCAATGATGTTCACTATGTGCTATATAGAAACTCTTTCAAAAACAGCAGAACTACTAAAGCAAGTGATTTGTGGACTGCAGCCAACATTTTAGTGACATTTATTTTAGGGTGCACTTACATAACATCACCATGATGAGTGATTTAAAGGAGGAAACTCAGACTAGTCCATATAGAAGGAAACAGCTCAACTACCCCTGAGGCCAAGCTAACAACATCAAGTAAGAGAGCAATTCCTTACTGACCTCACTTTGTTGCACAAGATATAAGTCATACCATGGCAGCTCGGTCATGAAAGCTTTAAGATGTTGTTCGAGAATGAAATACCTGAAGTAGAACCACCACCTTTTTGTTTCCTTTGGTGACCACTGAGATGGCCAACCTGTGTGTGGCCTATACCACTTCTGACTACAGGTGGAGGTGTCAGGTGATTGAGTGTTCTTCCATTGAAAAAAATCCTTCCACACAAAAAATTATAATGTCACAGAAAACAAGAAAGGTCCTAGCCTAGCTTAGCTACTGTGACATTCAAAGGGGAAGGGTTTTTAATATATATATATAGAGAGAGGGGGGCATTTAATGATATGACCACCACCTGAGGTCAGAAGTGGTACAGCTGATACACAGGTTTACCACTGTGATGAGAACTAGATTGCTGTCACACAATGGCTCCCTGTTTGAGTATGAGGCCCCTCCTTGCCAGTTAGGGCAACAACGCATTTTCCCCATTTGTCCTAATTTATTGTGGGGGGAGAGCTGAACTACTGCTTAACAGTTGTCCCATTCCTGTCCTATATCAATAACTTCTGAAAGCATATTTTCTGAAACTCTTCCTAAAACGTTCCACCACTGCTTGTAGCAGGAACTTAGATCCGAAAAATAGATTAAGGCTAATCTAAAAAAATGCAATATAAACATCGAAAACTGGGAAGCTCTGGCCCATGAATGATCTAAATGGAGGTTGGCCTTTCACAAAGGTTCCATGGACTTTGAAGAAGCCCGAGTGCAAGGTGAAAGGGAGAAACGTGCTAAGCGAAAAGCACGTCAAACGAATCCTTTACAGGACCATCTTCCATCTGGTAACCTGTGTCCTCACTGTGGGAAGCTGTGTGGATCTAGAATTGGCCTCCACAGTCACTTACGGACCCATCGTTAGAGTCTACACAATCTTCTTTAGAATTTCCTCCTTTTATCCTGGAAGACAATCTTACTCGGTCACGAGTGATCGCCTGATGATGATGATGAGATAGATAGATAGATGATAGATAGATAGATAGATAGATAGATAGATGATAGATAGATAGATAGATAGATAGAAGATTCATTCAAAAGTTGTTGAACTAGGCCTGGGGTCTCCAACATGGTGCCCATGAACCCCTCTCTTGGCACCCACCAGGCTCCCTGCCCCTCCTGATTTTATTTTTATTTCTTAAGATGTCTTTAAATTATTATTTTTAACTGGGAGGCTGCCATATTGCAAAGTGAAGTCCTGCCCTCCAGCGCCATCTTTATTTTGATTCAAAACAGTGGTTTTGGGTTACAGAGCTCAGACCCTCAGCTCTGCCTTGTACTTAGGTTCTTGGGCAAGTTACTTTTCTCTCAGTCACACCTATTTGCCTCCAAGTAAAGGATTGTTTTCTGACACGCCATGTCCACTGCAGCAGCCATTATATGAATAAGCAAGCCTCACAGCACTCTCTCGAAATTCCACACGTGCCCACTGACCCAAAAAGCTTGAGGACATTTGGACTAGAGGAAAATGGTAATGTGGCAGGTAGATCCAGCTCCTGGAGCAATTTATCTGACCTTGGCAGCCCCAACAAATTTTAATCAAGAAGTGGTAAACAGCCCACCGTTTGCCACTTAAGGAAAAGAAAATTGTATTCAGCATTGGGAGAGAGAGAGAGAAATCTACACTTTAATGCTATATTGGTCCATTTTGGTTTTGCACAGAGCTGTGTACAAATGGCGTCTCAAAATTCTCCACCCTATTTGTATTCAGAAATATTAGAAGAACAATTTCACCACATTTCTCCAGGGGGAGAAGAAATTATCCAACAGTTTCTCACAGGTAAGGCTCACCATTGGCAGGGTTTGCAGCGAAGCTTCTTGCAGTTTTACTAATGGTTTTGGGGGTTTTGCGCTGCCACTGCAAGTGGCAATAGCATCAGCTGTATTGGCAGGCTGGCCCCCATTTCACATCCTGCACACTGCAGGTGTGAGATGGGCAGTGTATTGTCTAGCTCCCGGAAAGAGGTAGAGCTAGTTCTGTGTGAATAAGGAATTTAATAATTTCCTGAAAGTTTTCTTCCCCTATGAAAGAGACTTCCATTTATTTCCCTCTTTCCCAGGGTGTTTTATAATTTATTTTGAATTTATTTTTTGTGATGTTCTTGCACTTACCTAATCACCACAAAGGGGCTGAGGGTGCTGTGCATTTTTCTTTCTATTACACATCTCTCCATTGACCTGCAGCCATCCAGCTGCACTTCTGCCTGTGCTTCTTGATCTAAAAAAAAGCCCCATGGGAGGAAGTACCTCATGCTGTCTTCCCCTGGACTTTACCTGAAGTGTGAGAAGAAGCCGGGGAGGCTACCGGCTGCCAGAGAGATGATTTTATAATGAAAGGCAGGACACTCGTGCACGCTCCTGCACCACCTCCTAAGGTAAACACAGGAGACCCAAACCCAAACATGAGAATTTCTCTGAAATGTTCTTCTCCTTTGAATTTCTGTTTGAAATAAATTTCTTTTCTATCAAACTGAATGAGAATGGTAAAAAAAAACACAATATGGAAGAAATTTTCAGCATAGCGCTAGTTTAGAACACAATGCTCCAATTTTGCTAGATGACATCTGACCAAGGGATGTGCAAGGATTTTGTTCAGGGGTGTGTGTGCGGAAATCTGGTGGACTAGCTGGGCTCGATCGCCCTGAACTTCATCCTCTTCCCTGGCGGCAACTCACGTGCTCCCAAATTGAGCTGGGGAAGCAACTTCTGGGTTCCTGGTGGGCTGCTGTTTACATAGAAAATGCCTTAAGATATGCCTAAAGTGGCCACAATTTGCATAATGTGCACAAATTGCGGCCGCTTTTGATGTAACTTTAGGCGTTTTCTACATAAACAGCAGCCCACTGGGAACCTGAAAGTCCAGCGAGCAGCATGCGCCAACTTTTGGGCCAGCTCAGTGGGTGCAGCAGTGGCATCTGCTGAGCTGGAGGCAGGTCGGATCCCAGCAGATTGCCCATCCCTACTCTAACCATCTCTGAGGGGATATGTTTGTATGACAAAATACACCTCTCTCACTCTCAAACCACTTTCTGGAGAATCTAGCACATCCGTTGAGAACACAGTCTGGCCATTCCAGACTTAGACATAGTGGGAGGAAGGGGAGCATGACAACAAAGAAACATACAATTTAATGAGAAATATGGTTGTGCAAAAGTATGTTGATCTTAGCTGGGTAGATTAGGAGATGTAGATTTGTTAGCCTGGCATTCGTCCAGTGCAACTTGTCAAACCAGGTTACACGTTTGAATGTGCCTAGAGCAAAGCAAGCAAGTGCTCAGCCCAAAGATGCAATGAGCTGTGTACAGGCATGCTTGATTTGGGGTGATTTTCACTTTTCATCAAAGGAACCATCTGATCCTCTTTCCGAGGTAATGGGTTCTGAAATTCATTATTCCTGTGTTTGCTTTGGTTACTGGGGACCAGTGGAGGAAACTTTTGTATTTTAATTTATTATTTTTTTCAATTAAGAGAATTGAGAATGTCTTCCTTTAAAGATCAAATATATTCTACTGACTTTTAATCTACAAATCCCTCCCTGTCTTAGTTTCTTTAAACCCAAGGGAATCTTTCTTGCATAACCAGTGAGGGATGTACAAGAATTTTGTTTTAGTTTGCAAATCATCAGAACTTGCCCCGTTCATAACCCTGAACCTGAACATGAATGGGAATGCATTTTTCAGAAGACATTTGCACATTTCCCAAACCTGCTATCGGGTTTGAAAAATGTGTATTTTTTTTTAAGTACACTTCTAAAATGCACATTTTCCATAAAGAATGTGTATTTTCATGGGTCAGTCCATGTGGGAATGTGCACATTTTCAAAAAATGCACATGGAAATGCACACTTATTATGTTTGACATGCACACTTTTTCCATTGAAACAAAAAGAAAAATAGGCCACAAACAAAGACGGGAGCAAGACGAACTGAGCTTTGAAGTGGAGTCTGGAGAATCTCAGCGAACTCTAGCATCTCTGGTTCTCTCACCAGTGTAACAAGCCAGTATTAATTGTTTATTAATTTTTAATTAATTATTTCCCCCCTCTCCAATAGCATTTTAATTACATTTTGTACAGAAGGGGGATATCCCTAAAATAGGGCCAGATCATCCTTTCCTGCAAAACACTTGAATTCAGTCTATTGGGGTGGATCGAGATCAAGTTAGTTGAACACAGGGCCTATTGAAATCATTGGGATAAGCCAGTTATGACTTATGTTAATTGCAACTTAAGTTCAACTAACGCACACTGTGCAATCTTTCAGATATCTCTTCACTGGATTCAATGGCACTTGAGTCTAAGTGCAGTCCCTTACAGATGACTGATGCCAAGACAGAGATAATGTTGCAGGAAAAGGTTGAACCATACAACTTCAGCATAATCCTGCCAAAAGTTAAGCATTATGCAGGGAAATCTTATACATGTTTACTGAGAATGAAGCCCCATTGATCAACAGGACTTATTCCCAGGTAAGTGTTGTCAAGGTTCCTGCTACTGCAGGGACCCCTCGACCTGCCTTTGGAAGATATCTGCCTCTTCTCAAAGCCTCTCCCTTTCTAGGAGATCAAATCCTTTGCCTGTTTCCAGTAGCATGGGTGTAGGCTTTAGACGTGGTGAAGAAGTCACTCCAACAAACTCAGGGTACACAACAAACTTTACTTATTATATTAGGGTATTTACTTAATAGAGTGGTTATAATTCAAAAGCAGGTGTGATAAAATAAAACAAACAACTAATACAAGGTTCTCTAGCTTAACTTCAGACTACCTCTCTCCTCTGCAGTCAGTCTCTCTCTGCAGTCAGTCTCTCTCTCTCTCTCCAGCTGACCACACCCCACACATATATAGCCCTCCCAGGAGTGGAAGGTTATAATCAGGTGACCTTGATCAGGAGACTAATTCTTAACTTCTATTGGGTACTAAAACTCTCAAACTCTCCCTCCCATCCTGGAGTGTTTGGGCCTTCAGGCTTCAACTAATCTAGGGAAGTGTTTGGGCCTTCAGGCTTCAACAAACTTAAGCCTGTGTAGGCCTCAATCCTTCACATCTTCCCCCCCTTCTTCTCAAGTGGAACAATTTCCCTTTTACAGAAGAGAATTGTGAAACGTTAACCTATACAAAAAGGCAACTGTTTTTTGGTTATTTCCTAGACAAAGCATCGGCTATCACATTCTCCTTCCCAGGCACATGTTCAATGTTCAGTTGAAATTCCTGCATTTTCCAAGACCATCTCTGAAGCTTGGAGTTGGTATTTTACATTGTTTGTATCCATTGTAAGGCATGATGATCAGTCCATAAAGTAAATTCTTGTCCAAAAACATAAGGCTTGAGCTTGTCCAGAGCCCACACTACTGCCAGACATTCCTTTTGGATCGTAGACAGGTTTCTCTCCCTGGGTAAGAGCTTCCTACTCAGGTAGGCTACTGGATGTTTAACAGAGTCATAGTCTTGTAGCAATACTGCACCTATGCCAGTCTCAGAGGCATCTGTAGCCACAATAAAGGTTTTTTCAAAGTCAGGTGCTCTTAACACGGGCCTTGAGCTTAAAATGTCCTTTAGTCTATCAAAAGCTCTTTGACATTCATCAGTCTACACAATTTTGTCAGGTTTACATTTCTTGGTTAAATCAGTCAAAGGTCCAGCAATTTCACCAAAATGGGGAACAAATCTCCTGTAATACCCAGCAAATCCCAAGAATGACCTGACCTGTTTCTTGGTTGTAGGTATGTCCCAGGTTCTGATAGCTTCAACCTTGTCCCATAAAGGTGTGATATGACCATTTCCAACCCTGTGCCCTAAGTATACTACCTCTGGCATTCCAAACTGACATTTGCTTAGTTTTACTGTTAGACCCGCCTCACGTATAGGCTGCAATACTGTTCTTAGGTGTACCAAGTGATCCTCCACATTTTCGCTAAATATGGCTATATCGTCGATAAAGGCCACCGCAAATGCACTTAATCCATTCAGCAATCGATTGATCAGCCTTTGGAAGGAGGCAGGACTGTTCCTCAATCCAAAAGGCAATACGTTAAATTCAAATAACCCATCAGGTGTGACAAATGCTGTTTTGGGTTTGGCAGCTTCATCCAGGTTCATCTGCCAAAACCCCTTGCACAAGTCAAGAGTGGAAATTATTTTAGCAGCTCCCAACTGATCTAAAAGGGTATCAGTTCAGTGGCATGGGATATGCATCGGGCTTGGTGATCTTGTTTAATTTCCTGAAATCAATGCAGAATCTGATGGTGTTATCTGGTTTTTTCACCAGGACCACTGGGGCAGACCAGGGGCTCAAAGAGGGTCTGATTACTCCTAACCTTAACATCTCTTCTACCTCCCTGCGTATGTCTCCCAGCACCTTTCCATTTACCCTATAGGGGAGTGACCTTATGGGGAGATTGTCTCCTGTATCAATGCTGTGTACAGCCAAATCTGTTTTCCCTGGTCTGTTCTGAAAGACAGAAAATTCTGTTACCACTGACAGTATTCTCCTCCTGTCCTCAAGGTTGAGATGTTCTGACCATCTTAGCTGGTCTGGATTGCACTCTTCTAACCAGTGGTCTAAGATGTCTACTATCTCTTCTCCCCCTGTCTCACGGTTTTCTTCTGGTACCTTCTGCACCTGTAAAACTACTCCACTCCTCTCATAGTGTGGCTTCATCATATTTACATGTACTACCTTGGGTCTTTTTTCAGATTTTTCTTTAACCACCACATAGGTTAAATCATCCATTTTCTCTCTGACTGTGTAGGGGCCTTCCCAAGCAGCCTTAAGCTTGTCTTTGCGCAGGGGAAGAAATATCATTACCTGATCCCCTACCTCAAATACTCTAGAGCGTGCCTTTTGATCATACCAAAACTTTTGCACCTCTTGGGCTTTGGTTACATTGGCTTGAACTAGTTTACAGAGTGTATCTAGGGTTTGTCTAAGTTTTAACACATAATCCACCACAGAGGTTTTGTTTTCTACGAGTTTACCTTCCCAGTTTTCCCTCAGGAGATCAAGAGGTCCTCTTACTCTTCTGCCATACAACAGCTCGAAAGGTGAGAATCCCGTTGATTCTTGTGGAACTTCCCTGTAGGCAAAGAGTAGGTGTTGCAGTTTGTCATCCCAGTCATTCGGATGTGTATTTACATAAGTCCTAATCATTCCTTTGAGCGTGGCGTTAAATCTTTCCACCATTCCATTGCATTGGGGGTGATAAGGAGTGGTTTTCAAGTGTTTTACCCCGCAACACTTCCACAGACACTCCATTATCTCGGAGAGGAAATTTGACCCACAATCTGTTAAGATTTCAGAGGGAAATCCAGTTCTGAAAAATATAGTTAGCAAAGCCTCAGCTACAGATGGAGCATCTATAGAGGCTAGTGCTACAGCTTCCGGGTATCTTGTGGCAAATCCACCACTGTGAGGATGTACTTTTTTCCCTTGCGGGTGGGTTTAGTGAAAGGCCCTACAATATCCATGCCTACCCTGAAGAAAGCTTCTCCTATAATAGGCAGAGGCTGTAAAGGGGCTTTACTGTGATGCCCTGCCTTCCCCACACGCTGACAGGTTTCACAAGACCTGCAGTACTCTGCTACTTGCTTAGCAATTCCAGGCCAAAAGAAGTTTGCCATGAGCCTTTGTTTAGTCTTGTTTTTCCCCAAGTGCCCTGCGCATGGCACATCATGGGCTAGTTCTAGCAACCTTAGCCGGAATTGGTTAGGTACTACCAGTTGCTTTAGTGGTTCCCAGGTTAACTCTTGGGTTTTTGGTAACCACAGCCTATACAGCAATCCTTTCTCCCAAATGATCTGCTCCCTTCTTTCCTAAGAGAAGGGCCTCTCTTGAGGGAGAGCAACTCTTTTCAGAGGCTCCAAACTAGGATCACTGAGGACTCCCTGCTTGAATTCCTCTACTCCTCTTAAATCAGGAAAAGGGGTCTCTAGCGCCTTTTCCTCTACAGAACCACCTGCCTCGGTTGTTTCACTGGCTTTCAGGTCTACAGGTTGCATGGAGGCTTGTTCTGTTGTTTTGGTTTGGGGAGGGTCTGGGGTTGGTTTTGGACCTTCCGGAATCTCTGGGGGTTGTACCTCTAGTACCTTTTCTTTTACATTAGCTTTTGCCTGGTCCTGTCTTGAAATTTCCTCCCTTTCCTTTTGCTTCCGGGTTACCACACATATTTGAGCTTCTGGGCCCATTATATCCTTTCCCACAATAATAGGGGCAAATTGGGTTGGAGGTTCCATCACCCCAACTTCATACAGACCTCGCCATCCCCTCCATTCTATGGATAACCTTGCTACTGGGACTTCAAAGGAGGGACCATTCACTCCCTGGATCTCAATAGACATTCCTGGTACCAAATCTTCAGGTGTCACCAAATCTGCTCGGATCAGAGAAACATCAGCTCCAGAATCCAACATTGCCATAATGGTCTTATCCTTTACATAAACAGGTTCTTTAAACTGATTATTAACCTCTTCCCTGTTGGTGATCACAAAACCGCAATTATAAGGTTTTTTTATGCTTGCTACACCTTGTGGCTTGGTTTGTTCGGGTTTAGGACTACCTAGGTTAGCTGGTGTTATCGCTTGTAACTTGGGACAGCTACTCTTGATGTGGCCTGTCTGACCACACGAATAACAGGCACGGTCTCTGGGGTGAGAAGGATCAAAAGGAGGTTTTTTGAACTCCTTTTTACTTGGGGCTTCCCATTTCCCCCCCTTCTTCTCAGACTCAATCCTGGGGCCTAACCCTTCCCGGTTTTCAATCAGTTTGTCAGCCATTTCTGCAGCTTGGTTTACCGTTTCAGGATCTTTATCCTTAACCTTCAGTTTTATTTCTCTGGGCAACCGAAAATAAAACTGATCCAGAGCCATAAGCTCTAGCACCTTTTCCCTGTTGTCAGCTTTTGCTTCATCCACCCATTTTAGTAGCAGGTTTTTTAGTTTTGTTGCAAACTCTACCATAGATTTACCAGGTTGAGGTGTTAACCCTCTGAACTTTTTCCTAAAGTGCTCAGGGCCTAACCTGAACCTTTTAAACACCGTTTCTTTGAATTGAGCATAGGAAACAGCCTCCCCCTCTGGCATGCTATTATAAATCTCTGCCAGCTCCCCTTTGATTAAATTAGGCACAAACTTCATGTAATCACCCTCCTGCAGTCCCCACTTCTGTGCTGCCCTTTCAAAAGTGGTCAGGAACACCTGTGGGTCTTCTCCTGGGGTGTATGCTGTGAAGTCCTTCGGGGTAACTCTGACAGGCTGCTCCTGTTTCAATTTCATCATCCTTTCCTCGTGTCTCCATTCTTCCTGGGCTTGAAGTTGCTCTTTCTGGGCTTGAAGTTGCTCCTTCTGCGCTTGAAGTTTCTCCTGGTGCAGCTTTTCCTCATGTCTGCGTTGTTCTTCCTGCACCTTTTCCTCATGTCTGCGTTGCTCCTGCCGCACCTTTTCCTCGTGTCTGCGTTGTTCTTCCTGGGCCTTAAGTTGCTCCTGCTGCAGTCGAAGCCGTTCCCACTCTAACCGGGTCTCTTCTTCCTTCTGCTTTGCCACTAGCCGCAGTTCCTTTTCACGGAGCTCCCATTCTTTTGTTTGGGGTCCTGCTACACTAGGGCTAGAGTGTGCAGCTCCTTCTATTGCCGCCTGAGAGATCAGCATAACTTTCAGTTCTTCTGCTGTTTTCTCCTCCCATGGCAAATTGTCCTTTTTACACTGCTCAATCAGGGCAGTTTTATTCATGGAGAGATATTGGCTCATTGTAATTGCCTCACTGGGTCCCTATTCCGCAGGTCTGAAGTTAAAACATACACTGCTTTTGCCAGCTCTATTAGTAAAAAACCCAATTACTGTTTGGCGTGCTTAATCTCACTGTTCAGGATCGCTCCGCTGCCACCATCTGTCAAGGTTCCGCTACTGCAGGGACTCCTCGACCTGCCTTTGGAAGATATCTGCCTCTTCTCAAAGCCTCTCCCTTTCCAGGAGATCAAATCCTTTGCCTGTTTCCAGTAGCATGGGTGTAGGCTTTAGACGTGGTGAAGAAGTCACTCCAACAAACTCAGGGTACACAACAAACTTTACTTATTATATTAGGGTATTTACTTAATAGAGTGGTTATAATTCAAAAGCAGGTGTGATAAAATAAAACAAACAACTAATACAAGGTTCTCTAGCTTAACTTCAGACTACCTCTCTCCTCTGCAGTCAGTCTCTCTCTGCAGTCAGTCTCTCTCTCTCTCTCTCTCTCCAGCTGACCACACCCCACACATATATAGCCCTCCCAGGAGTGGAAGGTTACAATCAGGTGACCTTGATCAGGAGACTAATTCTTAACTTCTATTGGGTACTAAAACTCTCAAACTCTCCCTCCCATCCTGGAGTGTTTGGGCCTTCAGGCTTCAACTAATCTAGGGAAGTGTTTGGGCCTTCAGGCTTCAACAAACTTAAGCCTGTGTAGGCCTCAATCCTTCACAGTGTGTCTTGCAGGGGTGTTGAATCTCAGGCCCACAGGCCAAATCTGACCTGCCTGTGGTTCCCCAGATGTCCATGCCCCCTTTCCCTGGGACCCACCCACTTTTCCCCAACCATCAGTCATGTGGTGGTTTCCCGGCTAGTGCACCATTTTTTCCCATTTTAAAAGGTTGAAATGCTTCTCCTAAGACTTAATTACTGGCAGTGAGAGCTTGAAGTTAAAATATGTTTGTAGTATTTCTGGTATTTTTGCTCCCACCCACTTTTGCCTTTGGCCCCACCCACCACAGGAATATGGCCCCTGAGGGCTTCTCCAAAATTGAATTTGGGCCTCTGGCTGAAAGAATTTCAACACCCCTGGTGTATAGGGTTTCAGCCTTAAACTTCCATTGAAAAAGTTCAGCAAATGCTTAAGTATCCCACCCCGTGAAATCCATGGGACCAAAAGGTACTTAACTAGTGTGCTTTTCTCTGGTGTTCTAAGTTCCACTTTAGCTCTTCCTGACTAACTGCTATCCTATAGTTCATAGATTCATACATCATAGAGTTGGAAGGGGCCTACAAGGCCATTGAGTCTAATCCCCTGCTCAATGCAGGAAACTAGATGAGGGGTCTCCCATCCAAGTAATAACCAGGCTTGACCCTGCTTAGCTTTCCACGCTCAGACAAGCTGAGCCAGCGTGAGCCACAGGCCTGTTATTGTGGTAAAGTTCATGGAACAGTAGTGTGGTGAGTGCAGAGTTTAGATTTATAGGCGGGGTCATCTGCCTCCCAGAGGCATTATAGGAAGATAAACCCCTTCTGGTTGTTGTTGTTATTGTTGCTGCTGCTCCCTGCACTAGTAAAGGCATGGAACTATCCCTGGAAATTTCAGTGTCTCTTTGTTGGTCTCCACTACAGATGTCTAATTTGCTTTAGACCCAAGATAGGTGTGTCAGAGATCTCCCTCCCTCACACAACCCCTTAATCATATTTTTGGTTAAACTCGATTTGTGATGGCCTCTGGAAGGGCAGGGAACAAATTTGGATAGTCCACTCCTGGAAACCAGTGGATTCTGATGGATTCCAGAGGGCCTTCGTAGGTTTTCTGGATGGTATGATTGGTGCTCCTTTCCGAGCCCTGGTCAGTCTGTGAAATGCAGTCACTCCTGAGCATCCTCTGCTGCTTAACATTGTTCCTTGGTTTCCTCCTGAGCTGAAAGTGATGAAGCAAGTTGAGAGCTGTCTAGAACACACATAGAGGAAAACTGAGACTAATCCAGTTGAACACAAGTATGACTTCACTATCAAGGCTGCTCTGCAGCAGTGCAGTTTTCCCCCCACTGCCATTGCATCCTTTCCATGTTGTTCAGTGGATCTTTTCTGAGTGATCCGGGGCCTTGTAAATTCTGGTCAAAGGGATAATGTAGTAGAACCCATGGAAGCACAAACATTGTGACATGTTTGCAAAACATTTTGAGGGTAAAGTTGCTTGCATCCACCATTCTTGGATTATGCTGTTTTTTCTAGATCTATTTCAACCAGGCTTTAGGACTAGTTATTGCACTGAAACTATCTTGGTAACCTCTATGTTGACTCACCTTGATCTTTCAGTGACTTTTGATACCATTGACTATGGTGACTTTCTGGAGAGGCAGTCCAAGTTCTGTACAAGTGATACTGTGCTGCAGCAGTTCCATTCATACCTGGAATGAGAGTGTTCCATAACTGGGGGAGCCACCACCAAAAAGGTCCCCTCTGAAGTGGTCATGCTCCTTTCTTCAGATTGAGGGGTTACTTGGAGAAGGACCTCCATTAATTATCTTAGGGTTTGGGTAAGTACATATGGGAAGAAGCAATCTTTTAGTTACTGGAAGTTCCAAGCCATGCAGAGATTTAGAGGTTAAGACCAGCACTTTGTTAGGCTTGGAGACGAATTGGGAGCCAGTGAAGGCAGAAAAGCACCAGCATAATATATTTGTTCCACCCAACCTCAGTTAAAACCCTAGCTGGGATATTCTGTACCAGCTGGATTTTCTAACCTATCTTCCAAGGCAGCCCCACATACAATGCATTACAGTAATCCAGATGGGAGGTTATCAGACCATGAACAATCGAAGCCAGGTTATCTGCACCCAGATGGAGTTGTAGCTGGGATACCTGTCTAAGCTGGTAAAAGACACTCTGCACCACCATTCAGAGGCTCACCTGGCACCTATGTTAATGTCTTTTTAGCACCAGGCAAAGACCTTTTTTTATTTACTCCCAGGCCTTTTAATATCATTTATTTTTAAAATCATTAAACATATTTTAAATATTAACATTTTAGTCCATGCTTTTATGGTTGTTGGGGTGTGCTTTAGCCCTTTCAGACTTGAAGAATCACCTCCTCCCATATATACTTACTCAAACTTTAAGTTCATCTTCTCTTGTCCAGGTGCCCTCGCCTAAAGAGGTGTGACAGGTGGCCACTGGAGGCAGGACCTTTTCTGTGGTAGCACCCAGGTTGTAGAATGCTCTCCCCAGAGATGTTGACCTGGTGCCCATACTATGGTATTTTAATCTCCAATTTTATACTCTTATTTTAATTTTCAGATCTCCTAGTGCTTTTCAATCTACTGTAAACATATTTCTACTACTACTGTTTTTATTTTTTCTCATTTTTACACTGTGGTTGTTTTTATTCTCTACAGTTTGTATTTATTGTTTTAATGTTTATGGTCCTAAAAATGTTATTGTTGACCACCCAGAGAATGACTGTTATTGGATGGATAATATAACTTTTGTATATAAATAAATAGGTTGCATTATATGTTGGAAAGTATTTAATTGTACTTCACCCACGGAATCTTGGTTACCTTTTCTGAAACTCATCACTTCAATGGACTTGCAATATCCAGACTCACATCTCCAAATACTACTGCATACAACACACTGTCCATTCATTATACCTTTCCTGCTTTTCATAGCAGGAAAGGTACAGGGTCCCAGAAAACTCATAAAATTTTCATACAGGGTCCCAGAAAATTCAGAGAAGCTCAGGGGGTATACTATGAATTTCTGAAACTTTTCCCCCCCCATGAGACCAAATCCTAATACAGTTCTTTATGTCAACCATGATTGATTCTTTATTCATTCTGTTCTTCCTTATTCTTATTCTTTCAAAACCACTGCCTTCACAGGCATGTTTGGTGGTGACCCAAGAAAGAGAGGGGTTTTTGGTGGCCACTCCCAGGCTGTGGATAGGGATTTGTGAGGACTTGGTTCAGGAGGTGGACATCTGGTGAACTGGCCAGGCTTGACTGCCCGAACTCCGTCCTGCTTATCTCCTTCCCTGGCTCGACTCGCATTCTCCCGAGTTGAGCCAGGGATAGAGGTGTTCACGTACCTTCGGGGGGGCAATTTTTTGAGCGGCGCGGAGCATTTCTCCGCGCCGCTCGAGCCCACCACACCAGCCGCGCTGGTCCCGGAAGTGACGCGATAGGACCCTGCGCAGGCACGCTGGGCCAAAATACACAGCACGGGGGCCCAGTGCGCCTGCACAGGGTCCCATCGCGTCACTTACGGCCAGCCGGAAGTGACGCGACAGGACCAGCATGGGCGGCGCAGCGGGCTCACCACGGAGAGGCGAGCTGTGCCAGGACCCGGTAAGGCCCTGCGAGCCTCCAGCGGGCGTGAGCGGGGCCAATTTCGGCCTGCTACGCCTGCCTGGAGGCCGAGCGGTACACCCCTAGCCAGGCAAGCGACTTCCGGGTTTCTGGTGGGCCGCTTTTTATGTAAAAAAATGCCATAAAATAAGCCAAAAGCAGCTGCAATTTGAGTAACTTGCACAAATTGCGGCCACTTTTTACGTATCTTACGGCATTTTCTACGTAAAAAGCAGCCAGCCGGGAACCTGGAAGTCTGCCGAGTGGTTCAGCATGTGTCCGCTTTCAGCCCAGCACAGCGGACACAGCAGCAGTGTCTGTTGAGCCAGAGGCGGGTCAGGTCACTGGCAGATCTCCCACCACTAGCTGTGGAACTGCCTTCCAAAGGAGGTTAGGTTCACTCTCTGCTGTTCTTCTGCCAGCAGCAAAGATCGCTTTAAATCAAGAAGGCCTTTGGCCTGTACACGAGTCTGTTGTTGGGCTGGGTGCTGTTTTTATTGTTTATTCTGTAATTATATTTTTAGTGTCTTTTAATACATTTTATTATTTAAATCTATTTTAAATTGTGCCTGTAAGCTGCTGTGAGTGCCACTTTTTGGTAGAAAGGCAGGGTACAAATCAAATCAATCAATAAACAAACAAATATCCAGGCAAATATCAGAATTCTCAGCACTTACAAGTTCCCACACAAATTCTGGTCCTCGAGAATGGAAGCTGAATCATTTTAAGCCGTAAGTGAATAAAAGCATTGGGCAGAGTGATCTTATGGCCCCTAGAGAGCACCTAGGGAGCCATAGGATTCTTCAGATTCCCAGATCTGAGGTCCGAAGCAGAGTTCTGACCTTGGCTTGGAGCTGGGGATTTGCACTCACAGCCAGCATGGAAAGACCTGTGCCAGCTGCTTCTCTGAGGTCGTAAGAGTGACCTCGGAGAAGGGGTGAAAAGGGCATTCTGGGGGATGTAGAGGGGAGGAGACTGGGGCCAGGAGGATATCACATATCTGTCGAGGGCCAACCCTCTCTCTCTCACTCCTTCCAGGCAGACACTGACAATGACTTCTCAGGTACAGCTTTATTATTTTGTTCATGCCAGCCACAGCCAGTCAGACTGACTTACAAGGACAAATGAAGAATGAAGTGCATTGCAACATTCAATAACAAAAGAAACAAGCTTAGTTAGGATACTAGCCATTAAAGAAGAGTGGCCTATAAGTAAGAAGCTGATTCCAAACTGAATTCTCCTCCTCTCTTCCAAGCTTAATTTATCTGCACTCTGCCTGTAAGGCAGATCCTCTTGCTTAAGGGCCAATCACATGGAAGGTCTGAGACACTTCTCAGATGATCCGCCCTCTTTAACTGATGCCACACTCTAGGGCTAATGATACCTGATCCACCCTCCTCCTCATTAACATGTTCAGTTTGGTACCCCACGGAGCCTGAAGTTGCTTCCATCCCAAACACCTCCTCCAGGCTTATCACTGAGTTTCCTGGCCTTGTGCATTCATCTGCGGTAGGTTTCCACCCTCACCTCCTCCTCCTCCTCCTCTGAGTCAGAAGAATCAGTTCCCAGATCCCTTGAAAGCACTTCTGCAGGAGTAATGGGCCCAATCCCTACCACATCCTGATGGTGCTCCAGGCTCCTTCCTTCCACCACCCCCTTCTGAAACGCTGCAGCTAGATGGCCAAAATCGGCTGTCTAGCTGACTTGCAGGGCGGAAGGAGCAGCGAGACAGAGATTGCCTCCACTGCTTCCCCCGCCCTGCATAGGATGTCCGTAATCCTCCAAGGTCAGAGGCTGTGGCGTAACCCCACAATTCAGTTCCCTGGTGTATGTCTGCTTTAGTATATTTAGTTAGTATAGAATGCTGAACTGAGTGGGTGTGGTTTGTGATGTCTTGGAAAGGGTGGGGGGAAGAGTATATAAGGAGTGATTGAGTGTTGAGTTGAGTTAGTGTGTTATGGGAGAGTGTTTGGAGTGTGGGGAGAGTTGGGAGTTGGGAGTTGGGGAGTTAGGTTAGTTGGATTATTCGTGTCTTGTCAGGAGTGTTGAGAGAAATCAGTGCTTGTATGAGGAGTGAAAGTATTTAGAATTATAGGGACTTAGGTTAATTACAAAGTGTCTAGAGTAGGCAGGTTTAAAGGTATTTTCTGGAAGTAAGATTTTGAGAATTAAAATAAACTTATTTTTATTTTGTTTGCTAGCCAAATCCTACGTGTCAGCTTGGTGTTATTAACCTGCATTACTTTTAAATCTACACACACACCTTTGTACCCACAGTATCATAGATTTAAAATAGATCCTTTATAACCAGTATTAATCTTTTCCCTCAATAGTAGGGGAAAGGTTTCATTTGACCCTCCCCTCAGGTTTTTAAGTGTTGCTGCTTAGCCTGAGAAGGGTTTATGCGCCTGGTCCTAAAGTGTAAGGGACCGTGTCGTCACAGAGGCTTATGGGCATCCCCACTGGATTATGCCTGTAGTCAATTAACGAAACAAAACAAAAATAGGCCACCCTGCTCTATGGGATCTGTCATTCCTGTTTTTCCTGTTGTCCAGTGGGGATAAGTTTCATATTTCTAGTGACTTGCTCTTTTCAGTTGTGTGAGCTGAAATTTCTTCCACACTTTTTAAAAAATCTATTCTCATTCAATTGATTAGAAAAGAAACTGCTTTCAAAAACACTTTCACAGGAGGAGAAAAATTTTGTGAAATTCTCATGGGTGGAACGTTAAGTTCTGTGCTTACCTTTGTTGAGAGGTGGCTAAGGGCTGCGTTTGAGTCCACTGTACAGTCATCTCTCCAGTGGTCTGCAGCCTACCAATTTCCAGTACTTCAGTTAAAGCCCAGGGGAAGACGTCATGAGGTAACTGTTCCCATGGGGCATTTTCAGATCAGGAAGTGTGGGCAGCTGGGGAGGCTGCAGAGTGAAAAACACACACACAGCACCCTAGGGATTGGGAAAAATTTGTTCAGTTCACATTTTAATGCAAACTTGCCTAATTTCACACTTTTGAACCAATACATGAACTAAGACTCAAGTTTTCCTACAAAATTTGCACTTCTCTGAATTTTGCAATGGAATTCTCAGAACAAAAACTGTGAACCAAAATGTGGATATCAGGGAAATTTGCACACAAAAATGTGTAAATTAGTGAAAATAATGTTAAAATGCATTATATTAAGAAAATTGCTTCAAAAATGTGCATACTAATAAAAATTGCATACAAAAATGCACATATTGGAAAAAAATGCATACAAAAACACATGAATTTAATGCATTTTTTCCTAAACTATGTCAAAATTTGGGACAAACCTAACTTAAGATTGGGGGGGGGGAAATGAGAAACTGGGAGAGACTAAAATTGACAGATCTATCCATCCTTACTTTGAAGGGACATGTTGTTGTGACAAAT
Source organism: Shinisaurus crocodilurus (assembly GCA_021292165.1). Lineage (NCBI taxonomy): Eukaryota > Metazoa > Chordata > Lepidosauria > Squamata > Shinisauridae > Shinisaurus > Shinisaurus crocodilurus. The sequence continues at coordinate 106,899,860 of CM037877.1, forward strand.
AATCCACACACACCTCCTTCATGAAGTCCCAGACTGCAGACTGAAGTGATACAGCCTTGGGAGGACTGTACCATATGTTGTTTTTTACTGAAATACAGATTGGCTTTTAGAGAGGCATCCATCAGCGATGTTCAGGGTACACACTTGCTTCTGTTTGTTTATTATTGTTTCAACTATCATGGTTATATCAACCAAAAAAATACAGGTACATACACACAAACTGTATAAAAAGGATAAAATTTAGACAGGAATCTCTATCAAAATGAAACCCCTGAGCGTTCCTTAGGGATCAGATAAAATACATCCAAACAAAATTAGAACTAAAACAATATATATTTGATTTAAGAATACAATAAATACCACTGATACATTAAAACCATCAAATTAACAGACTTTCTTCTCAGAGAGAGACTCCAACAATATGCCCACTTACCTGGGAGTAAGCTCCATTGAACTCAATGGTACTTACTTTTGAGTAGACCTGCATAAAGGATTGAATTGTCAGAGGAGGAAACTGGACTTAATACACCTTTATTTCTAATAATGAAGAGGTGCCATATTTAGTACACTGTGCAGCTTGCTTGATCTCCACTTGAATCCTAAAATTGCATTCCTTGATGACAGCCCTTGAACTGGAATCCTGCCGGTCACGTTTCAGAACAAGAAGTTAAGTGTTGCGAAGCCAAGACAATCATTCTAACCAGGTGGCAGGCTACTCTTTCAAAAACATGGGTAAACGGGGACATGCCAAGATGGGATGGGAAGCATGCGAGCCGACAATCTTATAATTATAGTTCTTGAAGCCTGTATACATTTGGCAAGAGGACAGAGACCACTCATAAGGAGGAGACTGTTAAGGAGCAAGCTGCCCCACACTGACTGCACAGATGGGAGGAGAGTCACTGTGGGCAATGAAAAAGCAAATGTTTCTGTGGGCCAGTTCATACGATCCGGGCAGCAAGCGGGGGAGGCACCACAGGGGCCGTCTGCGGGGTCTGGTGGGGCGCCGCAGATGACCTGTGCCCCGCACGCGTGGCCGGACCGCGGTGGAGCTGGCAGTCCCCACACCACGGGCCTCCCGGCGCTAGGGGGTGGCAGCTCAGGATGCCCAGCGGGGCCATTTGCCCCTACAGGCCAGAGCGGCCGCAGCTCTGGCCACTCTGGGCTGCCGCCTCTGTGCGGCCACAGGGAGCCCCTGTGGGACAGCTGCCCACTGTCTGCATGACAGAGCCGCCACACATGGTAGGGGCTTACCCCTCTACCACCCATGGTGACTTTTCGTGCTTCCCACGTGTGGCTGTCCCATGGGGGTGCCCCCGGCTGGCGTTCGCACGACACAGGAACCGTGGGAGACTTCTGCTCCCCCGAGGTTCCCATGTCGTGTGAACCGGCCCCCAGTCTCCTTCAGTGATGTGTACAACCTCTTACATTGCCCATCCATATACCGAAATGGGGTATTCTGGATAAGGATTATCACTAGCCATGGCTAGGCAAAACTGGTGTCCTCCAGATGTTTTGGACTACGACTCCCTTAACCCTTGACAATCGGCCATGCTGACTGAGGCTTATGGGAATTCTAGTCCAAAATATCTGGAGGGCATCTATTTAAGAGAGAGTGTGACCCCCTTCAGAGCACTCTGCACCACACATCTGGACAGAGGACCAACCTTCTAATACTGTCTTCTCTTGACTGATTCTTCACTTTGTTAGCCCCCATCCAGTCCATTGCCATGGTCAAGCAGTGACTTAGCAGTAGCACTTTCGCCATCTCATCTGGGTTAGATGGAAAGGAGAAGTAGAGCTGCATGTCATCTGCATATCGCTGATAACACACTCGAAATCTATGAAGGCCTCTTCTCTTTACCTTGGAGTCAAACAACACTCCTACCTCCATATTTTTCTCCCTCTTGCTCAGGTGCTTCCAACCCCCCCCCCCCAAAGAACACACACACACACACACACACACACACACACACACAAATATTACAGCTAAATTGTAGGGTTTGAAGGCAGGTTACCAAAGTGATGAGAAAGAAGATGGAGAAATAAATCCTGAAAGACATTCTGATTGAAAACACATTTTATTTTGTTTTGCTTTGTTTTCTTGGCTATGTGGTATGTTTTCCCCCTGGCACTGGCTGATGTATTCTAAATATTATTTCAGTATGTGACTAATGGAGGAGTACGATTCAGGTTTCATGCTTTCTTCTCTAAAATAAACACAAACCGAACTTTGATTCTGCACTGAGTAAATAAAAAGAGATTGTATGTTCCCATCAGCAAGGACCGGAGTTACACGGAGGTTTTGTTTGTTTGTTTGTGTGTATGTGGCGTGGGAAGAGAATGACAAAAGATTGTGCATAGGACAGACACAAAGAGTCGTGAGTCAGGATTGGATAGACTCTTTGCTGTCTCCATCCTTAGGCACATTAAATCTCCAGCTAGTGAATGTGTGAATTGACACTGAGATGTATTTATTTTTAACATGCTGAAACCACTTATGTAGGAAATGAATTGACAATGTAATGTAATCCTATGCATATTTATTCAGAAACACGTCCCACTGTACTCAATGAGGTTTACTCCCAGCCAGGTAAGCGTGCATTGGATTGCAACCTTAATATTATCTGTATATACACATGCAGATAGAGATAACAGCCAGTTGTTACATTCTGTCGGACCTTTGGGTTGTCATGTTGGAACACTTTGAAAGGATAGAGAGGATGTTATCGAACATGTCTCCATTGGTTTGCAATTAGCAGCTGCTCAGAAAGGCTGTACCCAGGTAAAATGCTGCTGGGATGGGGGTGAAAAGCCCACCCTTTCCAAGGTCCCATGCAGTGGGGTGGCTTTTAAGCCTGTGCAGCAAGGCACCCTCTTGCTTCAAGGGTCTTCAAGGGCAAAAATTCCCAATGCCTCTGTAAATCCCCATGCCCCCTCCCAGTGGAAGAGAGGGAAGTCACTGGGCCAGTTTGTATGATCCAGCAGCCCACTGTGGCTTATTTAAGTCATGGTGGGCTGCAGTGTGGGTGGCCGGGTGGCCATTTTGAATATTTAAGCCATGACTGCAGCTTGCTGTGTCAGCTGGACCTGGGGAGGGTGGGTTGTTGCCGTGGTTAACAAACCACCCACAACCCTAAAACAGCCCATGGGTTCTGGGTGGTTTCACGTGGATAACCCACCCTCACTGGGTTTGGCACAGTTGTGGCTTGAATATTCAAAAGCCACCCAACATGCACTGGCACTCACCTCAACCCACCATGGCTTAAATAAGCTTAAATAAAGCATGACGGGCTGGGGTGATCATGCAAACTTGGTCTCTCTCTCTCTCTCTCTCTCTCTCTCTCTCTTTCTCCCTCTCCCTCCCTCTCTCTCAGGCCTGGTTTGCATGATCATCTAAACAAGGTCTCTGTCTGTCTCTGTCTCTCTCTTATCTCCCCTGACTCCAGGCACGCTACTATGGCCATGTGCGGGAATTGTAGCATTCATTCTTACTTTGAAAACTACGTTTCCCAGAGCTCCTAGCCCTCAGCTGTAGCAGCGTGCCCAGTGTGAGAGAGGAGGTGGGGGATGGGAGGGACCTCCCTCTCTTCCTCCACTCAACTGCTGCCAGAAAAGCAACACAGATGGAATGTGGGAAGGTTTGGAGGTATTCCACCAGGGGTGTTTGAATAATTGAATCATAATAATGAAAATGGGAATCCATTTGGGGCAGACACAGCCCCAAGCCTCAAGTGGACTCACACTTACGTGCAACCCTATTTTCTACTGCTCAGCATGGACAGAGGGTGCCTCTCCTCCATGCAAAGCAGCAGAAAAGTTGTATTGTCCGTCCCTCACCTTAAAAGGCTCTCCTCCTCAGGCAGTCCTCCTCATGGACTTGGGTCAGCCTTTGCACTTGAGAAGTGGAGCCATGGAAAGTGGGAGGAAGGAAGCAATTGCCTGAGGGGTGGGGAATGTGGGCTCTGTCAAATGACCCAATTGGACATCAACCCCTCCCTCAAAGGGTTTCAAAAGTTCAAGGGGGGCGGTGCTTGACAAGGCCCAATACATCAGTGGGCTAAACACAGCCTCATGCTGAGCAATTCCTAGACTGAACATTTACTCTCGCTTCGAACATGTTGTGCCATAATACTACCTTCATATATGAGCCAGGCGTACAGTAAGATGAATTTCAGCATCATCGCAGTCCTCTTAGCTTCTCACCCTACTATTTCAGCCATGCAATCTTTCCCACAAAGTATGCATTTCTCCACACATTTTACCCTGAGATATGCCCTTTTTTTGGTACACATTTTACCCTAAAATATATGCATTGGAAGTCACTTCAACCTAAAATGTAGATTTTGTACACTGTTTGGTAAGTGTTTTTTATTTGAGAGCTGCATTGCTAAATTCAAAGAAATGCAAAGGCTGGCAGATCACACAGCATTCCAATCTGCATATGAGTTCAGGAAGTGTGGATTAGGTCAGCTCACTTGAAAGTGCAGGCTGAACAAAATCCTTGACTATCCCTCGGTTTTTAGTGAGAAAACCTAAATTGTGATGAAAACCTGATGACTGTGTGCCGAATCTGCAGATGAACTCAGACCCAGCAGCCTAGAAATTCCTCTAGAATTCCTCATATGCTTATATGACTCAGAAGCTCAGGGGAAGAAAGGGCAAGCCACTTTCATTTATTTCTCTCACTGCTTCTCTGGCATGCTGGCCTGGAAGTCACTTTCAGTGCTTCTCCACATGGAGATACATACAGATACCACAGTGTACACCCATGTAGATTGCCATATGTAAAAATCAAGCAAGTGTCTAGTTTACCACATATGTGTTTGTTTGGAAACTGTTCCACAGTGTTGGCAAATCACCTTTTGCAAGTCTAGTCCTCAGTCACTCTTGGAAAATTATAGAGCAAGCATCTTATTATATACCAGAATTATGCAAGAACAGCCTAGATTTAATCCCCTATTATAACATGTGAAGGAGGGGAAAAAAACAACCTTCCCTATTAAAACTATTCAGGTGTCACTGAATGTACCTGGCCATTCCAACTATTTAAAACTCTCCATATAAATCCACATGGTTGTTATCCAAATTAGACATTAACTTTTGGTCTCAGAAATGGAACAATCTCTTCTAACCTGTAGGCCTTTTCCGCGGTCCATGTAATTTTTGTTTATGGCTGTAATCGTTCTCATGTCCCCATCAAGTTCACATCCTTTGCATCTTGGCAGGTATGCTTTGAGTGACAGGAAGAGCTTTGTTGTGGTTGGTGAGTCACTGCACTTATCCTCCTGCCACTCCTTGGGTGTGTATTTTATACCACCAGGGCCATTTCACAATAGCAGCCAGTGCATCTCTGAAACAATACAACATTGCGTACAATGTCAAGGAAACTTAGTGATTCAGCGACTTTGATATGAGGCCAAGGCACCATTCAGTTCCAAGATGTTTGACTGCTACAAACCTTGTGAAAGCAAACAATGTGCCAGTTAAATGACTTTCTCTCGAAAGACAATACCGCTTCAGCCCAGGGCCGGTGCTACCATTAGGCCAACTAGGCAGCTGCCTAGGGCGCAGGGCTAAAGGGGGTGCCAGAAACGCCTTGAAAAAAAACACAACGCTCTCAAGTGGGAAGGGGGCGCACTAAATATCTGATCTTGCCTAGGGCACCAAACTGCCTTGCACCGGTCCTGCTTCAGCCCCAGAGTTACTTACCTATATATCCACTCTTACAAAATCCAACAACCTATATTTCCACAGTCCCTCCCCTACAACATCCCTCAAATATCTGTTGTATAGACTTGTGACTCATCTCTTCTGTCAGTCACAAAAAGAAGAACAATCCTGCTCTGCTGAGGAATGGAGAACCTCCAGTGAGGTCCTAAACCAGTTCTTGCCATTAAGATGAGCCTTGGCATACCCTCAGAGGGAAATGGAAGCCATTACTTCCCCCTCCCCCCAAGTAATAAGGGTAGGCTTCCTAGTCTCAGGTTTCCCTATGGTAGAAGCAGCAGAATGTCCAGATGAGAGCTGCTTCATTTCAGATATATTGCCCTCACCTACAAGGCAGGGCAAGGACAGAAAGAACCACAGCAGATGTTCTGCGCAAAGATGGTAGATGCCAACTGGCATCAGACCATGCAGGCACAAGAAAAGAGAAATTAACTCACAGTAAATCTAATTTTTAATTACGAATGTATTACAATTTGGCACATCAGAGTTAGGGCTCATTACACATAGGGGAACTACAAAAGGCTAGATTAATATTACAGGTCAGCTAATTGCACATTTTAGCAGCATCACTAAGCAGATCTAGGTGAATCAGGGGTGGAGTCAGGACAGAACCTCATGACTAAGAGGTGACGCTTGCTCAGAAGAATATCAGAGGTCAACAGTGAAGCCAGAACAGGAGATAATCTAGTAATTCAGGGATAGACCCAGGGTAGGATTTGGAAGGTATAGCATGAAAGAATCTGAGATGTACTGACTTTTCACATCTCATTACTTGTTTTACTAATCAATACTGTCCAGTTGGGCAGCAACAGTGGCAGGAGCAGACAAATACCAATTATTTATGCCCACTGCTAAACAACAAATATAAATGTGGAACTCTAATGATCGGTGATGAAACATCCCAAAGACTGCCAGTTGTAGCATCACACATTGAAAAATAAGCATTCTATTCAGCAGAGTACTCTGTTTGCAAATGAAATGTAAAATGTATTGATTAACACGTACCTGACCAAATGATGTATCCCTTTGGAGCTCAGCTTAACTAGGTTTACCATCTTGAGAATCCGGAGGAAGACTTCCCACCAGGTCAGTCTGTCTAATAATCCGGAGAGGGAGAGGCACCTCTCTTTCCCTATAGCATGTAACAGTGTTTGTATAGTAGGTTACAGATGTTATAAATAACTCACAACATGTTAAGTTAGATCAGTATTATCATCCCAAGGTTTAGCCCAAGCACACCAATAAGCAGACTTATTATATTTGGTAGTATACAGTAATACTTTGGATTGCAAGTAACTTGGTCTGAGAGCGTTTTGCAAGACAAGCAAATTTTTTTTTAAATTTTTGACTTCATAAACGAGCAAGGTCTTGCAAGACAAGTAGTCGTAGGGATGTAACCGCTTGTCTCAAGCAGGCGTAGTGGGCCGAAATCGGCCCCGCTCACGCCCGCCAGAGACTCGCTTTGATATAAGAGTGTTTTGGATTACAAGCACGGTTCCGGAACGAATTATGCTTGCAATCCAAGGTATTACTGTACTTCCATCTAGGCAGCTATGGTCTGGACTACTCCACAGCCATAGAATGAAGTAAGTGGGACCTACAACAAAATGTTGATGAGTAGAATGTTTCTCTTTAGGATACACATTGTCATGCACATTGTCATGCTTTACCCTGGGGTAAGGGCTCAAGTAGTCCTGGGTTCAAGTCTAGCCGATTAGGTCAATACATCAGCCAAACGCAGGTAAAGAAGCCAGCCATCCAGCCAACCAGCCATGCCCTCTTCCAGGATACTCTATTCCATTCAATTCCACCCACCCCACCATTCCGCCCCCCACCCCACACCCAACAGTTAGTCAGCATTCTGTAATCACTGGACATGCTCATTCTTCACTGGCCTATTTTGAGGGGGGGGTCTTCTCTTCCTTAGCCCCAAGGCATCTTTGTACTTCTGAAAACCTGAGAGTTTCCCCAAGGCTGCTAATGTGAGTCTGTTTTAATCTTCTGTTCATTTACAACACAAGCTCTGCCTTTACCGATGGTCAATGTGTTACTGCTTCTTTTAAATAAAAAAGTGGAACTCTGGGAAAAGAGGTGAAAGAGGCAGACTCCAGGAAGTTGAATAGGAGTTCTGTGACAGTTATCCTCTGTTTAGGTCCCTGTTGAAGTGTTGGAATGGATCTGGCTAAATATACGTACATTTGATTTGTTGTTCATGTCTCCCTAGAATGGAGTGTAACATTTGGTGAGCAGTGGTGCAGCTAGGTAATTTTAGACCCTGGACTGAATTATCTTAGATGGGCAAGAGTATTACTTCAGATGTGAAGCTCACAACTAACATTTCTCTTCATCCCCACCTGCTAGGGATGTGCAGAATTGGTTAAATCAGTTCCTTCCTTCTGTGTTTTGTGGATTGTCAGGGATCTTTCGCTCCATCATCCACTCAGTGACAGAATGAGATTTTTTGCAGGTGAATTTCATTCTACTTGCACTAATTCACAAATGTGCCAATGCGTGATTGTGCACATGCCCCAATTTGCATTAACTAATGCAGATTAGTGCCAATGCACATTAGTTCATGAAAATTTGCGCAAATCTCCTCCCAAATGGGGAAAAATTGGAAAGTGTGCAAATCCCCCCCCCAATACACATTGTCATGCTTTACCCTGGGGTAAGGGCTCAAGTAGTCCTGGGTTCAAGTCTAGCCGATTAGGTCAATACATCAGCCAAACGCAGGTAAAGAAGTTTAAGAACAAAGCTTTATTCAATCAGATAATGCAGCTGCATGTCTCAGCGCCAAACAAATATGGAGTGAGCCCTGAACATGCGCAAGCGTTCTACTTTTATGGAATGCAGGCTTTATAAGTCATGCATGTGCTGCCAAGATCCTAGAACAATAGAGCTAACGCCTTTTGGCTCTACGCCAGACATGCGCAGTGTATACCAACCATGCAAAGATAAATTCCCACAGTCCTTTGTAGGTGGCCATGCGCACTATGTCCCTGAGTAGTGGATACATTTCTGCCTACCCATCATCTGAACTATTCTGCTTGTCCTGCAGTTTGTTGCGTAGGGCGAAAATCAGTGTTCCAAGACACTGTGAGCTCTACAGCAACACACTATGATTTAACGAACAAGTTGCTGGTGCAGACTGAAGGTGAAGTCCTTGGTGACTTTTTCCACAGCCCTATGGGGGGAAATGCACATTTTTTTCTGGTGGGGTTTTTCTCCCCATATTTTTGTATGACTACATTTGCAGAATTACAGAAAGTAAAAAAAACAACTACAAAAACCAGTCTGCAAGTTCATGGAATTCGTGTGACTCAGAAAACTGCCAGTCCACTATGGAATCTGTGGGTCGAATTCATAGAAATCCAAATTCATTTGAATCCGTTGCAGATGTATCCCGACATCCCTAGCCCACCACCACCACCATTCCATACTTTACAACTGCTTCTACATTCCTGATATGTTAAAACTATAACAACGACAACAACTGTTTGTCAATCTGGTTTTAAAAAAATGGCTCTGTGCACGTTCAGGTTTGCCTTTTAAACTCACTTAGATTGTAGCACCATCATGACTCCATGAATAAAATGGGCGTTTGCTTCTGCTGTCCTGATCACCTGCCACTCTCTGGGTGGTCATTTGCACCCCTGGACTTTGGCCCCAAGGTCTAGCCTTAGCTGCACCACTGTTGGTCAGGAGGGTTTGACTGAAAGCACCGTACCTTCTGAGCAATGAACCTATGTTGCTTTACTCAGGCATGTAGTACAGAATTTGCACAGTGCTCAGCAAAGACAGAGGGAGGATGAGGGGCTGTCCACATTACTGAAAGTGAAAGACCAGATTACAAAGTTTAATGCTGTAACCAAGGAGGAGGCAACTCAGAAGCAATATGCTGAGAAAATGAAACTGCTGGAGGCCCAACCCCAGCAGGAAAACATGGACGAAAGAGATAGAAATCCATTGGTGGACAGAAAATAATCTATGGGAGTGGAATCAATCCAAGGGGAAGATTATAAGATAATTGGCCACCCTCAGCAAAAAAGGTAGGCTGAGTTTTTTAACTCCTTGACTCATCAGGTTGAAAGTGGAGTCAAAAAGGGGTACAATGAGGCACAGATCATAAAGGCTGTAATCAAGGCAATTAATCCCAGACTTGAGACATTATCTGGAAGGGAAAAGGGATCTCAGCTTTGCACAGTTAAGACACATCTTGAGTTTCTATTGGCAGGAAAAGGATGCAACTGAGCTGTATTTAACCACTTTCAAAAGCAGTACAAGAACCTCGGGAGACACTCCGAGATTTCCTGGCCAGATTGCTGGACCTACGGCTAAAAAACCTGTTTGCCTCACAAGTGGCAGAGACCAGCCTAAAGAAGGATGATCCCTGTCCTCATACAAAATATGCCGCTCTACTCCATTCTTACAGAGCTATGGAGTTACAATATTCAAATAATGGCACAACCTTTTTAAAGTAAAAGATGGGTCACAGTCACAGATGACATATTATTTGAAAAATTGAACATGGTTGTCAAGTAAAAAATAGAGAAACAGCAGGAATGGCGAAACAGGACCCATGTTAAAGCAGGGAAAGGCCCGACAGAGAAACCATTGAGTGAAGAGGAGCACCTTCACCCAAGGAAAAGGGCAACCCCTTGCTGGACAAAACAAAGGAACAACTGACAGTCACCCTTCCAAAGTTGACCTACTGAGCTCATGGCATGGCAGAGTCGAGATTCAATCTGTGAATTTCCTGATATGTACCTTAGTCTCTTAGCGACTCCGCTTCTTCCACTCTTGGTGTAGATATGAAGTATCCAATCTATGTTATTAGCTAACCTGCCAAACAATTTAAAAATAAAACATACAAAGCAACTTTGCTAGGCATATTACAAATTTAACTGTAACTTCCTTCACAATCTCTATAGATGTTCTGACTGAGCATCTTTTATGTAAGATTTGGCAGCATCCACAGCAGGACAGGGGAAGCTTTTTGTTTTCTTTCAAGGGCTGTATTCCCTTGAGGGTAATCTATCGGGGGGGGCGGGGGGGGGGATGCATGCTGGTAGTTGGTGGGACCAGAGCCAAAAATAGGCAGGGAACCTCCTTTTCTCTTTCTTATCCCACTCCTTCCCCTGCCTCTCTTCCTCCCTACCCAGCAGGTTGCTGCTGGGGGAGGACAGATTGCTCTTCTTACCAGAGGTCTGAACTGATCACTTGTAGAGGGCTTCCACCCCTCCATCTCTCCATTTGTTTCCAGCCAAAATGGCATCATTCCATTTAAAGGGATGCATATTCAACATTCCATAACTTCATCATTCCATTTGTTTCAGCTTCCCCCTCAGGCGTTCCCCCATCCTTGACAAAGAGCTGAGCTTGCAGAGGCTCCCCGCCCCTTCCATCACTCCTCCCACCCCCATTTTCCCTCCTTCCTTTTCTCCCTCTGGTCTACCCCCGCACAGGCATGAAATTCACCTTCGGGCTCCATGAATTTAGGCTGAGGGCCCAAAGTGGCCTGAGGCCAAAGGTTGCCCACCCCTGATCTACAGGACCCAGGAGGAGGAGCGGGTGGCAGTGCCCCGGAAAAAAATATTTGGCTAAAGACTGTAGTGGTGGAGGTGGCGGCGGCAGCAGCTGCTGCAGGGATGGAGAATAAAGGATGTTGTATCGTCTTTGGGATTGTGTGAAAAGGAATGAGAAAGAGAGAAATATGCAGATCTCTGTGATCTGGGGCTTGAGGGGAAGGTGGCAAAAGATCAGTGCCTGGGAATGTCTCTTTTCTTATATGATACCCACTGTAGCATAGTTCTCAAGGCCAGGGAGACACAGATCAGGGCAGGAATAGCCAGTGTGGTCCTGCTCTCAACTGACACATTGATTTCAACCCATGGGTTCAGTTCTGCATAGGGCGAGACTTCTCATTTATCCATGCTTCTTGTTCTAGGCTGGACTACTGCAATGCTCTTTATATAGGGATGCCATTAAAAACACAGAAACTTCAGTTGATTCAGATTCAACAGCCAGACTTTTGCCTGATGCTCTGTTTGAAGCACAGAACTCCCACTCTGTGTCAACTTCACTGGCTGCCTATTTGTTTCCAGACCCCATTTAAGGTGCTAGGCCTCGCCATCAAAATCCTTACTGGTCTAGGACTTGATTACCTTAGGGACCATCTTCTCCCATATAAACCTGCCAGGGCTTTAAGATCAGCATTGGAGGCCTTGGTTTCTCTGTGCTGCTGCCACCAGCTTGGACCATTAGGCAAGTAAACAGAAGAAACACAGCCTTTTTAGTGCTGGCACCACCGTTCTGCAACAGCATTCTCTGGAGATCTATCAGGCCTCTTTTTCTACTTCTTTTCATTGTTAGTTACAACATTGTATTTTGTGTGACAAGCTTTTAATGTTAATTAATTCAAAATTACTGCCTGGCTTCTGTGTGTCATATTGCTGCTTATCGTTTATTGCTATGCTTTTTAAAATGTGTTTTGCTTACTTGATATGTACCTCTGTCATTTTAGTTGTAGTTGTTGTGTGTGTGTGTGTGTGTGTGTGTGTGTGTGTTTAAATGTTGTGACACCACTCCAAGTGCAAGCAGGATAAAAAAAAATAATCAATCAATTGGATGTATTATTATGGGACGATGATTATTATATGCTTCTTTCTTTATTTGCTTTATAAATTGATTGTATTTGATTGTAAGCTGTTTTAGGCCAATTCATTACTTGGAAATACAGCTAATAATATGTACAATAAATACATACATTGACTTGGATCCTAATTGCCAGTCAGTGGAACCCAGCTCATGGGATACTCCCACCAGTGGGCAGAGTGGGAGGTGATCTTTGCCCAGATTTCCCTTTCCCACGGCAGCCTGCTGAGCCTCCCGACCCTCTCCCTTCCGCCGGCAGGAGCCTCTGCTGCATCAGAATGTCTTCCATTCACCAGAGGGCAACTCAGGACCCAAGCCATTGGAGGTGTACTTAAGACCTAGATATTTATGCAAAATTATATGCACCAAGACTGTATGTTAAAATATCAGTTAGCAATATAATTAAAAAGTGAGTGAGAGCCAGTGTGATGTAGTCATTAGATCATAGAGTGGGAAGGGGCCTACAAGGCCATCGAGTCCAACCCCCTGCTCAATGCAGGAAACTAGAGGAGGGGCCTCCCATCCAAGTCATAACCAGGCCTGACCCTGCTTAGCTTTCCATGCTCAGACAAGCTGCTGAGCCAGCGTGCGCCACAGGATGTGGACTGTGAAGACCTGGTCAGTCACAAAACTTGCTAAGTAATGTAGGGGAAGTTACTCTCTCTCTCAACTGAAGGCTACCCTTGGATGTCTCAGATACTACATCTTCCACTTCCTTCATGCCCCTCTCCAAATATACCTTTCCTGTGAAGCCTTTTGTACAATCCCTCATCCTTGTGCCCTGCTATGGTAACTAGAGATGCCGGAGAGATGGATTAAAAGGAGTTTCTATAGATTCAACCCGCAGTTTCTGCAATGGACTGGCCTCTTTGTCTTGCACAGTGTCTGCAGCCTTTCAGAATTACATTTTTTCTTTCCTGGAATTTACACAAATATATTTGGAAAGTATGAAAGCTACTGGAAAATACACCAATACATATTCCATGCTGAAAAATTATGCAAGTATATACACCATTTTTATTTTAAAAGTGCACACATGTGCATCATATATATATATATATATATATAATTCATCTCCAATCTTTTTCCAACCTTTCTGCACTCTGTTCTAGCAACACGCAGTCCTAAAGAAGTATGTAGCAATACTTTTTGGACCCATGGAGAGCAGAAGAATGAAAGGGGGAAACTAGCAGCAGAGTAACTCGTCGGAGTTTCGTGAAATGGCATGCACAGTTTTTTGCTCTCTATGAATCAGCGTCTTTGTGAGAAAGTGCCAAAGCAGTGCAAGACAGCAACAAACCCAAGTCAAGAAGAGCAGAAGCCAGTCACAAAGGCAGAATTATGTGCACAAGTGCAGCCGCACGGTGCAGGTATGTGCAACCCAACATACTGAGAAGTATACCATTGAGGGAAAACAGAGCTAAGAAAAATACAACAGACGTTACTGTGGAGGAAGGGGGGGCTGGCTGACCCGCCACAACCCCACCCTTTCCTACCCCAAAGGACCCAAGACCCCCAGAGATCTCAAGGTACCAGACTGCCAAGCAATCCTACTTGAATCTCTGTTCAGGGACTTGCCTTTATGACTGTAACCTGGATTTAGTTGCTGGAACCACAGAGCAATCCACAAACACCATGTGGGGTAAAAAACCAAAGAAGGTTTATTTCAGGTAGCATTTTACAACAAGAATGGGGAAATAAGGGAAGCACACAAAATAGAGAGAGACACTTTGGTACAAAGTAATAGAGCTACAAAACCTGATTCCTTATATCTCCCAGGCACACACTCTGTTACCTGGGGGTCAGTTCTCTTCCAGGGTTGGGTCCAGCACAGCCTTGCCACCCGGGGGGACTACTTCCCCTACCCGAAGGTCCGAGATGGGTAGCCCTCCACAAGGCTTGCCTTTACCAAAGCCCTCATTCAGTTAATTTCACCAGGAGCTACCTGGGGTCGGATCCTGAGGCCACCCGAAGGCTTGGGCCTCTGCTTGGCTTGCCGCCATTGCTCCAACAGCAACCATGCAATGACCCAAAGACAAAGACACAAAGGCTACACTTTGGGAATATACCTTTTCCCCCTCCCCCCCTCCTTCCTGTAGCTCCGCTGCCTCCAGCCAATCATGATGCACTTCACCTGGCCAGGCAGGGGAGGGGGACCCATGACTCATGGCATTTGCATTTGAAAGCCGGGTCACTGTAGACTTTGGGACGCTGGCATACACACCCCGCCCCCCAGCCTTTAGCCGGTTCACACATGAGGGTGTGTGTGTGTGTGTGCATGTAGGAACCCCCAAAGGCTCTTTTCTTCACAATTACGTACTAATGGAAATTCTTAAATTGCTGCAAAACTTATAGCAATTTTTGTGTGTGTACTTTTCTACAGCAATTTTTTAAAATATTCCAGTTGTGAATGGACGATGAAACAAACAATGCCCGGCAATCCATAAAATGCAGACACTGCACTATTTCCCATGTACCCTGCCTCCCCTTCCTTCCGCTTCCTCTATTGTTTTCCTTGTGTTGAATTTTAGACTGTAAGCTCCAAGGGTCAGGGAAATGTTCTCTTCTACCCTGTCTAAAGTGCCGTGCACATCAATGGTGCTATAGAGAGAAATAATCATAGGGCAGAATCCAATGGGGCACTTATGCCCCGGCTGATCCTCTTCCGCCCTGCCAATTGAATTTCTGTTCATTTCGGGGTTTCCCTTAGGAAGCGCTAAATCTCCCTTGCATAAGCGGTGGGTCCTGCTTGCGCGATGAAATTGGTGGGACCCATCATTTACAGAAGGAAATCAGCAGGGTGGAAAGGAATTGACGGGGGTGTAAGCACCCCCTTGGATTCCACCCATAATAATTCTAGTGTAGGGACCCCCTGTGCATTTCCTTGGAGGAAAGGTGTGCAACAAATGCAGTGCATAAGTACAACAATGCTGTGGAGGTTTTAACTGTTACTGCTGCTCAGTTTTAAAGAGGTGTAATGTGAGTCTAATTGGATGTTTATTATGTTTGATGATGCAGATGATGATGATGATGATCACCATCATCTTGTACACTACCATGAAGGTGTGGAAATGGGGTGGAATGACGTCAAAAAAAACCTTTGGCAAGACTGAGATTGACAGATCTATCCATTGCTAAATAAGACTGCTTTATTCAGGCCCTTGGCCTGTAAGTGGGTCTGTGGGTTAGTGTTTTTATTTTGTAATTGTGTTATTTTTTAAATTGTATCTTAATGTGTTTTATTGTTTTAATCTATTTTAAATAATTTTGTAAGCCGCCTTGAGTGCCATTTTTAAGGAGGGGTATAAATAAATGAGTGTGCCGATATGATAATTTGCAAACACATGTTTGCCCCATTACATGGCTGGCTGGGGCATGCTGGGAGTTGAAGGATTTTCCCTTCCATCTAAACATGCATAAGAGATTGCGACCTAAATCACCCTTCTCCAACCTGGTGCCCTCCAGATGTGTTGGATGGTAACTCCCGCCGTCCCCAGCCAGCAGGGCCAATGCTGGATGGCATCCAGGTTGGGGAACACTGCCTTCAATGTACACCTGGGAAACATTACATCTAACGTGGTCCTTTGTAGGGCAGTGTATTTGAATAGATTGTTCACCATACATGTGTCAAATGCAAGTTCTTAAAGTATCATTGGCTATGAAGAAACACTCTGAGAATAAAGCTCTTGATATTGTATTAAATGGACAGTTATGCCGATTTATGTAGAAGAGGCTTTGAGCACTAGATGGCAGTACTTCATGAACAATGGCAAAGGGGGAGAAACATCCCTTGTTTTTTCTAAATCAGACTTTCTGTAGGTCACCTATTTACAGTACACATTTCAGTGCTGCTTATGAACTAAAACTTTCACAACAAACATAACCTTTTGCTACTACTACTACTACATCCAAAAAGCAACAAATGGTTCAACGTTAAGATTAACCTCTTTAGCATGATAAGGAAGCATACTGTTTGGAGGGAGGGTGGGTTGTTGTTTTACTCCTACGCTACACACATTCTGATGCCTCTTAACCAATCGTGTTTTTAATGTAAACAAAAATCGGAGATAGAGATGAGCCAAAATTACTCCCACTTTTTAAATTTCATTTTTGCATACATCAGACTTCCATCCCTTTGGGGGGATACCCAATATTTGCACTAACTTTCATCCATCCTGTTCCACACTCGAGGTCAGTGACATTCATCATCACATCTGGTCTACAATACAGCTGATCGGCTTTGTCGATTTTACGTGTATTTGCTGCAGGGATGGGGACTCGGACTCGAGGACTCGACTCGTGAGTTGGACTGAGTCCCCCCTCTGACTCGACTCGGACTCGAGTCCCAATATTTTTAATGGGACTCGAGACTCGACTCGGGACTCAAGACCAAGGACTCTTCAACATCCCTGGGCTGTGCCAGAAGGAGTGGAGAGGAGCGTGATTGCCGGCGAAGAGCACATGGAAACGAGGTGTGCCGCTGCTCGGCCACTATGGACGGCTACCAGGAGTGCAGCCCCAACAGTGTGTCAAGATTTATTTTGATTGATGTGTTGTGTACTTGGGAGAGGCAGAAGAAGGACCTGAGATTACTGTGTGTGGCTGCTCTGAGTGTGTTTCTGGTTCCAGCAAGTTCATCACCAGTGGAGCGAGTGTTCAATGAGGGTGGGATTGTGATGAGATCTCACCGTTCCAGAATGGGTGCCAAACATTTAGAAAAAATCATGTTCCTCAAATGCAACATGGATAAGTTTTAGGAAGTACAGCAAGTTTATTTTTTAAAATCATTTTTCTAAAATGCAACCTTTCAGACATTTTGGGTTTGGCTGCCTCTGCCTGCCTGTCTGGGGTTCCCAGCCTCCTCTGCCTGCCTGGTCTCTTCTTGACCAGTTCAACAGTTGAATTGTCCAAGACAAAGGCCTCTGCCTGCCTGCTTTGGGGTTCCCTGCCTCCTCTGCCTGTCTGGTTATTTTGGGTTTTTCTGCCTGGTCTGTTCTTGCCAAAATCAGTTGCAGAGTTTTGAAATAAAAAGGCACACTTGTGCCTAGAATTTATTTAAACCACACATCTGAAGTAGCCTTATTTTGTTGGGAAATACCCCCATTGATTTTAATAGGGACTCGTGGAGTCAGCTTTGGGAGTGACTCGTGACTCGTGACTCATGAGTCACCATTTTGGACCAAGGAACTCGGACTCAGACTCGAGACTCGGGTCCCAAGACTCGTGACTCGACTCGTGACTCGAGACCAAGGACTCTTCAACATCCCTGATTTGCTGAACTCACCATGTCATGCATGAAAGTGTAACTTCATGTCATTGGCTAAGCGGGATCTATGGGACCTAGACCCACCCAATCTCATTTGTGGAATCAGCATGATGACTGTGACAGAAGCAGCAGTGGGGAAACAAATGACAGAAACCCACTGGTCTATTAAAATAATTTGCAGTTACTTTTAGTGCATTTTGCCATGTGACTCTAGATTAGCCTTCCCTGACCTGGTGCCCTCTAGATCTTTTGGACTACAGCTCCTAGTATTCCTGATCATTGGCTACGCTGGGTAAGGCTGCTGGGAACTGAAGTCCAAAGCATCTGGAGAACACCAGGTTGGGGGAGGCTGTTCTAGATCACAGTAAAAGGTGTTGGGTGGAAATGTCTTTCCACACTTTTGCAGCCCTATTTGCAGGCCACGAAAGTCAGAGGACATTTTAGATGTTTCCATGAGTTGGGGAAAATGTTAAGAGTGGGGGACATGGAGCTCCTTCTGGTTGCCATCCGCCATTTTTAATTCCCCAGAATGCTGCTGGATGATGCTACATCATGATGTAGCTTTGTTTCAAGGAGCATCCTGGCAGGAAAAATAGCACACAGAGAGAGAGAGAGACCCCACACAGTGGCAGCAGTGAAAGGTGGTGGTAGCAAGAAACCATGGAAAGTGCCATGGAGTTTTATTCCCCCATCTTCAAAATTACCCTACCACCCAAAAAATGTGAAAGAGGGAAGACTGTTTCACCCCCTTTAGCCACTGAACTCTCCACTCCTACTACTCCTCCAAAAACAATGGATTCAACTTTGACCCTGTAGAAGGTTCAGCCCAGTAGTAAGCTAGTTTTAAACATGAAGTCATAAAGTTATAAATGAACACTGTATTTGTCAATATATTTGAAATTAAGGAATACCAAAGGAAAGTTGGAAACTTTTTCTTATTATCTGTAAGAGAGAACTATTAATTAATTAATTAATTAATTAATTAATTAATTGCCCAGTGGTGCATGACACCCTAAGAAGATGAACAGGATAAATACACAGTATAGCACACTATCCAGGAAATCCTAGTCACAAATGAAGCAATTTTCTCAGTTTATGGTGGATATGACTCCTAATAAAACAATATCATGATTCATGATGTCATCTTGAATCATGCATCTTAGTAAATCTATACAATATGATGAAATATAACCAGAGACATTAGTTTTGTTGACAAATACAAGATAAGAAAAGGCACAGCATGGAGAGATAGCTACTTACATGATTGTACCAGCCAAAACTCCATATGCAACATTTTGGAAATAAGATGAAATGTCAACAATTTCTGAATGGCTCAAAAATTGTAGGACTATGCAGCAATGCCTAAAATTACAGATCATATTTGTGTAAACGAATTAGGCAGAAGTGAAATATATATTTAGCAGATTTGATCCTTGCTTACTGATTTTTGTAACTGTAATGTGGATTTAAAACAAACAAACCTGGAATATATTTGATATGTTGTAATGAAGAAAGACTGTTTACTGTGTATCATTTTACCATTCAAATAAGAGAGAGAAAACAAGCCACGTTCAAAGTCCCCTTTGCATGCTACTCATGTGAAGGCAGCATCATGTGAGTACTGGGATGTGGAGCCATGCTCCCTGGCCCCACATCTAATGTTTGGCCTTGCCTCTAGATGAGGGATGGGGGAGAAATGTGTTCAGATAGCATTTTAATGCAAATTTACCTAATTTCAGAGGGTAATCTGCAAAGAAAAAGCCTACACTTGTCGGTGTCTAGAAGCAAGCAGCATGCCTGATGCCAGGGGTGGGGGACTGCTTGAGAGTACTCATGCGATGCCACCTTCCCGTGAGTAAGATGTGAAGGAGGCTAAAATGAAGGGGGGGAAGAAACTGTGTGGTTTCTTTGTTTGAGCTACAGCTTCCTCAGTCTTCCCCAGCTGGACCTGTGCTGGCTCTGGATCCCGGTTCTATCCCACCTTCCTGCCCTCTGGAGCCAACAGGAAGCCACACCTGCTTTTTTAAATAGTATCTTGCCCAATCAAGAGATCTCAAAGACTTACACATTTTTGTGTGATCTTTTGGTTGACCTAATAAAGGTATTATGGTAATATGGACTTTGGAATTTACTTATGGTCGAAATTGCTGACTTTGCTTTTTCTCATACACTGAAATTAATAGCGTGATATTTGGTAGAAGTAGGGACCAGTCAACTGGGTTGGTATTAGCTGCTCATCTTTGAACATAGGGCAACCAAGGGACTGCCATTTATTAACCATGGGACAACCTGCCAATACTAGACTTTCCAACATGGGAAATAATAATAGTCAAGCTGCAATCCAAAGTAAGCATGCATGCTTGGAAGTAGATCGCATTGAACTCAGGGTCACTAAACCCCAGTTAAGTGTGGATAGGATTGAGCTGCAATGGAGATCCAGCGTGGCATAGAGGTTAGAGTGTTGGACTGGGACTCGGGAGATCTGGGCTCTAGTCCCTGCTCAGCCATGAAGCTCGCTGGGTGACTTTGGGCCAGTCACGGACTCTCAGCCTAACTTACCTCACAGGGTTGGTGTGAGAATAAAATGGAGAGAAGCAGAAGGATAAATGGAAGCCACCTTGGGTTCCTTGCAGGAAAAAAGGCGGGTTATAAAATACTAGCTGTTGCCCGCAGCTGCGCTCGTGTGGATTTTAGGATTTGGTATAATTGTTTTTAAAAGAAACATGTATGGAAAAGATGCAGTGTCTCTGACTGCAAGTGTAACGTTTAGGTTGGGTGCTGGCAGCAGAAATCTTTTGTGACAGAAATATCTGTTCGTAAAGAAAAACCAGGTTAATCCTGAGAGTCTACAGGTGATGAAGAGTGAGCATGTTTGGGGGTAGATCCGTCTAAACGTGATGGAGCCTATGCGACGATGCCCCCCCCCACAAAAGTCAGTCAGTCATGTAAAACGTTTCCCTCCCTTTTCACCCAGTCATGTAAAAAGTTTCCTGCATACCAAGCCCTATTGGCCCCTGCAGGAATTCATACGAACATTCTAAGTGTCGTATGCGCTATTTATTTATTATTATTTATTAATTAATTATATTTATACCCCGTCTTTTTTCCTGCAAAGAACCCAAGGCAGCTTATATAGTCCTCCTCCTCCTCTCCATTTTATCCTCACAACAACCCTGTGAGGTAGGTTAGGCTGAGAGTCTGTGACTGGCCCAAAGTCACCCAGTGGGTTGCATGGCCTGAGTGGGAACTAGAACCCGGATCTCCCGAGTCCCAGTCCAACACTCTCACCACTACGTCACACTGGCTCCTACACATTTGCATAAATGCTGCTATTGGCTCCTGCGGCAAGTTGGCTCCTGCAGCAATTATGAGGTGAGGCCTATTTGCAGAGCTGCAGATATGAGAGTGGGGCAATTTTGCCCCCTTTTTTCATCCCCTTAGGGACGGAATTTCCCAAAATCCTTCCTTAGTGGGGGTCTACGTCATAAAAGCAAAGCAATGTCCCTTCAAAATTTCACATTCCTAGATTAAACAGTTTGAGCTGGGCATTGATGAGTCAGTCAGTCAGTCAGTCAGGACACTTTCTTTTATATATAATGAATAAGTCTCATTAGTCCTTTCGTAGGTCAGCGTAGACTCAGGACTTGGGTTGATACTGCTGTACAGAAAATGGGCCTAGAGAACAGCTTCTGTGTGCCTAGAGAACAGCTTCTGTGTGCCTAGAGAACAGCTTCTAAAACCTAACGGACTGCTTTGTAGTGTCTGGCATGGGTGATAGACCCACTCTTTAAATGGCCCTTTCAGTTTTTACTGGCGTGGCATTCAAAAAAGCCTTCCATCCAACCACAAGAATCAAAAAGTGAGTTCTTTTCTGATCCTCTTCCAAGGAAAAGACAAACCATGAAACAGTTTTTAGAAAGTGAGATTATCTGATCGGAGAGAGCCATCTACCTGTCCCTGGAAGAAACATGGGAATTGGAGCCCAGCCTTTTGCTTTGGGTGCAAGCCACAAATTCTCGCTGAGTTTCCCTTGGATCGAATGGTTGACATGTCATTTGGCTACAATGAAGGTGTTTTCCATTCTTGGGGGCTGGGAGTTGGGGTGGGGACAGGGGTGGGGGAAGCAAAGAAATCTGGATTGTAAAAATATTCCTAGTGCTTTCTCAGGAGGCAATATGCATGACCCCTGAGAGGCTATGCACTCACTGCTTTGCAAAGAGTGCTTGCTCTGGCGATAGTCCACGGCAGATAAAACAGTCAGCAGGAAAACATGCTATGTGAAGCCACATTCCCGATTAAGGGCTAATTCAGCAAGAATGCATTCCTCGGCAATGGCTAATAGGAAGAGAGCTCTTTCATTTTATACGGTTACGTTCTGGCGAGGGGAATATGCTGAAGCAATCACACTGGGTTTACAGAGCCCATAACATACAATAGCAAGCAGTAGAAGCAGCAGGCCATCTGGTGTGTAATGTGCATAATGATGATGCGATAATCACAGGGCACAAAGGACTGTGCACCACAGAGAGCCGGAGAGGCATTACCTTAATCATAATCAGATTGCTTTCATTTGATGGCTGGGCCACCACCAGTGAAAGAGCTTTAGGAGCACAAAGGAGCATCAATAATATTGCCAATAGGTGCAGCACAGTGGCTGAGGGCACAAGCCTATGCATGCTTGGATGGGAAAAAAATGTCCTACAACTCCCAGCATCCCTCAGGGTGCAGGGCTGGCTGAGGCATGCTGGGAGTTGTAGGATTTTTTTAAAAAATCTAAACACGCATAGGATTGTGCCCTATAAAGGACTAACCCATGAAGCAAGATGTTGCTGGTGCAAATCTCATGCATTCCATAAGCTTGCTGGGTAAACTGAGGCAAGAAAGCGGAACGAGGGGGGAAGGCACCAATATGTGACAAAAACGGAAGAGAAAAGAACCTCAGGTGCCTACTGAAATCATAGAATCATAGAATCATAGAAAAGTAGAGTGGGAAGGGACCCACAAGGCCATCGAGTCCAACCCCCTGCTCAACGCAGGAATCCAGGTCAAAGCATCCTTGACAGATGATTGTCCAGCTGCACCTTGAATGCCTCCAGACTGGGAGAGCCCATCACCTCCCCAGGTACTTGATTCCATTGTCTTATTGTTCTGACAGTCAGGAAATTTTTCCTGATGTTTAGGTGGAATCTAGGTTCCTGTAACTTGAGCCCATTATTCCGTGTCCTGCAAACTGGGATGATCAAGAAGAAATCCTTGATTTCCATTAAAGGTGATAACTTTAATGGATTGGCTGGAAAAAATGGAGACAAGACAGCAAATAATTGATAGGGTTGGGGCAGGAAGAATTTCTTGGTTAAATTTAATTCAATTAGTACAATGGGGTAAGAAATGGAAGAGGAGACATGAGCATGAAAGGGATTTCACTGCATTTGAGCAGGTGGTTATGTCTAGAGAACTTGTAGAAGGAAATGCATCAGCTAGGGGTCTTACAAAGATGTTATATAAAATGTTGCAGAAATCAGAAGAGCAAGCAGAAAATCTTAAAATAGTTTGGGATACAGAGTTTGAAGAGGAAATATCAAAGGATGAGTGGAATAAGATTTGGGATAGGCGAATATTGAAAAATATGTCTATAAGAATTAAAGAGAATTTTTATAAGCTAATTTGGAGATGGTATTTGACCCCAGTGAGATTAAATAGAATAGATAATAAATGTTCTCCAATGTGTTGGCGAGGATGTCAGGAATTGGGTACATATGCTCATATGTGGTGGAGTTGTAAAAATGTAATGGATTTTTGGAAAATGATTTTTGAGGAAATATCAGAAATTGTTGGAGTTGATTTAGAGGTATGCCCTAAACTAGCTTTGCTAACAATAACGGAAAAGGTGATCGGTTCTCAAAATGTTAAAGAATTAATCATAAATTTGTTAACGGCAGGTAGACTAATGATAGCAAGGAAATGGAAAATCCAGCAAGTTTTCACTATTAATGAATGGTATAAGGAAGTATGGGATATGGCTTTGAATGATATGTTGACTTGTAATATTAAATGCAAAAGGGGTCAATTAAAGAAAAATAATTTTAAGGATATTTGGGGTTTATTTTTGGAATATGTGTTTAAAAGGGGGAAAGGGAGTTTACCCTGTCAAGATTTATTGTATTTTTGGAATAATGAACAATTATAGAGGTATTGGATTGTTTGGTCCCATGGTGATGGGAGCACAATATTAGTTATGTGTGTATGTTATTTTCTTTGTATTGTTTTAAAAATTTAATAAAATAAAAAAAATAAAAAAATAAAAAAAAAGAAGAAATCCTGGCCCTCCTCTGTGTGACATCCCTTCAAGTACTGAAAGAGTGCGATCATATCTCCCCTCAGTCTCCTCTTCTGAAGGCTAAACATGCCCAGTTCTTTCAGTCTCTTCTCATAGGGCCTTGTTTCCAGTCCCTTTATCATCCTTGTTGCCCTCCTCTGAACCCTCTCCAGTTTGTCTACATCCTTCTTAAAGTGTGGTGCCCAGAACTGGACGCAGTACTCAAGATGAGGCCTAACCAGTGCCGAGTAAAGGGGAATTATCACTTCCCGCGATTTGGAAGCTATACTTCTATTAATGCAGCCCAAAATAGCATTTGCCTTCTTTGCAGCCACATCGCATTGCTAGCTCATATTCAGTTTGTGATCTACAACAATTCCAAGATCCTTCTCACTTGTAGTATTGTTGAGCCAAGTGTCCCCCTGTCAAGGTTCCGCTACTGCAGGGACCCCTTAACCTTCCTTTGGGAGATCTCTGCCTCTCCTCAAAGCCCCTCCCATTCCAGGAGATCAAGTCCTTTTACAGCTTCCAATAGCATGGGTGTAGGCTGTAGACGTGGGGAATAAGTCACTCCAAACTTTCAGGGTAAACAACAGCACTTTACTTATGATATTAGGGTCTTTACTTAATAGAGTGGTTATAATTCAAAAGCAAGTATGATAAAATAAAACAAACAAACAATCCAATGTTCTCTAGTATAACTTCAGACTACCTAATTCCTATGCAGTCAGCCAGCCAGTTTCTCTTTCTCTCTCTCTGCTTCTCTCTGCTGTTTCTCTGATGCTGCTTCTAGCTCTCTCCCAGCACACACTAACTGCTAGCTGACCACACCCCACATATATAGTCTTCCCATGAATGGAAGGTTATAACCATGTGACCTTGCACAGGAGAACTAATTCTTAACTTCTATTGGGTGACTTAAAACTCTCAAACTCCCCCTCCCATCCAAGTGTTTGGGCCTTCAGGCTTCACTACTCGAGGGAAGTGTTCGGGCCTTCAGGCTTCAACAAACTGAAGCCTGTGTAGGCCTCAACAAACCCAATCCTGTGTAGGCCTCAATCCCTCACACCCCCATTCTGTAACTGCATTTGGTTTCCTCTCCCTAGGTGCAGCACTTGGCATTTATCCCTATTAAATTTCATTCAGTTGTTTTCGGCCCAGCGCTCCAGCCTATCGAGGTCACTTTGAATTTTGTTTCTGTCTTCCAGAGTATTAGCTGTTCCACCCAACTTTGTGTCATCTGCAAATTTGATAAGCATTCCCAGTACCTCCTCATCCAAGTCATTAATAAAAATGTTAAAGAGCGCTGGGCCCAGGACCGAGCCCTGTGGTACGCCGCTCATTACCTCTCCCCAGTTTGAGAAGGAACCATTGATAAGCACTCTTTGAGTCCGATTCTGTAGCCAATTGTGGATCCACCTGATACAGTAGTTGTTCCATCTAGCCCACTTTTAGCTAGCTTGCTAATCAGGATATCATGAGGCACTTTGTCGAAAGCTTTGCTGAAGTCCAGATATATGATGTCCACCGCATTCCCACAGTCCACAAGGGAGGTTACCTAATCAAAAAATGAGATCAGGTTAGTCTGGCAGGATTTGTTCTTGACAAATCCATGCTGGCTTCTAGTAATCACTGCATTGTTTTCAAGGTGCTTGCAGACTGACTTCTTTATAATCTGCTCCAAAATTTTCCCAGGGATTGATGTCAGACTGACTGGCCTATAGTTCCCAGGTTCTTCCTTCTTGCCCTTTTTGAAGATGGGAACAACATTTGCCCTCCTCCAGTCATCTGGCACTTCGCCTGTCCTCCATGATTTCTCAAAGATAATAGACAGTGGTTCTGAGAGTTCTTCTGCCAGTTCCTTTATTACTCTAGGATGCAGCTCGTCAGGCCCTGGAGATTTAAACTCATTCAGAGTAATCAGGTGCTCCTTGACCATTTGCCTATCAATCTCAAGCTGCAATCCTGCCCCTTCAGTCTGCACTTCAGGTTTGCCAGGGGGGTCATAGACCCTCTTTTGGGAGAAGACCGAGCCGAAGTAGGAATTGAACACTTCTGCCTTTTCTTTTTTCTGTTATCAATTTGCCATCCTCATTGCGTAGTTGAACCACCATTTTGTTCCTCTGTCTTTTACTGTGCATGTATCTGAAGAAAGCTTTCTTGTTGTTTTTAGCATCCCTCGCTAACCTTAGCTCATTCTCAGCTTTAGCCTTCCTGACACTATTCCTGCAGTTCTGTGCTACCTGCCTGTACTCTTCCCTTGTAGCGTGTCCTTCCTTCCACTTCTTATACGTGTCCTTTTTTGTTTTCAGGTCATCTTTGAGTTTATTGTGAAGCCACATTGGCTTCTTCTGTTGCCCTCTGCCTTTTTTCCTTGTGGGAATTGTTTGCAATTGTGCCTTTAAAATTTCTTTTTTTAAAAACTCCCACCCATCCTGGGCTCCTTTTCTCATTAGAGTCTCTTGCCATGGGATCTTACTTATCATTGTTCTGTGTTTGTTAAAATTGGCTTTCCTAAAATCCAGGGTACGTGTTTGGCTACACTCAGCTTTTGCTCCCCTTAGAATCAAGAACTCAAGTATAACATGGTCACTTTCCCCCAGGGTTCCCGAAACTGCCACTTTATCCACTAACTCGTCTCTGTTGGTTAGAATCAGGTCAAGGATAGCCGATCCTCTAGTTCCTTCCTCCACTTTCTGTAGGAGGAAGTTATCAGCAGCACAACTCAGGAATTTCTTGGAGGGGCCATGTTTGGCTGAATAAGTCTCCCAACAGATATCAGGGAAATTGAAGTCACCCATTACTACCACATCATGCCTCCTTGAAACATTTGCAATTTGCTTTTCAAAAGTTTCATCCTCGTCTTCTCCTTGATTGGGTGGTCGGTAGTAGACTCCAACTGCCATGTCCGTCTTTTCCTTTGCCCCCTTTATTTTAACCCAGATGCTCTCAAGCCCCTCTTCCTGTATCTCTGTGCAGAGAAACATATCTTTAAGATACAGTGCAACTCCACCTCCCTTTCTGTTGCTTCTGTTCCTTTTGAACAAGTTATACCCGTCAATTGCTGTATTCCAGCCATGGGAGTCATCCCACCAGGTTTCAATCAAGTCGTACTTGCCCTCATGTATCAAGAGTTCAAATTCGTCCTGTTTGTTGCCCATACTCTGGGCATTAGTATAGAGACATCGAAGACTATGTGCTTTATAGTCTGGCTTTTTCCCTACATTTTGTGGTAGACTATCATTGGGCACCGCTGGAGCTGTTCTCTCCGTTGTGGCACAGAGGCCTTCTTCCATTGGAACCCCCGAGTTTATGTCTCCCTCCCCTGTTGGATTCAGTTTAAAGCCCTCCTGATTAAGTTCCTCATGCTGTGGCCAAACACATTCTTCCCAGTCCTTATGAGGTGCAACCCATCCTTTGCCAGCAGTCCATCTTCCAGGAAGTGTAGCCCGTGGTCCCAGAATCCAAATCCCTCACGTCGGCACCACCTTCGTAGCCAGTCATTCACTCGGAGTATTTTTCTTTCCCTTTCTATGCCTCTTCCAAGTACTGGAAGGATGGATGAGAAAACGATCTGGGCCCCAAAGTTCTTGAGTTCCCTTCCCAACTCTTCAAGTCTGACGTGATTTCTTTGCAACTCCGTTTGCCAGTATCATTTGTACCCACGTGGAAGAGAAGAAAGGGGTATGTGTCGGTGGGCTGTATGAGCCTCGGCAGCTGCTCTGTCACATCCTTAATCCGTGCCCCGGGGAGATAGCACACCTGGCGAGTCCATGGGTCTTCGCGACATACTTTGGCTTCGATCCCCCGCAGGAGGGAGTCTCCCACTATGAGTACTCTTCTCTTTCTCTTGCTGTAGGCCTTCGTTTGATTGCCGCCACTTGACTTGACTGACCTTCAGCCTCTTGCTCGCTGTCACGTTGGGTGCCCGGTAATGCGTCCTCTGCAAGCTGTCCTCTATTTATTGCCCAACGTGTTTCGGCATATACCTTCGTCAGGGGCAAAAAAGTTCTTTCAAGTGCTGCTCGAAACAGAATACAAAGTTGTATCAGGTCTTCTGCAAAGCAGAAATTGCTTTCCCACTTCTCTTCCTCTCCCCCCACGGCTTCTCTCTCTTGCAAAATGAACTGAAGAGTAACTGCTTCCCCCCTCCTCTCCCCTCCCCTCCCTTTTGAAAAAAGAAGTGCCAATTTCAAGCCTCTGTCCCAAATAGGGATGCGTGAGGATTTTGTTCGGGGGGTGGAAGTCCAGCGAACTCACTGGGCTCGACCCCCCCGAACTCCGTCCCACCTACCTGCTTCCCCGGCTCGACTTGCATTCTCCAGAGCCGAGCCGGGAAAGCGACTTCCGAGTTCCCAGCAGGCCACTTTTTACATAGAAAATTCCATAAGATATGCCCAAAAAAGGCCACAATTTGCACAAGTTTCAACACATCTTACACCATTTTCTATGTAAAAAGTGGCCCAGCAGGAACCCGGAAGCTTGCCGAGCAGCTTGGCGCATGTCTGCTTTTGGCCTGGCTCGGCGGGCATAGCAGCAGCATCTGCCAAGCCAGAGACAGGGTGGGTCCCTAGCGGGCCACCCACCACTAGTCCCAAAGTACAACTAGCTGTAAATGAGCCAAAGTGCATGTCTACTCAGAAGGACATCACGTTATCTTCAAAGGCTTTACTCAGAAGTAAATCACAAAGCAAATAGGACCTATCGGGGACTGTGGCAAAACAGCAGCAACTCCGAGATTGCTTTCCCGCCGCCCTCCTTCCCCCACGGCTGTTCTCTGCATGTCTACTCAGAAGTAAATCACATTATCTTCCATGGCCTTACTCAGAAGTAAATCACATTGATTCCAATGGAGCTTATACTTGGGAAACTTAGCCCAGGAGGAAGACTGCCTGGGGGAAATTGGTTTTGGGTGGAGGGGAATGGGCGTGCTGATCCTACTGGCTTCACCCCATGGGAGGACGGCCCCCCTTCTCCTTCCCCATGATATTTTGTGAGGGGGCAGGAGGATTTTTTTTTATTTTTAAAAACAATCTCGCTCGTTCGCTCCTTTGCTCCTGCACATAGATGATGAACACACACACACACCCAAAACACCCTTTCTCTTAAAGGTCTATTCCCCTTGTATGTGCAAGGCAACACCCAGTATTACCGCTATGGAGTTTAGGTGTGGGGCGGCAAAACAGAATGACTGCAGTACATTTAATGAAAGTGTGCACTGGGAGTAGTGACTGCGGAATGTGAATATAGCAGTACTGTGTAATGCTAACTTGACAATATACCATGTAGTGTAGATCTGGCCAATGTTCAGAGAATCCTGGCAATCTCAGCCACTGCTTGTTTGCCCATCCCTAAATTTTTGTTTGTTTGTTTTTGTTGAAGATAGATAATTTATTTAAAATTAATCCACAAACCATTTACATTTCTTCACAAATAAAAGGAAAATGCACATGCAAACAAAAATATATGCTGTAACAGTTTAGGGACAGCAATTGCAAACACTTAATGTTAAATCGGTAGAATCAAGGATTAGCATTTGCAAGCATCTTAGGCTGAATTTGAAAAACAGCGTTTAAAAACATTGCAACCTTCTGGGTGATGCTGTTGACGTTGAGCCCCAATAAGACACAATTGTTAGAGCAATATGCACTTAATTATCTGCATCCCTTCCAACTTGATGGGATGCATCTGTACTCAGGTATGCGCAACCAAGAACAAATCAGCTTTCAGCCTTCAAAACTGTACATTGGTTACCAGAAAGGAAGTGGAATACATTATTGGAGAGGAAAGAGCTAAACCTACATCAGCCAAGAAATATCAACAGATAGACAAATCCTAGAGCTGATCTACGCCTCCCAAACATGGATACATAAAATGCCAAGGATTGAATAGGCAAAAATCATGTATTGCCATAAATAGTGAATGGCATGCACACATATTAAGTTTAATGAGCATTGCATTTAACATCCCCACAACACATCAAAAAGTGAGCCTGATCTTTTTCTGTTTGCCACTTCCATATTTATTATAGGAAAATCTGCGCATTTAAGTTATATACACCATTCACAATTGATTGTGCTATGCGTGGACCTTGCCCTCTATAACCAAGTACTTTTTGTGCTGAGTTTAAAGCATAAATCAGCTCCTCCATACCTTTGTGATGAAAGCTACTCTCTAGAACTCAGCATTTCTTAATCCTCCAAACTGATATACACATACAGTCAACTTTGATTTCCAGCCCATACATAGAAGGACACATTGCAGATGCCTTGATTTTTTAGCACCCATGTCTTCGGGTGATGCAACCTCCATGTAAATCTTTGTAATGTTGTTTTGCTCTAGGAAAAAAGGCTTAAAGGAAAGTACATGGGCTTAGTGTTGCATTTTTAAAACCCAGCAGACATGTCATAATTGGCTGAGTGGGCTTAGTTCTAATGAAATACACAGATAATAACCATCAGGCACAAAAGGATGCCAAGAGCACAGACTGCAACAACATAAAGACCACCATGATCCAGTGCAGAGCTTAGTGCCAGGAGCAGAAATATTTTCTCTTAATTGAAATAAATGTAAGTTCATTACATCCATTGTTGTTTAAAGTCAAACTGTCTCATCTTCACTGGCTCTACTCACATATCTCGTCAAGTAAATTCAACAGATCACTGCTACACATCAGGGCTGGATTAACTGTTATGCCAAGTATGCAAAAGAGCTCAGGGCCAAATAAGACATGACGTTATTCATGTTGTGAACCCTTGTGTGATTATATTGTTGTTGTTTTTAATATATATAGCACTGCCGAGGGGGGGGACCAAACCAGATTGGGAATATGGTGTGTAGGAAGGATGTTTTTTTTTTTTTTTTATAATAATTTTTATTTGGGAAGGATGTTTTAACCCTTTGCTCCTTCCACCGTCCTATTCAGAATTCCACCACACACACACACACACACACACGTCTTCTATATGCAATTGGAAGAAAAGCTCCAGAAGTGTGAGGCCACCACTGAGAAGGCCCTCTCCCTTTTTTTTCACCAGCCTAACCACCCTTGGGAGTGGGCAAGTGAGCACTGAGAAGGGCCTCTGTCGATGACTTCAGCATGTGGACAGCTTGATATGGGAGCAGACGATCCTTCAAGTCCCTTGGGACCCTTGGGCCCAACCAATTTAAGGTTTTATAGGTTAAAAGCAGCACTTTAAATTGGGCTTGGAAATGCACCGGCAGCAAGTGCAGTTGGCACAGTGTTGGTATCACATGAGCCGACCCCCTGGCCCCCATCAATATCTGGGTAGCCACATTCCACCATTGCAGTTTCCGGACCATCTTCAAAGGCAACACCACATACAGCACATGATAGTAGTCCAGCCTGAGTGATACCATAGCATGAGTAACTGAAGCAAGTTTCCCCTCTCCAGATATGCTGGTACACCAGTTGTGCCCTAAGCTGATTTTTAAAAAAGAGCACTCCTGGCCACCAACACCAGCTGAGCTTGCCCAGTTAGTGCTGAGTCCAGGAGCCGTACACTTGTAATCCTCTATCCAGATTAGTCAGTTTCCCTACCTGCAGTACTTCTGTCTTGTCTGGAAAATGTCTGCTTCAAGACATTTTCCAATCTTACAGAAATTGTAGTAATAACGTCTGACCTCCCATATTTGCTTTGAATTGCTCAATGGGCAAAATGTGATGCAAATTGTCATATGTTGTTGTTGTTGTTTTCTAGAGCACAAAACACCCTGGTGCAGTTCAGGATTGAGAACATACAGCTTTGAATTGTCCTCCCCCCATGATGACCAGGGCCACATGTTTATCCCTGGCCCATTTGGTTGGTAGATGTGATATTCCTGTGAATATCTGGGCCAGGATCCAAAGAAAGAGCAGAACTGCTAATTCAGAGTACAGGCAGTCCCCAGCTTACGAACGAGTTCCATTCTTAAGAATGTCTTTAAGTCGCATTTGTATGTTCGTTGGAACAGTATAGCGTAGTATACAGCATTTACACAAATTGCGTAAATTACGTATACTACACTATACTCTACGTAAACAATGTAGAGCTGGGGGACCCGGAAGTCCGTTCGTAAGTACGAGTTGTCCGTAAGTCGGACGTTCTTAACCCGGAGACTGCCTGTACACAGATTCTCAATGCTCACCTAGACTGCTCCTACTCAGATCTCATGGAGGAAAACAAACAAAAAAAGCCAAAAACACGCTGGCTGCTGCTATCAGAAACAGTTGGTCAGAGTCAAATGTCTCTGATTCTCCCAGTAGCAGCAGCACCACCACCACCAGTATTCACTAGTTGAATGCGACTTACTCTGCTAAGCTACAGGCACATGTAGCGGTGCCACTCTGCCTAATCTGTAGCTTGCACGAAGCCTCTAAGCCCGTTGAAATCTGGCTATTCTTCTTCCATCCTACAACACAATCTTAATCATTCCAATTGGAAATGAAAACATTACAAAATGTGATGCATTATTACGAAATGTCAAAAATATTTTATATGGCCTTTGATGCCCTTTTGCACCCTACTCCAGAATACCCCAAAGACAGATGACCTTATTGAGCCCAAGTCAAGTTATATGGCTAGGATAAAAGCAATCCTAAACCAGGTTGGTGGGCACATTTGGAATTTTGAGATTGTGATGTGGGTGCTCTACAAAATGGATGTGTGGGGGTTTTTTGTGGGAGGAAATAGCCCATTCATAAAATGGCTGCCATAAAATGGTGCAGTGCCTGGGCCCACTAGTTCTGCAAAGGGGCCTCCACAGGATATGGGAATAGATTCTGGTTCAGACAAAGACGGTGATGGGGAAATCTGACAATGCAGCATCAAGGACGGAGAGAATGCAGAGAACAGAGGGAGGAGGAGAGAGTCAGGCTGTTCCTGAACCTGTGGGAACCCACAGACTTTCTGAAGAAGAGCAGGAGGCAGGAATGGGCATGACCGATCCAAGGGTGAGATGTCAGTTAAAGAGGGAGGGCCAGGTACGAGGGGTGAGATGTCCTAAGAGGTTGGCCCCAAGAAATAAGGAACCACCTTGAGAGTTTAGTCTTAGGATCTTGGTAATTGAGAAGGGGAGGGAGGTTAATGCTAATTAGTCTGAAATCAACTTTCAGGTGGGTCATATTACACTAATAGACTAGATCTATAGAAAGTTAACACAGCCTGTTTCTTTTGTTATTGGCTACTCTAAAGTGCTTGATCTGTAACCTACAGACAGCTTTGCTGGCTTACAGTTTAGCATAATAAAAGCCTGTGATTGAAAGAGCAGTTCCTGTGCTTGACTCCCAATGGGGAGAGAGATGGCCATGACAAGCGCCCATGGCCAGTCACAAAGCACCCATTTCCCAGAAGGCAAACTGGTGAGACTAAAAGAAAAGTAACTTGCCCAAGAACCTAAGTACAAGCAGGGGTGGAGACTGAGCTTCAAAACACAAAACCAGAGGGAAGCACTCTGTTTTGGAGCATACCCACCTCTCAGTTAAAAAAAGCACTGAACAGCACTGAATCTTTTGGACTAACAGCTTTTTGGCAATTTGTGGGGGGTAAAGCTTTTAAGGATGGGCAAATGAGCAATGTTTGGGAGCATCAGGATGTTCCAAACACTGGCTTGCCACTCATCTCATCCCATTCACGTTTGCGATCAGTGGAAAAACTGCAATTGAATGTGAAATTTGTGCAGGTTTCCCCAAATTTGCACAAATTTCCTCTATAGTCTGAAGCGAGGCTGATTCAGCCTACAGGGGAAATTTGCTCATATTAGGAAACTTGCACAAATTGAACACGGAAAGTTGCACAAATCAAACACGAGCACATGTTCAGCAATTTACAAACATTTTTGGTGGACACACACTCACAATTGTGTTTGGAGTTGCGAACAGGGCATGCACGCATGTTTTGCAAGCAAAAATGAAATCCTCATACATCCCCTGGAGATTGGGGAGCAGTGAAGTTCTGAGAAATTTGGGGGGGGGAGGGTCGGGGTTGGCTTACCTTACTGTTGAATGAGGTGGTTGAGGTTGCCCATGGGCATCCTTCTGACTCAGCCCCCAGGACATGTGGCCAGATGTTACACTGAAAGCCTTTCTGCCCACTGCAAATGACTATGATGAGGAATTTTTTTAAAAAGGAAAATAACCCTTGGCTAGGGATGGACAAATCTATCACAATAATCTCAAATTCTTTCCATCCTGAATATGAAGTAATTTGTGAATTTTGGTAAATTCTCATCAAAAATGAACCAAAATGAAATTCTCACACATCTGTACTAGTCAAATTTAGTAGGTTCATAGAGAGGACCATAATACACCTGCCTGCCATTTAGCTACTAAAGATGATGAACCTGTCAGAAAAAAGAGCACCACAAATCAGTACCACAAACATGCTTGAAGACACAGGGATTTGCACCCAGACTTTTGAGAGCAAAGCACTCAAAGCCCTGAACTTGGATGGATGAATATGTCAGTTTTGGTTTTTCCCAAATTTGGACCTTTTAAATCTCAAGTTCTTCCCATCCTAAATATAAAGAAATTTGAAAATTTGGGTAAGTTCTTATGAAAATTAATTGAAATTCTCACCTGTTCCTACCCTTGGCCATCCGAATTTTCCCCTCCCCCCTCCCCCCTCCCCCCAGAAATCCTAGCAGTTCACCACCAAATGAAGTGAAAGCAGCTCCAAATCCCTCCTTTCATGGAGGATGAAGATTTTTCAATAAATGGGGGAGATTTTTGGTACTGCTCTAATTGACTGCAACTGAGAGCTTGTGTGAAAGAGAGGGATTAACGACCAATTTATATGACCAAAAGGCCCCATGGTGGCAGCTTTAAATTCTACTGCATGGAGGGTATTCTTCATGTCATCCTGGTCAATCCAGGAAAACGTATTTGTCTGTTTTATGCGGTATTTTATGCAGAGCAGTGATTAACTGCCCATGAAATTTATGGAACTGCTTTTTAGTAGGATGGTACATGTGTAGATAATTATCTAAATGAAAGAAGAGTGACTGTAGCCAAATGTAAAAAAAGAAGAAGAAGCCACTGTCATTATCACTGCAAGAATGAACTTGAAAGAGTATCTTCTTTAATACTTAGTTGCTTAAAACTTGGTACTTCTTTTGTTGCTGTTTGCTGAAGGCTTTCCTACAAAGAAAGCCAAAAAAAATCAAATAGGGGGCAAGAACCCCATTCCTCAGGATTTTGTACTGTTTTTAATCCTTCTTGGAGATTCTTGAATCCAAGAAGGACAAGTATTCATATTGTGATACTTGCCCACAAGCGTCACTTCTTTGGCAGCAAAATAAAATAAAAATAAAAATTGGGTGCCTGAAACCAACTGGCATCTCCCTCCTAGCTTAGATGAAAGTTTAAGATAAAAGATAGGGTTAGACCTTCTCCCCAGGCCAAATTTGTTTTAATAGTGATACTTTCCATTTCTGTCCACATCTAAAGTTTCCATAATAATAATAATACTCAGCATTTATCATCATCATCATCATCATCATCATCATCATCATCATCATCATCATCATCAATATTAAAATTTATGTGTCACTCCCCACCACAAAAAGTGGTGCATATATAGCAGTGTTCTCCCACCTTGGGTCCCCAGATGTTTTTGGCCTACAACTCCCAGGATGCCCCAGCCAGCATAGCTGGCTGGGGCATGCTGGGAGTTGTAGACCAAAAACATCTGGGGACCCAAGGTGGGAGAACACTGATATAGAGCATTCAGACCACAATCCAACAGGATAAATGCCTGCTAGACTGAGGACTCTCGCAGAGGCCTTAGCTCAGTGGTAAAGCACATGTTTTGCATGCAGACAGTCCCAGTGGTAAAACACATGGTCCCAGGCCATTTTTGCCTCCCATCCCTCATTTGTAATACAGTAATACCTTGGATTGCAGGCATAATTCATTCCGGAACCGTGCTTGTAATCCAAAACACTCTTATATCAAAGCAAGTCTCTGGCGGGTGTGAGCAGGGCCGATTTCAGCCCACTCAAGGCGAGCGGTTACACATCCCTAGTTTATCAAGTCAATTTTAAAAAAATTTTTTTGCTTGTCTTGCAAAACGCTCTCAGACCAAGTTACTTGCAATCCAAGGTATTACTGTATTCTGTGCTAGACAGCCCTCTGTCTATCTAGCTTGCTCACCTTCCTGGGGGGGTGGGGAGAGGAACTGACAACAAGCTTGCAAATCCAGTGGATTCTCCTCCTTGTCCCGCCCCACCCCGCCCCACCCACCTGCACTGAGTAGGACTTCAGTGCATGAAGATAATCAGACATCGGGCTTATGTACACTAGAGCTTCTTCCGTTTATCAGGGAGCGCTATCGCAGTATTTATGCAGTATTTATGCAAAATGCATTTACCACCATTGGGGCACATGCTAATGAATACAGCACAGTTTCCACTGTGTTGAAAGAAAATGTGACCTTCTGTCACACAGACAAATGCAGTTGTGGGAGAAGTAGGAGGAGATGGAAAGGTGATGCGTGCAGGGGAAATGGCCCTGTAAGTTTCTTCTTCTTTTTTTTTTTACATCCCATTAAGCTTATGCACACGTTTGCTAGTATGAAGGAGTGGAGGGTTTTTTGGGTTTGTTTGTTTTTAAGTAATTCACAACTCCTCCTGCCCGCCCCCCCCCCACAAAAAATCATGGAGGAGGAGGTGGGGAAAGAAGAGGGGGAGGCTCCCATGGGGTGAAGCCAGCTGGGACCAGCACCCCTTGTTCTTCTCCACCCAAAAGCAACTCCCAAAAGCCAAAGGACACCTGTCATGCCCCTGCCCATGGGCAAAGTGTTATAGCTGTAAGTATGCGAGGGGAGGGGGGAGTGTGAGAGGAGTGTGGAATGTTGAGATGTCTGCTGATTGGCTGAGAGAGTGAGAAGGCGGGGTGAAGCCTGTGATATAAAAACAGTGGGCGGTGCTGTTCTGAGAGAAGTGTGTGAGAGTTTGAGAGAGAAGAGGGGAGAGAGAGAGAGGAAGATGGGAAGGAGTCTGGAGAGAGAGAGAGAGAGAGAGAGAGAGAGAGAGAGAGAGAGAGAGAGAGAGAGGAGTCTGTGAGGTAGTCTGGAGGAGTCTGATGAGGGAAGTCTGGAGTTTGTGAGAGGGCTGTGCAGTCTGAGAGAGACAGTTCAGAAGAGCGAGAGTCTAGCCTGGAGAGAGAGAAAGAGAGTGAGTGCGAGTTTTCAACGTTTAGAATCTATTAACATGATCTATTTTTTTTCCTTTAAAAAAAAAAAAAAAAAACCATAAAGGGAGTGGTCTGAATTGGTTACCCAGAAGAGGTTGGTGGCAGCGGAGGAGATTAAGAGAATGTGGAGGTGGGGTCTGACAGGTGGTGGTGAGCGGAGGGGCGTCACAAAACCCCTCTCCCCCCGGCTGACTTTTGCAGGAGCAAGCACCATTGAAGACAATGTGATTTACTTCTGAGTAGACCTCTATATTATCAGGTGCATTTTCAGCTAGTTGTTCCTTGAGACAAGAATTTATTTTTTTTTATTTTTTTTTAAAGGGACATAGGACATAGGAGACCATTGGGAAGGCTTGAAAAGACATTCCAAACTTTCTTTTTGCAAAGGATGGGGGAGCGAGGGGGGGAAAGCAGCACCGCATTTACTCTCCAGTTCACTGAGCAAGGCGGGGGGGGGGGAGAGAAGCCGTTGGGGGCAGGAGGTGAAGGGGGAGGGGAAGCAATTGAAAGCTGATTGGGTTTATCCGTTCATCAGAGTTTCTGGTGTTTTGTCGAGGCTGCCCATGTGGAGCACAGCCACGAGCAGCCTTCCTCACCCAAGACTTGAAGCAATGTGAGAGGCTTGTGTTATTCAGATTCACACCTCTGCACATACGCACTAGCAAATACTGTTGTTGTTGTTGTTGTTGTTGTTTTTGACAGCCCAATAGGACAGTTCCTCATTTCTGTGCCACTCCCCCCTCCCAGCCCACCACCCTGCTGAAGCCACTCCTCCCCCCCACAGAACAGTACCACTACCGCACGTTTAGCACACACTGAAATATATACCGCAGGGGAAAACGCAGCATGTAAAAAAGTTGTGATATAACTGGTCTGAAGAAACCTGGGATATTAATGGCAGAAGTAGTGTGAGGAGGTCAATTTGGGGTGTGAGTCATGTGGCACACTAGTGAGCCAGGCATTACAATGCCAGTAAAAAATCCCTAGTGTA
Source organism: Shinisaurus crocodilurus (assembly GCA_021292165.1). NCBI lineage: Eukaryota > Metazoa > Chordata > Lepidosauria > Squamata > Shinisauridae > Shinisaurus > Shinisaurus crocodilurus. The sequence continues at coordinate 106,938,009 of CM037877.1, forward strand.
GATTCCCTCCTCCCCCCCATACTGAACAGGGCAACTGGACCAAGTTTACAGTTTCATTTTCAGAAACAGACAATGTGGAAATATTTGCAGCCATTGCAGCGGTATGGGCCAAGCTATCAGAAGTCATGGTTCTGCAAGTCTTGGTGGTTCCTCTGCTATGTTTAGGGCAGCAACATGACAGACTGGATGACAGTGACACAATATGAATAATACGGACGTAACTACGTGGAAAGGACACATAAAAAGGATAATCACCTTAATTTTTTTTCTATTTCAATACAGAAAGTTAAGCCTGTTCCCATTTGTTTTACAGCTCTCAGCAGAGATGGACAGCACCTGTTTACAGACATGCTTCTAACTTATTCCCTAAACTGGTCCCCCGTAACCTAGCTACGCCTGCAAGAAACAGACATTAGCTTTTTCAAGACAGAAATGAAGGTAGCGTGGTCCTTACTTATGGCTCATTGCACATGAGGGGCACGTTATGCACATATAATGCATTTTTAATCATCATACCCTAAGCAAATACAAAATCTGCAGCAACAAGTACATGAAAGTGGGGAGAGAGAGGTCTTCTACACTGGCAATTTCATTCAACTCTTAATTGTGTATTGCTAATCTTTCCACCGTAAGGCTAAATTAACACTGTGTTGTCAGTCACACAGAGCAAATCCAGCAGGCAAGATGGAAACTAGCATCATCCACCCTCCACCCCCCCACCCACAACCTAAAAAATAAAACTTCTCTGGCACAGCTTTTGTTGCTTTTGGATAGCTGGATGGAGGACAGTCTTTCTTCCTCCCTCGTCTTTCTTTTTAAAGCTCTGGCATGTTTTTTCAACCTGACATCTCTGCGTTTGTCATATACCTGCCGATTGATTAATCCTGAAGATTTAGTGGGGGAGGGGGGTTGTTTGTTTGTTTTGTCAGCAAGGATGTATGGGATGTTTTGATGGGATTCTTTTAATCTTGCCTCCAATCTGACTCACAATCACAAATGCAGAGAGACACTGTAGGGTGGGAAGTTGTCCATTGTAAGCAAATTTGACAATCAGCAGCCCAGGGGTTCGCTATAAGCCAAGGAAAACTGTATATGAACAACCCATCCAAAGGAGTCATTATTGTCCCCGCATGCACAGGGTCAGGCCTCACCTCTTGAGCTTTGCTGCATATGCCAAAAATGACAGCGTAATGCTGCTATGAAAGAAGGACGGGTAGACAAGAGAGCAGGCAGATTCTTACAGAGCCAGTGTGGCGTAGTGGTGAGAGTATTGGACTGAGACTCAGTAGATCTGGGTTCTAGTCGCTGCTCAGCCATGAAGCCCACTGGGTGACTTTGGGCCAATCACTGACTCTCATCCTAACCTGAGAGCCAGTGTGGCATAGTGGTTAGAATGTTGGACTGGGACTCGGGAGATCCGGGTTCTAGTCCCCGCTTGGCCATGAAACTCACTGGGTGACTTTGGGCCAGTCACTGCCTCTCAGCCTAACCTACCTCACAGGGTTGTTGTGAGGATAAAATGGAGAGGAGGGGGAGGATTATGTAAGCCGCCTTGGGTTCCTTTCAGGAAAAAAGGTGGGGTATAAATATGATAAATAAATAAACCTACCTCACAGGTTTGTTGTGAGGATAAAGTGGAGAGGAGGATGATCATGTGAGCCACCTTGGGTTCCTTGCAAGAGGAGAAAAGTGGGATATAATGAAATAAATAAATAAATACAGATCTCTCACAATCCCATCAGGAGTTTGAGACACTGAACACCAGCACCTTAGCTCTTTGCCGATGGTCATGTTGACTTTATTTGTTCCTCCCTGTGGGTCACACAACCAGGCAGAATGGGAGGAATAGTTAATGTGAACAGACAACAAATAGCACCAGTTCAATAGGAAGAGTTGGCGTGCAGTGCAGCAGCTTGGTTTTCAAACTGTGTTCCAATTTTGAAATAACTCCATTGGCTGCCTCTTCACTCCTGGGCACAATTCAAGGTGCTGGTACCTATCTTTAAAGCCCTAACTGGCTTGGGACTGAAATATGTCATGGTGTGTCTTTTTCCATATCAACCTGCCCATGTCTTGAGACCTTCTGCTGAAGCCCTCCTTCAGATGCCTTCTTTAACGGAGGTGAAATATTCAACAACAACAAGAGCCTTTTCACTGGTGGCACTCCAGCTATGGAACATCGTCCCTTGAGAGGTCCTCCTGGCGCAAACATGCCAATCCTTTTGGTGCCTGCTAAAAATGTTTTTGTTTACTCTGGTATCTGTTGTGAGTTGATTTTATAAAATTGTATTATTGTTGTATTTGGGTTTGACTGATTGTGCACTACCCTGAATTCTTTAAAAAAAAGGGGGGGGATGAAGGACAATATAAACATGTTATAAATAAATACATAAAATAGCAGTGGACAAATGTTTCCTGAAAGTCTTGCTCACAACTTCTTATCTTCTCCTCCAATGTACAATCACAGTTGAACCCCTATCTCTGCAAATGTGGGTTAGAGACCAAACATTTGGAAATAACAATGCCCAGTTCTGCCCTAGGTAATAGTAATATTTAGCCGTATTAAGGAGGAGGAGTATTCGTAGTAGTATTGTGTATTTATTTATTTATTTATTTACATTTATCACTCGCCCATCTGGCCGGCAACCGGCCACCTTGGGCGATGTACAAAATAAAATACATTTAACAAGATAAAATACATTTAAAACAAGATAAAATACATTTAAAACAGTATTAAAATTTTTAAAAATCTTAACCCACCCCATATTCCCACCTGAACAGCCAGGTTTTTAATGAGTGGCGGAAGCTCAGCAGAGAGGGGGCATGGCGGAGGTCACTCGGGAGAGAGTTCCACAGTACAGGGGCCCCCTTCCTCGTCCCCACCAGTCTAGCTGCTCTGGCTGAAGGGACAAGGAGAAGGCCGTCTGTGGCAGATCTTGTTGAGCGGCCCACTTGGTGTTGCTGGAGACGCTCCTTGAGATAGACTGGACCGGAGCCGTATAGGGTTTTAAAGGTCAAAACCAACACTTTGAATTCGGCTCAGGCAAGCAACTGGTAGCCAGTGCAACTCCTTGAGCACTGGCGTGATGTGATCCCGGCAGCGGCTGCCTTTAACCAGGTGAGCCGCCGCGTTCTGTACCAGCGGTAGCTTCCGAACCGTCTTCAAAGGTAACCCCACGTAGAGCGCATTACAGTAGTCTAGGCGTGTAAGTGTGCTTTCGCCCATCCATATGGAACGCTGGTGAGGGGTAGTAGCAGGGGGAAAGATCAAGGGCTAGAGCATTATGGGGATTTTCAAAATATGACCTTACCAGATGTGCAGCGCCATCCTAGGCATGTCTACTCAGATGTAAGACCCGCTGAATTCAATGGGACTTACTCTCAGTTAAGTCTGTGTAGCATTGCAGCATTAATGTGTAAACCCACTTGCCATGTGGAGTTCAGCCATAGCACTGGATGCCCTAGCAACCAGCCATCATGGTGTCATTTGTATCAATTTGTTCCATCATGGGAGAAAAAAGTCCCCTGTGAACATGGAAATCATGGCAGCCTTGTGGAGTTAATAGTTGATACAATTGGCCTCACTTTGCAATCCCAGGTCAGGTGTGTAATTCTGGGCCCCACGTACTCCAGCACAGGGATACAGAATCAGCCTAGGGGCCAAATCCTATTTCAGAGAAGCATTTGGGAGCTGCATCCCAGTGGTGGGCGGTGCCAAAGGCAAAATGGGCAGGGCCAAAATACCAGCATACTTTAGCTTAAAGCTTTTACTGCCAGTAATTAAGCCTTAGGAGAGGTATTTCAACCTTTTAGAAGGTGGGGTGGGGGACTGCACAAAAGCTGGGAAACCACCAAATGATCACTGGCTGGGGAAAAGAAGGCAGGTCCAGGAGAAGGGGGTATGGCCTTCTGGGGAACCCCAGAGGGCTGAATTGGGATGCCACAAGGGCCAGATTTGGCCCCATGCTTGAGGTTCTGCACCCCTGCTTTAGCAAGTAATCATATGAGGCCATAGAACTGATGCCTCCACATGATTCCAACTGGCTGCAAGCCCACTAGTGGTCCTGTGTACTCCCCACAGGTGATCACGTAGGGTCCTGCAAGGAGATCAGCCAAGCCATGAAGTGGTTTAATTTCAGACATTAATCACAAACTACAAAAATATATAGAGAAGACAATGCTTTTGATTGTCTCTTGGAGACATCGTGGGAAAGATTGACGTTTTTCTCAGGCCGGGCAAACTAAGAGGAAAACTGTTCAAATTCACCATGATTTTACATAGCACAATCCTGTTTCATTACTTTGAATAAATCCTTGTTTGACGTCCTGTCCATTTGATTTATGACTTTGGAGCTTTGCTCCAAAATTTATAGGACATTGCTCAAGTGCACCATCTCAACGCATTGGTTTCCCTCTCTCTATGCACAGCACAAGTCAAGACATTGGTATACTTTCACACACTAAGGAAGAAATATATTCTTTAACCAGCTTCACTGAAACCATAAAAACTTATTTCTACAAGATAGCATTAAAGCCCAATATCTAGAAAATATTTATTTGGGGAAGTCAGGTAAGAAGAGTTCAGGAGCTAAGGAACAACTTTCCAAAAACGATATATTTCAATTTATAGCTCGCCCAATCCTGAATGTTCAGGGAGGATTACAAAAGCGTAAATCATTCAGCAGAACAGCGTAAGATTTCATCTAATTTAATAAAACTTCTTTCCCACCTGCGCTCACCTTAAGTCTGAGCTTGAAAGGCTAGCTTCAACTTGATATCAACCTCTGAAATAATTCCAAAACTTAAAACTTTCTGAGGTCCAAGTTTTAATTGCTGTGTTAGGATTTTCTCTTTCAGGACATGGGGTTATTGGTATAGGAAAGATCTGCTGTATAAGCATGTGAAGCAGCAGCCAGGCGTAAACTGTAACATGAGATTTGGAACCACCTCAAACCTAATGTTTTGGCAAACTTGACTCTCACCAAAAAGAGATGGGGGGGGGGGAGAGAGAGAGACAGCGTAAGAAAGAGATAGAGATGGGAGCGGGGAAAGAAGAATAGGAATGTGCTGTCCTATGAGTCATGCAGCTACTGGAAGATTCTCGTAAGGAGCAGTAACTCAACATTGGCCAATAGAAAAGCAGTGCTATTGGCAATTAGCATGGAGAACAATGTAATTCATGTGTTATACATACATGACAATAGAGACACATACCAAGAGACACACAGAGAGAAAAGTCAGGAGGGTATGAATTCAAGATAACCCACTGGAATTTTGCAAATATGTCTTAGCAGCAGATTGACTAAGATTCTTGTAATAATTTTTTTAACTTTTCTTTTGAGCAAATTATAATACTACTACTGTCACCATAGGTCACCATCCTAATCCTATGAGTCATAATTTATAGGAACACCTTATACTGAGGTCGGACCATGGGTCCATCTAGCCCGATATTGCCGGCACTGATTGGCAGGCAGTGGATCTCCAGGGTTTCAGCAGGCAGGCCTTTTCTCAGCCCTACCTGGAGATGCCGGGGATTGAAGCTGTGTGACCTTCTGCATGCAAAGCAGGTGTTCTACCACTGAGCTACGGCTCCTCCTAGCACAGTGATGGCGAACCTATGGCACGGGTGCCACAGCAGGCACGCAGGGCCCTCTCTGTGGGCACTCGAGCCATTGGTCACCAGATTGCGAAAAGACTGTCCCCTTCTGCAAAACACTAATGATCTTGTTCTTTCTCACAGTGTGGAACAGAATGATTTTATTCTAGAACTCCTGTTACAGAATTCTTTTCTACATTGTTATCACATTTAAAAGATTTTGAAGAATGATGCACAGAGCATGGCTTGGATGTAAAGCCCTAACAGTTGACCCGAGTGCTGCATGTGAGCCAAGGTTTGACCAATTATCAGCATGCATGCAATAGCAAAAATCACATTAATTGTGCAAAAGCATGCCCAATGCAAACTTTTACCTAATGCAGTGTTTGCAGTCCAAGACATAAAGTGTTTAAAATGTGTTAAGCACGTTTAGTTTTCTTGTTTATCTTGCTCATCTAGTACAGGTTGACTTTTACTTTTACTAATCCGACACCTGTAGAAGCAGGGAAAGGACCTGGGGTAAAGCTTGCCCCATACAATTTCAGTCTGGCATATAATCATATTACAAGTTGAGAATCCCTTATCCAAAAATACATGTGCCTAATTATTTAAAAAGTTTGTATAAATTCCCTTCAGGCTATGTGTACAATGTAGTACTATAATAATTTTTTGAGTTGATTTTTTTTTCCAGCAAAAAACTGTTTGCATCATTGAAAGCTCTGTTATTGTGTTTTTCTTTTAAGACAAAAGATGTTAATTAGTTCGGACAACTGTATGAGTTGTTTTTCTAAAACTAAAACCTCGGTATTCAGGTTTAATTGCAGTGTTGGCACTTTGAAATAAATAAGTTGGTTTTGTGTTGCAGTTTGGGCACTCGGGCTCAAAAAGGTTCACCATCACTGTCCTAGCATGTTCCTAGATCAGTGTTCTCCAACCTTGGGTCCCCAGATGTTTTTGGCCTACAACTCCCAGCATGCCCTAGCCGGCTACGCTGGCTGGGGCATGCTGGGAGTTGTAGGCCAAAAACATCTGGGGACCCAAGGTTGGAGAACACTGTCCTAGATCATAGCATTCAGACTCTCAGTAGCAGCCTAAGAACACAGTTTACAGCCCTACCAGATCCCCACTGTTTTTTGTTTAGTTCCACAAACATTTAGGAACTTAGGAAGCAGCCTTATACCAAGCCAGTCCATCTAGCTCATTAGTGCCTACTTGACTGGCACCAGCTCTCCAGGGTTTCAACTGGAACCAGGCTCTTGAATCCTCCCGAAAATAGAGTTGTCCTCAGGGTCATTAAATAAAGCTTGAAAATGCTGCACTAGAAGTTATACTTGGAATCTGCCCAGAGAACATTGGTTATTGGGTGGATTAGAAATGAAATGAATAAATAAATATCTGGTCACTTTCTGTTGATGACTGGTTTGGATTTCCACCACCACAAAACGTACCACCTCAGATCTCTCCCAGACCCTCTCCAAGCCCAAATGCAGCATTTATTTGCACGCCAATGCATTTTAATTGTTCAACATATCGAAAAGTGCACGTTTCAAATGAATGTTGACATACAATCTGCATAATACGCAAGCTAACTGCATAATTTGAAAATTTTGTTCCCAGATTTGTGGAAATGGAATTTGGGAACCCAGAGTTCAACTAATTCCTAAGGAATTTTTTTCCTCTGTACTTGGATAGTGCCTGCAACAACATACTTTTTATTTATTACTACTAAAAGTTATAGTACGCTTTTCTAAAACAAAACAAAACTCATAATTCACAAAAACCCACATAAAAACTAGATAAGCATTGACCTAGTACACTTCCATACTCTAATTCAGTTTTCTCCAACCTTGGGTCCCCAGATGTTTTTGGCCTACAACTCCCAGCATGCCCCAGCCAGCGTAGCTGGGAGTTGTAGGCCAAACACATCTGGGGACCCAAGGTTGGAGAACGCTGCTCTAATTGTTGTTCATTTTAATGACCAGGAATAAACCAGGTTTATTCCTGATTAAATTAAAATTGGTAATACAAATAGCACAAGCCACCATCCAACCATTTTATGACCTTAATATAATATAATGAATTAGGCATTGTTACAATTCGTGCCTTTAAAAAAACCCCACAACTAATTCCGATGCTTTCCTCTCTCCTTCATTTGTACCATTTAAGTATGGGAAACAACACAGCTATTCCTCTCCTCTCAGAGCAATCTCAGAGGTTCTCCAAATTCTACCTTGAAGCTCATTCCGACTCATCATGTCCCTACCAGATTGCGAGCTTTGTTTGTTTTTTTTCTGTTTGCACAAAAAGGTGTGTGTGTTATAGCGGAAACGTGCACATTTCTGGAAAGTGCACATTTTTCGAAAGTACGCATTTTTTCATGTGCATTTTTGAAATTCACACGGAGTGTTCCATGAATGGTATTACAAGTTTGGACATTGACCACAGATCGCATTCAGGTCTGTGTTTGCTTCTCAGAGGTGCAAAGTGGGTAAATTCTGGTTAAAAACTGAATGGATTTCCCATGCATCCCTACCTCCAGGCATTTAGCCTATGCATGGAACAAACGGCAAAGCCTTAGAGAGAAACTTGTCCAAAGGGGAGGAGGAAGATGCACCTGCCCTAGAGCATGAATGGGAAAGATCACTTTTTAAAAAATTCTGGAAAAACCTTTCTTGACTAGAGTAGAGTTTAGTCATTCAATAGCTTTTATTCCATTTCACATTCAAGGTTTTGGCAAGGCCAGCCAATTCAGTGGGGGAAAGCAAATTAGAAACACCAATGTCAGAATGATCCCTGCATGCCAGCTTATTTCATAGATCATAGAGTTGGAAGGAGCCTACAAGGCCATCGAGTCCAACCCCCTGCTCAAGGCAGGAAACTGGAGGAGGGGTCTCCCATCCAAGTAATAGCCAGGCCTGACCCTGCTTAGCTTTCCACGCTCAGACAAGCTGAGCCAGCGTGAGCCACAGGCCTGTCTTGGGTGGCTGCATGCTAGAGGAAGCTACACCAACATCCCATCAGCATCCTGACTGCCCCAGCAGCACAGGCAGGGGCCAGGGTGCCTGAGAGTGACAGCAAGATGACTGGGAGGTGTGGCTCTGTTGCCACAGGGATACTTTTGCCCCTGACAGGAAGCACTGGGTGTGTGGTGTGGTCATAGTGATATCCCTCTCAAGGCTACAGCCAGCTGGTCATAAGCCAATCAGGTACCAGCCAGGGGGGGATCAGCCCCTGAGTTCTCCAGCGGTCCTGAAAAAATGGGGGAGAATGAGAGAGAGGCAAGAGCCTGGGGGAGAGAGAACAATGACCTTGGGTGATTTAACTTTCCCCCATGCTTGAGAGTCGGGCTGGAAGGGGGAGTGAGACTACAGCAGGGGTGGGCCACGTGCAACCCCTGCTGACCCCTGGTGTGGCCCCCACCATCCCACCAAATTCAGCAGTAGCAGGAAAAATGTGTTCTTAAATGGGAAAAAAATGGTGCTTTTAACACCACCGAGTGCTAAAAGGATCAAATTTAGCTTGCTTGCAAGCTAATTTTGACTGTTTTCGTGCTCTGTAGCAGTTACAGAGCTTGCAAACAAGCTAAATTTGACCCTACAGCCTGGTTTGCTGCCAAATTTCAGCAGTGAACAGGAAGAGTTAAAAAAAATTGGGGGTCCGCACAGATTGCACACCACCCCATGAAGTGCAGCCCTAGGGAGGAGTCAGGGGGAGCAAAAAAACCCACAACAAACCCAGATGTCCCATAGTTGCCCAGCCTGGGCCTATAGGGAAAGTCACTCCTCACTTGCTGCAATCAATTGCATGACAACCAATAAACAAAGTGGAATGAGCATCCCTGGTTCTCTGGAATGGAGGAATGGCCCGAGGCAGTTGACATGATCATTCCTGAGCCTTCTCTCCCATGGAGTGGAGCCAAATGAGCCCCCTGGTTTTCCAGGGTGTTGCGAGCAATGAAATGAGTGGGACATTCTTGACTACAGTGATGCTGGTGGAAAACCCGGAACAAGTAGGGATGTATCCGCGAGTCTCGGGGGGGCTGAAAGCAGGATGAAATCGGCCTGCTTGGCACCCCCGAGACTCTCGCGACTTACCTGGCTGACTCTCACTCCAAGATGCACTGGGGAAAGGAGCTTCAGGTCCCTAGCGCATCATTTTCAGGTTCCCTGGTGCTGCGTTTTTAGCATAAAAACCAGGGCAACCCAGCTTGAAAAGGCCGCGATTTGCTATTCACGGCTGTTTTAAGCTGGGTTGCCCTTGTTTTTATGCTAAAAACGCAGCACCAGGGAACCAGGGAACCGGAAGTGATGCAACGGGGAACCCGTCACATCACTTCCGGTTCCCTGGTGCTGTGAGCAGCGTGAGCGTGGCGAGAGCAGGTGGGGGGTGCTCTGGACTGGAGCACACACCCCTGAGCAGGTAAGCTCCCCACTTGGATTACATGCCAAGGAACAAGTTTGATTGAACATGGGCTAGAGCTCACTTTAACGCCTACTGAGCGTGGCATTGAAGGCGGTGAAGAAATTGCACTTCACCACCACCATTGCACCTGCACAGAGTTGCCTGGCATAGCTTTTTCATGTGGCCAGAGGCCTATTGCAACCTGGCCCACAAAAAGAAAAAGGCGGCGTGAACAATTTGCACAATACTTTGCAGATGAAATCAATTGTATCTGTGCTGACTTGGTACAGATCCAAAGGATGTAACTTTGGCTCCTGCTTGTCCAGTTACCTTGGATACTTTCCAATTTGTACAGTCTGAAGGATGGGGATAGGATCCCTTGGATAAGTGAGGCCCCTACCACTGGGGTACTGGACCCTTGCCCTTCCTGGTTGATAAAAGCAGCCAGTGGGGGACTGACTGAGTGGGTAAGGGTAGTGGCAAATGCCTCTGTATGGCAAGGTGTGATTCGGTCTTGCCTAAAAGAGGCAGTAGTAAGACCTTTGTTAAAAACAACCCTCTCTGGACCCCACTATACTGGATAACTTCCAACCAGTTCTAATATTCCATTCTTGGGTAAGGTGCTGGAGTGCATGCTGGCTTCTCATCTCCACTCTCCAGCAATTTCTGGATGATGCCAGGCTTCAGGCCTGGTTATGGGACAGACACTGCTTTGGTTGCCCTGGTGGACAATCTATGCCAGGAACTGGACAGGGTGTGTGTATCCCTGTTGGTTCTTCTGGACTTCCTGACAATGGTATCCTTCTGATGCAGCTGTCTGAGAGTGGACTGGGAGGCACTGTTATATGGTAGCTCTGGACCTTCTTGGAGGGGTGACTTCAGAAGGTGTGGCTGGGGGATTCCTGTTTGATGCTGTGAAGATGACCTGTTTATTTTAGCCTTTCTGGCTGTGGTTTGGTCTGCCATATGCAGTGAACAAAAACATTACCTGTGTCTGAATGTTCGCATAACCATCTTCTCTTGAAGACACTATCCTTGACTTGAAATTCTAAGCATGCTGCACAGAAAAAGCTACTGTTTGCCTAGCTAATCCTATTCGCTTTCTGGGTACAATTAGTGGTTACAACAAAAAGCTTAGAGATTACCTGCAATAAACTTTTATGTAGTCAAGCATAGTGCATAAATGAGTCGGGCTTGTTTACATGACATTGAAACTGAAACGGTCCATTAATTTAAACTGTTACACATAGAAACTGAGAAAGTCAATGCAATGAAGCATATGAATACCTGATAGTCCTTCTCCCACTCATTTTAATCCCTCCACTACTTAATAAGAGTCCTTTCCATTTGCTTCCTCTACTTTCACCAATACCCCAACTCTTTCCACATGTAATGCCCCACTTTAGATTGCATGTCTGTAGGTAGATATAGTTCATTTTTAATCTTTGCAAGACAAGGATTATATTTTTCTGTGTGTGCTCTTTTACAATGGATGAAATGCTTTTAAAACAAGATTTTAAATGCATTATTTTAGCTGTTCTTAGCCCACTCAAAATGCATTCTAATAATTACGTTGGGCAATCTACCTCAATCCTGCAGATTCTCAAAGTCCACTTCCAATTCCTCCATCTTCTGCAGTGTGTGAAAGAAAAACTAGTCTATATTTAACAACCTGCTGAGAGCATTGAAGAAACAAGCTGACATGTGGATGGATGAGGAGTGAAGTTTGTTTCTATCCACGCAAACCTTCAGCTCACTGAAGTCCACGGAGATAAAACGAATAAAAAGTTCATTACAGGGAACTGATTCTGGCTGGAGGAAAAACTTGAAACGATAGTATTTTCAAGGTAGTATAATTTGTTGTTGAAGTTACAGGGTATTGATTTCGTGTGGCTAATTTTGTGCCATTAATTCTTATCTGCTATGAGGAGGAAACTCCATTATGCTCATCCAAGGAAGGAAGAGACCCAGACAGTGCTGGCCCAAGACATTTTTTCTGCCAAAGGTGAAGGACAAGATGGGTCCTCAGCACAGTATCTGAGGCAGTAGGCTAATTTAGGTGCCCCAAGACAGGTTGTTGTGTGGCATATCCAGCTTTGTCCTCCAAGAGAAGAGAACGGCCATGGGGCTCAGGAAGAACAGCTGTGGGCTGCCACTCTACCACCCAGTATGTGTGGCTGAGGCAGTTGCCTCTCTCTGCCTAATGGAGGAGCCGAGCCAGACTTGGCCTCTCAGAGCATTTTCTTTCCATTGTTCTCCACTCGGGAATCTTTTTTTTTTTAGAGGTAGAGCAGTTTAAGCATTGAAAATTAAGTAAATAAATGAAATAGATATGTTTTTACTTATTTTTTGATTGCCTAGAAAATCCTTACTTGACTAGAGGAAGGAATACAGTATTTTTAGCCATTCAATTGGTTTGAGACCAATTTACTTTATGTGCTGATGATACACAACAGTAGGCATTCTGTACTATTAATAAAGTTTAACTCAATATGATCTGAAACAGGGATAGTTTTCTTTAGCAGGTACACTCATCCCACTGTTGCCTCTTGTAAAAAGGTGTTTGAGGATTTTGCATTGTTCCTTCCATTTCTGGATAATGATGACTGTCAAGATTGCATGATAGCTGAGTCCAGTACTAGCACTTCATCCTCTCTTTATTGCCACCATCTTCCCTTACCCTTAGGTAATCCCAGTTTAGGCAGGCAGGATTCCTATGCCCTTGAGGTGTATACTCAGAAGTAGGAAGACAGACAGCTAAGGTCACGGTGTCTGTTTAAACTGCCCTTCCCTCTCTCTGTGCCTCACTTGGCAACTCAGTAAGTATAACCAAGATGGTCTAGGTGGCATGGGGCAACAAAACGACAGTGTATATAGGAAGCCAATCCAGCCCAATAGTCCAATGAAACTACTTTATTAAGGTAAGCACAAAACAGGGTAAGGAAAAGCAAAACAGTGAGTATCTATAACAACATAGGAAAATAAAATCCTATACCACAGTTCTCGCTTAATTGAGTAATCTACATAGCAATTGACTTACATCAGGGTCCCTTAGGCATTCAGTGGAGTATCTTGTATTGGTCAAGAGGGATAAGGGAAGGACAACTCAGAAAGGGCATTTTTCTAGGGTATATGCTGTTTCATTTGAGGTGACTTTCATTGACAGCAGCAATTGAATTGGCCGATGGGCATCAAGTCACCTTCAGTTGTTGACTTTCTCTGAATTTTGTGATACTGTTCACAGTTCAAAAAAAGCACAAAAATGCATATTTTAGGTTAAAATGTATTTTAAAAATTAGTATTAAAGGATAAAATACATTAATATAATAATCATATTGATAAGGAAACAAAATGGAATGGACTTATGAATGAGCACATGCAAATGTGACAACTGACTGACATCCATCCCTAGGGTTCAAATACACTTGTGCACCTGCATATTCAATGCTCAACACATTTGATGCACAATACAGTCATTGCAAGTGAAATGAGTGGATTTATACCTAAATATAAAGAAATCTCCTAAGAACTGGTTCTCATTTAATTGACCTTGGTCATTGATGCAGCATTCCTTCTCCCCACCCTGAAATTGGCCTCATCAAAACTAGTTTAATCAAACCTCTTTTGGTCAACTAGAGTCTTCCCCAGATATTATGCCTGAGGAGGAAACCTCCTCCTCAGAATTCGCTCTGAATTTCTTTTCAGGTGAAATTTTAGTGGCTATTCTAGAGCTAACCACCCTAAATATTCATCCTGGTATTAACAAAGCACTGCAAATGGGGACTCAGGCCTACATTCAAATCCCTTTTAGTATAAATTGTCTTCCACCTCCCCCCAACACCCATCCTTGACTTATGGCAAGAATGGGGAAACTGTGTCCCTCCAGATGGTGTTGGACTACAACTCCCATCATCTCTGACCATTGGCCATGCTGGCTGGGACCAATGAGAGTTTTAGCCCAACAGCAACTGGAGGGCCACAGGTTCCCCATTCCTGATGCCAAGGACTAAGAACTTCAGGTCACCTCTCAATCTTCACTTAAACAAAGATCTGGTTTAGTTTGTGTGTGGGCAACCTTCAGTGATTGCCCTGAAATTTTGTGCCATGGCAGAGGGCACAAGTTCAGTTTCTTGCCGTGAGAGATACTTTGGTATTGTCAATCCTTTCTTTACTCCAATGTTTTAACAATCCATCCCATGCAAACAATTTCTCATGGAAGCTAATTGTCTCAGGTTGAAAGGACAGATCCATCGCTTTACTAAAAGGTGCGTGACACATCACTAGGTTGTTCTAAGATGTCAGTCATGGAAGATCACCTTCATGTCACAGGAATGGTTTCTTTCACTAAAAGGGTTTAAGCAAGAGTTGTCTGGAGCCAGGCTCATTGTTTGAAGTTGCCTGCACGGCACCTTAATGATTTGTATTTGAAAGCTTTTGATGTACTTTCAGGGGCTTGGTGCCAGTGCAAAGTATGAATAAGTGATCTTCCCCTGTTTGGCTGCCTAGCAGTTGAGCACAGCTAGCAAATATCCTTGCCCAAGGAGCAACACACACACACACACACACACACACACACACACACTAGTTCTACCTGCCAAATGAATGTCTTAATTTTTCTGCCTTTTAACCAGTTAAACTATTCATTTATTGGCTGAACATACACACACGGGCATTTTACCCAGACGTCAATATGTGTACCTTACTGACATACTGAAAGACGCATAAGGTAACTTACAATTTGAGTGAAGACAGAAATAATGTAAACAGAGAAGTCACAATGGGTTTTCACCCATGATGTGCAACTGGCTTCCGTTCCTCGTGACCTCACTATCTGCATGACAAACGCATATACTACAGATGCCACTGGACTTCTCCAAACTCAAGCTCAGAGAAGAGCCTTGAGGTTTTGAAAAACCCGCCCTCAGAAGGTGAGGAGAGTCTTACAACCTGCAAATTTCCTCTTCATCTTAAAATTAGAATCCAAGCACTCAGAGACAAAGTCACATCTTCCCCATCTTCACTGCACTCTTCCACCATCCCCAAAGTCATCCCCACCCAAACACGCTCTCCCCACCCTTCCCTGGTTGTTGGCAGTGGCAGAAGAAGAGACGAAAGGAAGCCTTTCATCCTCCTCCCTGTCTCCTCTTTCTCTCCCCACCATCCCGCCATCACATAGGCTAACAGGGTGACATGGATTGGTACATGGTAGAGCTGTAGTAATTTTTGAGCCCCTGCAATGCAATACAATACAGCACCGCTTGAAAAGAACTACAGTACAGCTACCATAACACACCAAGCCCCATCGCACACACTTTTAGTCTGCACATTGCTCCCTGTTGCACAGTCTAAAAAAGTGACGGGGCTCGGTGGATGGTTGGCCCACGTATAAGACAGCTGCTTATAACTGGATTCCTAATGGTGACTTTGTATATACAGTTTGGGCAAAACCCATCGGCCCAGGATGTTTTCCTGCACAAGTCCCATTGACGTGTATGGTTTAGCTCTTGTGCAGCCCCATTCAGTTCAATAGGGCTTGTGATAGAAAACTTTCCAGCGGATAGTGCCCATATCAATTCCTGCTTCGGCACTTCATATTTATCCTAGAACATATGAACTTGGTTAACTATTTGCTAACTTCTTTACTTTTTGTTTTAAAAGCAGTTAATAAAAAGAAAGAAGAAAAATATGAAACACCTGAACGTCCTTATTGCAAACTCTGAGAAGTATTTTTTTTAATATAAAAGAAATCCAGATTGCACTCAAACCATTGATGACTTCTCTCCTTGACACCCTTTCTTTTCCACCCCCTCTATTTATAGGTTTACACACACACACACGAATAGAGGTCTTTATGCAAAGAAAGATCATACAAACATGTGACCTACACATATAAATAATTCAGTTGCTTTGTAAAAAAAGTTTTTTTAAAAAAACAAACACCAAAATTTATGTAACTTCTGCCATGTTGACCAGAATCAGCAGACAGAAAGCTCTCTGTATCTTCATTCCTTTCTGTGCCTGAAGAGGCCTGAGGGAGCTGAGCACACCCACACTCGAGTCGTTCACTAGGTTACAATCTACACTGAAAAACCTTCCTTTTTTGAGGCCTTGATATGCTGGGACTTGTTTTAAGCAGAATTGCCACTCAGTATCCACACAAAAATGAAGAATGGATCTCACATCCTTATTGTGCATGTCTGTGCCACAGAGCAATGTCTAGAGTGGAAGGTACATGAGAAGTGGGTGGTTGTTTTGCAACCATGTGGGAACACTCTCCTCCCCTTTCAGCTAAACAGATGCATAGGCACCCCTGCACAGACGGTTACCTGTATAGTTATTTTGTAGGTGGTTTCACTCCAGTCGCATCTAGTGGTCTATGTCCAGTCTCTTCCGGTGGTCTATGTTGGGAGGGTGGACACTGAAAAACTTCCCTTTCCCCCACCCAACTCCCCTCCCCTGGTCTTTTCCCTCTGTGGAGGTGGGCTAATTTTACCCATCAGTGAAATTCCCCACCCCTCCTGAAGCAAGTATGCATCACAGAGAGAAGCACCCAGGGAAACCTCACCCACCATGTTCCTCCCCAATCCCATCACTTTGGAGAGCTGATGGAAGAACAGTATGCCTTTTGTAGGGAAGAGCTTCCATCAGATGTAGAACTGTGCTCTGGTTCCCCCACCAAAAAGCATTCTCCACCCCTCTCCAAATCAATGGGAAGCCTCACCCACACTGCCCCAAATGCCATGTCACAAGCAGTAGCACACCTCTTTCCTCTCACTTTCCTTATTGTCCTCCATACTCACTCATCTGACAAGCGCCAATGAAGTCAACAGGACTTACTGTATATGATTGCATTGATACCTTCCTGTTATTTATTATATTTATACCCCGCCTTTTTTCCTGCAAGGAACCCAAGGCAGCTTACATAATCTTCCTCCTCTCCATTTTATCCTCACAGCAACCCTGTGAGGCAGGTTAGGCTGAGAATCAGTGACTGGCCAAAGTCACCCAGTGAGTTTCATGGCCAAGCAGGGACTGTTACATCATCATCATCATCATCATCATCATCATCATCATCATTTTAGGAAGGGGAATGAAAGAGAATAGGGTAGCCAGGAAGGCTGGAACAGCCACTCCTAACTTCCTTCAAAGGAGGAATGTGGGTGCGGGAAAGAAACAATGTGAAATATGTCACAGTGGTGTGACATTTTGATTTGACGCACCAAATGTACCTAACTGAGATTACAGTAAAGTTGGGCACAGCAGTGCAGCTACGCTCGTGCACTTTTTTGAAGATAATTTTTAAAATGCAGTTATTCACAGCTCTGCCATTGTGTACATGTACTTTGAAAAGTAGTGTCCCAAAAAAATTAAATGGCTGACTTATCCAGCCTGCTCAGTGACAGTCAGCAAATGGAGGATAGACTCTTATTTCCTGCCCAGGGTAAAAGGTGAAGACGGGAAAGATAAGTTGCAAGGCTGAAGCTATACCCACCAATAATATGCCACTTGGCCGCACCAAAATCACTTCTCTAGGTACACCGCAATAAGCAAAAAAGCCATCATAAAAGGGTATCCAAAATGCCAGAAAATAGAGGCAGAATTTGCAGGAGGACTAGGTGTTGGTGAATGCATTGTGTGGTCTATGAGTGAGACAGATTTTCATAGATTTCATAAAATAGTGGGAAGGAGCCTACAAGGCTATCGGGTCCAACCCCCTGCTCAATGCAGGAAACTAGAGGAGGGGTCTCCCATCCAAGTAATAACCAGGCCTGACCCTGCTTAGCTTTCCACAGTCAGACAAGCTGAGCCAGCGTGATGTTGAAGTAATGGGGGGGGGGGGAACTCTAGTGTATATTGGTCCTAGGTGAGGTTTTAACCTATGAATGTGAAGCTACCAATTCAAATCCTGGCATTCCCAAATCTGAACCCAGTTTTTTGTTTGTTGTTGTTGGTGGTGGTGGTTAGCACAGTCCCACTTGCAAACAAACAAATCTCTTCCTTGGGTGCAATACCTTGCCAGTATTATATTGGGACTCATCAGAAACATTCTGCACAATGAAGCAGGGTTGTTTTTTTCATTGAGTTTGATAGCTGGCCAAAGTGTTAGCTGAAGCCCTTCTGCTATAAGCAGCCCAGGGCATGCAACAATTAAAATGAGGTAGTTAAAAAATAATACAAGTCTTTTAAAAAATCCAGCATTAAAAGAGAAAGAGCGGGGGGCAGAAAAACAATCCTGCATTTTAAAAAAAATGCAGCTAGGGAAAATTAAATGCCTTCCCGAATAAATATATTTTCTGCAAGTGAAGGAATCATAGCACAGTGCACACTAAGCAGATCTTCCAGATAAGGAAGTTCCTAGGCCTAGGTGCTGCCACAGAAAAGTCTATGAAGAACTACATTTTTTACTCTTTATCTAGCCTGGGTTGCAGCTTTGCTTTTTTTAAAAAAAAACAAACAACAACACACCTAACCTCTACAAAACAAGCAGAAATTCAATTGGTGAGGTTTTGCAAAGTTCCCATTCATTTCAGTTATGCTTGTAAAGCAAAAGAATCCTTTGTGGAAATCACCCACAGTAACTAAGGAAGGTAAATGGGAACTTGCTTTGCAAATTCATACTCCTGTATTCATTCAAATGCCTGATGTTGATCCAGAAATAAGCTCCAGCCAATTCATTCCAGCTCTAGTTTACAACAGTCATATTTTACTGACTTCAATGTTCTTATTCCCAATTCACATTAGTGTGAGGGGTGGGTTGGGGTTGGGGGGAAGTTTGAGCTGAATTTTTAACTGCAGACGACAGCTGGGTATGGAACCATAGCACCATGCATGACTAAAACAGATTCATTTCAGCAACTGGGGCAGCAAAATCAAGTGTTAAGTTAAGCCAAGTAGAGCATCGGGAGACATAGATGGGGAATGGGAAGGTGTTGTTAACACAAAAGAGAAGCCTCAGGTTCCGTTCCAAAGGTGTATGTTCCAAATTTGCTTAGTATATATTGCTCCTCCTGACAAGTGGAAAGAGGAAACAAAGCAGAGCAGTGAGACCTCTTAATGTATCACATATATTAACATACCAGGAAATGCTTAAAGATGCAACTGGACATTTTAGATATGGAAAATAACAGCATACGGAAAATGTGTAACACAATAGGGCCTTGCATGTACTATGTATTCATTTCGTAAACATCTTGACTGTAAAATCTAGGGATGAGCAAACAAGGGATGCTCGCAATTGCCCAGCTTCTCTGAGCATCAATTTGATGCTCATCTCTCCTTCAATTTCCTCAATTGCTTGTGACTGCTGTTCAATTTGCATGAAGAGGAAAATTGTGCCAATCAGATGTGATCAAACAGGAAAATTGTGCAAAAATCTGATTATTTTTCCAAGTAGTGCAACTTTCCCCAATGACTAAAGCATGAAACTGCATATTTTTTAAAATTGTGCAATTTGAAATTCCTTTTTCTCTGAAATTTGTGTACTTTTTGAACGCAATCGTATATTCAAGAATTTAACATTTTCAGAGAACACATTCTTGTGCTTGTGTTCAGGGTTACGAATGGGGTGAGTGCAAATGAAATGTTCATATATCCCCTAGTAAAACCTGCATAAAGGTTGTACCTTTCAGACTACGATATCCTTTCTTCCTCGATACATACTGATCGATTCTCACTTTTTACGTCCCTTCCTTATATAGAAGAACTCATTCTAAACTGACCTAATAGATCCATTCGGGTTGGCAAAACTGGCTGATGCTGATAATGAGTGAACAGTGTGATTTCTATTCCTGGAGAAAATGTCCATATTTTAGCCCTTGAGTTTGCAGTTCAGTAAGACACTAAAATAGGGGTGGTTTGTATGTTATCCGGGCAATACGAGTGCTGCCAGGATGCCAAATCACTTGGGCATCTAAATGTGCAGTTAGCTAACCATACACAAAAGAATTTGGACAACATTAACCATGCCAGGGAACTCCTCCTCTTGATAGGGTATGGTTTGCCAGTGATGACTGAACTTTCCCCAGAATTCTGCGGAACAGCACTACATTCAGGGAATGTCCAGGGAACAATGTTACATCCAGGGGAGAAATTGGTGGCTGCCAGTTGGCACATGCCAAGAGGACATTCTCCATTGCCTGTGGTCACAGAGCTAACCCCCCCCCCAACTACTACCACCCACCATTAATGGTAAGTTGCACTCCTATCTCTACAAACCTTTCATGGAATATATTTTTGCAGGGGAGCATTTTGAGCAGAAACTTTTCCCTTGAGAACTTTTGACTCAACCTTAGTTTGAACATACTATCATGAGTCACAGGCAACCTCAAGGCATATGAAAGAAGAATATACTGAAATCTAACTTAAAATGCTAATAGCAAAAAAACTGGATTAAGGCCCTCACTTTGCACTGTACAAAAGTTGAGTGTTGTTTTTATGTAAAAGCACTCTCTCAGAACTGACTCATCTCTCAATGCATGTGTCTACAGATCTGGTTTCTCAAGCAAGTACAGGATGATCTGACCAATAAGAATCTGGCACACCAAATCATCCTTTGCCAGCTTGTATCTCAAAAATCCAAATTAATCCTGCTTGCAACCAACAAGAACACCATGTACGAATTTGCATGCAAAACCGCACAGAAAAGGTGTGGTTTCTAGTCTAAACACAGCTGTTAAAACCATAGCAAGTAATATGGGAGACATTTCCTGTGTCCCCATTTCCAGTGCACTACAGTGTCCCTGCATTTCATTAGCTCTCTGTCGGCATCTATATTTCACCACTGAAATTGCACGGTAAGACCTACTGGTCATGAGACATGAAGGTTGCATAACAAAGTTCAACCATTTCTCTGCCTCTGCTTCAGAAGCCAACACTTACCATGCATGAGCTGGGATGGTTATGAGTTAAGAGATAACAGCTGAATTCAATTTCAGAAATGCTCTTGGGGGCCACATTCCAGTGGTGGGTAGGGCCAAATGCAAAGGGGAAGGGCAAAGGGGGTGGAGCCCAAACTACAAAAAACATTATACAAAAAATACTAGTATAATGTAGCTTAAAGTTCTTACTGGCAGTAACTAAACCTTGAGGAGCATTTCAATCTTTTAGAATGGTGGGGGGGGGGATGCACAAAAGCCAGGACACGACTAAAGGGTTGACAGTTGGGGGAAAGGGTGTGTGGCCATCTGGCTAACTCCAGAGGACTGGTTTGGGACCCCAAGAGGAAGAGGCTCCCATCATACTCTGCTATTCTCATGACTGAGCTTCCATCTTTCCTGCTATGGCTGGATCAGGCTCAGCCCTGGGTCCAAACTATGGGGCAAATCCAATAGCGAGTCAGTAGAAAGGCAAAAGGTTAAGCATAGTTTTATCAATCCAGCAAGAGGACAGTTCAAAGCAGTAGCAGGATGACAGTTCAAGAGCACAGTATTGCCAGTCAAAGAAGGAGAAGTCCAAGAGCAGGTCAAGGTCAAAACACAGGTTAGCAGTCCAACACAAATGCAGACCAAAGGTCAGCAGCACAGAGGATCAGTCACAAAGCAAAGCAAGGGTTCAAGGCACTGGAGCTGGTAGAAAGACATTGTTCCAGCAGCTAGCAAGTTCCAACTGAAAACTTATATAGTCAGAGCTTCCAGAGCCCCACACGAGGCTCAGCTGCAGGTCACCAACACTTTGGCAGGAATCTTCAGGGATGTTGAAGAGTCCTTGGTCTCGAGTCTCGAGTCGAGTCACGAGTCTTTGGACCCGAGTCTTGAGTCCGAGTCCTTGGTCCAAAATGGTCACTCACGAGTCACGAGTCACTCCCAAAACTGACTCCACGAGTCCCTATTAAAATCAATGGGGTTTCCCCCCAACAAAATAAGGCTACTTCAGATGTGTGGCTTAAATAAATTCTATTTATTTAAGCCTTTTTATTTCAAAACTCTGCAACTGATTTTGGCAAGAACAGACCAGGCAGACAAACCCAAAATAACCAGGCAGGCAGAGGAGGCAGGGAACCCCAAAGCAGGCAGGCAGGCAGAGGCCTTTGTCTTGGACAATTCAAACTGTGGAACTGGTTAAGAAGAGACCACGCAGGCAGAGGAGGCAGGAAACCCCAAACAGGCAGGCAGAGGCAGCCAAACCCAAAATGTCTGACCCTAACCCAAACCCCCCACAACAACACATCAGTCAAAATAAATCTCAACACATCGTTGGGGCTGCGCTCCTGGTAGCTGTCCATAGTGGCTGAGCAGCGGCGCGCCTCGCTTCCATGCGCTCTTCACCGGTGATCGCACTCCTTCTGGCACAGCCAGAAGACTCGTCAACAGCCCAGGGATGTTGACGAGTCCTTGGTCTCGAGTCCCGAGTCGAGTCTCAAGTCCCATTAAAAATATTGGGACTCGAGTCCGAGTCGAGTCAGAGGGGGGACTCAGTCCGACTCACGAGTTGAGTCCTCGAGTCCGAGTCCCCATCCCTGGGAATCTTATTCATCAATAAGACTTTGCTCATGAGGAAGCTTTGCTCATGAGGAGCCCAAGTGCAACAGGTCTTGAGGTGTGTGCTTTGCCTCCACATAGCAGCCTGTGCCTCCACCTTCTGGAGATGATGAGTTTGAGGGCTGGGTTCAGCTTCCTCCTCTGGCAGCAAGGGTGAGGAACAGTTCTCAAGGGGTTCCTCGGAGTCCACTGCTGCTGTCCACTGTATCTTCTATACTGGTGCCAGAGGTGCCTGGAGTTTCACTAAAGTCACCCCCCAACAAATACATATGCTACTCATCTGAAGAGTCATCCCAGCCTATGTCAGGGTCAGGCATGAGGCATGACACCATCCCTCTAACCCAGTCCCTTTTATCTGCTACGTCAGTCAACATTTGTTCCTTCCTAACCTTCAGTCTACTATTCCCATGTGTATCTGCCTGGTTCTGCTGGCTTCCCCTTAGCCCAGGGCTCTCCAACCTTGGGTCCCCAGATGTTGCTGGACTACAGCTCCCATAATCCCTTGCCATTAGCCATGCTGGCTGGGTATGCTGAGAGCTGTAGGCCAGCAACATCTGGGCACCCAAGGTTGGAGAGCCCTGCCTTAGTCCCACATGCCAGCTACCCATTCCTGCTCCCCCTGCTCCCCCATATGGCAACCGATCTGGTGAGATGAGTGAATCTCACTAGACATCTATAACATATAGAAAAGATAGAATTAAATAGTAATTAAAAGATCTAATCACATTTTTTAATTAAGCAAGGACAACAGTAAGCCTTAATTAATAAAGCTTTAATTTGAAAAGAGAGTGTCTGGAGAGAAACAACAAAAAGCATATCAAAAGCCAATCGATTGAAGTCTTGTGCTATGAACGAAAGTTGACAGTTCTTTGCATTGCTTATGCTCTCATTCACAAAAAGGAAAGTTGAATAAATGTACCCATAGTTGTAGTAGTAGTAGTAGTAGTAGTAGTAGTAGTGCTAGTAGCATAGAACATATAGGCCAGGTGAAATAGCTCACAAAAATCTATTAAAAGCTTCTGCAAACACTACAGACAGTTTGGTCTGACTCTGACATGCACAGGGAGTTCAAACCACCTTTGCCTCAAAGATCAGTTCTCTGGGCTTTGCATAGTTACCCGCAGCCTTCAGATTTCCCCTTTTGGGGAGGGGGTGTTTACTTAGTCCTGAATTACAAAAACAGACTTTTTTTACAAAAATGAAAGCACACTCTGCACTAGTGGAAAATCTTATTTTGTATTTGGAGCTATAGAATAACTTCTGGTTATATTATTATTATTATTATTATTATTATTATTATTATTATTATCATCATCATCATCATCATCATCACCACCACCACCACAGCCAGCACCACCACCACCACCACCACCACCACTACTGTTTGGTGACATCACTGCTGGTAATGTGCACCATGGAAGAAAAGAAGTGGATTGGTGAAGGTTTGCTTAGCCTGGAAAGCATATTCTTCCTTAATAGCTGTGTAGCACCAAAAGGTTGAGCAAGTACAGCCTTTGACACCTCTCCAGTATGCTGTCAGGAAGAGGCATACTGCTGAAGTATAACAAAAAATAAATTTATTTATTTATTTATTTATTATATTTATCAATCGCCCATCTGGCCGGCCACCCGGCCACCCTGGGCGATGTACAACCAAAATACAGCAACACAACACAATAAAATATAATAATTAAAACAATATAAAAATTCTTATTAAAAACCTAACCCACCCCATATTCCCGCCTGAACAGCCATGTTTTTAATGCATGGCGGAAGCTCATCACAGAGGGGGCATGGCGAAGGTCACTAGGGAGGGAGTTCCATAATGTGGGGGCCGCCACAGAGAAGGCCCTCTTCCTAGTCCCCACCAGCCTGGCTGCTCTGGCTGATGGGATAAGGAGAAGGCCGTCCGTAAATATAGACCCAAAGAGGCTGTCCATCCTGCCAAGGATATCTGGCAGAGTAGTCTGGAGAGTAAGCCCTTAGAGCAGGGGTGCTGAACCTCTTTCAGCCCGAGGGCTGAATTCCATTCTGGTGGTGGGTAGGGCCAAGGGAAAAAGGGGCAAGGCCAAAGTACCAGCATCTGGCCTGTGGCTTACGCTGGCTCAGCTTGTCTTGAGTGTGGAAAGCTAAGCAGGGTCAGGCCTGGTTATTATTTGGATGGGAGACCTCTCCTCTAGTTTCCTGCATGGAGCAGGGGGTTGGACTCGATAGCCTTGTAGGCTCCTTCCAACTCTATGAAATCTATGAAATCTTTTAGCTTAAAGCTCTTACTGCCAGTAACTAAGCCGATGAGGGGAAAACTGCACAAAAACAGGGAAAACTCCAAACGATTGGTGATCAGGGAAATAGGGTGAGGGAGATCATGAGGACAAGATTGGGACCCCGGGGCTGAGGTTCTGCACCCCTGCCTTAGACAGAATAGGAGAAAAGAAAGAACAGCTTGCTAAAACAACCCCTGGGCCCCTTCCAATAACCCACTTCGCATTTACGAATGTGAATATGGAACCAGAAGGTGGCAGTCACTGAATAAACAAATAAATCTTCTGAATGGGGCATTAAATTCCCCCTCGCTCGTGGGAAGGCATCAAATAAAACATTTTCAGACACTAACCCTAGAAGTATTCCACTTACAGCACACAACACCCATTTGGAAGTGACATTTCCCTCAAAGGGCCAAATTATTTCACTTGCTTTACCTGACTTCAATATTCTAGATCTCCGCTGGATCTTCCTAAAATGAAGAAATAATGTCATGCCAGCCCATCCCTTCTTAAAGTCTGTGTGTGCGTGCATGTGTGTACCTTTGTTCCAAAACACATATTAATGTGTTCATGTTTGAATAATTTGTCTCAAGTATTGGCATGTATAATAGCATATCTAATAATGCATATCTATTTTTTAAAGAGTTGCTGGATGCAGTGAGCCCTAATTGATTTTCCACTAAAATCTTCACCAGCCCTAGAATGCATTTAAGTTAAGTTGGATATAACCGTGGCCAATTCCTCTGTGCATGTTGGCTTTGTACCAAGAGTATTTTAGGAGATTCTTCCCTTAGGCATACAGAATACTACAAGTACAGTTCTTTCTGTTCTTTATTGTTCTATTTAACTTTGCCAACAGTGACATTACTGAACCCTCTGGTGATGCCAACTCAGAGGACTGAGGCGAGTTGATGGCCCAGTTCACACGCTCATTTTTGGCTATTTTCCTCCATGTAAGCTACGTCTGTGTATACAGTCATCCAGAGGAGGTACCATGTGAACCAGACATGTCTGCCCTGGATACATTTTGCCACAATTTCAGCCACTGAAGTGGTACCAAAAATACTGGAAGGCTCGATCATGGAAATTGCTGCAGAATGTTCCCATGTAGCAGCTAGTCACACAGTACTTCTTCTATACAGTCACAAGTATTTATTTACTTAGGGCACAATCCTATGCATGCTTAGACAGAAAAATAAATGTAATATCAGATTAAGAAATTAACACAAATCTTGCAAGTAGCAAAGATGATCACAGATGCATCTTCAAAAACACATTTTGTGGGTAATAGCACTAAACGTTCAAGGTGTGTACATGCTCACCACAGCTGTATATTTATGTTTAGCGGAGACTAAACAGACATTTTTGAACTTTCAGAGAGGAAAAGATGAAAGAGCCTGCTCTAATTAAGAGCATGTTCTACTTTAACACGCAGTTGGTTTGATTACATAGTTACCTTACACGCAAACCTCGCCAATCCCCTAATTTGGAGGGGGGATTTCCCCAATATATCATGTATTTCAGTTAACAGGCAGTTGCCAGATAAATCATTATGCTAAATAAATTACAGAATGGGATTCCTATCAAGTATAGATCCTTGATGTAAAGTAATTTTCCTGTGGGCCAATCTAGAATCTGAGGAATTATAATGTTTGTTTTTAAGAAAGAAAAGCCTCAAGTTAAGGGGAGAAAAGCCTTTAAAATATGTTAGTGGCCGCAATCCAACAGCCGTGATGTACCCCTGCAAGGGCTTCCCAGTTCCCTTCTATCACCCAGGGAATGTTCTATGCGTGCAATGGGAAAGCTCAGTGCAGTGATGCACACACAAGAACACTGCATTCATCCTTTTTTCCATTGTGTGAAGGACACACTGGTACATCTGCCTTGCATAGAGCTTGTGTGCTCTGAATGCAGGTGAAGATAGTGCACCTCCCAGCAGGAGGTGGCGGTGGTCGGCGGCGGTAATGTACAACATCCCTCTTTGTCTAATACCTGGTGCCAATTGTGATGTCATTCTGGTGCCAGGTGAAGATATTTGACCCAGCTTTTAGCATGTCATATCAATTGTATGAGGGTTTTATCTGCTTTGCCAAAGTTTTATGTCGAGGTTATAGATTTCATAGATCATAGAGTCGAAAGGGGCCTATAAGGCTATCAAATCCAACCCTCTGCTCAATGCAGGAAACTAGAGGAGGGGTCTCCCATCCAAGTAATCACCAGGCCTGACCCTGCTTAGCTTTCCACACTCAGACAAGCTGAGCCAGCGTAAGCCACAGGCCTGTTTTTTTGTGCCAGTGTTCTGTTCTGTAGTGTGATTTTTTTTAAAAAAATAATACATTATATACTGATGTTTTCCAATCCTGACTAAATGCATGGATAACTTTACTGAAGTGCAGCCTAAAACTTTTTTTTTAAATGTAATATTCCTTATAATAATATCATTTACAACATAAAGTGCTCAATGTCTCAAATCGATGTTTTTATTGATTTTTATCCAATATGTGGTTATTGATATTTTGTTGTATCCACTTTGTATGATTTTTTTTAATCTTGTAGCCCTTGAGAGGGCTCCACCCTTAAAGATGGCCTAAAAATAATTGTAAATAAATGAAAATAAAAGAAAGAAATCATAAAGAAAAAAAAGAAAAGTCTACCTCACAGGGTTGTTGTGAGGATAAAATGGAGAGGAGGAGGAGGATTATGTAAGCCACCTTGGTTTCCTTTCAGGAAAAAAAGGCGAGGTATACATATAATAAATAAATAAATAAATAAATAAATAAAAGTCATAAATAATAATGATAATGCAATGATAAGTAATGCAATCTTTTTGTCACATTCAATTTCCCTGAAAGGAATAGAAAATCCATCCTATACTTCCAAAAATTAATAAAATGATTCCAATTTAAAGTAAATCTCCTCATACAAATATCCCCTTTCCAGCTTTCTTCTCAAAATCTTTTAATTTATTTATTTATTTCAGTTATTTATTTATTTATTTATTACATTTATGAATCGCCCATATGGCCAGCCACCCGGCCACCCTGGGCGATGTACACTCCAACAATAAAACAGACTTACACAATTAAAACAGTGTAATGTTTTTTAAAAAATCCTAACCTACCCCATATTCCTGCCTGAAATACCACGTTTTTAATGCGTGGCAGAAGCTCATCACTGAGGGGGCATGGCGAAGGTCACTAGGGAGGAAGTTCCATAACTTGGGGGCTGCCACAGAGAAGGCCCTCTTCCTAGTCTCCACCAGCCTGGCTGCTCTGGCTGATGGGACAAGGAGAAGGCCATCCGTGGCAGATCTTGTTGAGCGGCCTGCTTGATGTTGCTGGAGGCACTCCTCGAGATAAACTGGACCGGAGCCATGTAGGGTTTTAAAGGTCAAAACCAACACCTTGAATTTGTTTCGGCAAGCAACTGGTAGCCAGTGCAACTCCTTAAACACTGGAGTGATGTGATCACGTTGGCAGCTGCCTTTAACCAGGCGAGCCGCCGCATTCTGTACCAGCTGTAGCTTCTGAACCGTCTTCCAGGGTAACCCCATGTAGAGCGCATTACAGTAGTCTAGGCGAGAGGAGACCATGGCATGAACCGCTGATGGGAGCAGATGATTAGGAAGGTAGGGGCGCAGCTGTCGTATCAGATGGAGTTGATACAGCGCCACCTGGCTCACAGCTGACACCTGAGCCTCCATGGACAGCTGGGAGTCTAGAATGACCCCCAAGCTGTGGACCTGGTCCTTCAGGGGCAAATGTACTCGATTCAGCATCAGGTCAACCTCCTCTAACCTCCCCTTGTCCCCCACCAGAAGTGCCTCGGTCTTGTCAGTCTTGACTTGTTTTAAGTCAAACAAAAACAGAGCCTTTCCTTTTGTAGAAGGGAACCAGAAGCCCTGCCTTGCATTTGTGGGATTCTGGAACAAACAAGCCCTATGCAGACGTTTGCCTGCTGATGTGTAGGGCCAAAGTGGGGAGGGGCATGTGAGCATGCACGTAAGCTACACGCACACTGAATATTAGGTATCATGGAGAAGGGTTCTAGCCCAGCCTTTATTGAATTGGTTTGATTTGTACCCAGCCTTTCTACCAAAAAATGGCACTCCAGGTGGCATTTCCCTGATATGCTAGTTTTGAATGAATAGAGGGACTTTTATGAGGAAGCACTCAAATATGTGACTCACCCACCTCACAGCTGCAGTCTCCAGTGGCACATTCCAAGAACCGTTCCTCCAGGTACTCTAGGCCTTGAAGCGATATCAAGCAACACACCAAACCAGATTTCTAGATTATATCATCCATGTAGCTTCATTAGTTTACACCCATAGCCTTGATTTACGATTGTTTAAACTTGGTCTGCCTTCTTTAGGCTCCTCTCAGAGGTCACAATGTTGCAGAAAATTTGAGAGACTTGAAGAATGAAAACATTGTGAGGAGGAGTATTAGACAATCATTGTTTTCAGTCACACCTCCCTCTTGCATTGGTGGCCCTTCTGGCCTCACTTTGTAAGAAAATCAATTCCCTACTCCTGCGTCTCTTGTACTCATCTGAAATAACTATAGATCTGGATGCATCTGATGGATCTTATGCCAAAAATGAATTTGTTAGTCTTTAAGGTACAACAGGTCTTTTCGTTGTTATTAAGTAAGCAGGGCACAGAAGTCGTTTCCGGAAAGA
Source organism: Shinisaurus crocodilurus (assembly GCA_021292165.1). Classification (NCBI taxonomy): domain Eukaryota; kingdom Metazoa; phylum Chordata; class Lepidosauria; order Squamata; family Shinisauridae; genus Shinisaurus; species Shinisaurus crocodilurus. The sequence continues at coordinate 106,967,432 of CM037877.1, forward strand.
TTGAGAGGAGGTGTTTGCTTGTTTGTTTTACAAGAAATTGACAAGCTTTGGAATTACATCGCGCACGTGTGTGTGTGTGTGTGTGTGATTTTATATATATATAGCCGCCTTGGGTTCCTTGCAGGAAAAAGGCAGGATATAAATATAATAAAAAAATAATACATATATACATCATTCATATATATATATATATATATATATATATGAATGATGTATATATTTTTTATTTTTTTATTATATTTATATCCTGCCTTTTTCCTGCAAGGAACCCAAGGCAGCTTACATAATACTCCTGCTCCCCTCCATTTTATCCTCACAAAAACAACCCTGTGAGGCAGGTCAGGCTGAGAGTCAGTGACTGGCCCAAAGTCACCCAGTGAGCTTCGCGACCGAGTGGGGACAAGAACCTGGATCTCCCAAGTCTCAGTCCAACACTCTAACCACTACGCCACACTGGCTCTTACATATTTTGTAAATACATATATGTACTGAACTCCCCTGCTGTTGTTTTTTAAGTCATTCATGGATTTAAACCGTGCTGCCTTGCATCACTAGATGTCACTGTTTCCAGGTTAGAGAGTAAGCATTCTGCATGGTGTATGTTGCTGCAATGCAGCATCTCGTTTTCTGTTAGTGAAGAAAGAATCAAAAGCATCTGAAGTCTCAGCAAGCAGAGGAGTATGAAAGGTTTGTCTACTCCCATTTCCAAATTTACCTCTTCCAAAATGCACTGATTTTATTCTAATGTGGGCACATACACTTACATTTTAGATCCCCTGTCCAAGTCGGTTGCAATGTTAAAATATTAGTTGACGTACAAGCCAACACACTAATGTTTAAAACTCTTCAACATTTACAGTAAAACTCCCCCCCCCTTTTGGCTAATCAGGAGAACATTTAGTTAGCAAGACGAACCCAGAGCACTGCAATCAGAGAAACACTCTCATTGGCTTTTTGCAAGGGATAGCTCGTGTGGACATTGCTTGCCATTTGAAATCCTCCATATTCTGTACAGAGCAGGCATACCTGAGTCAGGTGCTTCGTCCTCTTGGAGAAACTGACTTGGCAAGCCAGACTTTCATTCACTACACCGAATGCCCTTTACACAGTATGCCATTTATTGGCATCTGTTCACATTCTAGGTCAACTAAGGTCAGTTTGTTGCCAGGCCACCTTTTCTACACCTGGAATGGCAACGTACATTAGTAATCTGAAAAAACCGTGCTAAGCGTTATACCTCCATTACTTGCTGGCATTGTGATGATCCTTCTTGATGGATGCGCTTTTGTTTTGTTTTCTTTGCTGTGATACCTTATAATTATGATTTGATCTTGCAATGCAATATATTTTTAAATAGTCACACCCCTCACCTACTTCCTTTGCTCTCACATAGAGATGTGCAAACCAGCCAGACTTAAGCTTGCAGAGGTTCTCCAAATTCCACGTCAAAGCTGGTTCTTCTGACTCATGTCTGAATCAGATCGCAGGCATTGTTGTTGTTGTTTTCCCCTTTTTGTATGGAAATTCATATTTGATGTGCATTTTCCTAAATGCATGCATCAACTGGGCAGTATCCAATGGGGTCTAGTTGCACCCCCTCTGATTCTGTTATGCCCCCACCGGTGTGGTTCCATAAGTGGCCACTCGTGCTGCTTCCTTTGCGCAAGTGGAACCCTTGCACAACGGAGATTTAATGCTTCCTAGAGGAAGCCTGCAAAATGAGCAAAAATCCTTGTTTCTGGATCAGGAAAGGTCAGTGAAGCTCCCTTATGTGAGCCCCACTGACCTGCCTCATTCCAGAAATGAGCATTTCTGCACATTTTTGGTTGCTCCCAGAAGCACTAAACCTCCGCTGCACAGGCGGTGGATGCCACTTGGGCAATGAAATTGGTGGGGGGGTGCAGTGCCCCATTGGATACGGCCTATATAGTGTTCATTTGTGAAAAGTACACATTTTCCTCCCAATGATTAATGCACGTTTCTGCACATTTTTCAAATGTACATATTTTCTCATGCAAATATGTTTGTTCCGCAAATCACACTGCAAGCAAGCTCAAAAATGTACTGACTGACTTCAACCACAGATTGCATTCAGCTCTGCATTCAGTTCCGGGAGGTGCAGACTGGGTAAATTCTGTTCAAAAACAACCTGAAATGAATTTCTCATACATACCTACTTTGGAGTTGTTCCTATTTCTGCATCTGCCACATGCCACACCAACCTTTGGGGAGTTGGACCACATGTGAGACTATTCATCACCACCCTAGAAGCTTTTGCAAATGGTACAGGAGCCATTTCCCCCACGATGGTACCCCACATGGTGTGAATACTGATTCTTATCTCTGAATGACAAGAGATTTAAAAGAAAAGGTTGAAAACTGTGATTCTCTGGTCATTTTAACATTTTTTCAGCAGATCTGTGCAGTTTCTGAATTATGCATAGAATGCTTTGATTTCTTTGCCTTGTGACACTGATTTATTGAATAGCTTTCCCCCTTTGAAATTATTCATAGAGGTGCATAAACATTTCACTGTTCTGCAAGACCACAATAAGTTCATCTGTGGCCCTCTTTAATTCTGTGTTTTACTTGCCTTAATTAAGCTTTTCAACTATTTGTGGCTGTAAATAGGCTTGAACTATTGCTTAAATGCAAGAGCTCTGACTTTACCCTACTCCTGGTATAAACTGGTCTTGGGTCACTACTGGCAACAAAATATAAAACTAAGTAGTCGCCTACAGGGCTAGGTTAACAGGCAACTAATAAATGTAGTTCATAAATAAATTCTTTCCTAAGTGTATAAATATACAGCATCCTGCTTATTTTCACAAGAAAGCAACCCAGTCAAAACCAGGGATGGGCACTCGGACTCCAGGACTCGACTCGTGAGTCAGACTGAGTCCACCCTCTGACTCGAGTCCCACTTGAGTCCCAATATTTTTAATGGGACTCGAGACTCGACTCGGGACTCAAGACCAAGGACTCTTCAACATCCCTGGGCTGTGCCAGAAGGAGTGGGGAGGAGTGCGATCGCCGGCGAAGAGTGAGGGTGAAATTGTGATGAGACCTCACCGTTCCAGAATGGGGGCCAAACATTTAGAAAAAATCGTGTTCCTCAAATGCAACATGGATAAGTTTTAGGAAGTACAGCAAGTTTATTTTTTAAAATCATTTTCCTAAAATGCAACCTTTCAGACATTTTGGGTTTGGCTGCCTCTGCCTGCCTGTTTGGGGTTCCCAGCCTCCTCTGCCTGCCTGGTCTCTTCTTAACCAGTTCAACAGTTGAATTGTCCAAGACAAAGGGCACTGCCTGCCTGCCTGTTTGGGGTTCCCTGCCTCCTCTGCCTGCCTGGTTACTTTGGGTTTGTCTGCCTGGTCTGTTCTTGTCAAAATCAGTTGCAGAGTTTTGAAATAAAAAGGCACACTTGTGCCTAGAATTTATTTAAGCCACGCATCTGAAGTAGCCTTATTTTGTTGGGGGAAAACCCCATTGATTTTAATAGGGACTTGTGGAGTCAGCTTTGGGAGTGACTTGGGATTCGGGACTCGTGAGTCACCATTTTGGACCAAGGACTCAGCCTCGGACTTGAGACTCAGGTCCAAAGACTCGTGACTCGACTCGTGACTCGAGACGAAAGGACTCTTCAACATCCCTGGTCAAAACTACCTAGTTAACTACCTAATTACCATTTCTCTAATTCACATGATAATTCCCATTGAAGTTGTTGAACTTAATATAAATTCTACTGCACAGGCAAGGGCTTTGGGAGCACTCTAACGTCTTATAATCACTGCATTATCACCACAACAAGAAGAGCAACTTCCCTACCAGCAAGAAGATTAAAAGGTCAAAATATAGACAGAAGGAAGATGACTCTGTGTTTGGCAATTCAATTTTATCTCCTGATGTGCACTGAGATATGTGCAAGCAAATTAAAACTGGATTAATATCTAGCATAGATGCTGTGCTGTGCTGTGCTGTCCCTTAAGGAAAAAGAGAGAAACATGTTCTTCTTGAAGTGAGAGCAAGCAGGAAAAAGGGCCAGCTCTAAATGTCACGGAACATATTGAGTGTGCATTCCCATGCCTACATCAGAAGTAAGTCCTGTTGAGTTCAGTGATGCTTCCTTCCAGGTAAATGGTATAGAATTGTAGCCCTGGGTTGCAATGCTATACACACTTCCCTGGGAGTAAACTCCATTGAATACAATGGGACTTCTCAGTAGATAGATAGATATAGGATAGCACTATTAATGTACCAAAAATAAATAAACCAAGCATCCCACAGCAGCCAGCATACTGAACACCTTATACAAGAATATGAGAATATTTGACAACTGACCAACCTTTCTGTATCATAACTTTGTGCAATTAGTACACATGTATTTTGCCACAAATAAGCACTCCCACCCCACACAAGCACTTGCCAAATGAAAAAAAAACAAAACAAAACCCTGAGATTGTCACATAATCTTAGGAATCTGGGGGTTAGGAATTTTCAGGAAAACCCACCCACTGCAAACCAGAGCACAAATGAATATTCTTCTTCCCATCTCACCCCCCCCCCCCCCCCGCTTCTCCTAAGCATTGACCACTGCAAGTTCTGACGGCAAATATTCTCTGACTGTTCTCTCGACTGTGAATATTTTGAAATTTGACAATTTCACAGTAGCAGTCAACACTGGACAGCTCACACACACCGTGCAACAGCCAACATTTTGACAGTATCTGGCATGCAGTAGCTTGTTGTTGTTGTTTTTTTAGCAGTATTTGACAGTTAACATGCAGTAGTAGTCAGCCACAGCAGCATGTAACTCTGGGAACTGGGCTGAACAGGCTGAAAAGAGAACTTTTGGGAAAACGGGGGGCCAGAGAGTCTGCTGGCGAAAGAGGGGAGCAAAATGACTTCCCTCTTTGGCTTTTGTTGGTGGGAAGCGACACCCCACCCCCACCCCCGCTCTGGAGGCCAGCAATACAAGCAGAATATTGAATGCGGCAATATCAAAATGACTATCGATAGAACAATCTAAGCAGAAAACAATAAAAGATGGGGAAATCTAAGAACATATACAAGCAGAAGTAACAATGATCTCTACATTGCCTATAATGCAAACACAGCCATTGTACCCACAATTACAGATAGCAATTGAGTACTCGCCATAAGCAAAGCAAAACAAAACAAACTTCTTGCACATGGACATCTGAATGTCAGGGGGCAGGGTTCTAGTTTAGCCTTCTCCCTGACATGCTTGTTTTCTGTATGCAGGGAATGGTTTGGGGGAGGGGGTGCTGAAACATGTGACCACCACTTTGCAGTGTTCCACTGACATTGATCACTGCCTTCTTTTTCCTTTTCTTTTTAAGTGAGTTAACGATGTGAGTTTATTGTGAGTTAACCATGTGTTAGTTTTATTGGGTGGGATCCAGACTTAGCTGCGTACAACTTGGCTGGCAGAAACTGGCTTCCCCACCCTTCCTCCCTATGGTAGCTCCTCCGCCCCCTGGGGGGATCCTCAAAAATCAGGTAGAAGTACCTTCCATGAGCACAGTTCTTCTGTCCATGGAAGGCAGATCCTGAATCCAACCCATTTTATTGTAAGCCACCTTGGCAACCTGTTATCAAGCCAAAAGATGGGATATAATTGTTTTAAATTAAACAAGCAAACTAACAAATGAATAAATAGCAAATGTACCATCATGACAGCCTGGAGTCCAAATACATAGCGGTACGTGCTTACACACACACTTTAGCCCCACAACTCCACAACTCCAGCACAGGGAGAGCACAACCCCCTCTAGAGGCAAAGCCACCATCTCACCATGGCTGGTCATGCTCTCATCTCATCATCTCAGGTCACACTCTCATCATGGGACTAGAAGAAAAAGTGGGGAGAATATAAGACCCACCTCCAAAGTGAACTCATCCTTTCACAGGAATCCTGGTCCATTTTGGGGATTAAAGGATTAAAGGGGGGGAAGATGACCTCTTCTCAGCCCTCATGGTGGGCTAGGGTGAAAAAGCTTCTCCCTTGAAGATGTCAAGGCTTCTCGATCTGGCAGCCTCTCAAGCAGCTCCTGTATGGCAGTGACTATCAAAAGCACTGGAAGGTGAGGACAAAAAGCCTTCCGTAAGGCTCCCTGTTGGTCCTGCTGGTGTGCAGCCCCCCTAACTATCTCCTCAAAATGATGGCACTCCAGAGAGAGCTCTGCCTACAGATCTTACTTGATGGGGAGAGCTTATTTGAGTCTTCCAAATGAACAGACTCCTTATGCATCAGGTCCATCTAATCACCACCTAAGTTGTGCATTACTGCTTCCATGGAGATAATCCAAGCCAATTTAAGCATTGGAAAAATCTCATTATTTCATAGATTTCATATCATAGCAATGTTTCACTGAAACATGCAGAATAAAGAGGAGCTAGCGTCCAAACTGGAAACATAAATTATGTTTCCAGTTTGGATGCTAGCTCCTCTTTATTCTGCATGTTCAGTGAAACATTGCTGTTAGCTGTGTTGCAGATCTGATGTTTGAGAAGGGAAATAGAAAGAAAGAAAGAAAGAAAGAAAGAAAGACAGACCTGAGGTCTCTCGCTCTTGAGGGAGATATTAAACATGTGCTTAATTAATGCACCTCTGATGGATGGGAGACCCCTCCTCTAGTTTCCTGCATTCAGCAGGGGGTTGGACTTGATAGCCTTGTAGGCTCCTTCCAACCTAGGGATGTGCAAATCAAGAAAACTGGAGCTCGTTGAAGTTCTCCGAATTCCATCTCTAATGCTCATTTTGACTCAAGTGCAGATCAGATTGCAAGCTTTTTTGGGGGGGGCAGGGTTCACACAAAAATCTGTGCATATTTTTGTGCGTATTTTTCTAAATGTATGCATCAGTTGTGCACATCTTTGAAATGTACGCATTCTTCTCCCATTGATTAAAGTGTATTTGTGCAAAATTTCAAAAGTATGTATTTTTTTAAGGTGCATTTTTCTAATGTGCCCATGCTGTCGGAAACATTTTTTTTTGGGGGGGGGGTTCCACAAATGACATTGCAAGCTCAGAAATGTACAGACTTCAACTGCAGATTGTGTCCAAACTCTGTGTTCGATCCGAAAGGTGCGAACTGGTTAAATCCTGATCAAACACGAACTGAAATGAATTTCTTTTTCATCCCCAACTGCAACCTAAAGTCCAAAAGTCTGATGAAATAAAATTATTTTGACTGCGGACTAAAAGGGCCAGTTTGTGGGTATATACAGCAGAGACAACAATGCAATATTGTATTCAGTTGACTGAACTGAGTGTCAGCACTAATAGTAGCTACCCAGAAGGGGGAAAAAAACAGATTGTTACAAAGCAGGGTTGGGAAACATGTGGCCCTCCAGACATTGTTGGACTGCAACTCCTATCATGCATCACCACTGCCTGTGCTGGAAATGGCTGATGGAAGTTGTAGTCCAGCAACATCTGGAGGGCCACAAGTTGCCCACCCCTATTAAAGCAGTCTCTCCTCCATCTTATCTTTATCCTCTTTTCCACCCAGTTACCCTACTTAACACATGCCAACTTAACAAACAGTTTATAAGAGTTTATCTTTTATCTAGGAAAATAAGTCTCTTCAAACATTTATTATTGCCTATGGCACTTGTCAACAAGAAAACAGCACAAATGAATAGCTTTGCAGTAACCATAACAATCGAGATTTTAAAGGAAAATGATAAATCAACATTCCTATTACACTTTGAAGCATCAGGATTAATTACAGCTACCATTTCTATTTGTCTTTAATTTAGACACCAGCAGTTCCAAAACAAAACGTCTCCTGGTTCTGCAGCTTTCATGTGCTTAATCTCACCTCACTTTCACAACATTGCACTGATTTATCCCAAACATTACACGCACATATGCAAAGGCTTAATGAAAGGGTTAGGTGCAGAGAATGTATTGGAGCAGAGAGCCCTAGAGCACAACCCAAACCTCCATTCCAGGATGCAATGGGGCAGACAGAAGCTTCAAAGAGAAAATGCTTTCCCTTAAGGGTTAGGGTAAAATTGGAGTTGGGTGAACCTCAAAGGAATTTCCCATCTTCCAAACATTGCTTATGTTTGGATTTGGAATTGAATTTGGCTCTCTTGATAGGTATGCGTGCCACATGCTACGAATTGCACCAGCCACAAAGGAGGTACGGAAAAGGGGAAGAGGAACTGGAGCGAGCTGAAGTACATAAAGTATACACATGAATGTGATCATAACATCATTTCCCATTGATTTGTTTTAAGCGGTCCCTTTTCCCATTGGATGGGGAATGTATGGCCCACCAGATGTTGTTGGACTGCAAATCCTATCATCTCTCATCATTGGCTATGCTGGCTAGGGCTGATGGGACATGTGTCCCATCTACTGGCACCAGTTCTCACTCCCTTGCTTCTGCTTTTCTCTTCTTCCCTACTTTATGATGAGATTTGATTCTAATATGGGACGCATGCCACCTTGGGGATGCCTGTCAGCTGCAGCAAAGTTTCCATGATGAACAGGGACATGACTACAGCAGAGAAATAACTGAGTTGTCATGAAAATTGTGTGGGAAAAAGATATACTAATTATTAAGGTGTGTTCCTTAGGTCTTGGGCAACCAAGCTTAGATTTTCGGAGTGGCCTTGAGCAAGCCAGTCGATCTCTTGTGATGATGTCTGCAACAAGATCATATCTAGAGTTGCAAGTTTTAATTGGTAGATTAATCAACTCAAAACTAGATTAATCAACTCAAGGCCCAGTCCTCATGGTGGCTGGCATCCCTGTGGTGGGATCCCTCTCCTCAAATTGTTTTGTGCAACTCACGGTTCAAGTAGAGGTCACCATATTTTCAGTATCCCTGGCAGTGATAATGGTACTTGCCAGAAGAGGTGGGGAAACTCATGATGTGATGGCTCTCGTTTACACAATGAGTTGTACTAAATTATGTGGCCAGTGAGTTGGATACTCATCATGGGATGCTGCTGCCCCCAATGGTGAGTGCAATATTTAGGTCAACTGGGCATCAGTATTTTTTCATGTCAATTGCCCATTCCCTGAAATGTTCTTTCATTTGCCTAATTTTCATCAAAGATAAATCTACATATCGTTTGTGCTATCAAGTATGAACTTTACAAAAAATCTACAATATGAACAAGTTAATTTTTACCAATCAAGTAAAGGATAAATTATCTTTAAAGCTCTCTGATTTAGAGTCTCCTTTCTTTAAAGCTCTCTGAGAGTTTCATTTCCATATAAGCACTGCCCAGTTTTACAAAACAAAAAACAAAAAAACAGATTCAGGTCAGAAGAGCACCAGTCTTCCTTCACTTTCCCTCTCTGAGAGAAATCCATGAGAATTATCCTTTCCATTTTTTTTAACCAACTGGATAAACTAGGATGAGAAATATGAACATTTCAATATTACCCTAGAGTCTCCAGTTCACATGAACACAGTTCTCTCATATGAAGGACTTGTGTACCAGATATGATGTTGTTATATCAGAAACTGTAATCATGATGGGTTATATCCAATGTTAGTCCTACTTAGAGTAAACCCATTGAAAGGAATGGAACTTACTATCATCACAGGCCTGTGGCTCATGCTGGCTCAGCTTGTCTGAGTGTGGAAAGCTAAGCAGGGTCAAGCCTGGTTATTACTTGGATGGGAGACCCCTCCTCTAGTTTCCTGCATTGAGCAGGGGGTTGGACTCGATATCCTTGTAGGCTCCTTCCAACTCTATATGAAATCTATGAAATCCCATTCATTTCAGTCGGTCTACTTTAAGTGGGACTGACTTACACATAACATATGCTTTGCATCCTCTTTGCAAAAACATATAACAGATGATAAAGAACATAAAGCTTATCTAGTCCAGCATTCCATTCCCACTATGGCCAAACCAGATGCCTGTGGGAAGCCCACAAGCAGGACATCAGTGCAATAGCATGCTCTGACTAATGTTCCCCAGCAACTGGTATTCAGAGACATACTGCCTTGGATACTGTAGGTAACATATAGTAATCATGACTAGTAGCCACATGGATAGCCTTATCTTCCATGATTTGCCTAATCCCCTTTTAAAGCTGTCCAACTTGGTGGCCATCACTACATCTTTTCATAGCAAATTCCACAGTTTAACCATTGGCTGGATGAAGAAGTACTTCCTTTTTATCCATCCTCAATCTCCCACTACTCAGCTTCATTGGATGGCCCTATGTTTTAGTATACTTGGGTGGGGAGACATCCACTTTCTCCACACCATGCAAGATTTTATGCACCTCTATCAAGTTCCCCGATACTCACAGTTTTCCTAAGCTAAAAAGATTGACACAACAGATTAAAAAACCCTTAAATTAATTGGCCCTCCAAATGTCCATGGCCCATTTCAGACTACTCAAATGGTCCTACTCCTCATGGGCATTGGGCACAGTCTGTGGGAACCCATGCTATGCATCATATGCCATTTATGCCTATGCCATGGAATCCTATACATATTGAGTCAGAAGCAAGCCACATCTAATTCAAGGAGACTTACTCCCAGGTAAGTGAGTATTGGTTTTGTAGTCTTAAGGCAGGAAGACAGTGTAGAGGCCACCATTTTTGGTGGTTGCCACACAATTTGGACATTTGCAGAGGCCATTTTTTTCTTAATCCCTTATTAGATCCAATTGAGATGCTCAGGAGTTTAGTGAACAGTAAGGAACTGGCTACAGTTTCCTTATCAAGTCTTCCGCAAAATGGCAAGAGCGGTATGTTGGTTGGCCATTCCTAGAAAGGAAAAAATTGGAAGTAATTTCAGTTGATGGCTGCTAAAAATAATCACTGAAGTTACCAAGATAGAACCAGAGGCTTGCAGAAAAAGAGTTGGCTGAAAAATTCTAGGGATGGACAAATTAGTCCATTTTGGTTTCTTTCGGTTTCTCATTTTTCCAATCTTCTGTTCAGTTTCTCCTGAACTTTGATAATGCTTTAAAAAAAATTGTTTTCATAAAAATCTGTATGTATTTATATGCATACCAGCTGTTGCCCGTGGCTGCGCTCACGTGGATTTTAGGATTTGGTACAATGGAAAAGATACAGTGTCTCTGACTGAAAGTGTAACGTTTAGGCTGGGTGCTGGCAGCAGAAAACTTTTCTGACAGAAATATCTGATCTTAAAGAAAAATCAGGTTAATCCTGAGAGTCTACAGGTGATGAAGAGTGACCGTGCCAAGTTTGGGGTAGATCCGTCAAAATGTGATGGAGTGGAGCCTATGTGATGACTCACAACAGTCATTCAGTCATTTAAAAAGTTTCCCTCCCTTTTCACCTCCTCAGAGAACATTCTAAATGGCCTAGGGGAGATTTGCATACCCACCCCTATTGGCCCCTGCAGGAATTTACACGAACATTCTAAGTGTCCTATGGGCTATTTGCATAACTGCTCCTATTGGCTCCTGCAGCAATTATGAGATGAGGCCAATTTGCATAACTGCTCCCCTGTTGTTTTGCCCATAGGATATGAGAGTGGGGCGATTTCCCCTCCTTTTTCACCCCCTTAGGGACGGAATTTCCAAAAATCCTTCCTTAGTGGGTGTCTACGTCATAAAAGCAATGTTCCTTCAAAATTTCACGTTCCTAGATTAAATGGTTTGAGCTGGGCATTGATGAGTCAGTCAAAATCAGTCAGTCAGTCAGTCAGTCAGGACACCTTCTTTTATATATATAGATTTCTCCTAATAAATGCATTTTTGTACACAGTTTGGCCTAATATACACATTTTTGCAAGCAATTGTCCTAATATAATGCATTTAATGCTATTTTCCTGAACATACACATTTTTGTTTGCACTTTCCCCTAACATACACATTTTGTGTGCATTTTCTTTTATTGGAGAAGTGTGAATTTTGAAGGATAACTGAATTTTGAAATGCGAGCTGTTGGCAAGTCCACTGGAAGCGGCACATCAAATCCTCCTTGTTCCCTTACTGCCATAGTAGTAGGTGATCACTCGTGACCGAGTAAGATTGTCTTCCAAGATAAAATTACAAAAAGAAGATTATATAAAAATAAATTATATAAAATTGTGTAGACTCTAGCGATGGGTCCGTAAGTGACTGTGGAGGCCAATTCTAGATCCACACAGCTTCCCACAGTGAGGACACAGGTTACCAGATGGAAGATGGTCCTGTGAGAGATTCGTTTGACGTGCTTTTCGCTTAGCACGTTTCTCCCTTTCACCTTGCACTCGGGCTTCTTCAAAGTCCATAGAACCTTTGAGAAAAGCCAACCTCCAGTTAAAGTGTTCATGGGCCAGAGCTTCCCAGTTCTCGATGTTTATACTGCTTTTTTTTTTTAATTAGCCTTGAGAACATCTTTAAACCTCTTATACTGACCACTGATATAAAAACTTATATTTATTATGCAAAAGGTGTCAAGTTACGTCACTGGCAGCCAACACAAAATAAAGTATAAACCCCCAAGCTCATAGAAGTTCCTTATGCTGAAATCTCTTTAAGGTTGTGATCCTTGCCTTGCAGCCAGGTGGGCCCCTCTGCTCCCTCTGTCTTCCAAGTCTGTTGGGGAAATTAGTTCCGGGAGTTCCTTTTCCTTGACCCCATTCTGGTGTTGTTCTTTGATTTGGGGATTTTTAACACCCCCCTCACACCTCCACTGAGGACCCAGATAGTCAGCTTTGACAGGATTGTGGCAGAATATGCCTGTGTCTTGTTCCCAGTAGCTCACCCAACCTGGAGATAAGCAAATTCTTCCTCTAAGTATCTTTTCACCTGCACCCCTGGTCCTGCTTCTTCCTGCCTGGTAAGTATAGGTTTCTCCACCCTTTGCTCCCTGTCCTTTTCTCCACCCCTAATGGCTCTTATTCCTCTGGTCAAGGCATTAACTGTTCAAAATAGCACGGGGTGGTGGTGCTGGTGGTGGGGGTGATTGTCACCTGTAGGCTTAGTTTTATTAACTTTTAGTATTGTCATTTTAAACTGCGCTTTTAAATTTGGTTTTAAACTTTTTAACTACATTGTTTGCTTTTATTGTTGGTTTTTTTAAATGTAGATTTTATTGTATGAATTGTTGTGAACCGCCCAGAGAGCTTCGGCTGTGGGGCAGTATAGAAATGAAAATAATAATAATAATAATAATAATAATAATAATAATAATAATAATAATACAGCTGCAGGAATTAGGCTAGAGACTGAAACACCTCTTTTGGCTTGAGCTTGTCCCCTCCCTCTGCTGTTCTTTTTCTCCTCATGGTTTCACTTTCTCTCCCTCCTCCAACTCCTCCTCCTCCTGCCTCTGTTTGTCTCTGCCCTGTTTCCTCAGTCCTCCTCCCTTTGGCTTATTGCTGCCTCATTAAGTAGCATCTCCTGTTGCAGCCCTCCCCCCCCCCCAGAACTCTGGCCAGCTGAGTAGCATCTTCCTGCTACTTCCGGGATGTGCTGTGTAGTAGCAGCAACTGCTTGCCTGCCTGCTTGCCTGCCATGCCTGGCCTCCTCCATTTGTTGTCAATCCCAAACAGTCTGTCTGCACTTCCGCTTGCTGCCTCTCTTGAGAGATGAGTGGCTTTAGGAGTGAAATATCTGCAACAGGGTCTCCTAGGGCAGGAAATGCCTTGGCAATCCCCGACGAGGCATCACACAAACCAAATGAATTTCTCCTTCGCCCCTAGAGGATTCTGAATAATATGTGATACTCAGCTGCCTCCAGCTTCAATGCCTCTTTGGGTTCCCTTCCCTAGCCTCCCAAATTTCCACTCCTCTACTCCACCAGCATAAAATATCTCAGGCAGAAGAAATGTCTGGTGTTGGTGTGACTGAGTTCCTCATGTCCAGCCTCTTTTGCCCGTTGGCCAGTGCCTCATTGCCCACACACTCTGGGTAACTGGCATCAAAAATATTTGTCAATATGACCTGGATGGAATCCAAAGAGAAAAAGTTGAGTTAAAGCCCTATGACTTGGGCTACACACTTATTTGAGAATTAAACAGGTGTAAGACTGTATTATTCCAGGTCAAAAGTGTACTTAAAGTTTTCATTTATCAATTAATGAGCAAAAATATTGTGTAAGGTAAACACACCTCAAAAGATGTGATATACAGATGTCAAGAAAAATATATAGATATGAGTTTATTTATGTGAATTTTAAGTAGGGAATTATCTTTTCAAAGATAATTGATTCAGAATTGTATGATTCAGAATTGATTGTATCTAGCCTAAAAGGTATATGTGTAAGCATTTTTGTATGTTTTAATTTTTTAGGACTGTTTAGTAGTAAGATAATTAAGACTGTGAGCTCTAATTTATCGGATGGTAGATAATATTAGCTATGAGAAAATTTATATGCAAAAAGCTATAAATATATGCTGATTTTAGAATGATAGGGCTTCTTATTAGAAGCTCACCAGGCCTGTGTACTTATCAGCAGAATAGCCTATTCACAATTGAATGGGAACTTGGCAATTAGAAGATCACTTCTTTTTAAGCTATTAGGAGTAAAAGTCTAAGAACAAGACATGTTTAGGAAATACTATTTCTTGTTAAGCTATTAAGATCATTAGTAATGCTCTGTTTAACAACAAGAAATGTTTTTATATGCACATTATATTTTAATGTGATGCTACAAGTATATTTCTAATAAAAATAAAAAATGGATCAAAAGATTTGTACTAATTCTTGTTAGTACAAAGCCAACATTGAAACCATCTAGAACAATTTTTGGTATATGCTTCGTTTGAAGTAATTGTATTAAAGGGAAGACACGCAAAGGCACATGCAGGTTCACAATGAATTCTGGGTAACTGACATCAAAAATAATTGTCAAGATTACCTGGATGGTATCCGAAGAGAAAATGCTGAGTTAAGCCCAATCACTTGAGCTACAGGGTTATTTGAGTGCTGAACAGGTATGAGGCTGTATTATTCCAGGTCAAAAGTGTACTTAAAGTTTTTGCTTATCAATTAAAGAGAAAAAATATTGTGTAAGGTTTCAAAAAGTCTGCCAAAAACCATTTTTGGCTTATGCTTTATTTGAAGTGTACTGATCAGCTATAGATAGTTAACTGGCAGCCAAAGGCTTCTTAAATACTGAAAGTATAGTTTGAAAACACTTAGCAAAGGCCAAATTCATAACAAGTGGTGCCCAACATGGATAGTGGGTGAATCTTTGATCCATTGTTAGAACTAAGAGTGCAACCTTTTGTATCTTAACCCTCTCAAGAAATAATTGTGTTTATAAGTGCTTATCTAACACCAAAAGGGAAAAGGATAACCTCATGTGAATATAAAAATACCTGCATTTTTTAACTATACAGATTGATGCTTCTAGTTATATTCATAGAAGGATGGATTTTCTTTTTCACTTTGCATCCACCAATTCTACAATGGCACACAATACTGTACATGTAAAAAAGCTATTCTGCCTGCAACATCCTAGCATGAAAGCAAAGACAGGTACTGTATGCAGCAGACAGCTATAAATCCTAGACATAAATGCTGCAACTGTACTGTAAGTAATGCAGCCAATTGGTAAGAGAGAGATCTATGTTCAGAACAGAATACATTTAAATTTGAAGAGCCTGAAGTTTTAACTCATGTTCATTCAGCTAGTTGCTCAAGTCCTGTTGAGCATAAGCTACAATGGTTCTCAATATGGCTAATATTAAATCAGTTTTAGGTTTCACTCCTAGACATATTGCACTTTCACTAAACAAGCATATTGCTGCTTTGAAAGTTTTTTTCCCTTCTTCTACACTAATTTTTGTTGCACTAATCAGGCAACAATAAATAAATGCTCTTACACCACAAGTTATGCCTTTATGCTTGGAACAAGCAGAGAATGCCAATTGCTATTCGAAGTCTGTGCTTTTTAAAATCATATTTTGCAAAAGATGCTAGGAAGTAAAAACAATCTGCTCTGATTGTAATTTATAAACATAATCAGTTAGACTGATGTCTCTTGGAATTTTGATCAACAGAAGAAAAAGAAACATTATTGTATATATAAGAAAATGGGGGGGGGGATGTTAAAGCCCAATGTCCTGCTATTTGAGGTTATCCATTGGCCAGCACATAAGAAATGTTTCAATGTTTGTGTTTAAAGCAATGCACTCCTGACATGCTGGCCCAAGCTGACAAGACAGACAGCTTCTGTCAGGGTTCTCACCAGGTCACAGGTAATAATAAACAAATATATACATATATTTTTAAAATATTTCAAATTAAAAACTGAGCACAAGTAATTCAGGTAGATGTAATTTTAAAAATCTGAATGACAAATACTGGAGGGGGGGGTTCACATGGGAAAACAGAAAGGTTCCATTGGTAGCAGAACAGCTAAAATTGATATAACAAGCTCAAGTCAGTGTGGGCCACATAAATCAGGGTGGAAATTTGGCTGAAACCCCCCTGAATCAAAGACTCTGGTGGCCTGGGCTTCAGAAGTGGGTTTAAACAATATATGGCCCAATATGATATTTGAATGCCACCAAGGTAATCCCAATTCTGTTATCTCAGGACTTTATTCACAGTCCAAGAAAATACTTTTAAAAAGGGGGGGGGGAGATATGGCTTATTTTTTATTGAGCCTTTATTGTTTTTACATCAATTGATGTATGTACAATATAAGTTGTGTTTTACCAGGCGTTAGACTGCTGAAGACCAACGAGGGGCTCCTACCTCCTGTGTAAGCCTGTCCGTTTTGAGGATGCAACACTCATATCAGGGCAGGGATGTTGAAGAGTCCTTGGTCTCGAGTCACGAGTCGAGGCACGAGTCTTTGGACGCGAGTCTCGAGTCCGAGTCCGAGTCCTTGGTCCAAAATGGTGACTCACGAGTCACGAGTCCTGAGTCACTCCCAAAACTGACTCCACGAGTCCCTATTAAAATCAATGGGGTTTCCCCCCAACAAAATAGGGCTACTTCAGATGTGTGGCTTAAATAAATTCTAGGCACAAGTGTGCCTTTTTATTTCAAAACTCTGCAACTGATTTTGGCAAGAACAGACCAGGCAGACAAACCCAAAATAACCAGGCAGGCAGAGGAGGCAGGGAACCCCAAACAGGCAGGCAGAGGCAGCCAAACCCAAAATGTCTGACCCTAACCCAAACCCCCCACAACAACACATCAATCAAAATAAATCTCAACACATCGTTGGGGCTGCGCTCCTGGTAGCTGTCCATAGTGGCTGAGCAGCGGCGCGCCTCGCTTCCATGCGCTCTTCACCGGTGATCGCGCTCCTTCTGGCACAGCCAGAAGACTCGTCAACAGCCCAGGGATGTTGACGAGTCCTTGGTCTCGAGTCCCGAGTCGAGTCTCGAGTCCCATTAAAAATATTGGGACTCGAGTCCGAGTCGAGTCAGAGGGGGGACTCAGTCCGACTCACGAGCCGAGTCCTCGAGTCCGAGTCCCCATCCCTGTATCAGGGTACAGCATTCATGTCTGTTTAGTTAGCTGAAGCTTGTGGAATAACCCTGAAATATCGATCACCTTATTACTACCCCCAGACTTGTGGGGTGCTGGTAAAGAAAATGTGCAGGCACAAACAGCCCTTACAATGTTCCTCACAAGGAAACCTATGTGTAGATCACTCTCAGACTTGATGTACAATTACAAATTAAATAATTTGCCCAAAACGGATATTTATTTATTCATTTATTTATTATATTTATACCCTGCCTTTTTTCCTGCAAGGAACCCAAGGCGGCTTACATAATTATCGTCCTCCTCCTCTCCATTTTATCCTCACTACAACCCTCTACGTAAGATGCTCTGTGAGTTAAAACTGGCTACATTTAAGACAAGTTGGCTTCTTCTGTTGCTAATTTTCCTGGCTGCAATTAACATTGAACAGGCAAACTGCCTCCATTAACTACTAACTTTGGATGCCTAAAGTAGGCCAAACTGATCCAGGAGAGGGGGGTAGAATCATGTGGCTGGAAAGAACCTTAAATGTCATCTAGACTAGCCCCCTGCTGATACAAGAAAAAGAAGCAAGAAGAGAAACACGGTCAATCAAAACACTATCAATTGATAGTGCAAGTATTGAATATTCAGAACAGTAATTATTTTGGATCAGCAGGCCAAGTAAGAACTCATTGAGTTTTATCCTCTAGTAAGGATAAGTTTGAATATGAGAATCAGCTTTATGAGACCCTTGAAAATAGAGCTGCTATAACAACAACAACAACAACAACAACAACAACAAATTGGAAGCAGATCCTGATTACTGGTCTATATGAATTCAACAGAGTTATTATTTCTTCTAATAACTAGATGGTGCTAAACAATAATACATGGGACAAAAACATGTCAAGACTGTTAATATATGCAGTGATTACTAAAATAATATTTTGTTTTCAGTGCAATGCAAAAGAGCAATCCAGATGCTGCAATCTCTTATTCTTTGGAATCAGTCCAGAGCATATGCAGGAGTCCTCCAAAAGATATAAACGAAATAGGAGAGGGCAACTTTATACAATTCCTCCTGCACCAATTAATGTGACAAGATTGTCCTTGGGCCTATGTATGAAATCCAAACCTATCATTGAAGGAAAATAAATACTGAGAATGCCAGTCATCCTGCATTTTGATATTCCGCAAATGGCAAAGCAATATAATTTGCTGAAACAAAAAGCACATGCTCATCTATTTTATATAATTAGTAAAGAACTTAGAAGATCACAACAGGGATGTTGAAGAGTCCTTGGTTTTGAGTCACGAGTCGAGTCACGAGTCTTTGGACCCGAGTCTCGAGTCCGAGTCCTTGGTCCGAGTCCTTGGTCCAATAAAAATGGTGACTTACGAGTCATGAGTCACTCCAAAGGTTGCCTCCACGAATCCCTATTAAAATCAATGGGGGTTTTTCCCAACAAAATAAGGCTATTTCAGATGTGTGGCTTAAATTAATTCTAGGCACAAGTGTGCCTTTTTATTTCAAAAATCTGCAAATGATTTTGGCAAGAACAGACTAGGCAGACAAACCCAAAATAACCAGACAGGCAGAGGAGGCAGGGAACCCCAAAACACGCAGGCAGAGGCCTTTGTCTTGGACAATTCAAACTGTGGAACTGATTAAGAAGAGACCAGGCAGGCAGAGGAGGCAGGGAACCCCAAACAGGCAGGCAGAGCTGAGGCAGCCAAACCCAAAATGTCTGAAAGGTTGCATTTTAGGAAAATGATTTTAAAAAATAAACTTGCTGTACTTCCTAAAACCTATCCATGTTGCATTTGAGGAACACGATTTTGGAACACGAGTCTCGAGTCCTTGGTCTCGAGTCCTGAGTCGAGTCTCAAGTCCCATTAAAAATATTGGGACTCGAGTCTGACTCGAGTCAGAGGGGGGACTCAGTCCGACTCACGAGTCGAGTCCTGGAGTCTGAGTCCCCATCCCTGGATTGCAAGGAGCAAATGTGAACTTTGAAATTCCTTTGAATGGATTAAAAAGCCAGAAGAACTTTCAAGAAACAATGTGTTATGCAGCATTGGGACAGTGTCACTATGTGAATTATATTATAGACATACAGTAATACCTTGGATTGCAAGTAACTTGGTCTGAGAGCATTTTGCAAGACAAGCAAAAAAATATTTAAATTTTTGACTTGATAAACGAGCAAGGTCTTGCAAGACAAGTAGTCGTAGGGATGTAACCGCTCGCCTCGAGCAGGCATAGCAGGCTGAAATCGGCCCCGCTCACGCCCGCCAGAGACTCGCTTTGATATAAGAGTGTTTTGGATTACAAGCACAGTTCCGGAACGAATTATGCTCTCAATCCAAGGTATTACTGTATAAGAATTTAGCCTACCAATTAGGTCACTTTTATACAGCAAACTCTGTAACTGAATAATACCTTATATTATTATTTAAGTAAAGCCAATCATCTTCCTGAAGGGAATAAAAGAGCAAAGAAGAACATCACAGACAGCCTTCAGTGGGAGCTGTGCCCTGTACCTCGGATTTGTATCTGGAAGCTTGGTGGAGACTGGATTTGCAGAACAATGGAGGAATGGAACAGCTTATTGACATGATTAAGGTATTGCCCATAGTCATGGGCAATTAAAAATATTTAGCTCCAGTTTAACATAATGAAGCAACAAGATTGATGCTTAAAAATGCTTACATGTGGCTTCTGTGAAAAATACTGTCTAATGTTAAAGAGAACATACTTGTTTAGAACAACAGACTTGTTCTGAACAATGGTTACCAGACCAGAAGAACTCTAATAAAGAATTTAACAAATGCTGTAATATAAGCAGACTGGATGGAAGGCAAAAACAGCCTTCTAAAAAATAACCAAGTTTAAAATCTGAAACTGGATCACTTCGAAGTACATATTTTTATAGGATGAATCAAAGGACTCTGGTGCACAGTTAAGGAAATAATAAAGCAGAAAATTACGGTATGAAACATACTCTTTAATGCACATGTGTGGATAAAACTATAAAAGGTAATAATATATGATGTAATAATATGTTTTAAGAAAATTGATCACAATATAACAGAAAGAGAAAAATTATCCTCGTGATCATAGAGCAAAAGCATTGAAAACACATTATTGCCAGCTTACCGGCAGTTCAGGCTGTTTGGATTTTTCAACAGAACGTTGGAAAATTTACACATAAGCAGCAGCACACACACACCCCAAATGGAAAGCTGCCTTGTAGTTTTGAGCAAGTGAGACAACGCTCAAGAAAATAAAGAAGGGTGCAAAAAGAATGTGACCAACCAGAAGTCCACAGCAGAATAGGAGGACAAGTATCAGCGTGCTCATCTTCTCCAGCAACAGGTATACAAAGATACACTGCTTCTAATACTGGTCACGCAATGGGACTTCCCTGTAGCTCCCTGCATGCCCAAAAGCTGCTCTAGAGGGTCCCTCAACCCTGCGTAGCAGATTTGTGAGGCATGGGAGTTGCAGGGGAAAGGGGGAAATTTGTTCCAACAGTGGTTCCCTTCTGCTGGTGGAATCCCCTTTGGATACAACCCATGGATCACTGATATGTAATTTCTAGCAGTTCATTTTCATAAATGATGTACAGATTAGTTCTTACCGTTCATTGATGTATTTCACAGAAATCTGGAGTCTTGTGTGCCTTATGTCCTGTCCCCCTCAATCACAGAAGTGGAGCTGGCTGGAAGGACGGTTTTTGCCACCCTTGCCTCTTATTCTCTATGAAGCAAAACACACCAGAATCAGCGCTACTGACCTATCATACAAGTCACGGCATTGTCTTTCAGAAATAAGTTCATCATGCCACACACAAAAAATATCGTTATACAGACAACAAGCCCAAGCAAGGCTTCACAGGATCCACCACAAGCACAGGCCCAGGGGTAATGTCAAATACAAGATGGCACGGGGGAAAAGATGTGTTTGACAAATAGAAGGTAGGGTTTCAGGTGCTTTTGAAATGCCCTATTTTTAATTAGATCTCAATAGAAGTAGCCTCTGGCAAAGCTCAGCACTTTTGATAATGTTGTCCAACCATACTGGCACGAGTAGACATATTCCATGCTTGAAGAGTGAATTGTTGCCTCATCTGTGAGAAAATCTAATGCAGGTGTACTAGGATCACCTGCATTCAGATTTCATTTTTATACTGAAGGATCATCTTATATACCATCCAGGCTTAATTAGAAAATTTCAACAAAGACAGAATTATTTCCCTTAATGTAAGAGGTTTAGCAAAAGAAAAGAGATATCCAATGCTAGCTCAGCATAATTCAGTGCCGGCACAATTTCAAATGGGATTAAAAACTAATGCATGTTAAGGCAGCATTCCTTGAGTGATGCATACCTTGATGCTGTCAGTTACTTGCCACCTTTCCATTAGTGTGGATAATGCTCATTCATTCTATTAAATATCATCTGTTTTTTCAGATTGCACACGGCATTTTAATCTATTTAATTTGTATCTGCAGTGACTTTCAAACACTGAAAACTAACAATACATTATTCTGAGTAGCTAATAGTTTAAGTTATACACAGACTTATGCTATGCAATCTTAAGCGACAAATGCCTGAATTTATGAATGTCCTCAGCTCATAGAAAATTTCCACATACCTTGATGGAAGTCACAGTTTTCACTGCAATGGTGTCATTAATACAGTAATGATAGTAATAATTCTACTAATAATCCTAATAATGTGTTGATTATATGTACTGTTTACATGGGCAACATCTTTATTTATTTTATTATATTTATACCCTGCCTTTTTTCCTCCAAGGAACCCAAGGCGGCTTACATAATCCTCCTCCTCCTCTCCATTTTATCCTCACAACAACCCTGTGAGGTAGGTTAGGCTGAGAGTCAGTGACTGGCCCAAAGTCACCCAGTGAGCTTCATGGCCGAGCGGGGAATAGAACCCGGAGCTCCCTAGTCCCAGTCCAACACTCTCACCATTACGCCACACTGGCTCTCTCTCTCTCTCTCTTTTTTAAGGAGTAGAACAATAGTCCATTAGATCCAAAAGATGAACAGTGAAAGTAAAATTATTTATGATCAACAGTGCACAATGAGTGGTTCAAGCTTTTCTAATTACATAGAAGTCTTCTTCAGATTGGAAAGGTTTGTTTTGTTTTAAATTAAAACAAACAGTTGCCATCAGACTACCTCCATTGCATTCTATAAATATTGTGAAAGTGAAAGACTTTGAGGACTCCAGTAAAAAGGTGGGAGATAAATCTATTAAATAACAGCAATCCTATGGCCACTAGACAGAGTCTAGATAGCCATAGGATTATTTGGAGTCCCAGCTCCGACCCTGGAAACTCACTCCAAGGTCAGAGCTGGGACTTAGAGCTCAGAGCGCCTCCCTGCTGCGCCAGCTGCTTCTCCAAGGTCGCAAATGTGACCTTGGAGACGGGGTTTTGTGGACATTCTGGAGGGGAGCAGGGAAGGTTGGGGACTCCTATTTCGGCGGGGCTCCTAATCCACTGCAGCTTTTATTGGGCGCTTTAGAGGAGCTGTCCATGGTGCTGACCTCCATCCCCAAAATAGGTTCGCCACCATGGGGCACCCTGGATAGCTTCTATGAAGCTCCAAATAAAAGCTGCAAAACCTGCGATGGAAAAGGGGGCCCACCGAAATAGGAGTCGCCAGCCGCCCCTGGATGGGAGAAGACAGGCGCTGCCACAATATGAGGCACCCTGGTGGCGCCTCAGCCTCCTTCCCTCACACTCCAAGGCGCCACACCTTAGACAGCTGAAATCGGCCATCTCAATGTTTTGCAGGGTGGGAGGAGCGCAGAGGCGACCTTCGCCCCCGCGCTCCTCCCGCCTTGCATAGGATGTCTGTAATTGGAGGGCTACGGGCGTCGGAAGTCTGCGGGTGTCCAGACTGGATTGCACCCTAAATAAATTTATCTTGCTACTATAAGGACTGCCATGCTTTTGTTTTTGTTTTTTTGTATGTTTGTTCTCTAACAGCTGTTTTTTCTACTTCTAAATGAATTTCCTTCCTTCCTTCTCTTTCTCATAGTTACAATGCCAACTAATTGCACAATCCTTCTCAAAAGTAAGTTCCACACTGATTTCAATGGGGCTTGCTCACAGGAAAGTGGGAATAGGATTGTGCTGTACATTAATTTTCAAAGCATGTTGTTCATTATTTATTGATTTGATTTAAAGTATACCCTACCTTTCCAGAGGGAAAAAAGGCACTTAAGGTGGCTAACAATAATAAAAAAAACAAAATTGTAAAGTAAAAACTTGATTAAAACAATCCTAAAACAAATACATTTAAAAAAGGAAACAACAAAACAACACCCCACCTAAAAGACCGGCTTGCATGCCAAAGGCTTGCTGCCAAAGGCTTGCTTGAATAAAAACGGTTTTGCCTGCCAGCAGGACATAAGACAGACATCCAACCTACCTTCCCATGGCATGGAGTTCCACAGCGTGGAAGCATCCACAGAGAAGACCGTCTCTCATGCCCCCATCAAACGGACCTCCTGGTGGTGGTACTGAGCTAAAGGTCTCCCTTGAAGATCTTAAATCACAGGCAGGCTCGTATGGGAGAAGGCAGTCTTCAGGTAGCCTGGTCCCAAGCTGTACAGGACTTTATAGGTCATAACACTTTGAATTGTGCCCGAAAACAAACCAGTAGTTAATCAGGTGTTAATATTAACATCCTAAGACTGAAACAAGTTGCAGACATGCCTTCTGCCAAAAAGTTAAACATATTTTCTTCCTTTAATCCACCACACACCCCTGCAATATATCCAACCTGAGAAAGAGCCCTGTATAATTCAAAAGCTTACATATCACATCACAATGGATTTTTATTTTTATTTTACTAACCAGAAAAAAAAATCATAAAGGTCATCCAACTGCTAAAGTCTGCTTGCAATGCTATTCCTTGCTTACATTTTATGCCCAGTATTTTCCAAAAAAGAATAAAGATCCAGAATATTACTTAACAAATGGTTGATATTTTTTTTCTGGAAAGTAAAAAAAGGACACATGTTAAAACTATTTGGCTTTAAAAAAAAAAATAAAATGAAAGCCAGGTTTTAGAAAGCAATATCCAGCAGAATTTTAACAGCAGCCATTTTATGAGTGGTTGTGTGTGACACTAGAATTTGATCTATATGCCAAGAATAGAGAATGGGTTTCAAAACAGAGAATGTCAAACCTTGGGTTTATATTTTCATAGATTTCATAGATCATAGAGTTGGAAGGAGCCTACAAGGCTATCGAGTCCAACCCCCTGCTCAATGCAGGAAACTAGAGGAGGGGTCTCCCATCCAAGTCATAACCAGGCCTGACCCTGCTTAGCTTTCCACACTCAGACAAGTTGAGCCAGCATAAGCCACAGATAAAGGTTATGTATCATGTTCATGAAAATTAGACATTCAAATATGATTCTTTTGGCATTGGCAATGTTCAGATTCTAGTTTCAGGCACATGCAGTAACATAAGAAACACTTAAAAAATAACCTAACACCCCTTAATATCTGATCTCTCATTTGTTCTATTACTCCTTTTAATACTGCACTTGAGACAGGGGGGTGGGATGTCCAACTACCCATTAAGATCTCTGCATGCTCTGGGAAAGCACAGGATTTGCAGAAGTATGTGAAAATTTAAAAATGGAAAAAACGCCCCCCCACCCCCAGCCAGAACAGAAAAAACAGAATATTTTGTCACGGGGGGGAGGGAATGAGTGAATGGCGCTCTGTAGTGTAGAAACCCTGGGCTAGTGAGTGAAAGAAGGGATTGGAAGGGAAGGAAGGAAAATGGCAAAGTGAAAGAGTGTATGTATATACACACTCTTATCCAGAGTTTTCATTTTGTCCCCCATCTCACCCCACCCCACCCCACCCCACCCCATGAATTGTTGAAAATGGAAGAATCAAAATGTGCGGCACAGCATTAATTTGGAGGGTCACGGCTTCCCCACCCCTGATGTAACTCCTTCATATATTTGTATTTATCACATAAGAACTTGTGCAAGCACTCCTATGCAGGATTATTATGGTTGCTTCACTCTAGCCCTTTTCTCTGGAGTTGCTCTCCTTTGTTTACTTTTTTTTTTACAGAGAATCCAGAGGACAACAGTGTGAAAACACAGAAGTCCAGTGTTTTCTGTGTTGCCCTCCCATGTTTTTTAGGACTTCATTTGTGGCGGCAACGACAACTTAATAGAAGACAATTGCAGCAGCAGCCTGTCCAGGGTGGACAGGCAAAGTACTATTGAGGCTTCAGAGCTTCTGTACCTTTACTTAAAAGTTTCATTTTTGAAGTTCCAACCTATTTTATTGACCACAATTGGAGGATTAATGATTAACAGCCTCTTGATTCCCCCTGGAATAGCCTCTCTTCATTATCCTAACGCCATTTTCTGTTCCTGTTTTGGGGTGGGTGGATTTAATTGCTAATTTCCTCTCTCCCCCCCCTTTTCATTTTCACTACATAAAAAAAGGAGGAAAACAATGCAACAAAAACAGAAATTAAAGCCCTTCAGTTCCCAACCCCATACACACAACATGGGATTGACATTGCGGCAATTAAGAGGCTAAGCATTTATCACTAATCACCTAACAACAATCAACAGAAAGCAAAGAGGTAAGAACTATAACCAGGAAATGATCTTTGCTGAACAGGATTTACAAGCAAGTAAATCTTATAGAAGGAACTTGGCCGTGGGGAAGGGCATTGCTACATAATAACATATTAAGTGTTGCGTGGAACCTCCATTTTAATTCCACTTCTAACTAATTACAGAAGACAAATGCCTCAGCAGATTGCATTGGCGGGCAGGGGGGGGGCGGTAATACTGACTCTGGCATTTTAATTATCTGCCATATTGTCTCTTTCGACAATGGAAAAGCAGGATAGAGGTTATAATAAACAAGCAAATAAATAGGTTCTGATGTGAAAGCAACCGTGCATGCAGTTTGGCTTTTATGTTGAATGTTCCAGGTTGTATTGCTTCTTTGTATCTAGGTACCTTAGTGTAAAGGTAGATGCAAAATACTGGAATCCCCCTTCCACATGTATCCACACAGCCATGTGGGAGCTACTGGGGCCTGTATGCTAATGATGCAAATGATTTTGTCAGTTTTTCCCATGTAATCAGCTCACTGATAGGATGGGGAGGGGGTACTGACTGCATGAGGGAAATCTACATAACTAGCCCCTCCCATATGTTCGCATCGTTCACAGCCTCCAGCCAGCCTTGACATGACACAGGGAAGCAACCCACTTTCTGAAGGAGGCCAAATTCTCCATCAATCCATTAATTTTGCAATAGTGAAATCCCGTTTCTGCTGCACAACTATCCAACTTTGAGGGCCTACACAGCTGCATCTTCATGCCGGAAGCCCATCATTTCAGCTTCCTGGAAAAACTGAGTGATCCAACTGATGCCAGTTCAAATAATGTAAATTTTTAAAATGTTGTAAGTAGAGGACAGTGTGTATGTGTGTGTGCATTGTGCCTATTTCGGAATCCCCAGGGATGCCACGCTACTTACCTCAGATGGGCCGGCCCTACTATGAGGTAGAATGAGGTTGATGGCTCCCTCAGAGATAGCTGATTCTGGGCATGATGAAAAGGCAGCCAATGGTTATTTCTTTAATTTATTATGGGAGAGGCACCAGGGTGGTGGTCTCCTTCAGGTGCCAAAATAACCTGATCAGCTTTGGCTACTAGGCACCTTGATGGGGGTGCGTGCCATCTGCTGCTTTGTCTTAGGCAAAAGAAATAACTTCATCTATACCTTCCACCTAGGCCAACCAACCCTTTTGGGGGACACCCAAGGTAGTTTAGGAACAATTATTAGCTTTCGCTTGCACTCCCCCTTGTCCTGCCTCCTTTGAGTCCTGCAATCAGACATTTTGAGTCAAGAATGCCCATCTTCAGCAAGACAGCAGGCTGACAACTCCTGTTGGCTTCATCCTTTGCATTCTGGTTTGCTCCTTCCTGTTGTCACTGCCTTCCTCGTGGCTCCATGAGTCATACATAACCACATTGGTATGATTCAATAATTTGGTTTGTGCATTCTTCTTTGCTGGAAATAACAAACATAACCCAGAATATCATTTATCCCCAAAAGAAAGCTAGAAGGATTCACAGCATCTATCTATTCACAATATACCCCTTTCCCCCAACAATTATCTATTCACAAAGCAGAATAGATCACTATTCACCTTATCTATCTTGGCCATATACCTCAAAATAAATGCAAATAATTAAAAATGCAGATTTGCATAAGTAATGCATGAGACGTATTACCACCACATACTTGGGAGTCATATAAAAATTGTTGTACCCAACAATTAGATGTTATAACACAAACCTCTATACTTAATTGGCATGCACATTTCAAGCAACAGATTCTCTGCTTTTAGAACATTGTAACACAGGAAGCTGCCTTACAGCAGAGCAGTGAATTTGTCTGTCTAGCCCTGTATAATCTACACAAATTGGAAGAATGGCTCTCCAGAGTCTCAGGCAGATGTCTTTGCTACGACATGGTCCCTTACACCTTAGGACCAGGCACATAAACCCTTCTCAGGCTAAGCATCAACACTTAAAAACCTGAGGGGAGGGTCAAATGAAACCTTTCCCCTACTAATGAGGGAAAAGATTATTACTGGTTATTAAGGATCTAGCTTAGATTTAAGATACTGTGGGTACAAAGGGGTGTGTAGATTTAACAGTAATGCAGGTTAATAACGCCAAGCTGACACGTAGGATTTGGGTAGCAAACAAAATAAAAATAAGTTTATTTTAATTCTCAAAATCTTAGTTCCAGAAAATAACTTTAAACCTGCCTACTCCAAACACTTTGTAATTAACCTAAGTCCCTATAATTCTAAATACTTTCACACCTCATACAAGCACTGATTTCTCTCAGAACTGACAGACAAGACACAAATAATCCAACTAACCTAACTCCCCAACTCTCAACTCTCCCCACACTCCAAACATTCTCCCATAACACACTAACTCCTATAAACTCTTCATAACACACTCATCAACCAACACTCCACTAACTCTAACATCACTCAAACACTCCTTATATACTCCCCCCACCCTTTCCAAGACATCACAAACCACACCCACTCCGTTCAAAATTCTATACTCCCTAAACATACTAAAGCAGACATACATCAGGGAACTGAATTGTGGGGTTACTCCACAGGGGCCTACTGACAAGAGCCCTTGGAGTTGCTCCTCCTTTTCACCATTACAATCTTCTTGTTCACCTGTCTTCCGTTCTGGCGCAGACAACAGTGGTGGTGAGAAGGAAGCTGTTTGCACATATCCCAAAGGGGCAGAATCTGGCCTTACATTTAGCATTTCTCACACAAATCATTTACAGGCCTAGACAATATGCAAGACAATTACCCACTGTGTGCATTATCTTCATGTCAGACTCAAGTCTGCCTACAACTCACATACAACCTCACTATTATGTTGGAAGCAAATTACTTTGAGACACCGCAATGTCAACATCGATGGGTTGAATTGTTTTGCATAACCCTGACTCCGGATCTGAACATGGAACCCCCAGTGGGGGAGTGAGGACTTCTTACTTTTAATTCTTTTATTTTTAAAAACAATGTTTCAAATTTCCAGCTTCGCCATTGGCTTTGGTGATGTGGCAGCAGCAGGAGAGCTTTGCCCATTGCCCCTGAACATGCTAAACAAGCACAACGGGAAGAAGGCCCTAGAATAGTCATAGGGATTGACAAATCTGTCAATTTTGGTTTCTCTGAGTTTCTCATTTTTCCAGTCTTAAGTTTGGTTTATCTTAAACTTTGAGAATTTCTCCAAGCTTAAGTTCCGTTCATCCCAAACACTGTTTTTTTTTTTTTTTTTTTTTTTTTTTTTTAAGGCTGCATGGTGGAAATTTAGGTGCATTTTTGGGTACATTTCTCCTGATACATACATTTTTGTATGCATGTTTGCTGAATATACACATTTCTTAATATCATGCATTTTGATGTTATCTTCTCTAATATACACTTTTGTATATGCTTTTCTTTTTTTTTAATTGGAGAACTCCATCACAAAATCTGGAATTTGAGAATTTTGAAGGATAACTGAGTTTTGGTTCACATAGCAGCTGAAAAGTGCAAAATTAGGTCGTATTAAAATGCAAAGTGAAAAAAAATATTCTGGGTAAGAATCTCCCTAATATGTTAGGCTTGTGTGTGCAGAGAGGGTTTAAAAAAAAAAAGAGTGGGGGGGGCACTCAAAGATTAAACCTCCACCTGAAGTCTGAAGTGGTATAGCCCAGCAACAGTTACATCATAGGATGCTGTTGAAGGCTTCTGTTCCCATTTCTCCCAGCACGAACATTCTCTCGGTTTAGTGTCTGAGGGAGAACACTTGCCAAACCCATTAATTAACACTTGTTTTTGTCATGGGAAGCAAGACTGTCTTTAGTGCTGAAGTATATTTTTAGACACCTTGAACAAGTAAAAGAAAACAGATCCTGATCGGCTGTGAGAGATTCCAAACCAAGGCCAGATGGTGCTCTCTGTGGCAGAGCTCTGAATGTCTTCAGCAAAACCACAGAATGTGTTAGCTTTAAACCACACGTGTAGTCTTGGGGGCTGCATGCTCTTTGCTGTCTAGGGTTCTTTTTGAAAACCAATTTGAAACATAACGATAAAGGTTTTTATTTTTATTTTTAGCAAAGCAGTGTGAACTTCCCATCTCCATAGAAAATAGCAACGTAGCCATAGTTTACAAGCATTTGCAATAGATCTTGACAGGTTTCAGTGCGGCAAAATTCTGAAAGCTTGCAGGAGGATGGGAATCCATGAGTTAAACATGGCCGTAGCTTTATCATAAAACTTGCGCAATGGTCCAGGATCCAGCAAGGGAAATCAGTTCATTAATTAACAGAAACCTCATACTCTGTCCTGAATCTACAGATCAAATCAAATGCTCTTAGATTGCCCTGGTTCTCTGAAAAGTGCTACTTAATAAGACAGGGAAGCATGAGAATTTCATTTCAGTTTGCAAATCATCTGAATTTGCCCTGTTTGCAGCCCTGAACACGAATGGGAGCACATTTCCCCCCAAAATTGTTTGTGCAGTCCTAAACTTCTTATTGCTTTCAAAAAATGTGTTGTTTTTTTAAAAAAGCACTTTGAAATACACTCCCCCCCCCATTTGAATGAACTGAAAAACAGGTTGCAAATGAAAATGGAAGTGAGATGAACTCAGCTTTGAAGTTGAGAGAATATCAGTGAGCTCGAACATCCCTGGTTTTCCCATCCCTAAGTCTGAAGTATCTTGTCCTTGCTGTAAGCAATATTAACCCTGACGATGCAGGGTGTAGTTATTCTACTGACATTTGATGAATACACACATGTGGGCCAAAACAATAAGTTAGGGGAAAGGCAGGTGTCATGCATGTATGTTACATGATTTCACCACCAGGTCGCACACATACCCATTTTAAACTAATGAACAACCATTTCCGGGGACTGGAAGAGGAAGGTCATCTTAAAAAACAAAACAAAAATGAAGCATGGTTTTCACAACTGGCAAAAACAAACAAAAATGAACACAAAGACAGGGGAGTAGTTTTGGTTTAGCCCTGCTCAAAATACACTTATTTGTGTACGTCAAGTGGCTTTGTATTTACAGTCACTAACAACATTTTCATTCTTACCAAGCATAATTTTGATTGAATGGGGAACTGTATAAAGTATTTTGCCAGGCCCACAGACAGTAACTGTTTCAAGAGGAAGAAAGAAGAGAGGAAGGAAAGAAGGAAAGAAAGATAATATCTACCCCCCCAAAAAAACATATTTGTCATACCACCATATAAAGCAGGTGGAAGCTAGCCAACTAGCTGTGGTGATGCAGTAATTGGGTTGTGTTGTCAGCTGGGTCCATGCTTGTGGATTTGTTTGTCTGAGATATTCCTATGCCACCCTTCAAACCATATCCCAGGATGGCTTACAAAGAACCAAAAGGCAATAAAGACAATTAAAATATACAAATCACATACTAAAAGCAGGAAAATCTAAAAGAGCAGCATAAAAGCCATCTGCAGAGATAAAACAGATTAAATCAACCAATTAACAAGCTTGGGAAAATAAAAACTCATTTGCCAGTGTTGAAATGACATCTATAGTCACCACTTGAGACTCCCTGGGGAATGCATTCCATAATTGGAGTTTCACCACCAAAAAGGCCCTTTTTCCAGTAGACAACTGCAGCACCTCAAGTGTTGAGGGCACCCAGAGAAGGGATTTTGTTGAAGAACTTATTGTATGGACAGACACATGTGGACACAGGTAACGTACAACTGACTCAAATTCTCATTCTCAGCATAACTTGGTTGTGTGAATTGGCCTCCTTTTATTTAGATCAACTAATCCCATTAAAAGTGAATTAAATTAGACTTGAACATGCCCTAACATTCAAAACTTGAGTCATAAGTTACAACAATGTTACAATTACTTACTCTTCATTTGCCATGTTACAAAAACATTTCACACAGCTCTCACTGCCACAGAGATCACATTCCAAAAGCCATCCACATGCAGGGGTTTTAATCATTTATACAAGCAGTGGCAAGGTACATTTCCCCCTCTCAGTTTATGTTCTGTTAAAGATTCTATCAAAAGATGAGTATCTTCTCTGTAGAAAAATACACTCTGAGTCATGTCTTATAATGATCCTCTGTTGAAAACACTGAAGTATGATGGCAGAAGAGAAGGAAGGGACTTGGGCTTGGTAATTTTATATAAGCATCATATAAAGTACCGGTAAGCATAATACTAAAAAATGGAGTTCACTTTTATTAAAAGTACTTTTCCCAGCAACGACTCTCTGGAAACTGGAACAAGAGCTATAGTATAGGCTCCTCTTGCATGGTTCCAGGGTTCTCGTGTGGCCAGGACCATTGGTATAGTGGAGCCAGCACTCACCGGGATGAAACACCAGCACTTGTTTTTTTTATTAGCAGGAGGAATGCTGACATCATCTGCCACCACCACCCCTCAGACTTCCCTGTTCCCTCTGTGCTTTGCTGCAATCCTCACAGTAGCTGGGGAGAAATGATTCCCCCCCCCTCCCAACAACAATATATTGTTCCTTATTGTAATGCAAAGTATTTTGGGGTGCCTAGATCTTGAATGGGCAATTAAGACACATTAGCTTTACAAAAGACCTGCTCCTAGCAGATGAAAACTCCTAGAATGGGTTTGTTGATACCGATCAACCCCACTGCTTGCAATTTGGGGCTCTCTTTGGGGGGGGTGGCTATGGGGACTTTCATGAGGAATACTTGCACTTCAAAATTTGACACTACACCGCTGGGCAGGAGCAGCATTGGTATGGCAGCACTGTTGGAGTGCCCAGTCAATATCGAAGGCCTCTGAGCTGCATATTATGTATTGGAGAGAGATGGAGAAATGTAAGGCCATCATGGGGTGGTCTCCAACTAGCCTCCCTCTGCCAACAGAAGACATCCATCAGTGGAACAGGGAGGGGGAAATTGTCTGCAATTTTACCCCTCCACCTGCAGCCTTCTGCAATCCCAACATCTGCTCCAGAGGGTTCCCCAACCTACAGGAGGGCTGCAGGAGGGGACGGGATTCACAGAAAATCATCTTCTTCCCCATTCTGTTGATGGGATGGATGCCTTCCATCAACAGAGGGACATTAGTTGCATGCCATACACAGCCTGAGAGGTGGACATGGGAAGGCATAACACACAAACTGACCTTCTCAGGATATTTTTTGGACAGCACTCAAAGTGAACCTGTGGAAACTCGAATTTCCCAGCAATATCTATGAGTTAGCAACGACATTATGTAACCCTGGCTCCAGGCATATTCCCTTGGTACATATCCTTGTCAGTTTCATCCTCTCACTACTTTGTCATTAGCTTGCCATATTCCCTACTTCACAAAGAACTTGTTATTGTCAATTTTGTCTAGTTCAGCATCACTACGGTTTTCCAATAGGGTTACATGTTTTGTGTGCATCAAATAGACATGTTTTTTAATTATTATTTTCAGTTATTATTTTCCAGCTCCCATTAGTTCTGCAAATGGGGTCATGGTTTTTTAGTCTCTTCCCACACATCTCGTTCTTCCCACCAATATTATGTGAACAATATCTGATTTCTTTCAGTAATGTATTTGTTCCAACAAATACTGTTTATTGTGTCCACTTGTTTATGACTATAGTGCTGCTGGGTTGTTGTTGTTTTTAGCAATGAGGTAGGTCCTGGGGGTGAGGCAGCCAGCTCCAGTCAGGACAGCCCCATGAAAGGCTCAGATTTGCCTAACTTTGAGATGCGCACAAATTTCAGTCTCTGCCATTTACGCAAATTTCCTGAGCTTAAAAAAAACAAACTCATGCAAATTGCAACCCGTTTTAAAATCCACATGCTGGCTCGACTCACATCATATTGATTCAGCACCATCATAGGGGAAATGGAACAGAATCCGGGGGGCCAAGTTGAGAAAATCCGTCTAATTTTTACCCCACAAACGGATTCCTCGCACATCCCTAGCTGCACTAGGGAGCACTAATTCCTCTACAGAAACTCCCCCCCCAAAAAAATGATCCGTACAGAGGACTACAGATTGACTCCTACAGAGTGGAAACAGTCTCTGGTTTGTTTTACTGTTAAGTTCAAAAAGTTATCCAGAAAGAAAAATAAAAAATAGGGTAGCATATTCCTCATATAAAATATTCCCTTCCCTACAGGAATTTAACATCGTTGGCATCATTGTGTCATTCTTAACATAATAATAGGTCAGTCAATATGAGAAATGGGAATTTGTGCCAATTTATGGCTTCACAGTTGCATTATATTATAGTATCACTTCCCCCCCTTTACATTATTTATAAATTACCTCCAAGGGCATAGTATATTCTCTTGCCAAGACTCTGACTATGACAGTTTAACTCAAGACCAATGGCTTTATCTTAAGTTGAAAAATGAAGCATTCCAAGATCTTCTCATGGGCATCACTTTGCCAATGTCCAACTGCAGGGGCGCTCTTGATAGCAGGTGTATCGTAGCTCTACACATAATTTATCATTTCTCTGAGGAACTATGAAATGTTCACACAAATGCATTTCAGTTGAAAACTCCAGGCTCATGAAATTTAGTGGGACCTGTGATTGGAGAATGAAAGAATACAGCATTTCCAATAGGAGACATGATACTTCTTTGGATGCAATTGAATTCTGTTTTGCAATAAACATAAGGCAAGCATGAGATCAAACAGTTTGGAAAAAGTGAGGAGTAAACTAGATCTTATCCCAAATGCATGGCTGATGCAGGAAAAGAAAGGAGCGTGTTTCCCTCTGCAACTTCTAGGATAACTTATCTCATGCCACGATGCCATTGGTGTTCTACATTTTCCCTCTCCCACCTCAGATCACTGGTTGCTGTTGATGGGCTGGGGAGTGGAGAAATGCAGAGCACTGTGGCATCACAATATACTGTAAGTTCTACCTAGATGTGACATGGAGGACAGGAGGGAGTCAAATGTGCAGCTATTGTTTTTGGCAGGAGTCACACATCATTATATGCTAATTCAGGGATGGGTAACCTCCTGCCCGTGGGCCTAATCCAGCCCATGAAGGTTCCTTAACTGGCCTCCTTGAATTCCTCCAGGGGTAGGACTTGCTCCCCCCTGAGGAATACCTGCTCTTATCGCTAAAATGTGATCGGGGATAGCAAGTGGCGATTCTCCTGTACACTGCTCCCCCTTCCAATTGGGAATGTGGTTGGTGGAGGGTCCTGGTCAGCACTGGCAGGAGGAGCTCCTCCTAGGACCAGATGTGCCACCCCAGGGGGATGATACATGGTGTGTGAAGCCAGAGACTCAACCAGCGGTGGGAGAAGCCACTCCTCCCAGTGCTCCCGAGTCCCTTTCTCCATGCCGGAACTCTGTGCCTGGAGAAAGGCATGGAACTATGTGCCTGGAGAAAGGCAACATGGCAGTGGAGGGGCAATGATGTCCGTGGGTGTGGTCTTGCCCACATCATCTGGCCCTCAGTGGGCCTGGTGGTGGGGGCAATTTGGCCCCCCACATGAAACATCTTTCCTAGCCCTGCACTAATTAGTGCTAAGCCCACGAATGCAGTGGAGAACCTCAACAACATTCAAGGGGCTGGGCAAATTCAAAGAACTGTTTGATGGGGATGGGCTTGAAGACAAGGTTAGGGTTGTTGTTTTAAACCGAAACAAACAAACAAAAAGCTTGGCTGCCCTTCACAGCCCTGTAATGTCCCATTCATAGTTTGCAACAGAGTGCCTCATGGGAACAATGCTATGTCATGAATTCTGATGCCCATTCTTGAGGGGGAAAGATGGCCTCCCCCATTAGCCAATGAGGGGAGCCACCCACGTTTTCTCCTAAGAATACCGCTGGGAATGACAATTACGATTACAAAGGGGAGACCACTGGGCTGCTGGGGACAACCAAACCACCCCTTGAAGTGGCAGCAAAGAACAGGGGATGAAAACTACGTACTCAAGCAAAACACACAAGAGATTTGCTGAGCATAAGTGAAAACAGCCGCAACCTTTACATTCCATAAGATGTCAATCCTGAATACGTGGCATGATGTGCTGACTGTTTTAGAGGCCCTGAGTTATAATAAACCAAGAAACAGACATAGTTAGGCATAGGCACAACAAGCCATGGAAAAAGCAGTGTGAAATGCCCCTAAGACATAGGAGCCTTCAACTGCACAGCTCTCTTAGCTGAAACAAGAAAATGCAGTACTGTAAACTTGAGCTGACATCTAAAACAAGGATTAACCTTAATTACACTTAGTAAGAACATGCAATTTTAATAGCGTATTAAATGCAATTTCTCTTGGGAGTCTGTAATAACTGCAGATCTTTTCACAGAGCGGATCTACCTGCAGTGCCAATTTAATCCTCCTCCAGCTTTCTGATGACAGCCAAAGCAAGTAATTTGCACAGTTGTTTGCATTTGCTGTCCTGTCCACAAGCTGCGGATTGCTTCCATTGGCTATAACCATTCAACAAATGCAAAATCACTCGAATGCATGAATGAATGAATGAATGAATGAAATTTTATTACAGTCATTGACCAGAACCAGCAATAACATTAAAACAAGGAATCAATCAATGGAACATACATTACTACTATACCAGCATACATCTCAGGTTCACAACAAAATTTTATCTCAGAATTATAGCAGACAAGCAAGGCCAGTGTCAGAGGTTAAAGCAGTTGCACAAAATTTAGCCACTTTATTAGTACTATGAGGAACCGTATCAGAGAGTAGCAGGAAAATATAGAATTTTTCAGTTCTACCCGGGGCTCGAATGCATGCACCTCGCTGGCAGCAACACAGTAATTGAAATAAGTCTCAGCAAGTTCAGAATTAATTGCAGAAAATTACAAATGTATCCCAAAGGGGGGGGAAAGTCAATTAAAAGTGACATAAAAAGACAATTGAACCAATTCCTGGCAACTTCTAGAAAGCATGAAAGGCTCTGTCTGTGAAGAGTTTCTCATGTGAACAATTTATTCATTCATTTATTTATTTATTTAACAATATATATGAATCGCTTATATTAACAAAATTCAAAGTGATGTACAGAGGGCAGGATGACCTTCCAGGAAAATGGCTGTTAGAAAAGGTACATTTTTAGTAGGCACTGAACATCCAGAAGGGTTGGTGCCTGCCTAATTTGTAGTGGTAGGGCAGGGGTCTCAACCATGGGTCCCCAGATATTGCTGGCCTACAGCTCCCAGCATACCCAGGCAGCATGGCTAATGGCAAGGGATTCTGGGAGCTGTAGTCCAGCAACATCTGGGGACTCAAGGTTGGAGGCCCTGTGGTAGGGAGATCCAGAGAGTGGGCACTATGACAACAACAGCCCTATTTCTAGCCATGATGGGCTGAACATCCAAAATCTTGAGTACCACCAGGAGGGTATCTCCTGATGAGCACAGCAACCAAGTAAGCCGGTAGGGAATCAGGTGATCTCTTAAGCACCCTGGTCCTGAATTGCTTAGGGCTTTGTAAACAAGTACCAAAACCTTAAACCTGTACCCCCTGGGTTCCCTATTGATGGAGGCAAAGACAACCAGTGTTGGAGATTTCACCTCCATTGCAATCTTGCCTCCAGGTACACTGCTAGTTTACCTTTCTCAGTCAGAATGAATGGCAGCCAATCACTTATACTGTGGAGAGGGTAAAGGGAGTGTGCTACAAGACACCACTGAAATGAAAGCTTAACCTATTTTTGTGACCCTGATATAAAGTTTCCCCCTTTCATTTAAGCCCCCTATTGCAACCTGTTTGCTTTGTCCTATAGGACTCAGTGGAGAACTACATAGTATCCTCATGAATTCAGAGTGCAAAGCTGAAGTAAAATGGATCATTGGAAGATGGCGTATATGAGCCACAAACTAGAGATCAAGAATTGGAAGCTATTTTATTAACACCCGTGTTTCTACTAGTTGCTACTAAGGGCTATTACTGAGGCTGTATTTCTCCAGTCTGTGGTCAGAAAATGACAGCTGATTACCATTTGTGTATTGATTGGTTAGTAAAACACAAGCTGTTCCTTAAATTCCAACAGAAAGCCATGAGCAGATCTTAGGTAGCAATCAAAATCTGGACTAGGGGAAAGTTGAACAACCTCACCGGAGAACTTTCAGCTGAATGTTAAGAGGGTTTCAGAGGTTGGGAAGGGGGACATTTGAGTGATGTCACATCAATCATATGACATTTCCCAACAGCCGGACAGAAAAAAATGATGGCCATCAACCAGTGACTTCAGCACTCAGAGGCATTATGGGTGAAATAAAATGAAGGTCGCATAATTATTATTTTGCCTATAATGCCTCTAAGAACAATGCAACATGATGATGTAACATCGCTCCAAGAGCATCATGGAGAAAATAAAATGGTACCCACCAACTGGAGCCAGGAGCAGCACAAGATGACTGGAGGTAAGTTTACCACCTGAAACCCCTTGGTGAAATTGGTGATATCCCCCCCCCTCCATTGCACCATCTGTGAACAGGATGGAGAATTGTTTGTGGGAATATTTTAGTATAACCCTAAATTCTGGAGCATACATCATAGGGGAGAAGCTTCCATAAGAAACATTTGATCTAGGAAAGTGTTTCCAGAACAGGCCATTGCATTCATCTAGATAACACTCATGAGATGTATAGGCACAATTCAGAAAGTCATGGCAAATTTTCAAGGTTTGGAAATGCTATGTTGGCTGTAGAGGGATTGCCTCAACTTCTGTTTTTTGACCATTCCTTCCCGTTTCATTGCATGCTGTCTGGGAGACATGTGTGTGTTTGCAGTAAGAGACCATGAGCCAATGAGTCATCACAAGTTCCAGGACAACACAGTAGAGTTTTTTCCTTCTGTTTGCAAGAAGCTGCATAAATATTTTAATGTGGTTATGGACACAGCCACATGATTATCCTGGTAATGGGAGCCACACGTTTGGGGTGATCATATTAACAGGGTGATCATAGCCCTGTTCCGGCATTTGCCTGAATGCATGAGGGCTTAAAATGGGTACAGCAACAGGGCCATGCACACAATGTGGCATCGAGAGTGCATAAGGCAGACCAGATGCTGAAGCTAAGCAGGTACGAGCCAGGTCAGTGCTTGGATGGGTGACTGACCACAGCTGTTCTCCTGCATTGAGCAGGGGGTTGGACTTGATGGCCTTATAGGCCCCCTTCCAACTCTACTATTCTATGATTCTATGCATGCTGGCCCCACCCCCGTGTCTCCATGCTGGTCCTGTCTCCTTCAGTTCAGACCTTGTCATGCTGAATTGGCCATGTCTGAAAGGGGCAGGGCATTCTACTTGCATTTGCTTGAACATGAGTAGAACTCTCCGCACAGTTGGGAACCCTGATAAGGAAGACAGCACTGCTGCACGTCAGTGGGCCTCTCAAAAGTGCCCAAGACACTTGTCCAGGAGAGAATCAGGATTCAGGAATAATACATTCATTCACCTTTCATTCATTCACCAAGGCTATTCAGTGACTTTGGATGGCCCTTGACAAAGCAGAAGGAAGCTGCAGTTTGTTCTTGAAACTGAAACATGCAAGGTGTTTAAAAAGTTGTCTTTCTAATTGTTTTTCTTTCTCATTGTTTTATTTACAAAAGGTGCATTTTTCAACTCTTTTTTCAAGGCTGTTCAAAGCAACATGATTTAAAAATCCAAACCAATTTACAAGAGGGCAGGAAAGCAAAGCTAATCAGATTAAAAGTCAATAAAACTCAACAACAGCCAGCAAAGCTGTAGAAAGGGGGGGGGAAGTTTCCCTTGGCCGTAGAAAACTTACAAGGAGGGATCCAGCCACAGATTCCTTGACAGGGGAGCTTGAGCTGGAAAGTGGGACCACAACCAGAAAGACTATCTTTGTGGTCTCAATATTAGGAATGCATGGACTCAGGAGAGACTGGTGGCTCTGTTTTGGTGGGGCTCCTAATCAATTGCAGAAGCTTTACAGGAGCTATCCATGGTGCTGAACTCCATCTCTAAAATAGGTTCACCACCATGGATAGCTCCTATAAAGCTCCAAATAAAAGCTGCAATGGATTAGGAGGCCCACCGAAATAGGAGTCACCAGCCTTCACTGATGGATCTGACAATTTCGGCTATTCTCAGTTTCTCATTTCTCCAATCTTAAATTTGGTTCATCTTGAACTGTGAGAATTTCATCAGTCTTAAATTCAGTCCATCCCAAATGTTGAGAATAAAAAAAAAAAGGTTGCATAAGCATTTTTGTGCACATTTCTCCTACTATCTGCATTTTTGCCTAATATACACATTTTTTTGCAAGCAATTTTCTAAATAGAATGGACTCCATTGCAAAATTCAGAGAATTGTAAATTCTGATCTGAAGATAACTGAGTTTTGATTCACAGAGTTGTTGAAAAGTGTGAAATTAGGAAAGTTTGCATTAAAATCTGATTAGCTTTGCCTTCCGGCTCTAAATAGAATGTGAACTGAATGTATTTCTCCCCAATCCTTACAGTCTTTACTATGCTGAAAGGCAAAATACAAAACAGGGTCTCATATGCTGATCTCAAGGAATGGAAGGTGTATATGGGAGAAGGAATTTCTTAAAGTATGCTGGTTCTTTTAATTAAGCATTCTAAATTCAAGAGAAAGATTTCATCATGTTAGGAAATTACGTTGAATGTTGGGTATTCTTGCCGTTCAAAGTGTTTTCAGTTCTTGATTGATCCCCGCCCCCACCCCCCCGCTGGCATTTGATTCAAAGATACATTTTATTGAATTATGTTGTGCCTTTGTCATTATGAAACACTTTTTGAGTGTTCACCGTGTTTTACCTTTTATCTCAGCAACCTTGTCAACAACTCTGTAAGCTAGTCCAGCATTATTTTCATGTTGAAAATGGAAGGGTTGCCGAGGCTCAGAGGCAGCAGCTTGCTTAAGGCTACCTAGAGAGGTCATGATGGAGGTTACATTTGAACTAGGGATTTCCTAGCTCATAAGATCGGAACTGTGCTAGCTCTTATTCCTTGCTTCATTGTCTTTCATCTGATAACCACTTTAAGTAGTTTATTTAGAAAGGGAGTACAGTAATACCTCGGATTACGAGTAACCCGGTTTACGAGTTTCTTGTAAGACGAGGAAAAATTTGGCATAAATTTACATTTGAAAGACGAGCAAGTCTCGCAACACGAGCCGCTGCTGCCGCATGTGGCTCCTGTTGCGAGATGTCTTTCAAATTTAAATTTATGCTAGCAACGCGAGGCGCCAGCTGAGCGAGCGGCCGCCACCTCGCGCTGCTGCGCCGGCCAGCCAAGCGAGTGGCCAGGAGGCGGGGGCATCCCTGGAGGTGAGGCGCGGCTTGGCGCGGCCGCCGCCTCACGCTGCTGCTCCAGCCGGCCGAGTATCCAGGAGGTGGGGGCTTCCGTGGAGGCGCCTTTCTCCCCAAAAGGCAGCAGCATCGGCAGCACTTAATCCTTTCTAAAAAGCACACAAATCCTTAAAAATTCTCATAGTATGAACCATAATCTCTCTAATACTGAGACAGACTGAATGTATTTCAAGCATTTTCTGTCAGGAAAAGGGGTGCTCCCTTCCACCCAACTCCACCACCTTTATACCCTCCTCTTTCCACCACTCTGCATGCAGAAATAAAGGCAGGAAAAGAAAAGATTACGCCAAACTAGTTGCTTCCTACACAGCTGTTTAATTACATTACATTTCCTTTGCCAGGGTCAGAAAAAGAAGCGAGAGAGGGAGCCCAAATGCAGCCGGCATTTGCAAGTTAAAAAGCATCTTCTCCTGCCGCTTCGTACCTTTGAAAGCAAGCTTCCCGCGCCGCTGCCGGTCCCGTCGCGTCACATCCGGCTCCCTCAGTGACGGCCGGATGTGACGCGACGGGACGGCAGCGGAGAGGCAAGCTGCTTTCAAATGTACGAAGCAGCAGGAGAAGATGCTTTTTAACTTGCAAATGCTTTTTTTTAACTTGCAAATGCCGGCTGCATTTGGGCTCCCTCTCTCGCTTCTTTTTCTGACCCTGGCAAAGGAAATGTATTTTGGATTACGAGCATGGTTCCGGAACAAATTATGCTCGTAATCCAAGGTATTACTGTATATACATCAAATATAGAGGTGCATCGTGAATAAGACAAATAGGTCCTGCAACAAAATATTGCAATGTGAAGGGCTCCTTTTCAGAATTCTAGCCAGCCAAGCCCTTATAATAGAATCATAGGAAAGTAGATTTGGAAGGGGCCTACAAGGCCATCGAGTCCAATCCCCTGCTCAAGGCCATCGAGTCCAACCCCCTGCCCAATGCAGGAATCCAGGTCAAAGTATCCCTTTCCCACGATACTCATAGATTCATAGATCATAGAGTTGGAAGGGGCCTACAAGGCTATCGAGTCCAATCCCCTGCTCAATGCAGGAAACTAGAGGAAGGGTCTCCCATTCAAGTAATAACCAGGCCTGACCCTGCTTAGCTTTCCATGCTCAGACAAGCTGAGCCAGCGTGAGCCACAGGCCTCCATTCTGTTCCCGCTCCTCCCCAGTTTTCTATTCCCCCATCAGTCAGTTAGTCAGTCAGCATTACATCCGCACTGAGCCTGCTCAGTCCCCATTGGGTTGATTTTGGGGTCCCCCTTTTTAGGGGTCCCCCATAAATATTTCTTTGTACTTCTGCAAAACCTTGGGTTCCCCCAGATTTCCTGATACCTCCCACACCTTATGCAGCTTCATCGCCACATATGGATTCATACTAAAAGAATGGAGTTTGCTATTACAACATATAATATACCCAAAAATAAAATCTTTGTAGCAGTAACCTAGCCTTAAGAAGAAAGACACTCGGGAAATTGTCTTCATATGAATACAATGCTCTAATTTAAACACACACACACACACGCACACACACAAATGCCTGCGACAATTTGCAGAAAGACATGATCTATCATGAACTAAGTGAGGAAATTTCCAAATTCAACTTGACTTGTATTTTTTACTAGAGAGAAGTCAGGCTTATGTCACTTGCAAATGCTGCCCAAAGGCGCATTTCATTTGGCACACTGGGAAACATGTCATGACAAGAGAAATAAAAACTATTGTCAAATGTTATTACAGTAGGCACATCACTCTTAAATTGATTTAATACTACCTCATTCAGCTCTGAGCATTGGTTTGTTAGGTGCTCACTGGCAGCACAAACAACTCTCTCTCTCTCTCTCTCTCTCTCTCTCTCTCACACACACACACACACACACACACACACCCCTCCAATACAAGACATATCTTGTGTTTTGGCATTCAGAGAGAGGTTCAAACAGTTGTGGTTTTCAATTCAATAAAGTAAGGGGATAGAAGCAGTGTTGCTTTTGTGTGTCAACTGAGCAAGGAGACAGATGCGGTCCCACCAGGTCACAACAGCTATTAGTTTGCTGCACTGTAGTTGCAAACCAAAGGCATCGCATATATGCCATTATTATATTTATAAGATATTCCTGTATAAATGCCATATGCTCCTAGAATGCCGCTTCTTGCTACCCAGTCATCAGTGTTAGATAGAAAGTTGGATTTCAAATCTCATAAAATTAGCAATCAAAGCTAAACATCAAATCCAAGCCACATGCATCTTATTTAGGGCCCGCGCCGCTGGAATGTAACCATGTTTTTACTGTACAAAGAAAACGTTCACAAAGCTTGCCCAGTGTGAGGCTAATTCTGTGTTTGACATTTTTCCTAAAACCTTACAGCTAAATACATGTGTGTTAGCCAATACCTCCCCACATGTCCAGCAAGCAAGAGGCATCAGGATACTTTAGTTAGAACAATTGGGAAGGGAAGGGAAGGGAACCCAGTCCCAGGAATCCTGTGGCTGCACCGGCTTGAGTGGTAGCACTGGCAATTATGGCATTAAGAGCTTGATTTCATTGCTCCAGAAATATAGTATGCCAGTGTCCCAGTTCTGTGCAGCATGCTAGGTGGGGAGTGGGAGCTCCACTCTCCACCCTGCCGAAAGGCCTCCCTCATGACGGCTCCTCCTCCCTCAACTGTCACCACAGCGGCCATTCCAGGAGGCTGAGAGGAGGGAGATGAGAGGGAGATGAGAGGGAGCGCAGGGCCATCCCACCAGCCCTGCCAGGAGTATTCATTAATATCCCCCCTTCTGCCCTCCCCATTCCTTTTTCCTTGTGTGTCGTGTCTTTTTAGATTGTAAGCCTGCGGGCAGGACTGTCTTGTTAATTGCTGTGAACTGCCCAGAGAGCTTTGGCTATTGGGCGGTATAAAAATGAAATAAATAAATAAATAGATAGATAGATAAATAAATACAATTAAATGGTGATATAGCA
Source organism: Shinisaurus crocodilurus (assembly GCA_021292165.1). Taxonomy (NCBI): domain Eukaryota; kingdom Metazoa; phylum Chordata; class Lepidosauria; order Squamata; family Shinisauridae; genus Shinisaurus; species Shinisaurus crocodilurus. The sequence goes on from CM037877.1 coordinate 107,011,773, forward strand.
GGATGACTGGGGAAATGATCAGAATTTCTAAGAAATATTTGTGGTGGTGAATTGTAATGTTCAGTGTGTGTGTGTGTGTGTGTGTGTGCGTGTGTCCTGCGTGCATGTGTTCATTATAATTATATAAGGGTGTGGAGTATTCGGAAAATCAGATAAATGTTCAGATAAATGAAAGCTTTTGAAAATAAATGTCCCAAACATACAACTTTGGTAAAGCAGAAATAGGTACCTGTGGAAGTAACCGGGATGGCTTACAGATTCCTAGCGATAGATGGCTAGCAGCTGTGATAGTCTTCTCCAACCTGGTGCCCTCCAGATGTTTTGGAGTTCAACTCCCATCAGGCCCAGCCAGCATGGCAAATGGTTGTGAATGCTGGTTGGGGAAGGCTGCAAATCTAGCAGTTCCTACTCATCTGTTTTAGCCATCTCACAGATCTGCCATACTACTTTAGCTGGACCGGTGACTTTTGTCTTGCCTTAGTAAAAAACAAAAATAAGATTGCCGATGTTAATAGTGCTGTGCCGAATCCCGTCCCGGACTTTCGCAACTTCTTCGCTTCCCTGCAAAAAGAGGCACTTTTTCCCCCTGCTTTCTTCACAGTGATAGTGAGAATTTTGGAGAAATGTCTTAGTGTGCGGTGCTTAATGGTTTACCTTACTGTAACGAGGTGGCTGCGGTGTGTGTGTGCTCTTTCTTTTTTCAACTTAAGTACTTTTCTCCTGTGCTTTCTCTCCTCCCTGCCTGCTTCTGCTTTCTGAAAAGCCCCCTAGAGGACTTAGCCAGGACTTCCTCCCTTGGGGCTTTTCAGTACTGCTCCCTACTGAATGCCTGAAAGCCGAGTGAGGAGGAGGAGGAGGAGGAGGAGGAAGAGGTTGTGTCCTTTTAATAACAGCAACAATGGTTCACTCAGCTTTCAGGCACTCGTAGGGATGGGCGAATCTGTCAAACTTGATTGCATCGAGTTTCTCACTTTTACACCACCAAGCTTGTTCTGTCCCTTTTCCATACAAGTTTATTTTCTCTTGCACAGACATTAGCACATCTTTTTTGTGTTCATTGTAGAAATGAACCCAGCTTTATTTGTGCATTTTTCAAATGTGTGCATGTTGTTGAATACATTTTTTACATTTCACACAACACATTGAGGCTGTACAGATTTCCAACTACAAATTGCATTCGAGTCTGTGATTTACAAATCGGGTAAATCTATTTTTTTAAAAACAACAACAACAATGGAGCTAATTTCTTACCCATCCCTAGATAACATCTCAGCCAAGTCCCACCGGTTCTTGCCTACACATTCATGAAGAACAGGAGCAGGGAGCACCCAGACTTGACCATTTCAAATTTAAGGATGGGAGAACCAACAATTTTTGAGCTCACCTAAATTCTCCAAAAAATCACTTCGAAGCTACTTTCGGCTTGCTCCAGTTTTTGTTTTCAAACTGTTTTTTAGCTTGTTTGAACAAGAGAATGGTGCATTTTGAATGTGAAAAGTGAACATTTCTGTGTGTATTTTTGAAAGGTGCACTTTCCCCCATAAATAAAGTGAATTTGGGAATTTGTGAACATTTCTTGGGTAAAAAGAAATGCTTCTGCTCACATTTGCTTCTAGGGCTGTGAATAAATAAAGTGAATTTGGGAATTTGTGAACATTTCTTGGGTAAAAAGAAATGCTTCTGCTCACATTTGCTTCTAGGGCTGTGAATGGGTCACGTTCGCATAATTTGCAGATGAAATTCTCGTACATCCCTACGGTAGCTGTAGCATATCATGCTCTTCTCTCACTGGGGATTTATCTTGCTAGTCATCATCATTTTATGGGGTAGAAATATTGTGAAATGCTGCTGCATTGGCCTCACAAGTGTTTGTTTATAGATAGCTGCCACTGTGATTTATTCACCATCAAATTATAATTAGTAGCAACAGATTGTAAATTGTCTTTCTGCCTACCTGGTAATTATCTCCTGGGTTTCGTTAGGTGAGGCCTCCTAGCTTAAACTGAAATTGGGTGGTTCACAGCAGGTTCCCGTTTCCATGTTAATCTTCTTTTGTTCTCCAAGACATAAATAAAGGTGTGCATAGATAAGGAGAAAGCAACATTTCTTGCCAATAGGAATTGCTGAGGCCTTGATAATGAAGGTTGCCCTTGCCAAGTCCAAGAATAGGACAACTAATCAGCTCTAGAACTAATACCTTAAAAGGTATGCAACCCCTGTAAGGAATTAGTCACACAGTAGAGTTTACCATAGGCTGGCCAGCTCCTGAATTGACCCTGTAGCTCTGCCTTTAAGAGAAAACTCATCTCCAGCTTGAGGGAGTCCTTGGCATGGTGCCTTCCTGTGGTCCCCCTCCTACACCAGTGCCCCTCACAGCAGGCTTACCCAGATGCAACAGTGTTCCTCCAACTAGTGCTGGGCAGCCATTTTAATTTTTCCTCAGTGCTCCCAAGGTAGCATTACTTTGAGTCATTGTGGACAATTACAGTTATGGCTTCCCCACTGGGGTGACAATAGGGGAGTTCACACAACATCCCCACAAATTGTACACATGTAGAGCTCCAGCACACACAAGGGTGGGGGGACCAGATCAGTCTAGCCTTCCTCCACATGTGCAAGACTTCTGTGCATGTAGAGTCCCCTCCAATGCATTCCGGATACACAAAGGGAAGAAGACAGGCCCACCAGGTGCATCACTGGTTGGGGCAGAGCTAAGCCATGTGGCCCCACAACTAGGGATGCTAGAGAGCTCTGAAGCACATGCAAATGCAGCAGGCTGGCATCTTCCGAGTTGCACAGACATGCAGACACCTTTTTTTTTTTTTTTACTTTCCAGAATTGTACACAAATTTAGTCATACAAAAGTACCAAAGTTACTGGAAGATACACTAATATGTATGCCATTTAGTACACAAACAACATTTTATATATCTCTGCACTCTCTTCAGACTCCACTGTGTGTGCTCTGCTCACTGACTGTACCCTGAGCTAAGGATAATATGTGAGTTGTTACATGCAAGCAAAAGTTCCGTAAATTGGGCGGACTTTTTTTGTGGACTCTTCCAAAATGGGGGGGGGGAACCCGATTCCATCAATGAGCAGATGACGGAATCAGTGGAGGCTGGTGGGCTCCAGTGTCAGTGAGGCTGTACATCCACTCTGGGTTTTAGTCTGAACTCTAAAGGAGCTATCCATGGTGTCTAACCCTATCCCTGGTTCAGCACCAGGGACAGTTCCTTGAAAGTTTGGGGTGAAATCCAGAGCGGATACACATTCCCTAACTGGACAGAATGAAAGATGCCTGATAATCTGTGAAACACAGATGAAACAAAATCTGTGCATCCCTACTCCATATCACCTTATTTTAATGTAAGAAGAGGGTCATGTGAACCTCCCCACTATATCAAGGTATTGTGGGAAACGTACATGGTGGCTCCCCAGAGCTCAGTTCCAGGAAAATAAATTAAAGGGGACCCAAGATAGCCATTGGCAGCAGATCCCACTGGGGCACTGGGAGCTTCCCAAGGCTGTAGCATCATGAAAAATGGACCTGCATAACTTGACAGACAGTGCATCCAGAACTCCACAATGTATGGGAATCCATCAGGGGATCATAATTTAATCCTAAAACTTAGATTAAAATGTTAACCCATTGGTTACTGGCTATTTGGTTACTGCCTGAGGTAGGTGGATCTCCTTCTTCTCTCCCTGCTGCTTATGAGTGATCCGTAGATATCCAGGGTCAGTACTGTTGTATGCCTTGCTTCCCCCAGCTATTGCCAATGAGGGTAGTGTAATAGGGCTTGAGCATGTCCACATGCACCCCCTTGGTTCTGTCCCCATCCAGACTGGCGTGTACCAAATGGTTTATGTCATTCAGTCTGCAGATGACCTTGACCAGTCCTTCCCACGTAAATGGCAGTTTATTGCCTCTCACGGGCTGCAGGACCAAAACCTCCTCCCCTTCTTGGAATGCACAATGACGGGCCCGCTTGTCATACCACCTCTTCTGTCACTTCTTTTCAACGTATGGCATGTTGAAACCACCACACAACCTTTTCATTTTACACCACCACACAACCTTTTCATTTTACCTCTGCCACCTCTTTATACTGTGACACACCCACCTCTGCCCCACCCTCGTGGAAGCCCTCAGTAGGGTGTTTGTCAGGCGTTTTAGCCACCTTACTCTTTCATTTTATGCAGCTCCTTTGCTCAGGCTATGGGCCCTCACACTCAGGTCCTGCACCCGGATCACTATGTCCCCCTCAGGTACCGTGCTTGCCTCCCACCCGGGATTCAGGGAAGACACTCAGGTGCTTTCCCTCAGGCTCCCCTTCCCAATCCCTCAGAGAGAGAGACACAACAGCAGTGGCCTGGAACACTCCCCTCTCCTCACAAGCCTTTGGCCTCAGCTGCCTCAGGCTAGCTGGGGAAATGACCTGAACACAATTATTTCCCTCGCTGCCACCTTTCTCCTTATTTATTTTATTTTTATTTAGTTATTACATGTCTATACCGCCCAATAGCTGAAGCTCTCTGGGCAGTTCACAACAATTAAAACCCGCAAAATACAGCATAAAATACAGTACAAAAATTTAAAACTACTGTATAAAATAGGAGTAAAAGCTGAAATAAAATCTAGCAGCGGTACAGAGATTTAAAATGCAGTAAAAGATGTAAACAACAGAGACTAAAAGACTGAAATTCCTGGGGAAATAATAAGAAGGTCTTCACCTGGCCCCCGGGGCAGAAAGAGCGCATCGCATCGTAGGTGCCAGGCAAGCCTCTCTGGGAAGTTTATTCCACAACCTTAGCCTCTCCTTCCTCCGCTGAGGATCTTCACTCCGAGATGTGTGCATTCCTTCCCTTAATCACTCACTCCCACACTAAGGGTTAACAGTAAATCAAAACAAGTTTTATTTTTTACAGATGGATAAGTTAACATTCAGGTGCTTGCTTATCTTAAAAATATACAGGCCTGTGGCTCACGCTGGCTCAGCTTGTCTGAGTGTGGAAAGCTAAGCAGGGTCAGGCCTGGTTATGACTTGGATGGGAGACCCCTCCTCTAGTTTCCTGCATTGAGCGGGGGGTTGGACTCGATGGCCTTGTAGGCCCCTTCCAACTCTATGATCTATGAAATCTATGAAAACCAGTTTCAATACTTCAACTTAAGGCTGAGGTTACCTCCTCCACTGATTCTCAGGGCTTCTCTCTGGATGTCTCCCAGTTCCACCCTCAACCCACACTCACTGCTCCTGTGCTCCACATCCTGCCACAGCTCACTGCCCCTTGCCAGCATCCCTAGAACTGTGATGGGCCCTGCACCCTCAGGCAGGGAGAGACAGAACTCCAGCTGTCCCTCACACGCAGTGTGTGTAAATACTCTAGGAAATCAAGCTTCACTTCTTCCCTGATTCTGAATAAGGCCAACTTGCCTTTTGCCTCTAACAATATGGAATCCAAGCAAATCCCTTTGCTAAGATCTCTAATACTCACATTTCACAATTATAAAGTCAAAACGCCACCACAGGCATCCCGGGAGATTGGGTTTACCAACCGATTTCTATGTTGCCATTTTACCATTCTAATAATGTAATTTCTGAGCAAACCACAAAGAGCACACAGGAAGTCTCCACATCAGTTCTCCCTTCCCCCAACCAAATTGGGATCACCAAACTAAACTGGCTGATGTGTTTTTCATATGATTAATCTCTCCCACACAATTTCCACATATATTACCAGAGCAGCATGTGACACACCATTCTCACAGGAACGTTACATTATAGATCAGATTGCTGCACATAGCAGACCTCTTAAATCTAGGTTTTGCAGAAGGGGAGCCCATAATTTGACTGATGCCTCCCATTTGCAACTGTAAGACTTCCTATCAGATATCTGGGGTGGCAAAAGCAGACCACACTACTGCTAAGTCTAGGTTTCCCTCTGAATGCCAAATGCTCATCAATTTACTTTGGAAGAAGTGTATTGACCAATTTCTCTGTTACCATTTTACCATTCTGATATCGTATCTGATAATACACATACTTGGGAGAGGACTGCTTTGTGTGCAAAGTACTATACAAATTTGACTGAATGGCTTTTCACAACATTTTTGCAAATGCAGAATTAAATGCCACCTAGTGACTTTCTGTGCAGGATCTAAACTCAGTTAAACCCTGATTGAAATGCAATCTGATGCAAAATCAGCTCATTGAGCTCTCTACAGAACCATACCCACGTCTTTCTAGACAGTCAGGGCAATAAACAGAAACTGAAACCAAGAATTGCTTATACAGTAACGACATCTGCAAAAACCTTTTTTTTAAAAAGCCACAACACGCTTCAAAAGTTTTAAATTACATATTTTGGTTGCCTGGCAACTGGTCTCAAAAGTTTCCTTTCATGTTTTATTTCCCTGTGCTTCCCATGTTTATAGTATAATTATTGCTGTGACATCATAATCCCACCATTCAGCATCTGTCAGGGCCCCCCAATGTAGAATAAACACTCTTTCTACAGCCTTTACTACTACAGGTTAGTTTACTAAATAGATCAATATTTGGTTTGTATAGTCAGAAGGATTAGGAGATGGAAGTGACTTTTGAAAAGATTCCTTATCATGCCATGGTCTAGGAGCACCTGAGAATGTAAAGAAAAGCCATTTCAGAAATAATAAAAAGGCACGTATAAAAGCTACTCAAGGCTCTTGCAAACAGGTTTACAAGGAAAAGCCTGCTTTAAAAGACAGGCATTTTATTCTGGAATTAGTAACATATTTAAACATTTATGGTTTTCACAAAAACCACCTTTTGTTTGAAGAGTATTCACCAAGGGCATTCCCCCCTTCCCCTCTTATTTTATCTGCCTAAATGGATTCATGCCTGCAGGGGGTGCCGGATTACCTGAGCCCGCACAATAAACTGACTCCTCTAATTATATGGCGAGTTTCCCATATAATCCCCATTTTGCCTTCTCTGATAAATCCACCCCCACTCCTTTCAAGTGAACAGCTGCTTATGTTGTCAATGAAACCCTGAGTTTTTTTCTTCCTGTGGAAGTGGTTCAACCCACAACTGGTAATTTATTACTAAACATTCTACAAACATTGGGCATGTCCTCTCCTTGACACATGTTGCTGTGTGCATCTATATCCTTGTCAGGAGGGCAGCCATATCACATGCCTTTTGTAAGCATCTGGGGTGGGGTGGTTGCCACCTGCTCCATGGTTGTTCCCAGCGGAGGTTGGTGGCTCCAATGTCTGGGGGGCGGTGTATCCACTCTGGGTTGCAGCCTGAACTTTCAAGGAACCATCCATGGTGCTGAGCCTATTTTGGGGCTAGGGTTAGGCACCATGGGTAGCTCCTTTAAAGTTCAGACTAAAGCCCAGAGTGGATACATTGCCCCACTGATATTGGAGTCACCAGCCTCCACTTTGCTTCTGGGAACATATAAAAGCCTCTGCCCACATGACTGGGCTTTCTTGCATGTGTACACAACATACAAATGACAGGTCTCCCTTGCATGCAAAGAACCCCAAGCAGACATGCAAAAAAGGTTACCCATTCCCAACAATGGTGTCCAACTAGGACTTCCTTAAGCCAATGTGGCGTAGTGGTGAGAGTGTTGGACTGGGACTTGGGAGATCCGGGTTCTAGTCCCTGCTCAGCCATGAAACTCACTGGATGACTTTGGGCCAGTCACTGCCTCTCAGCCTAACCTACCTCACAGGGTTGTTGTGAGGTAGCATAAAATGGAGAGGAGGAGGAGGAGGATTATGTAAGCTGCCTTGAGTTCCTTGCATGAAAAAAGGTGGGGTATAAATGTAATAAATAAATAAATAAATAAATAAAAGTATGCATCCATGATCATGGACCAAACAATGTATCCAGGAAAATTCCCTATAATGGAATATCCTGGAATATTAGATAATCCAGTATAGGGATAGTCATAGATTTCATAGATGATAGAGTTGGAAGGAGCCTACAAGGCCATCGAGTCTAACCCCCTGCTCAATGCAGGAAACTAGAGGAGGGGTCTCCCATCCAAGTCATAACCAGGCCTGACCCTGCTTAGCTTCCCACACTCAGACAAGCTGAGCCAGCGTGAACCACAGGCCTGTATCAACCAGGTGCCTTCCAGGTGTTCTGCACTACAACTCCCAGAAACTCTGACTATTGGCCATGCTAGTCAGGGTTTATGGGAGCTGTAGTGCAAAACATTTGGAATGTGCAAGGTTGATCTGTCTCTGATCTAGGTTAAAATATTAACGTTGGGGAAGATATACTGGCTATGTAAGCTAACATAGCACATTATTTTCCAAAAGTTCTTGGCCTCTGCACTTTTAAAGTGAATCTTTTTTAGTAAGGCTTACATATGGCTTCTAAACTTTTACAAGCCTTAGACTGCATTTAGTAGCAATGATATTACATATACATTATGTGATATCAGCAGATATGAAAGGGAAATAAAGTGTTTAAGAGCAGTGTTTCGCACTGAAATGCCTACCATATCAGGTAGATGATAAAAGATAAAAGATAATAAAATCTTTTAAGATGATAAAAGCAGCATTTTGCATATAAACCACAACTGACATTTTATTGCATCATACTTTAATAGTTGACAGTGTACTTAGAACACGTACTAAGTTATTATTCTGCAGTGTGGGAAGGGGAGGAAGGGAAGAAAAGAAAAGGGCTTTTTTTGAGGGCTTATCAGAAAGCACCTCACAACATTCTCAGCCCCATTCTCATGGTTGTGGAACTGGGGGGCAGGCTTTTTCCACATTCTTAGGTGGTCTGGAGAAATTCTGTAGAAAGTCTTTCAGGGGACATGCATTTTTAGCAAATAGTAGCAGCCAGAAGTTTCTCCTTTTTCTTTCTTTTTAACTGTTTTTCTTTCTTTCTTCTTTTTTAAACAGCTTTTGCTTTGCATTTTTTCCTTTAAAGAACTCCCATAATAGATATGCTAATGGGATGCTGCTGTTCCAGATGGTCTTCGGAAGGGACATTGAAAGCCTGAATTTTTTATCTCAGTTTCCTGAGGGCAGCCTAAGTTTGGGAATGAAATGGAAACTGCATATGCTCAGAAGCACCTTCCTCGATTACCACCAGGTCATATGTTCCAGAAAACAGCTTTGAGCAGCTTGCTGGTGTTCTGCCCTACAGCCCCAGTGGGTCTAGTATACACACACACACACACACATACACGCACACACATAGACACACACCCCTTCCCCACTTAGTTATTCTTTCTCTCACTCTCCCTCAGTAAATATTCGGGATTCCTCTTCTTTCCTTCCTTTACCCCCATTTCAAATTGCATCCACCCCCATTTCAAATTGCATCCACATTCTCTCTCTCTCTCTCTATCTCTCTCTCTCTCAATAATGCACATCAACTAGGTCTTTTCTTTGAAAAAATCTTGAATTGAGTGTTCCTGAGCATGAGCAGAGTGCCCTTGCCTCACATCCAGACATAGGGTCCTACAAAGCTTTGAGCCCCAGAACCTCTTGCCCTGCATCAGATTCCTTGGCATACAATATCCCACCCAGAAAAGTAAAGCGAGAAAGTTCTACTCCCCTCTAAAAAGAATGTTGTAACCCACCCACCCCACTGTAGATAGGCCATATCCTCCTCTCACCCTGCAAACAGGCCCCTCCTCCCTCCAGGGCCCATATTGGATTCTGGATGCAATTGTGGGTTGACATTTCTGTCTGGATCAGAGGGGGGAGGGGGGAGAAGATGGCTTCCAGTCCAGCCCACAAAAAAAGGAAGGAGTGAAGGAATGTGGTGCCCTAATCCCAATAGTGCACAGACTACTGGCCCCTGAGCCGGTAAAACAAATGCAGACTCTCCATGTTCTTTCCCCTGCCCCTGATAAATAGGATTTATCTTCTGTATCAGGAGGAGTGATTTCTGGACAGGTTTCAGCCACAGATCTTTCATGTTTGAAATTAAGATCCCTGTGCCTTTAACAGCCGCTGCATAAATGCAAGAGGTGCAGCGATTTTCCAATAGAAAGTTGCGCACTGATGGGGGGACATCTCTGCCTGTTGAATTTCTGCCTGCTATGCAGCTGATTCAGTCACAGAGCCTATTTAAGGGAGGGGGGAGGAAAACATATCTGTTCCTTCTTAAAAGTCTCCAGAAATGACACATCCTTGAGGCATGCTGCTAATAATGATAAATATGAACTTGTTACTTTTACCCCACCACTTATGTGTTCTTCCATAAGTCTTATGTCTGGTTTCTGCATTAATCTCTCTGTGTGTGAGAGAGAGAGGGGGGGAGGGAGAGGGAAGGGGAGACTAACAACAGAATAATTTCAAAATATATTTAGAGCTAAGCATTTCGGCTTCCACCCTCATAAGTAGCTGTGATGTTAAATCAGTGTTCTCCAACCTTGGGTCCCCAGATGTTTTTGGCCTACAACTCCCAGCATTCAGACTCTCAGTAGCAGCCTAAGAACACAGTCTACAGCCCTACCAGATCCCCACTGTTTTTTGTTTAGTTCCACAAACATTTAGGAACTTAGGAAGCAGCCTTATACCAAGCCAGTCCATCTAGCTCATTAGTGCCTACTTGACTGGCACCAGCTCTCCAGGGTTTCAACTGGAACCAGGCTCTTGAATCCTCCCGAAAATAGAGTTGTCCTCAGGGTCATTAAATAAAGCTTGAAAATGCTGCACTAGAAGTTATACTTGTAATCTGCCCAGAGAACATTAGTTATTGGGTGGATTAGAAATGAAATGAATAAATAAATATCTGGTCACTTTCTGTTGATGACTGGTTTGGATTTCCACCACCACAAAACGCACCACCTCAGATCTCTGCAAGACCCTGGGAGTTGTAGGCCAAAAACATCTGGGGACGCGAGGTTGGAGAACACTGTGTTAAATGCATACCAAGAGTGGCGGTTTGGAATGCTGGAAAATGAAAATCCCAAAGGAGAAAAAAACAGATGTATGACTGGTATAAAGTTCATGAATTGTCCTCCAGATTAAGGCAGTATGAACCAAGAGTCTGTAGATCTGTAAATTTTTCATCTGTCCAGCATGTGTCAGTGTCCTTGTTTGTTCTATTGGAAGCAACTGTTAATCCGGGAGACTCTGCGCGTGAGTTGAAATGTCTTGCAACAGGCTGCTCTAGGTTTTTGTTGTTGTAAGAATCATAGATCTGTGGTTACGGAATCTCGTTCTTAGGTCCGTTGTAGTTTTTTCTACATATTGCATACGGCATCCTTTTTTCTTTTCTTTTTTACATTCAATTAAATAAATCACATTAGTGGAAATGCATGTTACTGATTGTCTAATGCCATAAGATGTGTGTGTGTGTGTGTGTGTGTGTGTATGCATGAAAATTCATGTTTAAATATATATTTGTGTATTTCTAAACAGATTTTCTCTCAAAATTCATATTTATTTATTTATAAAACATTTTGATTTTTGATTTATCTATTTTTTAGCTAAGAAGACCCTGTGTTGGAACATTCAGGAAATCAATTTAGAATTTTCAGGGGGGAAATGAACTAACACACACACACACACACACACACAAGAATTCTAAAAATTCTCATAACTGGTGACTCATTTACAGCCTTTTGGCCATCCATCTCTACACAGCACAAAGTTGCAGAGACACCAACAGGGCTAAGCCTAAAGGTTTCTGTTGCTGGCAGCTGGACTGCCCAATGTTTTACCTCTTCTACTATCCCCAAATGAGTGTGGAAGGCAGCCATTCACTTATCTTCTACTATATAAATATGAAAGTTTGTCTGTGTGTCTGTGGCTGTGTGTCCGTGTGTCCGTGTGTACAGGCGTTTGTGTGCATCGCATAGGCTCCTACACGGTTGGACGGATCCACCCAAAACTTGGCACGCATACTCCCCATCACCCAAGGACAAAGACTGGAGGGTTCACTAGAGTTGTATAAACGAGCCTCGCCGGGCAAAACAGAGGCCAAAATAGGCCCCGCTCACGCCCGGCAAGGCCTTACCTTTTTCTTTGGGGCGGCTCACCTCTCCATGGCGAGCCGCCCGCGCGGCTCGCTCTGGTCCCGTCGCGTCACTTCCGGAACCAGAAATGATGTGACGGGACCCTGCGCAGGCGCTCTGGACCCCTGTGGTGCATTCTGCGCCTGCGCAGGGACCGGAGAAGGCGGATTGAGCGGCGCAGAGAACCTCTCCGCACTGCTCAGAAGATCGAGTCGGGGGGGCGCCCCGCGGAGAATCGAGGCGGGGGCGAGCCGAGCCCCCCTCAAGGTTTGGGTTCAATCTCCAATAAAAGCCCTCACTGCGCCTGTACGGCCCAATAGATGAGAGCCAATGGTGTCACTTAATATATATGCATAGTGATAACAGGTACAGTCATAATCCATAAAAGTTAATAGTGACCACAGCAGACATCAATGGCAGCTACATGTAGCCACTGTGGCTGTATTTAAGAGGCCATGTTCTAAAGCATCCTCTTGATTTGGTGTTCTAATCAGATTCGAATTTTCAGTTCAATTCAATTTATTACAGTCATAAGACCAGCAAGTAAAATAAAACAATAATATTCAGAAGACCAACAAGACATACACAGTGAATACAATAATATATATATTTAAAATGATAATAATTAGTTAAAATAATTGATTAAAACTGGCATGTGTCCCACTCATAAAAATCAAAATTTTAACAAATTAGAACATTTTCAAACAGTCAACATCATCCCTCATCAACAAGCGATTGCAGCTGTGCAAAATCTAGCCACCTCAGAAGTTACCTGAAAATTCTGACCCGCCAATAGATAATCTATATAAAACTGGTCAGATCTCCCAGGTAATTGCTGCAAAATAGGGGTAATGAAAATGTGCCGAAATTCACAATAAAAGGAGCAGTACAGCAATACATGACCCACAGTCTCTACCATGCCAGGTTCACAGAGGGATAAACGCTCAGTGTATGGGGTACTGTTATATCTATCCTCCAAAAGTGCAGAGGGTAACACATTAAATTTAGCCAGCGTGAATGCTTTTCTGTATTTTGGACTGGTTAGAAAGGATAAATAGGATGCAGGTAAAAAAAACCAGCCCCCGATCTCTAAATTCTGGATATGGGGTAGCTGCTCTTTGATCTTGTAGCTCGGCTGCTCGATGTCCCTAATGTGCTGTCATATCACCTCTTTGGCTTTTATGTAGCCCAGGGACAAAATGGTATTCCGCGAAAAATCCCAAATCGCACAGTTTCTTGTCCACAGCCCTTTTCCATTTTGACTGAAATGCATCAGTTAAGGACAAGGGGGCTAAACCTTGGGGGGCAAATGTCATTTTTAGCCAGAAATTTAGCTTGTACATCCAGGCCCGGGATCCAATTAAGATTTGGCCTGTCTCTAAAAGTAAGAGCACATTAGGCACACTGCTCGGAAGACCGAGAATTTTCATCTTTTTGAAACCTAGTGGGTCAGAGGGTAATGCATGAGCAGCATAGAAGACCACAGACTCGAGATTTTAATTTTAATTGAAATAAATCAATTGTTTTATTGATACACAATGACTGAAAATAATATCTTCATATGCAAAATTTTATTTATTTATTTATTCTATTTCTATACCGCCCAACAGCTGAAGCTCTCTGGGCAGTTTACAACAATCAATTAAAACAAAGTACAATAAAACACAATATAAAATATATACAATAAAAATGTTATAAAAATTTAAAACCAATTTTAAATTTTAAACTTGAAGACATTGGTATTACTAGTCACTAGTAAGACTACTAACATTCGTATTTAGAAAATAATATCAATGGTCAGAGATGTCATAAGAAAGCAACAACAAGCCAATAAAATGATATAAATGATTTAAGAATGGCATAAGAATGGAATTGAAATGTCATTTAAAAAGTAATCAAAGCAATTTCCTTTCTTACAAAAGAAATGCAAGCCTGACAACTCTACAATTTCCCCAGTAAGCTGATAGGCAGCCTACAGGGAAGCAGATGTATTCAGTAAATCTCACTGATTCAGTCTCCTTTCCAGATGAAGTTCACCTGTGAGATCTGGGAGCCCCAGATGACTTCTGAAGCTCACAGAGCTCCACGCAGGTGATTTCACGACGCTCCACATTTCGCATTAGAGTAGAAGCAGGGCTCAAAGGGCAGTGCCATCCCACTACATTTCAGATAGATCTAACACCACCCCACTATTTTCCAGTGGATATAAAACTATCCTGGTATGCTACACAGAGCAGAGTGAGAATAGTATTCCAAAAACCCGTGTGACCCACAGAGCGTTTTTTGCAGTGGGGAGACGGAGAGAGAGAACTTAATCTTCCTCCAAGGCCTAAGTCTAGCAGAAGCTCTGCTGAGATTGGGGCTTCGGTTCTTGGGGAAAGAAGAAGCCATCTTTGCAAGTGCTATTTTTGCCTCAAAAAAAAAATGAAGATTAGAGATATTCATTTACTCCTACTATATTTACCCCAAAATTTGAATGTACATATGTTGGCATCTCCTGATTGCTTTGATGTTAGCAGGTGTCAAAAATTTGATGTTTACACACACACACACACACACACACACACCCATCTCAACAGTACCAAAAGTCCCCCACCACCACCAAATTAGAAGACTTATCCTGATTAAAACAGTCCTAAAGTTCATGCTGAATTTTACCTCATGATTAAGCTCTGAAGATGCACAAATGTAAAGGCATACAACATAGATGTCAGCATCTAGTAAATCCAGAGACAGATCCCAGAAGACCAAGGAAAGAATGTGCTTGGATAGAACTGACACATTTTGCAGCTGAAGAGCACTTTCCAGTAGAGAAACTCTTTCCCTGTCCTCCTTAGTAGCATAACAACTGGTCCCCTTTGGATATCTGTGTTTCAGTTTGAAGTATTACTCAGCCTCTCAAAAGCTGCCAAGGTTCATATTTTACATTACTGTAAATACCTAATATTTCAGAGCTGCCAAGATCCACCCAATCTCATTCAAAACCACAGATTCCACGCGTTTTTCATGTGAAAATATCAATCAGCACAGGTGTGTTGGGAGAGTTCACGAACTTCATGGCATTGTGCTGATCTGCCTCTCACGTGTGTAATAGAATAGCCAGCTCCCAAGACAGGTGGCATTTGGGGCGATCTTGTGTTTCCGCCATGGGCGATTCACACAGCTGTAATTCACAGAACAGATGGAAGGTTTCATTAAAAAAAAAAAAAAGTATTCACATTTGATACAACAGGATGAAGCAGCCACAGGGCAGGATAGCTCAGGGCAAAGTTCACATATGGCTCGTCTAAGCACACTGATTCAGGGCCAAACAAGACATGACATTATTTACATATTTAGTCCTTGTGTGACTGTTTTCTTCTTTGGTATGGGTGGATGAGGGCTTTAACCTGCCTCAGTCCCAATCCTGTTCCTGCCGCCCCTGCTATTTTATTTTTTTTTATTTAAAAAAACTGAAACATCCATGCAAGGGCCAAAGATATGAAACACAAATGAAACTTAGATCAAGATTTCATTCAGTTCAACAACATGTCCCTGCCTTTCACAATTTAGAGCCAAATCCCTGAAGACTTCCGAAAGGTGCTCAGGTGTGGACATTGGCAAGTCTAGAATGGGAGGAAGTTGGAACCTGTACAATGGGTTCAGGGGCCATCAGCAATGCCTTGCTTTGTTCTTTGGCAGTCTGAACCTAATGCTTAGATTGATATATGAGAGGGCCATCCTTAGGGGATCTCAGAGGCTATCAGGGGCTTATTCCTGCAATCAAGTGTTAGGAAATAAGAAACACACAAACAAATGTGTTGACTTGGATCCTTGACTAATTCCACCCCACCCAGGTTGGCCATTGGATCCTCCTGGGCAGGAAGTGTAGGATCCTGCACCCCCCCTTGCCCATCCCACATCATTCAGGAGGGACCCCAACCCTCCAGAGAGATTTGCAACGGGGGTGAGGAAGATTTATCAGCTTGATTCTCAGCAACAATTACTACATTATTTATGTTTCAGATTTACACCTTGCTAATTCACGAAAGAGCCCTCAAGGTGATTTACAATCAAAGAATCTCCCACCAGTTAAGTCAGGGGTGGTGTCACGGGTAGGGATCATCGGGCACCTGCCAAGGGCCACACCTCAGCAGGGGCACACTCACCAGAGTCCCTTGGAGTTGCTTCACCTCTTCACTGTTACTGTTTGCTTGTTCACCTGTCTCTCACTCTGGGCCAGACAACTGTAATGGTGAGAAGGAGGTGCAGTAGATGCCACTGTCTGCTTGCTCACTGGCTCTCTGCCTGTCAAGCAAGCAAGCAGAATGATGAGAAAGAGGATGAGAAGCAATAGCGGCTGTGACCATGGCACTGAGAAGGTCGACTCACTGAGGAAGGGGGCCAGTTGAGGGTGTCTTGCCCAAGGGCCCTCCAAAACCTGGAGCTGGCATTGACTGGGGTGTTCACAGGTGAACCATTCATGTGTGGAGGTGCCCGTTTATGTAAGCAGTACTTCTCCAAGAGCCCAACAGTAGCTATGCAAAGATGTGGAAGCTACTTCATCTATGGACCAAGCCTGATCAAAGTGTGCCAAACCTGTGGCTGCTGGCCCTTCTGAAACATTGTACTAATCGCTATTAGCAGTCTTTGAACTGCCTTCACAATCCCTCCGGGTCTTCTGCTTGAGCATGCCTTGTGCACATTTTGATTTAGGCAGAATTCAGTCGCTGCTGAGAAAGCTTTGCCCCCCAATGATGAGCAGCAGCTTCAAGCTTTATGAGAAGTATCGACAACTGGATGCATGAATTTCCAACACTTCTGGAAGAATAACAAAGCGGGGAGGGGCAGACTTCTGGTGCACACTCACAAGCGACCTCCACTTTGTTTGTTGCTGCTAACATAGGAGGCGATGTAACAGTCTTTTTCAGAACATAACTATATCTTTACATTCCATTTTCAGAGTCTATTGTTATCCTGTACAAAGATGATGCCTCCCTAATTTGGGTGTCCTCATTACTGACGCCCTTTGGAGGACGTCATGACTTCATCCATTCAGTATTTCTCACCATGGCAACAGGACTTGTGACAATACCATGAAAAGGCTGTGTACTTGTTTCCTCCGTAATAGAAAGACGTTTACAAGGCCTATTCTGCTGGACTGGAGACTCTTACTGTAAATCATTTCACAATTGTTGCCTTTGAATCTCTACAGCAGGTCTGATTTTAATAAACTTTTCTAAAGAAACATTAATGCTGCCCTGAAAGTGCAACAATTAAGCACATTCTATATGTATGAATCATAACGAAAGAGGATTTTGATAACGTGGAATGCTTACATAAGTGCACTTTATGTTTCAGAGTGGAGGAAATTTGTTTTCTAGTTGAAAATTAGGTTGAGCGAATCTGAAGTGACAAATGATGGCATATTATGGAATTCACCTGACCATATTCTTGTGTTGTATAAAAATGTGCAGTTCTGTGAATGTCAACAGAGACATTTTTTGCTTTGTCAACAAAGGTTTTTTTTTCCTTTTTAAAGGAGAGCAGTCTGTTGAGGTTAACAAAATAAAAGTGTTGATGGCCCCTCACAAGGCAGGGGCAGAAAAATGTACAACTTTAAAAATTTTATTTATTATATTTATACCCCGTCTTTTTTCCTGCAAGGAACCCAAGGCGGCTTACATAATCCTCCTCCTCCTCTCTATTTTATCCTCACAACAACCCTGTGAGGTAGGTTAGGCTGAGAGTCAGTGACTGGCCCAAAGTCACCCAGTGAGTTTCATGGCCGAGCGGGGACTAGAACCTGGATCTCCCGAGTCCCAGTCCAACATTCTCACCACTACGCCACACTGGCTCTTTTTGAAGCAAAGGAGGGCTGACCAGGAAAGGTGGGAGGGGAAGTATCTTTCTTTAACCTTAAAAACAAACACCAGAAAATTTCCAAGCCACTTCAAGCAGCCAGGAGGAACTGCAACCTGTGTCCAGATGGGCAGCCATGTTTCTGCACATCGTCATGTGGGAACAACACTACTAATCATTGTGTGTGTGTGGTGCTGGTAGGAGGCAGCTCTACACTTAGGGATGCCTGGATTTTGTGTAATCCATTCCCTGTGTGTTTCACAGGTTGTTGGGCATCATTTGTTCTGGTGTCCATTCACAGATCGAATTAAACAGGGGGGAAAAATGGGCCACAGAAAAGTATGCAAAAGTATCCGCTATGAGTTTTGCAGCAATTTATGTAATTTTGTAAATATGTACAAAATATTTCGTATATTTATCTGCTTCCACCGGCATGGTGTTGCATTACACATGCTTCAGTCAGTGTACAAACAATTAGCAGAGCCCACACAAAGAAGAGTGCTGTGTGGAGTGTAAAGAGAGATCACAGAAGTACTAAACATCGGGGGGGGGGGGTTAGAAGGTGTACATATTTGTGTAATTTTTCAGAATGGCATATGTATTAACAGATTTTGCAGTAACGTTTGTACTTTCCAACAAATAAATTTTCATAAATTTTGGGAAAGTAAAAAAAATGGTCCAAAAGTCCATGGAACTCTGTGTGATTCAAAGAGGCTGATTCACCGTGGAAACTGTGGGTCGAATTCAGAGAAATCCAAACTCATTTTATTCCATCTCAGATTTCTCTGACGTCCCTACCTACATTGTTTAGGATTTAAACAAATAAGAAATGTGCCTACCTGCTCTTGACCATCTTTACAAAACATTGTTTCTGGGGCTTTGGGGAGAAAAAAAGCTAGTGGCAAGCAGTGAGTCCCCCCCCTTTATTTATTATTTTATTTATTTATTTATTTATTTATAGCATTTTTACCCACTCTTCAGCCAGAAAAGGCTCCCAGAGTGGCTTACAAAGATTAATAGTAGACAGTCCCTGCCCTCAGGCTTACAGTCTAAAAGACATGACAGGAAAGGAAAAGGGATTGGGAGGGAGGAGAAAGAAAGCAAAACTCAGGCACCAGTTCTTAGTTACAAGGTTCCTATAAATCCCCCCCCCTTTTTTTTTCTGGCAGGGAAGGGCAAAGCAAGCTCACTGTCTGCAGCTGTTCCTTCTTTGGTCTCCCCCTTGCCATGATGTTAATCCTGGGAAGCATGGGGGGTGCAGCCTCTCAGTGGTCCTTGGTTCTCTGACCGATGGATGAGGCCAGAGTCTGCTGCCCCAGGGAACCATTAGTAGGAGCTGTGTGTTCCTTCTGGCAGGGAGGGGTGAAGCGAGCTCCCTGCAGCTTCTCCCTCTTTGGCTGATGTATGGAGCCAGGCTGGTCTCCCCCTTGCCATGATGTTACTCCTGGGAGGCATGGGGTGCCTCCCAGTTGCCCTTGGTTCTCTTTAGCCTTCTTCCCTCCACTTCCCAAAATTTGCTTAACGGTTGGTGCCCCCTTCAGCTTCGACAGTACAGCAGTACCTGCACTGGCCTTAGCAAGGAAATACCTATAACCAGCTATGGGCATATTGACTCTCCTTCCCAAGTCGGCATTACACAAACTCGTTAAGCTATTAACCAATTGCTCAATGTCTGAAACAGGAGACAAGGAAAAACCAGAAAGGTGGGATCATCTAGGAAACATTCAAAATCTGAAAAAATGAACATTAAAAAACAAACTGTCTTAAACAAAAGGTTTTTTTTTTTTTAAGCATGCTAGCTTTGCCAGTTGAAGAAACCAGATGAGCACAGCACAGCACAGCACATGTTTCTTTAGTCAGTAATTCCAGATCCCATCTGCACTTATGCTCTTGATTGGTGAAAAGATATTAGATGAATTCTGGGTGCAGCCATCAGGAAAAGGAAGTAACTCTCTAAGCCTGCACAGTGGTCTTTCACAATTGTTAGAGTTTACAAGCAGGGGATAAAACAAAATGGCCCCAATAAAACGTTGAAAAAAGACTCTAAACTTTCTAATGAAATCATATTGTGGCACTGTATCAAGTATATCTTACATATGCTTGGTGGCGTAGCTCTCTGTAAAGTGTTTAATGGCATCAGATTAAGATGCCTGCATCATGTAGTCATCCAAAGTGAATGCAAGAGTGATTGAAGAATGCTTCCAGGCCACCATCATTCTCTTGTACAGTACTCCAAAGATACAAACACTTTCAATTTGAAAGAGGAAGAAAGGAAAGAAAGAAAGCAGGAGTGTCTTTTAATTGTGAGTGGAGGATACTATCCTCCCAGGCCTCTCTTCCCCTATCATGTGGGATTATAATGATGCCTATAGCCCAGAAACATTGGTTCCACACAATGAGAGCTGCTACACACAAGACACAGCAGGAGAACCAGAGTTAGGCAGCAATGACACCCATCTGAATGACACATTTGCTGCCACAGTTATTGCATGTTGCCTTCTTCACAGTTGCTGCCTCCCATGGTGGGCTGGATAAGCACAAACCCTCTGTCCCAGGGGTGGACAACTTGTGGCCTTCCAGATGTTATGGCCTACAAGACCCAGCATTCCTCACCATTGGCTATGCTAGGTAGGGCTGATGGGAGTTGTAGGCCAAAACATCTGGAGGGTCACAAGTTGCCCACCCCACTCTTCTATCCATGTGGTTCAGCTTCCCAGCATGTTTATTAACCATGCGAGCTATGCCCAGCCCCTTCAAAGGTCCAGCATTTGACTCACTAATAGGGCCTGCTCCAGATTTGATGTGTGGGGTTGGATGCTGGGCAAAGAGGCCCTTGCTAGGACCCTTTAGACTTACCTGGCAGTGGTAGTAATAGTAGTACTCCAAGTAATACTCCCATTTAAATGGGAGCTGCAATTTAAATCTCCCACAATGCCCTGGAGTGCCCAAATTTTAAAAAAAGAGGCTTGCAGACCCCAGCCTGCTGTGGAGGGACTAAGGCAGATGTCACTGCTGGTGAGCCCTAATGGGGCAATGGAGCACCAGCAACTACACTAATATGCCAGTGCTGGTGCCGCCCCAAGTGGAAATCTCACACACCTGGATCAGCACACCAGTGCAATGGAAACTATGCCAGCAGACACACACACTGATCACACACACACACTGATCACACACACACACACACACACACACACACACACACCATCCATCAGTATAGCCAATTCTGGTTCCCTAATGAGTGTGCCTGTATGATATATGCATATCTAAAGTTGGGTTTGTCACTATGTTACTTTACATTTTTGATGTATACAATTTGGTTTTGATGTGGGATTTGCAATAATAACAGTGTATCTCCCCCCCCCCCACACACACACACACAGAAACTCACACACAGAGGATCAGTTCTTGTTTTAGAGGAGTGGAGTGGTTACTGCTCATTTCTGGCTATATCCTACAACACTCAAATAATGTTAAATGGGCAAACATCTCCCTGGTGGATGATCTACACTGAGAAATAGGCAGGATAAGTGCATACTTATTCATTCTCCTAGACTCCTCAATGGTGTTTGATACTGTGGAGTATAGTATCCTTCTAGGCTGCCTTGCTGGGATAGGACTGGGAGGTACCATTTTTTGGTGGTCTGGTAATTTCTAGTGAGTAAGTCTCAAAAGGTAGCCTTCTCTTTTATCCTATGGCTTTTGGCTTGTGAGATTTCACAGGACTCCATCCTGTTTCCCATGCTGTTTAAAAGCTACATAGAACCACTGGTGGGAATGGTCTGGGGAGTTGGGGTATTGTAACAACCCAAGGAGGAAGTGCCTGAAGTCAATAATGGACTGGATGCATGTAAAAAACAACAACAACACACACACACTTTCATAGATCATAGAGTTGGAAGGAGCCTACAAGGCTATTGAGTCTAACCCCCTGCTCAATGCAGGAAACTAGAGGAGGGGTCTCCCATCCAAGTAATAACCAGGCTTGACCCTGCTTAGCTTTCCACGCTCAGACAAGCTGAGCCAGCATAAGCCACAGGCCTACTCACACCCTGAAATAAGGAAGCATACCATGGTGTATCCTCAAAAGAAAAGAAGAAAAGATGTGAAGAAACATCTCCCTTTTCCCAGATCTCTAATCTCTGCCTCTTTGTTACTTCTTAATGTATATTATATAAGCAGATTGTGGTATAGAGCATTTACATACAGAGTATGTAAGGCTACGATTCACAACACAACTTAGGTGTAATACTTGGACCTGAGCCCATTGAGTCTCATTGACCACAACAAATAAACCGTTGCAGTTTTGTTGCACAGAGTTTTCATTATGCTTGCTGGGCATCCTTTGTAGCCATTCCCTGGAGTGAAAATGTCAGCCAAATTGTGGAGTGAAAAGCATGCTATTCAGCAAAAGTTTCACCATCTTTCATTTCCATTTGTGCCAGCTCGGGCCAAGTAGAGTCTAGCTTGCAATGTTTTCCACTTCCTAGACTGGTTTTCCAGGTTATTTGCTGAAACAACACACATTTTAAAGCATTTTAATATCCATGCCATCAGCCCCAATTGTCTGAAAGGGAGCTCTGATATTATGCAGGACACTGGAATGGAATACCCAGAGGAAAGCTGGAAAATATTGACATTCCTGCTATTTGTAAATGCATTTTCTTCTCCATCTACACACTTTTTCTGTTCACTTGCAGTCAGGGTTGGTCTCTTTTGAAAGGGTCCTCCAAAGAGAGACAAAAATGGCATTTTCAATATTATTTCAACTGGCAAAGGCTGGGTTGGCATATTGTGTTTCTTACATTCCTTGTAAAGAACCAGAATAAAGGAATTGGTGCACCCAGTAATGTCTTCTGTTTTTGTTTCAGTCTTAAATGCAATTAGGTAGCATTCTCCCCCCCCCCCGCCCCTGAGATGTTCCATAACCATTAACTTCAATGGTTTAGAGTAAATCATTTGAAAATGGTTGAATAACTCCTTTTAGAACTTACTGTACAGGATCTCTAAGCAGTTAATGCAGCTGGCACTTGCCTGCTGCCTACAATTCTAAAACATTGGCCTCGACCCATAAATGTACAAATAGGTAGCGAATGAATTTTGAATTGGAGCATTTGCTAGATGAAATGAATACGGTTCTGTGACTGGCAAACTTGAAAAGCACTATTCATTTGTAAAGACTAAATTTATTTTATGGAACTGTGGCTGGACTGATTAGAATGGATAACAGACTTGGGCCAGAACTTCTTTTGCCCAGTTTCAGGATTCATGCCCTGTCCATGGGGCAGCCATTTGCCTTTTAACTTTTAACATGCCACTGCCTGTGAGGGAGGCAGCAGCTTTCCTCTCCTCTCCCTCCCAGATATAGCATTACGCTGCAGTAGCCAGAGGAAAAGCTTTGGCTGCCACCATGTTTCAATGCTCCCAGCATGCCTCTGGAATAATTTCAGAGGCATGCTGGGAGTAGAGATACATAGCAAGTGAAGCTGTTTTTCTGGCATGATGCTTTAATTCCAAATATGGGAGCAGTGGGGGGAAGAGGAGAAGATATCCCCCAGAAGCGTTCAAAAAGTCAAAGAAAGGGGGTGCTGGCAAGCCACCCCACCACAATGATAACTTGAGTGCATGCTCTCCACCCATTCCAGTTAAACCAATTTGCCCACAGACACACACAAACACACACACTTCACCAAAAACACAACCAAACTTGCCACCGAAATCCACCACCTACAAATGGGTTGGCAAATTCAGACGAGGGTGTTTCACTGCAGGCCCAAATGCTCCATGGTCATATAATATAGTCAGCAGGAATTCAAAGCTGGGCTCCAATGGGCTACAGCTCAGGAGGAGGAATGTGCGTCTTGAATCAAGCCTGCCATGGTAGGAGTTAGGCAAAGTCTGGTGCCACTCCTGCTACCCACCATTCTAATTTCTTGTGCTGCACTGAGGGAGCCGGCCCAGAGCAACCCAGCCTAGGGTTTGCCTGCCTTCCCAATTTCTGCAGCAGCTAGTTAGATCAATTCCACTGTAGTTAAACAACCACAAGATGTAGTGAAGGCCACCAACTTAGATGGCTTTAAAAGGGGATTAGAAAAATTTGTAGCGGATGAGGCTATCCATGGCTACTAGTCATGATGGCTATATATTATCTCCAGTATCAGAGGGAGTATGCCTCTATATACCAGTTGCTGGGGAATATGAATGGAACGGTGCCGTTGCACTCAGCCTCTTTGTGGGCTTACCATCTGCTTGGTCACTGTGGGAACACAATGCTGGACTAGAAAGGCCTTTGGTCTGATCCAGCAGGGCTCTTTCTTATGTTCTTCCTTCAGGTTTCTGTTTTGTTTTTGTTTTTCTAAATTGATTCATATTTATAACAGCACTTAAACTGGGATACCTAGTAGAGCCTGGAATAAAAGCCATTGCATATGGTGTTGGCAGGTGTCACAGACCAGCAGGAACAATCAGAGAGAGGACAGAGAATCTCAGCAGGTGCATATTAGAGACATTTATTATGCCCGATGCATTTTGGAAAATCTATGTTCTTTCGTCAGGGGCTGAAATTGAAATTAAAACCATAAAACATTGTTAACATTTCTGTGCCTCCAATCTCACGGCAACACCCTGTTCTGCGAGTGGAAGGGAAAACAGACAAAACAGTGTGTCCACACTCCTTTTTGTCCTTCCCTTCCTGCAGCCTTTTCCACTCCACCAGGTGGAACACTCCCCCCCCCCCTCTGGCTGCCTCCACCAAACCAACCCTAACACTCTCTGGTTCTCAGGTATCTAATTTAAGTTGTGTGTGTATGAGAGAGATAGAGAGATAATGTCCTACTCTTTTGAGCACAACTTCCTGACCTCTACATTTTCTAACTAAACATTTGACCTCTAAACTATTAACCTTTTCACTGAAAGTGACTAATACAGGCATACACAGAAAGATATAACCCCATAATATCCAAACTAAATACAAAAATGGCAGACAGTTCTGTTCCTTCACTTCAGGGTTAAGAAGCTCCCCCAAAGTTTTGGTTTGGCAAATACTGAGTTATGCAGCTTATTTTCCCCAATACAGTACTTGAGAACATCACTTGGCTTGCCCACCAGCCCTAAAACATAACCCACCCATCCCCAATGTTGAAGACATTTCTCTAGCTCTGTGTAAACAGCACTTGATGACAAAATCTTGGACCAAGAACAGTCTTGCTGTGTCCCCTCACCCTCCAACCTGCTTGGGCAACAACAGCACTGGGAGAAAGATGCAGGCAAAGTGACTCAGAACTCCTTTCATATCCTGGCACCATGGTGGGTCCTTGACCTTGCCTCTTGCGGGAGATGCTTCAGGAAGAAAAAAATGACAAGTAGCCACTCTGTCACAAGATACCACACTAGGCACTTATGAAAAGGTTACACAGCTGCAGTCCCCTTAACAGCGGTGAGACTTACTTCAGAGTAGCCTGATTCCAAAAAGTGAAGTGTTCTTTTTCTTCAAAACAATTGGCTTCATGTATATGCAGATTGATTTAATCAATTAATCAGCTGAAACTCATACAATTTAATCAACTTAAGTTTTAATTTGGTGACAGTCCCTTTCATCAATATTCCATATAACAACAGCTCAGCCAATGGGTGAAAGCGGCTTCTGCTCTGATTGGAAATAATTCCTCTTTTGAAAGAGTGACAAAAATCTATAGAGGCCTGAAACATTGGCTTATGGGACATTGGTGAAGTATGAACTGGAGTAACCTCTGGACTGAGAGTGAGAGAATACACGAGAGAGAGATTGTGAAAGGAGGAATGTCTGAGTTGAAAATGGAGATTACATATAATTACAAAAGAAGGTGCTAGCCTAAAGGGATTAACACATGCCCAGCAGGGAATCAGAGTGCAGGCTATGTCAATATTCAGGGAAATGATGAGTTTATGGATTAAAGAAAAGCAGGCGGCAGCATACGGGAAGAAATATTGCAAAGAATATGGTTTATATACATTTAGTCAGGAAGAAACGTCTAATTTGGGGGAAACACAATAGAACAATAGGGGGATTACTTTAGGACATGACAGGAGTTACTTGCTCATTAGAGAGGACCCCTCCCCTCTCCATAGGACAAACAGGGAGGAAAGGGCTATAAGAATTGAGGGTTTTGGAATAGGAGGTAGCTCCACTTGGCATAAGGAAAGACTGTATTAATCCAGGAGAATATGCATTAGATAACTTTGTATGCTCATTTTGAAGAAGCAGCTTGTACATTTTGAATGATTTTGAAAAATGCAACGGACATTTTCCCCTTTGTGCTCAACCATGTAAACAGATCACTGGAGCCCACAGGAATTAAGAGGAGCTGAGAAGAGAACAGGAAGAAGGATTAGTTTAAATGTGATGAGGCCATAAGCTGTAGCAAGGGACATACATCACTGTCAGGATCAGGGACCAATCTCATCTGAAGGTCTAAATTACTTTGAATTAGCCCTGTGCATCTCCCCCTGTCCTTCTGAGGTTGACTTTGCTTGTTTCCAGGGATGTTGAAGAGTCCTTGGTCTCGAGTCACGAGTCGAGTCACGAGTCTTTGGACCCGAGTCTCGAGTCCGAGTCCGAGTCCTTGGTCCAAAATGGTGACTCACGAGTCACGAGTCCTGAGTCACTCCCAAAACTGACTCCACAAGTCCCTATTAAAATCAATGGGGTTTCCCCCCAACAAAATAAGGCTACTTCAGATGTGTGGCTTAAATAAATTCTAGGCACAAGTGTGCCTTTTTATTTCAAAACTCTGCAACTGATTTTGGCAAGAACAGACCAGGCAGACAAACCCAAAATAACCAGGCAGGCAGAGGAGGCCGGGAACCCCAAAGCAGGCAGGCAGAGGCCTTTGTCTTGGACAATTCAACTGCTGAACAGGTCAAGAAGAGACCAGGCAGGCAGAGGAGGCAGGGAACCCCAAACAGGCAGGCAGAGGCAGCCAAACCCAAAATGTCTGACCCTAACCCCAACCCCCCACAACAACACATCAATCAAAATAAATCTCAACACATCGTTGGGGCTGCGCTCCTGGTAGCTGTCCATAGTGGCCGAGCAGCGGCGCGCCTCGCTTCCATGCGCTCTTCACCGGTGATCGCGCTCCTTCTGGCACAGCCAGAAGACTCGTCAACAGCCCAGGGATGTTGACGAGTCCTTGGTCTCGAGTCCCGAGTCGAGTCTCGAGTCCCATTAAAAATATTGGGACTCGAGTCCGAGTCGAGTCAGAGGGGGGACTCAGTCTGACTCACGAGTCGAGTCCTCGAGTCCGAGTCCCCATCCCTGCTTGTTTCCTGGAAGTCCCATTACACCAAATTACCTAGTTCTTATATTGTTTGCTTTGGAATGCCTTGATTTGTATAGGATGAATTATCAACAGAATGATTAGTAAAGTTGTATTTTGTTGGAATAAGGTGCTGCTTACCTATAATAAGGCTTTATGACCTTTTCTACATGAGGCATTTATTGTGCGCTCATGATTCCTTGCTCATGGTAGTTTGCGGGTGCTTTACATGATGCTGTCATCTTCCAGGGACTCTCCCTTTCCTTACAACCATTTCCATGGCTTTTTTTTTTAGATCAAGGAAATTGTGGTATTATTTGGAAATAGTGGGATGAAACTCTCATGTATTTACGCAATTCTGCTATACCACAGCGCCACCTAGTGCTTGTGTAATGGAACATATGGAAAGGCAGAGAAAAGAAACACCCCCAGAAAAAACAAAAAAACAAACGTGTACAGGAGCCAATCGTAATCCTGCAAAGAATCCAGAAGCAGAAGCCTCAGTAAGGTGGCAGGTTAAAAGGCTCATGTAGGGGAGCTCTCTATATGGGGGAATTCTAAAACCTGCATGCTCCTCCTACTGCTGTTTGATTAATTGTTTCAACATTTCATTAAATATCAGCTGTTGTCTTAGAGAGGTAGCAGCAATTGTTGGGACATAGGAAGCTACCTGCCTTATCCTGAGTCAGACCATTATTCCATCTAGCCCAGAACTGTTTTCACTGACTGGCAGTGGCTGTCCAGGATTTCAGGCAGGAGTCTTTCCTGCCTACCTGGAGATGCTGGGGGTTGAACCTAAGACCTTCTGCATGCAAAACATGTGCTCTGCCACTGAGCCACGGCCCCTCCATTCTTGCATGAACCTGGCCCTTGGGAATACCATGCATATGAATTAGACCTACATGGAAACAATGCAAATACACACCTCCATCCTATTTCCATGATCACACACTCCTTTAAGCCTGCTTTGTCATGTGGATTGCCCTTGTTTGATTGGTGCAATGGTTGGTAAGGTTATGCCTTGTCCTAATTCATTAGCAGATTAATTGCTTTTGGGTCCCGGTGACAATAACGTGGCCGATTATTTACTTTTATTTCTCTCACCATCACCTGGCTGTTAGTTCACTCTCTTCACTAACCCAGTGGCTGAGATATGGTAGGTCCAGGGTTTTAGTTTGCCCTGTTTTAAACTATCCCTGTTCCAACTCTGCCACAAGTCTTCACTTACTCCCAGACAAACCCGAGCGGACAATCTGTCTGTGGGAGATAAACTCTGTTAAAATACCATTGCTGGTTATTGTGGTGTTTACGCTGGGTAGATATCTTTCTCTTAGCAGCTATACCAAGTGATTAGGTGTGTGTGCTTCAGGAAGGAACCAGTTACCAGTCAGTTTCTTCAGTAACCCAACAAATGGTTCTTTATTTTCTTAAAGAAATGTTTCTTTAAGTAAAACATTTCTTTAAACAGGAACAACCTCTTTTCCATAAAGGCAATAGTTTATGTTGAATTCACTTTATGACTCTGATCTGACTGACTGACTAGAATCCTCCTAACTCACTTCCCTCCAACTCACTTCTTCCTAACTCTCATCTCACATCTCTAACTAACTCTAACTCCCTAACACTCTAACTCCTCTCACACACACTGGCACATATATACAGAGCTCCCCCTCTCATCAGAACTTTCTACAGGCGAGCCCCGATAGGTTGCCTGGCACGATCTCTCTGCCTGGCAATGATAGATGTTAACCCTTTCATCACAGTCCCCCCTTATGATGCAGGGAGAGTTTAGGCAACTGGCTTGTTCCCCATTTTTTGAAATAAGATGCATTTGCACTTGCACTTACAGTGATTGTTGTTCTTGTCATCATGTTTATTATTGTCATATTTCCCACTCACCAGGAGTGTTCAGGGGACACACACACACACACACACACACACCAGTATTTCTTACATATAATAGTTAAAATGTTTCATTTTGGAAATGGAAAAAAAATGAATACTTTACAGTGACTGTATCCTATGATTGTAGTTATTTTCAGTTTTCTGGTGTTTTCACAAACATTTGACAATGAAACTTAATTTTGATGTGTATTTGCAAATTGTCTGAGCAGATGACAGATGGGAGCTGCTGAATTATACTAAGAGCATGGTTAGAGCAAGAGCCCAAGCAAACAGAGATGCCTAATGCATTGAGAATGTATGTGTATGGCCTCCTATAAGCTTTATGCTGAAGGAAAGCTGAGTAAATTATAAAATAAAATGCATCCTGTTCCCGTTCCCTATGCTGAGCTCTTTGGCTATTCCTTACAGCTAAGAAAAACACAAAATGTACAGCAAGGGGGAGCAGTACCCCAAAGAGAATGAAAGAGAACAAACTTTTAGTGTACAAAACCTAGGCATGTCTCAGAAGTATGTAGTGTAGACTTCAGTAAGCAGAACAAAGAGCAAGCACAGGCAGGCACTGCAAGGTAAAGTGTTTTCCATCAGCATCCCATATACTTTACAACGTCTTTTCAAATGTTCAAACTTTGCATTATGTTAGTGGGCTCACATAAAGATTAGAGGAAATAGTGGTTGTGAAGCAGCCAAAGTTAAATTCTTTTAAAACCTGGTAATTTAACTGAAGTTCATTTAAGCTCACACATTTACAGTAGCTTTCCCATCGAAATAGGATTTAATTACGCAATGCTTAGTCCTGGCTGGATCATACCCACTGTGGAAAAACTACTTTTATCACTTCTGTTGGGTAACACCAGCTACAATGTCAACTTCAAACATTGTCTCCCTTACTATGTAGGAAACACTTTCTCCCCTTCATCTAGCTACTATAGATCAGCATATCTTTTAACATATCACACAAATCAACCACCCAAGTACTCAGAATGTCAAATCTCAGTATATACTGGAGTTGTTACCTACCTAAAGTGAAATTGAAACTGAATTTGGGTTAAACATTTGAGGAGATTTGAGGTCACCCAAAATAGTTTTTCTAAGACTAACAACATTTATTTTTGTATTGACTTATTAGTCACTGTCCAATCCAGGTATTCAAGGTGACTTACAACTCTAAAGAAGCCAATTAAAACAATTAGAAATAATAAATTCTCAGGGAGCATTTGTGTATTGCTGATAGGTATCATTAAAATTGTTGGATCCAGTAATGAAGTAAACAAGCCGATATTCTATTGGCCATATATACCTTTGAAGGATTCATTCCAGGAATACTAATACTATATACGAATTAGTTATACACCCCCCAAAAGTGTCACGTTCGGTGAAAAATAGCAACAGCTACTGTACCTATTATATGCATACTTTGAGATACATACTGTCAGAAGGCAAGCATCTTATCCAATCAAGCTACTATATACTGGTTTATTTTCTCCCATTCACTATTAATCTCTTTGTTGTCATAACTGGAATAGCACTTTGAGTTTCTCTTTTCATAAGTAAGGCCCACTACTAATGGCAAAAGAAACAGCAAATGGAGCCAAGGCAAAAGGGCTGAACCGGTAGATGAATAAAGGTATTTATTAAAGACTGTGTAAATTGCCAATGTGTTTCGAACCTAAGTTCTTCCTCAGGGCAATTCTCTTTTTCCAGGATCCATAGAAAGCACGCATATTCAAAGGGTGAATATCCGTGCTTTCTATGGATCCTGGAAAAAGAGAATTGCCCGGACGAAGAACTTAGGTTCAAAACGCATTGGCAATTTACACAGTGAGTCTTTCATAAATACCTTTATTCATCTACCGGTTCAGCCCTTTTGCTTTGGCTCCGTTTGCTGTTTCTACTCCTGGGCTTTTTTCCCTCCCTGACTACTACCACTACTAATGGCAGCATTATGAGCTGGGTGTTTGTGTCTGTGATTGTGAGATCATCAAAATGCTCAGTCAGAATGTAGCTTATCCCCAGCAGCTCAAGAGACATGGACCCTTAATGGAAAGGCAAGAGACATGAGGAGAAAAGGAGGCCAGAGACCGCCTCAGAGTGGAGTGAAAAAGAGATACTAGAGAAGAAGGAAACAAAATATTAGCCAACCTCGCTAGGTGAGATTTTTGCAGATTCTTTGGTGTTGCTTAGCTTTGTTTCATAGAATCATAGAATCATAGAAAAGTAGAGTTGGAAGGGGCCCACAAGGCCATCGAGTCCAACCCCCTGCTCAATGCAGGAATCCAGGTGAAAGCATCCCTGACAGATGACTGTCCAGCTGCACCTTGAATGCCTCCAGAGTGGGAGAGCCCACCACCTCGCTAGGTAGTTGATTCCATTGTCTTATTGCTCTGACAGTCAGGAAATTTTTCCTGATGTTTAGGTGGAATCTGGGTTCCTGTAACTTGAGCCCATTATTCCTGCAAACTGGGATGATCGAGAAGAGATCCTGGCCTTCCTCTGTGTGACATCCCTTCAAGTACTGGAAGAGTGCAATCAGATCTCCCCTCAGTCTCCTCTTCTGAAGGCTAAACATGCCCAGTTCTTTCAGTCTCTCCTCATAGGGCCTTGTTTCCAGTCCCTTTATCATCCTTGTTGCCCTCCTCTGAACCCTCTTCAGTTTGTCTACATCCTTCTTAAAGTGTGGTGCCCAGAACTGGACGCAGTACTCAAGATGAGGCCTAACCAGTGCCGAGTAAAGGGGAATTATAGCGATTTGGAAGCTATACTTCTCTTAATGCAGCCCAAAATAACATTTGCCTTCTTTGCAGCCACATCGCATTGCTGGCTCATATTCAGTTTGTGATCTACCACAATTCCAAGATCCTTCTCACTTGTAGTATTGTTGAGCCAAGTGTCCCCCATTCTGTAACTCTGCATTTGGTTTCCTCTCCCTAGGTGCAGCACTTGGCATTTATCCCTATTAAATTTCATTCTGTTGTTTCCAGGGCTTTTTTTCTGGTGGAACTCACCGGAACTGAGTTCCAGCACCTTTTCTTCTATTAATTGCATTACAATTGAATCGCCATCTACTCCTGAGGAAATGTAATCCAAGAGTTCCGGTACCCTTTTCTCCAGAAAAAAAGCACTGGTTGTTTCTATTGGTGGAGTCTTCATTTGGTGAACTTCATTGTCTGGCCAGTTCCCCCACCCCACACACATGCTCCTCCCCTCCCAGCTTGCTTCTCACCATCAATGTTTCCTCCAGTGGTGTTTAGGTGCTCAGGGGGTGCTTGAAGTCTGGAGGGAATCCAGAAGTCCGGCGAGTGTCTTGGCTGACGCGTGCTTTCGGTCTGGCTTGGCAGGCACGGCAGCAGCGCTCACTGAGCACGCCACGAGTCGGGTAGTGGGAGGATCGCCCACCACTATCTCACCCATGATCCCTAACTGATAGCAATGCAATATTGCAACTGGACTACATGCATTTTCATTATCCCTGCTCATGCATTACTTCACTTGTATGAATGGGGTGTCTGATGAAAGAAGCCAGGCATTTAGACCTGTCTCCAAAGCTGCAGTGCTCCTCCCAACCTCACTGTCACCGTATTCCCCATCATCTCTGAAGCAAGGGAGGGGGCTCCGACTCATGGAGGCTCCCATGCAAATTAGATCCCCGCTTTATTAGGGTTCTATATTTTTAAAATACTCTATAAAAAGTTTAAAAAGCACTCCACTGGCTGCCAATCAGTTTCCGGGCGAAGTATAAAGTGTTGGTTATTACCTTTAAAGCCCTACATGGTTTGGGTCCAGGCTACCTACGGGATCGCCTTCTCCCATACAATCCGCCCAGCACACTCAGGTCCTCTGGGAAGAATCTACTTCAGTCAGCCAAAACTAGGCTGGCAAGTATTACCCAGAGGACCTTCTCTTCTGCTGCTCCCAGATTATGGAATGGCCTGCCGGAGGAGATTCATCAATTTACCAGTCTTTTTGAATTTAAATAAGCCATAAAGACTGATCTCTTCCGGCAGACGTATCCGGTGAAATTTTAGGATGCTTTTAAGATGTTTTAAAGATGTTTTAAGATGTTTTTAGGATGTTTTAAGATGTTTTAATAGTATGTGTTGTGTTGTTTAGTTTATGTATTTTATATTTTCTGCTGTTCCCCACCTCGATCTAGATGGAGAGGCAGGTAATAATAATAATAATAATAATAATAATAATAATAATAATATTAATATTATTATTATATTGCAAAAGGAGCTCCCTGAACACAGTGATGGGGGGGTGTAACTTTGGGGCAGGGTGAAACACACAGCCTCACTGCCCTTTTCACCATGAGTTACTATTCCAGTAACACAGTGAACTGGGATGTTTCTGTGTTTTCACAATATACTGCATTTTGTGTATGCAGGGGCTTCTCCATTTCTTGTGTAATATGTGAAATACTGATACTTTTTGGTTTTCTTTTGAGATCACCTCCCTTCTCCCAGTCCCCCCCCCATCGTGTGTGTGTGTGTGTGTGTGTGTGTGTGCATGTATATATATTTATCTACTATATAAATGTGAAAGTTTGTCCATCTGTCCGTTTGTACGTATGTACGTACGTGTGTCCGCATGGGGGGCTGAGTGCGTTGCATTGGCTCCTACGCGATACTGATCCACCCCAAACTTGGCACGCATACTCTCCATCAGCCAAGGAAAAAGACTAGTGGGTTAAAATCTCTGAAAAACCCTAGCTGCGCCTGTACGGCCCAAAATAGATGAGAGCCAACGGCGTCACTTGGAATGCTCGCAGGGGCCATTCAGGAGTGGCTATGCAAATCGCTCCAAGGGCATTTAGAATGTTGGTATGCACTGCCACCACAGGGGCCCAATGAGAGGCGGATATGCAAATCTCTCCTATGTCCAAACAGAATCTTCACATGAACCACAGCTGGGGCCTACACCAGGGGGGGGGATTTCAAACAAACAGTGCCTATAGGAAAATGACAACCCGTGCAACGCCATCGTGTAGTCCCGGGGGGGGAGCAAGGATTTCATTGTGTGGTCCTGGGGGGTGGGCAGCAGGGAATTCATTGTTGTGTGGTCCTGGGGGTGGGAGCAGGGATTTCATTGTGCAGTACCGGGGGGGGAGCAGGGATTTCATTGTGTAGTCCCAGGACAGCAGGGATGTCATTGTGCAGACCTGGGGGAGCTGGCAGACCCGGGGGAGCTGGGAGTCCTGGGGGAGCTGGGAGTCCAAGGGATTCCAAACAACGGAGAGCAACCGTAAGGAATTTCGAACAAATAGTGCCTATAGGAAAAAGATGACCCGTGCAACTCCATAGTGGTGAACTTACTTTGGGGATGGAGTTTAGCACCATGGATAACTCCTATGAAGCTCCAAATTAGGCCTGCAAAACCTGTAATGGAAATGGAAATAGGGGTCACCAGCCTTCCCTGGTCATAGGTGAAATCCGAACCCAAGGGTTCCAGCCCCAGCAGTACACGCTGAGAGGGGCCATGTAATTACCACTGGTGCATGTTGAGCTTTGAGTGAATTGGCTGTTGGCACAGCATTGCAAGTGCCCAGTTGCAGTGGCCTGCTGGAAACCATACTGTGCAGCCCTCAGAACATGCCAGTAATTGTTACATGACTCCCCTTGATCCAAGCTGAGTATTTTCCAGTCGAAGCCATGCTCTGGCAGGGTCATGTGACTGGGATCTTATCATATCACTTGCCAAGTGGTGCAAAGTTTCTCTGACTTGGTCCTTAAGATATAGGTGCAGCAAAGCAAATTACTGCTTTTGTTGTGGCAACTGAACTGAAGTCCATCTAAAAGATCAGGCTGCCTGGCAGTTATCTTTCTTTTCTTTTTTTTTAATCTGATGAACCTCAAAGCTATCCCACTAGTATATTATTTCTCCTTTCCTATTTTACCTGTAAAAAGATGCTCCAACATCAGGCATCTATCTATCTGTCTGTCTATCTATCTGAGCTGTGCACAAGTGGCATCTCAAAATTCTTCACCCTATCTGAGCACAGAGAAATGTGGGGATGGTTTCACCAAATTTTGTCAGGGGGAGGAGAAATTCACCAACAGTTTCTCAGGGGTGGAGCAGGAGTAACACACAGCTTCCCTTTTCTTTTTTCCTTGTTTTTTTTTCTTTCCTGTTACTACAAGTTGCAGCAGTGGCAGGAGCAACTGTGTTAGCAGTCTGGCCACCATTTTGCATCCTGCACAATGGCCTAGCTGTGTACCTAGTGGCTTTCCAGGACATTGTGGTGGTCTCTGTGTGTATGTGTGTATGTCTCTCTCTCTCTCTCTCTCTCTCTCTCTCACACACACACACACACACACACACATATTTGTGGGGGACTACAACTTATCTGGAGATGTCTCAGAGATAACAATTTCAATTCAGATCAGTTTTATTGCTAAATCCAGCAACATCATTAAAAAAAAGGTAACACATTTTCCATAACTAGCTGTTATGTCCATTTTACTAAGAAATGCTTTAATGGTGTACGCATTTATATTGAGTGAGGCCTTCTTTTTTTCTTATTCATTAGATTATGGCATCATCAAATGAAGAGCTTAATTCTGACAACAGCTTTTCATCCCTGACTGGGACAGGAAATGAGAACATTGCCTTAGCAACTGATGGACCTTCAGACTCAAGGTGCCCTATCTGCTTGGAAAGAATACGGAATGTGGCCTTCTTAAACCCCTGCTTCCATAGATTCTGTTTTGCTTGTATCCTAGAGTGGTCAGACAGGAAAGCAGAGTGCCCACTCTGTAAGCAGCGTTTTAACTCTTTCTTTCACACCATAACATCTGACACTGATTTTGAAGAGTACATTATTCCTTTTGAAAATGCATCATATGGCATGTGTGTGGAGAGGTCAGCAACTGCACAAAGACATGAGTCATTGCCAGATAATGGGATCTTGTATGATGGATCCTCAGGTCCCCAATCTCAAAGTCGGATGAGAATGCTTGATGAGCTGATGAGACAGATGGGAATAAGGATGTCATCTCACCCAGGAGGAATATCCCTTGGGCAAATCCGAGAGCAGGTTACAATTAATTTCAGGAGGGCCCTTTATCCATCTGGAGTGCGTGTCAGGAATGTCCGAAGTGGAGGTTTTTATAGGGACATTTCAGCAGATTTTTTCCGCAGGAACCCTGTCCGCCTTAACAGGTTAGTTCCCTGGTTGAAACGTGAGCTGCGAGTGCTGTGTGGTGCACATACAGCCTTGATCAACAACATACAGCATATTGTTTTGAATAACATAACCATCTATGATCTGGACAGCCAAGCATTTGCTGATATTATGCAACCTCATTTACTCCACTACACCAATCACTTCTTGCATGAATTCATCAACTTTGCCCGCTCCCCTTTCAACATTAAAGCCTATGATTGGCGAGCCAGTTATGACATTCCCTATCCGATGCATGATGATGGGTTCCAGTCCGATTCATCATTTACTACATCATCTTCAGAGGAGGAGGAGGACGACGAAGTGGAAACTGTAGACTCAGATGAGAATGAGGGGGCAGATGGAGAATCAGTGACAAGTAATGAGGAAGGAAGTTGGGATGATGAAATCCAAGAATTGACCAGTTCCAGTTCAGACCAGACTCTGGATGAGTTTTTTCTTCCGTTTGGATCTTCAGGTGGAGAACTTGTAAGAAGTGAAGACAACATGCATGTATTTTTTCAAGCTGATGCGCATTTAGGTACACACAACAGGCCCTGTCCATTGCATAAATGTGTCCATGATCAGATAGAAGAGAGTACACCTATGCTTTGCAAGTCCATCCCCATTTGTATGGAGAGTGCAGGACACAATGTAGATGATGATGATGAAGAAGAAGAACTGGAAGATGAACAGGAAGCTTTGAGAAGCCACAGCTTTGGTGGTGGCTCTCATAGTCATAATAATGCACGTTCAGCTATCTCTACTGTTGCTTGGCTTGATAGCAATAACCAGATGTTTAATGCTCTGCAGGTTCCATCTCAAGAGCAAGAAACAAATAGCATGGGCCAGACACCATTGCAACAGCAGGACTTAGTTAGCACCAAGCTGATCCATCACAAGGGAGAGGAGATAATTGTTATTAAGGTGCTTCAGCCCCAAACAGAAGACATTTTGGTTATTGAGCACATAGAATTGAAAATAAATGAAAAGGATGATTCTGGTCAGCTGCCATGGCAAAGTGAAGAAATGGCTAACTCTGCAGAACTACACTCTCTCGCAGAAGTCACACCAAGTGGTTCTGCTACCAAGTGGGATGGTGGATGTTTCTCATGTATCAGAAGACTGTGATTTGCACATCAGGAAAGTGCATCCAATAACCAACAGGGGAATTTGTTAAGTCGTTCTCTTATTGAGGTTATACATGTTATGCTCAATCCAATAAATTCATATCTATGAAAAATATTGTCTTTAATGTACGATAACAGAAATCTGGTGTTAGTCATAAGGAAAGCACTGATGGTCAAAAGGCCATCATATAACTTACTTAAACTGGTATAAGAAAAAAAATGTATGGGGGCAACAAAAAAAAATACTATATGGAAATTTGACAGGATTCTCGAAAGTATATTTGCATGTTTTTACTACGTATGTTTAATTGGAAAATGATCCTACTCACACAATTTGAACCTTACCAGAGAATTATTTAGAGGGACAGCAGAGGACAGCTCTTTTGGGATGCTTTATGAACCCTGTATAAATACTTTTTTTTAATGAAATCTCTGTATATACTATTATCATTAAAGTAAGACTATCACTTTCCCTCTTTTTTGTGTGGGTTCATCAGAAACACAAAACACAATCTACAGTGTACAATCTAGTACAATCTACGATAGACCAGAATTGCTGTGTTGCTCAGTGCTGGCTTTGGCTCCATCTGGATTCATGATTCTTTTATAGAACATCCTGTTCAAACAGACTCAAGATGGATCAGCTCTTTGATGAAAGGGTTGGAAGAACTAAAGGCGATAAATTGAAAAGTGGACACACAGAATACAGTTGGATGGAAACAATAAATGTGAACATGTCCAAATGTCCCATGTGCTTACAGAAGGTGAATGTTGATAGTGTTTCCACTTGGAGAGGATTTTGCGTCCCAGTGGCTAGTGCTGACAGTGTGAGGAGGCAGCAGAAGGGAACAAGCGTGGAAATTGCATGACTGTCAGTGCTGGGCTGTGGCCACTTAAGCCACAACTGGAGTTCATTTTATCCAGAGAACTCCAGGAGCCATTTTTAGAAAGGTGCTATCCAAACCAATGGCTGGGGTTGAAAATGAGATATCTGTTTGATGGGAGGGAGGAGGCAAGCGGGCAAGGAAACAGGCTGGTATAAGCCAGATTGGGAATGCCTAAATGAGACTGGCATAACCGGGAAGAATTAAAGCTAAGTGAACAGCCCTCATGCATGAGGCCAATCAAAACTGAAGCTCATATCCCCACTGGAGGACGTGGTTAGGAGGGTTATTAAATCAACATACGTATCCTCCACATCAGCTTTTCCAACCTGGTGTCTGCAGATGTTTTGGACTACAACTTTGGGGATTCCTGACCATTTTCCATGTTGGCTGGGACTGATGGGAGTTGGTCCACAACAATTGGAGGGCACCATTTTAGGGAAGAGTGCTTTACATACCACATAAACGCTTGTTAAGTTAAAATACTGCTGATACCCTGCTGTAGCTTGAGTTATTTATTCCATTTTTTTATTTATAGCATTTTTACCCCACTCTTCATCTAGAAAAGGCTCCCAGAGTGGCTTACAAAGATAATATTAGACAGTCCCTGCTCTCAGGCTTACAATCTAAAAGACATGACACAAAAGGAAAAGGGATTGGGAGGGAGGAAGAAGAAAGCAAAATCAAAATATACAACAGGCAGGGACTTTTATTATTATTACTAGCTTTTTTTACCCGGCGTTGTCCGGGTCGTCATTTTCCTATAGACACTATTTTTTCGAAATTCCTTAAGGTAGCTGTCCGGTGTTTGGAATCCCTTGGAATTCTAGCTCCCCCGGGACTACCAGCTCCCCCAGGATTACACAATGAAATCCCAGCTCCCCTGGGACTGCCAGCTCCCCCAGGACTGCACAATGACATCCCAGCTCCCCTGGGACTACACAATGAAGAATTCCGTGTCTCTTCCCCCCCCCCCCGGTACTACACAATGAAATCTCTGCTTCCCTCCCCCCCCGGGACTATGCAACAATGTTTTCCCTGTCCCCCCCCGGACCACACAATGAAATCCCTGCTTCCCCCCCCAGGACTACGCAATCAAATCCCTGCTTTCTCTCCCCCCCCCCGGTACTACACAATGAAATTCCTCCCCCCCCGAACCACACAATGAATTCCCTGCTCCCCCCCCCCGGGACCACACAAAAATGAATTCCCTGCTGCCCCCCAGGACCACACAATGAAATTCCTGTGTCCCCCCCCCCCGGAACTACACAGTGGCGTTGCACGGGTTGTCATTTTCCTATAGGCACTGTTTGTTCAAAATTCCCCCCCCCCCCCGTGTAGGCCCCGGCTGCAGTTCATATGAACATTCTATTTGGACGTAGGAGAGATCTGCATATCTGCCTCTCATTGGGCCCCTGTGGTGGCAGTGCATACCAACATTCTAAATGCCGTTGGAGCTATTTGCATAACCGCTCCTGACTGGCCCCTGCGTGCATTCCAAGTGACACCATTGGCTCTCATCTATTTTGGGCCGTACAGGCGTGGTGAGGGTTTTTCGGAGATTTTAAGCCACCAGTCTTTGTCCTTGGGTGATGGAGAGTATGCATGCCAAGTGTGGGGTGGATCCGTCCAACCGGGTAGGAGCCAATGCGACGCACACGAGCCGTACGTAGGACGTACGTACGTACACACACACACGTACAAACATTCACATTTATATAGTAGATTAATAGGTCATTATTTACATATGAGATGAATGGATACCAATCAGACCTTTGAGCAAGGGTGGAGATTTAATAGGCTTGTAACCGCGAGCCTCGCATGGGCAAAATGGGCCAAAATCGGCCCCACTCATGCCCGCATGAGGCCTTACCTTTTCTCTGGGGCGGCTCACCTCTCCGCGGCAAGCCGCCCGCGTGGCCTACTCCAGTCCCATCGCGTTTCTTCCGGCACCGGAAGTGGCGTGACAGGACCGGAGAGGGTGGGTCGAGCAGTGTGGAGAACTGCTCCGCGCCGCTTAGAAGATCGAGGTGGGGGGGCGCCCCCACAGAGAGGCGAGGTGGGGGCGAGGCGCCCCCCCCCAGGTTCAATTTCATGTCTAGTGGAGAACCTCTTACAAGTACAACTGGAGAGCCGGATTCTATTTTGGAAAAGTTCTTGGGAGCCACATTCCAGTGGTGGGTGGGGCCCAAGGCAAAAGGGGTGGTGCAAAAATACTTAATTGTATTAATCAAGTCCAATTAATTAATGCAATTAATTAAGTAAATTAATTGTACAATTAATACTTAATTGTAGCTTAAATATTGTAGCGTAAAGCTCTTAGTGCCAGTAACTAAGCCTTAGGAGAGGCATTTCAGCCTTTGAGAATGGGGGGAAATTGTACAAAAGCTGAGAAACCATCAAACGATGGGTGGTTGGAGGAAAGGGGGCAGTGACAGAGCTGGAGTGGGACCCAGCGGCCTGTGGTTACCCACCCCTGCATAAGAGGGCCTGAATCATCTTGCTTACTATAGTCCTGAATTTGTTGATCTATTAAACACAAGTACCATGCTTGTCTATAGCATTGTTCTATTGTAAGAGAATCCTGGCTTTCCACTGGCATGCAATTTCTAGTCTTTCTGACAGCCAAAG
Source organism: Shinisaurus crocodilurus (assembly GCA_021292165.1). Taxonomy (NCBI): domain Eukaryota; kingdom Metazoa; phylum Chordata; class Lepidosauria; order Squamata; family Shinisauridae; genus Shinisaurus; species Shinisaurus crocodilurus. The sequence goes on from CM037877.1 coordinate 107,052,613, forward strand.
AAAAGAAAAGAAAGAAAAGAAAAAGACAATAAGGATTTTGTCCACAGTATCTTTAAGTTCCCAAAATTCTTAACAGCACCAATTTAGTTCTTCGTACAAAAGTACACGGTGGAATTTTATTAATTTCATCATAGGCTTGCTTCCAAAACCTCATCCCCATCACATATGAATATATGTTCCCATGCCTCCACAATGCCTCCAACATTTTGGAGAAACATTATTATAGGTATGATTAAGTTTTAGTGGGTGCATGATGCATGACCTTGACTGAATTCTTTCTGATACCAACTGAGACAGTTTTAAATTGTTGGGTTTTTTCCACAGATCTTGCCAACTTTGTACCTTAATTGCCTCTCCCAAATCTGCTTCCCAAATATCACTTTTAGCTCTTCCAAATTCTCAGTGGACCAATTTATTTAGCATTACAAAAGACTACCCTTTCAGACTACCAAGAGCTTAGAATCACAAATTTCTCAGACTCAGTTAGTGAGCATATCACTTGACCCATTACTGTGCTGTTCGTTTGTTTAGTACATTTATACCCTGAGTTTCTTTCATCACGGAACTCAAGGTGGTATATCTGCGTTTCCTCAGAACGTGTCCTGGAGGAGAACTGCTACATTTGGAAAATCTGGATCCATTTAGGCCTGATTTTGTGAAGTTTTGCAAACTGTTCTTCAGAAGATAGAGGCATAGGTCCCTTAAAAAGATCATTCTATATTTCGGATTAGTGGGGACATAACTATTAATTGACGTAGCCTTTTTTTTTTTTAGATTAGTAATGTAGCTTTGTGGAATGAATTACTGATCTTATGAAGCTTTTGCAAACAAGGTAATGCTCTCCATGAAGCCCATTTCCTTGGACTGATCTCCAGAGATACTCCATCTTTTGTGAGTCATTTTTGTGCTAGAGATGAGCTGCTGAAATGCTTTGTAGTAACATTTTAGGTTGGTATACCTAAACCCCCTAACTTAGTATTTCTATATGAAATTGCATGAGATAATTGTGGTTCAAACCCTTTTGTGAACAAAAGAATCCAACATTGTCTGCCATTTCTTCTACATCTTAGTAGATAAAGATATATGAACAAGAAAGTTATGCTTCATTTTTAGAACTGTAACCCTTCCCAGCCAAACCAAGTTAAACTTATCCCAAGAGTGTCAATCCTTGAATAGTTGTTTAATTGGGTCTCTAAAATTAGTGGCCCGCAACTGAGCGACTAGTTTGGAGATTTGCAGACCAAGGTATTTGAATGTTATTTTACAAAGAGAAAATCCACAAAGAGATGAAAGCTCAGGTCCCCGCTTACCAAGATCACCCAAATATGTCATTGTGCAGGATGTGGGTGGAGGGTGGCATCATATCCTTCTCCAGGCATGGCTGGCCAGCTCAGGGGGTTGTGTGGCCACACTGCAAGTTGGGAGCAAGCCCAGGGGCCAATCAGCAGAGCTTGTTGGTTCTTGAGCATAGGGAGCAGACCTGGGAGGGACAGTACCCCCTCTGGTCCATGCCTAGGGCATAAATAGGAGGTCACTATATGGGTTTGGCAGCATTGTGAAGATGATCTCTATCATGCATTTTGAGGAATGTTAAAATACAAGAGGGCACACAACACCCCCCCAAAATAAAACGTTTATAGTCAAGAATATGAACATTTTCCTGAGACTTACTTTGCCCATATAGAGAGCACATGTCACCTGTTGTTGAATGTTTGAGTTTCTTCCAAAGTTTCAGTCATAAATGAATATTTTGGGATGCAATTCTATGCATGTTTAGACATAAAAACGTCCCACAACTCTCAGCATTCCCCAGCCAGCATGGCTAGCTGGGGAATGCTGGGATCTGTAGGACTATTTTCTTTATAAACATGCATAGGATTGCACCCTTAGTTATATTTTTCCTGTTGATTTACCCTATACATCAGTATATCATTTCAGACATGAGACCTCCTCAGATGCATCACCCCTCTTTTAAATTAATTGCACTCACATCAGGGCTTATGTATTTTACATGCTCTTACAATGACCTCCACATACAACACTAAAAAAGATCCTGTTTTATTTGGACTGCTGTTTTTTGCCTAAGCATCTTGCTGAGAATGAAATAAACCAGTCTCTCCTAAGTTCATCCAAGCTACTCATTAACATCTTCACATTTACACTTAGCTTGGCTTCTTTTCTTTCTTTCTTTTTTTAATGGTGCTTTATACTTATGGATTTTATAGCAAATCAAGTATTCCAAACATATACAGTGATTTAAATAATCTTGTATTTGACTTGGTTTATATCTTGGCAAAAGATTTTTATTTTTTTAAAAACACACACACAAAAAATGGTTCCAGCTGGATTTCTGTTTTATAATATTATTGCAAAATGGACATTTTCTTTCACATGGAAGATTATATTTGATAACTGATAGACCAAAAACATTTTGGGCATGGAAAAAAAAACATATCATAAAAAGACCGGATTTAAAATAAAAAATAAGTGGAACTCTTCCCCTCCCGCTTTATCTTAATCTGAATTATGGATTTCTTGATAATGCCACGGAGAGGATATTTAACATGCATCCTTTGCTTTTGTGGTACAGTTTGTGGGAACAGGTACTCCTAGGATTTTTATGAATTCAGAATATTTAGTAAGCAATTTGGACCAACATAATGTTATGGATAATTATGATGAATTAATTTGATTATTGCAGGTGGCTGTTTACCTAAGCTAGGGTACAAATGTTTGTTTATATATCTAAAGAGGACCTTGTTGATGGTTTCTAGTGTCCATTATTATTATTATTATTATTATTATTATTATTATTTTAAAGAGCACCTTTGGCTTGTGTTTTAACTTCTTTGTGTCATAATGCTTGGCATTTGGCACTCACTGCCGCTGTGGCACTAGCAGCTTATAACAACATTTAGTGAAAAATAAAGCATTCATTTATAGGTACAACAAGAGGTGGCCCCTTGAAAACAGCCCAGCTTTTTTTTAATTCTCTATGGTACCGTACAAGGTAGATTTCCAGATGTTTTGTACTTCAACTCCCAGAAGTCCCTGCCAGCGTGGACAATGGTCAGAATTCTGGTGGTTAAAGTCCAAAATGTTTCTCCAGGCTTTTTAGTCCTTCAGGTCTGTTTGTTTGTTTGTTTTTGTGTTATAATGTGTTTTTATCTCTTTGCACTGCTGCTGGCTTTTACCTTGGTATTTATTTTGGTTTTATTCTGTTTTAAACGTATAGTTTTTATATTTCTGTGTTATTGCATTTCATGATGTTTGTTTTGTGAACTTCCCAGAGAGCTTCGGCTAATGGGTAGTATGCAAATGTAATAAATGAATGAATAAAACATATGGAGGTTACTTTCTGCCCATCTAGTAAGGAGAGATATCCCATTCCAGCTGCATGAAAAATAATTGTACTATGCACAAATAACCATCAAGGAAAGCCAAAAGAACATATATATCATGGGTTGGGACCAAGTTTTTGCAAACACATGGTTTTAATTATAAATGATGAAAGACCCACCAGGGTTACAAATAAAGATTGACAAAACTCAATTTTTGGTTTCTCATTTTTCAAGTTTTATGTTCATTTTCACTCCCTTTCTGCACCAGTTTGTGATTAAAAAAAAAAAAAAAGTCCACATGAAAATTCATATGCGTTTCCCCACACATTTTGCTAAATATATACATTTATGTTTGCGGTTTTGCCTAATATGGACATTTTTGCAAGCAATTTCCCCTAATCTACTCCATTTCTATATGTTATTTTTCATGAATAGAAACAGTTTTGCAAATATTTTTTGCTGGAGAACTGCAGTGCAAAATTCAGAGGCATGTAGATATCCAAGAATAATGGTGTTTCAGTCCGCATATTGTTTCAGGAAGTGTGAATTAGGTAGGCTCATATTAAAGTGTGAACCAAATGAATTTCTCCCCCATCCCTACCTGAGAATGTAACAAACCCATATAGATCTTAAATACAATAAATTTGGCCAATAGATATTGATTCTTAAGACTGCTATAGAGTGACACAGGGTCTATGCTCCCCTGGGTTATTGTGTTTGCTAGGCCCAAATCTCAAAATGGGATGTCCTATTTAAATTAGTTATCTATGCCCAAAGGTAGGAGAGCTTTTTCTCTGGCATGATGAATTGTTCTACCCTCTAATCTAGATCAGGGCTCTCCAACCTTGGGTCCCCAGATGTTTTTGGTCTTTTTGGTTTTGGACCCAAGGTTGGAGAGCCCTGATCTAGATGATAGTTATAATTAAATACCTGATAATAACAGATGTTGCCCCTGCAACAATGAAGAGATGGAGTCTGTCCTGCATGTCTTCTTCAGTTGTAGTTTTTATCAAGGGGCCACTAGAAACTTTGATTGACCCTGTTACACAATCTTTTCCTGGATGATCCTTAGAGTCCTTGCTGGTTATTTTACTTGAGGGTACTAACATTTCACATACAGAGCAAGTTGCTAAATTTATAAATGTAGCCATCCAGAACAGACCCTCTATGATGGTTTCATGATTCTGTTCTTAATTTTTAAGTATTATATTTTTCCAATATGTATTTTATATTTCTATATTTGTTTATTCTGTATGTATGTGTTCGGTGACCATAAATAATCAACTACTACTACTAGAGCGTAAATAATTTAAACTCATTGTTACATCTGGATGTGAGAAACCAGGTAAAAATTCCTACTTACTTATGAAATATACTGGGTGCCTTGGCAAGGCAAACTATAGACCTATCATCAGCACCTCAAGAAATGTACCAGTTTTATAACAGTTGAGCAGACATGGCTTCCTTCAGGAAATCCTGGAGATTGTAGTTACATGAGGTTGCTCAAGATTCTCTTGAGAATTTGATTTGAGATTAGAGATGCTGACAAACTTCTCCAGAGCCACGTTTAGGGCCAAAACAGACATTACTTTAAAGCTGTGTCTAGCAGCTATATCCTTACTTCTTCTTCTTCTTACATTTTTATTCTAGAGTAGGTGCAGGGGCTTGGACGTGTTTCCAGATTGGGATCCTAGCACCAAGGTGTGGATGTGGCGGCTTTTAAGAACTGGATTGGGTCTGGTAATATCAGTTTTGGCCCTTAGCTACTGTGGAATACTGGGGAAGAATCTTAGGGGCATGTAGAAGCCCAGCTCACAAGTCCCCAAATAATTCTCCAGCTATGATTAAGAATTCCTGGCTTCCTTTTTCAATCGCCCAAACATCCTCCCTGTCAGGACTGCCAGTTCCTAAAATACAGGCCTGTGGCTTATGCTGGCTCAGCTTGTCTGAGTGTGGAAAGCTAAGCAGGGTCAGGCCTAGTTATTACTTGGATGGGAGACCCCTCCTATAGTTTCCTGCATTGAGCAGGGGGTTGGACTCGATGGCCTTGTAGGCTCCTTCCAACTCTATGATCTATGAAATCTATGAAATATCTTTGCTCCTTCCCTTTCTCAACCTGACCAGAGGCAGTGGAAGCTAGCCCATTCCTATTACAGATTCCTAGTCTCAAAGACTTAGAATTATGGTCCCCATGGTTCCCTAGTTAAGCCAGTCTAAGTTTTTAGTATAAATACAGCATCTCTTTCTCAACTTATTATTATTTTTTTAAAGATAAAGATATATGCCACAAAATGTTTTGTACATTAAAAAAGTGATAAGAATTAAAAAAAAAAAAAGACTCCATTGCTGATCTAGCAGAAATAAATCCTGCTTTGCAAATGTTTTAACATTCACCTCATTAGGTAGGCTTCTAAGAAAGATGGCCATTTACAAAAAAAGTTTCAGCATCTGAGCCAAAAGCAATATATTTTGCTACAGATAAAACTTTTCCTCCTTGTGTGAATTGGATTCACTTCCCTCCTAATGTATTTTACCTAAAATCCTCCAGGATGTAATTGCATGTGTGTGTGTGTGTGTGTGTGTGTGTAGCATTCTTTCATAAATAATACATTAAAATATTTGTACTAATTTATAGATTGTTGGACAAATATTGGTTCATTAGTCAAGAAACAAATCCCAGTGTATTAAGCCAATTGGCTCTTTTGGGTAGAAACCTACATCAAACAAAGATAATAAAAGCAGTCATACAGGAATCTGTAAATTGCCATACAATCTCATTCCTTCGTGTGGGGTGGGGAGAAACACAGAAAGATATTCCATATATGTGTGTGAGTGTGTGTGTGTGTGTGTGTGTGTCTGTAATCTGTATAATGAAGGGCAAGAAGGAGACTTTTTAGAAAGCTTGCTACACATCTCACATCTCACGGTTGCCAGCCAGATGGGCGATTAATAAATGTAAATAAATAAATACAATAAATAAATGTATGCCTTTTGCATAACCCAAAAGAGTTATTTGGACTTTTAATAGATGTATAGGGCAATCCTGAGCATGTTTGTTGAGTTGTTCCAGGTAAGTGTAGTGGGATGTGGGCTCAAGCAACTGTTTCTAACATTATAGCATTATTATAATTTATAGAGCAGCTAAAATCATTAGGTGCTCAGAAAAATAAAAATAAAACAAGGCTCTGGCCACAGGGCTCAGTCATGGGCCCAGTCCTTCAAACACACACACTGGCATTCTGACACAGGGCACCCCAATCAGTGAGACTCTTTTATTGTAACAAATCCCACGGTGAAAGCTTAATGGTTACAGTCTTTTTTAAAATTATTTTTATTGAGTTTTAAATCACATGTTTTCAATATAATCAATGAGTATATAGAAAATATTATAACTTCTTCAACTAGCAAAACAGATACATTGCATAAGAAATCAAATTACACTTAACGAGAATCACAGGAAGTTCAACATATTAAAAACCTTATATTTATCGACGGACGTTCATCAGGGGTTTAAGATTTAGTTGTAATTATCTAAATATATCTTTCCATATCTGTCCATGACATGCTGGTGGTTTTCTCTGGGAATCAGTTTGGATGGCTTTAAAAGGGGCAGTATGCCTGTGTACACCAGCTGCTGGGGAACATGGGTGGGAGGGTGCTGTTGCACTCATATCCTGCTTGTGGGATCCAGCGGGCAACTGGTTGGTCACTGTGTGAACAGAATGCTGGACTAGATGGACCTTTGGTTGATCCAGCATGGCTCTTCTTATGTTCTTATGTTCTTGTGCTAATAAAGTCAATAAATTTATGCCAAATTGTATAGAAGGTATCAGATTCTTTTCATTGCCTTTGTGCCCTTATCTGTTTAGTTGATTTTTCAGCTAACACAATGTTCCAAAGATAATTATACCACACAGCTATTGACAGATCAGTAGATTCCTTCCAATTATTTGCTATTAGTTGGCGAGACACCACCATCATAAAAGCCAGCATTTCTTTGTCTGGTAAATGTTCATTGCGGCCACTAAAGATAGATAACAGTGCCAACTTAGGATCCATGTGTACCGCCCCTCATATAGCTGGTGATGATTAGCTATAGGCTCCATAAGTAATTATACAACGATCCAAAGCTAATAATTATAGCCGGGTCAGAGATCCAGACATCTGGTTTTCCTATTGTGATCTTTGTGGCTCAGGATACAGGGCAAGGGCTTGAATGATACCTGAGGTCAACCTTCCCAGGCAATCAAAGACAAGGGTTCTAGAAAAAGACCTGAACAAATCCACATATGCAGAGGTTTAGTCCAACCTCAAAATCTTCGTTGGAACCTCCATGTTACATGGGTCAAAGCCTATCAAATCCAAGAGTCAAAACAGGTTCAAGGGTTAGTCCAGAGTAATGCCACACATGCAGAGACTTCAGCAACCAAAGTATCCACTTTGGGATCTTCATGCTACATGAGTCCAGGCTCAGAAAAGTCCAAGAGTCAGGATCAGTCCGAGCCATCTGGCAACTCTGGGCTAATGATAATGAAGAGACATAATCCATAGCAAACAAGAAAGTTCTATGAAAAGTATAGCAATACTTTTCATGGCAGGTTCTTAACCATACAAAATTCAAGAGACAAGAGTCCAAATTGGGTGGAGAGAGCATGTGAAGAGTGCCTCCAGAGGCTCAGATGCTAGTAAGTCCAGAGAGGATTTCAGACAGTGAAGACGAGAATGTTCCTAGCAAAGGTTCCCAGCCTTGGCATAGACTTAAAAGTGAAGGTGTGGCTGCGATAGCCCTCCTGCTGAACAACTAACTGACCAGGGATTGTAGCCCATCAACGAGGTCCCTTGCCCAAACAGGGCATCTTCCTTCTGCACTTCAGGAGAGACACTTCAAGCAGATTAACAACTCCAAAAATCACCTGCTGCGTGCAGAATGCTACTCTAGATGTACTTTGTTGCAAGGCAATTCTTATGTTCTGATGATAATACAGAATGAAAATGGTATTTCTAATTTTTCTGCAAAGGAAGCACATAATTCATGTTTAGCTTGTCATCCGCTATGTCCTCCATCCTATACCCTCCACAATAGCATTCACCCACAATGTTTATTCTCCATTTCAGGCTCGTATATTTTGTTTTCCTTTCATATTTCAATAAATCTGTTTCAATTACCAACATCCATTTGTCATAGCATTTCAAGGAATACGTGACAGTTCACTGAATCGTTACAGGATGTCCACTTCTAAGGGGGAAAATATATAACTATGATTATCGCTTTCCTAGTATTATTATATTATAACAAAACTGGGAGGTGTAAATACCAGAGCTTGACAGACTGCCCCAAAAAACATACAATTAAACTTGAAACATCTATAGAACCTACAGCAAAATGCCACATCACAGAGGGTAACGTAAGGACAAAGCTGATTAAGACAAGCTCATATTTGAGGTTACTTTGATCAGCAATCCCCGAGGGAATGACTCCAGGGTAACAAACAAATAAAAATCCTCAAAAAGACTAGGCCTGTCAATCAATTAAAGAATAAGTTGATCGTCTGCACTTCAACAAAACTTATTGTATTTAAATAATTTTGCATATTACCAAAACCTTAACAGTGGCCTGGATCCAGGGTTTTCCATCCATTGGTGGGAGCGTTCCTTCCATCTGCAGAAGGCTTCTAATCCAGTGGAGCATTTCCACTGATGGGATGAGGGAGGAAGCCCCTGCAGTCCCCTGTTCCCCCCCCCAAAAAAAATCTGCTCCTAGGGACTGCAGAGGGAGGAGGAATTGATAAAGGTTACCTCCCCGCCTCCATTCTGCCAGCAGGAGCATTCAGAGCAAAATTCTGTTCAGGGGATGCTTCTACTAGCAGAAAAGAAACTGGCTCCTTCAGTATCTCAGTAACTTTCTGAGATACTGAAGGAAACTGAAATAATATATAACTTCTATGAACAAAAGGTACAATTAATATCATTGGGGGGAAAGGCCACCCTCGCCCCAAATTCCCTATTGCAGTTAACAAGCCGGGGGGGGGGGGATAAGCATATGCTCTTAACTCAGCCTTGCTGGTTAAAATTGGCTCCTACTCATATCAACTAAGCCTTCATTAATCAAGCTACCAATTAAGCACATTAAACTGATTAAAGCTTGCAGCCCTAAAACATAGCATTTTCTGACAGAACATGTGGAACTCCAGACAGCTGTCTTTGGTAGTTCTTTTCTTTAATTATTATTTAAAATACGTAAGATGATCATACAGAACCAAATTTTAAAAGGGGTGTGGGGGCAGGATCCAAGTCCATTTCATGTGTAAGCAGAACAGAATGCTTCTGCCTGTTAAAAAAATGAAGGGGGGAAATATCTTTCCACTGGCAGATACTCGTGCCTCATTGGGCGCTATTCCAGATTGCCAGGACTCATCAGGCTGCATTAGCAGGAATGGCTGCTAGTGCAACAGGAATCTAGCACTAGCTACAGCCCCCCTGGAAACCAGCCCAAACTCATGTTTCAAGAAAAGGACAGGTTATTCGAGCTCCCTTCTGCAAGCTACACTGACTTGTTTCATTCCAGAAACTCTAGTTTGGCTAGTTTCCGGCTGCTGCAGCAGGCACTAGCTTCCTGTTGTGCTAAGCGTCATCCCCACTAGTGCAATGACACCACTGGAGAGTGCCCTATGCCCCCTGAAGCATGTGTCCCCTAGGAGGGTTGTGGGGGAGCATGCTTGAGCCAAGTGACCACATGCACCAGTTTGGACCATGGACCTTGAAACAGAGAAGCTGAAAAGAACAACCTCCATCACTACATGCGGCCTTCAAAAAAGAAACTGCTATATGCTTAGATCCTAAATAAATGGATTAGCATCATGATTTGTATGTATTATTCCAGAATGGTCCAATATTGTAAAAAAAAAAGGGAGGGGCTTTTCTTCGTCACAATTTCTTTTAAATTAACTAACTCTGTCTGCTAAAATTAACACTTCTACACAACTTTAACCGTTCATCCACTGATATTTACTACATGCTCTTCCAATCTTTCATTAAAATGAATCTGAGTGCAAGAACCTTATTTTATAAGAGCTCTCTTTTCCTTAGAAATTAATTATTTCATTATGCCCAGAAGAAGAAGAAGAAGAAGAGGAGGAGAACGACGACGATGACAAAATGGACATTCATATTCTGTTACTTCCAGTATTACCTTCTGACAATCCTTAAGAATGCCTGAGTTATTGTACATTCCCAAAATATACTGTCATGTCAGATGCTGCACTTCCCAGAATGGTGAAAGGTCCAGGGGTAGTCTACCAGGTTTGAAATCCAATCTTTATTGACTAGGGGTGGAGAACCTCAGGTCTGGGGGCCAAATCCAGCCCGCCTGGGATTTCCCAAATGGCCATGCCCCCTTCCACAGATCACACCCCTTCCCCCAACCACCAAATCTTTGGTGGTTTTGGGCTATTGTATGCTTCCCTCCCATTCTAGAAAGCTGAAGTGCCTCACCTGTATTTTTTGTAATTTTGGTCCCACCCCTTTTGCCTTTGGCTCTGCTGCCCCTCTGCCTTCGGTCCCACCCACCACTGAAATGTGTCCCCTCCCCCTGAGAGCTTCTCTGAAATTGAATTTGGAAAGAGGTTCACCGTCCACACCTGCTCTGATCTATCCTATGAGCCATAGCCAGGCAGAGCAGGAGGAGTGGCAGAGGCTTTTACAGACTTCCATTCCTCTGTTTTGTTTTTTAGAGCCTCCGAGCCCCTCTGGCTCACTCACTCACCTGGGACAGGGGCGGGAGATGTAGAAGCTTCTGAATGTGGCATGTTCATGTTCTCTCCACTCACTGGTACGCCTCCTTTTAGGCCTTCCCAACCTCTTCTGAGGATGTGGTTGCGTTCTTGGGAGAGAAGCCACCACATTGCTTTCTTTTGCAGTTGGGAGGATTTCTTTTCCTGAGGTCATAGGCTGTGTGGGAGGGAAAATCGGTTATATCCTATGGTCCCTGGGGAGCTCTCATAGGGACTATAGGATTGCTCTGTTAGTTTCTTTTGAATAAGAAAGCACTGGGGTGTTTCTTACTTTATATACAACAGAGCTGGAGGAGGATAAACAGGCACTGCTACAAGGCAGAGAAACATTGGTCTGCCATGGCCATCTGCCCCAAGTTTCAGCCAACTCTACCTGGAATTACTCAGCTCTCCTCTGCTCATTCCAACTGCAAAGTTTCTTTTTCTCACACACATTTTCCTGGGTGTTTTTTTGACTATCCAAAGAGTTCCATTGAGGAAAGGTTTCCCAAACTTTTGATAGCAGAGTCTAGGGATCATTCTATTTCCAGTCCATAGACATTTTTGTGTTCATTTCCCCCTAAAATATGCATTTTTGTACATATTTCCCCTAAAATACAGACTTTGTATGAATTTTTTGAGCTGAGAACTGCATCACAAAAATCACAAAAGCACATGCAATCCAAAAAATCATTGCATTCTTGGCCATGCAGGGGAGGCTGGTGACTCCTATTTCGGTGGGGCTCCTAATCCATTACAGGTTTTATTTCGAGCTATATAAGAGCTATCCATGGTGTCAAACTCCATCCTCAAAATAGGTTCACCACTATGGTACACCATGGATAGCTGGGTTAGGAGCCCCACCAAAATAGGAGTCACCAACCTCCACTGAAGCCATGTATTAGTGCAGAAAGTTTGTATTAGATCAGTTTGCTTTAAAAAGCAGACTGGACAACATTCTTGAACAACCCTAGCAGAGGCTTTTTTTTTTTTTTAACTGAATTAATACAGGAGGTATAGTTCATTCTTCCACACAAAAATATTACTGTTACAGTGCAGAAGAGTTAGAAATAGTCACCCGTGGAGCCCCCCTTTTGTGTCTGCATGATAAGGGCATGCTTCCTGATTGTCTTTCAGTGCAATCACTCTCATACAGAGATGCAACAGGCAGTCTCCACTGATGGTGAGCCATCCTGCATCCCTGCATTGTGAGTGACTGAACACTCCAGTCATGTTGACAGCTCCAGTGGAGGCAGATTAGAAGGAGGCAAGTCCAGAGCAGCTAATCATGAGCATGCAACCTCTTCCCTGGGTGGGTACTTTGGGCCCACAGGGGCCATTCATTATTTCATTCCATTATTGTTCATGCCAAAATAAGAATTCTCATGAAGTACACTAGGGTGCCCAGCATGGAATTTGAGGATTACTGCAGTGCAGTATGGATCACTAACAGCATAGATTGTGTGCAGAGATCATGTATAAAACAAAGCCATACAAGTCCACAATTTTTTTAACAAATGGTGACAACAAATTACAAAACTGCAAGGACTCAGTTCATCAACAGATCACAGAAGTATATATTAGGCCAGCCTCCCCCAACCTGGTGCTCTACAGGCGTGCTGGACTACCACAACCATCATCCCCAGCCAACATGCCCAATGTTGGAGGGCACTAGGTTGGAGAAGGGTGTAATAGGCTACATGGCTCTGAAAGTCCAGATATGTTATTTTTAGAATGGCTCTATAAGTAGCAGAGATATGTGGACTTTGTTAAATCTGTTTGGCCTGTGTTTTGCAAATTGTCAGATGGAATCATCCACTCATTGGTAGAACTGGATTTTTTTTTAAAAAAAACAGAATTTCATTCTACTTGCACACTCACACAAATGCACTAATCTGCAGCAGTTAATGCGCATTAGCACTAATGTAAATTTGTGCAAATCTCCCTCCCAAAAAGTGAAAAGCTATCTACAGTCTGCGGAATCCACAGAACTTGGAATTGGAAAAAGCCAGTTCACTGCAGAATCTACAGGTCAGATTCATAGAAATCCAAACACATTTGAATCCATTGCAGATTTCTCCAACATTCCTAGTAAGCAGGGTTTCATGGGATCGTCATCATGTATTTATTTTATGTATTAATCCAAGGCCAAAATCCATGCAAAATCTCAGTACTCAATATGTTGAAGGGCCCAGTGCTCTTCAACATTTTTATTAATAACTTGGATGAAGAGGTGCAGGGAATGCTTATCAAATTTGCAGATGACACAAAATTGGGTGGAATAGCTAATACTCTGGAAGACAGAAACAATTTCAAAGTGATCTCAATAGGCTGGAGCGCTGGGCTGAAAACAACAGAATGAAATTTAATAGGGATGAATGCCAAGTGCTGCACCTAAGAAAAAGAAACCAAATGCACAGTTACAGGTACTACTTGGCTCAACAATACTACAAGTGAGAAGGATCTTGGAATTGTTGTAGATCACAAGCTGAATATGAGCCAGCAATGTGATGTGGCTGCAAAAAAGGCAAATGCTACTTTGGGCTACATTAATAAAAGTACAGCTTCCAAATCGCATGAAGTACTAGTTCCCCTCTACTCAGCACTGGTTAGGCCTCATCTTGAGTACTGCATCCAGTTCTGGGCACCACACTTTAAGAAGGATGTAGACAAACTGGAGAGGGTTCAGAGGAGGGGCACAAAGATGATAAGGGGACTGGAAACAAAGACCTATGAGGAGAGATTGAAAGAACTGGGCATGTTTAGCCTTCAGAAGAGAAGACTGATGGGAGATATGATAGCACTCTTCAAGTACTTGAAAGGTTGTCACACAGAGGAGGGCCAGGATCTCTTCTCCACCTTCCCAGAGTGCAGGACACAGAATAATGGGCCCAAGTTACAGGAACCCAGATTCCGCCTGGACATCATCAGGAAAAATTTCCTGATGATGTTAGACTGTTAGAGCAATACGACAATTGAACAAATTACCTAGGGAGGTGGTGGGCTCTCCCACACTGGAGGCATTCAAAGTGCAGCTGGACAGCCATCTGTCAGAGATGCTTTGATTTGGATTCCTGCATTGGGCAGGGGGTTGGACTCATTGGCCTTATAGGCCCCTTCCAACTGTACTGTTCTATGATTTTATTATATCCAAAGCCAAATGCCATAGAGAGATCTTGATATCAAACCACACGCTGCTATGCATCAATGGCCACTCAGCAATGTCCCAATACAAATCCCTGGCAGACAGTCAAACAGCAACTCTGTGACTGCAGATTTAGGTAAATTGTTAAAGCCACCTTTAAAAGGACTGAGAACCTCTGTGCACAGTTTCTTCAAGGAAGAAAAAAAAAAAGCCAGCTAACATCCAATGTCATAAACTGTAATCCCTGCTCCATGCCTCTGTGAAGCAATGTGCAAGTTTCAGGGGTGGAACCGGAATGCTGACTTGACAGCATTTCTGGCAAGCTCTTGGGGTTTTAGCACTTTTGCAAAGGCATCTGGTAAACAAACAAGAAACCCTCTACGGCTGCAAGATGTAAAGTATGAAGAGTGCAAAAAGAGACCGAATGCCACTTAGAGAGATGCCTCAGAGCATCATCCAAATATAACTCTCTGCAGTTAGTCTAATGTAAGCAACAGCATTAGAGAACATTTGCTTTCATAGTTGGAGACCCGCGCATAGAGTCATTGTAGCGTTATCACTCAGCTGTTTTGGATTATGATAAAAATGACGTAGGGCCCTTTGCTGAGCCTGGATAGCAGGTGGGCCATGTTTATTATCCGTTCCTTACGAAGAGATCCTGTTTGGAATGAGAATGCAAATTTTAATCAAGCTTTCACCCAAAGAGACTTTAATAGCTTGATTTGAACCTCAGCCCTTTAGGACACAACCCTATGCATATTCAGACAGAAAAATATCCTACAACTTCCAGACAAAAAGTCCTACAATTCCCAGCTGTGCTATCCTGGCTAGGGAATGCTGGGAGTTGTAGGACTTTTTTTTCTGTATAAACATGCATAGGATTGTGTTCTTAAAGCTTTAGCAACCTCCCTCATTTAAAAGGAGGGCTCCATCCTCATCAGTTTAGGTAGGGCTGCATTGCTTAATGCAAGGCTCTCCAACCTTGGGTCCGCAGATGTTGCTGGCCTACAGCTCCCAGCATACCCAGCCAGCATGGCTAATGGCAAGGGATTCTGGGAGCTGTAGTCCAGCAACATCTGTGACCCAAGGTTGGAGAGCCCTGGCTTAATGGATGGATCAGTTAAAGCTGATGATTACCAACCTTAATTACCAAACTTATAAATCGTAAATCAATTAACAACCGTATCAATGAAAAAGACTCCTCCACTTAACTATAATAGTGGGGGTGGACGGTTAAATGTTTTCATTTTCTTAGCTTTCCACAGCCACAATGTGGCATTTAAACTTGTAGGGATGAGAAATTAGTTCAGCAGCTCACATATTAATGCGAACTAACCTAAGTCCACCCTGTCAAACCACTACACAAACAGAAACTCAGTTACCCTTCAAAGTTCACATTTCTCCAAATTTTACAATTGAGCTCTCCCATCAAAAAATACATGAAAAAAATGTAAATGATATTCAAAAATATATTATAATAGGAAAACTGCTTGCAAAATAACACGTATATTAGGCAAATATGCATACAAAATGCGTGTATTAGGAAAAATATGCACAATAATGTCTCTGAATTTTCATGCAAACTAAAAAAAAATAAATCTCAAAGTTTGGGACCAACCAAATTTAAGACTGGAGAAATGCTCACAGTTCGAGTTGAACTGAATTTAAGATCCCTGATTTAAAGTATATATTTTTCTTCAGAAATACTTACAGAGATGTTCACTATAGTCCACAAAAGCTTATGCCACAATAAATTGTGCCTTTAAGGTGCCACAAGACACTGTTGCTTTTTCTTCAGTGATACCGTATTTATTCATATGCAAATATAACTGCATAAAAGACTAAGATTTATTTAAGTGCAGAGACAGCCCTAATTTGTAAGAGGCTCTTAAATCCCAATGGAGCAATTGTGTGTGGGGGGGGGGGGGTACACAGGAGTAGGCCTCAGCACACTGACTCAAAAGTAGACTTTATGCACTTTTACAGTGAACTCTGATACATGTCTACTCATAAGCCACATTGAGTTCAGTGGACCTTACTCCCAGCTATGTAGGCACAGGACTGCAGCCTCGGGGTATTATCCAGCCATATCTAAACATTTTCTCTCATTGATTTGGGAGAGTTACCTGTGGGTTTCTGCTCACTGCACGTGAAACCAATGGGACTTCAAAGTGCTTCATTTAGGCTGGGTTTTGGCCTAATCTATTCTTTTCCTGTTTCTAGCTTTGTTTCACATTTCCTCCCTTTTCCAGCCTTTTTTCCAGTGCCAATTCCATTATTTCACCCTGTTCATACTATATTTCCCCCTGTTCACCCTTCTATTCCTGGATGGTGTAAAACATTGATGGTAGCCATTCTGGTAGATAGTTATTAGATCTTGTCTACCATAAGATGCCCTGGTCTCTGGCCCACCAGTAAGAGCTGACAGGGTCTTTTCAGTGGTGGCCCTACACCTTTGGAATGCCCCCCCTCAAGAAGTATATACAGCCTTGTTGCTTCTGGGTTTTTTGGAGAATTTCTGAGGATGTTTTCATTCCAACCTGCATGGTTAATGTGCTGTGCTTTGAAACCTATTTAGCTGTGACTGGTTTTAATTAATGGTTCTGAAATTGTAATTTGTTGTTTATTATTTTCTTTCTGATGTTGATTATTCTGTTTATCATGTTATCTTATGTTTCAAATCCTTTTTTGTAAATGGCAATGTGCCTGGAGAGCTGGGTTAGAAACTATATTTATTATTGTTGTTGTTGTTGTCGTCGTCGTCGTCATCATCATCATCATTATTATTATTATTATTATTATTATTATTATTCAGCCATCATCAACAAGAACAACACAACAGGGCTTATTCATATGATCTGATAAAAAATATTCCTAGGATTTTAGCTGAGGACTACAAATAATAAATTGAAACCAAGTATTGAATGTCAAATATTGATCACCATTCTGGGTTTTTTGCATTCAGAAACGGTGAGCCGGAGGGAGCTAAAGGAGAACGTTCACGAACAGACTCGTGTGAGCCGAACAAGGTGAGTTCGCACTTGCTGAACGGTTCTCCAAAAATTCTCACACAACCCTGTTCTGTCTATCAAACAAAAATAAAATAGCAATTGATATGGATACTGAATTTGCAATGGAGAAATTTGCAGAGGATTTAGGGAGGAAACCTTGTTTCAGTTCTCTCCTGAAACAGCACAGTTCAGTCCAAGAATCTGATCTTTCTCCAGCTTCATTGTGATTCAATACTTGGCACAAAATGTGGGAAACAGTGCCAAACCAGTTTTGGGCCTTTGCAATTTCAGAGAGAAAATTATTATTTATTCAGATGAAAAGTTCTGTTGTTCCAAAACGCTATAATTTCATAAAAAACAATATCTGTACCTGGTGGAAATAATTCAAGGCTGCACTATTCAACTTCAATAACTTAGCCCTATCAATCTTTTATATTTGATACTTGGCTAAAAATTCTTCCAACCATAATGTCATTAAGAATTACACCAGGAATGTGATTAGGTACATTGCTATCCTCCTTTGAGGAACAACATGACCTTTTTACTTCAGTAATAGGGCTTTAAATCAGAACAGCATGCTCAAAGTTAAAAGAAAACCTGGAGTTCATCCAGGGTTATCTTCCCAGTTGTCTCAGTGTTGCATCTTTTTCTTGGAATCCCAGTTCTCTGAAGTACATATAATGAATACTTTCACACCATGAAAGATGGACTGGGAATGGCAAGGAATGGAGGCTCGCAAGGCCAATTCCTTCATGTTAATCCTGTAAACAAAACATGGGACAAGATATCTGTACATCTGTAGGTATACAGGTACGGCTAATTTTCAATCACTTTAAAATAACATCAGCCAGCACTCTTCTGGTCTGCGCTCTTTCCTCCTATTTCCCTTACAAATTCAGATACTTTATAATATTAGGAGGATTCAGATGACCCACCCCATATGCTGAAAGAACTCATGAGGGGGTCCCAGGGCCACATGTTCAGAGCACACCAGAAACAGATGTGGATGTACAGAGCTCTTTCATGCAAGAAGAAACTCTGGATCAATCTTCCCTCTTCCCCCCCCCCCATGTGGAGGAGCTCTATGCACATACATTGGTTCCCACATAGAGCCCCTTCCAATATAGGGAAAATGCGGGTGAGGAGGGCTAGCCTGTGTGCCCCCATGACCCCCCTCGAGTATTCTTTAAACACATGCAGGAGATAGTCTGACACCTCCCACCCCCAAGTGAAACACAAAGGTGCTCAGAAAGGATTCTTTTTTCCATGAGAAGGGCAGGGCTCAAGGTTATTTTCTACCTGATGCTTTGAGCCTATTTTATGCTAAACAAAAATGTGATGTAGTATACTGAACAAGGACATGAGCCAAGTAGTCCCTGGTTCAAATGTTACATTACAAATAAACTCACTGGTTGGCCTTGAGCTATCCTTTTTCAGCCTCAGACCCCATCTGGAATTTCAGGATTGTTGAAATAATGCACATGAAGTGCTAGTATACATGAAGTGCTTTGAACACATAGGAAAACGTCTATATACAAATAAAACTGAACAGTAACAACTAAATTCAAACTGAATAAATAAATTCAAACTGAGGTGCCAGCATAAAAACACTTACATTATGTACACACTTCAAACTGAGATTACTACTCTGGTGTAAATAAATACCAAAAAATGGGCACAACTCACACACTGCTCTCTAAACTAGGTAGTTAAACTCAAGGAGCTAGACAAGGGAATGCTTTAGCAGCATACCCAGTCCACCAGAAGAAATGAAAGTGTTCAAATAGACACAACTGCTCCCAGTTAGTGACTGATGTTCCAATGATGGGGCATAAGATCTAGATTAATGGTCCACAAATTATGTCAGGGCTCAGTGTCCAAAAAAGATTTATACAAAACAGCAAGAATATAGTAAAAGTGCCTCTGGACACACTCTGGCAGAGTGCCTTTCCCTGTCCACTCAATGAGTGGCACCCTACTCCTCAGAGAGTATTAAGGAGAAGGGCTAACAGCACAGTTGGCATTGTTTCCCATAATCCTGAGTCTCCTGCAGATCACTTTCTGAAAGTTCCTTGGCAAGCCCCAGCATGCATCAGTTTTCAAATCTACAGATAAAAAGTCTAGGGGATCCAGTCCTTCCCTTTCTCTCAAAGGAATCCACTCCAGGTTTTTCTTTGTTCCCTGCAGCAGCTCCCCTTCCCACTTGTTTGTTTGTGATCTTAATCAGCCTTATTTCTTTCTGATGTGGAAAGATGAAGTATGATAGAGAAGCCAGTTGTAAGTGGGGCTGTGGAATGGAGACAGGCTCCAGACATAGAGATCCAGAGGGATTGGGGGAAGTAAAAGAGATTTGAAATGCCTTCTGCTTTCCAGTTAATCAATCAATTTACAAAGCAAATCTTCCTGTTGTTCTTTAAAAATCTAACTGCAATTGGAATGAAGTGACAAGAGCTTATTCCCTGGAAGATATTTGGAAGGATATATTCTCAGGGTATAGGATGGAGGCTTCATCTGAGAAGGTTCTTTAACAGCTACTGCTGCTAAGTTCCAGAAGAATAATGCTGAAGGAGGGAAGCAAGAGACTGTCTCTGGGAGGCAAGCAGCTTTGCACATGGAGAGGGAGAGAAATTAAAACACTATACTCAGCAGCACCAAAAAGAGATTGAAAATGGTGGGCCTCCCCCTCCCCAATCAGATTTTCAGTATTTGCAGAAAGGAAACAGAGGGGGAAAAGAAGAAACCTTTGCAGACACTCTTGAGAAATATACTCCCCCCCCCCAAATTTACTCCAGGTTTCCCAGGCAGCCTAATCTGGCTGCTGTAATGCAGCCTCCCTCCCTGAGCATTCTTGCTCCCCAAGATGACCCCTAGCCTGCTGGTAAGTGGGATTATTGAAGACTGTGAACAATTCTGACAAATAGCAATTAGCAATTAATGGAGATGCTTGTTGCAATGCTGAAGGAAGGGACACATTATACAAGTTTCTGGATTATGTCCTGAACATAGAACTGAAATTAAGTTTCACGAAAGGTCAATGTTCAATAAATTCTCAGAATTTGAGGTCTAGAGTTTGACACAAAAATTTGGCCTCAAGAATCAAATCCCAGAACTGAAAATCTTGAAAACAACATTTGAAGTGTGCCTGCTTTGATTAGTTAAATCAGGGGTGGGCAACTTGTGGCCCTCCAGATGTTTTGACTTAAAATTCCCATCATCCCTAGCCAGCGTAGCTAATGGCTGAAATGTTCAACAGTGTGCGAATTTAGGAACATGGTTGCTGCTGATTACTGTCTGGAATTTCTCCATGTTAGACCACTGGTAACTCCTAAAGGTGTGCTTCTTCATTTTGAACCTGATAACCCTGGATTCCTGCATAAAGTCATTCTTAAGCAATTGTATACAGCTGCATAGTTAAGTATAGTACAGAACTGGAAGTCTACAAGGCAGCCAACTAAACAGCAGTGGGTTAATAAAATTTGAGAGACTATGGGCTTCATCGCACAATTGAACAACCCACCATGGCTTATAGTTGTATAAACGAGCCTCGCCGGGCAAAACGGAGGCTGAAATTGGCCCCGCTCATGCCCTGGCGAGGCCTTACCTTTTTCTTCGGGGCGGCTCGCCTCTCCGCGGCAAGCCGCCCGCGCGGCCCGCTCCGGTCCTGTCGCATCACTTCCGGGACCGAAAATGAAGCGACAGGCGCATTCTGCGCCTGTGCAGGGTCCCGTCCCGTCATTTCAGGTCCCGGAAGTGACGCGACGGGACTGGAGAAGGCGGATCGAGCAGCGCGGAGAACTTCTCCGCACCACTCAGAAGATCGGGTCGGGGGCGCGCCCCCACGGAGAATCGAGTCGCGGGCGCGGAGAGCCCCTGACTCAGGTTTGGATGCACCTCTACGCATGGCTTATTTAAGCCATGGTGAGCTGTGCACATGCCAGTGGCCAGTGGACATTTTGAATATTCAACCTGCAGCTTGTTGTGTCATCAGAACCCAGGGACTATGGTCTATGTGAGGGTTGTTTAACCTTTGTATAACCCATGGTCCCCGGATTCAGATGACATGACAAGCTATAGCCAGAGCTTAAATATTCAAAACCTGCTGCCCAGCATGCTCCAGAACACGCTGCAGCCCACCATGGCTTAAATAAGCCATGATGAGCTGCTTGGATCATGTGAACCAGGCCAATGACTATGTATAAACCAACTCATCAAGTGCAGCAAACAAGGAATCCTAATTTTAAGAAAGATATTATGCTGCCATAGGTTCCATTTATTTCTTGTACTGAAGCCCTTCAAATGTTTGATCAAATTCCAGCCAAGTACAGTTGCCTATATATATTTTTTCTGATTAAAACAGACACACTCACACACACAGGGCCGGTTCACACATCACGGTAACCCACCTTGGCAATAAGCCATGATGAGCTGATTGTTGAGCAAACAACCCATGGTGCGCCCGACAGACGATCATGCTCACTGTGGGTTGTTCTCCCCCTCCATCCTTCCCCATTGGTCCTCCCAGAAGGTATCCCAGGGGACTTGGTTGCTGAAGCCACCTTGTCTCCTCTCCTCTCCCTGCCATGATCATGAGCCTTTTTTCACTTACCACGGCTTTTCTCCATTTACCCTTTATTTTCAGAGATTGTGAAAAGTGGAAAAAATTGAAAAAAACCAGCCACCCTGCAGGAACTGATCTGGGTTCAGTTGACATGAAAACCCACCATGGCTAGTTACCCATGATGGGTTGTTGTGTCGTGCAAACCAGGTCAAAATAACACACATGTCATGTGGATACATTCCTTATATATGTTGGATAACTTACTTTTTTTTCATTCTTTCATTAGATAGTGAGCTCCTACTTAGACTGTTTCACCGTAGATGCCCTACAGCCATATATCAGTGACAGACTCTTCGGGGTTTTTTTTAAAGTGATTTTATTATATCTTCTTTTTGTTGTCTTTTTAAACTTTATTTCGAAATAAAATGAAATTTGATAGAAAAAAGAAAATAATGTACTATGTTTCATTGCAATTAATCTATCAGATACTGCTGTTTATTGACTGGGACTGCATGCCAGTTGTCACAAGCCCTCTTCATGCATTAATCGTGTGAAGCAGGCAACATGTGTTGAAGATACAGCAGGGCTGCACCGCTGGCCCCACCTCCTGCATGTAGGCTCCCTAGCCGCAACCCTGACATCCACCCCTTGAGTATGGCCATCAGCAGTAGGGACCTCCATGTGTAGACCTCCGTGCTGCAAGTTGGAACCTCAGTTGCACAGGGTTCCAGCTCACATATAAGTCTACACTCACGCAAGCTAGGGGTCGGTGAGAAGTAATTGTTTCAGATCAGTTTTGATAAGAATTTACCCAAATTTGCAAAGTTCTCTGTATTTGGGACAAAAGGAACTTGAGATTAAAAAACAAAAAACTGAATGTGGGGGGGGGGGGGGAAACAAACCTGACAGTTTCATCCAAACAGGACCAGGACTTTGAGTGCTTTGCTCTATGAAGTCTGGGTTTGCGTCCCTCTGTATTCATGTTTGTCATGCTGAATTAGGGTTGCCACCCTTTTTTTCTCTGACAGGCTCCTTATCTTTAATAGCTACTTGGCAGGCAGGTACATCATGATCCTCTCCATGCTGGGAATAGCTGGACCTATTGCATTTGGCTAGTGCAGATAGGTGAGCATTTAATTTCAGCTCTCTTTTTTTCCCATGAGAACTTACCAAATATTGCAAAGTTCTTCACATTAGGGAGAGAAAGAATTTGAGATTTTAAAAAAATCAAATGTGGGAGAAAGCGAAACTAACTAACCCATCCCTATAAATGCCCGTACTCAATGCATGGAATGGATGGGGTGGACAGAATAGGACCAGCCGTTCCTTCCAATTTGTGGAGCCCCTTTCATGTGATAAATACATGAAGGGGGCCATAGGCGCTGTCAAACACTGCAAAATCTTCAGGTGTCAAATGTAGATACAGTAATACCTTGGATTGCAAATAACTTGGTTTGAGAGCGTTTTGCAAGACAAGCAAATTTTAAAATATTTATTTAATATATTTTTTTACTTGATATACAAGCGACGTCTTGCAATACAAGTACTGTAGTATGGCTTAAATTAAAAATCTCTGTACACATTTTTTGGGGGGGATTTCATTTTGATATAAGAGTGTTTTGGATTACAAGCACGTTTCCGGAACGAATTATGCTCTCAATCCAAGGCATGACTATATTCAGATAATATTTTGCAGGAACAACAAACATAAGAACACAAGAAGAGCCATGCTGGATCAGACCAAAGGTTCATCTAGTCCAGCATTCTGTTCACACAGTGGCCAACTAGCTGCCCACAAGAAACCTACAAGTAGGACATGAGTGCAACAGCACCCTCCTGCCCAAGTGCCCCAGAAACTTGCGAAATTGGCATACTGCCTCTGACACTGGAGGTAGCATTTAGCCATCAGGACCAGTAGCCATTGATAGCCTTATCCTCCATGAATTTGGCCAATCCCCTTTTAAAGCCATCCAAATTGGTGACATCCTGCAGCAAATTCCAAAATTTAACTATGCCCTGTGCGAAGAAGTACCTTTATCTGTCCTGAATCTCCCATCAAACAGCTTCATCAGATGACCCCCTGTTATAATATTACAAGAGAGAGAAAAATGCCTCCCAGTCCACTTTCTCCACGCCATGCATAATTTTGTACACCTCTCATCAGAATTTCCTATCAGAGTTTGCAGAGGAGAAATTAGGAGGAGGGATTCATTTCAGCTCGTACAGCATGGGGTTTCTATTCCCTATGAATGAGCTCTTAGCCTAGATCTGCCCAGGACCAGTGTGGTGTAGTGTAGTGGTAAATTTTGGAAGCAGGTGCTAATCATGACAGTCCCCATAGCCATCTCCCCAAGGAGAGACCAAACATTCAAGTCCCTATGCTGATCCATATGAACAAGCCAGTTCTAGCAGCTTTATCTACACCAGCAGCAGGCCGTTTGTAAAGGTAATGGATCTTAAGATCAAGCCACAGAACATATTTTGCATTACAAAAGGGAACATTACATTACAATGTACATTTGCAGTAAGAAAGGAAACATGCATCCCACCACTACCATCTCTGTGAGAATTTCAGCTCGGCTCAGAAGGAATAGTGAAGTCCGTGCGGGGTGGGGGGTGGGGTGGGGGGTGGCCGATGATGTCAGCATCCCTGCTAATAAAAAGTGCCAGGGCTGCATCCCTGCAAGCCCTGGCCCCGTTACGCCACTGCCCAGGACTACAAAAACACAGAGCTTGTCAAATGCAGGGCTGCATTCAGTTTGGTCAGGTAATGACTTGGAAAATGCTTCAGCATTTTCAATGTCCAATTCCAGGTTTAAAAGGGGGGGGGGAATAGAAGGAGGAAAATACAGTATTTTTCCATGTATAAGACTATACTTTTTCCTAAAATTGTTAGACTAAAAATTGAGGGTCGTCTTATACACGGAAGTAAGCTGAGGAGAGAACCGCACGGTTGCGAAACTGCCCAGTGGGGGGGGGGCGTCTTATACATGGGGGCGTCTTATAGACGGAAAAATACGGGTAACCCAATTTATCTCCAAGCTCTGTCAGTAAAATGAATCAGGGGTTCCTCTCTCCTCCTTAATTATTTCCACCAAGATAGGGAGTTAGCACCACATTTTTATTGGAGGACAACAATTCAAAACCTGTGTAGGAAGTGCTGTGATTCATTACTGTTTACATTTCCTAAAAGCAAATAAGGGTTACCCCGCCTCCCAGCTCATGAAAAGCACAAGGAGGGAATTTGTATTACTGGGTTTTGAAAGAAACGGAATCCATGCCAAGAGCACGGAGCCAGCGTCCATCTGCCATATTTCTTTACAAGTTTACAGCTTGGTTTAGCAGTTAGCTTAGCATGGATAAAAGGAGAGGATGAGTGATGTGGACCACATGGCCATTCAAAAGCGGGAGAATGTATGATTCTTGGCTCCACAGTACAATACTGCATTTACATGCATTTACTTAGACATTTCAGTCAGTTGATTTTCTCAGAACAGATCATGCTGGCAAGACAGGATGCGACTTATGCTCTGCCATGTTCATCCTTCTAACATTGCACTAATGAATCGAGGGATGCGCTCTTGAGTACTTGTAACATCCCCTACTCATACAAAGGGCCAGTCCCTGAGCCTCACAGCCCTCCATTGCCGAAGGTTTTGCTCTGCTTGCTATGCTGCATATTCATTTGTCCTGCGATAGCCTGCCCTGCACTACCTTCTTTTAAGAGGTTCAGGGCATCTTTTGTACCATTCCAAGCAATCTCCCATCCAAGTAGCTTACAGAGCTAAGCCTACTTAACTTCAGCAATAATTCAAGCGACAAGGGGGACCTGCAACAAAATGTTGCTGTGTGGAGTGCTTCTTGCCAACATTTCCAGCCAACCAGCCAGCCAGCCATGTCCCTTTTCTAAAGTACTCTATTCCTCCCTAAAACAGTCAGTCAGCATGCCATGCCCACTGCGCCTACTCAGTTCTCATTGGTCTGCATTTTGGACCTTTTGCCCCCTTTGGGTTTTTTCCTATTAATTTTGTGCTCAGAAACATTGGTTTCTGTGGCCATAATTACTAAAAACAGGGAGTACCAAGATCAGAGTGTATAGGGGGTGGAAGTACAAATGATATTGTCTGCCTGCATTTGATAACTGGAGTTTAGCCCACAGGGCATCTTTCTGTGTTGCCTGCCAAAGCAAACTGTAGAGAATCCTATATGGATACCATCAGGGGATTTTTATTCCTCCTCCTGTTCAGCTTCCTGGTGGGCACTAAGGACTGGTACATGGCAAGTGCATGGGGAAAGTAAGGCAAGTTGGGAGGAGACTGCTCATCTTGTACAGAGTTCAAAGTCCTCTCAGGGTTTCCTTCCTTCCATCCTTCTCCTTGAAGTCCCAATTTGTTGCATCACATTCCCACCCAAGCTGCATCTCCTTTCTTTTAGATGCACCCCAACACAATCCTGTGCCCCCTAGTCTCATATAGAAATACTCATGCACTTCTCCATCCCCTCTTCACAATATATCCCAACACCCATCTCTAGTCATTCTTCCCCCATATCCTGGGGCCTCCTGCCCTGTCTCCTCCATTCTCAAGATCCCCAACTCCAGACATTTGCTCTTCTGCATTCCACCCATCATCATCATCATCCTATTGACATTGATCTTAATCCCCATCCTCTTCACCTGCCTTTCACAATTGCCACTTAGCCCCCAGTGAAACTGTTGTAACAAGCGTGTCACGAGCTCCCTGTAACTGGCTCAAGTGAACAATCTGGCCGCAGCATTCTGGACCAGCTTTCTGGACAGTTTTCAAAGGCAGCCCCACATAGAGCATGTTACGGTAATCCAATGGGATGTAACTATGGCATGCATGACCGTGGCCAGATCAGACATCTTTAGGAACTGGCTCAGTTGGTGTACTAGCCTCAGCTGTGCAAACACACTCCTGGCCAACACTGAAATCTGGACATCCAGGTTCAGGACTGAATATGCAGAGTACATTCTGCATATATCAGAGATACCTCTCTGTTGTATTCACATTTCTAAACTGCAGTCCTCCTAGAACATTACAAGAAGTAAAGCTGCACCAACCAAAATGCTCCTTTCTACATCATTATTTTTATGGCAAAGGAGGAGTCCTTTCAAGCATTGCATTGGACAGTGACAGCCTTGCCTTATCCAGATCCTTTTCTCTCAATCTTAGTTCCCTGTCTATGTAAGAGAATCAGTAGTAAGTTATGGACTGATTTTATAGGGATGTATCCGCTCGCCTCGAGCGGGCGTAGCGGAGCCAAAATCGGCCCCGCTCATGCCCGCAAGAGGTGAGCGGGCCTTACTGGGATCCAGCGGCCGCTCGCCTCTCTGCGGTGAGCCTGTTGTGATATGTATCACTTCACCAGCTGTAGCACACTGTTTACACATGGAAAGAACAGAATGGCTGTAAACAAGTTTGTTATGTCTTTCTGGGTTCTCATGTTTTTCGCATGGGAAGCCTAGACCGTGGGAGCATTATGAGCTAGTCACATGGTTTGTATGTTCTGATGACGTGCTAACTTGTTTTCTGTCTGAGGCCATCTTGGAGAGAGGCAGGACTGCTTTCTCTCTTCTCCTTTGTTCTTCTTGCTGGACTTTTGTCACTGCAACAATGTAACTTCTTTGCTGAGGTGGAGTGAAGCTCAACTTACTCCACTGGATGTAATGCTTGCTATGCATTTATACTCTGCACATGGACTGTAACTTGGAAATGTATACTCTGTAGAACTTTACTTGCTAAGTGAATAAACAGGTAGAATTAGACCTGTGGTGTTACAGAGTGTTTCCTGACTCCATGGATTAATCTGCAAACGGGGAAGCTGGAAGCAAGTTGGATTACAGGCAGGCTGGGCTGGCATCTTCACAACACGCTGCATGCTGCAAAAAGGGGGGAGCTGAGATCTGGAAGATCTGTGTGTGGAATAACAGGCCTCTGCTAGCACACAGACAGGATTTTAAATCTCCCATGCGCACACGCACTCTGCTGCTCACGAGCACACGCACCAACAGAGCTGGCTGCGCCACCCGCACCGGCCTTGTCACGGGCAGCATGGGCAGCTCGAGCGGTGTGGAAAATCGCTCCACGCCGCAGAGGATCAAGCGGCAGGGGGCCCCCACCACGGAGAGGAGAGGAGAGGCGGGGCGGCCTCCCCCCCAGGTTTGTGGACATCCCTATAAATTTGTCTGGCCTTGGACTTTCACTCAGTTTCTGTTAAGCTGGGGGAGAGTGTAGGGAGGGGATTGGATAGGAAGGTGTGGAACAGGTTGGAAATATGTACGGCAGAGCACCTTTGAGCACCACTGCTTGTTCGGGAGACTCAGCTGCCATTGCCAGTTAAGCAGCAGAAGAGGCTGGAAACAAGAGCCATGGAGTGTTGGAGTGTTGTGATCGCATCCTTTAATCTAAATTTACATTTTGAGCTCATTACGTGATTATCTGTTTTTGAAATGGGCAACTATTAAGTTTGCTGTAAACAACAATTCAATGTACAATCAAGTGCATGGGGGCAGAGGCAGGAGATATTGCCTCCCCTTTTGGAGCACTTACTTTTGCTGCTTTCCCCCCTTTTCGGTGCTTTTCAATTGACACCTCAGCAATTGGTCCCTGGCAACTGCACACAAATTACCCTATATGCAGCTTTGCCTTGTCAGCTGAAACAGACAAAGAGACTGCACATATTGGACTACACATGTTGGACAGTTGTTAGAGTGCGTTTGCGAAAGATTGACAAAAATAATAATTTAAAAAATTATGAACACATCCAGGTTCTGGGCTGAATCCAGAAGTACACCCAAGCTGCAAACCTGTGTCTTCAGGGGGAGTGTAACCCCATCCAACACAAGCTGACTCCCTATTCCCTGATCTGCCTTCCGACTGACCAGGAGCACCTCTGTCCTGTCTAGATTAAGCTTCAATTTTTTTGCCCTCATCCAGTCCATTACCGCCGACAGACACCAGTTTAGCACAGCAACAGCTTCCTTGGAATTAGGTGGAAAGGAGAAATAGAGTTGGGTGTCATCAGCATACTGGTGACACCAAACCCCAAGACCCCGGACAACCTCTCCCAACGGCTTCATGTATATGTTAAATAGCAAGGGGGACAAGGCAGAACCCTGAGGAACTCTGCAGGCCAACGGCCAGGGAGTCAAACAGGAGTCCCCCAGCACCACCTTCTGGGTCCACCCCTCCAGGAAGGAATGGAGCCACTGTAAAACAGTGCCTCCAAGTCACATCCCAGTGAGGCAGCCCAGAAGGATACCATGGTCGATGGTATCGAAAGCCACTGAGAGGTCCAGCAGAACCAACAGGGACACACTCCCCCTGTCTAGTTCCTGGCATAGGTGGTACCAAGGCGACCAGAGCTGTTTCTGTCCCATACCAGGCCTGAAGCCAGACTGAAATAGATCTAGATAATCCATCTCATCCAGGAATCCCTGGAGTTGGGAGGCCTCCATGCACTCCAATACCTTGCCCAGAAATGGAATATTGGAGACTGGCCAATAATTATCCAATCGAGGAGGGCTTTTTTTAAGCAAGGGTCTCACCACTGCCTCCTTCAGGCAGGTTGGTACCCTGCCTTGGTGAAGAGTGGCATTAACCACTCCCCTTACCCCCTCAGCCAGTCCCACTCTGGCTGCCTTTATGAGCCAGGAAGGGCAAGGATCTAGAACACACGTGGTGGCTCTCACCTCCCCAAGGATCCTGTCCACATCCTCAGGCTATACAAATTGAAAAGTCTCCAATAACACTGGACAAGCAGGAGCCAAAGTTACATCCACTGGGTCTGTATCAACTACAGCATCCAAGTCAGAGTGGATTTAAGCAACTTTGTCTGCAAAGTGTTGAGCAAATTGTTCACAGCGGGCTGTCGAGAGGTCTAAGCTCTCCTCTTGGGGGCTAATGTATAGAAGGCCCCTGACCACTTGGAACAGCTCTGCTGGGTGAAGCTTTGCAGACGCAATAGTGGCAGGGGGGGGGGAGTGTCTTTTTGCTGCCTGTATTGCCACAGAGTAGACCTTCAAATAGGCTGTAGCCTATGTTTGGTCGGATTCACTCTGAGTTTTCCACCAATGTCGCTCTAGTCGCAGTCTCACTTGTTTCATCGCCGTCAACTCCCTAGAAAACCAGGGTGCTGGTATGACTCCACTTCGTGAGAGAAGACACTCAGGAGTGATTGTGCATTGTGCCATCACCCTCATTGCATATTTCTTGGTTTACAGTATGCTACACACACACACACACACACACACACACACACACACACACAAGAAATCTCTTAAGGAAAGCCAGAATCTTTTGAAGAAAACAGTAGAGAATTTTGTGGGTGTTTCATACACCAGTGAATTCGAATCTTATAGCCTTCCCTTGTTTGTTTTTATAGTATTCTACTATTTCAGAAATACCCATAAATTGTCCTATATCATTGTGTGAGCAATGACACCCCCCCTTTTTTTAACCTGTGGTTTGCTCCAACCACAAAACAGAAAAAAGACACATCTCCAAACATGCAAGCAAGAACCATATGGGATTTCTTAGGAATAGTTCTGCTTTTTATGAGATTATAGAGGAGGGCAGAATGGTTTGGAGGGAAATGGGAGGCCATTCATCATAAGAAAGTGGACTGAAAACACTGCATCTCTTCATAACAGCAAAGCCAAACTTATTTTCTGATTTATCATTATTACCATAATATCCTTCTCTTACTTTTGAATATAAGCTTTAAAAGTCATGTTTACTTTGAAATAAAATCCTACAGTGTTCCATGGAGCATACTCCTAAGGCTGCAGTTCTACACACATTTACTTGGGAGTAAGACCCATTAAAAAGAGAGACTCGGAGCTCAATGATTCTTACACTGCAATCCTATGCATGTCTACTCAGAAGTAAGCCCCACTGAGTTCAGTTGGGCTTATTCCCAAGTAATTGTGTCAAGTATTGCAAACTTACCTCCATGTAAATGTTCTAACCACACCACATTGGCGTTTTAATGAATCAGGCATTCTCTCCCTGTCTAGTAAAAATCCAGCTATGTTTCATATGATTGGGATTTGCAGTCATTTTGGGTCTTTAAAAAAATCTTTGCAAACCTAATTTTCTGATTTAACATAATTCAATTACAAACAAGTTACATTTTTTCCACCTCAGAATGAGGAGAGCAAGAACAATGTGGGTGAGATTTCAGCAAACACGGATGACGAACATGAACACACTGGCACAAGGCATACAAAGAACATGAACCAGAAAAGGCCAAGACATTTGGAGGGCACCAGTTTGGGGAAGGCTGATCTACTGGTATATTTAAGTATCATGCAGATACTCACTATGGAAGCAAAAAAATATTTTTCTAATGCCTAATTTATTTAATTCCTTAATGTAATGTACGTAAGGCTATGAGCATCTTACACAAATATTTAAACATTTTATTTAGAAAAACACTGAAGAAAAGATCTTCCACTTGCTCAAGAAACAACCCTGAGAAATTTGAACACGTTACTGACATGTATCTAGTATGGAATGATTGTTGGCAGCTATTATTGACGGCTTATTATCTGAAATTTGATACCCAGCAGTGTTTCGTGGGCAGCAATATTTTATATTTGACCTAGTTCTGACATTTGACTTTCAGTACTTGATGTGACATTTGATAGACAGTCAGCCTCTTGCAGCCAAATGCTGTCTTTTTAAATTTGGAATTCATTTATTTAACCAAAAAACCCATAAGACTGCAATCCTGTGCACTAAGGCCCATTAACTACAGTGTGACTAACTTCTGAGTCAATGTACATAGGATTGCACTGAAAGTCAGTGTAAGGGCCCAAAATGAGCCATGGTGAGGATGTGGAGGGGTGACATGGGATGGAAGTGGGGCACATCGCAGGGCCTCCTCAGAAGACCAAGTGCAGAAAGGTTCATATAGGCAAGTCTTCCCCTACTTCGTGCTCTCTAAATGTGTTGACTAGTGATGATGGATATTGTAGTCCATCACATCTGAAGGGAACCAGGTTGGTGAAGGAGGAAGTTATCCTTCAGGTTTCCAAGTTCCAAACCTTTTGGGGGTTCTAAGAACTAAAACTAGCAGTTAGAGAACAGGAACGGATCATGGCCATAGTGGTAAAGAGAAGGGCAGATTTGCGTCTCTGCTAGTCTTTTCATATAGATCCGTCCGTTTTGAAATTATGTTAGGAATTCATGCTACCTGGAGGTATGTTTCAGGCATACATATTTGTCACTTGATGGTTGCAACATCACATGATGGCTTACATGAAACGTATGTCTGTATTTGCTAAATTTATATCCCACCTTTCTTCTAAGGGCCCGCAATGGTGTACGTGACCCTCCTGCTCTCCATTTTATCCTCACAACAACCCTGTGAGGTTAGGGTGAGAGTCAGTGACTGGCCCAAAATCACCCAGTCAGCTTCATGGCCAAATGGGGACTAGAACCCGGATCTTCCTTTTCCTAGTCCAGCACTCTAACCACCACACCATATTGGTTCTCAACAGTGTAGACAGTCATAGAATAAGTCAGTCAACTTAATTCATACATTCAACTTCATCAAATGTATAGCAATCAAGCACAATTGTATACAGACCAGACCAGAATAAATGGGGAACATCAACGGCTTTAGGGTACATGCACAAGATTCCAATTAAATGAGATTTCAAAAATTAGAATTGCTAAATGTTGCCCTTTGAATGCCTCAACAGCACTCATCATCCCACTGCTGAATGCTCAGTTTGTTTGCCTCCTGCTGACCTCAGTTATTTAAATCATCTCTGTGTGTCTAAAATTATAAAACATGATAGCCATGACATCCAGTTCAGTGGGAGCCACATGTCTGCAGTTCAAGGGTTCTTTGTTGTTAAATCTTTTAGCACATGCATTTTCCGAATTAGAGAGAGCAAGAACCAGGATAACCGCAGAACCTACACGGACCTATTCTGAGTTTCCACAAGGACCTTTAATTCAATATTATATATAAAGCAGTGGGTAGGCTTATATAGTTTCAGGACTACAAAACAAAACCCTACTAAATTGTCCCACTTTCTCATCAAACCATTAAGCAGTTTAGCAAATATATTTCAATAGCATCCACATAGGGCTGGCAGAATATGCACACACAAACACATACACACTCACAGCTCTATACTGAGTCTTGTTGCTAGTGTGCTGCCTTTGGGCACTGAATCAAAATAAACTTTGCGGCAGTTTTGCCTGCTGTGCTTGATTTTCTCCAGTGCTGAAAATACTATTTTATGTTTTTTTAAAAAAATCTTTTAAACTCAGTTGTGGTTTGATCTTTCTTTGCCCGATTCAATCAAACATTCAGATATTCAAGGCTCCTAGAACACATTGAAGCTTGACTTGTGGCAGCTTAGATTACACTGGTTTAATTATTTGCATTGGCTTCATTCATCTAACATGGAAATCAATAGTATTGAATAGAACATGCAAATGTGAAACCTGTAGTAAAATTGAAGCAAACAATTAAGGGAGGGGGCAGATCCTACAGATTCAAACTAACAACAACAAAAAAGGGTGTGCAATTTTTCCATACAAAATATGGGCACTGGGGTTTGTTTCATTTATTACCCAAATGAGTACTTCTTCACTTCTTCCTTTGTTTGACCAACTGCGAAGAAATACTTTTTTGGTGGGTTTTATGTAGGGATGTACACGGGACTCGACTCGATTGGGGGGTGGAAGCGGGGCAAACTCACCCTGCTCGCCCCCCTGAGCCCCACGGAACTTACCTTTTCCCCAGCTCGGCACATCTCCCCAGAGAGGAGCCAGGGAGAGGTACTTCCAGGTCCCCGGCGCTGCATTTTTCACGTAAATACCATAGATTTGCTATTCACAGCCGTTTTAGGGATGTTCACGTACCTTGGGGGCCCCCCGCCACTCAATTCTCAGCGGCGCGGACCGATTCTCCACGCTGCTCGAGCCACCTGCGCCGGTCCTGTCGCGTCACTTCTGGCCATCCAGAAGTGATGCAATGGGCAGGGCCGGCGCTACCGCTAGGCCAACTAGGCGGTTGCCTAGGGCGCGCGGCTGAAGAGGGCGCGAAACGCTGCGCTCCTCTTCGCTGCCGCTGCGCTGTCCCCGCCAGGCCTCCGCCTCCCCACCCTCCTGCCTGCCGCCGCGCCTCCGCCCACCCGCTCGCTCGCCCGCCGCTGCGCCTCCCACCGCCATCGCCACCCCCCCAACCCCCCCGTCACCTACCTTCGTCGCAGCAGCCGCAGCAGCAGCCGCCACGCCTCCGCCCACCCGCTCGCTCGCTCGCCC
Organism: Shinisaurus crocodilurus; assembly: GCA_021292165.1. NCBI lineage: Eukaryota > Metazoa > Chordata > Lepidosauria > Squamata > Shinisauridae > Shinisaurus > Shinisaurus crocodilurus. The sequence goes on from CM037877.1 coordinate 107,086,748, forward strand.
GCCGCTGCCCTCCCACCGCCATCGCCACCCCCCCAACCCCCCCGTCACCCCCCGTCACCTACCTTCGTCGCAGCAGCCGCCGCCGCCGCAGCCAGGGCGGGGGGGGGAAGGTAGGTTGGTGGTGGCGGCGCAGGGGTTTTTTTTTTTTGCTTTGGAGAGGGGGGGGCGCTAACTATTTTTTCGCCTGGGGCGCCAAACTGCCCTACACCGGTCCTGGCAATGGGACCAGCATGGCCGGCACGGGCGGCTCGCTGCAGAGAGGCGAGTGGGCACCGGGACCCGGTAAGGCCCGCTCACCTCAGGTAGGCGTGAGCGGGGCCGATTTCAGCCCGCTACACCCGCTCGAGGTGAGTGGTTACATCCGTACATATGGTGAAACATGCTGGCTAGTCAAAGAGGCCTAAGTGCCAGAAACATCTGGACAGGGACACCATAAGAAGAGCTGTGCTGGATCAGACCAAGGGTCCATCTTCCAGCATTCTGTTCATACAGTGGCCAACCAGCTGCCCACGGGATCCCACAGACAGGACATGAGTGGAACAGCACCTTCACACACTGCATATTTAAACTATGGAATTCTCTACCACAAGCTGTGGTGATGGCCACTAATCTGGATGGCTTTAAAAGGCAATTGGACAAATTCATGGAGGAGAAGGCTATCAGTGGCTGCTAGTCCTGATTGGCTATATGCTTCATCCAGTGGAGGTCATTTTATCCCAACCAGTTTATGGAAATGAGAGATGTTTATGGTTCTTTCATGAGAAATTATATGGCTGTCTTTCATCATTTTAGGGAAGGATTGTAGCTGAGTGTTAGAGCACATGCTTTGCCTGCAGAATGTCCCAGGTACAATCCCTGGCATCTCCAGGTAGGGCAAGGAAGGAATCTTGCCTGAAACCCTGGAGACCTTCTGCCAGGCCGTGTAGACAATACTGATCGAGTGGGACCAAGGGTCTAACTCAGTATAAGACAGTGTGCCCTACTTTCTTTTGTGAGAATGCTGTCTTTTCTTGAGGAATAAGTCTAAAAGCTCATTTTGCCAGCTCTGCCTGAACCTCTTTAATGTAGACAGGGGCGGGGAAATAGTTTTGACCAATGGTTTTCAAACTTACTACCTTCAAAGAACACACGCAGCTATTACGTATCTGCCGAGGAATGCTTGTGGACCTGTCTTGAGAGTCCTGCATGCTGAAGCAGATTTTAGGATCTTTTAGGGCTCATGCTGATTTGAGATGGTGTGCTGGCTAGGCTGGTGGAGGCCTCAATGCCACCCCACGTGAATCAAGAATATGCCCTAGAATACACACAATGCCCTCTGCAGATGAGGATTGCAGAGATCAGCAGTACTGGACAAGCTATATTTCATGGTAGTTTTCCTCCATTACTCATTGAATCACTCCGTTTAAGCTTCTCAGGTCCTTTTCCCATTTCTTGTAAGACCAAGTACTGGATGGAACTTTATTCCTGTTGTAGATACAATGGGTAGAACATCGGCAATAGCTGTTTTAACCAAAGTGTGAAGCCAACTAGAACTAGCCCGCTTTGAGGTATATTATGAATGGTGAACTTTTGACTTGAGAGCCTTGTGGAAGCAGCACTCTAGCTATGCCATTAATTGGGTTATTTATGTGAGGGCATATTTACAGTGGAGTAGCTCAGCTTGGCAGCTCTTATCTAGCTTACAAAGAGTCCCTTTCAGCTTCAAATGTAGCCATTTTTAATGACACTGCTATTGCTTGCTACTGCAGTTTGTCCTACCCTCCAACTATGTCCATTACAACAACTACGGATGTTAAAACTTAACCATTCAGTCTGCATTTCAAGGTGAACCAACCTGATTGCATCTTCTGGACTACTGTGTGTGTTGGAACAAACCTATCCTTTAAGATTTCATATTTCTCCAGATTTTTTGATGCAGTTCTCGGTTCAAATAACTTACCAAAGGCATATACAGTAATACCTTGGATTGCAAGTAACTTGGTTTGAGAGCATTTTGCAAGACAAGCAAATTTTTAAATATTTATTTATTTATTTTTTACTTGATATACAAGTGACGTCTTGCAATACAAGTACTGTAGTACGGCTTAAATTAAAAATCTCTGCACAATTTTTTTGGGGGGATTTCGTTTTCATATAAGAGTGTTTTGGATTACAAGCACGTTTCCAGAACGAATTATGCTCTCAATCCAAGGCATGATGACTGTATAAATGAACACATGTGAAATTGACATGGACCAGAAATGGACTGATCCAGCCATCCCACAACATGCCAATACCAATAAGAAAAGTCATGCATCATCTTTATCAAGGGCCTTTTTACACAATAAAAGCCCTAACATTTTATAATATCGCCTCAAACCCAGATCTACCAAAAGGATCTGGTGAAATGGGAGAGATGGTATAGCCCAACTGCACTTCAATTTGTTTGTTTTTGTGCAGTATTGGGGTGCTATATACTATGCTGTAGAAGGTAAAATCACTGAGAACAAGATTAAAGGTGCAATCCTATGCATGTTTAGAGAGGTAAAAGTCCTACAACTCCCAGCATTCCCTAGCCAACATGGCTAGCTGGGGAATGCTGGGAGTTGTAGGACTTTTTTGTCTCTAAACATGCATAGGATTGTGCCCTAAAGAAATTAAATTTAAATTAATGTTGGATTAGTTGCTGTGGGTGGTTTTGTTGATCTTTACTTATAATTAGCAATGGCGGAGAAATTCATTGAGTTTGCATCTAATTTTGCAGTTTCAGAGAAATATGTGAATAGAAACTTGGTTATCCTTTGAAATTTGCACCTCTCTGGATTCTGCAACGGAGTTCTCCAATTTAAAAATGTGTAATAAAACCGCACCCATTTTGAACTCATTGTTCAAAATGCATATTAGAAAAATGGCTTGGAAAAATATGTACATTAGGCAAAATTGCATAAAAAGGGCATATACCGGAGAAAGTGCACAGAAAAATATGGGTTTTCTTATTTAATTGCATTTTATTTATATGCTGCTGATGATGATATTTTAAATTGTAAACCACCTAGGGAAATGTATTTTATGAAGCATTTAATAAGCATTTAATGTATTAAATAAATACATACACATGGATTTATTTAATTTATTAAATAAAATAAGTTACATACATACATACATACATACTGTGGGGTCTTGCTCCGGAGCCAGCTCTGACAGCGAAGATGAGCGGGTGCAGGGAGAAGAGTGCCCAGCTGTGGCTGATTCCAGCCCCGGCCAGTCGACCTTGGACAGGCCTCCTTCCCCCCAGCAACAGGAGCAGGGAGGGCCGCTTGCTGATTCCCAGCTGCAGCTGCCTGGCCTTGGCCTGTCAGGAGGACTCGGGGGAGGAGGGCCCTTCAGGGATGCCGCCCTCCCAAAGACGCCGGGAGAAATGCCTGGCTGCTAGGCACGTGAACCGAAGGAGGCTTAGCAAGCGCCTCCTGGCTCAATACCCGTGCCAAGATCCGGGATTGGGATCTGACTGACAGTGAGGCTGGGTCAGGGTTTATATTCTGGCCTAGTCCTACGCTCTGTGTAGAAAGCAACGACTCTGTTTCCGGGCAAAGCTTCTGCACTCCTTGAATCCCTCTATCTGATCACCTGGCAGCTACGACTTTGGACTGTGACTCTGGACTCTGGCACCTTACTCTCCTTCCCTATTAACCTTGGACTGTCTTGACTTCGGCACACCTACTGTATTGGTGTTTGGCTTTTGGACTTACTGTTATGGAATCTTGGCAATAAAGACCTCCTTGTATTCACGTTGTTTGGAGTGAACAAGTGGGACAGGACACATACATACTACATACATACATACATATGGATTTATTTAATTTATTAAACTCCAAATTTTCATATGGAGTTTTAAAAAAACTCTCAAATTTCAGGATGAACCAAACTTAAGACAGAAACCGAAATGGTCAGATTTGTTCATCCTTTTTTATACTGTCACAGTCAGTGTCAAGATATGTCCATAACACTGGTACAATCACATTCCACCCAGGAATGAATCATAGTAGCAGTGGAGACACCATGTGAACGAACAATTGCATTGTCCCCCCAGTTTCAAAATATACCATATCTAGAACTGGGAACTTCTAATTGCTCCACAAGCATGGAACAAGTTAAATAGTGACTTAGTGCCTAGGATTTCATTCTATGAATGAAAGGAGCTTCCATTCAGGAAAGGGGTGTTCTATGAGTGAATGGAGTCCTTCTATAATTGCAGCTTTCCTTCTGTCAACAGAAGCTGTTCATGGAGAGATCACTTGGGATTCAAGTCAATGATTACACATTTAGGGTACAAATACACATTTGGGGTGAAATTAAGCAGAGTTCCATTGATTTTGGTAGAAGAGCTAAATGCAAGGTCAGCTCTCTCCTAATGAAATCTATTCATTTCAGTGGGTTTACTCTTAAGTAGGACTAACATTGATACATACAACTCAATAGATTTAAAAGTGCTTACATTTGGCTGGAGTGAGCCCTTATTGCAATAGTTTCACTATGCACCATGGTACACTGAGCATATGGAAATATACAAAGGTTGAACACTTCAGAAACACACCAGAGATTATACCCTCCCATGATCTTCTGGAACCTGTTATATATTCATACACGCTGTATATCCAAAGACAATTGCTTCATATTTTTGTCATAAACACTTTGGACACTCCAAAGTAGGCCACTAAGCCATCACCCTCACCTGAGGCAGCCCTATAACAAACTATCCCTTATCCTTGCAGCACAGTAGTGAGTGACCCCTGTTGGGTTTTTCATGCTAATTAGCCTATAGCTTTTCCAAGCCATGTAAACTCAATGCATCAGATTTTTGATCCAATTCTTCTAAATGGAATATTATAGCAGGGTGATGTAGTGGATAGAGTGCAGGATCATGGTGCTGCGCTCCCACGCAGCCATGAAGCTCACTGGGCATTCTTGAGCAAGTTACATTCCCTCACCCTAACACAGGGGTAGACAATGTTTGTGGGCCTGTGAGCACATTTGGAATTTTGAGAAATTGTCCTGGGGCAGTGGGCACCACCACAAAATGGCTACCATGGCAGGCATGGCTAATCACAAAGGCTAGTCACAATGTAGCCCAGAGGCATTCATAGGAATAGAAGATGTCAGCTACTGGAAGCCCTCACTTTGCTTTGAAGTGATCCCAGTTGCTGGTAAGAAAATGTGTTAATTTAAAAAAAAAACAGTGGGAGGGGTAGGGAACCTTGGCAGGTGCCAAAAAAAGGTGCCTGGGGCACATTGGTGCCCATGGGTGTCATGTTGCTTAACCCTAGCCTAAAATATCTCAAAGGTTTGCTTTGAGGGTGTACCACATGAACACCCCTTGGGAGAATGGGGTGTTCTACCCACCCATGGGTAGCTACCACAATCACAATCACAATCACCCATGATAAATGGCCCCATATAGTTACAGTTGCACAAGTTAACACAGGAGTGATCAGTGCAACAACGGCACATGTTTTACCACACGTGCTGAAGCAGATCACTGCTGGGAAACTGAGTGGTCCTGTTGGTTCCATCAGTTCCTTCATGCAGCCATGGAACCACTCCACATAGGGGATTTTAGTGTGCAAGAAGAGGCCATATAAAATACATATCAATTACTAGTATTGATCACTCTGCAATTATATTGGTACTTGCTCACTGGCAGACCTACTAGCATTGTCTAGAGTAAGCATAGGTAACTGCTGTTACTAGTTCTGAAAAGCTACTGACTCACTACAAAGTAACTGTTGCCTCATTTAAAAAGCCACACAACTGGTTCCTCTCTTTCTAAAACCCATTTGAAGCTCTGAACTCAAGGCTAGTCACAAGTTATCCTTGGTTGTGCCCGAGTTCTAGCCATCCAATCTACTTAGGTGCACTTATTTTCCTTTGCATCTTCCATCTTTCAAGATATTTAGGTTTCTCACTCTGGGATTCCAACTTAAGACCTGGTGTTTGCAATGTTCAGAATTTAGGGATATTGATTTCCTTAAAACAAAACAATAAGATGCTTGGAACTGTCAAGCTGGAACACTTTCTCCTTCAGGTCAAGTCCCTCTGGCCATTTATTGAGGTCTGAAAGCTTTTAGATGGCTGGGAAAATGGCTGCTTTTTCGTGGACTTTTGCACCATTTACAGCTAATGACATACAAGGTCTTAGATTCCCTCTCTCCTCTTAAGAACTCCGCTTATATAATTACCCTTTGTTTACCTGACCACATGTTCTCTATGTTAGACTTCTGTTAAAAATAATAGGTTCTAATTTTCATTTGAATGTATCTTGCTACTTAAACAGGGCTTAAAATCAGGGGTAAGTGGCCCCAAAAGATGTGCAAAGGAAAATTAAAAACAACAACAACACTTTGGTTGCAATCCTAAACATACTTATTTGGGAGTCAATCCCATTTAATGCAGTAGGACTTGCTTCTGAGTAAACATACATAGAATCACTGGACTAGTTATTTATTTGCTACGTGCAAACTTTGGATGAAATATAAAATGTAAAAATAGATGCTCATTGCCCTGTATTTGCTACTGGTGCAGCTTGGAGTGTAAAAAAAGAAAAGAAAAGAAAAAAGGATGAGTCTATTAATAGCTTTGAAACAAACCAGGATATGAAGCCAGCTTCAAACTAAGACTTTGTATTCTGGCTTGTCTAGAAGCCATTCAATCTAGTTTCCCAGTTTGGATGCAATGGGAAGCTACAGGCTTCCTGATTTCTTTCCCCACTTGCACAAATTGAGAAGCAAAGTGGTGCACTCTCTTTCTCTCTCTCTCTCTCTCTCTCTCTCTCTCTGTATTCATAACTTGGTTCATAATTTGGCTTTTTAATTACCGGTATAACTTGGTTTGGCAGCTTCTGAGAAGGCCTGTTCCCTGCTGCCATCCCTTTGCTTCTTTGGGATAACAAAAAGACATTTGATTCCAACTTCTCCCCATAGATCTTGGGGTTGTGGTGGATGATCAGTTGTCACTTCATCCATTTGGGAATACAGCAAAAACATGTGGCTTCCTTCTTGCTAACATCCAACGGATCCATCGATTCTTGACCCTGGAGACTGCGAAGCTGCTTGTCCATGCTTTGGTCATTTCACGTTTGGATTATTGTAGTAGTCTTTTGGCAGGTTTGCCTTCTTCTTCGCTCTGTTCCCTATTTGGTGCAGAATAGTGCTGTACGTGCGGTTCTTGACCTGCCTCATTATTCCCATGTTTCTCATCACCGTAGAGCATTGCACTGGTTGCCAGACAGGGCAAGGACTTAGGTATTTTAAACTTCTTCTCTTGACATTTAAGGCACTACGCTCTTCCCGTCCCAATTATTTTGGCTGAGTTGGTCACATGGCACACACCTCTTAGGAGAACCCGATCTGCAGACTCAGGGTTTTTGGAAGTTCCTTGGATGAAGGTGGCAAATGCTAGGCTCTGGGCATTTTCTCATTTGGCTCCACGATTGTAGAACTCTCTCCCTTTACACCTTCAGATGGAATCGGAGTTGAGTAAATTCAAGTGTGACCTGAAAACCTATCTGTTCAACTCGGAGACATAGGTGTTAGACTTAGTGTAAACTGGGTAAATGCTGTGATTTTAGTTGTATTGCTTGATGGTTTTAATTATTTGTTGTTAATTTAAATTTACTTGGATTGTAGCCCATTTTAAGTATTTTAATGTAGTTTTAGTTAAATTGTAATGATTATTGTTTGAGTTATTTTGTATATTTTGTATATTGTACTTCGCTCTGGTGTAGAGTGCAATATAAATTATCATCATCATCATCATCATCATCATCATCATCATCATCATCCCAAAAATCATACAAATCCAGTCCCAGTCAAAAACAAACAACAACAACAACAACAAACACCTGGCATTCTTCATAAGTTTGGTGATGTACAAGTTCTGTGACATCTTCCTCTACCCTAGATGTTATGATTAATGCTCTGCCAAAAATAATAATAATAATAATAATAATAATAATAATAATCCGCAATTCAATTACCTTTATTTATTTATTATATTTATATTTATATGGTGGTCGCCTTCCCTCTTGTCCCCTACAATGCCCGGGAACAATAGTAGTTATGGGACATTCTGGAGGATGTAAAATGGGGACTAGGCTGCCAACACAGTTGCTGCTGTTGCCACTTGCAGTCGCAGTGCAACCCCCACCCCTACAAACCCTTAGGAAAGGAGAAATAAGCTGTGCTACAACCCCTTCCAATGGTGAGCCCAACTTGCTGGATAATTTCTCCCCCACCCCCAGAAAATTCATTGAAATTGTCCCCCCAATTACTCTGCCCACAAACAGGGTGGAGAATTTTGACAGGCCATTTCTGCACAGCTCTAATTATGATCACAATATGTGTCTGACAGGACAGCGGCTTAGAATTGTCAGTTGCTCGGCTTTGTAGCTTTATTTAATGCTTCCTATAGCCGAGTAGAAAGGAGGTGTCCAGCAGTGTACAGCTTTTCCAAACACTGGAGCACCCTTATCGTATAAAAACGAACCCATGACATGTACCCAGAAAGGAAAAAAGAAAGAAAAGATACTCTTTGGTCCAGGAGATGGCAGCCCTACAGTTAGCACATTTGTCCTGGAAAACAATCGGCCATAGCACAGCTCAGCAACTGTGACCAAAGGTTCGATGCAGATCGTTATTTGTAAGTCAACCATGTACCATTCATTCAAAACATAAAGTATGAACTAGCCACAGTTAGCATTTTGAGGAATGCTTTATAGAATGGGCTGGTTTCAGCTCTCTTATTTCCGGAGTACTTACAAACCACCCAGCACCATAGGAGATCTGTCACTTGCCTCGTCTGCAAACAAACCAGGAGGCTGAACCACATGGGTGGAAATGTTTACACATACCTGGATCAGCACAGAAGCAAAAGATACCACTGACTTCCATGGTAGAGAGTTCAGCACATGCAGGGGTGCTGCTATACCTGGGCCCAAGCCACAAAACTATTTCCCAGAGCCCCAAATGACTCTCCCAGTCCCTTCCCCCACACACACTGCTGCCCAAGCCCCCTGGCTGATTTCTCATGTTACTGTGGCTCCTGGACTTCAATAAAAGAGACACCCTGCCATGGTAGCTGTCCTGCCAAGCAGTTCCTAAACAGCACCCAACTGCAGACTGAGGCCAGAGCATGTGGGAAGAGGCCTTCCATGGGCCGTCCGAGATCCTGTCTGAAATCTCGTTGCAAGCTTTCACCAAATCTCACACAACTTCACCAGAACTTGTGAGATTTTGCCTCACCTCCTCACCCGTCCCCCGCCCCCAGCACTCAGGCTTAGGAAAGAAAGCTTCCATTGGTGCCAATGGGAGCTTTTTTACTAAGCTAAAATGCCACAGGGGCAATGGAGGGGGAGTCACAGCTGGGAAGGGAAAAGTTAGCCTTCCCCTCCCTGCATGCTGTGACCACCTTAAAAAAACAACAACCACGCACACACTCACACACTGCATGGCAATTATGCTCAGAAAAACTGCCACGGATGCCAGTGCAAAGTTTTTTTCTAACCCTAATTGTCATATGAGTGTGGGGTGGGGGGCAGGTGATGGGATCACAGCATATGAGGAGGGTTAACCCTTCCCTCCCCAAGTGCAACCCCCTTGAAAATCCCCTCCCCGACTATGGCAATTAAGCCTAGAAAACCTTCTATTGGTATCAATTGACACTCTTTTTAAAGCCAAATTGCAAGAGCGGCCATTTTTTTCCAGGAAGGAAAGAGAGAGAAGGGGGGGTGGGGATTGAGAGAGATAGAACAGAGGACTGGGGAGGAAGAATCAGAGAGAAGTGTTTGGTTGGCTCCCCTTGATTTTGTGTGCCTCTCTGCCCTGCACTGTGTCCCATGCAGAGGTGACATCTGATGTGGGACTTCCTAGCCTGCTCTGCTCGCATCCGTGTGTGTGTGTGTGTGTGTGTGTGTGTGTGTGTGTGAGTGAGTGTGCGTGTGTGGGCTTCTCTACATGAGGCATATAACCCAGCACCTCATGTAGAGGAGAAAGACTGGAGAAAGGCAGGAGAAAGACTGCCTCAGTTACAGGTGGCTTTTTTCTGGGCGGGTTTCTTTCTCTGCCTTTCTATATAGTCTATTAACCAAGCACAAGGTGATGCTGTGGTATAGCTGCAGTATACTGGATTTTCATCTGTACACGAGGCTTTTGTTCTGGTTTAAAATTTAATACCTGACTTTCCTCACTCTAAAAAAAAGCCACGAAAACAGATGGAAAACACGAGAGAGGCCCTCAGAGGATGACAACATCATGAAAAGGCCCCACAAACTTCCGTGAGTGAGGGACCATGAGCATACAATAAATGCCTCGTGTAGAAAAGCCCTGAGTGTGTGTGTGTGTGTGTGTGTGTGTGTGTGTGAAGAGAGAGAGAGAGAGAGAGAGAGAGAGAGAGATCGTAACTGAAGGGTAACTATTGATTTGGATTGATCTGAGGGTGTGGCATAAATTCTGCGAAATTTAAATAACTCCTAGTCATTACTTCTAAGTATGCAGATAGGTATACATTGGCACATGCATATTTTATGCAAATCTGTGTCCTATGAACCTATGTCCCAAATCTTTTAAGTGCCTACCAATGTCGTTGAGCACATGCGTAATTTATCATTGAAAAGCAACTGTTCTTAACTTTGGTTGTATTCCGCCTATGGCTATTTTTACCACCACTTAATCGCTGCTGAGTGACTTGGGAAAACAAGCCTTTCAGCTCATAATGTATCTTCAATTGTTCAAAGGATATCTTGGCCACAAAATGCATTGGACAGTGCAGACATTATTTGCTGCATTAAGCTGTCTTTATGGATCAAATCAACTAAGATGCCACAGCTATGATGAGCAGGGTCCACAATAAGGGGAAATGTAATGCAGAGATAAGGTTCACTGCTTTGTTTTATAGGCACAGATTGGTTGGGGGTGGGGGGAGGAAGGAAGGAAGGCAAATATGTACAGTACCATATTTACCCACACACACACACACACACACAAAATCCACTGGGAAATAAAATTTCTCCACAGTATGTGAATAGGGTGAGGTCAGAATCAATATTGACATAAAAAGGAGCCAAATTAACAGTCCACCTCCATGTATTTTAGTCAACTTCAGTACTGACAAAAGGCAGAGAGACTATGGGACACATGGGTGCGCTGGTACTTTGTTTGTATTGCATGAGTTCCTTCCTTCCTACCTTAAAATCATAGCTGGAAGGTGATATACCGCCAAAAGAAGTTGGGCTACATTCTCCTCCTCTTGCCCACAATCAGATCTTGCGAGTGATTTATGATTTGTCCCTTCATAAATGTTTATTGAATAGCGTTATCTGGCTTCTGTTTTACTTGAAAGGACTAAAATGATAAAAAGCCTACGGATAAGCACCTACCCTACTACATGTTCAAGAGAGAATGGCAAAACCCAAGGGTGTTGTTTTTTTCAAGTACTGAAAAGCTAAATTCATTGTTGTATTTCCCACATCTGTATGATAATGTCACATTGACCCACATTGCGAAGGTCAGGCTTCTGGGATCACCTTTGCTTTTGTACCAGACCCCTGAGATCCACCAACAGGAGCCACGTGCAACATAGTGACTTGGGAAAGGGGGTAGATAGAATTAAGGAACAAGAGTGCCTCTGAGCACATGCGGAGCTCAGGAATTTGTATTCCATAGTGGAACTGAGCTTGCAGAAGTCCTGTCACATAAAAATCCATTCCTGGTTTCCTACCCAAGCATTCTTCCATCTCAGCAGTATAATTTAAAAAAGGGGGAGCATTTTTGTTGATGCTGATGTCCACCAGGAGTCAGAAACCCTTGGTGAACTACTAAGAATTACCCAAAGATCTACCAGTGGATCCCTATCTACCTTCTCCCCCATAGGTTGCACTGTTTATTTATTACATTTCTACACCATCCAATAGCCAAAGCTCTCTGGGCAGTTCACAAAAAATAAAAATGAAAAAAAAAATATTTATTTGATTGAATTTCTAACCCACCTTCCTACCTTCCTGAAGAAAAATGGCACTCAGGGTGGCTTACAGTCATATATAAAAACTTGATAAAAAAAATAATAGCAAAACAAATGCATGGGCAGCACAATCCTATGGCCACTAGCACTAAGAAGCCTGGGAGGATAAAAAGGTCTTCACCTGGCACCAAAAATTCCATAATGTAGGCATCAGGTGAGCCTCTCTGGGAAGGACATTCCAGTCCACTGGGGTGCCACCGCTGAAAAGGCCCTCTCCATAGTAACCATCCGCCTTGCCTCATTTGGTGGGGGCACCTGGAGAAGAGTCTCTGAAGAGGATCTTAAGGTCCAGGCAGGTATAAATGGGAAGAGATTATCCTTTAGGTAACCTGCAGGGGTAACATTCTTGTACTCAAACATGATCTTCTCAATTTTTTAGAGAACAAGAGGCAACAATCACAGGAGGAGTGCCTCAACCCAACGCTTCTCAGTTGCAAAAATGCTGAAGAACACTACACTTCTTCATCTAAGAGAAAATTCAATGTTCACTAAGGGCACGATCTGATGCCAACCGCCCTCAATGCATGTAAGCCTCTGAACATGTGCATCCCATGCAAGGCATGAGGTGCAGCAGCGGCGATTTCCACCACCCCACACCTCACGCCCCGTATTTCATCTAGACGGCCGTTTTCAGCTGTCTAGATGAAGTGCTGCAGAGGGGGAGGGAAGGAGGCCGGGGCGCCATTTGGATACGGCGTAAGCCGTTGGCCCCAGTCTCCTCCCCCTCCCCGCCCCCCGGCATATCCCTTTAGCCCTCTCCGAGGTCATTTTCCGACCTCGGAGATGCAGCTGGCATGGTTCTCTCCACGCCGGCTGCAAGGGCTGTGGGGCAGGGGCACCACATTCGGATTCCCAGCTCCACGCTTGGAGGACCTTGGAGCTGGGAGGGACTCCGAATACTCCTATGGCCCTCCCAGAAAATGTCGGGAGGCCATAGGATGGCACCCTAAGAGGCCCAAATTAAATACCTGGGTTTTTAGGGGCTCATTATTCAAATTCAAGAAGTGACTGTGCCCCACATTACATGAAACATTGCTTCAACCTTGCCTAACTTGGTGCCTTCCAGCTGAGTTGCACTACAACCCCCAGCATCCCCAGGCTAGGGATGCTGGGAGTTGTACTTAAGCTCATCTGGATGGCACCAGGTTGGGGAAGGCTGCGTCACACAAATGCATTCAGTTCATTAAACACACAGAAAGCTATGTGTCACCCAAACAAAAAGTGAATTTGAGTCAAACGTTGCTGGTCTGGGTATCCCTTATTCTGCTCTGACAGTGCTGGCCACATACAGTACATTCAAGGAGGAGGTCTGAATTCATCCCAATGAACCTTCACCCAAACAGATGATCAAAATTCTCAGAAGTGACAATAGCACACATCTGGAAAGGCAGTTTGCCTGGTTCCTAACCAAATATAAGAAGCACACAGTCAGAGTCCTAAATGCTCAATTTGGTCATCTGCTTAGGGGAACCCATAAAAACAGCATCAATTTGCACACACAATTGCTTGTTTGCAGTTTTTGCACACATCCTTGTTATTTGGTTGAAGCAAGAATGAAAGCATTTTAACTCCCACAACAATTCAAACCACCAGTCCTGGATCCATTTGGCCATTTATTTCTTTATGTAGGTAGAAATTTATATCCTGCCCTTCTAGCGCACGTGCACCACTCAGAGCAACTCACAGCCATTTTGAAACCACAATGCAATATATAACACATCCAATAAAAACCACAATAAAAATACAAAGGCAATCACAATTTTGAACAACATACAGCACTGGAACAATAGCTACATCTTCCAGGTGAGCGTATACGGGCTTTCAAAACTGGTGCCAAACAGTTTCATTCATCATTATTTGAAACATCTGTGAAAATCTATAAGTTGCATAAAATTCATAAGATTCAAATGCGACACAGTATCGGAAAACATTTTAAAAGAAAAGAAATCAAATGTGTGCACATATAGCAGGGAGGGGGGGAATTTAAAAAGCTCCCCAAAAGTACATTTTTCATATATACTATGAATATATCACACACGTACACTCTCTCTCTCTCACACACACAGGCCAGGGTCGCATGGTGGGTGGCTTATTTTTCCTCCCCGTGCATGCCAGTCATGAGCTGCCTAATCACCCTCGCTGGACATGGGTTGTTGGTGAGTATGGCTGGCTGGGGTGGTTTACAAACCACCCTGAAACCCATGGCTTGTTCTAGGTTTTCAGGGTGGTTTGTAAACCACCCCAGCCAGCCACCCTCACTGGGTTCGGAGGTCACGACAATCTGTGCCCAGTGAGGGTAATTATGCTAATTAGGCAGCAGGCAACTGGCACGTGCTGGGAGGGAAAATGAGCCGCCGTGGCTTACTTTCCTTCCGTGATCATGCCAACCTGCCCACACACAGTGGGCCTGTTTGCATGATACCAGCGTGGTATCATGTCCTGCTTGTGGCCTTCCCGTGGGCAGCTGGTTGGCCACTGTGTGAACAGAATGCTGGACTAGATGGGCCCTTGGTCTGATCCAGCAGGGCTCTTCTTATGTTCTTATGTTAATAAGCCACGGTGGCTTGTTAACCACCCTGCACGTGCCAGTTGAATGCTGGCCCAATTGATATCCGAACCCAGCGAGGGTAGGTGGCTGGGCTGGTTACCAAACCACCCAGCAAACCTACAACAGGCAATGGGTTCTGGGTGGTTCGTTAACCACCCCAACCACCCGCCCTCACCAGGTTTGGACATCAAGACAAGTTGTGCCCAGAGAGGGTAATTATATAGGTCTGGCTGGCATGCGCAGGGTGCTTAAGAAGCCACCATGGCTCATTAACCTACCTCGTGTCATGCAAACCAGTCACTGATACATCCATTCCAGTCAGCCCTGGATTAACCATTAAGCAATATAAGCATGTGCTTAGGGCACCAAGGGAAGGGGGGGCACCACAGAGTACCACAAATTTTTGCATTTGCATTTCCCCCCTTATAACAGTTTTATTAAAAATTGCATAAAACAGTGATGAAAAATTGTATTTCTTTCTGTTGCCCTAGTTAAAAGTAAGTAATTGGCTTATATTGCTTGCTGCTATTTAGTGTTAAATAAATATAATTTAAAAAACAGTTTATATTTAATATAGTTGTGTGTTCTGGTGTGGGGGATGGCCTTGAAGAAAACTGCGTTTTTAATGTCTTATTTCACCTTCAGCACTTACTGAGTCTTAATGTCTTGCCAGCTCAACAATGGAAGGGCCGAGGGGGCACCATTATTGGGCTGTGTTTAGGGCATCAGCTGGCCTTAATCCAGCCCTGATTCATAGATTTCATAGATCATAGAGTTGGAAGGAGCCTACAAGGCTATTGAGTCCAACCCCCTGCTCAATGCAGGAAACTAGAGAAGGGATCACCCATCCAAGTAATAACCAGGCCTGACCCTGCTTAGCTTTCCACGCTCAGACAAGCTGAGCCAGCGTAAGCTCCAGTAATAATTACCAGGTAGAACTTATGCTGTTATAGCCTAGGTTAAATTTACATTATATTGCAAACATCTCATTGTACTGCAAGATATTGTTCATCTGGAAATGCAAAGTATCCATCAGTCACTCTGGCTGTTTATCCGCTCCTCTCTGTGTCACTGGAGCAGTAAATTGAGGAGCTGCAAACTGAAGATAACTTTGCTGCATGTCTTCATGCTCCAATACAGTTAGCTAGATATATGAGAACACTTTAGTTTGTGGAACATAAATGGAGCACAGCCACAGAAATATTGTGGGAGATTTCACATCACCAGTAAACTAGTGCATACTTTTTTTATATGATTGTAATGGGAATAAGTCAAGTGGTAGAGCAAAGGTGATCGCCACTGAATTTTCCCACTAAAAATTGCATGCAAGTCTTCACATCAGTTATTTTATGTGGTTGTTGGGGTTTGGTTTTGCAGTTTTGTTTACAAATGTCAGAAAGAGAATGCTCACTGTCATTTAGAAAGCAAAGTGGATGACTGAAACAAGCAGGAAGAGTAAACAGAGTGATTAAAAAAAAACAGACACAAACATACAAACTCTGATTGGTTGATCTGATCATACATTCAGGTCACATTCCAAATTCTCATAATCAAGATGGGGAAAACAGAGTACCGTATTTTTCCGTCTATAAGATGCCCCCATGTATAAGACGCCCCCCACTGGGCAGTTTCGCAACCGCGTGGTTCTCTCCTTGGCTTACTTCTGTGTATAAGACGACCCTCAATTTTTAGTCTAACAATTTTAGGAAAAAGTATAGTCTTATACATGGAAAAATACTGTAAGTTGGGTTTATTTTTAAAGTTCTAATGGCCAGCCTGAACCCGTTGGCTAAAGAAAACACAAATATTGCTCAAACCCCTCCGCATATCAAAGGCTTCAGCCCTATACTTACTGAGAATAAGCTCCATTAAATTCAGTGTGACTTATGTCTGAGTAGGCATGTGCTTTTAACTTCAGCATTTTTACACAGTGGCATCACAGTCATGTGAACAGAAAGGGATAAGTTGAAGGTTATCAGTCCGTATTTCTTAAATGTTACCTCCCTTGAGGCTTTAACAAACCATTCTTGATGGTTCACTTTTTCTTTTCAAACACTTCTTCTAAGCTTCTGTTAACTTTGATTCATCCACATGAATATTTTATAAGTAACAGAGCTTTTCCGAGCCTCACAAGAAAAGGCCGCTTGCTTTCTTTAAAAGAACATCCATTATTTTTGAACTTGGGTGATCTATTGAACAGCTTTTAAATCACATCTCTCATTCTGCCTCTTCATTGTTTGTTCGATCTCCCGCACCCTTCATTCTTTGGGAGAGTTTAGAAGCCTCTCGAAACAGTCCACACGGAACAGGTGTGCTCACTGAACTTTTATTTTGTTCCTGTTTAAACTCTGAGTAACTCTTCTGATAGAGGTGGTGATAATCTGCTGAACGCTATTGTTTTGTTTCATTGCAGAAGCTAGAAATGCCCCAGATGTTCAAACAAATATACATGCCAAGCTTCATGGCTCTGGTGTGTGGGGGGGAGATCTTATCATATATGCCACAAATGTTTAAGTAGTAAGTCAACATAAATACATTCCTTATTTTCTCAGACTTGCTTTCCACAGCTTTTGGCCCCTTCCTTAGCAAAGTGCAAACAGAAAACCTATTTGCTTGCTGTAGCTTATCATAATATCCCCATTCATGGGAGAAACCATTTATAACAACTGTTGAAAGTACATGAAATAGCCTTTCATTATTAGATGCATGGTTGGGGATACTTGCCTCCTGCTACTAAATTATCCGCTGGACAGAGCTATGTGTTGAAGGCAGTTGTATGCATAGGTGGCCTTCCAGTTCCCCCAGTGAATTCTTGGAAAGGAATCTTACATTGACTTCAATGGGAGGGGAGTTCTGAGGGAAGCTAGCTACACACAGTTTCCTACTGATGCATCTTTGGTAGTGGGAATGAAGTGGAAGAGAAATGGCATAAAATGGAAACACACCACTTATCTCACCCCAAATTTCTCCAGGGAAGGAGGGGGAACCCTACTTTGCAGATGACAGTTGGACTTTATGACACTAGTAGACATGCCTTTTTATTCACATAACCATGGTAGTTTAAAACATGTCAAATAGAGATGCGTGAAATCACCATGAAAATTTAATTAACTGTATATAGAAATTCCTTTCATGTCCTCAATGTGAGATGTCATCCATACATAACATTGTAATTATCTCAGAATTAAGAACAGAGAATTTATCTCCTAGAATCATGTAGGAAGTTCCAACCCTCCGCCATTATTGGAATATCTACATGCAAGACCCATTTGTTTATACCTATATTCCTTTGAAGCCAAGCCACTCCCCTCCCTCTTTCTCCCTCTCTCTCTTCAAACACGTACTTTCTGCAGTCATCTTGGAGTTCTCCACAATCATGGGACACTTGTTTTCTAACAATCAAAATCAGTAGCACAGGGGGAGAAAACTCTAAAAAGCAAACAAACCAATGACAACATAGCTGTTGTGATGTACCTTCAAGCAGGTCACAAATCATCATTTGAAAAAGATCAATGGTGCAGAATCAGATTCCACAAACCAGCATAGGGTCATTGCTCAACTCCCAGACTGCTGCCTGGATGGCTTTAAACAATTTCTGGAGTGGCGTCTGAGCACGTGACAGAGTGGTGAATCCAGCCCCTGATCAATTTTTTCCCTTCTTTTATTTATTTATTTAAATTAAATTCTTGTAACGTTTCTAATTAATAAATTTGGTTTGGTAAAAAAAATACATTTTTCCCCTTGTAGCGAACGCTGCCTGCTGCAGGTGTGCGTGAGTTTAGCCCAGCCCCGGCATTGAGAACAGAGGAAAGCACCAGCACACAGGCGGCGTAGGAGCCATTTATTGTAGTCCGACAGGGGGGGAGGGCCTTAGGTGAGGCCAGGCAGAAGAGGCTACATGGAGGCTCCCTCCGGGCTTCATGGTGCGGCTCTGCGGCGGGGTGGGTCACTCCTGCTTCTTGGGGTTGTTGACAGCCATGTAGTGGTAGAGGACCACAAGCCAGGAAGAGAGACACGCCCAGCATGTTGGCGAAGATGGCCAGTTGCACGTCCATCACCATCCTGTCCACTCGGGCTGCCTCGCACTATGTCCTTCCCGGCTTCCGTCGCCCCTGATCACTTTTGGAAAACATTAATTTAACAAGCACACACACCAGAGTTGTGACCACTATTTTTTTCACCTTTCATCTAAAATGGGACAGTGCTGCACTTGGGTTCTCAAGTCAATACTGCTGATTTATACCAGGTATATTTGAGACCAAAGGTTGGCTGAGGTTTGAGCAGTAAAGGCCCACCAATTATCTAACTTGGGGGTTTGGCTCAATAAAATACATCGCACTCCTTTTTTTCCCTCCCCTGTCCAAGAGTGATTAAGGAATGAGTCAACCATGCCAGGATTCAGATTGTGGTTCCATGGAATCGCAATATTTTGACTATGATGGAAGACCACTAAGCCGGTCTTTCTTCCTAATGGCTTCTTAAATTTCATTTTATTAAAAATGTGGCTTATGTACGCTAGTAAACAATTCTGCGCTGGTAGTAAGAATTATAACACAGCCATATCCCATGCCATGTTGCTGTTGTTAGAAACTGATGGCACTTTACAGTTAGCAGAGAAGGCAAGAAGACTGCAGAATGAACTTCAGCTCTTAAGCCCAAAGAAAACACACAATCAGTCAATGTTCTCCTTCAAGAAACTTCATACTGGTGTATATAAGCCTCCAAAAATAGGGATTTATAATAGACAGTGATGGTAGGCTTCTGGGACCAACAATTCTGAAATTGGACATCATTCTGCTAATATATTAGCCTTGGTAAGACCAAGGCTAATATCATACAACTGAATGCAGATAACCATGGAGACACTGAAAAACCTGTCCTGTACACCAAAAAGGGCAACCCAAGTGCCATCTGCTTTGTTGCCTATATGTCCAAACATTTGGTTGACATAACTTTCCTGGCCAACATGGAAAGTTCTAGAGTCAAGGCATTAGGAGTGTACTTCAAATGGCAGTGAGGCTGGGCAACTCGGTGACATCGATCACCATTTTAAAAAATACAATACACAGAATACAAATAGAATACAACAATAATAAAGCCAGTAAGAGACGGGTCCTGTGTGTGTGTGTGTGTGTGTGAGTGTGTAAAATAATAATAAATAACAAGGATTAGCTACTAACAACATTCCACACCCTGCTGGAATAAAAACATCTGTACCTGGTGAAGGAAAGCCAAGGGAAAAGCAACTAAATCAGGAGTGGGCAACTTGTGGCCCTCCATATGTTTTAGCCTACAACTCCCATCAGCCTTAGCCAACATAGCCAATGATGAGGGATGATGGGAGTTGTGACCATCCAGATGTTTTCACCTACAGCTCCCATCATCCCTCACCATTGGCTATGTTGGCTAAGGCCGATGGGAGTTGTAGGCCCAAACATCTGGAGGGCCACAAGTTGCCCACCCCTGGACTAAATGGACCTCCTGTGATATGGAGTTCCAGTGTCTTGGCAGCAAACCCCTACATAATGCTACAGTGGCCACCTTTAGCTTGATATTTTATTTTATTTTTGCTGCCACTACCCCATGGCCACTGGATTAGATTGCTTTAGAAGGAAGTATTACATGAATTTGTGAAAGGCAAGTCTATATAAAAGGGTATTAACTAACCATGACAGTTGAATGGAACCTCCAGCTTCAGAAGCAAATGGTAAGAGAAGACGGTTGCCATCATATCTCACTGTGTGGGCTTTCTGGAAACATCTGGATGGTACTCTTCTAACTTCGAATGTTGCAAGCATTCAGGAATGTGGGAAAATACAGCCCTGCTCTGAGCAAAGCAAACAGTTTGCCCAAAGTCCATCCTGATCCTGCAAGCTGCCACCGCCTTTTCCCCAAGGCTTGCCTTGAGGTAGGAAGAAGGCCAAGGACTTCTACCTGCATCAGGGGAAATTACTTTCAGTAATGAGAGTGTGTGGGAGCTCTTCTTAATTATGTTAGAAATTCATTATGTGTCTGACATCTGCTCAGAACAGGGTCTAGTGATTTGCTTAATTTAAACCCATCTTAGATACCTATCAACAAACTTGCAGTTTTTGTTTAGATGCATAAAAGGCTTGTAGTATGTTATGTTATATTATATTATTTATTTAAAATATTTATATGCTACCGTACATTATCTAATCACGAAATTCAGTAAAACAATAAAAATAAAATATGAAGATAAAAACAAACAAACAAACAAACAAACAAAATTACTAAGCTAGGTGTTAACATCAGCAAATGACTCGGTAAATATTTGTGTTTTCAGCAGGTAGTGAAACACATCAGGGTTGGCACCTGTCACACTGCAGGGGGAGGCAGGGTACCACAACAGAGAAATCCCTCCCACCGGCTGCCATCAGAAGAAGTACCTGTGCAGGCAATGGGACACCAAAGAGGCCCTGATCTGTGTATTCTGTGTTACTCTCTGTATCTAATCCATGAAGTGGCAGGTTGCATGGGAGAAGGCATGCCCTCAGTAACCTGGTCCCAAGATGTTTAGGGCCTTATCTATCAATAACATCACCCTGAACCTGGCCCGATAATACATTGGCAGCCAGGCTGCCCTTCATAAATTTCGCATCTTGACCCTGTATAGACTATCTATAAAGGATATGATGCATTAAGAGGGAAGAAGGGGTGTGAAAATGATGACAAACAGGCTTCATGTAGGTTAAAATGGGCAACGTTGACAAGATCTGTTTTGTTTTGTTTTTGGTAAAGACTTAAAGTATTACAGACGTTATGGATGGGCCTTAATACCATGCACGTTCAGTAGTACCAATCGAGGATTTCTCTCTCTCTCTTTTGGTGGGGGAAAATTTGGGGGGGGGGGAAGTAGGCTGGGTAGGAGGTTTTAAATCTCCCCAAGCATGGTGGTCCTAATCTGGATCAGGCCCCCACAGGCTTATATTAAAGAAAATAATATGATGAGGCTCAGCTCCATGCTATGTTTTTAATGTAGCACGTAGTTGATCCCTCAAATACGCAATACAAGACAGTGGTTTTAGGCTGTATTTGAACTTTGGAATAATTGCTCAGGATGAATCACTGAACCTTTTGAGGCTCATCCATGACTAAACAAAACCTAAAAAAAAAAAAAAAAAAAAAAAGACAGATGCAATGCTAATAATGAAGAGTAACAATGAGTGTACATATATTTTTCTTTCCCTCTCTTTGGTGACTCACTGATGGGCAGAATGAACTGTTTCTATTGGAAATGTGAATGTTTGCTCATACACATAACTAGCATGGCAGGCGGAAGACGGGTTCTAGCCCTCTTCCTAACATGCCAGTCCAGTATATGCTGCCAAGTGATGCCGCTGAAACTTGGAATTGAAGGATTCCAATCCAAGTGGAATTTTCCGCAGTTCTATTAATTAGCTCGGAAGCTCCAGGCTGGGGGGTGCTATTTCTGCAGCATCGCATGGCCTAATGAAGGCCCCAGTAGCAGTCTTTCTCATTACCTCTGCGTAGGTTTTGAAGGCAGTGGCAATTCGGGATGCTGCCAGGCCTCACTGTGTAAAATTAGGGGTGTTCATACTACCTTTGGGGGGTGCTTGACTTTGCTCACCTTTTTTCGGCGAGCACCCACCCCCCCGAAGGCCCGAATCCCTGTACCACTTGATCCACCTTGCTGGCAGTGCGGGGTCCCGTCGTGTCACTTCCGGCTGCCAGGAAGTGACGCGATGGGATCCCACGCTATGCTTTTGGCATAAAAAACAGGGCAACCCAGTTTAAAACGGCTGCAAATAGCAAATCGCGGCTGTTTTAAGCTAGGTTGCCCTGGTTTTTGCACTAAAAACGTAGCGCGGGGTCCTGTTGCGTCACTTCCTGGCAGCCAGAAATGATGCGACGGGACCCGCAGCATGGAGAGGTGAGACGAGCAGTGGGCAGGTAAGGCGCACGAGTCTCGGGGAGGCGAGCGGGGCCGATTTCAGCCTCACTTCAGCCCCCCGAGACTCACAATTACTCTCGGATACATCCCTACCAGTGAGTGTGTATCCATTTAAAAGATTTCGGCCTCATTCAAGTCTGATTGGGTGAGATAATATGTGTGACTAGGAGCCCCACCGAAATAGGAGTCACCAGCCTCCACTGGTTATGGTTTGAGGGAGATATGGCATTGGGTGGAGGCTGAGCCAGGTTAGGGGAACATGGCCCAGTCAATTAATGGCTGTGCTGTGTTCCAGCCCTCCTCCCGAGGCACAGGTTTGGTGGTTGCCCCTATCAGCCTGCCCTCGGGTCTCTGGATGCTGCTCTTAAATGCCAGATCAGTTCAAAATAAGACCTCCCTGATTCATGAGTTAATAGTGGACGAGGCGGCTGATCTTGCATGTATAACTGAGACCTGGGTAGGTGAGCAGGGAGGAGTTAGTCTCTCCGAGTCCCAGCTGTGCTCACTGGGGTACTTGGTTCAGCATCATGGTAGACCTGAGGGCTGGGGAGGGGGGTTGCGGTGGTCTATAGGAATTCCATCTCCCTCTGCAGGCTCCCTGACTACTGGTCTGGAGTGTTTGCATCTTGTGCTGGGCCAGCAGGACAGATTGGGGATTCTGTTGGTATTCCGCCCACCCCTCTGCTCAAAAGTCTCCCTATCTGAGCTGACAGAGGTGGTTTCGGGTGTGCTGTTGAGGTTCCCCAGACTGTTGGTTCATGCCAAGGGTACCTTGGCCAGGGTGGCCCAGGATTTCATGGTCTCCATGACAACCATGGGACTGTTCCAACATGTGATCATCCCAGCACATGTAGTGGGGCATAGTCTAGACTTGGTTTTCTCAAATGGAAATGGAGATGGTGATCTGAAGGTGGGGGCTTTGAATCAGTCCCTTTGTTGGGGTCAGATCATCGTCTGCTGAGGTTGGTCTGCCTATTAAGATGGTCTGCCCCTGGAGACTAGTGGATCTGGATGGTTTCCAGAGGGCTCTGGGGAGGTTTCCAGCTGATATGGCTGGGTCTTCTGTCAAAACCCTGGTTGATCTATGGAGTGCAGAAATGACCCGGGAAGAGGTTGACATGATTGCTCCTGAGTGCCCTCTCCAAAGTAGGGACAAGACCGAGATGCTGTTAGTGGGTGGTTCTTCTGACCAGATGGAGGGTGCTCAACCTATTCTAGATGGGGTTGCACTCCCCCTGGAGGAGCAGGTTTGTAGCTTGGGGGTTCTCCTGGAGCCATTTTTGTCACTTGCCTCAGGTGGCTGCCCGCAGTACTTTCTACCAACTTTGGTTGGTGGCCCAGCTACACCCCTATATGGACAGGGATAACCTGGCTTCACTTGTCTATGCTATGGTAACCTCCAAGTTAGTTTATTGCAATGTGCTCTACATGGGGCTACCTTTGAAGATGGTTCAGAAACTGCAGCTCATGCAAAATGTGGCAGCCAGATCGATAACAGGGACAAGAAGGTCTGAACGTATAACACCAACTGTGGCCGATTTGCACTGGCTGCCTGTATGTTTCCAAGCCCAATTCAAGGTGCTGGTTTTATCCTACAAATCCTTCTCAAATACCCAGCAGGAATACAGCTCAGGATCACAATACCTGATGGAGCACCTCTACTAGCATGAAGCTACCCATACACTATGTTCATCATCTCCAGGTGCCTCCTCCAAGGGAGGCTCAGAATGCAGCAACAAGGAAGATGGCCTTCTCAGTGGTAGCCCCCCAATTATGGATGATCTTGTTTGTTTGTTTGTTTTTATTTACTTATTTATTACATTTCTATACCACCCAATATCTGAAGCTCTCTGGGCAGTTCATGATCTCCCCATTGAGGCCCACCTGGTGCCAACACTGTCATCTTTTCAGTGTCAGATTAACAACTTTCTCTTCTCTCAGGCCTGAAAGCTTTATTTGTGGCTCAAAAATTGAAATGTGTTAACAATCGACGCAGGCCTTTAAAAAAAAAAAAAAAAAGGGGGTGGGCATATTCAAATATTAATTTGCCCATCTGAAAATTAGAGTGGCAGCAGATGCAACACAAGTGGTCATGGGAACATGTAGCCCAGGCACAAGAGACACAGGGCTGAACTAAACATGCTCCTTACACTTACATCATTTTCCTTACACTTGTGTAAGCATGTGTAGCCGCTTTTTGGATCAGGACCATGGCACTCTGGGAGGTTTTTTTTAAATTTCCGCAACTACGCCCCAGTCCCAGTGTGTGTGTGTGGGGGGGGTTAAAAGGGGGGGTCACCATTTCAGGCGGGGGAATGAGCAGGAGGAAGGTTTAACCCCACCTCCCAGAGCACTGTGGTCCCAATCCAAATGTGGTGTGTGTGTGCTTGCTTACACAAGAGTAAGGAAAACTAAAACGCATAGCTACACTATGCATGATTAGCAAAACGTTTACCGTATTTTTCCGTGTATAAGACGCCCCCATGTATAAGACGCCCCCCCACTGGGCAGTTTCGCAACTGTGCGGTTCACTCCTCGGCTTAGTTCTGTGTATAGACAATTTTTAGTCTAACAATTTTAGGAAAAAGTATAGTCTTATACATGGAAAAATAGTGCAGTTTGGTCCGCAGGCTGTCTGATTAGTAGAACTAGTCTCACATTGCCATGGGCATCTTGCATTTTGTTTGCATTGATCCTTTCTGTGCAATATTACAGTCTATGGCAGTGCTGCTGAATCCAGAATAACCTATAGAAGGCCTTACTTTACGGCAAGGGCTATGGTAGTTTCTTATGAAGGTTTCTACAGCTCCTTGACCTTGATTCTCAATATAAATCCTGAACGTCCATAATTTTAGGCCGCAGTTTTCTAAAGGAAAATTGTTTAGCCACATTCAGGCTAAGGAAGTTAGCGGCTAGTAATCTGATGACTTCCTCAGGTTTCCCCTCTCCCCTTTATTCCTTCTTCACAGAGAGGAGATAAAAGAAGGCCTCTCGGAATAACATCCAGCCTTTGCAGGCTTCAGTCGGTCAGAACGCTCTCCCTCGATTGCTCGTGTGAGATGAAAGAAGCAATATTTAAAGTTCTGCTACCATAATTGCATGTTTGGTTTGGAAAAGGATATGTGTACAGGAAGCGTATCTGCAATATGAGATGAATTTTATGTGTGTTGGGGGATATGGTGTTTACCCATCATGGAAATGATTGACTTGATGATAGCAAAGGCTGTGTTGAAAACGCACCATGTGCAGCTTGTTTTAGGCAGTGTTATCCTGGGCATTTAGGCTAAAGAAGAAGAGCCCTGTTGCTTCGGACTAAGGAGCCATCTAGTCCAGCATCCTGTTTCTAAATAGGGATGCACGAGCATCCCTGTGCGTGACCCCCAAAGAGGGTGTCGCTTTGAGCACATTCCAAGTGGACCTGTGCAAATCTCTCAAAGATGCTTGAAGTCCCTGTAGTCCCAAGAGTGCAGAACCTCAGGCCCAGGGGCTAAATCTGACCTTCTGGGGATCCCAATCTGCCCCTCCAGGGTTCCCCAGAAGGCCACACCCCTTATCCTGGTCCCACCTCCTTTCCACCAACCGCAGATCATTGGTGGTCTTCTGCCTTTTGTCCCATTTTCCCCCATTCTGAAAGGTTGAAATGCCTCTCCTAAGGCTTAGTTACCGGCAGTAAGAGCTTTAGATAACCCTTAAATAACCCTAAAACAAGCCATGGGTTATTTGATGGTTGAGTAATACACACCCCAAACAACCCTTGCCATTCGGGTTCGGATGACACAACCACCCATGGCTAGCCAGGCACCATGCAAAAATGGTCCCCACGGGCACCTGACATGAACTGACAGCACCTGGCACAATCCGACAGCCCCTGCTGGTAAATTAACCCATGGTGGGCCATCCTGTTGTGCAAACCAGCCCAAAGTGCTCCAGTCCTCCTGACATGGTTGTAAATTATGTGTGGTGATAGGTGGGTGTAGTAGTGCTGTATCAGGTAGATGAGTCTATGTCTGTGTAGGAAGATGGAAGAGTAGCGCTAAAGAGATCTATGGAAATTGCACTACTGTTCTGTTCTTCCAACAACAAAAGGTTGTATTTTCTGTAGTCCAAAAAGAGACAGCTAACCACAAGGAAAACATGGGGAACAATTTTATGACAGTGTTACATAGATGTTCCCTACAAAGTTAGTGAACAAAACATGACTATTCCAGAAGGACACACACCCAGTGTGGAAAAACCCCATCAGCTCTATGGTGTTAATCTGTCCTGGGCCCCCTAACCAATTGGAATTGGACAAACATAACAATGACTGAGTGAATTCATCAGTACTCACCATTCATCTGTTTCTTTCCTTCGGTGAACATGATTAGGACACTTCTAGCCCTGATTGTATTATGTGCCATAATGCTGTTTTTTTTAAAAAAATCAATTGGAACTGATTATTTGCGCGCGCAAAAGAGGAAATAAGAGTCGAGACACAGAATGATGGTGAAATTATGGGCCACATTTATTGATTCGAGGATCTGGGAAGGGACGAGTGTGGGTGCTAGCTAAACCGGCTCTCGGCCAGTATACCCTTCAATGGGCGAAGCATCCCAATCGGAGGTGTGGCGCTGTAACTCGCCACTCCCCAATTTTACACCATGCGGTGTCGGAAGGCCTCCTCCATGTCACCGCACAGGGCCATGAAACGCCATGCGGGTGAGAGGAATTGGCCTCAAAGGCGGACCCTATCTCCCTGGCCGTGCCGTGAAACTGGGCTCAGGTGAGGCTAAGGTATCGCAAGTCACCTGAAAGGTGCCGTGGGATGATCACCGAACCTCACCCCACTGCCTAAAACCCGCACTTACCGCCAATGTGACCAAATCAGGGAGACTACGCAAAACAAAAAAGCACCCAACCCAAGAACACAGTGTAGAGTAGGCGAAACACGCACACCACCACCAGGCCAATCAGCAATGGTGAGCCAAAATTCCTACTCGGCCCCGTCAACCGGCGACCAGAAATCCCACACTGTGAATTGGGAGGGAGCTGCTTTGAGAAAAGAGGCAGAGGGTGGAGCAACGCTGCCTAATAAAGGCCTCCACCGCTCCTCCCCCCGCCTTGAGCCCATAGGTGGTTTCTAAATTAAACAGCCTCACCTCTCATTCCTCTACGCGTGCAAATAGTCCTCCCACCAACAGCTACGCATTGGTGGGGGAAGGGGATTGCGCGCGCAAAAGAGGAAATAAGAGTCGAGACACAGAATGATGGTGAAATTATGGGCCACATTTATTGATTCGAGGATCTGGGAAGGGACGAGTGTGGGTGCTAGCTAAACCGGCTCTCGGCCAGTATACCCTTCAATGGGCGAAGCATCCCAATCGGAGGTGTGGCGCTGTAACTCGCCACTCCCCAATTTTACACCATGCGGTGTCGGAAGGCCTCCTCCATGTCACCGCACGGGGCCATGAAACGCCATGCGGGTGAGAGGAATTGGCCTCAAAGGCGGACCCTATCTCCCTGGCCGTGCCGTGAAACTGGGCTCAGGTGAGTCTAAGGTATCGCCAGTCACCTGAAAGGTGTCGTGGGATGATCACCGAACCTCACCCCACTGCCTAAAACCCGCACTTACCGCCACAGAGAGGGACTGGCTAAGCCAAGTCCCCTCTCCCCCACCTGCGCTGAATAAATTCGAGCAGGGCCCTTCGCAGATCCTCCAAGAAAATATTGTTACCCCCGTCGGAGAGATGAACGCCATCTGCCCGATACAGCTCCCCCCGGGCCAAGGAGATCACAGGGTGAGGAATCGCAAAACCTACCCCTCCGAGGCCCCTACAAAGCTGACGATTCAGCCTTCTTCCCGCTCTGTTTAAGGCGTTGGGGCTGCACCACCCCGCCACAGAAACGAGACATGTGGGACCAGAGAATCTGGACCCCAGGCCAGCACTGCCACACAACAGCAAGGTCCGTAAACGCTTGCTCAATCAAGGACTTGCCCTCGAGCAATCCAAGATCATTCCCACTGAGGTGCACCATCAGCACGTCTGGGAAGATGGCCACATGTCCTGACCGGAGCAAAGTCGGAAGGAGGCCGCTCCACTGCATTCCACGCCGACCCAGCCATTGCCCGTCAGCGATCCGGCTGATCCCAAGCTGGGGTCCAACACGCGACCGTGCAGCTCTCTGGGCAGCCCAGTACACCATGCTGTGTCCGAACACGAGCACACGAATTGGCCTCGATCCACTCCAGTGACCTGCAACAAGAAGAAAGGCACAGCAGCAGCAGCACCACTCACGGTAACTTTTCGAATATAAGAATGATAGTCAGCTGAGCACCACCGGCCCACAGCCTGTATTTCAGGCTGTGCTCAATCAAGGACTTGCCCTCGAGCAATCCAAGATCATTCCCACTGAGGTGCACCACCAGCACGTCTGGGAGGATGGCCACATGGCCTGACCGGAGCAAAGTCGGAAGGAGGCCGCTCCACTGCATTCCACGCCGACCCAGCCATTGCCCGTCAGCGATCCGGCTGATCCCAAGCTGGGGTCCAACACGCGACCGTGCAGCTCTCTGGGCAGCCCAGTACACCATGCTGTGTCCGAACACGAGCACACGAATTGGCCTCGATCCACTCCAGTGACCTGCAACAAGAAGAAAGGCACAGCAGCAGCACCACTCACGGTAACTTTTCGAATATAAGAATGATAGTCAGCTGAGCGCCACCGGCCCACAGCCTGTATTTCAGCTGGTGGAAAATTCAGAGCAGCGACCGTCCAAAACAAACAAACAAACAAAACAACAACTGATGACTGTAGAATGCTCTAAGCACCTGGCATGTACTGTACCAGTGACTGACAGGAGTGTCTTAAACCAACACCACACCTCTCAAAAGTGCGGAGAAGCAAAAGCTCGGCCTTGACTATCAAGTCTGCAAAGGCCACATACTCAATATTGTTGATCAGAATAATCGCAAATGCAGGCAGCACTTGGGTAATATTATGCTTCTGCAATACAGCCATTCCAGTGCGTTCGAAGAACAGGATGTTGCTTTCATGTGCGATTGCAACTACAGGGGAGGCAATACATTGCACTCCCTGCCTGGGCCAGGATTGGAGTCGGCCATCGTCGTATCTATGGACACTCATGGCAGCTGCCTACTGCTCCAGTAGTAAGAGAAGCCCCGTAGGCTAGGCAGGGGCTATAAAGGGAACCAAACAGGTGGCTTGTATTTCACGGCCGGCAGACAGGAATTAGCATGTGCCGCACCTTGACAACCGAGGGTGCATAAAGCACGCCCTACTATAACTATACACTTCATGAAAAACTGTCACAGACGCAATCAGCAATCTGGGCCAAACATAGTGCATGGAAGCACATAGGTTGGACGAGCCTTATTTTGTTGCATACCATCCTTGCACTGCCAAAACGGTTGCAGCCTCTGACAGAAAACCCCCTACTTCCTTAGAGGAAATAAAAGGGGTATGGAACTGCCTAGAGCCACCTAAAAGGAGGCCTCGAAGAGGAAATGCACTTATGGCAACTGAGCCCCCAATTGATGCCGTAGAGGCAAAGGATTGCTGCCCATATCTTAGGGATACCCACTTGCTGATACCCCAAGCAGTCTCCCGGGAAGGCAAAAATGAAATTGGGCCCTTCCCACATTAATGAGAATATGAGCCCGCCCAGCTATAGCTGGCACCCCATGGCAGTCCATGCCAGAAGATCAGAGGGCAAAACCAATTATACTAGGACATGGATCACTCTATTGAAAGCATGAAGTAACCCAAAATTGGGAACCCATCCCCACCTGTAGGAGGCATGTAGCCAAGAGAGGATGCCTGAAGCAAAGTCCACCTGAGTACTGCCCAATGACAGCCAATCACACTGCCTACTACCCATAACTCAAGCAAAACAGGGGAACCAAAATAAATAACATTGAGGATGAAGGCAAGTCATTATCAGGTCCAGGAACTAGATGGGCCAAACGAATCCCATAACTCTGGGAATGGAAGTAACCCTTTCAGAGTTACCTGCTTGAAATTGTCATGAAGTGATGAAAGAAGTTCAAGCCACCAGAGAAAGCACATGGCTTAAGAGCATTGGGACTCACGATTATGCGCTGGGTGAAGAAATAAATGATGAAAACATCTCCTCAAAGGACTAACAGGTACGCTACTGCAGATCCAGGAATTGCCTCATGGAGAACACACGGCTTAAGAGCACCGGGGAAAACAGCAAAAGAAAACATACAGTATTAATATCAAGGGATGGCATGGCAGGGGACAAAACCATGAAATGAACAAAGACGTCATAATACCCAAGCGGTTGAGGCAACGGGAAACAGAACGGGGCTGCACGTGGGTGTCAGGTACTAGCAGGGCGTATGTATCAATGCCCGCTGAACTGCAAATAAAAACGCCACACGAACTAACAGCACGACTTGGCATGATAAAATTGCTCTTGCAAGCCCAGAACATGACTTGGTTGGCAATGCCAGGACAACACGGATTAAGAAAAGTGAGCAATGCCACATTCGCTATAAAAACCTTAAGTGAAGCAAGATTTGTGTGGGCGTATGTCCCGCATTAAAATAATTAAGGTCATACGAAAATTAATAGGGTGAACATGAAGTCCCTATCATTAACACGCCAAGACCACTGACTGGATAAACTGAATCAGACCATTGGGCCATCCAGTCCTTTACCCCCGACATTGAGGAGCAATGGCCATCTGGGTTCAAGGCAGGAGGCCCCAATGAGATGCCGGGAACCTGTTCCCGGGATCCCCGGTACACAAGCCAGAGTTAAACCATAGAGCCACAGCCAAGTGCTCATGGAAACACCCCTTTCTTTTTCCCTGCCATCAAGCCCCCCATCATGAGGCAACTCAATGCCAAATAATATAAGGGGATCACCAGTGGCAGATTTCTTCCTGCTGGATGACTATACAGCACATAGAAATCCGCTTTATACTGAGTCAGATTATTGGTCAAACTAGCAAAATACAGTCTGCTCTGACTGGCAGGGGCCCTCCAGGGCACCAGGCAGGGATCCCTCCCAGCTCCACCTAGAGAGGCCAGAGACTGAACCCGGGACCCTCCGCATGTAAAGCAAGTGCTCTACCACTGAGCCATGACCCATTCCTAAATTGAGAAAAGTTAATGAAATGAGGACCACCAGAACAACAGACCACTCGGCTCAGTACCACCGACTAGCAGTGTCTCTCCATGATTTTAGGCAGGATTGTTTCCCAACCCTCCTAGAGATGCTGATGACTGAACAAGTGGGCATACGCTTGCAAAACGGGTGCCCCACCTACAGAGCAATGGCAATTAATTTGCAACAGATTGTTTTAATTCACTTGTTTCAGTACTAGAGCAATCAGTGTTTCACATACTTTCTCGCACAGTGATCTTGTGAGGTAGACCGGGATATGAACCCCCTATTTTAAGGAAGGTATTGTGTAGTATTGTACTGGTATCCCGCCTGCTTTCCTGCAAGGAAGCCAAGGCGGCGCACACAATTCACTTTACATGTTATCCTCACAATAACCCTGTAAGGCATGGCAGGCCGATAAGGCATAAAACAAGAGGGGGGAAGGTAAACCAACCCGTATGTGTAAGGCAGGGCCAGAACCTGTGCAAGAAAAGCAAATTTTACCGCCAGACCATAGACAATTAAGGATATAGAAAGTATGAACAAGCGAGCTGTCATTGCTCAGCTAATACCATTAGTAACTAATCACAAAATTTTATATATATATATATATATATATCACAACAACTCTGCAAGGTAGGAACAAGGCAAAAATCAGTAGGGTAGGAATCCAATGCCCAATCGTTGCCACACGAGCCAGACGGGACCCCTCACATAGGCAGGCAAGAATCAGGGTAGTAGCATGGGGGGGCAGGGCGGCCACGTGAGCAAGCAAGCCCCCCCCCCACAAACCAAGGGCCTAGAATTTGTGCTCCTTTATTATCATTATTATTATTGTCATTGGAATTAGTATTATTTAGCTATGTATAGCAATTATTCATGTGTATGTATATATATACATACACACACATATACAACGACCACCCTGGAAGGTAGGACAGTGATGGAAATTGGGGCCCACAATCACAACAATATCGAGGTATTTGGTTGGCAACTGTGAACAACAACCCCATGAGGTAGCACATCAGGCAAAAGAGCACA
The DNA here is from genome assembly GCA_021292165.1 of Shinisaurus crocodilurus. Lineage (NCBI taxonomy): Eukaryota > Metazoa > Chordata > Lepidosauria > Squamata > Shinisauridae > Shinisaurus > Shinisaurus crocodilurus. The sequence goes on from CM037877.1 coordinate 107,119,456, forward strand.
AGTAGCCATTTCTCTCCTAACACACAATATGCTTATCAAGGGAACCGAGGAGACGCCTCAAAGCCTAAGAGGGCAAAGCCCTATAGAGGCCTGCGAAGGAGGCCCCCACTGGAGCCCCCAAATGGCCTGCAAACAGAGGCCTGCTAAGGAGGCCCTCACTGGAGTCCTAAATCGGCCTGCAGGCAGAGGCCTGCTAAGGAGGCCCCCACTGGAGCCCCAAAATGGCCTGCAAACAGAGGCCTGCAAAGGAGGCCCTCACTGGAGTCCCAAAATGACCTGCAAACAGAGGCCTGCGAAGGAGGCCCTCACTGGAGTCCTAAATCAGCCTGCAGGCAGAGGCCTGCTAAGGAGGCCCCCACTGGAGCCCCAAAATGGCCTGCAAACAGAGGCCTGCTAAGGAGGCCCTCACTGGAGTCCTAAATCGGCCTGCAGGCAGAGGCCTGCTAAGGAGGCCCTCACTGGAGCCCCAAAATGGCCTGCAAACAGAGGCCTGCGAAGGAGGCCCTCACTGAAGCCCTAAATCGGCCTGCAAACAGAGGCCTGCTAAGGAGGCCCCCACTGGAGCCCCAAATCAGCCTGCAGCCAGGAGGGAGGCCCCACCAGATCCCACCCTCCAAGCTGTGCCTAACGTGCTAGTGATCCAGCACCTACTTCCAGTAACAGGCAAGGCATAGGGAGGGCCCTGGACTAGGCCACCAATCCCCCCCACTCACCCCCGAAAAAGCCCACAAAGGGGGGGAGGGAAACAGAATCAAATAAAATTAAAGTAAGAGAGAGAAAACAAGAAGAGATGGGATCAAAGAGAGCAGGGAGTCCCAGGACTCCACCCCTACTGGTCCCACACAAACCACAGTAAAGGCACCAACTGGCACAGAACTTATCTCCAGCAGCTGCTTTGAGAAAAGAGGCAGAGGGTGGAGCAACGCTGCCTAATAAAGGCCTCCACCGCTCCTCCCCCCGCCTTGAGCCCATAGGTGGTTTCTAAATTAAACAGCCTCACCTCTCATTCCTCTACGCGTGCAAATAGTCCTCCCACCAACAGCTACGCGTTGGTGGGGGAAGTGGATTTCCCCCAAAAAATCTGAAATGCAAATAAATCAAGCTGGCCAGCCTAACTATTCTTGCCTAAGGGAACAATGCCCATGCTGCTGGGTTTAGCAAAAACTAGGGATTTGAGCACTGCAGACTGCTCTTACAAAAGTGATGCAAAATTGTAGCAGTCAGAGATCTGGCACAAAGATAGACTGGCATATTTAATCCAACACTTTTCAGAAAGAGAGACAGAATTACAGTTTCCCCCTAAGATCTTTGCTGGGGTTACTCACAATGTGTCACCTTAAACATGAATGAAGCAGCAAAAAATAAAATAAAATATGGACACACTTATTTAAAGCCCCATTTTTCCCTCTTTGGTGGAGGGAATGTCTAATTTCCCCTGCTGCATCATGTGCTCTCTTTTCTAAGCCTATGACATTCAGCCTCTTCCGATTTCCACTTAACTCTGGGACTGGAAAGGGGAAACATCTTGGTGGAATGCATTCATACTGGATGCCACAGGATATTCTTTATCATTCCAAGGAAAAAATGCCTCTCCATTGCAGCCATAGCTTGTTTTATTTGGCAGCCAGCTTTACCCACATAAACCAATCCACAGGAGGATTTTAAACATGTGCACGGTACTGCTGCTCACAGTGAATATGATAAAATCTCCAGTGTGGAAAGCTTTGCCAGATAGAGGATGATCAAAAACATCTGTAAGTTGGGGGGGGGAGGGAGTTTTTTATGTGTTGCTGCTTCAAACACCTTCTTCTTCTTCTTCTTCTTCTTCTTCTTCTTCTTCTTTTTACAAGAATTTGGAAAGTCCTCCAGCTTTCATGAAAGGTTAGTGGGTAGGAGAAAGGGGAAGCTATTTGTGCTGTTTTGGGAGATACATCGGTAAACGCTTGGGACCTAGCTGTCATATAATAAATGAACACTAACATTTATTATACTTGCGGGGAGGGGAAATTGCATAAACTGATTTCAGACCACACATTCACCCCCTGATAAATCACTGGAAGATGCCCCAAAGATGTCAGTTGATTATTCTCAGTGGTTGTTCAAACATTCTTTTAATCTTCTGATAATGAGGTGGTGGTTTGCCACCAAGGCTCTTTCCAGCCGCAAAAGTATTCCTGCAGGGTATTTGAGAAGGCAATTGAGCAGTTGCCAAAGGATACCCATGTGTTTTGGCAGGTCTCTCAATTTCTCCATGATCACTCAGGAGGACCAGACATTAGAAGCGTGTGGCCAAAAAACAAATGTACAAAGACACATGCTAGTATTCATTGTATTGCTCTAGAAAGTATGGTGTGCTTCTTTCAGATAGAGGTGTGTGGAAATTCATGAAAACCCTGTCATCTTAGCAAAAGCTTTTCTTTTCTCAAGTACCTCAGGTGTTTCCCCCAAGCAATAATCTAAAAATTAAATTTATTTTGTAGCAACTGGAGCTGAGTCAAAATTCTGCAGAAGACTTTTTCAGAGAATATCTGAGAAGTTTTTTTTCTCAACCCCCTAGAAAAAGAACATTGCTGAATTCTCTCAGGAATTCCCCACCACTTTTTGTGGTAGCCACAATCCCCCCCCCAAATGATATTAGGTCTGAGGCATTGCAGAAGTTGTAAAATGGGGGCCAGACTGCCAACACAGTTGTGGCTGTTGCTGCCCCTTGCAGTGGTGGGGGGAGGGGAACAGGAAAAAGGAAAGAAGCTACGCTATTGCTACTGCTAATGGTGCATCTCACTTCCAGAAAACTGTTGCAGAATTTCTTCTCCCCCAGGAGAAATTTGGTGAAGTGATTCCTCTGTCTAGAAACAGAGCAGTGAATTTCAAGAGGCCCTTTGTGTGGAGCTGTAGCCTCTGGTCCTATTAACCTTGTTCACTGCATCAAGCGTTACATTCTCTGCAAAAAAAATTAATTACAAAAATTAATTATAGACATATATGGTAGTGGATGCTACATTCAGGCCACTGTAACAGTCCAAGCTTAAGTATTTGCATTGGTCTTTGCATTTTACTCAAAGTAGTGGGTGGGTGTTCAATTAAGCTATGGTACAAGGATGTGTGCATTAACCCTTCCCCACCATACCAATTCCCTGTTCCAAGTCAACCCCCATACACAGCTGCTTGCCGGGAGCAAAATCAACCCCTTTATATAGCATTTATCGATTTGGCTAAGGCCTTTGATACTGTAGACTGTACAGCTCTCTGGACTATCCTTATGAAAATTGGATGCCCCAATAAATTTGTGAATATCTTGCGACTTCTCCATGACAACAGGACGGCAATGGTTTTGGACAACAACGGCTCTCATGGTGCTCCATTTAAAGTGGGATCAGGTGTTAAACAGGGATGTGTTATCGCCCCAACATTATTTGCTATTTTCATCGCCATGATTTTACATCTTGTCGAGGGGAAACTTCCCACTGGTGTGGGAATTATATATCGAACTGATGGAAAGCTTTTTAATCTCAGCAGGCTGAAAGCAAAAAGTAAGGTAATTACAACCTCCGTTGTGGAACTTCAGTATGCTGATGATAATGTGGTCTCCGCACATTCAGAGGATGATCTCCAAACTATCCTAAATGCTTTTGCAGAAGCATACGAAAAACTTGGTCTCTCACTTAACATCAAAAAAACCAAAGTGCTTCAGCAGCAAGTGCAAGCCAATCCTTTGGCGATGCCATCTATCCAGCTTGCCGGGACAATACTGGAAAATGTCGATCATTTTCTCTATCTTGGCAGCTATCTTTCTGTTACAGCTAACATCGACAGTGAAATCCAGCATCGTTTGAGCTCCGCAAGTGCCGCGTTTTCTCAAATGAAACATAGAGTATTCGAGGATCGGGATATTTGTAAGAAGACCAAAACACTGGTTTATGAAGCCATTGTATTACCAACTTTATTGTATGCCTGCGAAACATGGACTATCTATAAATGTCACTTCCACCTCCTTGAAAGATTTCATCAACGTTGCCTCTGGAAAATCCTGCTAATTACTTGGGAAGATAGGCGAACAAATGTCAGTGTACTGGAAGAAGCAAAGACTACTAGCATTGAAAAAATGATCCTTCAACACCAACTTCAGTGGACCGGTCATGTTGTTCGAATGCCTGACTGCCGTCTCCCAAAGCAGTTACTTTATTCCCAACTCAAGGATGGAAAGCGGAATATCGGTGGTCAATATAAGAGGTTTAAAGATGTTCATAAGGCTAATCTAAAGAAATGCAATATAAACATCGAAAACTGGGAAGCTCTGGCCCATGAACGATCTAAATGGAGGTTGGCCTTTCACAAAGGATCCATGGACTTTGAAGAAGCCCGAGTGCAAGGTGAAAGGGAGAAACGTGCTAAGCGAAAAGCACGTCAAATGAATCCTTTACAGGACCATCTTCCATCTGGTAACCTGTGTCCTCACTGTGGGAAGCTGTGTGGATCTAGAATTGGCCTCCACAGTCACTTACGGACCCATCGCTAGAGTCTTCTACACAATCTTCTTTAGAATTTCCTCCTTTTATCCTGGAAGACAATCTTACTCGGTCACGAGTGATCGCCTGATGATGATGATGACACAGCTGCTTTAGCAAGAAGAAAAGTTGTTGTCAAGAGATCCCGTGACAGTTTTTCTGTGTATCATATAATTCAGCCCTGAATTACAAGTTGCATGAGGAGCAAGTTCATTTTGTCAATCAAACCTATTCCTTGTCAGCTTCATGTACGACCCCAGGTTCTAATATCATGGGAGAGGTGGTAGAACATTCCTTTTTTCCACACATCATAACTTTACTACTTTTATCATGCTACACACAGAGAGACACACATACAGAGTTGTCCTTTATCTCACCATTTGATTGGTTGCATATGCTTCAAGTCCTACATTTCCAATTAGCACCTCTTCAGAACACCCCAATATCTCTTATTTTTAATTTTGACACTGCTTCCATTATCCCAAGCATACATATAATATTAACCTCAGCATTGTATAGCACTCCAATGAGGCAGCTGACAACCCAATAGAAACACTGCAAGGAGCAAAAAAACTGAACATCTATCCCAAGGCAGCCTTTTCTTTTTTTTCAAGCTTCAAACTAAGACAAGGTGCCTGTGCTATATTAATTAGATTAATTAAAGCTACCTTAACATCCTTAACATTGGTACAACAATGGAACCAATTACCAAGGGAGGTAGTGGGCTCTCCCACACTGGAGACATTCAAGATGCGGCTGGACAGCTATCTGTCAGGGATGCTTTAACCTGGTTTCCTGTGTTGGGCAGAGGGTTGAACTTGATGGCCTTACAGGCCCCTTCCAGCTCTACTATTCTATGATTCTATTTCTATGAGCTTTTGAATAAACAGACTTTCTTTTTTAAAGTCAACTGATCTCTCAATTAAGATATTTCAATTTCTAAGACTAGAAATTGAATGACAACGCCAGTTCCAAACAAACAAATGTTTCTGGCTGGAAAATGACTTTAAACTAAGACATTATGCAGACTGTTTACAACCGTGTCATGAGACCTGAACACTATCACAAGGAACAGCTCCATTTAAAATTTACTTACAAATCAGAAGTTTGTATGAACAATGGATTGGAGCCAAAGATTTGCTTCAGCATGCAGGTGTCCTCTGCTCATAGGTAGAGAGTTTCACACCTCGTGCTAGTGTGCTTTGAAGGGAACCTAAATCCAGAGATTTTTTTGTTCACTTGAAAAAGAGTTTATCTTAAGCTCTTGCTCAAAAATCAGATCTGCTATGAAGCCAACCAATTATAGCACAGCAGAAAACTTTTGAGCAACCTCTTGTGCAAGACCACTAGCAGACATTTTCTTCCGCTCATGGTTCTTCAGATCCAACCCCATAAATATAGAGACCATATAACAGAGCACTCAAACAAATATTTATTGCACCAAAGGGGAATTGTTAGCATGAATGTATGACATATAATACTATTCCATTTGAAAACTGTGGTAAATAAAAAAGTAAAATGATTATTTGAATTGTGTGCTCTCAGGTGGAGAGAACTATTTATAATTAATTTCCCAGATAACAGGATTTTTGTGGGAAAGATTCCTATATATTATGGAACATGAGATTACAGAAAATGTGTAATTGGGGTTCAGATGAGTGTCAGCATCTCCATATTTGGCAAAGATAGAACTCTTTAATCGTGGATAGAGGTTTTGAATACAATTTTTTTTTTTATTTATAATACTCATATACTGCTTAGTATAATAACATCTCTAAGTGATTTCTACACAAAATGTTATAAAAACACACACAGCTAAATTGCTTATATAATGCAACATAATAAACAGTTAAAACATACAACAAAAAACAAAACAGTAAATCAGGACAGTGTCAATTGTAAACAATATAGTCTACTGCTGTACTTGGTATAAATATTACTGAATCTAGCCAAAAACTGTGAAGCCACAAGAATTGGTCGCATACATTTTCCTGTCATTAGGGCAATTTTACATGTGGCTCTGCCACTTTCTGTAATGTGATCATGCGACATTGACTAAATAGAGGTACGAATTGCACAAACGTCCACATTCCTACCCCACACTAACAACCCCATGGACACATATACGATGAAAGGCTCAAAATACACTTCAGAGTGTCTTCTAGTCAAACACATTTATTCTGGAATAAAACTGGAGAAGGTATTGCATCTATTATTAGAACTTAGTTTAGGGCACATCCTATGCATGTTTAGACAGAAAAAAAATCCTAAAACTCCCAGCATTCCCCAGTCAGCCAAGGCTGGCTGGGGAATGCTGGGAGTTGTAGGACTTTTTTCTGACTAAACATGCATAGGATTGTGCCCTTAAGGAGGTTAGGGGATTTCTCTTTGGGGCTACCTCAAAGACTGCACCTCTCAGTCACTGCTGAGTTCTAAGAGCTTCCCTGCCCCTTATGGGCCAACTTGGGGACTGCACAATGCTCCTAGGCCAATGTCACAGGCATGCCAGCCATGTGCAGCTTCCTGAAAAATGATGGAATATTTTGAGAAGGGTATCCAATATGACACTGCTGAGGAGATGAGCACAATACTGCTCCGCTCTACCTTACTAGGGTGACCACTAAGCAGCACCAAAGAAGAGGAAATTCATAATGCATCACACACACACAGAGAGAGAGAGAGAGAGAGAGAGAGATCACCAATTTGCATGTTTGCATATGCAAGTTTATATGTAGAGGTGAAAATTAAGAATAAAATAACTATAATTTAAATAGAAATACAATGTATGTGATCATAGGGAAAAGACTAATGAGGTCAGGGGTGGACAGGAGGTAGATCTCCAGATGTTTTGAACTTCAACTCCCAGAAGCCCCTGCCAGAATGGCACTGGTCAGGAATGCTGGGAGCTGAAGTCCAAAACATCTGGAGATCTACTTTCTGCCCACCCATGGACTAGGTGACCTATGTTCCTGCTCAGTCTGCTATCCAGGTGCTGTTGATTGGTAACTTCAAGGCCCATCCTCCCCCTTCTTAGGGTTCTTTGACTTTAAACCAGACTTGGAGTGGACATCTCTTCAAATAGGACATCACCTCCAAAACAGAGGACTGTCCTCTGTCAAGTAGGGCAACTGGCCACCCTACATGACCTGGCCCTGCCAGAAATAGACACAGTGAAGATGGAAGCAAGCTAGCGGCAAAGCATGGCTACAATATGACGAAGGCATGGCTGCTTCCAAGAGGAGGGCAGGTGGGGAAACACAGAGTGAGAACAGGAAGAAGCTCTTCCTGATGGCACCACATGCCTTCCTCCCAAAGGGGACCAAGTAGGCAATAACCGCTCACAGCTGCCAAAGAGGAATAGGCCCAGAAACAGACAGATGACGTTTTCAGAGAACTCAGGAGGCCTGGCCATTAGGTGGCCACCAGAGGCAGCAGAAAAGCCACCTGCTCATGTTCCCGGTGCTCCAACGGGCAGAGCAGCATCCTCAGTATCTGGCTGGGGAGAGGCTGGCCACTAGCAAGACGACACTAGCTTAAAGAGACAGAGACCCTTTTTCCCTCTTCAAGAGGCAGAGGTTCTGCTGTCCAATGATGAGCGAGGGCCCCATACTTATTGGTGGTGATCTTTAAAAAGTCTACGAGCATAACATCTGGCCCAGATCCCCACTTCTGAGGCCCACCCTCACAGTGCTACAAAGTTAGCAAAAAACCAAGATATTCCCCCTGCACACATGAATGAAAACAAAACTAAACCAATATATTTTCAGCTGCATCATACTACAAAAGCAGGGCAGATTTAAATGTAGCAGAAATCTTGCAGAGGTGCCAAAAAGTATTTGCAGATGCTCCGTGTGGACTGTGTCATATTTTGAAGAGTTCTGAGAACAGGAGCTGGCTCATAATCAGAGAATGTTTTTAAACTAGCTATGTACAGCTCACATATTACAAACATGGTTTGGCCAGGGCTAAAGGCCTTCTAAGTGCAACTTCACCAACATGGAGTTGCTATGTAAGTAAATCAATTAGCAAATTCCACATATACTCTGTTATGGGGGTGGGCAACTTCTGGGCAATTTCAGATGTTTTGGCCTACAACTGCCATCGGCTCTAGCTAGCATAGCCAATGGTGAGGGATGATGGGAGTTGTAGGCCAAAACATCTGAAAGGCCACAAGTTGCCCACCCCTGCTCTATTATATTTACATTGGCCAGTAGTGAAGCAGACACAGGGCATAATTTGTGCCAAGATCACTTGACCTTAGCCCTGGAATCCTTTATCAAATCCAGGGTTGAGACCTCTAAAATATTGAGTAGTAATAAGGAAAAATGTCTAAGCATGAGCCACTGACACATTACTTTTACTCAGTAACAAATAAACACTACTTCTCATCAGATAGGTAGGATCAAGGAAAAGGGCTTCCTTGCCTGAGGGTATAGTTGTGTTGTAGGTTTGAGCTCTCTTAAAAATTAAGTAATGTTCAGACCTATGCAATTGAAATACGATTTCCATGGAAACTCCCCGTACTTCTGGTTCAGTGCTTTCACATTTGACAGGCTAGAAACTTTTGTGGATCCAGGCTACATGAATATGATCTGCCCTTCGAACAGGGGTGCAGAACCTCAGGCCAGGGGGTCAAATCCAGCCCTCCAGGGGTCCCCAGAAGGCCATACCCCCTTCCCCTGGTCCCAACCCCTTTCCCCGAACCACCAAGTTTTGTGCAGGTTTTTCCCCATTCTGAAAGGCTGAGTTGCCTCTCCTAAGGCTTACCTACTGGCAGTACAAGCTTGAAGCTACAATATGTTGGTATTTTGGCTCTGCCCCATTGCCTTCAGCCCCGCCCACCATTGGAATGCACACACACCCTGCCAAGAGCTTCTTCGAAATGGAATTTGGCCATTTGGCTGAAAGAGGTTCTGCAACCTGCCTTAGAAGAAGATTAAGATCTTGGAATTCTATGGCTCTTCTTTCTTTCATGATAAAGCTTTTTGAGAGAAGTCCAATGTTGACACTGATATTCCAAAAAATAATTAGAAAAAATAACTGTCCACTCCACTGCAAATATCCTCTTGCAGGTCATACGGGTGGAATAATAAGCTATGAATATTCAGAGGCTTGCCCGTTAAAAATATACAATTTGTCCACAAAGTGTTATGTTATGAGTGACTGCCTGTTGTATTAAAATAATAGCCAAACCACTGTGACTGGTGGGGGGCAAGTGGCTCATCTACTACTCATTTGTCAGATAAAATTAAGGATACAATGTGCCGACTAGGAAAGCCACATTGCCATATCAATGATTACTTCATCAGATTCTAGCTCCCAGTGGCAATCTGGTTACTGACTTTAAGTACATTGAGAGCCAGCTGAGAGCTCCTGAAAAACAGTATATTGGAAACACCGAATAAGTTCAGTTCATCAACAGATTTGCTTTGGATTTGGGATGTACTGTATTTCATAGAGGCAGGCCTGGAAGTGGTCAAAAGGCCATAAAGTTGAGCCCGCTGCTGCAAAATCTTCCATTGAGTCGACACGGGTCAGAACCAGGCTGGGTCTGTCAGTGGCTGTACCCAAATCTAGTCCTGGCGGTTTTACAGTTCAGGGTCTCTGAAGTCAGCAGCTTAAATTGTAAGATGGATAAGCTAGAGCTAGAAGTTCTGGTGACAGAAGATACTGTTCTGTTGATCAGGCAGAAGGACAAATTCCTAATCTTTATTCCAGAACTGGCCAAGCAGGGCTGGCATCAAGGGTAGGCATGGTTGGGCACCTGCAAAGCAGTCCACTGGACTGACATGCTTCTGGTCAATGGCTCAATGACTGAGAGACACATGTTGACATGAGTTTTGGCATAGGGCTTTGTTTTGGGCTTTTACATAGGGATGGGGAACCTGTGGCCCTCCAGGTGTTGTTGGACAACAATTCCCATCATTTCTGACCATTGGCCATGCTGACTTGGGCTTGGTAAGTGATTATCTATATTCACCCTCAGTGGATGCCACCATTGTATTCTCAATGAATGATGTGATTCTTCCAGGTGTCATAGAGATTACTCCTTTGGCATAGAGATTATACAAGAGTGCTGACGACAAAAGCCATCATCATAGGAGATTGATTCAAGGAACAGATAGTGGATAACTGCTCAAGCCTACCACATTAGTAGCATCAGCTCTCTCTGTTGCACAAACCTAATGGACTATTTGCTGTGTTTGCAAAATTATGTCCTTATGTGATTCAAAATTGTGAAAAAGTCAATAGGCATAGAGCATAAACAAGAATAATCTTGTCCTCAGATTGTTTACTCTAAAACAACTCCACGTATCATTAAATACACATGGTTAGCACTGAGCTGTAGGTACAGTTGGGCTCAAATCCTAACAGGGATCCAGCAGAGTTAGAGCTTTATTAGAGTTCAAGGCAAGGTCAACTGCTGGCAGAATCATCCAGGGTCAGGAAAATTCATAGCAGAATTGGGAAAAAATAGATTCACATTCAGTGTCAGCAGACAGCATCCTTAAGCAAATACAAGGTGCTGCAGCACTGCCCACCACTGCTGATGCCTGCCTGACAATTGGGTGTGTGTGTGTGGGTGTCTTTAAAAATTTGGTAGCCATGCCAGCCAGTGCTGAAAGGTGACCAGGTTGCTGCATTGAGCAGATGAGTAAGCCATCTTTTTATTCTTTCTCCCAAAGCCCCCGATGTAGTGTCGCTACACTGGGGGCATGGTGGGATGGCTCACTCACTTTCTTAGGGCACAACTCCTCTTCAGTGTAGCTGCCCACCCGGGAGGTGCCGCAGGTGGCTTCACTGACTGAGCATGTTAGTGAATGAGAGAGCTGCCCTCGTATTGTCATCCTAATACCCCCAACACAGAATTGCTACATTGGGGGGGGATGGGGGGGCAGAAGAGAAAATGGCTTTACTCAGCACTGGTTAGGCCTCATCTTGAGTACTGCGTCCAGTTCTGGGCACCACACTTTCAGAAGGACGTAGACAAACTGGAGAGGGTTCAGAGGAGGGCAACAAGGATGATAAAGGGACTGGAAACAAGGCCCTATGAGGAGAGACTGAAAGAACTGGGCATGTTTAGCCTTCAGAAGAGGAGACTGGGGAGAGATATGATAGCACTCATTTATTTATTTATTTATTTATTATATTTATACCCTGCCTTTTTTCCTCTTGAAAGGAACCCAAGGCGGCTTACATAATCCTCATCCTCCTCTCCATTTTATCCTCACAACAACCCTGTGAGGTAGGTTAGGCTGAGAGTCAGTGACTGGACCAAAGTCAGTACTTGAAGGGTTGTCACACAGAGGAGGGCCAGGATCTCTTCTCGATCATCCCAGTTTGCAGGACACGGAATAATGGGCTCAAGTTACAGGAACCCAGATTCCACCTAAACATCAAGAAAAATTTCCTGACTGTTAGAGCAATAAGGCAATGGAACCAACTACCTAGGGAGGTGGTGGGCTCTCCCACTCTGGAGGCATTCAACGTGCAGCTGGACAGCCATCTGTCAGGGATGCTTTGACCTGGATTCCTGCATTGAGCAGGGGGTTGGACTCGATGGCCTTGTAGGCCCCTTCCAACTCTACTTTTCTATGATTCTATAGTGTCACCTATCAGTTCTGCCATCACTGCTGCTTACTGCCCTCTGTCATCTGGTAAGAGAGGGCTGGTTTACATGAGTGGGGCCTACTGAGGATCCTGAATGCAGCTGGCCCTGAATGAATTGACAGACGATTGGAAGAGGATATTTGCAGTGGAGTGGACAGTTATTTTTTCTAATTATTTTTTAATATAAATTTTATTTAATTTTTCCCAAACAAAATATAACAAAATACAACCATAACACAAAATTTGAACTAAAACTACGTACAATAGATCATAAGGTGCACCCCCCCACCCTCCTAGGTACCAATTAATATACTTCCGTGACCGTCCCATTAATCAATTACTATTCCGTATTCCAAAAATATAACATATCCTGACAAGACATACTCCCTTTCCCCTTTATTAACACATAATCTAGAAACTGATCCCAGGTATCCTTAAAATTATTTTATCTTTAGCTGTCCCTTTTTACATTTAATACTGCAGGTCAATTTATCATTAAAAGCCACAGTATATCCCATATCTCCTTATACCAGTCAATAATTAGAAAGTCATAGCTGAACCTTCCATTTTCTCGCAATCATTAACCTAGCCGCTGTTAACGGGAATGGACAGTTATGGCTAGGAGAGAGAGAGAAAGAGAAAGAGAGCACAGTGCAAATCAATCTAGGCAGCAAGCAAAGATGGCTGGGAAGAGAGAAAGAGAAAGTACAGGAAGCAGCAACAATACCTGTTGCTAAGGCAATTGTCAAGGGCTGACCTGGAACCATCTACAAAGATCCAAGGACTAGCAGGAACCAGGCCCAGTTCCCAGAGGTGGAAATTAGTCAGGAGCCTTCTTGTACAATATAGTGTTCTGCAAGCCACATCACCACCTCTTGGAGGTACATCAGGAAGATGACTATGGGACAAGGTTTCAAGGTCAGTTGGTGCCCGCTTAATACTGTTCCCCTGCACATCTTATTTTGTTTCCATGTCCACCTGCCCACTTGGCTCGTCTCTACCATAGATGTGCATCGGTATTTCAACAATGCTGTTCCAGAGGCAAGGCCCTATGTCAGTGTATGATTATGATCCCACCTTGCTACAAAATTAAGTTCCATTTTAATTCTGGAACCATGTAGAAACTAACAAATGCATGTTATGATGACCACAGTGCAGAAGGGTTAGGAAAATCGCAAACCAAATTTTACTCAAGTGCAACGTTCACATTGTTCATCAATTTATTCCAGATTACTATATGAACTCTTAGGCATCAAAAACACTTACGTATGTTATTTGTGTGTGTGACTAATCAGAGTACTTCATTTATCATAGATCCTTGCAACACTGCAACATTATATGGTTTTGAGAGTTCCCAGTACAGAACAGAAGGCTTCTCGGCACCTTCATGGTCCTTGCTGCATATAATCAAAAAATTAAGAAATGTAGGTCATTTGGGGGTCACTGCAATAACAGGAACATTCTACAGTTATGCTGAATATTTGTCCTGAGATCATCATTATAGTAAACAGTGTAAAAAGCTGAACAGCCAAAGGGCGTCATTCCATTCCTATTCAATAGGCAATTAATCCTTGCCAGTGAGTGTGTTCTCTCTCTCTTTCTCTCTCTCAGAACTATAACTGTTGTTCACTTCATTGGAAATCTCCTATTTACGGTACATTTTAAAACTTTATTTTAGCACAACAACACATATAATCAGCTACTATCAAGGAATGAAAGGCAATTTGCATCTAAGGGTGCAATCCTATGCATGTTTAGACAGAAAAATCTAAAAAAGCTATGCTGGCTGGGGCATGCTGGGAGTTGTAGACCTTTTTTCTGTCTAAACATGCATAGGATTGCACCTTAAGTTGAGTAAGTTCTGTGCCATGTGGCTTCCAGTATCTGTCATTCAGAACTGGGCTAAACAAGCAGTAGATCATGTGCTAAAGCTGTTCCTGAACGATACCAGTTCAGACAGCAGGGGGAGTTGCATGTTTGAACACCTATCTCTCCCCCATGCAAAGAGTAAACTAGCATGTCATGGCTTGCCTTGAACCTCAAATATCTAATTTTCTATGTGTAGGTACATATTTTTATAAAGGGGTACATTCAATCATGCAATCCCCCACTTGTAGTCTGAAGTGGCACAGTCTACAAACAGGTTTTCCATGCAATCTGCTGTTTATGTAGACCAGTGTTCTCTAACCTTGGGTCCCCAGATGTTTTTGGCCTACAACTCCCAGCATGCCCCAGCCAGCGTAGAGATGAAAACTGCTAGGACTAGTTTGATGATATGGATCAATGCAGCAGCTGCAGCCTAAATTTTTGGACTCTCTCCTTCAGGGCATGGCTATGAAGACTGTCATGATGAATGCCTGTGATTCAAAAATTTACCACTAAACCACTGCTGTCCTCCTAGGGCAGTGTTCTCCAACCTTGGGTCCCCAGATGTTTTTGGCCTACAACTCCCAGCATGCCCCAGCCAGCTGGCTGGGGCATGGTGGGAGTTGTAGGCCAAAAACATCTGGGGACCCAAGGTTGGAGAACACTGCCCTAGGGGCTCAGGAGCCAGCTACCAGCTGCCTTTGATCCTCTGGGGTTGAAACACAAGCATCTTGGACCCCCAACCCTCACACATGTTTAGGCCTGCAATCCTCACAGATCCATTGCCTTGTCAGCTGTAGGCAGCTCTTTCAGACAGACAATTAGCAGTTCTTTCTAGCTTTGGGGCTCTTGTCTTTGGGGCTTTAGTCAGGCAATCTATCAAGTAAGTTCTTGCTTAATCTGAAGAAAGAACCCATCTATGATTCATTGTTTGGAAACAGTCACCCCCGCCACACACATACATACACACACACACACACACACACACACTTCATGTGCTACTAATGGAATCACCAAGAGTGTCACACACATCTGTTTGTCTCACAGAGGTCCCACAGCAGCAGCAGCATCCAGCATGGGAATAGGCTCTGGTTTTTGTGTTGCGTTTGTTTGTTGTTTGTTTTTCTTTTTACTAACTGAGAGTCCTAGCTGTGGTTTGGAGGGCACACTTTGTGTGTCAACTTCAGTTCCGTTTCAGAATCTTTTGAGTCATGCAGAAAATGGGAAGTTCCCAGAGGAGTGTGAGAGTGTCGATGCAAAAGTAATCTGAACTGCTCCTCCTAGCTGAAAGAATGAGACAAAACTGGAGAGAGAATTGACCATGACATCTTAAAGCCTGCACAGGGCTACTCCAACAATAAACCATACAGTCAGATCAGATTAATATTGCCTTGGCTGACACTCTGTTTTATATGTCAGGAAAGAAGAAAAAGAAGGGGAAAAAACCTTTCACACAAGAAATCATTCCCTTGGCAGTGAAAAGGTTACCCCACACACCACTTCCTTCTCTTTTGAAAGTCCAATTGGAGAAATAAATTAAGAATAGAGCAACCACATCTGACTAGAATTTTGACTCACAAATTATTACCTTTGCTGACTTTGTCATTATACTTGGCCAGAATTCAGAGGAGAGGCCAGATTAGTCTAATGCTGTTTCAGTTCAGCTTTTTTTTTTTTTTTAACAACATAAAAAAGTCATGATATGAGGGGGAAATCCCAACCTTTATCCCACAAGTCCTTGGCGAGACTCTGTTTGAAGTGGGTCTAGTGGTATATGGCGATGCCAAGCAAAAAGTGGCTTTTACGATTCACCAACATCACAGCCCATGGGGACCACTTTCCATGTCATTTCTTTGGCCCCACACTCAGTGAAGATTTGGCTTGGAAGGGGGCTATCCCTGTACTAGTTCTGGGACATCTACCAGACAGACCATGCTTCCGCTTTCTTCCCAAGCCCAGGGTGAAGAATGAAGTCCTACACTACAGCCCTGGTCTTAGAGATTCTGCTTCTGCCTCAGGGTCATTTCTATGACCTATCCATCACATTTCTATCCAGGGTTTCCCCCAAGAAACCAAGACTGGGGTGCATGGGCTACCATTTTATCCTCATGATAACTCTGGCAGGTAGGTTCTGCTGGTGGCAGGTAGGTTCCCAAGACCAGTCAATCGACTTTGTGACTGAATGAGAATTGTACACAAGTATCTGTGGTCCAGAAACCTCTGTCCACAGAATCTGAATTCCAGGTTTGGGCAAGTTCTGCTACTTCGTTGTCTTCACCTTATAAAACCTAATTCTCAGAGGACTGCTTCATACATTTACAAAGCAGTGGGAAGGGCCTTTTCTCACTTCCCCACAGGGCTGATCTGCATGTTGCCACATTACTATACAAGACAGGACTTGCACTTTTCCATTTTTCTATTGCTGCTCCTTTTTATGCATTGGCCCTGATACATTGCTCTTTATCCTTCTCCACTAGATTTCATTCTAGCAATTTAATGGCTGAAAGAGTGTACTACTCCTCTTTCAACAATAGGGACTAGTGACACGGCAGTGGTTTTAGGAGGAAAATCAGTGCCCTAATCAGGGCCGGATTAAGCTAGGGGCTGTTGGAGCGGCAGCTCCAGGCCCTTAACAGAAAATAGGCCCACAATTATAGGGACACGCGGCGATTTTTCCCCCCTTCGGAGTTAGCTCTGATCGTTATCATTCAGCATAATTAATGATTTTTTCAAGATTAGAAAGGTGTTCTAAGCACATCTGCATTACAGGCTTGAGGCAAGACCTAGCAAGAACTGTTGTTCTCAAATTAGCATTTCAGTAGCTTTGCATTTCAATCACTGTTACTACATTTCTTTGTGAGAACTTCTAGCACATGGGGGGCTTGCTAGGGTCTGTAATATTCAGATTTAGAAGGGACCTCTCTCTCCAGCCTCGAGCAAAAGATCTTTCTGATTCGCAGCTCAATTGTTCAAATGCTAGTTTAACAAAAAAACAAAAACGAAACAAAGCAACAAGAACAGCACAATTATTCTTGGTCAAGCAAAGCTTCCTGGCTTTTTGTTGTGGCTGCTTTTTTTTTTTTTTAATAAATAATTTGGGGGAAATTGGGAAGACCCTTATTGATGAGCTGCAGGAGTTTTTGAGTTTTTGCTCCGTCAAGCGACCCCTCTCTGCCCACCCGCCTCCAAAATCTCCACCATGACTTCTGCTTGCTATGGGACAAACCTCTGGGATGGTCTTTACCTGCCGCTTGTCCTGATGGCCCTCCTCTGCACAGGTAAGGTTCAAAAGTTTGACTCTTTTGATCTGCAAGTTCTCCTTCTCCTTCTCCTTTTTTTTCTGTAAAAGGGCTTTCCCTCTTTTGTGAGCCAAACTGAACGTAAGAGAGGGCTGTGTGTTTGTGGGTGTGTGTGTCTGCCTTTTGGGGGTGTTGATCCTCCTGCCGCCTGCAAAATGTCACCTGCTTGGCTAATACTGTGTGTGTGTGTGTGTGTGTGCACGTGCGCTTTCATGGGGAATTATGTGGCATTTTAAGTTTTATTTTGAAAAACCCCAGAGAACAGAGTTCACCAAATATCCCTCTTGGATATTTTGGACTACAGTTCTCATTTGCCTCAGGCAGCATGGCCAGTGGCTGGGGAAGATGGGAGCTGGGGCCCCAAACATTTGGAAGGGCCCCGGTTGGGGAAGACTGCCCTAGAGGTTAAAAAACGTGGAGGTACTTATCATAAACGATATGTGATGAGTTTATTGAACTGATTGGTCAGCAAGTGCTGCAGCAAATCATAAACGAGATAAAAGAAGCCAAATATTATTCAATTTCTGTTGACTCCACCCCTGACATAGCACATTGTGATCAACTAACAATTATATTTCGCTATGTACTACCTAGTGGTCCAGTGGAGCGTTTTACGAAATTCATTCCAATGCACAGACACACTGGTATGGAGCTAGCAAACATTATTTTGCAGTTCATGGATGAAAATGGAATTTCCATCAAAGACTGCAGGGGTCAGTCTTATGATAACGGATCTAATATGAGTGGCAAATATAATGGTATGCAGGCCTTAATTTGGGGGGGGAAACCCACTTGCTGAATACATTCCTTGTTGTGCACATTCACTTAATCTTGTTGGACAAAATGCCGTAAACAGCTGTCCAGTTGCAGTTTCGTTCTTTAATTTTGTGCAGCAGTTGTATTGTTTTTTTTTCTGCTTCAACTCATCGATGGAATCTGTTAACAGATAGTTTCAAACTATGTGGTATACCGACATTAAAAAGGTTATCTGATACACGTTGGTCTGCTCACCATGATGCTGTGAATGCCGTACAAAAAGGCTATAGTACTATCAGAGATGTCCTTTCAAATATTATGAATGATGAATCCACAAAGGGAGAGGTCTGTTTACAAGCAAAGGGCCTAAATAATGTCATGGATCAATTGGAAACTGGAATAATGATTGTTGAAGTATGGTCTGTCATTTTACCAAGGTTTCACAGAACCAGTCAGTGTCTCCAAGATGCAAAATTAGATCTGCATACAGCAACAGACATGCTGAACTCTCTAAAGGATTTTGTGCAGTCTCTCCGTTCTAGATTCTCTGAATTTGAACAGCAGGGTAAAAATATTTCCGGCTGCGAGGAGTACCATCTACAACGTGGAAGGAAAGTGAAAAGAAATAGGAGGTGGGACTATGGTGATGCAGAAGATGCTAATGCTGATATGACACCCTCTGAGAGGTTTAAAGTGCATACCTTTTATCCTATAATTGACCAATTGACAGAATAACTGAGGCACAGGCAAGCAGCATACAATATAATTCAAGAAAGATTTGGATTTCTATCAGAAATATGCACTCTAGCAGCTGATAGTCTACGTTCCAGAGCCACTACACTAGTGTCAAAATATCCTGAAGATCTTGAACCCCTGTTTGCAGACGAAATTGTACAGTTTTCATCTATTTTCAAAATGTACCAATCTTCCACTGCAAATCAAGACATTCATGGGAGTCAAGAAACACAAATGTACAAGTTTATGATTGCACAATCTCTAGTTGGTGCATTTCCAAATACATTTGTGACCCTCCGCATGTATTTGTGTTTAATGGTCAGCAACTGCAGTGGTGAGCGTTCATTTTCAGCATTAAAACGTGTGAAAAATGAACTAAGGTCTTCCATGGGTCAGGAGTGTTTAAATGCGCTCTCTCTGTTGTGCATTGAAAATGGTTTGCTGAACGAGCTTAATCTTGATTCTACAATTGAGGAATTTGCAAGTAAAAAAGCAAGAAAAGTTAATGTGTAATTTTATTTTAATCTACCAGCTTGATTCATTTAGTTCAAATGCAGGTTAGAGTTCAGTGAATAACCTGTTTGTGTGTTTAAAACTAGTGGTTGCTATTTATTTCAAGAGTTACTCTCTGCACCATAATCATAACGAAGGCTGTATTGATTATGATGCTATAATAATAATAATAATAATAATAATAATAATAATAATAATAATACTTTAAGGAACAAATTTTTATGAGCCAAACATCATACACTTATATTTAAATTGTTTATATGGTTTATGTTTATTTAAAAATGGTTGTTGTGAATGTTCTATTTATAATGGTTTTATTGAGTTAACAAGCTTATTGTTTACAAAAAAAGAAATATTTTCAATATGTTTCTGTTTTGGCACTTTAATGGTAATTAAAATATTTAATTTGTTTTAATATAAAATTGCGTCTTCATTTTATTTATTTCCATAAAAAGGCCCACCAAAATCCTCAGCACCAGGCCCATAATGCTCTTAATCCGGCCCTGGCCCTAATCCTGCCCCATTTAATCAGCATACTTGCAAACTGCAGGTCATATCAACTCTCTCATTCACAGAACAGTTGTAACATTCTCCAGTAAGAAACTCAGCTGCTTAAGCCTCCTTATCCCAAGCTTTATCTGAGCACACTGTACTCACGTAGATCCATGCCAGCATAACCATATATGGGCAACACTCCATTCATCGGAAGTTGTGGTTGTGTGTGTGTGTGTGTGTGTGTGTGTGTATATATATATATATATTCTCTTTGGGTCCCATCTATCCCTTTTCACTCTTACCCCGCTAACACTTTCCATCTCTCTGTTCTCTCCTCCACTTTTTAAATTTAAATTGCAACCTTCTCAGGGCAAGGACTTGTCTTTCTTGCTTTTGAAACTTTATAAAAGAAAAACCACCATGCACACCAACTGACTGTGTATGTAAAAAGTGGTGGAAAGTTGGGGAGGGGGGGAGGAGTCACTGAAAACTTTTCAGCCTAAGTACTACTGAATTGTGCTCAGGTTTAGGCTGAGAATTGTTCAGCCTACATATACATATATACATAGATCCTTTGTGTGGTGTGGATCTCTCTCTCTCTCTCTCTCTCTCTCTCTCTCTCTCTCTCTCTCATATATATATATATATATATATATATATTCATACATATGCATACATATTGGATGTCTAGTGGACAAAAATGCCTATCTATCTATATACAGTATATATTACAATTTGCCACATGCTTCAGTACTAGAGCTGAGCTGGGCAATTAAGGTTGCATCTCTGTCTTTCTCTTTGAGTGACTTCACACATTACATTCTTTGGTGTATACCATGGGTGGGCAGCTTCAGAAGGTATGGGGGACAATTTCTGATACATGGAACTCACCAGGGGCCACACCACTGCCTCCACCAAATTGCTGCTGAAATTTGGTAGTAATTCGGCTGCAGCAAAAAAGCCACATTTTCACTTTAAAACCAACAAATGGCCACATTTTCAGTTTAATGCATAATAGCACTCCTGGGCCAGATCTACATCACAAGGTATATCATAGAATCATAGAATAGTAGAGCTGGAAGGGGCCTATAAGGCCATCGAGTCCAACCCTCTGCTCAGTGCAGGAATCCAAGTCAAAGCATCCCTGACAGATGGCCGTCCAGCTGCACCTTGAGTGCCTCCAGAGTGGGATATCATCAAGTTAGCCTTACAGTACTGCTATATTCACAATCCGCAGTCACTACTCGCAGCCAGGGCTGGTGCAAGGCAGTTTGGTGCCCTAGGCAAGATCAGATATTTAGCGCCCCCCCTTCCCACTTGAGCTCTCCCTCCCTCCAGCCCTATGCCCATTATGAAATAAAAGTCAATTGGCAAAACCTAAAAAAATTATTACCCGTATATACTCAAGTACAAGTTAACCCTAATTTAAGTCGTGGCCCCTAATTTCACCCCCCAAAACTGGGAAAACTTATTGCCCCCCAGTATAAGTCTAGGGTGGGAAATGTATGAGGGGAGACTCCCGCCGCCACCCCCAGACACCCCCCGCCACCGTACCTGCACCCGCTGCCGCCGAAGCCCCGACACTGCCAAAGCCCCCCCAGGACCCCCGCCGCCACCGCCAGGCACCGCCAGGCACCCCCCTCCACCCCCAGGACCCCTGCCGCCACCCCCAGACACCCCCACGCCACGCTGTTCCTCTCCGCTCGCTCTTTAAAATTATTTTCCTCCCCCCCCATACCTTTGTCAGCGGCGGCTAGGCAGGGAAGTGGCGCAGCAGCGCGAGGCGCCCGTAGAGCGAGTGGCTGGGCTGCGTCTCCCTGGCAGGGAGACATGTGGAGCCACTCCGCTATTCCTCCGCTCGCTCTTTAACATTATTTTCCTCCCCCCCCCATACCTTTGTCAGCGGCGGCTCGCTCTGCTGGCGCCTTGCGCGCTGCCATGCCGGCTCCTAGGAAGTGATGCCCGTCGCGGCCCCGGAAGTGATGCCCGTCGCGGCCCAGAAGCGACGAGGGCGGCGCCGGCAGCGCCGCGAGCCTCCGCTTACAAACAGAAAGGTAGGGGAATGGCGGAGCAGCTCCACGTGGGTCCCTGGCCATGCTGGCTCCCGGGAACGAAGCAGCATGGCAGCGCGCGAGGCGCCAGCAGAGCGAGCCGCCACTGACAAAGGTATGGGGGGGGAGGAAAATAATGTTAAAGAGCGAGCGGAGGAATAGCGGAGTGGCTCCACATGTCTCCCTGACAGGGAGACGCAGCCCAGCCACTCGCTCTACGGGCGCCTCGCGCTGCTGCGCCGCTTCCCTGCCTAGCCGCCGCTGACAAAGGTATGGGGGGGGAGGAAAATAATGTTAAAGAGCGAGCGGAGGAATAGCGGAGTGGCTCCACATGTCTCCCTGCCAGGGAGACGCAGCCCAGCCACTCGCTCTACGGGCGCCTCGCACTGCTGCGCCGCTTCCCTGCTTAGCCGCCGCTGACAAAGGTATGGGGGGGGAGGAAAATAATTTTAAAGAGCGAGCGGAGAGGAACAGCGTGGCGTGGGGGTGTCTGGGGGTGGCGGCAGGGGTCCTGGGGGTGGAGGGGGGTGCCTGGCGGTGCCTGGCGGTGGCAGCGGGGGTCCTGGGGGAGCGCTGACCCACTTATAAGTCGAGGGGGGCATTTTTCAGCACAAAAAATGTGCTGAAAAACTAGACTTGTATTTGAGTATATACGGTATCATAAACACAAACATACATAAAATTCAACCCAGCTCAGGAAGGAAGGAAGGAAGGAAGGGAAGAAAGAAAGAAAGAAAGAAAGAAAGAAAGAAAGAAAAGCCGCTAGTCCTCCAACATGGGGTGATTCCCCCCCCAACACACTTCGCTCGAAAATTCAGGAAACCTGCCTAATCCGCCCCCTCCTTATAATCCAGGGCTCACGCAGCTGGCGACCCTCTCCAAACACGGGGCGCACGCAGCTCCTGGCTCTCAGCCCCCCACCCGCCCCCGGACGCCAAGCCTCCGCCAATGACGCAGCCAGAGAGCCCCCTCCGGCCTCAAATAGCCCCCACTCGGGGCTCCCGGCAGCCCCTTCCTGCCCCAATGCCATGCGCCCTGGAGGAACTGCAGGGCGCACGGAGCTCTCCAAAGGCGTGCATGCACCTCGCCTAAGCGGCCTCCACAGCCTCGCCTCACCGAGGGAGGGCGCGTCCCCGGAGCTCTTCCCACCGCCTCTCCGAACGCACTTACCGGTGTCGATGCAGCGAGGTGGGCCAGGACATCCTGGGGCTCTGCAGGGCCAGCCAGAGCGCAGCGTTGCGGGCTCCAGCCGGGCACAGGTAGCGCTCGCTGTCCGAGTGGAAGCACTGCTGGATGCGGATGTGGGTGCGCAGCTGGCACCAGAGGTGCTTGGACGGCTTGGCCAGGCTGGCGCCTTCGCAGCTCGGCTCCAGGGCGCGGCACGCGGCGCTGTCAGGCAAAGTTTGGCCGGCGTGCTGCAGCTCGTCAGCTGCCTGCTCCGTACCAGTGGAAAGCCCTTATTATTATATGCATTTTAGCGCTGTATTTTTTTTTCAAGGCGTTTCTGGTGCTCCCTTTAGCCCTGCGCCCTAGGCAGCTGCCTAGTTGGCCTAATGGTAGCACCGGCCCTACTCGCAGCGCACACTTTCATTAAATGTACCAGAGTCATTTCGTTTTGCCGCTCCACACCTAACTCCTTTGCGGTAATACTGAGCATTTCCTTGCACATGCAGGGGAAATGGCTCTTTAAGAGAAAGGGTGTTTTGTGTGTGTTTTTGGTTCATCATCTATGCGAAGGTGTGCACGAGTGAGATTGTTTTTTTAAAGGGGGGGAGTTCTTTCTGCCCACTGCCCCCTCACAAAAAAGAAGCAGAAGGAGAAGGGAAGAGATGAGAGGGTGCTGCTGCTGCCGCCGTCCTCCCGTGGGATCAGCACACCCTTTCCCCTCCACCCAAAACCAAAGCAGTCTTCCTCCCGTGCTAAGTTTCCCAAGCATAAGCTCCATTGAAATCAATGTGATTTACTTCAGAGTAAGGCCATTGAAGATAATGTGATTTAATTCTGAGTAGACATTCAGAGAGCAGCCGTGGTGAAAGCAGGCAGTGGGAAAGCAATCTCGGAGTTGCTGCGGTTTCGATAGGTCCTATTCACTTTGTGATTTACTTCTGAGTAAGGCCATTGAAGATAATGTGATTTACTTCTGAGTAGACATGCATTTTGACTCATTTACACAGTGGGGAAGCACTTACTTTGCAAGAGAGAGAAGCTGTAGGGGAAGAGGGAGAGAGGCAGGAAAGCAATCTCTGCTTTGCCAAGGTTACAGTTTTGGGAGACAAAAGCTGAATGTTCCCCGCCCCTCAAAAACAATTGGCTAAGACAGGCAGGGACAGCACCCAGTGAGCACAGACATAACCATGTACTGCGATAGTGAATGACAGGAAAAACCATAATAAAGGAGCTCCAGGAAATTACGGAACAACGGAAGACTGAAGACGCAAGACAAACTCAACGGGGTCGGGAACTAAAAAGTGAATGTGGAGTGTGCCCCGCAAGTCACAGAAGTGATCCAGTAGTGCAATAACCATTAGTTTAGGCTGCCCCCTGGAAACCCTGGAAGAACACAAATCTGCATTAAATCAAGGTGCGCACTCCCTGCACACTTTGTTTTAAAGCGGGAATGTGGCTTCTTCGCTGCTGCCGCCACTGTACCATCAAAGTTCAGCAGCAATTTGCTGCCAGCAGCAACTTGGGGGTGTGGCACGGGAGTGCAAAAAAAAAAAAGTCCAGAGCGAGCGCATACAGCCCGTGTGTTGCCCTGTGCTGGTGTATACCAAGACATTTTAAGAAGTACACCTAAAAATTTAAAGTGTGAATGAAACAAACCCATGTTTACACACACTTCTATTGAGCATGTAATTAGCTGCAATCAGCTGCAGTTCCGTGTTGCTGTGAGTTCATCCATTTGCAGATCCATGATTCTGCTTAATGGGTGAAATGACACTTGGATAGAAGGCTGTACTGCTTTAACCTACTGAGAAGGAACACAGAGTGAAGACCTTTTTTGAAGCCCTCCCTCTCACCCAATTCCCACTGGTCAGCGGTTTAGAGATTTTCCACCGTCTGAGACCCTGTCGAATTCCAAATCTCTTTATTTATTTTGCACTCGTCTTAGCAGACAAGTCTTGGAAAGCTCTTGCGATATGATCATTTTTCATTTGTTTGCAATAATAAACTGCAAAATATTAATCTGGTCATAAGATAAATATTTTTGAAGGCTCTCAGCTGAGCTGCGAACAGGACCTCCGTGTGTAACAAAAATGTTCTTGAATAGCACCATGTGTTCAATTTTAACTATTGTCATCAGTTGCCTTCCCTCCCTGGGGCTTTGTGTAAGGGCATGCGCACTGTTATTGCTGAAGATCAGACTCCAGTAAGGCCTGTAGGGATGAACATATTCTTTTAAACACAGAGAGGTTGTTCCCATATCACATTTCTTGTACCTCTGGCATTCCAGAAAATGCTTGTTTAGGTGGCAAAATATGGAATCTTTAGATGAGCAAAGCATAGATGGCGCTATGGCTTGGATCTTCCACCCACCTAACATGGTCTTTCTGTGCAGGCATGTTGAAGAAACATGCACACTTGTCACATGAAGGAGCGAGCTGAGTGTACACGGCCTGTATGCATGCATAAATAATTTATGTTATCTATTCCCTCTTTTTTGTGGGCAAAAATTGTTATTTGTTTTATTTATTTAATCAATTCATACACCGATTACTATATCTAAAAAAAATTCTCAAAGTAGTTTACAAAGGCAGATATTAAAAAAGAACATCATAATAAATACAAATATTCATCAATTAAAACATTTTAAACCAAAAACTCAAAACACAACAATTAACAAACTGGGCAGTACAATTAATCGGGGAAGGCCTGGGTAAAGAGATGAGTCTTTACAAGGTGACTAAAATGTGCCTCAGTCGGCACCTTCCAAATACCAGCAGGGAGGGCATTCTATAAGGTGGGCACCGCCACAGAGATTATACAAACCATTCACACATACAAAAATGCCACTTATTTTTAAAGGAATGGTGGGAGTGTGCAAGCATCCATCCTTTTCTTCAATGTGGCTACAGAAGGGAAGCTTCAAGTAGATAAACTAGGTCATTATCAAATTCCATAATGTTTTGGAAGGAGACTGATGGCTGATTTAAATGTCATAGAGGCCACTGAAAACACTTACCCTTGGTTACATTCTGTAGCAGCTGTAATGTTTAAAAGGCTCTAAACCCATGCTCCAGTCCATAGGGCAAGAGCCTTTTTAAAAACATGACATCCACCACCACATAGGGTATGAACACTTTCAAAGCACTTAGCAGCATCCATGATAGATATAACATTTAAAATTGGTGCTGCTAATGCAAAGGTGCAGAGTGGCTTTCTAGATTGTGGTCAAAATGCATAGATTTGAGGCCATTTTCAATGATGATTGAATATTATTTCCATGTCAGTAGATCTAGGAAGAGCTTCAAGTTGGCAATGCTGTGTAAAACATAGCTAACAACAACATCAGTATTCCTTAGCAATGGTTGGAGTTCAATTGCCCCACAGAGAAGGATGTTGACCAAGTTCTCATGATGTAAGCATTATGAAAAGCCTCCCTTTTCATCTACATTGTGTATTTCTGCTGCACACTTATTGGGAAATAAAAAAACTTAGCCACCATAGAAATAACTTGGTAACCTCTGGGTTGGATTACTGCGATGTGATCTATGTTGGACTGGGACTCTGGAGATCTGGGTTCTAGAACCCTCTCAGCCACGAAGCTCACTGGGTGACTTTGGGCCAGTCACTGACTCACAGCCCAACCTACCTCACAGGGTTGTTGTGAGGATAAAATGGAGAGGAGGAGGATTATGTAAGCTGCCTTGGGTTCCTTGCAGGAAAAAAGGCAGGGTATAAATATAAATAAATAAATAATAAATTTAAATACTGTCTGGAAACTTGAATTGGTTGAACATGCAGTGCTAGATTCTTGAAGAGGATTAGCCAAAGTATGCACATAAACACACCTTTTGGGAGAAAATATGTTCAAAAATATGCATCCTGTGGAAAAAAAATATCTTCAAAATGATGTATTTAAATGTGCAGATTTTTTTTAAAAAAAATACAGATTAATGTGGATGTGGGACTGAACAAATGTATGAATGACCATGTGCAAAAGTGCCATTGACTGGAAACAGGCTGGTCCATTGTTCCTTACTCCTGACATTCAGAAAGATGCCTAAGATTCCAATTCTGTATCCAGAAACCAGAGAGTAAGCCCCAGTGAACTCAATGAGCATAAATGCTACATCTGAGTATAAATGCTTAAGATTGCACTGTAAATTTCTCTATTTACTAGACCTTCTGGAGGGAACTAAAGGCTGTAGTAGTGGCAGCTGCCTGCAATTTCCAATGTGATCCCTCATTTATTTTTGTTGGTTTAAGTGTAACATATTTTAAATATGTGAGAGATAGATAGATAGATAGAATTTATTTATTAATATTATTATTCACCACCATCTTTTATCCAGCACTATTGTCTACGAAGTACAATAGAGTCCTTCCGCCATAACATTTCCTTGTCAGAGATTGTTCTTCTTTCCACTCTCCAGGAAATACTAAATGAAGCCAAGAGAAGGTAATTTGCTGTAAGGCCACCCATCGAGTTCAGGTTGTACTCCAATTCTGCACCCACTGCCTATGCTGTTGCATAATTAAAATAGAAACTCACAAAACAGGGCTTTCAACATGATAAATACTGTATTAGTGAAGATGCCATAAATATAAAATGGTCACAAAATGGCTTACTCCT
Source organism: Shinisaurus crocodilurus (assembly GCA_021292165.1). Classification (NCBI taxonomy): domain Eukaryota; kingdom Metazoa; phylum Chordata; class Lepidosauria; order Squamata; family Shinisauridae; genus Shinisaurus; species Shinisaurus crocodilurus. Next base: position 107,147,084 of record CM037877.1, read on the forward strand.
AGCAAAACCATGGATGGCCAACTTCCGTATTCCTAAGAGCCACTCTCTTCTTCAGACAGAAGTGCAGGGTCCAGGAGTACATTTTGCTGTACAATACAACCTCTTCATTGGTGGTTGAACAATATAATAAAATTCATGCCACCCACTTGAACGTGCTATAATTCTGTAACACATGCACTCAGCACAACAGCATTATGTACAAAGAGTGGTGTAAGATTAAAGCATGGAATAATCAACAGCCTATGGGAAAGCATTTGTTTTCACACTAATGTTACATCAGTCCTTTGAGTTTTGTACACAATGCTGCTGTCACTCCAGAATTGTAACACCTTTACCCTTGGGTTTGTATATATAAACTAAGATGTCAGAAGCTGTTCCATCCCAAGTATTCCAATGACACTTGCTTACACAGCCATGAAACCCCAAGGAATTTAGGCACACCCTCTTGCTCCCTTGCTTGGTTCACTCATGTGACTGATACTATGTATTTGCAGAAAGGTCTTCCCTGTTCTTCTCTGCATTGCCAAGAAAGGGGCCATGTTATTTACATTCACACAAACTTACAGTCCCATGACCTTCCAGGTCCATGGAAAAGTCTGTGCATGTTAACTACTAGCTTGTGGTGAACTTGTGCATATCATCTAAATCCACATGCAGGACTCAGGTTTTGACAAGCTATCATCAACATTGCTTTCTAAGGAGATGCACACAACCAAACTACCAGCAGTCTGAGAGGCAACATGCATAGGCTTTTCCAGCCTTTTTCTGATGGCTGCCTAAGATGATAACTTCTGAAATTGCTTTGACCCCCCCCCTGCTATGCACACACACACACACACACACACACCACAGAGGAGTTAAATCAGAAATGAGAGGAGTGAAATCAGAAATTGAGGCAAGCTGAAATTGAGAAGAGATGGCCAATGGTCTTTAAGATCATTCGCACAACTGTTGGCTCCACTGTTACGTGGATCGGCTCACTGTGGTGAGAACTAAAAAAGCCTCACAGGGTTGGTTTTCCCGTTTCAGTGTGGGCCTTTTGCTTCTTTATTGTAGTAGCCTGATCTTGCAGAAGCAGCTGCTATGTTTGAGCCGCATGATACGCCATAGGAAATTACAATGCTCTGTGTCCCTATTCAATATTATATTTTAACAAAGGAAATGATTAGCAAAGACATAAATAGATATTCCAGAAGCAAAAAAGGAATCAATCTATTTTTTGCCCTCAACTGTTTTGCATCCTTTGACAAAGTAAAGAACAAGCAAGTATAGAATAAAACATCTGACTGGGTCTCTCTACAGCGAGTATTTTTTAATTAGCCAATATTTTTCAAACTGCAAGTTAACTCTTTGGTGGAAAAAGCCATAATCTCCAATGGATAGAAGGCATAATTATAATCATTACTGTGAGACTAGAACAGATCTTTTAAAAGCAGGAGTTATTCCTTGGCCACATTTTCAAACTGAGAATTTGTTTTTTTCAGTATAGATATATGGAAAATCAGTTTCTCTAATATTTGGACAGAAATTATTTTATTATACAGTACTCAGGGGCAAAAAAACCCACTGAGAGTATGTTTTTCTTTAGTTCCTGCTTTTCCCCCTTTCTTTTTTGTTGTTGTTATATTATAAATAAAAACAATGAAAAATGTAATAATAAAAAAGGAAACTATTGGGGAGGGGGAATCAACAGTGGCCAGAATCCCAGATTTAAGTTAAAAATGCCCCAGTTCATTACTCCCATCACCAGGATGCTTTAGGACACCTTTCCCCAACCTGGTGCCTCCAGATGTGTTGGATGGCAACTCCTATCATGCCCATGGAAAATGGGAGGATTGGAAAAACAAGAACCATACCTAGAACCCTGTAGGGGGGGGGGGTTCTCTCCAGCACTGCCACCACCTATGGGGAAACTGATCCTTCACTGGACAATCCCACCTCTTCATTTATTTTATTTCTTTATTACAGTTTGAATCCCTGCAATAACTAATATTCTCTGGGCGGATTACAAATAATAAAAAACAATTAAAAAGCTCCACATATAGCACATTGTAGTAATCCAACCGGGAGGTTACCAGAGCGTGGATAACTGTTGCCAAGTTCTCTCTGTCCAGATAGAGCCTCAGCTGGTATATCAACCTAAGCTTATAAAAGGCTGCTCCTGGCCACCTGGGCCTCAAATGACAGTGATGGATCTAGGAGCAACCCCAAGCTGTGTGCCTGATCTTTCAGGGGGAGTGCAACCCCTCCAGGGAAGACTGAATGCCATTTAACCAGGCAGATGAACCACATGCTAACAGTACCCCCATCTTGTCTGGATTGAGCTTCAGTTTGTTGGCCCTCATCCAGTCCATTACCCTGCCCAGGCACTGATTCAGGACATCCACTGCCTCACCTGGATTTGATGTAAAGGAGATGTAGAGCTTGGTCATTGTCATTGACATATTGATGGCAGGGATGGGGACTCGGACTCCAGGACTCGTGAGTCAGACTGAGTCCCGCCTGTGACTCGAGTCGCACTTGAGTCCCAATATTTTTAATGGGACTCGAGACTCGACTCGGGACTCGAGACCAAGGACTCGTCAACATCCCTGCTTGATGCCACCTGCAGGTGCTGTCTGGACCTAGTAGTTGCAGTAACAATCCAAGTTTATTTTTTAAAATCATTTTCCTAATGCAACCTTTCAGACATTTTGGGTTTGGCTGCCTCTCCCTGCCTGTTTGGGGTTCCCAGCCTCCTCTGCCTGCCTGGTTATTTTGGGTTTGTCTGCCTGGTCTTTTCTTGTCAAAATCAGTGGCAGAGTTTTGAGATAAAAAGGCACACTTGCAGGGATGGGGACTCGGACTCGACGACTCGACTCGCGAGTCCGACTGAGTCCCCCCTTTGACTCGAGTCGAGTCCCACTCGAGTCCCAATTTTTTCAATGGGACTCGAGACTCGACTCGGGACTCGAGCCCAATGACTCCGCCACCGCCGCCACCGCCGCCACTCACGTCACCACCGTCGCTGTCTCCCTCGCCGCCACCCGCTCGCAGCTACCGCCGCTGCCATCACACGCCATGCCGCCATCACGCCGCCACCACCACCGCACTCAGCCGCCCGCGCCGGTCCCGTCATCACTTCCGGCGCGGCGGAAGTGACGCGCCGGGACCCTGCTCCGGCGCGCTTGGCCGCCGCCGCTTTAAACAGAGGCATACAGTGGCATACGATGGCGGCGGCATACGATGGCGGCTGCTGCGAGTGGGTGGCGGCGAGGGAGATGGCGGCGAGCAGGAGGCGGTGGCGGCGAGGCGGCGGCAGCAGCGGCGAGGCGGCGGCGGCGGCAACTCGAGCGGCACGGAGAACACTCTCCGCGCCACTCAGAAGAGCGAGATCGGGCCGCGCCGCCGCCACGGAGAACTACAAACCCAGGGAGGGCTCGTAATGCGTCCCTGGTGTGCAGCGGCGGCGGCAGGAGCAGGGACGAGGGAAGGACCCGCCTATGGTAAGTGGGGGCGGCGGCGGCCGTGGCCCATGGAGGGAGCGGGAGGGTCTCCGCGGGAGGAAGGGCAGCTCTTCTTCCTCTCGCGGAGACCCTCCCACTCCCTCCATGGGCCGCCGCTTTGGGAGTGACTCGGGACTCGTGACTCGACTCGAGTCACCATTTTGGACCTTGGACTCGAGACTCGACTCGAGACTCAGGTCCAAAGACTCGTGACTCGACTCGTGACTCGAGGCCAAGGACTCTTCAACATCCCTGCACACTTGTGCCTAGAATTTATTTAAGCCACACATCTGAAGTAGCCTTATTTTGTTGGGGAAAAACCCCATGGATTTTAATAGGGACTCGTGGAGTCAGCTTTGGGAGTGACTCATGACTCACCAATTTGGACCAAGGACTCGGACTCGGACTCGAGACTCGGGTCCAAAGACTCGTGACTCGACTCGTGACTCGAGAACAAGGACTCTTCAACATCCCTGAATTTGATGGCACCTCAGTCCACATCCACAGGAAACCAATGGGGTTTCTTATTTATCGCAAATACTTCTATTTCAGGGCCTAAGGAACTCTCTGCCACTATAACTCAAGAGTTCCACAAGCTGACCCTTTTCTGCTGCCACCAATTCTCTTAGAATACTTTAAAACCTCCTAGTAGCTGGTATAAGAGACTTAGGCATGAGATGAGCACCAACACTAGAGACAAGATGAACTATTAAACAATTTATTAAAGGAATATTTTGTACATAAGGGATTACTAATTTTTACTTTGGGGTTTTCAAAAGACTGCTTAGTGACAATTGTTCAGGACTCAAGAGACACTGTTGCTGCTACAAGGCCCTTAATGACTTCTTTTACCTCAGACCAAATTCCCAAAACTGCCACCCCAGCCAACTACCCTCACAACCAGGTCCAGCTCCTGGGTACAATCTTTCTCTGACTCCCAAAGCTCCTCCTGCTGTGCTACTGGCTGCTTGGACAGTCTATTTTGGGTTTTTACTGCCTGCTTGAGTAACGTTCTTCTAGCAAGATCTTAGGACAGCCTCCTGGCATAACACAGCCACCTGCTCCCTAGTCCTGTTCTTCACTGTGGTTCTCCCACAGAGAAGGAATAGCTTAATATTCAGGCCTTAGCTATTCACTTTCCCCTCAGCTTTCTCCTAATCCTTCCATAACACCACACTCCAACCAGCAGCCCACCGACTGACTCCTTAACTGTCAGCTATCAACTCTTCAACTGTCATTTTCCAACTGCTCTTTTCTACTAGCTAGAATCCACAGCCAATCAGAATTGAATTTACTTGATCCAGGCCCTATCCAACATTATTCAAAGTGATTCTCTCTCTCTCTCTCCCCTTCAGAATATCACTAAGCAACTGCTACACAGGCCTTTGACAGTAAGAAAACAAGGCCTCAGGTCTACTCAGAGACACTGTAGCCTCACAGAGGTCTCACAGAGTAAACATTACATAACAACAACAGTTACATACAGGGCATTTCTTCACAAACCCTAACCCATCCCCATCCCAAGAACCATCCCATTTTCTTTGTTGACTCACTAGTGCTATTCATTATTGGCAGGAGGACTAGGAGCAGTGAATCCAATGTATTTTGGGTTTTCATTTTAGTTGTGCAGCATGCTAACTTGCAAGTTTATTTATTATTACATTTATTTATACAGCACCATCAGTGTGCATGTGCTTTACAGTGTTCCACAAGGAAAGAGTGGACAAGTCTCAGAACACCTGATCTAAAAACAACAACAACAACAACAACAGACAAAAGAGAAGAAAAGAGGTGAGGTGAGGGCGAGATGTGTACATCATGGAGCACATTCTGGTGAAAATAGTGGCTTAAGACACAACCAACCAACCAACAAAAAACATCAAATGCTAGATGGGGTGAATATAAATGATTTTCAAACAGCTCCTTTCAGAATTGATATGAAGCACAGATGAATTTAGCATTCTCTCAATGAAATTCCACACCAGTGTTAAGAACCTGGCTTAATCTAACCCAACTCCCCTTTGTACCTGCTGAAAGCAAATCACAAAGTAACAGGAAACCCCTGTTATATAGCTTGAAATTGCAGCCAGGAGGACTTACCAGCTTCTGTATCAAAACAGTCTGACAGTATCTTATTCCAGATTTCTTCATGAACCATGACACCAAGGCATGATTGTAAGCCTGCGGGCAGGGACTGTCTTGTTAATTGTTGTAAACCGCCCAGAGAGCTTCGGCTATTGGGCGGTATAAAAATGAAATAAATAAATAAATAAATAAATAAATAAATAATAAGGCATGGAGAAGGAACCATTGTGTAAACTCTATACCTAGTCACACAGCAATGAATCCTTGCCTGAAAATGCTGATATCAGTACTACAGCTGGGGAATATCAATACTACAGCTACATTCTTCCTCATGCATGCATTTTATGAAATAGCATATTTTTAAAATGAGCAATCTGATAATAATTCAAATGTGTAATTGGATGAAATTCACGTATTCTGAAAAATGGAGCATATAGAGATAATCAAAACACCCTTGGCAGAACTTCCACCTCACCCCACCTTGTTGGTCATCTTGTTACCTTGCCAAGTGGTGAAGAAAGTTATACCACATGCAAGGGGGAACAGTGACAAAATGTTGCACTGATGAATGCTCCTGTTCAGGGTTCCAACGGGCCAGCCATAATAACCTCTTCAAGGATACTCCATTCCATCCCCCCGTTTTCCATTTCCCCCGACTCCAACAGTCACCCTGCATTCTGTGGCCACTGAGCATGCTCAATCCTCACTGGGGTTTTTTCTTTAAAAAAAAAAATCTACTTCTGTCACCTCCCTGGGTGGTACTGTTTTGGCTACACAAATGAGTGGAATTTGGACTGTGTGTTTCTGTGTGTCTGTTCCACACCAGGGATGGATGAGAATTTTGTTTGGTTTGTGTGTGCTTTATACAAATTTACCAAAATTTGCAAATTTCTTCTAAAACAGGATGGAAAGAATGTGAAATTTAAAAAAAAAAATCAAATACAGGAGAAACCAAAACTTGAGATCATTTTTTTTTCTTTGTAATATGGCAGAAACAAAAAAATGACATTCTCACCCAGGCACAGGGCTTTGAGGGCTTAGCTCCCTCATGGCGGCGGCTCCTCTCTCAACTGTCACCACAGCGGCCATTCCAGCAGGCTGAAAGGAGGGAGATGAGAGAGAGCGCAGGGCCATTCCACCAGCCCTGCCAGGAGTATTAATTAATATTCCCCCTTCTTCCCTCCCCATTCTTTTTTCCTTGTGTGTCGTGTCTTTTTAGATTGTAAGCCTGCGGGCAGGGACTGTCCTTGTTAATTGCTGTAAACCGCCCAGAGAGCTTCAGCTATTGGGCGGTATAAAAATGAAATAAATAAATAAAAGTCTGGGTTTGAATCCCTGTGTATTCAACCACAACTGTGGTGCTGAATTAGGGTTGCCACCTCATTATTATTTTTTACAAGCTCCTCATCTTTAACAGCTACATGGCAGGCAGGTGCAACATGGCCCTCTGCATGCTGGGAAAAGCTGTAGTACCTACTGAATTTGTACAGATGGGTGAAAATTTCATTTTGGTTTGGTTCTGATATGAATTTACCAAAACTCAGAAATTGCTTCATATTCAGGATGAAAAGATTGTGTGATTTTTAAAAAAGAAATTGAATGTGTGAGAGAACAAAACTGACAGATTCATCCATCCTTAGTATCTCTATATATACACACAAAATGGTATCAGGTACAGATGTATGATAAATGATAAGTTAGCAACCACCTTTTAATTTCAGTACTAATCTAATGAAGAAGGAGTTCACATTATTGAAGCTCCTTGAAATATTATACTCCTCTACTGCTCTCTCAAAAAGTTCTCAAAATAATTCACAACAAAAATGTCACTAAAACGTAATATCTATTGATCCTGATATTTTAAAAGACCCTAATTAAGTTGTACTTCACATCAAATGGGCAGTTAGACAAGCCTTTATCATGAAATCACTTTTACATCAGGCTGCCATTGACATTTCAGAAACTTCCGATGGAGACTGCTAGTATGGCTGGGTGGCCAACAGCACATTACACCATGGATCTCCATGGTCTTCTTGACCAAATTTAAAAGGTTTGGCTTGTATCCTACAAAGTTCTCAAAGAGTTTGGCTTATCATACTCAAGTTGGCCCTCATTTGCTGGTTCTTTCACTCACCCACCCTCACTGTACTGTTAGAGGCCCACTAATAAGCATGTACTGTTAACCAAGGTGTGGGACTCAGGAATGAGCATGGGGTTACACATCACCCCTGCTCCTGCCAATCCCCCACCCATATGCATAGAGAGGACATTTACACAGAACCTATCACCAAGCCAGATTCAAATTTTTGTTGTTGTTGTTGTTTTCATTTATATACTGTTCAATAGCTGAAGCTCTCTGGGCGGTTCAAAACAATTCACGAAAACACGGGCTTCCCTGTGGCCCTGCTTTCCCTCTCATATCCAAGGGCGGGGTGGGGGCAGTCCAACTGGAGCAGGCTCTTAAGTTCCCTCTGCCTACTCCTGCCTCTTTTGCTCTTCTTCTTCCCCACAGGGCCGTTGATGTCAGTTAGCCCTGTGTGGGGGGCAGTCCAACTGGAGCAGGCCCTGATGTTCCCCTTGCCTGCTCCTGCCTCCTTCGCTCCTTCTTCTTTCCCACAGGGCTGTTCATGTCAATTAGCCCTGTGGGTGGGGGGCAGTCCAACTGGAGCAGGCCCAAATGAATCTAGGAACTCAAACTCAGGGCCTGAGTATAAATTGTTGCAAGAAACACTGGTGTAAAGTGTTCCCATGGCAAACAGGTAAAATGTAGAAGTAATGCAGGCATGGCCTGTATACATCTTTATACACCTGTGTACAGGCATCTGGCCCAATCAGGTCTCCCCAGATATCTGTTCACAGGCAATTAAAGATGCATTTATTACTTGCACACTGCCTGCTTCTGTGGTGGGAAATACTGAGGCAGTGATCATGCGTGGGCATCCCTCACTTGGAGAACTTAGTTTTAAGTTCTCGTTAAGGGTGTAGGAGCTTTACCCACTCATTTTGACATGGGTGGGTAATGGTCACACATAACCTCAACCCCAAGTAGAGGTATACAATGTGATTCACACCCATGATAATAGGGGGCAGTAGACAGGCGTACCACTATTCTGCAGCCCAATTCTTAATGGGTGGTTCCATTGTACATCTGCATAACCTCCTTGGAAGCAACATAGAACATTTTCTTCTTCCCTTTGGGCTGGAGGTCTTGTTAAGAGGAACAATCCCCTTAAAGCAATGGCTGTCAGGAGGTATGGCTGCAATGTTTTCCATCTGCCTCATTCATAAGCAACAGTCCTCAAAACAAAAAAGCAAACAAACAGATTTATAGAGGACTAATAAAACTATCTCATTATGCATCTTCTCGCTCCGTCTTGAATCAGCAGTTCCAGAATGTCCCCTGGGAAAAGAGCAAATAAGACCATACTTACAATGTTCCTCTTTCCCCCTGAGCTTGGCTAGAAGAACTAACATACTCTTGTATATAAAAACAAATTAGAAAGGAAACAGAAAACAAATCTAACACATGGTAGCCAGGCAAAATGCTGGCGTGGAATTGCAGCTCAGAGCGCGACAGCCCCAGATACGCATTTAGACATCTGTGACAAGTATCATCTGTGTCCTCATCTGTGTCAAGCAATTGCCCTATTACGTGTTCGTGCAAGTGTACAAAACACACAAAGATACAAACTCTACTCCACACATCTAGTTTATATCAGTCTGTGTGTGTTTTGCTTCGGACTCACTGCTTTTGCTGATGAAACTGAATTATGCATGTGAACACAATTCTAAAAATGCATATCCACTTCAAGCTTGTGCATGAGTGGGTGAGAATATTCTGATTCAACAACAATTAGCTTGGGATTCTCAACATTAAAGGTTAAGGGCAACTAAGGTTAAGGTCAAATAAGATGTTTTAATTCAGGCCAGCACACCAATTCAGGCCTCGTGGATGCAACTCACTAGCTATGTAATGGCAGAAGCACACCAGGAGCTTGACAAACTTTTTAAAAACTTTTATTTATTTATTTGACATATTTTTATGCCACTCCTCAGCCAAAAAGGCTCCCAGAGCAGCTTACATATAATCAATTAAATAAGACAGTCCCTGCCCACAGACTTACAATCTAAAAGACACGACACACAAGGAAAAAGGAATCGGGAGGGAAGAAGGGGGGGACTGCTGCCTGCCTGGGACTGTATGAACAGGATGGTTAGCCAGGCATCTGGCTGGCTACTGTAGATGGCGGATGGGTTGTCTCCAATGTAGTGGGGAGGGATGGGGGAGAAAGACATTCAGGGTGCAATTCTCTGAGGCGTAACCATCCAAACTACAGGCATCCTATGCAGAGTGGGAAGAGTGCATAGGGGAAGGTCACCTCTTTGCTCTTCCCACTCTGCAAAACTGCTAGAGTGCTGATTTCGGCTGTCTAACTGTGGCACTTCCGGAGAGGAAGGGAAGGAGGCTGAGGCCCCACCAGGATATGTTGTATCTTGGTGGTGCCAGTCTTCTCCCCTCCCTGCCCTGCAGAATGCCCATTAAACCCCTTCTCCAAAGTCATTTTGTGACCTCGGAGAAGCAGCCGGCAAAGTTCTTTCTGCACCAGCTGTGAGGGACGAGGGTAGGGGGATCCCAGTGTGGACCCCCAGCTCCAAGGTTGGAAAATCGCTCCAACCTTGGAGCTGGGAATCCAAACAATCCTATGCCCCCCTAGACACTGTCTAGGGGCCATAGGATTGCTCTGTCTGTTAAATTCATTAATGTGGACGAACCTAATTTTGCACTTTCAAACCACTATTTTGCACTATTTCTAACCACAAATTCAGTTAGCATTCAAAATTTGCAGTTTCCTGAAATTTGCAATTAATGGCACAATCCTATGGCCCTCCAACCTTGTCTGGGGGGCCATAGGATTGGGCATAGAAGCTCCTGCAACCTTGGGAATTTCTTCCAAGGACGCAGCACCGCAGTGAATGCAACATACACATGCATGCAGCATACATCACAGTGTCACACTCAGTAGGGAGTTGTTATTGGTTGAAGTGCCTTTTTGAACATGCAAAGGGCCAAATTTGATGCAACATGAGGTGATCCATGACCAGTTCTCTCTTTTTCTCTTGTAAAATTAGCAACAGGAGATGAGGGCATCTGGACTGCAATTAGAGCTCTGAAGGGTTTGTCCCCATGCCATTGTCCTAATTTCCCACTCACTCCAAAATCTGCTATTTGCCCAGGGGAGGGAGGAATTCAGATCAAGAACCCTGTACGGCTCCGGTCCAATATATCTCAAGGAGCAACATCAAGTAGGCCGCTCAACAAGATCTGCTACAGACAGGCTTCTCCCTGTCCCATCAGCCAGATAAACCACGCTGGTGGGGACTAGGAGGAGGGCCTTTTCTGTGGCAGCCCCCAATTTATGGAACTCTCTCCCCAGTGACCTCCGCCATGCCCCTTCCTTGATTAGCTTCCGCCGTGCATTAAAAATGTGGCTTTTCAGGCAGGAATATGGAGTGGGTTAGGATTTTTAAGTTTTGTTCTGTTTTTAATTGTGTTTTATACTGTGTGTGTGTGTGTGTGTGTGTGTGTGTCCCTTGTATTTTATTGGATTGTAAATCGCTCAGAGTGGCCGGATGTCTGGCCAGATGGGCAATTCATAAATAGAATAAATAAATAAAATAAATAAGAAAGTGATAAGGCAGGAGGATTTGCCAGTGCCATGGCAGTCTAGGGATGTATGGATTCTGTTAAATCCGTTCCATCTGCATTGTGAAGATTGTCAAGCATTCCATTGTCTGCTCATTGACAGACTTTTTTCATTTTCCCAAACTTGCGTTCGTGTGCACTTGTGCAAATTCACACTTGCGAAAATGCACAAATCCCCCCAAAACTGCCCAGAAAGCTTTGCCTATTGGGTGGTATAGAAATTTAATAAATATTTTTTTAAATGCACAAATCCCCCCCCCCCCATGTGCATGTTCATGCTTCAGCCAGGGGGGGGGGATGTGATATTTTTAAAAAATCATATTTTTTTATATGACTGCATTTGTGTAAAATTCCAGAAAGTTTAAAAAATGCTCTGCAAGTCTGCAGAATCTGTGCAACTCAGGAAAAGCCGGTCTGCTGCAGAATCTGCAGGTCGGATTCCTAGAAATCTGAACCCATTTGAATCCATAGCAGACATCCCTGGCCATGACCTCTGTCCAATTCAGCAGGTTCCACACCTGCTTTTAAATAGGCAGTGTGGCATTGTGGTCAGACTGTTGGACTGGGACTTGGGAGATCCGGGTTCTTGTTCCCACTCGGCCATGAAGCTCACTGGGTGGGCCAGTCACTAACACTCAGCCTAATCCACCTCACAGGGTTGTTGCAAGGATAAAAATGGAGAGGAGGAGGACCATGTGAGCCTATTGGGGTTCCTTGCAAGAGGAAAAAATGGGGGAATGTAAATGTAATAAATAAATAAATAAAATCCAGCAGGAAACCCGATTATAGATCTCCCAACATCACATTTAGTTTGATCCTCATTGGCGACCTCAGTTTTGCCTTTGGATAATGCGTGAATATCAGGAGTTACATTCCACATTAAAAAAAAAAAAAAAAAGCGGATTTACAGAATGATGCTATTTTTCATCTTCACTCTCTCTTTGGTCCTCATACACCATAGAAAATTGTCGGCACAGGACAGAATACAATATCGCATTTCTGAAGAGCTCTTTTATCTCCCCTGATACTAGTTCTGCATATTTCATACCTGAAGCTGTATGTTTATTATTTATCTGATTGATTGATTGATAAAAAGAATAAAAATAACCAAAATAAAATAAAATAAAAACTTAGGTAACCATAAAACAAATACATCAAACTCACAATAAAAAACACATAAATAAAAGAATAAAGACAGCACCTAAGCAAACAGACCAGCTCACATGCCAAAGGCCTGCTTGAATGGAAACATATTTCCCTGCTGGTGGAAAGACAGTAGAGAAGGAGCCAAACTTGTCTCCTTTGACAGGGAATTCCAAATGCTGGGAGCAGCCACCAAGAAGGCCCTCTCTCACGTCCCCACCAAGAGTGTCTCTAATGGTGGCTGGACTGATGGAAGGACCATCCCCAAAGATCTTAAAACCTGGGCAGGCTCATATGGAGAAGGCAGCATACAGAAAGATCTTGTCTTTTCACGCTGGATAAATAGCTACTCCAACCATACATATAACTGGTTTTATACTCACAATTAGGAAAAATGAAATAATATGCCTTTAAGGAAAATATCCACACTTTCACCACCATGCAAGGGTGTTAACTGGGAACTTGCAGTGGTCTACACATGCAGCACAATGGGGTGATGGAGTGGGGAACCACATTTTTGAAAACACCCTTATGTGTTTGTTTTTTAAAGTTCTTAGCAAATGTTCCCAGCAAAGTTCCTACTAGCACAGTAGGACGAGGGCTTGGCTCAATATTTTTTCTTCCCTAGTGTGATAAGGTTGGATTAATTATAGGGATATATATAGAGGGGGGGGGAGAGAGAGAGAGAGAGAGAGAGAGAGAGAGAGAGAGAGAGAGAGAGATTACTTGTTGGAGATTTCAAAATGGTGTCTCTCACCTTCAGTCTCAAGTGCTACCATTCAGAATTCTACCCCTGTCTTTTCCTGATGCATAACTCAGACTTAATCATATGTATGCCATGTGGCCTTCAGTACCCACATCTACTTATTTCCCAGATGAAAACTTCAAAATTACAGGATTTGCATTTACCCCTCCAGAAACATCTCGCCAAAACTTCTGTACACTGTGGACTAAACTGGTTTCAAGAAGTGCAGCAGAGAAGGAAGTGTGGAAGCTTTCTACTGGATTGCCATGTACCAGGCCAGAATTAATTATACCTCAGTCATCCCAGCCCACACTTAATTATATCAACCCTGGGATTAATTATACCTATCTTACCCCCATCAGATATGTATCTAGTTTGCTTTTCTGTGACATGCAGTGTTCTCAGTAAGATTTTTGTTAATGCAAAATCCTAATATTTAATTTGTACATTGCTATAAATTAAGTATGCCACTCCTTGAACTATGGGCACACATAAGATACTGAAAACATTTATCATGTTCCCTCCAATCCCTTTGTGGGAAGTGGAGGTGAGGAATGTCATGATTAGAGAAGTCAGGGCTCAGAAATATGAGTGATGGGGGCTCATCATGATGATTGCCTGAAATACAAGGCAGAAGGCAATCTTTATGATCCCCAAATTCTTCTCTGGCTCGGATTCAAATTACTATTCTTCGGGAACTATTTTCCCAGGTCTTCTTGCATCAGGCATGCCGCACAGCAGAAAATCAGGCTCCAGAGGGGAGAAGGGACATCCATCCATCCCTCCTTCCATCTCACTGTGTGTGTGTGTGTGTGTGTGTGTGTGCGCACGCGTGTCTCCTAGTGAAACAGCAGCAGTATTCAGCTAAGTGGGTGGAAGGGAGAGGATGAAGTTTGGAGAATCACGGGTGACAGGAAGAAGGCCATAGCTCTGTTGTAGAACCCATGCTTTGCATGCAGAAGGTCCCAATCCCTAGCATCTCCAGGAAGGGCAGGAAGCACTCCTGCCTGAAACCGTGGAGAGCTGCTGCCAGTCCGTGTTGACAGTATTGGCCTAGATGGACCCATGGTTTGACTCAGTATAAGGTAGCTTCCTATGTTCCTTATGTTTGGGGACTAGCTAGGAGGGATGGGGATCAAACCCTGTAGTATCCCCAATCAGAGGTATGATGTGGTCCAAATAAATTCTGACTGGATTGAATGAAGACAAACTATATCCCGATTTTGAGGAGAAACAAGTTCCCATGAGTCCAATAAGGCCTGCTCAAGTAAGTGTGCATAAGATTTCATTTCAGCCTAAGCCCCAGGGCCGGTGCTACCATTAGGCCAACTAGGCAGCTGCCTAGGGTGCAGGGCTAAAAGGGGCGCAAGAAACGCCTTGAAAAAAAATACAGCGCTCTCAAGTGGGAAGGGGGGGCGCTAAATATCTGATCTTGCCTAGGGCACCAAACTGCCTTGCACCGGTCCTGCTAAGCCCCATTCATTTTCAGTAGGAAAGAGTTAAGCACAAGCTTAAACTGTCCCTGTTGAAATCAATGGAGTTTCAAATGTACTTTAGTGATTTTATTTATACAGTCACAGACCTGTAAAATACAGATGAGTTATCAAACTTCAGATAACATAAACATGGCAGAAGGCATAGTGCAGCACAATAGTTGTATGCATGCTTCAGTCTACACAATTTAAAATCACTTGAGCTCTATTTCTTCTTCTTCTTTTAAAGAGCTATCCTTCTGGTAATATGCCCATCTTCTCCTTCCATAGAAAATTGCAACAAAGCACCCATTGGTCTATCAGGCAGATGCTTTAAAAGTGAAAGAATCAAATCCTTCCTAATACCATTGCAATATTTACAGTAGAACATAACACAGAATAAAACATAACATGTTAAAGGGTTTCCAGATAGCCCTCATCATTTTCCAGTGGAACCCCATTAAATTGGCCATCCATTAGTACTCCTGACAAGGAATTGCAATGGGCCAGCATGAGAGTTTTTCCAAATCTAGGCAGGGTGAAAATATTTAACTACTTGTTAGGCTGAAAAAAGTTCCAATGATCCAATCCTGGGGAGCAAGAACGTACTTGGGCGTTGATCAGATCATGCTCATGGATGGTCACTGAAACCAAAAGGCCTGACAGCCCAATCAATTTAATGCTTCAAATTGCAATGTAGGTCTCACACACACACACACACACACACCCCTGTGCACACAAAAAAGAAAAAGAAGAAAAGAAGCTCGTTTTCAAGATGGTTTTAGCTAAAGTAATATTTTGAAGAAATGTAAGCCATATGAACTTGTAATTGTTGTCTGTAAAAATAGCAAAGATGGTGCATGTGGTCAAAGGGGGTTGTAGAGAGCAGTAAAGAAATGAAGAGATCCAGGGCCTACCAAAAAGTGAAATTAGATGGCAAGTAACATGCTGATATTTCAAGGATAAATTTAACAAGCAATAAAACATTGGGGGGAGCGGGGGAGAGAATCAATGCCTAATTATTTTCAGCCAACATATAACTGGGGTATGAAATTCACTGCTGCAAGATGTGGTGATGATCACCATCTTAGCTGGTTTTCTTTCTTTTTTAAAGGATTAGACTAATTCATGGAGGAGGAGACAGTATACTGCTAAATATTCAGGGCTGGGTCGGCCCAAGACATTTTGCTGCTTGAGATGAAAGACAGAATGGTGCCCCCTCAGTCACAGCAGGATAGCTTGGGGTTGAGGATTGCAGCAAGGTAGGCTGCATGGCACACACAGCTCAGTCGCCCAACCCCTCGCCATTGCTCCATGCCCTGCAGCATCCACCACCTGAGGCTACTGCCTCACTCTGCCTAATGATAGGGCCTGCTGCCCTATGAGAATTGCTTGCTGGGGACAAACCACAGGTGAAGGCCATTGCCTGCATGCCCTGCTTGCGTACTTCCCAGAGGCATCTGGCTGACCACTGCTGGAAACAAAATGTTGCAGAAGATGGACTTATGATCTGATTCATCAAGGCAGTTCCTAGGCTCTTACCTAAGTGAAGTTTAATGGACAGTGTGCTGCCATCCGATCCTCTGGAAATCCAAGATGTAACATATTAAGAGGCCATAATTATTATCCTGGAAAAACATCTAAATAACTGCAACCTATGCAAGCAACAGCAACTTTTTTATAAACTGAGACACAACATGCCTGCAATTAAATACCATTCTTCTCATTGTTAAGATACCCCGTGCACTATTAAACTGAGATGCTAGAGGCTCGCATTAGTGTTTAGATTAGGAAAAAGAAATAATTAGCGTCAGGTTAATTATTACTGCTGATAATAGAAGTGGAACCTGAACTTTAATTGCTATGACATGACTTCACTGTCAAGGTATTCACACAAGCCCACAATCAGCAAAATTGTGCAATAATAAATGACATTAGTCATTGACCCACTCTATTTAATCTTGAGGTTCTTTTGAAAATGATTGGATTTTAAAATTCCAGGAGTGTCTTGGCTGATGCAAGTCAGCATTGTTTCAATGAGATCCTTTTGTTTTATATTTACTGAAGATCTTGGCTCTGTTTAATGAAGAAGAAGAAGAAGAAGAACGCAGTGGGGAAGGAATCACATTGGGTTTCTGGCTGCCATCTCTTTGTGAAGCAGCTCAGAGTGGAACGGTTTTGTGCTCAAGTTTCTGTCCCAGGTTCTGTTAAGAAATGCATTTCAACTGGCAAATAGACATAGCTCTGCTCATCCAACCATTCCTTTTAACCTGGCTTATACACACTGTAAATTAATCTATGTAGCTTAAAATGGATCAGAAGGATGGCATGCACTGTTAAACATTCCCCAGTAAGGCTTACATCTGACTAAAGTTTTCCAGTTGGGTTATTTGTCAATGGAAGGAAATGCTCAAAATAAAAACCCTTTTATTATAACATTATGGCCGTCTGGAAGCATGCAAATACAGACCAGGCTGGGAAGCAGACAGGCAGCCAAGAGGGTGAGTGGGGACAGGAGGCCTGAGGGTCAGAGTCAGGAGTTTTATAGTACTAAGTGAAGCCCTATTGGCCTCTTGAGTCACCTGACCCTGGCTAACTTGGTACCTGCAATAACATCCTCTAACTATTTGCACTGATCGTGTTAAAGTGCAGCAGATTGTAAACAGCAGCCCCATCTCCTAGCAAGTGCGACAGTGCACTCTGGGTCCCACTGCCAGAGTCCCTGATTCAATATGCCAAGCTTTATAGTTTGAATCATAGGCAGCATCCACTTTCCCTAAACATTAGACAGATGATTAAGCCAGATACACTTGGGAAAGTAAATAAAAACAGTATCCCAAATACAGGCAGCATTAGGAGTTCAGGTGTTGTTGTTGTTTTTGTTATTTGTTTGTTTATTATTCAGATTTATATACTGCTTTCGACAAAAGTATCAAAGCGGTGAACATAAAATACAATGGCGTAAAAACAACAATAATAAATATAAGAATGAAAACAACACAATGCAAATCAATCCACAATAAAACGGCACGCTCTAGTGTGTGCTACAAACCATAGCTGGCTGGATCACATTTCAGGGAAGCCTCTTTAAAGAGATGAGCTTTAAGAAGATGTCCGAACATAAAGAGTTGCGGGAGGACCTGTCTAATATCAATTGGTACAGTGTTCCAGACAGTAGGTGCTGCAACACTAAACTCTCTACTACAAGTGCTCCTGAGGCAAACCTCCGGAGCACACATGATGTGGCAGCCTCAGAAGTGCTCCCCCTAATGATCGCAGAGATGAGGCAGGGGACATAAGGAGTGAGATGGTCCCCAGAATAACCTGGTCCCAAGTTGTTTAGGGCTTTATATGTTAACAGCAACACCTTGAACTTGGCCCATTCACTTATTGGCAGCCAGTGCAGTTCTTTGAGCAAGGGTGTCGCTTGCTGTCAAAAGGAGGCCACGGTTAGCAGCTGCATTCTGCATCAGGTGCAGCTCCCGGACCAAGCCCAAAGGTAGCCCCGCATAGAGCACATTACAATAATCTAATCTTGAGGTCACCGGATGCCCGTACCACTGTGGCTAAACTATCATGGTCCAGGAACAGCCGTAGTTGGCGTACCAGAATAGCAGAGGCAACCAACCTGAAAGCAAAGCCATCAGCCTCAGAGGTCAGGCTTTTGGAACCTCCAAAAGTTGCAAGCCTGCCTGGATTTCCAAAAAGGCTAACCAGTGACCAAGCAGGCCACAGTTGGGGTTGAGGCATTTAGCTAAGTGAAGGGCTCAGCAATCCTGACAGGGCAATGGAAACACTTGCCACACCCTCAAGAGGGTAAAAATTCATCTACTTGACTCACATTTCACTCTACTGCATATGGTCTCCGACTCCAACAGCAGCTACCCACAAGAACTACACCATGAGCCCAACCACACAGCTGCTCTGCCCATAGCTGCTGCTTCATCCAGGCCACCTGGTCACAGTAGGGTACCCACTTAAGCAATGTCAGAAAAGAGGACAAGAGGACACCAATTTGTATAATCCTTGCACATGCAAATTTATATGTATAGGTGCAAATTTAGAGTGAGGGGGGGACTCTAATTTAAATAGAAATGCAATATATCTCAACAAAGGGAGACAACTGACTAGGTGCGCTATGTTCAGGTCTGCTGTCCAGCTAGGGATGTATGAGAAATTTGTTTCAGTTAATTTTTTATCACGATTTACCCAGTTTGCACCTTCTGGATCGAACACAGACTCATACCCAATCTGCAGTCCAAGTCTGTACATTTCCAAGCTGTCATTCATGGATGGGGGGGGGGATGTGTTCGACAGCATGCGCACATTTGAAAAAATGTGCAAGAAAAGGTGTGTACTTTTGAAAAATGTGCACAAATACACTTTAATCAATGGGAGAAGAATGCACTCACTTCAAAGATACACACAATCAATGTGTACATTTGGAAAAAAATACCCATGAAAATACACATGGATTTTTGTGTGAGAAGAAGAAAAACAAACAAACACAAAGCCTGCAATCTGATACGGACTCGAGTCAGAACAAGCTTCAAGATGGAATTCGGAGAGCTGGGGTGAGCTCGCGTTTTGCTGATTCGCACATGCCTACCAGGGACTAACTGCTGATGGGCCACTTCAACCCCTGCTCCCCTTCCTTAGAGTCCTTTGACTTTAAACCAGACTTTGGCTGGACAACTCTTCAAATAGAGGACACCTCCAAATAAAGAACTGTCCTCTGCCAGCTCTCCAAAATAGAGCACTGTCCTCTGTAAAGTAGAACATCTGTCCACCCTAGTTCACAGCGAGTGGGTTGGCTTAATAATTTGCCTGAATCACAAGTCACCATTTGGCAGTGCATGCACGCTAGGAAAACAAGTTAAATGATGCCATGCAGAAAAAGAAAAAGAGAGGGGAAAAAATACAGACAGCTCCTGCACCTGGAAAATGATTCAGAAAACTAATTTAAACTGAGATGATGCCTTCTTCTTCTTGCTGTTGTTGTCAAGTGGGGCCTTGCTTCTGTATGGGTATGACACACCGAACTTTAGGCAGCTTTTCTTGGCGTGGAGAGAAAAGTGATCGAAAAAGCTTCGCCCCATTAGGTTCCTGTGTTGTAAAGACACAGGAGCAGAGTCAGTTCAAAATAAAAAAAGTCGGTGGATGAAGGGGGACAGCTTCTTAGGAAAGACACTGTTGAGCAATTCAGACACATGCGCCATAAACAGCACAAGATAAAAGCAGGTAGAGCCGCCAGGTGTTTCAGGCCACATTTATGACACCTGGGAACGTGACTGGAACTATTTAAGATACACATTAAAGTGTTGCTAGAGACACAAAAAGTATCATTAACATTTCTAAAATGCCACAGGATCAAAGGCCCATACTGACTGGAGGTGATGTATTAGGTAGCAGCAGTATTTTAATCAACTGGCTCCAGTGGAAAGCTAGTGAAACTGCAATCCTGTCATGGGAGGAGAGGTGACTTCCCCAAATTATCTGCATTCTGACCAAGGGCCCAGCAGTGTCAAACTTCCTTAACCTCTCCTTTTTTGCTTCTATTCTGTCTGCTTCCTCTACTTTTCTTTTTAGTATTTCTGGTCATTTTTTGTCTGGAGAAGGGAAACTCAGTCGTCCACCCTGTATTTAACAGATCTCATAGCCATTGGAAGTCTACTGAACAATGGCAATGGAAGCTTTGCTATAACAAAAGGCACTGGATCAGAAATATTGCATCGGAGTGGCTACTCAGCCATGGGGTTCCATTCACAATGCCACAAAATGGATCATCTTTCCAAATAAATGAAGCCACTCAGGTAGTGACTACTGCTGCAGGAAAAGGGCATGTTCCATTAAAAAAATGGGGGGGGGGTAACGAAATGGTGATGAAGTTAGGTAATTTTTGACTCTGGACTTTTTATGATCATATGCAGGGGGTCCCTTTAGATCGGGGTGGGCAACTTCAGAGAGTCTAGGGCAAATTTCTGCCGCCCAGAGCCCACCAAAGGCCACACTCACCAACACCAAAATTGGCGCTGCCGCCAAATTGCTGCTGAAATTCAGCAGCAATTCAGTCACACCAAAAAAAGCACATTTTCACTTTAAAACAAGGCACAAGGGGAGCATACATCTTACTTTAATGTAAAATCGTGCTCCCAGAAACCCTGGGGGAGCAAAATTTTGCATTAAAACACGGTGTGTACTCACTGTATATCTTGTTTTAAAGTGAAAATGCTGCACCAACTCACACCATTCCATGTTTGGAACTTGTCTAAGGTGCAAGTAGTCATGGGAATTAACTAGTTAAAAAAGAAATAGCTAACTTTTAATTTGACTAGTTAAAATTTCAGCTGCCAACTTTTAACTTATATTAATGGAAAGAAGGTGATGCTATTTCTTTATATGTCTCTAGCTTGTATTGTTTGCAAGGCAGAGCGCAGTATCCTAATGTGTCATTGTGCTAACACAAATTATGCCTGGTTGGTCACCGTGTGAACAGAATGCTGGACTAGATGGACCCTTCATCTGATCCAGCATGGCTCTTCTTCCTGGATTTGGATCAATTGGTTAATTGGGATGGAATGCTATATACTGTACAACTGGGCTGGGGAAACTTCAGCCCTCCAGATGTTGCTGGACCACAACTCCCATCATCCCTGACCATTAGACATTATGGCTGGGGTGCATGGGAGTTGCAGTTCAACCACATGTGAAGGGCCACAGCTTCCTCACCCCTGCAGTACAAGGATTATTAGGTTTATTTCAGGTGAAATCCAACCCCTTGTCTATATCATTACCAGCTTCCAGTGGCACAGGCAGTGCGGGTTTGTGGCATACCCGGACAGGTAAAGAGGTCTTAGGCCTGGCTGTCACACTGACTTAGTCCTGCACTCCTGCCTACCTAGCACTGCTCCTGCTCACCAGTTCAGTAAACTAGAGGAAACCTATCCCAAGGCACAGTAGAGGGGCTCTCTCTCATTCTTTCAATTTGGCTTGTGGCACATCAGTCAATAAAGGTTGGCTGCATACACACACACACACACACACACACACACACGGAAATATCCTACACCCGTAGCAAACTACCACATTATGGAGAAGGCTAAGGTAGAACACTTCTTGGCAACATCTAGTTTTCTAAGTGAAGGGAGATGACTGAACATTTTCATACACACACACACACACGATTCCTACACCCACAGACTGAAGAGGTACAGTCCAGAACTCAAATTGAATAGAAGTGTGTTTGTTTGTGTGCTTGTGCATGTGTGTGTGTGTGTGTGTGTGGACATGCACAATGAAAATATCAATGCTTAACCAGTAAAATGTGTTCTGCAGAACACTCAGTTGCAATCCAATACCAATGGGATTGTAAATGCTTTGCCTTGAAGTGAGGCATTCTGGCATGAAATAAAATTGCTATTATGGAAGAGTTATTTCATTGCATGACAATTGAAACGCATGTTGTGGAAGCATTTACATATGTTCTCTTGGATGCTACAATTCGCTTCACTTTGATAGAACACAGATAACATTTTTATCATCTTAAAAATGGCCTCTCACTTATTTTTAATACTTCCCCTGAAAATTGAAAGTACAATCTCCACCCTAGAACATTTTTCCTACCAACACGCTCCCTCCAGAGACAGAATGTCGCCATTTCAAAAATAATAATAATCACACTTTGTCCTAGTTCTCCCAAACAGGAGCCTAAGTGGTAAATCTCTTTCTGCTGAGCTGTAGTGCTTCACATGTGGATCCACAAGACTGGTTATTTCTCCATACAGCAATACTCCCTGAACATAGTGTGCCAGAGAAAAGGCTGAGCTACAGGAAGTGATGGCCACTGGCTTAGAGGAGGATTAGGCAAATTCATTGGCCATGAAAGCTAAATGAAGCTTCCACATTCAGTGGTACTATGCCACTGAATGCCAGTTGCCAGGGGACATCAGCAGCAGAGGCATAGTCCTGTTATGCCCTACTTGCAGGCTTCCTAGAAGTGTCTGGATGGCCATCTTCTTGAAACAGGATGCTGGATGGGCCTTGGCTGCAGTGCCAGCTCTGGGGTTTTGAGGGCCCTTGGGCAAGACACCCTCACTGCCATTGTCACCAGTCACTAGTGCTCCCCATCCACATTCTCATCATTGACATTGCTACCACTCGCTTGCTTGAGAGGCAGAAATCCAGTGAGGAAAGAAGGCAGCGTACTGCTCCTTCTCATCTGGGCCAGAATGAGAGGCAGGTGAACAAGCAGGCTGCAATGGTGGAGAGGAGGAGGAGGGCTCTTGTCAGTGAGCCCCTGCTGGGGTGTGGGCCCTCGGCAGGTGCCCGACCATGCCTACCCACCTTGATGCCAGCCAAAC
The DNA here is from genome assembly GCA_021292165.1 of Shinisaurus crocodilurus. NCBI lineage: Eukaryota > Metazoa > Chordata > Lepidosauria > Squamata > Shinisauridae > Shinisaurus > Shinisaurus crocodilurus. Next base: position 107,170,078 of record CM037877.1, read on the forward strand.
TTGGCCTGATTGCAGCCAGGCTTTCCTTGCATATGCTGAAGTGGTATAGCCCAGAAATGGGTGTGTGTTTTTTTAAAGCACTTCACTTGCTCTGTCAAGCCAAGCTCTCATGTCATGCTGACACAAAGAAATGAGAGATCCTTTCCTAAACAATGAAATACATTAAAAAGAATGCTGGCTAAAAACCAAAATAAGACAGAGAAATCTGAATGGGTTTTTTGTTTTGTTTTTTGCATTATTAATCATGAGTTCAAACTGCTGTTCATTTTCATCAGGCCACATAAAGGATGTCCTGCTGCTTTCATTAGGATTACCTCAAGAAATGTAACACTCCTAATCCTAATAAACTTTGGCAGATGTGCATTTGTGGAACACTTTTCAACACTAACCTCCTTTAGGGATAGACAAATCCGTCAGTTTCACTTTCTCCTGCGTTCGTGGTTTTTTAAAAAAACAAAAACAAAAAACAACCTCAAATTCTGCCTGAGCCAAATATGAAGAAATTTGCAAATTTTTGTAAATTCTTATCAAACAATGAGCTGAAACAAAATTCTCACCTATCGACACCAGTCAAATTCAATAGGTACAGCTATTCCCAGCATGTAAAGGACCACGTTGTACCTGCCTGCCAAATAGCTGTTAAAAATGGGGAGCCTGTCAAAAAGAAAGAAAGAAAGAGTTGGCAACCCTAATTCAGCACCACAAACATGCTTGAGTACACAAACCCAGACTTTTAAGAGTAAGGCGCTCAAAGCCCTACACCCGGATGGATGAATCTGTCAGTTTTGGTTTCAGCCACATTAAAAAAAAATTAATCTCAAGTTCTTTCCATCCTGAATTATGAAGAAATTTGAGAAATTGGATAAACTCTGATCAGAAATGAACTGAAAGGAAATTCTCACCCATCCTTCATGCATTACTCAAGTGAAGGGGCATCACAGGTTTAAATGACACATGATTTCCCCAGGCCCACCACTGATGTCCACATGTTAGGCATAGACCTCCACATGTGTAGGCTTTCCTGGCTCACACATCACATGACTTCCACAGCTAGGATGCCAGCCTAATGCATAGATATCAGAAATGGGGGAGGCCTACAGTGGAGCCTGCAGCCACTTTAAATGTGTGATGCCCATTCACATCAGTAATGCATGAAGGGGGCCACTCAGTCAATAATTTCATAACAGACATAATTCACTGAGGGGAGGAAAATGTCAAGAATAAGCACACTTGCCTGGCAATACCCAACTACTATGTTTTCTTTCTTTATTTGATGTGATTTATTTGATTTGTATCCCGGCTTTCCACCAAGAAAATGGTGCTCAAGGTGGATAACCATCATAGGAACCAAAATTTTAAAATTAAAACTTGGTTAAAACAACGATAAAACAAATGCATTAAAATATGATGGTTGCTGTTTCTCCCTCATATTACCAATCTTAGATGACCCTGCCATGTTGGCCTGTTTTCTGGACATCCTCCAAAGTATCTTTCATTTGGAGGCAAAAACATAAAAACAGGCATACTATATTAGGTAAATGTTCCATCTACCCCTATGCATCCTGTCACCAGTTTGAGAACAGGCATAAAAGAAACCAAGCATTTAAGCAAAGTTGGCCCCTCCACATGGCCAACGAGGTATTTCCACCAGTGACAGCCAAACTGTCTATTTTGCCTGATGGCGAAAAGTGAGGAGTGTATAGAAACAGGGATAGGGCACCATTTTCATTCACATGCTGATCTACTAGAATATTTTTAAAGAATTATTATAACAAAAGAATATTAAAATACTCCAATCATTCTATTGTTCACACCCTCCTTTAGGTAGAAGGGAAGATATTTTTCTCTGCTCAGCCATGTCATTAATTGACAAAAAGTGGATGTACTGTATTCCTTTTTTGTTCCATTTTCCCCCTGATTAGTCATGGATAAGGTCCACAAACTGGTTGCAAAACTTTCACATCTTCACAGGCCAGTAGACACACCTGTTTTTATGAAGCACTCTTGTGAAGCAGTCAGACCAGATCTGTCCAAGCTACTGAGATGATCTTTTAAATCCATGATATTTCTGGGAGGACCTGTAAGAACAGTATATTTCAAGCTAAGGCCGCAGCTCAAAGAATGTAAAATACATGGTGAAGTTCCTTTTGTGAGGAACCCTTTCCCTTCTTCCTTCTCTCATCCTCACATGCTTCAGGCTCAAACTTTGAGCAAAACACCCTGTGTGAGTGCTCAAGATGCTCAAATCCATCCAAGCCTAAATGCTGAGGTATTGAAAATTTATACACTGCCTTTCTAACAAAATGCCATCCTGAGGTCATAAAAACACGGCAAATGCTTTGCAGGCAATATATAGTGCTATCTCAATCCATCTGTTAAGTCGCCCAAAAGAATGTAGGGAATTTGTTACATTTTGTATACCATTGTTACTACAAGGAACTAAAAGGTATGCTTTCAATTCATAACAACCTCGTGAAATAGACCAAGAGATAAAGGCATGTCCAAGACTCCCCAGGGAACTTATTAACATTCAAGAATTTGAACCCATGTCTCCCAAGCTGCATACTCTAGCCAATGTACCCCATTTTCAATGGTGCAAAACCATTACACAAATGTTCAAAGCTGCCTCCGCCTAGCCTCCAATTATGGTAATATACTTCAGGATTGAAACGGTCATCTTCTGTAATTATTCATCTGGCCAGAATAATTGTTCACAATCATGTTTGTGGGGAAAAAACATAAAAGGTCACAATATATTTTTTAAAAATCAAATTCCTGTCGTTAAAACAACTGTGTGCATGTTATTTTGCTGAGTAGCCATACTGTTCTATTTACCTCTATCTGGGTGTAAACTCTACACAATCCAAAAGACATGAGCCAACTTAAGTCAATGGGGAGACCTCCATTGACTTCACTTGAATGTTGAATCAGAGCCTTCGGCATCTGAAGTTGGAAGAAGCCATCCTTTCTGCTTGCCAGTTCTGACAAAATCCATTTGAGTAAAGCTCTCGTCATCCAAATGGAGAGCATATATCTGATGGAGAAGGGAGGAGGAGACCACGTGTTTCCATTTAAACTGTATTCCTTAGGTCGCCTCTCTTGATTTACGTTGCAGAGTGCTAGGCCAAGTTGGCATTCACACATTGGCTGGAATGGAGAATGCATCCAGTTGCAAGTTCCAAAGGAATTAGAAACAGACTACACTCAAAAAAGAAAAAAAAATATTTGGGAATTTGAAAAACCCAAAGACGTCACTGACCGAACATTTGATTCCTTTCTTTCTTACTTACTTACTTAATGATGATGGTTGTAACATTTTGTTTGATGACAATATACACCTGGCATTTAGTCCTGACCTGCAATGGCATGTGGGAACATGAGACTGGCTCACAAGAAGATATGGATGGGATATTAAATGCATGTTCCATGCAATTAATGTCATTTATTTTTATTTGCTCTGGGGCTTTAAGTGGGAGATTTGTTGTTCGAGGCTGGACCTGACTCAATGGGTTACCAAGGATTATGTAGGCTTTCAGGCCTTAGAGGCCTCTTCAAATGCTGAAAGAAATTAGAGTATCCAGCATCATCAGCACACAATATTGGCTAGGCCTAGCAAGAGCACTAAGATCTAGGATTGGCTACCCCTGATATGAATGCTAGGAGTGTGGCCTTCTGGCCTTCTCTGGTCAACCTTCTGTCTCTTTTGCTTTAGTTTTCAGCCATTGACCTTATGGATTCCAAGCGGACCCCATAGCCTCCAAGACTACATTTGGGTATGGCCGTCTACCACTCTAATGCAATTGAAAAACAGCCTGTGCTTAGTTTACTGCAGCAACAAAAATAACGTCCTATAAAAATAAAGATCATGCTGCTATTTTGCTCTTGAGACTAAAGCGTTCAAGGAAAGCAGATTTCACACAGTACACTTCTTTGCTTCAACCAGGAAACAAAACATTTACATACCAATCCAAACCTATCTTTGTGTCTTCGATTTCAAATGTTCAAGTGGAAAGAACATGGGGAAAAAAACCTTTGCTCTCTGGAGAATACAAATACTTCCTGCTTTAGCTTGAGCCAGAAGTAGTCTGAGGACAGAGTCACTCGCAAGAACCTTTGCTTCTGGGGACCAAAACTGAAAATGTTTGGTTCAAGTTCTGGGCGCAGATTCAGAGAGGAAGGGTGTGTGTGTGTGTGTGTGTGTGTGTGTGTGTGTGTGTTAACAGATCCAAACTGAATTGTCCTTTTAAAAAAAAAAAAAAAACAATACAGCAGGAATGTAATGTGGATGGTTAGTTAGAAGATCCAGCATGCAGGATACAAAGCAGGGACACCACATTCACAGAACATTCTGGCAACAGAACAATTCATTTTGGAATCATTTTCATTTTCCAAGATATGACCATTAAATCAAACGCAGCGGGGGGGGGTTTCAGATACTCAAACTGATCTTCCTCAAGCTATGAAACCAAAGTTATCCTGTTACTGATGGTCACAGAGAGAGCCAGGATGCACTGATATCTCCCACCGTTGCTGCTTCATCATGTCAGGATGCAGGCAGAAAGACATTACAACTAAGAACAGGCCTGAACCACTTGTGACCAACCAAACCGAATGCAGCCTACAAGCCATATCTGGAAGGCCACCCTCTTGTTTTTCTCCCGGCCTGCCTAGGATTGCAGGGACATTGCGTTCTGCCCACCTTGCTGGCTAACAAGCTGTGCATGTCTGCATGATCACTGGCCCTTGAATAGAAGGGTGTGCTGGTCCCAGTCTAGGTATACCGGTCCCAGTTTTGCTCATCAGCAGAGCAGAGGGAACCAGTGAACCCAATAATTACAGCATAGTATATGTTGGGTTGATATACACATGCACAGAAACATGGCATGGGAAAAGCAGTCTTTCAGCAGGGCTGGTGAAACGGCCCTGCTCCTCCTGTCATCTCCCACTCTACAGTGGAATGGCTTTAACACACACAGGCAAAAAAACAACCACCACCACCCCACAGCACAGACAGAACACCCCTCACTCCACCTTCTAACCCACTCAGGATGCTCCATGCCACCTCCTCTACCCCTCACCCCCTGATGCTTCCTACAATCCCCCCAGCTTAACTTTTTCTTTCTTTCTTGGTAGCTGAGCTGAGCACACTAAACTTCAGCTATCCACCATTTTTGTGTTCAAAGAATGCCACTGGAGCCCACATGCAGCCCAGAGGCATTCTCGGAAATAAAGATGGCCCTGGAAGCCAGCACTTTAGTTACATAGGAGGCTGCCTTCTACCGAATCAGACCCTTGGTCCATCTAACCCAGTATTGTCGACATTGTCCGACAGCGGCTCTCCAGGTTCTCAGGCAGGAATCTTTCCTAGACCTTCCTGGAGACCTACCTGCAGCGGATTGAACCTGCAAAGCATGTGCTCTACCACTGAGTCACAGTCCTTCTCTCTCCTTGCAGCATGCCACCCTCCCGCAGTTAAAATAATAATTATTTTTTAAATTTTATTTATTATATTTATAATATTTATATCCCGCCTTTTTTCCTGCAAGGATTCATAGATCCATAGATCACAGAGTTGGAAGGGGCCTACAAGGCCATCGAGTCCAACCCCCTGCTCAATGCAGGAAACTGGAGGAGGGGTCCCCCATCCAAGTAATAACCAGGCCCGACCCTGCTTAGCTTTCCACACTCAGACAAGCTGAGCCAGCGTGAGCCACAGGAACCCAAGGCGGCTTACATGGTCCTCCTCCTCTCCATTTTATCCTCACAACCCCTGTCAGGTAGGTCAGGCTGAGAGCAGTGACTGGCCCAAAGTCACCCAGGGAGCATCGTGACCGAGTGGGGACTTCATCCCGGATCTCCCGATTCCCAGTCCAACACTCTAACCGCTACGCCACACTGGCTCTCAGTGTGAGCTACAACAATAAATAGTTTTTCAATCTAAAAAATTAAATCAATCAGGAGGGGCAGGGAGCCTGGTGGGCACCACATTGGAGTCCCCAGAGATAATCCATAGCATTAAGAAAAATTAAGTTGAGAAACCTCCACACACTCAAGCACCTTGCCCAAGAATGGAGTCCTGGAAACTGGCTGGAAATCATCCAACTGCTCCACTCTTTTTCTTTTTCTTTTTTGTAGATGAATCCCCAGTAACCTTTCAGCATAAGGAAGACGACCTTGCAAAGCCACACAGAGATTTCCTTCCTCTTGGAGAAGTGCAGAAACAGTTTCTAGAGGTGGGTGAGAAAGGAGGAAACTTGCAGTTCAGAAAAGTTCACCCAATGCCCTTCTCCCAACCAGGGATGTAGAACCTCAGGCCTGCAGGGGCCCCAATCCAGCCATCCGTGGTTCCCAAGATGGCCCCACCGCCTTCCCCTGGCCCCACCCTTTCCCCCAACTGCCAATAATTTGGTGGTTTCCTGTTTTTCCCCCCTTCTGAAAGGTTGAGATGCCTCTCCTAAGGCTTAGCTACTGGCAGTAGGAGCTTTAAGCCAAAATATACTGGTATTTTTGGTCTTTCAGCCCTGCCCCCTTTGCTTTCAGCCCTGGCTCCAGCCACCGCTGGAATGTGGTCCGCAAGAGCTTCTCCAGAATTGAATTTGGCCCTCAGGCAACAGCCCTGTCCTGAATACAGGTCTGCAGGACCTGAACTCCACTCTCTTGTTCTGAAGCTCTTTGCAGATACTCTTTTTTTAAAAAATGGCATAATCCTCACAAATCCTAATTTTATGCCACATGCTCATTTCCATGTGCAGTTTTGCATATGAATTGCCCCCAGCTTAGGAATCATATCAGGAAAACTGCTCAAATTCTATGTGACACCCAAATCTACAGACAGCTAAAATTTGGCCTCTGAATGACAGCTCTGGGCACACCATGAGTAAGAGCAGCTAAATAACCATCAACACACAGATGCTTCTTTGGATGAGGAAACAAGTGCCAAGCAGGATTTCTCCATCCCAAAGGTCAAATGTGGTACTAGTGTACAAAGCCCTAAACAACTTGGGACCCAGGTGCCTGAGAGGGCACCTTCTCCCATACCAACCTGCCCGATCACTGAGGTCATAAAATGGCTTGTCCTTGGTGGTTCTACATCAGGACTCTCCAATCTTGGGTCCCCAGATGTTGCTGGACTACAGCTCCCAGAATCCCTTACCATTAGCCATGCTGGCTGGGTATGCTGGGAGCTGTATGCCAGCAACATCTGGGGACCCAAGGTTGGAGAGCCCTGTTCTACATGGACCTATGGCCCGACTGGAGTCCACCAGGAGAAGAATTTTCAGTGTGGCAGCTCCACTTCTATGGAGCTCCCTGTCTCTGGAGGTCAGGCAGGCTCTGAAACTGTGTTGTTTTCTGTGCATCTTTGTTCCGGGAAGCCTTCCTGATATAACCAGCCACAGTTTTATTGATACGGTTTTACTGATCTTGTTTTTAACACATTGTTTTATTCTTTTATTTATTTTGTCTTTTAGTTTACACTGCTCCAAAATCTCCAGACTGGAGTATGGAGCAGTCTATAAATCTTGTAAAGAAATAAATAAACCTGGCTCTCCACCTTCTTACCACAGATTGGGGTTTCTTATTTGTTAGAAAATCCACACGTGGGGTAGTGAAATGACGGCCATCTCAAGCATGGTTGGCACTGCAGCTTCTCTCTGCTTTGCGCTCTGGACAGTCCTGATTCTGGGGGTAGGGTGAGAGACGTGGCTGGTTGCTTGCTGAGTGACTCTCACCAGTGTTTGAAACCTATTTAGAAAATAGCATGAGCCTAATTAACGGGCAGGCATTAGCTGCTGTGAAGCAGCATGAGTCAGCACGTTCCCCTCAATAGCGCCTTCAGCAGGAGCGCTGTAAAATCTCCACGGGTATGCAGTAGTACAATTGATCTACTTCATTTCCCATCGCCTTGAACTTCTGCAGCCACTTAGGCTAGTTATTTCCCAGTTTGTTTGCTGTGTAACACACTAAGAAGTGTGGGGCTACCCTTTGACAGAGCTTGGAAGCAGAAGCGGGTTGAGAATGCCACTGTCCAGCTATTGGCGAGGGTTAGCCACAGAGTACATGTCACACCAGCATTGAAGGAACTCCACCAGTTTCTGGTCAAACTGCATTAACCTTTCAGAGCTCTGCACTCTCATCAGGGCCTAAACAGACATTACTTTAAACCCGTAGCTAGCAGCTATGACTTTTTGTCTAGAGTAGACACAGGGGCCCCAATCTGGATTGGGACCCTAGCATGGAGGGGTTAGGGGGGCTTTTACAATCCATATCAGGCCCCCTGCACCTACTCTAGAGTAAAAATGGGAAGAAGAAAAAAGACGTAGCTGCTAGATACTGACATACTGTTTTAAAGCATTGTCGGTTTTGGCCCTCTGAGAAGACTTTCTCCCATATGAACACATGTGCTGCAACCATGCGAGAAGGAATTTCTTTACTACAGTCATGCCTTGGATTGAGAGCATAATTTGTTCCGGAAACGTGCTTGTAATCCAAAACACTCTTATATCAAAACGAAATCCCCCCAAAAAAATTTGTACAGAGATTTTTAATTTAAGCCGTACTATAGTACTTGTACCTGCAAGATGTCACTTGTATATCAAGTTAAATTTTTTTTAATAAATATTTAAAAATTTGCTTGTCTTGCAAAACGCTCTCAAACCAAGTTACTTGCAACCCAAGGTATTACTGTACTGGAGTTTAAGCTTCTCTCCACTAGAAGTAGGGCCTTTTCTGTTGAACAGCCAACCAAGAGAGGCCCACCAAGCCTGATCTGTCAGAGCCTTAATGAAATTCGCTAAAAACAATCCTTCCCTGTCCGTCTTGTATCACCGAGTTAGTTGCTATTCTGATGCCCGTTTGATATCCTTTGCTGCTGTCTTTTTTTGGATTATGTTGTAGAGCCACATTCATTGCTAGTTTTATCTAGGTGTTTTCTTGTTCATGTTCACTGTTTTTACAGAAGTTATACTCGCTGCCTCAGAGGCTCTTGGAACCAAACATTGGGGTAGAATTGTTTATTTTTTTTAAAGATGTGTGTGCATAGTAAATGCTTCATATCATGACTGGAACAGCATCTAGCAGCAGCTTACCATGTGGATCACCACCATTGCATAAAAGTCTACACATCACCACTCCACCAGCAGCAGCAGGGCTCCTGGAAGATGCGTGGATGTTCTCCACAAGCTGTAGGTGGTACAACATGAAGTGAAGCACTTCCCATACGGAGGCTGCTTTTGAAGGCCTACCCATGCAAGTATAATTAGGACAGCCATGTACCTTACTTTATAGAGGACAGTCCTCTATTTGGAGCTGTCCTGTATTTGAAGGGCTGTCCAGTCCAAGTCTGGTTTAAATACAATAAACCATCAGGAGGGACAGCAGCAGGGGCCTTGAAGCTGCCCATCCACAGTTAGTACTTGGACAGCAGGCTGAGCAGGCACACAGGTCACAGTCCTCCTCTCTATGGTGAGATGTGTTGTATTTCTGTTCACTACCACAGCAGCAGTCTGGCCCTGGCAGCAGCTGCAGCAGGGTCAGAGCTGGGCTGGGCCCTTTTGATCCTCTGGGCCCTAGGCAGCTGCCTGCCTATGCCAACAGCTGATGCCCAGCCTGGGCACCAGGTTGCTACCCCTAGGTTAGGCTCTGTGTATGTTCTGCGCAGGCAGTTGGGGTGGCAGACATCAAATATCACCCATGCTTCCTGGTGCTCTGCCTTGTTAGCATAACTCACCAAGTAAAACCACAAGGAAAATATGCAGCATCGAACATGAAATGACAAGAATGTTTGTAAGGACAGGAGTTCCAAGCCAAAACTGTGCTAGATATCATCAGGAAACATTGCAGCTTCAGGCCCAATTCCCCCTAGGATTCCCCCCCCGCCTGTCACACACATACTCCCTTCCTTGTACACTGTCAGTCCGCTCACCTGTTCTTCCTCACACACACTTCAGCACTCTGTGGCAAGTGTGCCGCAGGACTGCAACACGTGGAACTTAGAGTGGTCATGTTAAAATGCAATTTGAAGTGCACATCAGCAAGGGAAGGGATGGAGGGGTGGGGAAGAAGGGACAAGAAAGCCCAAAGCCCAGCATTTCTTGGCAAGCTCAGCTTTGGTTGCCTAGAGACCCGTCTTCAAAAACAAACACTATATTTGTATCCCTTTTTCAGCTGACAATGTAAAGTGAACCGTACAGAGATGGCTATGAGACACGTCCCTTGGCCAGTCACCAGGGCAAACTATTCCTTCTTGTTAAGCTGAAAAGATTAATGCCAGGTGTTCAAGTGCTGAATTACAAGAAAGTGAGCAAAGTATTTCTCCTCTCTGTGCAGAAGAGGAAGGAAAGCTCCCCATATATCCTCGAGGCAACAGTATGCTTACTTAGCTGCTTGTGTGTGACCTAGGGATGTCACCGCGAATATCAGGGGGCTTGAGCGGGCTGAAATCGGCCCGCTCGCAGCCCCCCGATATTCACGGCAACTCACAGGCCTACCTTGACGCCCGCTCGGTCCGCCTCTTGGTCCGTCGAGCCGCGCTGCCTGCGCGGGCTCCCATCACATCATTTCCGAAAGTGACGCGATGGGCCCTGCGCCGACGCGGCTGAACCCTGTTGCTGCGGTTTTGGCGTAGAAACCAGCGCAACAGGGCTTAAAACGGCCGTGATGGCTCTTCTCTATGTGGACTCCAATAAGGCCGTAGGTCCATGTGGAACCACCAGGAGAATGTCCTCCAATCACCTCAGCGATTGAGCAGGTTGGTAAGGGAGAAGGTCCTCAGTTATGCTATGGGATTAAACAGGTCTCTATTTTGTCCCCTATGATGTTTAGCTTCTTCATGAAACCTCTGGGAAAGGTTATTCAGATATGTGGACCGGGATGTCATAAATATATGGATAACACCCAGTTCCATCTTTTCATCAAATCCTGGTGAGGCCATGGGTGTTCTGAATTAGTGTCTGGATGTCGAAATGGAATGTATGAGGGCCAACAAACTGAGACTTAATGCAAGCAAGACAAAGGTAATCTTAGAGGGTAGTTCACCTGCTCAGCTGAATGATGCCTGTTTTAGATTAGGTTGCACTCCCCCTAAAGCAGAGGTGGGCAACTCATGGCCCTGCACATGATTGACCTACAACTCCCTTCATCCTTCACCACTGGCTATACTGGCTAAGGGCTGCTCAGATTTGTAGGCCAAAATATCTGGAGGGCCACCCCTGCCCTAAAGGATCCAGTGTACCTCTGCAAAATGAGGTCTGTCAGGTGGTTTCTAGAACAAGGGCCTGTTTAGTGTTGGAACCCCAGTTATAGAATGACCTCTCCAGAAAGGGTCACCTGGTGCCTACATTATGATCTTTTGGGCACCAGGTGCCATGCTTTCCAAACTTTTCAGTACTTTTTAGATATGTTGTCCTGATGTTATTCTCTGCTACTTGTTTTATTCTGTTTTTGATTTTATTTTCATATCATATTTTTGTATTTTATGTTTTTATACAAGTAAACAAGTGAGAGAACTTTCATTTTTCAGTACAGTCATGCCTTGGATTGAGAGCATAATTCGTTCCGGAAACGTGCTTGTAATCCAAAACACTCTTATATCAAAATGAAATCCCCCAAAAAAACATTTGTACAGAAATTTTTAATTTAAGCCGTACTACAGTACTCGTATTGCAAGACGTTGCTTGTATATCAAGTAAAAAATAAATAAATAAATATTTAAAAATTTGCTTGCCTTGCAAAACGCTCTCAAACCAAGTTACTTGCAATCCAAGGTATTACTGTATTGATATACTACAAAATAAATTACTCTCAGGTAAGTGTGTACAGGATTGCAATCTGAATTACTTAGGTATTTTGGATACCAAGAGCTCATACAAAGATGCTTTCCTAGGAAATCACAGCCCTTGCAAATACCACACTAAATTAACTCAATCAATGGAGCTGTAATCCATTTTCTTTTAGGAAAATTTGACCCTATGTTGGAGGGATCCCAAGAGATGCATCCAGACTAATCAATTGACTCTAGCCTGCTGTTTATTGCAACATACTCCTTGGAAAATATTTGGCAAAATTAATTCAATATGTTCAATAATATTTTTTTTTTTAAGTTTAAAAGCCAGCACTGCCAATAACCTGGGTATCAACCATATATATTTACTAAACTTTTTTTTTTTTTTTTTTTTAAAACCCTTTTCTTTAATTGAAGCTTAAGTTGTTGGTGTCCTACAAGGAACAACATAATTTTCAGATCTAAACTTTCTACAGCGAGGAGTAATAAATGGACAAGTTTTTAATTTGACAACTGCTATCAATCATCAATGTCATATATTTGTTTAAAACAAATGCTGTAACAAGGAAGTGATAGGTAGCCAACATTTTAACAATTATGGCACAAGTCAAGTCCAATAAAATGAAGAGTTATAACCCAGTGGTAGTGGGGGTTTTTTTTTAAAAAAAAAGGTAGACACTCAACAATTTCAGATCAAACCAAGATAGTTACAAAAGCATACAAGTAAATACTCTGAAAGGAAAAAACTAAAATCAAGCCGAACTGTATTGCAGGGTGGGGGTGGGCGTGAGGTAATATCACTAAATATTTATTTATTTATTTATTTGTTGTATTTATGAATCGCCCATCTGGCCGGCAAACCGGCCTCTCTGGGCGATGTTATTGGCGTATCATGTTAAAATTGAGTATTTGCACTGGGTGAATCTGCCTGTTTCACTTTCTCCCACATTCACATTTTTAAAACTTCAAGTTCTTTCTCTCCCAAATCTGAAGAACTTGGCAGATTTTGCTAAATTCTTATTAAATAAAGAAGTAAAACAAAATGCTCCCCACTGACCGAATTCAAGAGGTACAGCTATTCCCAGCATGGAGGGGACCATGATATACCTGCTTGTCATGAAGCTTTTAAAAACGAGGAGCCTGTCAAAAGAGAGAGAGAGAGAGAGATGGCAACTCTAATTAAGCACTAACGTTTTTAATACATAGGAATTCAACCCAGACTTTGAAGGGCTAAGCACTCAGAGCCCTAGATCTCTATGGACGAATGTCAGTTTTGCTTTCTCCCACATTCAATTTTTTTTTAAAAAAAATGTCAAATTATTTGTCCTAAGTATGGAAAACTTTGAGAATTCGGGTAGATTATTATCCAACCTGAACTGAAACAAAATTCTCACCCATCCCTAAGAGTGAGCACATGTGCAGTTTGCCGGCTGGGGCTAATGGGAGTTGAAGTCCAAAACTTCTGGAAACCATCAGGTTGGGGGACGCTGTACAAAAACAAAGAGCAGTTAATTGGGATAAGACCTAAAGAGGTTCATCATTTGATGTCCTCCCATGTTATGGTCTGACAGTAGGTCTGATGGCCTGATCCCCCATTTCTTAATTTTATTCAGTTTGTTATAGGATATTTTGAGGGAAGGGAGGAGAAGCTTTAATAAGAAGGGATTAGACAATACAGGCATGTGGCTTACACTGGCTCAGCTTCTCTGAGCCTGGAAAGCTAAGCAGGGTCAGGCCTGGTTATTACTTGAATGGGAGACCCCTCCTCTAGTTTCCTGCATTGAGCAGCGGGTTGGACTTGATAGCCTTGTAGGCTCCTTCCAACTCTATGATCTATGAACCAGAAAGAGTGCTGTGTGATTGTACTGATTTTATTTTTATCTTTAACCCAGTACTGACTTTAAGGAAATCTTTTTAGCACTCAGAATTCTTTGAAAGAGCCCTGCAGGTGGATTTTCAATAACAGCTGATGTGTCTTACTAACAACAGAATTATCATTCTAAAACCAGACCAGATTATACACACAATGGATTTATTTATTTTTCACATGAGATGTAAGCATTTGAAAAACAGAATCCAAATGAGCAGCCGAAACCAACCTCCTCTGCACCGACATTTATTGTGCAACTTTGATCCTTAAACGTAAGGTACCAAAAGCAATCAGATCAAATTCAAAGAGAGCATAATGAAGCAATAAGCATTCTTAAATAAACAGTTTCTCAACTACATTATTTATTCCACATGGTATGGACTGAACATGTTCAATGGATACAATTTCAGTTTGCTCCATCCATTTCCACATCCGTTTGCAACTTAAAAAAAAAAAAGTCTGCACAAGAAAATGCACACTTCTCCTCACATACATATTCCTGCCAAATATACACATTTTTTTGCAAGTACGTAGTTCTCTCTCATATAATGCTTTTGGAGGGTACACTTTTCCAGGAATAAACGTATGCTTGTGGGCCTTTTCCCCTAATAGACACATTTTTTGTACATAGATAATGTATTTTTATTTTTCCTTCGGAGAGCTGCATTGCAACATTCTGAGATCACTGTACTCTGATTTGCATATTGATTCAGGAAGTGCACATTTGGGATTGGGTCCAGATTTAGTCATACTTAGAGTAGACCCACTGAAATCAGTGGGACTTCATTTAGTCCTGATTAATTTACATCCCATTGATTTTGAAGGGTCTACTCTAAGTATGATTAAATCTGGATTGGATCCAATGAGAACCAAACAAAATTCTTCCCCATTCCTAGCCCTGCGCAAGCCTAGTTAAAACCAACCTGGAGGGGGGAGGAGCCTGCGCTGGCTATGGAGCAGTAGCTTTTCTGCCGAGCTCCCGGAATGATTTGAAAACATCTGCAAATACACAGGAGAGACAAAGCGTGAGTTTAAATTCCTTTGCTGTTTGCTTTCTGGAAAGTATGCAGATATAGAGCTAATAAAGAAATAACAAGAATAGCTTTCTTTTGATGTGCTTCGCTCCTGATTGTTTATGAGCTCCAGACGGGTGAAAAAGTCCCTACCCCCTCTTTGGAAACGCGATCGGGCGCATCCCTCGGATAACAGTTTGAAAAGGCTAATTAGGATCCTTGACACTAAAGATAGTGAATGTTCTTATCAAACTGTGCAACAGGGTCCTGATAAGAAGCCACAAGGTAGTGAAAGTTTCGAGACAGCGAGGGGGAAGGGCGGAAAAATGGCGGATTCAGCTGGCAAATTCCCTGCTGGTGCCAAGCCAAAGTCAATATCTCCAGCCAAGCTTAAAGGGGCAGCACCAGATTGGGAGAAAATTCTATCACAGTTTCAAAGCTCTATGGAAGCAGGCCAGCAGAAACAAATAGAAGCAATTGAGAAATTTCAAAATCTGCATCAAGAGGATATGAAGCAAATGCGAAATTCTATAGATCAATTAGGGGTTCAAGTTAAAGAGCTGCAAGCTAGAGTGGATAAGGTGGAAAAACTCCAGGTGAAGGATGAAAAAAGTTTTGAAAAGTATGAAATGAAATTTAATGAGATGGAAATACAGATGATTAACATGCAAGACAGGCAACGTCGTTCCAACATTCGGATCAGAGGCTTCCCCATGGAGATGGGGGAGACTGGATATAAGTTAAGAGGCAGTATTTTGGAATGGATGAATGAAGCTGTCTCTGGAGAAACAATTTTTTGGGATGATATGGACATTGAGATTGTGCATAGAGTGGGAGCATTAAGGCGTGGTATGACATCCAGAGATGTTGTACTGAAATTTGCAAATTTATACAAGAAGGATGTCTTCATGAAAGAGATTAGAAAGAAAGGTCAAGTAGCTTTCAAGGGGGCTACTTTGCAAATCTACAATGATCTTTGTCAGCAAACAATAAAGTGGAGGCGAAGTGTTAAACCGTGTACAGCAGTCTTGATCAGAAAGGGATTACAATACAATTGGGGTTACCCAGTTTTTCTTACTTTTGTGTGGAACAGTAAGAGATACAAGATTTCATCATGTGATCAAGGCATGGGCCTGCTGGGAGAGTTGGGGCTTCATGATGATGCGGAGGGTCCAGAATCGATGGGTCAACTGGAAGAAGAAGGAGCCAGTGGAGGAATTGTATAAGAGGTCGTCTCAACACGAGAAGAAAAAAGAAATAGAAAATGTTTTATAAAGAAGTTATCCGGGAGGGAATGAGGGGCTGCTGTTCGGGCTGGTGATGGGTCCTTTCCCCCCCCCCTGGGATAGGTGGGTAGGTTTAGGGTGGGGCAAGTTGCCCTGGCTAAGCAGGGGGGATAGTTTAGATGAATGTGGGGGTGGGTTAAGGGGTATGTTATTGTGTATTATTTTCACTTTTGGGGACCAAAAAAGAAAAAATGTTGTTAATAGATGGATTATAAGTTAAGAATTTCAACTTTAAATGTTAAGGGGCTAGGGTCAGTTACTAAGAGAAGGCGAATAGAAGCACTTCTTAAAAAGGATAAGGCAGATATTATATTCTTGCAAGAAACGCACCAGGCAAGGAAAGGAGTCAATGAATTGAAATTGAGGTGGTCTAGAATATATGAGATAGCATGTGGATCATCTAAATCGCGAGGAGTAGCAATTATAATTTCAAAGAATTGTGGTTTTAATGTTCTAAAGGTGAAAAAGGATGATACAGGTAGATATATTATAATGTATGGGACCTTGGGAGGGGAAGAATATGTTATTGTTAATGTTTATGCTCCCAATCAAAATCAAGGAGAATTTTATCAACATGTGTTTAAAGAAATGGGTAATTTTCAAAATCAAAGGGTTATTATGGCTGGGGACTTTAACATGGTATTGGATAGAAGAAAAGACAAATCCAATCCGACGAGAGAAGATCAGAGAAATAATCTAACGATCTTGAATAAGTTAATTAGTAAGGAAGGGTTGCTAGATGTTTGGAGAGGGGTCAAGGGGAATGAGGAAAGATATACATTTTACTCATCAGCAAATAAGAATTATTCTAGGATAGATTTTATTTTTGTGTCCAGGACACTGTTTTCAAGGGTCCTGGGCACAGAGATAGGAGTGATAAAAGTTACAGATCATGCTTTGGTTAACATGGATTTGAAGATACATAAGGATTATAGAGAAGCGAAAAGATGGAGATTGAATTGTAATATTTTTCGTTATAAACATTTAACAGAGAAAATAGAGAAGGAATTGAGAGAAATTTGGGAATTTAATCAAACAGAAGAATGTACTGAAGCGATAATATGGGATACAATGAAGAGTGTAATGAGAGGAATAGGATTGAGAGAGGCAATAAATTTGAGGAAACAACAAGAAGTTTTTTATCAAAAGCTAGAGGGGGAGATTAGGGATTTGGAAAAGAAGTATTTAGAGAAGAGGGATAAAAAGATTTTTGCAGAATTACAGGGTAAAAGGAAAGAATTGGAGAATAAAGAACTGGACAGGGTACAAAGGAATTTGATTTACACAAAAAGGGAGTATTTTGAGAATAGTAATAAAAACTCTAAAATGTTGGCTAGATTAGCACAAAAAAAAAAGAAAAAAGCTTAGTGGGGATGATTAAGGATAAGAGGGGTAAAGAATATAATCTAGTAAAGGATAAATTGAAAATTTTTCATGAATATTATACAGAGTTATATAAGGCAGGAAAATGGTCGGAAGCTGAGAGTAGAAGATATATCGAGAAAAATTTAAAAATAAAAATCCAGGATGAAGATAGAGAGAAAATGGAGCAACCATTCACAGAAATTGAAATAGAAAGTGCTATAAATAAATTAAAACAGGGGAAAACGCCAGGACTGGATGGTCTGGGGGTGGAATATTATAAAGTCTTTAAAAAATGTTAATTCCGAAGTTAAAACGGTTGTTTAATGATATTTTACAGGGGGGAGAGATCCCCCCGTCATGGAAACAGTCCTTGACCATTTTAATCCCGAAACCAAGGAAGGATTTAGCAGAACCAGGTTCTTATAGACCAATATCATTAATTAATCAAGATGCTAAACTATTGACAGCAATTTTAGCTAGAAGAATGAATAGTTTTCTAAATAAGTATATAGGGATAGATCAATGTGGGTTTATTCAAGGAAGACAAATGGCAGATTTAACAAGAAGGGTTCTGAATATAATTTATTTAATAAAGAAAAATAATTTGAAAGCGGGGGTTCTTGCATTGGATATTTTTAAAGCCTTTGATTGTGTGGAATGGCCTGCATTAAAGATGTTAATAAAAACTATGGGGTTTGGAGAAAAATTTATAGGTATTACTAACCAATTATATACTCATAATGTCACGTCGGTAATTGTAAACGATGGAATAACAGAAACTATTAGCCTAGGCCGGGGAACTAGACAGGGTTGTCCCCTTTCCCCAGTATTATTTGTGTTAGTTATGGAATTGTTAGCGAATTCGATAAGACAGGAGAAGAAATTATTGGGGATAGGAATAGAGACCAAATGTAAGATAAACCTTTTTGCAGATGATATCTTGTTAACATTAGAACGGCCTATAGAAAATTGGGATTGGATAGAGAAACATTTAGATGAATTTAGAGAAGTAACAGGGTTAAAAGTTAATTGGGATAAATCGGAGATAATGACATTTAATTATAGTAAACTGGAGGAAAGGGGATTTAAACAAAGGGGAGTGGATATAAAGATAAAAAATATAATTAAATATTTAGGTATTGATATATTAAAAGATTTGGATAAAATAGGGGAATGTAATTTTAAAAAACTAAAAGATGAAGTTAAAAATCAAATAGAGGATTATAAAAAATTGGGATTATCGTGGTTTGGTAGGATAGCTTTGATTAAAATGAAGATTTTACCGAAGTTTAATTTTTTATTTAGAATGATACCATATAAGATATCAGAGAAAGAAATTAAAGAGTGGCAAGTAATGTTAAATAGCTATTGTAATGGGGGGAAAAAATCAAGGATTACTAAGAATAGATGGTATAAAGCTCAAAAAATAGGGGGACTTGGTCTCCCTAATTTAAAATGGTATTATATAGCTAATCAACTTAGATATATCATGGATATTATTGTTAGAAAAGAATTTATGTGGTGGGAAATAGAAGCATTTGAATTGGGTAATAGGGTGGATAAATTCTTATTTACAAAACAAGGACATATTATGACAAAAAGATTAGAAAATCCCTTTTTAAAAAATATGTTAGAAATTTGGGGTAGAAATAAGGAAATATTTTTACCAGGTATATCCCCGCTTACTCCAGTGGTGGTTATGGAAGATTTTCCCGAGAATGTTAGACATTTAGAACGAATTTTTAGAGAGAAAAAGGTGATAACTTTAATGGATTGGCTGGAAAAAATGGAGACAAGACAGCAAATAATTGATAGGGTTGGGGCAGGAAGAATTTCTTGGTTAAATTTAATTCAATTAGTACAATGGGGTAAGAAATGGAAGAGAAGACATGAGCATGAAAGGGATTTCACTGCATTTGAGCAGGTGGTTATGTCTAGAGAACTTGTAGAAGGAAATGCATCAGCTAGGGGTCTTACAAAGATGTTATATAAAATGTTGCAGAAATCAGAAGAGCAAGCAGAAAATCTTAAAATAGTTTGGGATACAGAGTTTGAAGAGGAAATATCAAAGGATGAGTGGAATAAGATTTGGGATAGGCGAATATTGAAAAATATGTCTGTAAGAATTAAAGAGAATTTTTATAAGCTGATTTGGAGATGGTATTTGACCCCAGTGAGATTAAATAGAATAGATAATAAATGTTCTCCAATGTGTTGGCGAGGATGTCAGGAGTTGGGTACATATGCTCATATGTGGTGGAGTTGTAAAAATGTAATGGATTTTTGGAAAATGATTTTTGAGGAAATATCAGAAATTGTTGGAGCTGATTTAGAGGTATGCCCTAAACTAGCTTTGCTAACAATAACGGAAAAGGTGATCGGTTCACAAAATGTTAAAGAATTAATCATAAATTTGTTAACGGCAGGTAGACTAATGATAGCAAGGAAATGGAAAATCCAGCAAGTTTTCACTATTACTGAATGGTATAAGGAAGTATGGGATATGGCTTTGAATGATATGTTGACTTGTAATATTAAATGCAAAAGGGGTCAATTAAAGAAAAATAATTTTAAGGATATTTGGGGTTTATTTTTGGAATATGTGTTTAAAAGGGGGAAAGGGAGTTTACCCTGTCAAGATATATTGTATTTTTGGAATAATGAACAATTATAGAGTTATTGGATTGTTTGGTCCCATGGTGATGGGAGCACAATATTAGTTATGTGTGTATGTTATTTTCTTTGTATTGTTTTTAAAAAAAAAAAAAGAATTAAAAAAAAAAAAAAAAAAAAAAAACCAACCTGGAAAATGTTATGGTGAAAGAAGAGCAGAATGTGAGACAAGAATGCTGGCTCCTAACTAGAGTTTAGCACTAGTGACAAGTAATGCCTGAGGGAATGGCCTGAGGAGAAAGATATTCCTTAGAAATGTCAGGGGGGAAACCATTCATAGGCAGTATGCCTATGTACTCCAGTTGCTGGAGAACTGAGAACATGGGTGGGTGGGTGCTGTTGCACTCATGTCCTGCTTGTGGGATCCCGTGTGGGCAGCTGGCTGGCCACTGTGTGAACAGAGAGCTGGACTAGATGGACCCTTGGTCTGATCCAGCATGGCTCTTCTTATGTTCTAATGTTCTTATTCTACATACTCCATTACTAAGTGTTCAGTCCCAGTCCCACACCTTGGAAAGAGTAAGCATTGGGGATGTGAGCCTATCACAAGCCTGACAGGTAAGAGGTCCTACCTATTAGCTGGCCTTCAAGACCCACCACCCACTTTAAAAAAAACCACACCTGAAGCTTGTCCAGGCAGGTTGGAAAAGAAGACCTATGTCTGTTAGGTGTTTACTTGTCTTGCATCCAATACAGTAACATGTGGATACTTGAGTTGGGATTTAGCAGAGTTTCAGGTTGATGGTCAGATGGCAATTCCAGTTAAAAGTGATTGGTTGGGTAGTAATGGCCCCATTGACACATCACCTAAAAATGTGGGTGGGAGAGGAAAGAGACAGATAGTCAAAATTAGATCAATGTCAGGCGCAATTGGATGGCTCTCTTCTGGAAACAATGAGAGCCCAATAAAAGCCAGCTGGACCGTTTATAAGGAATCTTTGAAATCTCTAATGGGAAACTAGTTTAGCTTGGACAGGTATCCATTTCTAAGCAATCATTCCAGTATTATAAATACAGGCAGGGCAGACCAAGAAGAAGCTACTAACCATGAGAGCCATGTTCAGGGACACATAGATTTCATATTATAGATTCTAGAGTTGGAAGGGGCCTACAAGGCCATCGAGTCCACCCCCTGCTCAATGCAGGAAACTAGAGGAGGGGTCTCCCATCCAAGTAATAACCAAGCCTGACCCTGCTTAGCTTTCCACGCTCAGACAAGCTGAGCCAGCGTGAGCCACAGGCCTGACAATCAGATACCAGGGAGAAAAACGCTGGTGGGCCTTATCTGCCTTATCCCAAGCTGAGCCATTTGTTCACCTTGCTCATCATTATCTCCACCAACTGGAGTAGCTCTCCAGGCTTTCAGGCAGAAGCTTATCCCAGCTCTACTTGGAGATGCTAGGGATTGAACCTGTGGCCTTTGGCCCAGAATAGAGGGGCTCTGTCACTGAGCTATGGCCCTTCCTAGCTTGTCAAGGAAGGAGAAGTGAGAAGCAGAGCCTCTCAATAATTAGAGGAGCCACTTTCAGGCTTCACTAGAGGCACATGTATCATCTGTGAGAGGCTGTCATCACAGGAGCCTGACCATATCAGTAAATGTTCACCTGTGATTTTTTTTTCTCCTCTAACTCTACAACCTTTGATCTGTATAAATATAAATATAAATATAATAAATAAAATAAAAATAAAAATAAGACAGTGGTTCTCAACCTTTTTTGCCCCATGCACCCTCTTCACCATATGTCAGAATGTCATTCCCCCCTTTCCAAGATTGTCTGGCTTAATCTGTGCCATACAGTAAGGTGTGATGTCCTGTAGATTATGTACAATCTGTAGAATTATAATTTGTAGAAAGATCAGTATTCCAACAGTTTGAGTCTGTGGTCCCAATCCCCCCCCAAACCCTAAAATTCCCCCCCTGGGGGGAATTCCCCCCTGGTTCAGAACCCCTGCCCTAAGATTTCTTGTTACCTGAAAAGGCTCTGTAGTTTTTTTCCCCATTCCTGTCCTTTATTCCTAGAACCCCTACCCCCAATATCTGTCCGATGCTCCCCTATTTAATCTTCCTTCACATTTGTCTTCCAGACCCTTCTCAACCAAAGTGCCTCTTTCTCCAAAACCTTCTCCAGAAGGTTTTAATGTTTCTGTTCCAAATGGAATGGCATTAATTTAAATCATCTTTCATTCTGGGCTTCTTTTTCCTAACAGCGATTTATAAAGGAAGTGTGTCAGTTTCTAATTTGGGTCATTTGCAGGACATTCAGCTTCCAGTCAGTTTCACTCCCCACCCCAAAGTAACTTCTGTCATTACATCCATGGCACATAAATGAAGCTGCCTGCACAATCTGAAAACTCACTCCAGTCATCAAAGTTCCCTCCCTTCTGTAAATGCCCCTTTTGCTAAGCCTTTGTTTCATACATTTTCATTCCCAGGCAGAAATGCTGGACATCAGGAAGAAAACTGACCCTCCTCCTCTGACTTAAAAATCTTTACTAGACGCCTCTCAGCCATGATTTGGTGGGTTATTCCAAATTAGTATGTCAATGTCAGCTTTCATCCCCTCTCCAGTTTTCCTCATTTTCTTACTGCAGGTTTTCCTTCCTTGGCCTTCTCTCCCCACCCTCCCAGTTCCAACCGCCCTTTACTAGGCCCCATGTTTCCCTCGTCTTGATGCTTTCTCAGGCCCTTGCCTCTCCAATCCCCCCTTCTGACCGCTCTAGTCTTCTCTCTGTCCTGCCCCTTCACTTCAGCAGAGCATTTCAGTCTATGACAACCGGAGCCAGTGCCGCCGACTCCAGGTTTTGGGGGGGCCCTTAGACAAGATAGCCTCTGTGCAGGGCTGGCCTCACCATGGGGCAGCAGAGTGAGCCAGCTCTCTCAGGACTGCAGATACTGAGGGGCGGGGAGTGGCGGCAATTTGTTACGGACAGAGCTGCACATGTAACACACAGCCTGCACTCCACCCCCTGAGCTACCCAGCAGCTGCCCTCAGTTGCCGTAGAGGCAGCCAGCATTGAAGTAAGAGTGATCTACCAGTTTGGTTGCCACCTTGTCCTTTGCATCTTGGGCCAGCCCTGCCTTGGTGGGACCACCTCACCCTCACCACTGCCTGATTGCTTCTTCTCTTCATTATTTGCACAACCACTCAGAGAGGGAGAGCGCAAGGCAAGCAGACCATCAGGGCCGGTGCAAGGCAGTTTGGTGCCCTAGGCAAGATCAGATATTTAGCGCCCCCCCCTTCCCACTTGAGCCCTCCCTCCCTATTTCTGGCACCCCCTTTAGCCCTTCACCCTAAGCAGCTGCCTAGTTGGCCTAATGGTAGCACCGGCCCTGCGGACCATACCACTCCATCTCCTAACTTTGGTCACTGCCTCCATTATTCGGAGAGGGCAGGTGATCAGACAGAGACACCAAAGAAGAGAATCAGCAGGGCCAAGAGGCTCAGCGTGTGTGTGTGTGTGTGTGTGTGTGTGTGTGTGTGTGGTGTGTGTGTGTGTGTGTGTGTGTCAGCAACGGCCCCCTGGCAGGGATGCCAGACCTTGTCAGCAGCTCTGAACAGAGCCCCTTCTGCTCGCCCCATTATATTAGGGCAGCTCAGCCTAAACACTCCCAGGAGCTTCACCATCACTACGACAAAATCCTTTTACTGCAGGGGTGCACAACCTTTTCGGCCCTGAGGGCCACACTGGGTGGTGCCAGGAGAAGCACATCTGCACGCTCGCACACTCACACAAGCACACACACCGCCCTTATCTCCGATCTCTCAGCAGAGATCACTAGTGCTAGCAGGGGAAACCCCAGGCAGTGCTGCCATTATTATTATTTTTTTCCAGCAGCAGCAGATGTGGGGGTTTTGGCGGGCTGCTCGAAACAGCTTGGCGGGCCACATGGGCCACACTTTTTGCACCCCACCTTTACTGTAAATAAATTATAAACAATAATATATAGATTGTTTAATGTACTAGATTAGGAGACATCACTAGGCAAAATGCACATGCAGTCCCTTTGCTCATGCAAATATTGGACACAATTAACTGGGCACTGCTGATCATCAATTTTTCCATGCACTCCAATGTGGTGCTTATGCACAAATTGCCTGCATGGCCTATTGAAAAAAGACAGAGTTGGCCTTTCAGCAGTGCCTGGTGAATCGCTCCAGTTGTTGCTTTTTTGCTCCATTTGGTCATTGCAGCAGCAGCAGCAGCAGCAACAGCTGCAAACATTAACTGGGGTCAGCAGTTAAGCACAGCAAGCAATATTTTACACGGCCTGTTCTTATAAATAACTGAGGAATTCACTCCCTCTGTCTAATACTAAGTGGAGCCGGGAGGTAGAGAGAAATTGACCAGATGAGCCATAACATGGTGTAACAATGTTTTAAAACCCATTTGGATAGAGTGCTAGTGGACACATTAAAAAAGCGAAACAAAAAACATTGCTATCGCTTTGAGTATTTATTGGGCAGCAGCCCAAAGGTTACCAAAGACACCAGCTTGTTCCAATCAAACACAGCAGTGCAAAAGACAACCTCATACCTCCAGTACACTCTCAGACTGGCTCACGATCAAACAGTCACACAAGGAGCTTTATAGGTGCAAGACTGTTGCCAGCAGAGCGACACCCTAAACACAAATGGCAGTTCCGATGCTTGAGTGTGCAATCCGCAGATTTTACTGACTGCTCCCACAAGTGATACTCGTAATCCTGATCAAATTCAGTTGTCCTGGAAAAAAAGAAAACACTGATACGCATGCCAAAGATGAACTGGCTCTCACGTTTTGGAATTATTGGATTCACCAAATTAATTTTTTTTTAAAAAAAGTGTTTAAAATCAAGGCACAAACATCCAAAAGAAGATAATTTATAAAGGGCCCAGCTAGACATGGCAAAGGAGATGTGTGGATACATCTCTGTCTTGTTAACATTTTAGCAACATGCAGTCGCTCGCTATCCATATGGGGAGGAGGATTTTCATCAGGAATGTGGCATAGGGGAAAGGGTTAAAAACTCCCCCATGTACTCCCGCATGACTTTTATTTTCAAAAATGTTTATAGCAGGAGTCAGGAACTATTATTATCTTTTAATCAGAGGACATTGACCCATAGGGGAATAAATAAATGAACTGAGGGCCACACACAAGTAAAAAGTACCTCTCCCTCCTGAGGAGAGTGTTGTTGAAGATGGAGATTGACCAGCTGTCAGCTGTCCAATCTCTGCTTTGAAGAGCATCCCTCATCAGGCAGGAGGCTGTCTTGTCCTGGGCAACTCCCCACCTGAAAAGGGAAATGTTTAGTAGTATGGATTGGACAACCATCAGCTGACCAGTTAGCAGCACCTTCAAAACTCTCATCAGGCACAAGAGATGCTTCCTCTGTTTGCACATGGCACCTTTTTACTTGCAATCCTCACTTTCCAAGCTCTCCTGCCAGATGCAATGAGCCAGATCCTGCCTTCAGGCCATAGGTTCCCCAACCCTGGTTTAAAGAGATGAGGATGCTGTCACACTTCTCCTTTGTCACATCTACTTTGGAGCTTAAAGTGGTAGTGGAGATGCAGAGAAGAATATGAAAAGAAAATGGGGGGGGGGCAACAACAATAGAGTAGCTGCAGAATTGGAAAATGTATGTAAGGAACAACATGACTCTTAACAGAAATAGAAACGTAGCCTGGATTTTTCCCAATCCAATTTCTCTGGGGTAATTCTGTTCCTCTCCATCATCCAAAATGTCTTCTCCAATGCACATCACTTCCCTCCCAGTTTAGTCACCAGGCCTTGCTCCATGATTCTGGAGAAAGGGCCAATTATTAAACCCTGTGTCCCCTTTCTTCCCACTTTCTGCTCCTCCTGTCTAAAGAGTAGGCTTTCTTCACTAGCAAGCAACAAGAGCTGCAAAGAAGCAGAAGGGCTAAGCGGGGGAGGCCGGTGATTCCTATGTCAGGGGGTTCCTTATCCATTACAGCTTTTATTCTGAGCTTTATAGGAGCTATCCATGGTGCTCCATGGTGGTGAGCCTATTTTGGGGGGTGGAGTATACAGCACCGTGGATAGCTCCTATAAAGCTCATAATAAAAGCTGCAATGGATAAGGAGCCCCACTGACACAGGAGTCACCTGCCTCCACTGCGGGCTAAGGTGGTTCCACATACCCTACCAGACAGGAATGAATCATATTTGCACCCGAAGGCCTATCAGACACAGCCGAGTCAAACTGGAACCTCTTTTTCTGCATGCTAGCACCCCTGGTGGTGAGTCATTCCAGGAAGCAGAACAGAACGACTAAATAAAAGAACAGCATCCTCCTCCTGAGACCTATCAATGGCTAGTAGTCATGACATCTGCATATTACCTCCATCCGAGCTCATATGCCTCTCAATACCGGTTGCTGGGAAACACAAGTGGAAGGGTGCAGTTGTCCTGCTTGTGGACTTCCCCTGGGCAGCTGGTTGGCCACTGTGGGAACAGAATGCTGGGCTAGATAGGCCTTTGGTCTCTGCTGCAGCACAGCTCTTCTTATGAGCATTGGCATGGTTACACACGCACACACAAACACTCCATTTCATTGGTTATCAGATACTTCCAGGTCACGCCATAGTCTCACTTGCCCTTGCCTGAGAGGCTCCCCTGCCAGTCTGGCTTATTATCTCCCTGCCTGCTCATCCACCTGCCTGTCCTGCTGGCTATTGTTTTCCAGCATCCCTGCCCCCATTTCCCTTGAATGGACTGTCTGTCCTGTCTGTCTGTCTGTCTGTCTGTCTATCTACAATATTTATAGGCCACCTTTCAGAGCAGGAGCCCTCCCAAGGTGGCATGCAACATTAAGATGTATATAATAAAATTCATAATAAAAAAACTGATGCAATAATTTAACTCTCTGGCTTGGGCTTGAATTTATTATTTGGCTGTTCCAGAGATTTCTAGGCCACCATTCAGGCAGTAATAGATTTCATAGATTTCATAGAGTTGGAAGGAGCCTACAAGGCTATCGAGTCCAACCCCCTGCTCAGTGCAGGAAACTAGAGGAGGGGTCTCCCATCCAAGTAATAACCAGGCCTGACCCTGCTTAGCTTTTCACGCTCAGACAAGCTACTTGAAGTGGTCCCCCCCCCAAATTGATACAGTACAATAAAAGAGTAAAACCAGCAGATTAAAAGCAGCAGACTAATAATTCAGAACTCAGAATGTTAAAAGTCTGGGAGAATAATAAGATTTTCATTTAAAAATTACAAAGAAAGCACAAACAGGGTGCCACCACTCTCTCTCTCTCTCTCTCTCTCTCTCTCTTCTCTCTCTCTGGTTGCCACCCACCTCACATCAAATGGCAGGGCACCAGAGGAGAGCCTCACTTGACGATCTTACCTCTGGATTCCCTCTTATGTACCAAATCTGCCTCAGAGGACCTTGCTTCCTACTTCCATCGAGTCCTACCAGTGAAACCTCCCCTAGTGCTTCAACTTAATGCTGGGTCCCATATCCTGCTAGGATTCATATCACCAGCCATTCTGAATGGAGCACTCACAGACTAGCACTAAGAAGCACTAATATAGGTTCCCAGAAATGGCAGGGGGATGGCCAGTTGGCTCCCCTAGCTTTTCATCTGAAGTAAATAACACCAACACCATATGGTAATATGTAGGCCATCTTAGCTATACTTTATGGGGGAAGCAAGGGACAATCTTCTCATTATACAGAGAATTATCCATTAAGCAGCAAGACAAAACATCTCTCTCTCTCTCTCTCTTTCCCTACTATCACCATAACAAAATACACAATCCCAAATACAAATGCTGTAACCTGAAACGGGCAGAGAACCATGAAATGGCGGGAATCTGAGGCTAGGAGTGATGCCATCTCTCTCTCTATGGAAGAATGAAGAAAATATGATGTGGTTTGGATGCAATGAATAACAAACTCCCCCCCCCCCCAATGTAGGAGGTGAAGGACAGAAGTAGCAGGTTTAACCATAGCCAATCTGAGCTGGTTGTGGCCGGGTCTGCAGTGTGTTTGTAGAACATTCTACAACGAGAGATACTTCCACAATAGATGAGATGTCACTATGTATCCCCAGCCTAAGATTGCTCACCCAGCCAGGAACGGATGATTCTTTGCAATGTGGTGGCTACCTATGAAGTCCATGGTGATTGCAACAGTGTCGAAAGTCAGAGATGTGTGTGTGTGTGTTTTTTAAAGCCTGGCTTTGTTGAGAGACAAATTGCCGCACACCTCCACAGCCAATTACAAATCTGTGATTATGGAAGCATGGTGAAATTTGACTCATGGTGTGGGTGATCACCAGGGGCAACCAGCTCTACCCATGGTAATAGTTTCATAGATAGAAAGATAGAGGGAGGGAGAGAGTTCAGAGTATTCTCCTCATCCACGTTTCTCCAAATTTCAGAGTTCCAAGTTGTGCGGTCTTGCTTCTAAAGTGGAACTGACACATTAGGAGAATTTGGTTGATATTTCCAAATTTTGCAGACAGTGCTGTGGATGTACAGCTTTCAGCTCATTCATGTATTTTCCCTGCTACTGTGTATGTGCAGGGCTGGCGCTACCGCTAGGCAAACTAGGCTGTTGCCTAGGGCGCGTAGCTGAAGAGGGCGCAGAAACGCTGCACTCCTCTTCGCTGCCGGCGCGCTCCTGCCCCGCCCACCTGCCTCGCCGACAATGCCAGGTCAGTGCAGGGGGATTGTGCCCGGAGGTAGTGGGGGGGTGGGGCCGAGCCTGGGCACCGCCCCCTGCCCCCGCCCCCCACCACCGCTGCTGCTGGACCCCCACCACCTACCTTTCTCCCTGCCGCTTCCGGAGCCCCGCCCGCGCTCTGTTTTGGTGGGAGGAACCAGGGCAACAGGGCTTAAACAGCCCTGTTGCCCTGGTTTCCCCCAGCCAAAAACAGAGCGCGGGGGTCCCATCGCGTCACTTCCTCTTCGGAGGAGGCGGCGGGCAGGGTGGGGGGAAGGTAGGTGGGGGGGCGGGGGCGGGGGGGTCCAGCGGCGGCGGGGGGGGTCTGGTGGCGGGGGGCGGGGGGGCGGGGTTTGCAGAGCAGGGCTGCTTTGCTCCGGAGCGCCCCCCCACCGCATGAGAGGGGGGGCGCTAAATATAATTTAGCCTAGGGCGACAAACTGCCCTGCACTGGTCCTGTGTATGTGTGCACTGATTTAAAAAAAACACTGCAAAAAAGCAATCTGGGTGTGATTGTACCTATGACTGCATCAAGGCATTGTAAAGTGTATGGGTTGTATCCAGTGTTAGTCCTATTTGGAGTAGGCCCATTGCAATGAATAGGACTTAAGTTAGACTAACATTGGCTACAACCTTAAGCATATGTCAGTAAAACACCATATAAAATAAGGCAATCCCAGTTTGATCTCATGCAGATTGCATTCCCCCCTCTTTATGTTACTGATGCATATGAGTGCACTGAAAAAAGAAAAGAAAAAGAGAAAGAGAGAGAAATGCCAACAGGAAATGAATAATAATAAATAATAACAGAAGCGTCCATACTATACTGTGGTAAAATGCACATGTTTTGCTTCTGGAATTCTTTTTAGAAATTCCCCTTGCTAAATAGGAATTCAGATGGTGTGGAATACAGGGCAGAGAGAATAAAAGGATAGAATAGGGGACATCCTGTCATTCCTTTTTCAAATATACAGGTGGACTGAAACAGTGGCTGTTTCAATGCCATTTTAGGAGCCGCTCTTCAGCCCCTGAAATGGTTTCAGGGGAAGGAGCTTACAACAGTAGCAGACTGGCTTTTGTTTTGGGGAGTGGCTTTTAAAGCCACCACACAGCAGCAGAGCTATGGCTGCTGCCACCACAATTTCCTTCCCAGAGGCCCTCTGAGAAAGAAAGGACAGCAGCAGTCATTGTTCTGCCACTGCACCACTGAAGCTCCTGTCAGAGCAGTCAAAAAAAGAAAAGGGTAAGAAGTTCCTCCCCCCCCCATTGTAAGCCCTTCCCTCCCCCAAAATATGACCCTTCTCATATTGGGAAGCACCCCAAATGCCCCACACACACACACACACATACAGATCAGGAAAATCCCAACATGGGGAGAGTCCAAAAGCCTTCATATACATCAGAAGTGGGCAATGTGTGGCCTTCCAGATGTTTTGGTCTACAGATCCAATCGACCCTCATCATTGGCTATGCTGGCTAAGGTGATGGGAGTTGTAAGCCAAAACATCTGGAGGTCCACAAGTTGCCCACCCCGATATACATCATCTCAGTTCTTACTTAGAAAAACCCTAGTATTCATCATATCATCATCATCAACCACAACCCCATATTGCAGATGGGAGGCTGCAGCTCAGAGATGGTGACTTGCTTGAGGACCTGTCATGTGTTATAGAAGGGGTGGGCAGAAAGTAGACCTTCAGATGTTTTGGACTTCAACTCCCAGCATTCCTGACCATTGGCCATGCTGGCTGGGGCTTCTGGGATTTGAAATCCCAAACATCTAGAGATCTACCTTCTCCGCACTCCTGTATTATAACACTGTATTAAAACTTGGGGGGGGGCTGGAACTGCCCGTCTCCAAGTTACATTTCTTACGCATATTTGCCTACAACATAAAGTTCAGCCTTAAGGTCTCCTAGAGACTTTGTGAAAGAGGTGAGATTTGAACCAATGGCTTCCTGATTCACACAACTCAGTCTTGTAAAACCAGTGCTGTATTAGCTCTCATGGCTGCAGTTACCATGTAGTAAGTTTTAAACTGGGGAGCGCAGCCCAAACAGGCATCATATACAAAGCAGGTGCCAGATGTGTGATGTCTATGGCTTTTGTTCTCCACATAAATGTCAGTTTTCCCAGGTTTGCATGAAGTCATTTGCATGCGACAGATCAGCACTACCTGCAGAGACACCATTAAACTATAAGCTTACTTTTGAGAACAGAGGACAGCTTCTACCATTATAGTTTAAAACATAGGAAGGGAAGATGATTATGTGTTACTCGGTGGCAGGGGGAGTTGTGGTAAAATGTGTAAGAGCTTGATTTCGGTAAAGATGGAGACTTCTCCTCAATACCTACTGACTTTACAAAAAATAATACCTACTTAGGAACCAATCTAATACTCTTGGGTTGCTTTGACATGTAGCATTATACCCATGATCCATATGACTATGGGATGCGCATTAGTTCACAAGTAAAACTTTCCCCACCATTTTATCTCAATGCAAGGAAAAAAATTATCCAGTTAATTTCTCTGCATCAACCTGCTGTTACAGGCATAGAAAGAGGGATGGCAAATAATAATAATAATAATAACAACAACAACAACAACAACAACAGCGACTTTATCTTTCATTAAGACGAGTAATCCTTTATTATTTTTAGTAAGGAACCAAGTGAGTGAGAAGTATGCCCAGATTTCTGGAAGTACTTGGCAGAATCCACTGGGATGATGGATTATATTAGATGCTGTAAGAGCATGTACTTACTCAACTGGTTCACCCTGCTGGAAAAGGATTTCTTCACCTTCTAGAAATAGCCAAAGCCTTTACTTTGTTGTGTAATAATAATTAGCTAGTAAGATAGATCTGCAGCATAGTCTGAATCATTCAACTAGCTACCCAGGAAGAACTCTCCCACAAATGAAATGTGGTTATGCGTGCTTTACAAAGTGAGTTTTTTCTGAGGGTGACTGACTGATGGTGAATAGAGGCAAACACTAACAATGTGGTAGCCACTTTAAAACTTAACCATCTAATCAGGCCGAGGTCCAGAGGGTGGCAAGTTTGGGCATTTGCTAGGGCCCCAAGACCAGCTACCATTTCCACTTTGCACAGATTACCCAAGATGGGCAGTTGCAGCCTGCCCTGCCTCTGTGTTATGATGAGGGTTTAGCATTGCTGGGCACTGGTGAGGCCTGGATTACAGGATTACACTATGGAGCAGGTTTTTACCAGGTTTGGGGGCACGTCAGGTTTCCCAGAGAGGCAGGAACAGGAAAGCACCACGGAGAGCTCCAAGTGGTGCTAGGGCTGGAAGCCAGGCAAGCTTATTTGTATGTTGCTCCAACAAGCAGCAGATTGTGAATGAGAGGTAAGTAGGGGTTTGGCATCCTTAAACTGGTTAGCCCCACCTACACACTGACTAAGGCCTTTTATCTTAAAGGGGCTTGGTCTGTTTTAGTAGCCTCAGGCTGCGATGACACAGGGATGGCTATGACATGCCAGTGTCTCCATGGCTGGAGTCTCCAGAGTCTGAAGATGGCAATGTGACCACCTCTGGATGCAGGGGGGCAGGTCCCTGGGGTTTTCCTAGAGAACTGGGTCCTGAGGAGGTGATGCCTTCCCTCATGATGCCTTCCCTTAACTCAGGAGCATCTTCCTTTATGAATGAGGTGTCAGGATCCTCTGATGATGAGGTTTTGGGGTCCTGGTCCATCACACACCACTGCAGAGAATTGTTATAAAGTACTGTGGTCGAGAGATAAACAGTAGTTGTTGGCACAGACCAAGGTTTAGAAGCCAAAATATCCATCCAAAATCAAAGGAAACACAAACCAGTAGAGGAGCACGCCGAAGAGTAGTCAAAGTCGACCTGGGGTCAAAATGCAGGCAGTCCCTGAGTTATGTACAAGATCCATTCTTAGGTCTGTCTTAAAGTCGAATTTGTATGTAAGTCGGAACAGGTACATACAGTTCTTAGTAAATGTCACTTAGTCAAATGTTGGTCTTAGTATAGTATTTATTCTACCTTTCTGTGCATATAAAACACTTAAGAAACACTTCCAAATACAATAAAACATCTTAAACATAACATACAATACAGTACATAATAATACAGTAATAGTGTAATAATAACAATATTGTTATTATTATTATTATTATTATTATACTGTATAATAATATTATTATTACTGCATCATCATCATCATCATCATCATCATCATCATCATATTACATACAGTACTGTACTGTAAAAAAAAAAATTAAAGAAACCATTCTTAAAACAGTTTAGAAAGGTGGGGGGAGTAAAAGGAGAGCCAGGGTTTGATTCTGCTGCTGGAGAATGGGTTTTTTTGTTTTGTTTGTTTTCAGATCAGGTTAGGCTAAACTCCCTGGGATCACTTTTGTTTCTGGGGGCAGGGGGTGGTTTATTTCTGAGTGGACGGATAAAGCGTTGCTAGTAATCATTTCATTTTTTAAAAAAAACAAAACAAAAAACCAAAAACCCCACACACCATTGTGTGATGTAAAGGCAAGATCTCTCTCCAAGCCAACAACAGGGAAGATCAGAACCACAGAAATCCACGGGGAAGTTAATCCTTTCCGATGGAAGGGGCTTGGGATGCCACCGTCGCTGCTGGTTCTCTTGAATCGCTCCCTCCACTCGCCTTTTCCCCTTCCAAGCTTGACCGTCTCCTGCTGCAAAAGGTTGACTCCAATGAGTCTCTCTCGGTTTGGCGGCACCGCCGCCTTTAATTTCCCCACCCCCAGGAGGAAAAGGCCATGAATCCTGTCCAGGGGGGAAAGAAAGAGCCTCCACACAGGTAGTGGAGCCAATCACTCCTTTCAGCAAGAGGTCTGCTTCCTCCTCCTCCTCCTCTTCCTCTCCCCTTCCCCTTTGCTGGTTCCAGGGCAGGTGCGAGCCCTCAGAGCAGCAGCAGCAGAAGAAGAAGTTGGCGGGAAGTTGCGCTTGGGGAGCCACCAAAGGAGGTGAGGAGAAAGCAGTGGCAGCGGCGGCAGCACGCACGAGCCTCCCAGCACTGCGTGAGAGAGAGCAAAGGAGGGAGGGAGAGGCATGTTTTGCTTGTTGCTTTCTACCTCACCCAATCTCCCCCGTGTGCTTAAAGTTTGCCCTGCTCCTCCGGCGACAGGCGCTGCTCTCCCATGGCCAAGCGCGCATGCGCGTCTGCCTAGGGCTGCAGAGGGAGGTCCCTCTCTGAGCGGGAATACTATATGGCAGTCTGTTCATAAGTATGCATCATCCGTAACCATAAGTCGGATGTTCGTAACTCGGGCACTGCCTGTACATGAATCTAGGTCCAGATGCCGGCCAGGAGCATCTTTGCTACAGCTGATCTGCAACAAGAATTGCTTCCAGTGTCTGAAGTGTGTTTGGGACTTTTAAGCAGGAGCTGATTGGCAAGTCAGCACAGCTGGGCCAGGCTGCAGATGACATGTGCCTGGCCCCTCCCCAAACACACTCGGGCTCGGTTGCACCCCAAACGGAGGCAGAACAAGAATTCTTCTAGATTAGGAGGACTGAAAGTGCTGTGCCCAAGGGTCCCCCAATTCCTGGAGCCAACAGTGCATCTAACCATGTGGAGAACAGGTCGTTTGTAGTTTTATGCTGAATATTACCATACAATTTTATTTTTATTGATTTTATTTATTAGAATGATTAAACACCTTATAAAATAAATTTCTCTAGGTGTTTTCTAATAATACAGCTGTGGGACTGGGATGACTACAAGTTTCGGGCTGCTGCAGTCCTAAAAGCATATATGCTAGGGATTGAGCCCCATTATGCACAGCTTGACTTACTTCTGAGTGAACATGCACAGAATTGCATTAACTTGTTTTTAAGTTTCATGGTGTATCAGGTTGTTTTTAGAAATTCCGGTATAAAATAATCATTTATATGAGCTATATTTCCCCCTTCTACTATGGCACTAGCTCTAATCCCACAACAGTAGTCTGGTAAATGAGCAAACAATGCAACAGAAAGGAAGATTAGGACGATGAATAATCCTTGTAATCCTTTTTCTTTCTTTCTTTTTTTGCAATAGTAGGCATTTCATTTGCAGCCCAATCCCATGCATGTCAATGCAGAAGAAAGTATTACTGAACCCAATAGGACTTATTCTCAGGGAAGTCTGTAAGGGCCTGCAGCCTTAGTCCAACATAAATTGGTGGAATATTGAAATTTACTAGATTGGGTCACAATCAGCTTCTGACCAGTTATTTCTACTCTAAGGAACCATGTTAAGGAAGAAATAGACAAAATTTAGAAGTAATAACTATAATTCAAATCCAAATACAGTAATACTTTGGATTGCAAGACAAGCAAAAAAAATTTTTTTGACTTGATAAACATGCAAGGTCTTGCAAGACAAGTAGTCACGTAGGGATGTAACCGCTCGCCTCGAGCGGGCATAGCGGGCCGAAATTGGCCCCGCTCACGCCCGCCAGAGACTCGCTTTGATATAAGAGTGTTTTGGATTACAAGCACGGTTCCGGAACGAATTATGCGTGCAGTCCAAGG
This sequence comes from Shinisaurus crocodilurus, assembly GCA_021292165.1. NCBI lineage: Eukaryota > Metazoa > Chordata > Lepidosauria > Squamata > Shinisauridae > Shinisaurus > Shinisaurus crocodilurus. Next base: position 107,205,285 of record CM037877.1, read on the forward strand.
TATTGCTGTACAATGCATCTCGCCATAGTGGAGAAGACTGACTAGGTGACCTGTGTGCCTGCTGCCCAGGTGCTGCTGCTGGGATACTACTTCAAGACCCCTGCTGTTCCCCTTCCTTAGAGTTCTTTGACTTTAAACCAGACTCGGGCTGGACACCTCTTCAAAAAGCGGACTGTCCTCTGTAAAGTAGAACACCTGGCTACCCTAACATACAGTTGCACCCTCTTTTGCATTCTCTCCCACCTTATGTCATGGGCTCAACACAAAGGTCAATGATATTATGGGAGAAGGTCAAATACTCTTCTATTTGTCTCATGTGAAAATGCTGTAAGAGGCCACTTCCTCCTTCTATGCCTTGCCTTCCCCCCCCCTCAATTCCGCCCAACTCACTTCTTGCCTAAAAATCGGGGCTTTAAACCTATCACAAGACTTTTCTCAGCATGAGCTCCCAGTTTCAGTGTCACTGGCCTGAGGAGGAGGCCCGCGTTTCAGATGCGAGAAATATGCATGTCAAGCAGCACAGAGAACATGCTGCAGAAAGATTGCCAAATGGCAGAGCTACCTTTGTCCACAGAAGGAACAGCAAATATCCTCCCAAGATAGACTAAACGTGGCCTTTGTACTTTGCCTCAGAACACAAAGGTCATACTGGGTTTACTTATTTCAATGCAATGTCAAAGTAATCTGGTTTACCGTAGCTAATGCTTTATTAATACTCAGCCAATCCTTGTTCTGTTTGAGTGTTGGCAAAAGGCAATTTCCCCATGACAGAGGTGAGACCAGGAGGGGCCAGGGGAAGATGGATGCATTCTCTGCAACCAAAATGTTATAAGGAACTGGTCACTCGCCAAAAATGTGTCAGCTGCCCAAGCCCAAAGAGAAACTACTTTCTTTTCTTGGCTTCCATACTGCTGCGACTTACTGATGTTTCATCAAGCTCTCCCGGGCACACATTTGTAAAGAGCACCTTAGAATCATGCACTATGTACGTCAACAGTGGCCATCGTTTGTCAGCTCGGCCATATGTCAAATCCAAAGCATGAGATATGGTGCCTCTCCAGTGTGCAGCAAAGTACAGACACAGCAGCACCCTGGGACCTGGTGTACTTGCCAGTAGGCAGGGAGCCAGCCAGCACCATCTTATCATGGAAGAGGAAGTCAGGAATGAAAACTTGTCTCTACTCCAGGGGTGTAGATCCTCAGGGCCCAGGGCCAAAATCCAGCCCACCTGGGGTCCCAGTCCAACCCTCTGAGGTTTCCCAGAGCACCAAACCCCTTCCTCCGGCTCCAGACACTTTCCCCGACCACCGATCACTTGGTGGTTACCCAGCTTCTGTGCAGTCCCCCCCCCCCATTCTAAAAGGTTGAATGCCTCTCCCATGGGTTACTTATTAGTGGTAAATGCTTTAAGATAAAATATGCTGGGTTTTTTGGCCCCGCCCCTTTTGCAGAAGTGCTACAAATTCCCACTGCCTGTGCCACACTTTGACCACTCTAGGCAGGGCCGGTGCTACCATTAGGCCAACTAGGCGGCTGCCTAGGGCGCCGGGCTAAAGGGGGCACCAAAAACGCCTTGGGAAAAAAAAGTGAAATTATATTTTTTCAGTTTATTATGCTTTCTCTCTTTACTTAAATGTAGTCATGCCCCATTGCCTGTGCCCTTCCTCCGCCAGCGTGCAGCAGCAGCAGCGGGTCACACTTCTCCAGAGAGCGGTTCCTGTTTGTCTTTCTCCGCCGCCACCAGGCTGCCTCTAGAGCTTTCGCTACTTCTGCTTGGAAAGGTCCTCAGTAGTTTTTTATATGGGGTTCCTCACTCTTCCGGGGATCCGAGTCACCCTCCGCTCCCCACGCCCCTCTCATCTGCATATGGACGCCGACACCACTTCCTCCTCCCCTGCCACTCTCCACTTTCCAGACATGCCCCTCTATTTGCATAAACAGCTGGTTTCTATGCTTTTCGCAGCAGCTTCTGGAGAGCCGCTTCCTCCTCATTTTTGCTCTCGTGCCGAAAATAAAACATTTTTAAAAAACCAAAAACCCTCTGCCCCTCTGGACGGAGAATAAAGGTGAAAGTTGGAATGATCTGGATCCTGCTGGACCTTCCTGGAGGGAGCTGGCAATCTCCGACACCAAGGGGGAGGCTCGGGGGAAACCTCCCAGGCTGAAAGGTCTGCAATCTTTTATTGAGTCCACGAGGGACCATCGGGGAAGGGGGTGGGGAAGGGGTTATGTCAGCAGCATGTGGAACATTATTTGGCTCTCACTGCTGAGCGTGTGCTTTGCAATTGTGTCGGGCCGAAAGAGGAGGGGGGCCGGGTGTTGCCTTTTCACCAAGGGATTGGACCAGATGCAGAGTTGGGGATGGCTGGACGAATGAACAACCAATTGATGGTCTGGGAAGCAGAGGGGGGGGAGGTTGCCTTGCCCCTTTTGGAAGCCGATCTCTGATTTCTAGAGATCCCAGAATCTGCGATTGTTTCATACGTTCCGTTGTCAAAGCGCTCTCACTGTGCACAATGCTCCTTTCGTCACGAGACTAGTCCATAAAAAGGAGTAGGAGGCTGCGAACGGAGGGAAGGGTGCATTCTACCCGTATATAAAGGAGCGGTAAAATCCCCATTGATGAAAAACAAAAAAACCCACTGATGTTCACAGAACGAGACTGAGGGGAAAACATCGCAAGAATCTGGTGGTGGCGCACTCACTATTTTACAGTGCCTGGAGGGGTTCAGAAAGATCAAACCACACCAAGACTGGCGAAGCAGAAATGCCTCCTCCTAGCTTTTGAAACCACGTATATAACGCAGGAGAAAGTGGTCAGTGTCCCTCCAGGCGGGTTTTAGAGAAAACTGAAGCAGCAAGTGACATCCGGGTCCAGATATCTTGTTGCCATTAGAAACAAGCCCCCACCTCGGTGGGATACAGGTGCGATATAGGTGTTCGTTCGCGGTAGCGAAGTGTCTGGAGCCGGAGGAAGGGGTTTGGTGCTCTGGGAAACCTCAGAGGGTTGGATTGGGACCCCAGGTGGGCTGGATTTTGGCCCTGGGCCCTGAGGATCTACACCCCTGGAGTAGGGACAAGTTTTTATTCCTGACTTCCTCTTCCATGATAAGATGCTGCTGGCTGGCTCCCTGCCTACTGGCAAGTACACCAGGTCCCAGGGTGCTGCTGTGTCTGTACTTTGCTGCACACTGGAGTGGCACCATATCTCATGCTTTGGATTTGACATATGGCCGAGCTGACAAACGTTGGCCACTGTTGACGTACATAGTGCATGATTCTAAGGTGCTCTTTACAAATGTGTGCCCGGGAGAGCTTGATGAAACATCAGTGGGTCGCAGCAGTATGGAAGCCAAGAAAAGAAAGTAGTTTCTAATGCCATCCTTGGAAGTATATGAGAGGCTGACTTCCAAGAAAAAGATTTAAAAGGGGGTGCAAAACGCTTCGGGGACAAGACTGGAAATAAAAGAAATGATTAGGTCCTCCTCATCTTAAAGGTAGGAACTCATGGTTTGGAGCTAAAAATAAGAGCGCCAGCAAGAACTGGCTAGAAATGAAATTGGCTGAGATTCTACACACACACACACCTGTTGCTGCGAGGGACCAAATTAACAACATAAATAGTGGGGCTAGCCTTCCAGTCTACTAGTTGAGCAGTTCTGCGTATCTCAAATGCTTACACATCCTTTCACCGAGAGAAATTGGCCCCATAAAAATGGTATCACCTTCTCTATTGTATTTATTCTCTGGAACCGACATCTCAGCCTACCGTGAATTTAGACAGCATAAAATTCAAGCCATTATTTTTCTTCTTCAATAAATGCAAATTACTAGATAGAACGGCTCACAAATCATTCCACTCATACTACCGTACACAAAGCACAATGCAAGTAAACAACAGAAAACAGAGTGCTTTAACAACAGTTGTACCCTTTTATTGCTCCTAGACTTTCTTAAAAAAAAAAAAAAAACTAGTGGAAAAACACAACCAACATTTTTAAAAAAACAAAAAACTATTAAGCACTTACGCAGCAGTGAATGTTCCTGAAAAATAAGTTTGCAATTGATCATGAATGCACAATCGAGGGAGGGGGATTATGATAATAATTTTTTTAGGTTTTGCCAAGTGACTTTTATTTCATAATGGGCATAGGGCTGGAGGAAGCGAGGGCTCAAGTGGGAAGGGGGGCGCTAAATATCTGATCTTGCCTAGGGCACCAAACTGCCTTGCACCGGCCCTGACTCTAGGATACAAGTTATTACTGAATGAAGGAATGCAACATTGAAGGACATGAGAGATCAGCTTTGAAGGATGCAGTTTGACTCAAGGTTTACCATCTTTTTCTGGCCCTGCTCCTGGGCCTTTATATTATTTAAGCAGTGTTTTCAATGTACACGGCATGCAACAGCTACAGAGTTGCATAAGCAACACACAGACAGGTCCCTGCCCGCAAGGAGCTTGCCATCTAAGATTGACAGTTGGAGAAGAGAGAGAGAGAGGAACAGGAAGGAGAGAAAAGGGTAGAAAGAGATGGAAGTATGTAAACACAGTTAAACATACTTAAGCATTCATACACTTTGCAGATGAAGATCAAAGTAGGGATGTGGAAGAAATTTGTTGGGTTCATAAAGTTATATGAGTTTACCCAGTTTGCACTCCTGGAAGCAAACACAGATCTGAACACAATTTGCAATCATAAATCCACACATTTACCAACTTGCGATCTGATTCGTGCACCCAAAAAATGTGTTTTAAAGTTACATACGATTGAAAAAACCACATGGGGGAAACACATACAGTACATTTGAAAAATGCACAGCAGAAACACACTTTAGTGAATGGGACAAAATGTGAACTTTTCAGAAATGTGCCCTAAAAATGTGTACATTTAGAAAAATGTGCACAGAAATACGGACAAATGTCCATGCAAGAGGGAAAAAAGCTCACAATCCACTATGTAACCAAGTCAGAATGAGTTTCAAAATGGAAATTGGAGAACCCCAACAAGCTTGAATTTTGCTGGTGCACACAGCCCTTTAACCCTGGATCAAAGGGTTAAAGGCAAGTTTTGAGAAGGGGTGTGGAGGAAGAGAGAACTTTTAATTGCAGCCCAATGAAGAAATTTAGCAGGTGAAGCTTTATCTCCATATCAGGAAAAGTTTCACCTGCAGAATTTTCATCGGGCTGATGTTAAATGCACAGGAACAGAGTCAGTAAAGAAGGTGGCAACCCCACCTCAACACACCCACTCACTGTGTGCGAGAGCTAGTGAGATGTTAGAGCAGGCTATTTCTAGGTGAAATTAGATTTCGTAATTGGTTCTCTTCCCTTGGTTGGAATTTTTAGTATGAGTCCTTCTCAGGCACCTTGCTTGCGTGATGCTGCCTGCCTGCCTGCCTGCCTGCCTGCCTAAGTGAGTTTAAATAAAGCCCACTGTTGTGATGAGTCAGGAGCTTGCAAACCATCTCTGGCACTTCAATATTTTAATTACTCCTGTTGCTTAGCAAATAAGCATGGCATGCTGACAAGCTGGGGAAATTGTTTTAAAGAGCCTACTCTACATGTTAGGCTTCAGATGGGGCTGGGAACAGCAATCATTGTAATTCCTACTGAGGTGAAATTCCAGTTCCTGATGCACTCGCAGAAGGTAATTGAGTAACTGCACCTTTTAAAGCAGTGTTCTCCAAGCCTGGCTGGGGCATGCTGGGAGTTGTAAGCCAAAAACATCTGGGGAGCCAAGGTTGGTGGAGAACACTGCTTTAAAGTCTTCACAGTTGTGCTATAAAAAACCAAAGTTTAAGAGTATATACCAGCCTCCCCAAGCTGGTGCCCTCCAGATGTGTTAGACTAGAACTCCCATCAGCCCTAGCCAGCTTGGACAATGTTCAGGAATGCTGGGAGTTGTAGTCCAAAATGTATGAAGAGCACCAGGTTGTTGAAGGCTGGTGTACAGCAAATGGGAAAAGCTGAAATAAAACCAGGCCTCTTCTTGGCATCCCAGAACAAGCCCGCTGCATAAGGCCTAGGTACATACCTCTTCGTTAGTGATTAGTTACGTTGGTGTCACCTTTTACCCCTTATATAGCACTCGGCACAGTACAGAGCACTGTCAATTAATGGCTTGCTCTTTATTTGAAAATTACAAATTAAAACATTTGCAGTTACCTTGGGAGGATAATTTATTCTGAGAGGCAGTTTAAAAATCCATTAAATAATAAAAATATAAGTTGGTACATGATAGTGTATTTTTCATTCCAAGAATGAAAAAACCCCAGCTTCTCTAGAAGACACTGTCCTTCTCATATATATGAGGGAGGCTCAGCGGGCGGTGACAAGGGGGAGGGCCTTCTCTGTGGTAGCCCCCCAACTCTGGAACAAGCTCCCTCCTGAGGCCCGCCTGGCGCCAACTTAACAATCTTTTTGGCGCCAGGTTAAGACTGCCCTCTATATTGAGGCTTTTAACTCTACATAGTGCATGGTGGGGTGGCTACTTTTTAATTGGTCTCATTGCATTTCTTGTTTTATCTATATGTCATTTTAAATCTGGTTTTTAAATTTTGTATAATGTTTTTATTGCATATTGTATTGCGTGTTTTTATGGATTGTTGTGAACCGCCCAGAGAGCTTCGGCTGTTGGGCGGTATATAAATAAAATTAATAATAATATATATATGAGACAGCCCACTGAAAGGGTGATTCCTCCCCCCCCCCCAGTCTTAGGCAATGGCCATGCCAACTTCAAAATAGATGAACCTGTCAATTTTGGTTTCTCTAATATTCTTATTTTTCCAATCTTATGTTCAGTTCATCTTGAATTTTGAGAATTTCTCCAGTCTTTAGTTCGGTTTGTCCTGAATTTTGAAAACATTTTTTTTAAAGTTTGCATGAATATTCATAAATATTTTTGCGCACGTTTCTCCTAATGCATGCATTTCGCATGCATTTTGCCTTATACACATTTTTTTTTTGCAAGCAGTTTTCCTAATGTAATGCATATTCGAACCTAAGTTTCTCAGATATAGGCATTTTTGTATGCATTTTTTGGGTTGGAGATTTCCATTGCGAATTTGCGGAAGTGTGAATCTCAGAGGCATTCAGTTTGCACAGTGATTCAAAAGTGTGAAATTAGGTGTGTGTGCATTACAATGCGAACTGAATGAATTTCTCCCCCATCCTTATTCTTAACATAAGATCATGAAGTCTAGGGAATAAAATTGCCCAGCTGTATCACACTGCTTGCCATTATTATTGTCCATCTCACTGAGAAAGCACTGATAAGCTTCCAGGGAACTCCCCAGTTCCCCAGGTCACAGCTGAAAAAACCCTGCATTTGGCTATTTACTTTCAGAAATGCACCAAGATGAGGCCTTTCAGCTTACCAGCAGTAGTCATTGTACATTTCACAAACTGGACTTTACCCCTATAAAATGGGCTATTTCGTGTGATCATCTGACAAACGAGTAGCTTTTCACCTGGTGTGTACAGTAAATCCACAAGGCGACTGATACTAAAGCCATAAATAGAGAGGCCTCACTGCTGTTTACGACACTCCACCATCGCTGTACAGTAGCAGCCTAGAACCTGCCAGGGATCAGACCAAATTGACCTCGGAGAAATGTTTGCTCCAAAATGCATGCTACCAGGTATGAGAGAAATGGGGGAAAGTCTATTACCTCATTTGACCCTTGCCTTGCAGTAACCTGTACCAAGACATTGGGTCTTCTTGGATGGTTATATTCTTACTTAAAAGCCAAGATGCAAGTTTCTGAGGCAGGAATCAAGAGACTTGTTTATTTGACCCGTTTTTATTACTTTCAGCTGACATTTTAGTACTTTCCCTTCCTGGGAAAATTTCATTAGTACATGGTTTTCTAGGTAATGTACCCTTTCCTTCACTCTCGGTAGTGACAAGAAATAACTGGCATTTGGCACCAGTCCTAAATACTTTTATGACTGACAGTCCAATCCTACGTGTGGTTTCTTGGGAGTAAAGTCCTCTGAGTTCAACGGGACTTGCTCCCAATCAAGTGTGTATAGAATTTAAGGTGTCCATGCAGGGGCGGTGCTACCATTAGGCCAACTAGGCAGCTGCCTAGGGCGCAGGGCTAAAGAGGGCGCCAGAAATGCCTTGAAAAAAAATACAGCGCTCTCAAGTGGGAAGGGGGGGGCGCTAAATATCTTATCTTGCCTAGGGCACCAGACTGCTTTGCACTGGTCCTGTGTCCATGTGTCCTATTTTGCAGAGGGCAGTCCTCTATTTGAAGGGCTGTCTGAGGACAGTCCTCTGTTTTGAGCATGCCCTCTCTTAAAAGACATCCTCTGTTTGAAGGGCTCTTTAAAGACCACTTTAAAGATAAAGAAGCATAAGAAGGGAGAGCTGCTGAGGCCTCAAAGTTACCCATCAACAGTTAGCACCTGGACAGCAAACTGGGCAGTGGGCACGCACGCAGCTCATCTACTATGGCAAAATGGATTGCATTTCCATTGAAATGCTAGCAATTCTTTCTAAATTTGCATCTTTCTCAATAAATTAGCACATACAAACCTGTTCTCTTTTTTGGTGATGCATTTTCCTTGTTTTTGGGAATGGCTAGGTGGCCACCCTAATAGGATTGTAGCCATTATCCCCTTTTGATTGCTGTGGACCAGGGAAATAATGCTTAGGAGCCTATGCATAAAGCAAAATTTTCCCCTGGACTCACTGAGAACCATTTCCTGTGCCAGCATCCTCCAACTTGGTGCCCTGCCAAGGTTTTTGGTCTCCAACTCCCAGCATTCCTGGCAATAGGCCATACTGGCTGTGGCTGATGGGAGTTGAAGTCCAAACCATTGGGGTGGCATTAGGACCGGTGCAGGGCAGTTTGGCGCCCTAGGCTAAATTATATTTAGCGCCCCCCCTCTCGTGCTGTGGGGGGGGCTCCGGAAAGCAGCCCTGCTCTGCAACCTCCCGCCCCCCCACCGCCACCGGACCCCCCCCCCGCACGCTGCCGCTGCCACCCCCCACCTACCTTCCCACGCCTCCTCCGAAAAGGGACCCCCGCGCTCTGTTTTTGGCCGGGGGAAACCAGAGCAACAGGGCTGTTTAAGCCCTGTTGCCCTGGTTCTTCCCGCCAAAACAGAGCACGGGCGGGGCTCTGGAAACAGCGCAGAGAAGGTAGGTGTCGGGGGGGAGGCAGCGTGGAGGAGAGGCGAAGCGAAGCGAGGCGAGGTGGGGGGAGAGGCGGCGCAGAGGCGAGGCAAGGTGGGGGGGAGGCGCCCAGGCTCAGCCCCACCACTACTCCGGGTGCAATCCCCCGCACTGACCTAGCTTTCTCGGAGAGGCGGGCGGGCGGGCAAGGCAGGAGTGCGCCGGCAGCGAAGAGGAGCGCAGCGTTCTGCGCCCTCTTCCGCTACGCGCCCTAGGCAACAGCCTAGTTGGCCTAGCGGTAGCGCCGGCCCTGGGTGGCATCAGGTTGGTGAAGGCTGGCATAGATTCTCAGAGAGTCCAGGAGAAATTATTGCTTGATCTGTTCAACAGATGCTGCACCTGTGCAATATCAAAACACATGATATTATGTAAGCATTGTAGGGATGTACACTGATGCAAATTCTTTCAGATTGTGGTGTTTGTTACTCACGGGGAGTCTGAAACATGGGTTTTCTTGAACTAGGGAAGCTCAGCAAAGCAACGTTGGGGAACTCCTGCTTTAGCCAATGCATACATTGACAACTGGGTTCCAGAACATGGTGTGAAGGAAGGCACATGATGCTGTTACCCTGTGAAAGCTACAAAGGGTTCAGTCTAGCCCTAGAGACAGTTACAATAGGCCAGTGCAGCCAACATGGTTGATTTTTCTTTTCATAAAAGAGGAGCCACAAACATTGCATATTGCACTGTTCACTTAAACAGAGTGCTTGCCCGAGTCGTGTTTTCACAGATCTTGTGTCTTCAGGTGTATCATCAGAACCATCACCTAGCAAGGATGCAATAAAAACCTTCTAGGAAGCTCTGTGTAAGGGGAAAACAAATGTAACGGGGGTGGGGTGGGGGTGGGAACTGGGAAGAGCTCCTTCCCTTACAATGCAATGGAGAAACCATTCCAAACACTACCAGCAACTTGTATCCATTTGCTTCTTCTTTTTTTCCACTTGGCCTTTTCTGATGAGTCAGAGACTTGGCTGTTCTAGGAGAAAATAACTGCTCCACTGACACCAGAGTAGGGTCAACAAGGCTAATACAATCTGACCTGCCTGTTGACAATGCGCCTATAAACCACTTGTTTGTTTTGGAGCTGTTCTTGCATTTGGAAAGTTTGCTTTCAAAGTATACAAGAAATCCAAATATTTAGTCCTATGGGAAGGTAACATATGGGAGAAATATATTAGAGGGGACAGATAGCTTGAGAATTCTCTCCCTCAAACCATCCCCAACTTAAAGACAAAGTGTGTGTGTGTGTGTGTGTGTGTGTGACTTAACCCTCCAGAAGTAGAGAGAGTTCCAGCTGAAGAGAGAACTTCCAAGACGGGGAAACATTCAAAGAACAAGTAGGCTAATTATCTACCACAGGAATTGTTCAGACCATTCTCTCGATGAACTCCAACCTTTGGCAAGACAAAAGATGTGATCCAATGTGCCTGTGAGGATTCCATGTCCAGCCTTGCCTATAAAGGTAGCACAACTGTGATTTACTGCTCCCAATGTGAAAACCACATGTTTGTCTGTGATTGTCAGTAAGTGTCACAATCAGGCAGCAAGCTTGATAATATTATTGTTGGATATATAAGGAAACAGTGGCAACTGTATGAGCATGCTATTGCATGTTGAAGCCGTCTGTGTGCATGCAATGTAAAGAATGATTCTGATATGCATTGCATTCTTTAGAGAGGTCCTGTGTGTTTGAGTGTGGAGCATGATGCATAATTCAAGTCAATTGCGCATCATGTCCCCCATTCAAACACACAGAGTCTCTCTAAGGAAGAACAATGCAGATTGAATCATGGTTTACCAGTGGTGTAGTGGTAAATTTTGAAGTGCAGGCGCTCATCATGACAAAGCCACGCCCCCAAGGAGAGTCCAAAATCACAGGCAGCTGTGTTGATCCGTATCAACAAACCAGTCCTAGCAGTTTTCATCTCCACCAGGAGCAGGCCTTTTGTCAAGCTAATGGATATCAATCGCCCATTCAAGGTCAAGCCATCTCAAATGCAAGACAACAGGGATAGTAGCAGCACAAAACAACATATTGTTCTTGGGAAAATCAGTCCGTCCCCCCCCAGCAACTGTGAGGATTGCATCTATGCTCAGAGAAAATGCTGAGAGGGGTGGCAGAGAGCATCATTGTCCCTGCTAAGCAAAAAGTGCCAGTGCTGCATCCCTGCGAGCCCCAACTCGCAGAGAGATGCAATGAGGAGAGCAGAGAGATGCAATGTGCAACCATCTGGACCAGCATTGAAACCAAAACCACGCCTCTGCTTTTACATTTCAGTATCCCAAATATGCAATGCCAGCATACAGGAAACCGGAAATATCCGCATAAATAAAGAGAGCCGATTTTGCACATCCTACTGGACAGAGTAGTCCAGTTCACACAATACTGTTAGGTCAAATGCTTAGATCTATGCTGATATCCCTATGATTAGTTCAACTGGACAAAAACAATCTGCTTCAAATGCAAATATTTGGGTTTACCTACATTTATTTATTTATTTATTTATTTATTATATTTATATCTCACCTTTTTTCCTGCAAGGAACCCAAGGCGGCTTACATAATCCTCCTCCTCCCCTCCATTTTATCCTCACAACAACCCTGTGAGGTAGGTTAGGCTGAGAGTCAGTGACTGGCCCAAAGTCACCCAGTGAGTTTCATGGTTGAGCGGGGACTAGAACCCGGATCTCCCGAGTCCCAGTCCAACACTCTCACCACTACGCCACACTGGCTTATGCATCAGGTTGCTTGACAGCAATGAGATAGCATTTATTTGATGGGCTTCTGTTGATGAGAATGTTTAAAATGAGTAAGTTCCATGTGAACATAGGAACATAAGATAAGAAGAGCCCCGCTGGATTAGGCCACAGGTCCATCTAGTCCAGCATTCTGTTCACACAGTGGCCAGCCAGCTGCCTGTGGGAAACCTACAAGCAGGACATGAGTGCAACAGCGCCCTCCCACCCGTGCTCCCAGCAGCTCATGTCACATGTAGGGGTGGGCGATCCACCAGGACCCAACCCGCCTCCGGGCTCCAGCTCAGCAGACGCCACTGCTGCACCCGCTGTGTCGGGCCGAGATCTGGCATGCACCATACCACTCACCAGACTTTTAGGTTCCCGGCAGGCCACTGTTTATGTAGAAAATGCCTTAAGCTACGTCAAAAGTGGCCGCAATTTGTGCAAATTATGCAAATTGTAGCCGCTTTAGGCGTATCTTAAGTCATTTAACCCGGAAGTCGCTTCCCCAGCTCAACTTGGGAGAACACAAGTTGATGCCAGGGAAGAAGTAAGTGGGGTGGAGTTTTGGGGGCTCGAGCCTGGCTAGTCCCCTCGATTTCCACCCCCAAACGAAATCCTTGCACATCCCTACCACATGTGCTCTGATTGTGTTTCACTAATGGAACGCATACAGTAACTGTATGAGAATTCTATGAGAAAAAGCACACAAACATTATTAATGTGTGTAGGTTTTGTTATCTGCTGCCTTCTTCTGTCATTATGATGCTCACCATTTACCTCAAGGGAGAGACTGGATTTTAATCTATTTAGTCCTCCTCACTATAAATATCTTCCCATCTCTAGCATTATGCCGTATATGCTTAGAAACAGCAGCCATTCTGTCAAGTAGCTCAAATGGCAGGAGGTGGGGTGGAGGAACTCAAAGAATTGTCAGCAGCTACATTAAAAATATATATATCTTAGGGTTTCTTGCTAAAAGGACATAAAGGGTTTCTTTAAATATAAAGCCTGTAAGCACATATAGGGTGTGTTTGCATGTCATGCCAACCCACAGTGCGTTCTGCAAACAACCCACAGTGTGCCCAACAGATGATCGGGCTCACTGTGGGTTGCTCGCCCCCCCTCCCTCTCCCTCCCTGATTAAGGCCTTAATCAAGAATCGAAACATAGGTCATTCTAATGGTGATAACAGCAGCAAGTTGGACAAAGTCACGCAGAGCATTCGGCCGAATCCGTCCTACTCACAGGAGGAAACTCTGGATAAGGGCTTTTTTTGTCCAATAAAGGGCTCACATGTTTTGGCCCGCAGCGAGTAATATCGCTGGGCTAAATAAAGCTGGCTCTTGTGTACTCCTGGAAAACTCACTGCACAAACTTTGGGGCTTATCAGAACTCAAACACCAGGAAAGCTGCCAGGCCAAAGAGGATAACATGAGATCAGGACTGTGTTGCCCTTCGTGGAAGGACAGAATTCAAAGAGATAGCCTCCCTCTGAATATTAGATAGCTACAAGGATTAAATAAAGGCGGGTCCCAGCAGCAACCCTCTGCTGCTGTGTTTCTGTTCTGGGCTGTCCTCAGACTCACACAGTGGGAAAAGAGGCACAGGGGACTTGAGTTTATGCCACGGGGCTGAGGATTCACATAGCAGACGGCAGGTTGATTGATGGAAAAGGTTCTGGTTTAAGAACGAAATGTTTTAAAATGGCTCCAAATGGGAAGAAACGACCACCAGGTTACAAACACATTGGTATTTTGATATTATATTGAAGACTTTCATCATTAAACAAAAGTATTTCCGTTTCTATGCTTTTAAATCTGTCAGGGTGCAATCCTATGTAAGTTTAGACAGAAAAAAGGCCTATGACTCCCAGAATGCCCCAGCCAGCATAGCCTTTCTTTCATCTAAACATTGCATAGGATTGCGCCTTTACTCTCTTTTAAGTCTTTGCATTATTTTGATTTTGATTTCATCCTGTAGTTTAAAACTTTTATATTATATTTTATTGTGTTGTATTTTACGGTTTTCGTTGTCGTGAACTGCCTAGAGAGCTTTGGCTATTGGGCAGCATAGAAATGTAATAAATAAATAAATAAATAAATATTAATCTGAAGTTAAACGTAATTTATATGTCACTGCGTGGGCAGTGCAATCCTATGAGGGTGCCCGCAAGCCTCCAAACCCAGAGGATTGCAGGCAGCCCATGCAGGGCGGGAGAAGCACGGCAGATAGGATATCTTCCATGCTCCCCTCACCCTCAGAAACATCTAGACAGCCAATTTCAACCGTCTAGATGTTTTTCCTCTTCACATGAGGAGGAGAGGCTGAGGCGCTGGCTGGATTCCTCAGAATCCGGTGGAGCCTCGCTCCTCCACTCCCCGTCCCCAGGAAACACCCCCCCATGGGGGAACCAAAGACAGAAGACCGCCTGGCTACAAGGTGGGTGGAACAGGTGCTCCAGTGGCACTGCGACCTCGGAAAAGATTTCTGAGGTTGCAGGGGCTTTCAGACCCAATCCTATGTCCCCACCCAAACGAAGACGGGGGGGACACAGGATCGCACCCTTAGTCACATTCTTCTGTCATGTTACCCTTGTGTTTCCCTCTTCTCCCTTCCCTCTGTTGTCTCCTTGTCGCAATTAGAGTGTAAGCTCCTCAGGGCAGGAGCCTTTTTAAACTTTTGCTTATGTTTACTTTGTAATGCACCATGTACTGTGATACCCCACCCCCACACATAATGCTGGAATCCCACAAGGGAGCTCAAATGTTTTTCAGTGTACAAGGCAGTCATGACTTGAATTGAGAGCATAATTCGTTCCGGAAGCGTGCTTGTAATCCAAAACACTCTTAGATCAAAACGAAATACCCCCAAAAAAAATTTGTACAGAGATTTTTAATTTAAGCCGTACTACAGTACTTGTATTGCAAGACGTCACTTGTATATCAAGTAATAAATAAATAAATAAATATTTAAAAATTTGCTTGTCTTGCAAAACGCTCTCAAACCAAGTTACTTGCAATCCAAGGTATTACTGTATACCTATAAACTAGCATATGTACTTTTTGTGGAAATCTGCATCCCCTTTTGTCCTCTTGACAAGGACAGGTCAAAATGTAGCAGGAACTCAGCAGTGGCTGGATGTGTAGAGGTCTATCTGCAGACTTTCTTATAAAACTAGAATTTAGCAAACAACCAACTGTTCCAACAACTGGCTGGACCCCAATTTAGGGATGTTGGAGAAATCTGCATCAGATTCAATGGAGTTTGGATTTCTGCAGTGGAATGGCTTTTTCCAAACCGGGCGGATTCTGCAGACTTGCGTACTGGTGTTTTACTTTGTGGGGGGGGGGGAGGTGTCACACAAATGTGTGCATTAGTGCTAATGCAAGTGTGCATTCATGCATTAGTGCTCATTAGTGCCAATGCACACTTGCACAAGTGCAAACAGGAATGAAATGCTCATTTAAAAAAAAACTGATTCCATCAATGAGCGGATGATGGAATGAAAAGACGCCCGACAATCCAAGCAACACAGATTTAACCAAATCTAAACACCCCCCAGTCTTCATACCGAGAGTGGCAAAAAAAGGAAAGTGTAAACCCCTAAAGAGGATCTTCCGGCTAGCTACTTTGGGGCAGGGGGAGAAGGTCAGTTCCAAACAGAGCAGTAGAAACAGCCCTTGTGGTGCAGGTAGGAATCCTGCCATTTTGTTTCAAACATGCTGCATCCTGCAGGTGAAACTAGGAGAAAGAGGCACAGCACTGGCAGAAGAACCCATTTGTTCAAAGGCAGAATAGGTTGGTCAGGGATGGAAGCGGGGCAGGCCCCTGTGTGACGTCAGTAGTCAACAACCCGTATTTCAAGTTCTTTGGCTAATACAGACCCTGGTGCTGGTGGTTGCCTACCAGAACATGGTTTTATTATCAGACACGCGGATCGGTAAAAGAATGAACGCCTTTATTTTTGACACGCCTAGCGGCAGGGCCATCATGTTTGATCCTAGACGACCCTCCTCCTCTGTCCACAGGATAGACAGCTCTTCAAATGAACTACAATTAAGTTCACACGACTTTTTCACTTGGCTTCTCTGGCTACCAATTGTCATCAGGTTTCTCCATAACCCTTCAAAAGAGCAGAGCTAGATGTGGGATGAAATGTGTCTTGAGGAGAGAAGCTGGTAAATATCAGGATCACAGCAGATGGGAAGGGGGGATTTAATCCTCCCCCCCCACGCTCTGCAGTCCTAATGTTATCCAGCTTTCCTTCCCTGCAGCTGCTTTTTGCATATATTTTTTTAAGCCAGGCACATTAAAAGCAAGGACACATTTAACAGCATGTCAAGTCTGGCCCAAAGTGGTGACCTGATTTTGCACTGTGCAGTCAGTGGAGCCACTAGGACCCGCAGCCCATAGGGCCCCCAAGTGCAGTCTCTCTCCCCACACCCATCAGGCTCCGTTTCCCCCCAGCACTGTGTTCCCTTTCCCCTGCTCCCCCTGCGCAGGGCAGTGACACCTTTTCTTTTTCTTTTATCCTTTTACGTTTTAGAATAGTTTGGGCACACACTGCAGAGAAAGCTGCCGTTGCGCCTGATACCTTTCTTTCTCCGCATGGCCTCTAGATGCCCAGGGGCATGCTGGGGAAATCAAGATGCTGGGCATGGTGGCAGCTGCGCCCTGTGTTGTGCCTGAACTCTTCTAATGTTAAAAGAGAGAAAGCGAGAGTGGCGGTGCTGCTGCTGCCGCCACCCGGTAAAGGGCGTGTGTGGAAAGAGCAAATGCCAGGGAGGAATGAGCAAAGAGAAAGAGTGGCAGCAGGGTGTGAGCGGAAAGAGAGAGAGCAATGGAGTGAGGGGACAAGGGACAAGTATGGGTGGGGAGAAAGAGGAAGAGAAAGAGTGCTGGGAGAGAAAGGTCACAGAAAGAAAGAGTGTGGGGAAGCAAAACTGGAGGGGCACCCAAGACTGTGCCCCTCCAGGGAGCATCTTGCCTGGGGGCCCCTCAACCCTAGCAGCACCAGGTGTGCAGTGTTTTCCAGTGTCTGTTTGGAGACAGCTATTCTTTGTCTTTATGTAGCCTCCGTAATGGAGTCTCTCACACTCCGGGTATGGCTTTTTGACATATACAATGTTGGGGTGGGGAGCAGACCCATGTTCACGTTGTGACAGTTGCCAGTGATGGTATGGATGAGCGGGAGAGGAAGAACCAGCCCAGGCTGAAGGTCTGAACCTGATTATGTGTGGACTCTGAATTTGGATGCACTAAAGAACTACGACTGTGCCCCAAAATAAGCCCTGCCCCAGGCATTATGTTGACTTGAAGGGATAACTTCAGTACACTCACATTGCCCATTGCTTTGCTAATACTTTCACACTGGCTCATAGTTATGTACTTGGTAGACCTTGTGGAAACTGTTATAGACACTGTAAAAGGTCAAATGACCATTTCTTGGCCCAGAATAAGCAGTGAATGTTTCAGATATTACTTCCGATCCAGAGAGAATATGATGGGATAGGTTCTTCATCCATTAGTAGATGACTCGTACTCAAAATGAAGAGATGAACCAGCAGGATAATGTCCTAAGGTGTCATCCATGTGTCCTCTTTTACAGTTGACAGTCCTCTGTTTGAAGGCCTGCCAGAGGACTGCTCTCTCTTTGAAGCTGTCCTCTGTTTATTAAAGGGCTGTCCTGTCCACCTGCAGCTTAAAGAACCATAAGAACTGTTACGCATCAGCAGTTAGCGCCTGAACAGCGAACTGCACAGGCAGGCAAACAGCTCACCTGGTCACCGTTGTGCACACTATGGCGAGATGGACTGTATTTCTATTTGAATTATAGTAATTATTTCCACATTTGCATCTATACATATGCATCAGCATATGCAAATATTATGCAAACACTGCTCTCTTTTTTTGGGTGATGCGTTTCCTAAGTGAGCACCCTATAGCATTTCTAGTTCCACTTCCCAGTTTTTGTCCAGCCTCGCCACTTAAAAACAAAAAGCAGAATTAGACACAATTCCATTTACAAAAGGTGGTAACCCTAAATCAGAAAGATGGTTTGCACTACAAAGAAAGTTGTAAATTAGAAAGCTACTGAGCAGAAAAAGCCTCTGCCTTTCTGGTCTACAGCCACCCTCAATGAACATCCTCCTTTTTATCAGAGGTCCTTGGAAGAGGCCATTGCCAAGCAACAAAGCCCAAAGAGATCTGATGTGCAGGCAGCAGTGCCAAGATGTTCGGGCAGGCTGTGTTTAGTAACACTTTCAGTTTCCTAGTGAAGCAATCATTTAATAAAGGCAAGCTTTTTATTTTTTTAAAAAGGGGGGGAAGGACTGTTGCACAACAGGCAGAGATTGTTACACTAGCAATTACACATTTGGAGACAAAAACAGTCCGGAGGCATCAGCTGACCAAATTCTTTGGCCCACCGAGCAGAAGCAGAAACCAAAATAAACAGGTCCACTCTACTCACAGCAGTAACCGTTTCCCATTAATTTCATAACAAACCCATTCCAGCCAATCCAGCATGCATCCCTCCCTCTAATCTTTCTTTGCCTGTTTCATCAGGAAGTTACTAGGATGTGGCTTCAGGGCAGCACTTTCCCTTGTGGCAATGACTGGCACTGGTACTAACACATGGGTTTCCCATTAATCCTCTCTCTATATTTAAAAAAAAGGGGGGGGGAAGCAATACCTCAACATTCCACTCAATATTCCGTCACACTCTAGTGTGACTAAGAAACAGATCCCGCAATAGGGCTATCCAGATAAGATCATTAAAAAGCCTGGCTTAATGAGACCCAAGGGTCCATCTACTCCAGCTTTCCTCAGCCTGGGTCCCTCCAGAAGTTTTGGCCTACAACTCCCATCAGCCCCAACAAGCCTGGCAAATGATCAGGAACAATAGGATTGGTAGTCCCAAAACTTTTGGAGGGACCCAGATTGAGGAAGATTGATCTAGTCCACCGTGCAGGCATCGGTAATTAGTTCTAAAACAGGAAGCCGTTACAGGCAGCAAACATCAGGATCTCAAGCAAATGTCTAAAAGGTGAAAGCACACTTTCCCAAATTAACATATCCTTATGGTGCTTTGTCACCTTGGATACTTTCCAACTCTGGCAGCTGCTGTACACTAAAAAACGAGGCAGAGGGCTTCCATTTTTCTTTGCCTTTGGCAAATAGGTAAAGCCTTTGGCACAACCCCTTAGTTCCCATAACCTGCTGTAACTAGGTCTACGTAGATGAACTAAACACATATTCTCCCCACACCCACCTCATCTTCCTTCCATTCCCCTGTGCCAAATAAGCTTTTTAGGGCTGGAACCTGTCCTTTTGTACTTTGTAAAATGCCATGTAGTGGTGGTGATGGTCGTGGTGGCAGTAGTAGAAGTAAACAAGACAGGCCTTGCAACAAAATGCAGCATAGAGTGCTCAAGTTCAGGGTGGCAGCCAGCCAGCCATGCCCTTTCCAGGATACTCTTATTTCATGCCCCCCACCCCATTTTCTATTTCTTTTTTCCAACTGGCGGTCTACATTCCATGGCTACTGAGTAAAGTAGCCTCATCTGGCTGGGGTGGGAGGGTACGTTGTCACTGTATGTATTTATTTAATTGTTTGTTTGCTGTAAAAAAAAAAATGGTGCTCAAGTGGGTATTTATTTATTTTTGCTTTTTGCAAACCTCAGGGTCCCACACACACACACACCCTGCTCAGGGATTTTTCTCTGTTTGCTGGGAAAGTGCTCCATTAGTTTTCTTCAATGGAAATTCAGGGAGGAAATCCACAGCAGAGAGTTGCTTGGAGCTACATGCACACTTCCCTGGGAGCAAATCAACTGGAACTGTTGGACTTCCTTTCGAGCAGACCCACACAGGATCTGGAGCCCCCAAGGTATGGAGGAAGGCAGGAGCCATTGGCTCCCTGTGTGGCACCATTTAGGGAATGGATTTGGAGGGTGGGGAAAGCAAGGCGCTCCCTCCAGTGATGCATCTCTGAAGCTTAAAGGGGAGAAGGAGGCTTCGAAGAGGGAAAGAGACTGGCTGAAAAAAATGTCATGCTCATGTGGCTGTGAAATGCAGTACGGCAGGGAAGTAGGTAGGTAGCAGTGGTGTACTGGACCCAGGGCTCACAGGGTCGAAGCACCAGAACTTTTTGATTAGCAGGGATGCTGATGTCATCGGCCACCCCACTCAGGCTTCCCTGTTCCCTCTGAGCTTGGCCGCAATCCTCACAGTAGCTGGGGGGAAATGGATTTCCCCATCCCAGCAACAATACCTTGTCCTGAGCTATCCCTGTTGTAATGCAAAGTATTTTGCTCTGGCTTGGGCTTGAATGGTAATTAAGACCCATTTTGCTTTACAAAAGACCTACAAAAGACATATATCAATAAAACAGTGAAACAGAGGCCAGGTTCACATGATCAGCGGGGGGGGGGGGGAGAACAAGCAGTCACTGTGGCTTCTTTTCCCTGCTCCGTGCGTGTTGGTCACGCGCTGTGCAACTTGCATAATTGCCTGTCATTGAAACCTGGCAAGGTGCGCAGTGGGGGATGGTTTGTTTCGAAGCCACCCCAGAACCCTACAGCAAGCCTTGGGTTCTGGGGTGGTTTCGAAGCCACCCTACCGCGCACCTCGCCTGTTTTGGACAACACGGGAAGCTGTGCACTGTGCAGGTAATTATGCAAATCGCACAGCATGAGACTGGCATGTGCAGGACATGGAAAGGAAGCCATGGTGGCTTCTTTTCCTTGCTGATCATGCAAACCTGGTGAGAGAGAGACCCAGTTCGCATGATCATGGTGGGGAAAGAAGCCACGGAGGCTTATTCCCCCACCCCACCCGATCTGCATGCCGGTTGCATGCCAGCGGGATTTGTATCATTGCCCTTGGCCTACAGCTCCCGGCATACCCAGACAGCATGGGTAATGGCAAGGGATTCTGGGAGTCCAGCAACATCTGGGGACCCAAGGTTGGAGAGCCCTGGCCTAGATGGTGCGATTCCTTTTTGCCATTCTCTTTGTTTTTCTCTGTCGTCAATTCCTGTTCCACCCCATCTGAAGAAATAGAGGCCCATATCCTCAGCTAGGGTTAACTGACAGATTTCCACTGCTTTCAATGGAGTCCTGCCAATGTATACCAAGGCTGCAATCCTAAAACCACTCATTTAATAGTAGGCCCACTGACGTCAATGAGATCACTCCAGAATAATTTGAGGGAGAGATGTTTCTCTCTTTATTTGAGGAATTCAGCCAAAGCAAGGATCCAGACCCTGGATCCAGACTCTCTTGGAAAAGGAATATATCTTTTTGCTCAATCTTTTGATTCAGCATCTGAGACCTCATTTTTTAATGAATTTCTTAAGAACTACCATATCATTGCTAGAGCTGAAATAAGGATGGTAAGTGATGGTTTCAACATCTATTCAGTAGGATTACATTTGGAATAAGAGGAGAGGCCAAAAAAAAAAAAGGCATTTCACCAAAATCCTGCTGTTATTCCACTGCCAAAATGTAAATGATACAATCTCTTTATCTGTATAGAATATGCTAGTTTTGTCTCAGGAAAGGAGCGCATATAGGACTTTTGAAATAATAATGAAATATGCCATTCTGTGCAGTCATTTCAGATCAGGTCTGTCCTGATCAGAAGACAGCCCACCAGGGGCTTGATAAAACTCTTTTTCTTGCCTACCTAACACTGCAAAAACTGAGAGAACTGAAATACCACAATCCAGAACTGGTGGGCTGCTTTTGCATTGGCAGGTCACATGTTGGACATGCCTGCTGGAGATTGTTTTAGGGGCAGTTGCATTCCTTTTCTTCTATAACTGCCTCCAGACAGAGGGCACCTAATGCTACCAGTCAAAAGACACTATGCAGCTGTTCTGTCTTTTCCTCCTTGATGTATATTTGTGGAAGGAAAAACAGTGGAAGAAGTTGTGGGGAAATATGGGAGGGTTACAAGTAGTGATGCCACCCAATTTTGTAATTAGTCGGCTTGTTAGTCAAAACTGTGCGTTCGTAACGCTCACCTTTTTTGTGAGCTTGGCTCTCTGTCTTATAAATTCATTATCAATTTCAGAATAGACTGCGAGTTTTGGAGCATGAGCAGTCTGCATCAAAATTATGGCATTTCTGCACATGCACTGAGTTTGTTGGATTAACCCTCTTAACACCAGCCAGGGTGCTCCAGCGAGGGATCTGCCTTGAATCTTCTGCCTTCGCTGCTATGGCGTCATTCATCTCCTCCATACCAAACTGATTGGTGCTGCGAAGTCAACATTATGTAGAAAGGCCGCATAAAAACAACCAATCAGGAATGGGTACATAATGCAGTCAGTAACTCATAATGCTATGACGTGACGCATTATGCAATTCCAAACTACAGCTCCCAAGATACAGTTTGATATTGTGCATGTGCAAAAAACTCATAAACACAAAATGAGATCTTGAATTAAAGGAGAACTCTCATCCGAGATGGAGGGAATGATCCTACAGCCCCTAGACAATGTCTGAGGGGCCATACGATAGCTCAGATTCCCAGCTCTGAGGTCAGAGACAGATTCACAGTGCTGGGAATCGGAGCTCTGACCCCCTCCCCTTCGCAGCTGGGTTGGAAAGAACCACGCCGTCTGCTCTCTGAGGTTGGGAAAGCAACCTCAGAGAGGAGTTAAAGGGGGTGGGCAGAGGGCGGGCAGGGGGCAGAGAGGGCAGGAGACTGAAGCAGCCAGGATATGAGGTATCCTCAAGCCGCTCCAGCCTCCTTCCCTCCCCCTCTGAAATGCCATCACCGAAAACAGCCATCTAGCAAAAATGCAGAGTCACCTCTGCCGCTCCTCCCACTCTGCATTGGATGACCATGAGCCTCCAAGCTTATGCTCATCATAGGATTGTGCCCTAAACTAATTAATTTGCTACTTACAGAGGAAATCACAAACTCATTCGGGATAAGTTCACCCATCACAAGTGGAAGACAACGTTGTCTGGACCCCCTGCAAAATGCCATTAATTTATAGGGATGGGGGAGACATTAGTTCAGTTTGCATTTTTATGCAAACTTACAAAATGCACACTACCCAAACCCATACACAAACTGGAACTCAGTTAAACATCAATATCTGCACTTTTCCAAAGTTTGCGGCCAAGGTTTGCACATTAAAACCAATGTGTACAAAAATTCATATAGAATGCAAAAGTGCAGACAGAACATGTGTATTACAAGGAAGCGTGCACAAGAATGTTGCAGGAAATCGACTGCAAAATGCATATATTTTGAGAAATGCTCATGAAAATACATATGAATTTTTGCGCAGACTTTTAAAAAAATTGCAAACTGATGCGGAAACAGGACGGGACAAACTTAACTTTGGGAAAATGAGAACATGAGTGACATCAAACGTGATAGATTCATCCCAGGGCCGGATTAAGAGCATTATGGGCCTGGTGCTGAGGATTTTGGTGGGCCTTTTTATGGAAATAAATAAAATGAAGACGCAATTTTATATTAAAACAAATTAAATATTTTAATTACCATTAAAGTGCCAAAACAGAAACATACTGAAAATATTTCTTTTTTTGTAAACAATAAGCTTGTTAACTCAATAAAACCGTTATAAATAGAACATTCACAACAACCATTTTTAAATAAACATAAACCATATAAACAGGTAATAACCAGGTCAGGCCTGGTTATTACTTGGATGGGAGACCCCTCCTCTAGTTTCCTTCATTGAGCAGGGGGTTGGACTCGATAGCCTTGTAGGCTCCTTCCAACTCTATGATCTATGAATCTATGAGCCAGACCTGCCTTTAATGTCTCTGCCCCCAGCAAGCTCTGCCCCTTTAACTTTAACACATTCTGTGAAGGTTTAAACAGGACCCTACACACATTCAGCAGAATGCTCCAGACCTTCACCAAATACACACAGGTCAGGAGAGGCAAAACCACGTAGGGAATGGGATGTTGGGGGCAGGGCCAGTGCAATGCATGGGTGAGGGACTTCTGAATAGGGTTGTAGTCTAACCTAATAAAGGTTGCAATCCTATGAACACTTATTTCGGAATAAGCCCCAATGGATACAGTTGGGCTTATTTATTTATTTATTTATTTATATTTATTTATGTAATACATTTTTATACCACCCAATAGCCGAAGCTCTCTGGGCAGTTTACAACAGTTAAAACCATAAAATACAATATAAAATAAATATAAAATTTAAAACCACAGATTAAAACAAACAACAAAGCTAGCAGCAACAGTTACAATAACAGAGTTAAAAACAACTACAAAATTAAAATGATTAAGATGATTAAGATGATTTAAATGCCTGGGAGAATAGAAAGGTCTTCACCTGGCACCGGAAAGAATACAAAGTGGGCGCCAGGCAAACCTCTTTGGGGAGCTCATTCCATAACCGGGGTGCCACAGCAGAAAAGGCCCTCCTCCTGATAGCGACCTGCCTCATTTCCTTTGGCAGGGGCTCTCGGAGAAGGACTGCTGATGCAGATCTTAGTGTCCGGGCAAGTACATATGGGAGGAGACAATCCTTCAGATACCCTGGCCCCAAGCCGTTTAGGGCTTTGAATGTTAGTACCAGCACTTTGAATCGGGCCTGGAAACAGACTGGCAGCCAGTGCAGATGAGAAAGCACTGGCATAATATGTTCTCGTTGGCCAGTCCCCGTTAACAATCTCGCTGCCCTATTCTGGACCAGCTGAAGTTTCCGGACCATTTTCAAAGGCAGCCCCACGTATAACACATTGCAGTAATCCAAACGAGAGGTTACCAGAGCATGGATAACTGTAGCTAGGCTATCTCTGTCCAGATAAGGACGAAGTTGGTATATCAGCCTAAGCTGATAAAAGGTGCTCCGTGTCACCGAGTTCACCTGTGCCTCAAGTGACAGTTGTGGATCCAAGAGCACCCCCAAACTACAAACCTGATCCTTCAGCGGGAGTCCAACCCCATCCAGAACTGGTTGAATATCACTTAGCCGGGCAGACAAACCACCCACTAACAGTACCTCCATTGAGTCTCAGTTTATTAGCCCTCATCCAGTCCATTACCGTGCCCAGGCAGTGATTCAGAACAGCCACTGCCTCACCTTTTATTTCAAAGTCAAGCATGCAAATGGGTGCACTATATATCCACAAAATGCCTCTTTCATTTTAAGGCCATTACAAATTGCAGACAGGATTTTCCATCACACTCAATAATATATCTTTTTTCTCATCCCCCCCCCCATATGCCCTTCATTTTGTTTTTGTTTTTGCTTAACATTCATACTGAAAAAGAATTTTTCTGCTTTCTGCTGAAGTTTGCACACTACTTTGTGATTTTCAGTTGGTCATAATGAGAAGTCTGGTTTCACCAGCTCTCTGTGGATCTTAATGGTTAATCTAGAACAGGGCTCTCCAACCTCGGGTCCCCAGATGTTGCCAGACTACAGCTCCCAGAATCCCTTACCATTAGCCATGCTAGCTGGGTATGCTGGGAGCTGTAGGCCAGCAACATCTGGGGACCCAAGGCTGGAGAGCCCTGATCTAGAATGATGAGTGTTTCATTGCTGTATTATGTTAAAATGTAAGCTACCACCCAAAGGGCTCTGTGGGAGCATCATGGCAAGAAAGAAACTGCCGAGTTAAAACAACATCCTTCTTTGCTGGTGCAGCATAGCGGCGAAGAGACTGATCTAAGAATCAGAAAAGAGCAACAGGACATCAACAGGTGCCGCTGCCTTTGAGCATACTCAAGTTTCATTAGGTTGACTGACTGCTGCAACTAAAGCTATCACTCCTCTGCTTTTGCCAGTGGCGGAACTTTTTGATGGCCAAGGGATTGCTACTCCTCAATATCTTGTACCACAGGGAAGCGTTTGTTGTTGGACAGAGGATCAGAAACCAGAGCATGATCCCAGCACCAAAGCCACCTTCTCCATAACAGACAAGTATGGAGAGTATGTATCTGATGGAAGTGGGCAGTGTCCGTGAAAGCTTATGTCAGAATGAATGTGTTGGTCTTTAGGGTACCACAAGACTCTCTTGTTGTTCTTGCTGCAATAGACTAACACAGCCCACCCCTTCGGGAATTATGCAGACTGTTAGGCAACAATGTACACGAACCGAGCTCTTACTCAGCTGCCCCCCCCCACGTGCTGTATGGAGAGAATGCTATTGACCTGCCTTACAGGGTTGGTGTAAGGATTACAAGGTTATGGATATGACTCAGTGTTCTCCAACCTTGGGTCCCCAGATGTTTTTGGCCTACAACTCCCAGCATGCCCCAGCCAGCACAGCTGGCTGGGGCATGCTGGGAGTTGTAGGCCAAAAACATCTGGGGACCCAAGGTTGGAGAACACTGGTATTAACAGTAATATTACCGTTGTCCCAAGCTCAAGACCGATGCAGGGCTGTTTGGCGCCCTAGGCCAAATTATATTTAGCGCCCCCCCTCTCGTGCAGTGGGGGGGGCTCTGGAGCAAAGCAGCCCTGCTCTGCAACCCCCCCCCGCACCGCCGCCACCACCACCACCTACCTACCCCGCTGCTGGCTGCTGGCTGCTGGCTGCTGCTTGCTGCTTGCTGCTGCCGCCTCCTCCTCCGAGGAGAAAGTGACGCAACGGGACCCCCGCGCTTTTTTTTTTGCCGGGGAAACCAGGGCAACAGGGCTGTTTAAGCCCTGTTGCCCTGGTTCCTCCCGCCAAAACAACGCCGGCGGGGCTCCGCGACTGGAAGCGACGTGAAGGTAGGTGGCAGGCGGGCGGGAGGGAGGGCGGGCGCGCGCGGGGGGGAGGCGCAGCGGCAGCGGGGGGAGGCGCGGCAGCGGGCGGGAAGGCGCGGCGGAGGCGGCAGGCGGGGCAGGAGCGCGCCGGTGGCAAGGAAGGAGCCTCTTCTGCCATGCGCCCTAGGCAGCTGCCTGCCTTCCATGGCGGCCGCTCGTCCCATCAGCGCGCGCTCTCACACGTCACCCGCTCCGGGCCCCGCCGCTTCCGGCTTCTGGCTTGCCCAAAGGCCCGCTTGTGACGTCCCCCCCCCCGAGCTGGGCTGTCTTCGCTCCTGCCGGAACAGCCATTTACGAATAGAGCGGCCGCGGAGGCGCAGATGCCGAGGACTGCGCGCGTGTGGCTCTCTCTGCGGCTCTCCGCGCCGCGGGTCCAGGCATTGTGGGCCTATATTGTGGTAGGGGCCTGGAGCTGCAGCTCCAATAGCCCCTATCTTAATCCGGCCCTGATTCATCCAGCCCTAAGAATGAGGCAGGGTGATTGCACAGTAAAAGCCTCATGTGGAAATACCTTAAGTCTTTAGGAAAAGTGAGTTGTTGTTCCCCCCCAACACACACACACACACACACACACACACTTCTAAACACACATGCACAACAACAACAACAAAAATAAGAACAAAGTGAACTGCCAATTTTGCATTTGATGGTTACATTTGTTCAGTTGAATTAATCAGGCTTTTAGCTCAATTTATTGGTACACCAAAGGTGCCTACATATTCATAAACATTACTGCAACCAATGGGCTGATTTGTACATCACAGCAACCCTGGTTTTCTTTGTAAACCCTGGGTTGCTTGTGAGTGAGTGTGCTAGTGATGCACAAACCAGGTCAATGCGACACTATGGCCCAAAAGGTAATCATATATGTGCCTGTGTTGGACACCTGGTGCAGCTTCAAGGTCTCAACCTTGTAAAATTCCTATGCCAGCAGCATGAGGAAGCAGATGCTACAGGATTAAGGCCAGAACCACAATATACCCACCTAGCATTTTTGGGTTTGTGCTGGCAAAGAGCAGCACAAGGCCTTGGGCAGAAGTGGGACTAAGTTTGGCTGATGTGCAAATCATTTCATTAGAAAATGCAGACTTGCAGGAGTCCAACATACAGTAGATTCTCATCCCAGATGCTAAATCCAAGGCAGAGAAGAATTTGAAGGAGGCCTCTCCTTTAAGGCAAGCATTAAGTGCTCCTGAAGCTCTCATCCAGGCCCAACCCCACCAAGCTTTGCGGTATTCTCAGCCCCAATGCGCTCTTCATGTTTCCAACTGAATATGGCCCTTTGGGTGGCAGCCAATGCCAGGCAACTAGGGCTGCCTGATAAAGATGTGGAAGGAGAGTGTCTCGTGCATGTGTGTCATCGTCCTGCGCAAATGGTGTCTCAAAATTCTCCACCCTATTGGTAGGCAGAGAAACCGTGGGGACCATGTCGCCAAATTTTCCCAGAGGGAGGAGAAATTCTTCCACAGTCTCTCAGACTGGGACTCACCATTAGCAGTGGTTGTAGTGGCACAGTTTCTTCCTTTTTTCCAAAGGGCATTTGTCTTTTGCGCTGGCACCATTTTGGTGGCGTTTTTGAGCCTACCTTATCATTGCGACGAGGTTGCTGAGGGTGCTGCATGTGCTCTTTCTTTCTATTATACATCTCTCTATCACTGACTGCAGCCTCCCTGGCTGCCTGCACTCCCTGACCTGAAAAAAAAAAAGCCCCATTGGGGGAGGGGGAGGCTCATGATGTCTTCCCCTGGGCTTTAATTTAAGTGCGGGAAGCCGGGGAGGCTGCAGGTGGCCAAAGAGATGATTGTACAATGAACGCTAGGACAGTCACCCACATTCCTTAGCCCCCTCCTAAGTAAGGTAAGGATCCATGAGAATGTCTCTAAAATTTGCATCTCCTTTGAACATTTTTTTAAAAATTGAATAAGAATGGTCCAAAAATGTGGAAGAAATTTTTTCGCACAGCACTAGACCAGCCACAGAACAGGAAGCTTTCAAATGTGAACAAGAAGTAAGGGCAACTTTCACACCAATCTTTGGCTAGTTCTATGGGTATTTTGTCATTCAAAAAGAAGAACTAATCCTTTTCAATTAAATATGTACCCATTTACTTTCCCATCTTCCTTTTTCCTTTCTCAGGATTACACAAGCTTACAAGATGTAACTTCTGTTTTGGCTCTTTTATACCGGGCATGAATTACACAACTGTTTACTGTGCTAATAATAAAAAAATAGGTACCTGCAACTACAATCTCTAATGGTTTCAAAAGGCATTTTGGCCCTTGCATTAAATGAGGAAAAGTATTGGATATTATCTGGTGCCTGGGTGAAATTCAGAAATAATGTGCACTAAATCGCTCACATTCTCTGAAACATGACCCTACAAAGGGCTTCCTAAGTGGGCATCAAATAATTATATTCTAAATTGGTTCTGTAAAGTGTAGATGCCAAAGAACTATGAGATGAAATTTATATTAGCAGGTGCCTTACTTGCCCTGTTTTAATACAGTAATACCTTGGATTGCAAGCATAATTCATTCCGGAACCGTGCTTGTAATCCAAAACACTCTTATATCAAAGTGAGTCTCTGGCGGGCATGAGCAGGGCCGATTTCGGCCTGCTACGCTCGCTCGAGGCGAGCGGTTACATCCCTACGACTTGTCTTGCAAGACCTTGCTCGTTTATCAAGTCAATTTAAAAAAAAAATTGCTTGTCTTGCAAAACGCTCTCAGACCAAGTTACTTGCAATCCAAGGTATTACTGTAGTTACTTCCCTCCTACTTTCTCTCCGTTTATTCTCTGAGAGTGAGAAACAAGACATTCCCCAGTTTACTGAGAACAGAACCGGTATATGAAGATCTGTTACCCACCAGTGCTATAAGACATTAGGCCCAATCCAGCTAAAGTTAGTCACATATGATATAAGGATGTGTGAATCTATCAAGCTCAGTTTAACTCAGGTTCTCATTTTTCCATTGCTAAGTTTGTTCTGTTCTGTCCTATTTCCATATTGGATTGCAATTGTTTTTTAGTCCACATGAGAATTTGTATGTATTTTTGTGCACATTTTTCAAAATATATGATTATAACATATGCACACACTATTTCTATGCTTTCTTTTCAAATGTATGCATTTTTGTGTACACTTCACTTCTTCAAATGTATACATTTTCTGTGAGCTCTTTTTGCAAACTGCATTGCAAACTTCATCAGTACCGATTCTGATGTCTGACTGCGTTATGGTTCATGTTTAGGTTCAGGAAGTGCAAATTTGGTAAGTTCAGCACTGAAATGTAAACCGAGCAAATTTCTCACCCATCTGTAGTCAGGCTCCAGTTCATATGTTTAAAAAAGCATATTCATATGTTTAGAATAGATTGCACCCACTTCCTGCCACCCCCAAAACCCCCAAAAGGCTATATAAGATTGGGTACTGTTCCTTGAAGATTGGAAATAGAATATAACAAGCCCAAGCCATCTTTATTTCATAGGCCCAAGAAATTTTGCTGCTTGAGGTGAAGGACAAAATGGTTCCCCTCCCCTATTCAGTTCTATGTACAGAAGCAGATCAGCAGGCATTGAATCTTACTTCAGTGCTGGCTGCCTCTACCACAGGGCAGGTACTCATACAGTTCTGTCCTCCAATGACTCACCACCACTTCCTGCCCCCCAGCATCTGCCACCTGAGGTGGCTGCCTCACTCTGCCTTATGGTAGCGCCAGCCCTGGCTGACTGTCTGAGTACAATGGCAAACTTGTTCAGTGGAAGTGCTCTTCTAAGAGCCAAATTCTTAGTGCTGGGTTGTCCTGCTTCAGGGCATGTTGTGTAATAAACCCTTCAGGGCCACTCCACCTAGAGTAAGGTGGCTTTTGGAGGGATCCGTTTGCCATAAAGAAGTGGTAAGGGGAGGGGCTGTTCTCTTCCCCTGTGTGCGGCTTTTCCGGTACAACTTTCCCCAGTACTTCCCTCCCTGTGTGCTTGTAAAGGTAAACATGCATCTGTTGAGGGGAAATGGCCCGGGGAGGAGTTACAGTGGAATAGCAATGGGGAAGGGAAAGAGTTACACTTCCCTATGGCTGCTGCCTCTCTGCTCTAAACTGCCCACTTATGAAGCTGCTTTCTCCTGATAGAAACAGCTGCCACACGTTTCGTAGATGCATTTGCATGTGATGCGCAGTTCTGCCCACAGTTGCCAGTGACAGATCCTTCCCAGATAAAACTAGCAAGGGATAAGGCTAGGCTAGAACCCAGGGCCACCATCAAGGGTGGGCATGGTCAGGCACGTGCCGAGGGCCCACAGCCCAACAGGGACCCACTGACAAGAGTCCCCTGGAATTACTTCCCTTCATCATCATTGCAACCTGCTTGTTCCCCTGCCTCTCGCTTTGGCCCAGACCATGGTGGTGGTGAGAAGGAGGAGCCGCAGATGCCACGGCCTACATGCTCATTGACTCGCTGCCTGTCAAGCAATAAATTAAATTAGAGAAAGAGGATGAGGATCAGTAGCATCTGGTGATAATGGTGGTGAGAAGGTAGACTCACTGAGGGAGAGGGCCCATAAGGGTATCTTGCCCAAGGGCCCTCCAAAACCTGGAGCCAGCACTGCTAGAACCTAACTAGCTTTTAAACAGTTTTTTTAAAAAAAAAAATATGTAGGTATCATTCAAACTTTCTCTCTTCTTCCTCTCTTCTTGCAAGCTGAAATGAAGGAATCCAGCAACAGCTCTGGTAACACTGGCCTTCTCTGGATCATGCAAATGCTAAGCTGCAGAAGGATCTGCATGGTTTGCTTGGCAGCCCTCACATGTTTCCTGATCAGTATGGCTACCACCTGCTTAACCAGATGTGGAGAGACCCAATAAATATGCCTGGCTTGGCGGTCTTGGGTCAGTAGCCCCCTGTTTGAATGATGCCATTGGCTTGCAGATCAGCACTATCGAGCACAGGAATGTTAAGAGCGCTCTGTCCCTTGGGAGGATCACTCTGACTTTTGGAGAACATGTAGCCCTACACAGACACGCACACGCGCTTCTGAGGATCGGACAGGTCCATGGAATTCCAAACATCTGGTACAGATTACTGTACTAGCCTTATTGGAATAAATATGTAATTACCCTTCCTTTTCACTTTCTCCCTCCTCCCTCCTGTTGTCTTCGCTATCCTCTTCCCTGGCTGTGACGATACATATGAATACCATCTCAGAAACTGCCACTCCTCACATGAGCTCCATCAGTAACAAACAAACAAACAAACAGACAGACAGACAAAAACACACCAAACTCCACAGTACTGTATAAAAGAACACTGCAGATCTTTACAGGATTTATTTATTTATTTATTTATAGCATTTTTACCCCGCTTTTGAGCAAGAAAAGGCAACCAGAGTGGCTTACAAAGATTAATATTAGACAGTCCCTGCCCTCAGGCTTACAATCTAAAAGACATGACAGGAAAGGAAAAGGGATTGGGAGGGAGGAGGAAGAAAGCAAAACTCAGGCACCAGTTCTTAGTTTTAAAACATTGCTATTTTATTTTTATTTTATATTCCTGTACCTTTCTCTGTCTTTAATTAGATGTTCTCATTTTATAAACAAACCAACTGAGAACTAATCCTACTTCACTTTACAAGTTTAGGTCAGCCAAACATCCTGACAGCTGGTATGCAGGTTCATAACTCTACTATCAATTCTAGTTCCTGATTTGGGGGTGGGGGTCTGTATTGGTTTCATCAGCCAAATACAGTTTCAACAAGAATCCTCCAGGTCCTGGATTCCTGCCAATTGCTGTCATCATGTTCCACCCTGCAATTTTTAGGAGAATGTGGTGCTTCTCTCCTCACTGGCTGATCGGTCATCATTGGGACTACTCACAATTGAAGGGAGAACTGGGCCAGCCCTACCATTAAGGCAGAGTGACATGCAGTCCTCAGGCAGCTGATTTGGAGTGTCATGAAAGGGGGGCAATTTATTCATAGATTTCATAGATCATAGATTTGGAAGGGGCCTACAAGGCCATCAAGTCCAACCCCCTGCTCAATGCAGGAAACTATTGAAAAATTTGGGTTTTTATTTCACTTTAATGTAATTTGTTTTTCATTATCATTATTATTGTAATGTATTGTTGCTGTAATTTAATTTATTGTTATTGTGTATTTTTACTCCCAGTGGACTATTTTTGTCTCAGATGCCAGAATAACCCTGCCAACCTTGGGCAATATGGATCTTGACCAGGGGCATGTGGGGTGCACCATTCATTGAACCACCTCAGTCACAAAAATAATTTGGGAAAAGAAAAGACTTTGCCTCACTGTCCAATGAAAATGAAATATATATATATAGTCATCGTTTGAGAGAAACACCCCTGCACCCACCTTATGCACAGAAAATTAGTGTGTTATTTATTATTATTTATTTATTTATTATATTTATCAATCGCCCATCTGGCCGGTCACCCGGCCACCCTGGGCGATGTACAACCAAAATACAACAAAGCACATAAGGTTAGTTGGGTTACATAAGTGTTCTGATTTTTTGGCCCACTTACTCTTTCTGCACGTGGAAAGGGAAAAAAGAAATACACTCACATTATAGCAGAAGTCTCAGACCATGACAGCACTGGTCGATTTTGAATTGAGAGGAGGACAGCACTAATTAATGAGGATACTTGGGGAAAACGACAAATTTATAGAAAGAAATGAAACCCATGCAGATAAAGCCAATGTTATACTGGCTAGTTCCTACAAATCTTAAGGACTGGGGGGTGGATCCAGGATCTGTTTTCAGCAAGAAGAGAACTTCTGTAAGAGCAAAGGCTGTGCTTTCAGAAGGCCCCGCTGCCTGATTTTGAGGAGACCCCTTCCTCCCCACACCACAACTCAGCCCACCAACATGCCCCCCCCTTCTGTGAAGTATGTTCAGTGGCCGGGAGGAGCTGCCATGGGAAGGAGGGGTGGGAAGTCTATCAGTGTTGATACAGATCTTCTAAGATTTTTATCAAACGTCTGACTGTTGGAAAATCAATGGTAAGATGAAATTCAAATCCATAGATGAGACTCAGGAGGGGGACAGTTACTTCCAGCAGCTAATACTTGGTGACCGTTCAAAGCATCTTAAGTAGTTCCTATGGACATCAGGTAACTTGGACATCAAATGACTTTTGTACAAGTAACATCTGTCCTTACTGCATAGCTCTTCTGATCCTCCGTTTTCCTGTGAAGAAAGTAATAATCAGATGTGTGGTTCTCTTCTAATATAATCCTACTTCATCATCTACTTGATGCCTTTAATGAAGTCAGTACAGACACAGACACAGACACACACACGACCCTAGTAGAGAGAAACTGTTTTGCACAATGAGATTAGAATAGGGGGTCCCCTGTTGGAATATGCAACAAGAAGATGTAAACTCTGCAGGGAGGGTTTTTTTTTAAAGTCAACTGTCCAGTAAAGGGTTAAGGCAGACTGTGTTTACTCTGGTTGAAGGGCAGGGGGCAGGGTTCAGTGGACTGAACCACTTGATTGAATCAGGGGAGGGAATGCTGGACGTTGCCTAGCAACAGGTTTGAATTCCATCCTAACCCTCCTCTGACAGTTAGACTAGTCTTGTGTTAACAGACTTAACTGATGCTTGCTAGGGTTTAGCAAGCAATGAAAGGATTGACCTGTGTGTTTTCCTTACCTCAGAAGTATAAGTAATGTTTAAGAAACTGCACTACTGTAACCATCAAGCTTTAGTACCTGAGTAATCTTGTCAGTTATTTATCTTTTTAAAAGCATCTACTTTAGAAAACAAGTTGTGTGTGTGTGAGAGAGAGAGAAGTCTGCTGCTGCTTTTGTGCTCTGCCATCATCCCCAACATTTTTGAGTGGGGTGGCTACATTTTGAGTTTTTAGAGAGTGTTGTTGGTGCTCTAA
Source organism: Shinisaurus crocodilurus (assembly GCA_021292165.1). Classification (NCBI taxonomy): domain Eukaryota; kingdom Metazoa; phylum Chordata; class Lepidosauria; order Squamata; family Shinisauridae; genus Shinisaurus; species Shinisaurus crocodilurus. Next base: position 107,239,899 of record CM037877.1, read on the forward strand.
AAAAAATGGCTGGAATGGGGGAGTGTGACGACACGGTCCCTTACACTTTAGGACCACATGCATAAACCCTTCTCAGGCTAAGCATCAACACTTAAAAACCTGAGTGGAGGGTCAAATGAAACCTTTCCCCTACTAATGAGGGAAAATATTAATTCTGGTTATTAAGGATCTATTTTTAAATTTATGATGCTGTGGATACAAAGGTGTGTGTGTAGATTTAAAAGTAAAGCAGGTTAATAACACCAAGCTGACACATAGGATTTGGGTAGCAAACAAAATAAAAACAAGTTTATTTTAATTATCAAAATCTTAGTTCCAGAAAATAAACCTGCCTACACCAAACACTTTATAATTAACCTACCGTAAGTCCCTATAACTCCAAATACTCTCACTCCTCATACAATCACTGATTCCTCTTAAAACTCCCGACAAGACACAAATAACCCAACTAACCTAACTCCCTAACACTCCCAACACACTACAACCAACACTCTAACTGCCTTAACTAACTCTGACACCACTCAAACACTCCTTATATACTCCTCCCCCCACCTTTTCCCAGACATCACAAACCACACCCTCTCGGTTCAACATTCTAGGCACACTAAACATACTAATGCAGACATACACCAGGGAACTGAATTGTGGGGTTACGCTACAGGGAGCTTGCCCATTTGTAAAATGGCTGCCATGGTGGGCATGGCCAGTCACAGAACTCTCATTTCCTAGCAGGCAAACTAGTGAGACTAAAAGAAAAAGAACTTGTCCAAGAACCTGGGTACAAGGCAGAGGTGGGATCTAAGCTCCAAAACCCAAAATCACTCTTTTGAACCCAAATAAAGATGGTGCTGGAAAACAGCACTTTGTTTTGCAGCATGCCAGCCTCCCAGTTTAAAAAATAAATTTAAAAAGATACATTAAAGTAAACAAAAAATCAGGAGGGGCAGGAGCCTGCCAAGGGAGGAGTCTACAGGCACATTGGTGCCCCTGGGCTCCACATTGGAGATCCCAGGATTAAAAGATGAATCAACATAGGAGCAGGATTATCATATATGACACTCACCAGAGTGGTGAGACAGTGTTGGCTGGGAATGATGGGAGTTGCAATCCAACACATCCATAGGGCACCAGCTTGGGGAAGGCTGGTATAGTCTCTGTATAGATACTTCTGCAGTACTATAGTTACCAGGAGTCTCTGTAATGGATACAGGTAGTACAGAGATCATGGAAGTAGGGAGTTGTAAAGGCAGTTCAGAAAGAGCTGGAAATCAGAAGAACTGTTACAGGAATAAAAAGGTTAGTGCAACTCTCTGTCTAAAACAATTTTTCATTAGACAAAGAGATTCAACAGTCCTCATAAAAGCAAGCCCTTTGCCAACAGTTTTAGAGGACTTTGAGGACAGAGCGAACTATTTAAGTGTTAAGTATTATCACCCAAAGGTGGAATCAGGTTAAATATTTTGGAGTTCTATGACAGAGGAGTTTTTGTCAATATTTTTCATCACAATTCATCACTTTTTTAAAATCAGGTGTTGACACAATAGCATACAGCAAGCCTCACAGCAACTGACATCTTCCACAAGTGGGAAATCATAAGAAAGACGGGGAATGGGGCCAGTGTAGTATTCATATAATAGAATTGGGATTGGAACCCAAGAAATCTACAGTATTTTTCCATGTATAAGACTATACTTTTTCCTAAAATTGTTAGACTAAAAATTGAGGGTCGTCTTATACACGGAAGTAAGCCAAGGAGAGAACCGCGCAGTTGCGAAACTGCCCAGTGGGGGGCGTCTTATACATGGGGGCGTCTTATAGACGGAAAAATACGGTAATTATCACTTAAACATTGCATTGCATCATGTCTCAGTGAGAAACAAATTGGAGCAGGGTGGTATTTTTTCGCCCAGACTTTATTTTTTCTAAAAACAAAGAGTTACTGCTCTTTATTTCTTTATAATTTATTCATGAGTCACCCAATAGCCAAAGCTATGAAGGCATGATACATAATAAAAATACATAAAATAATCTAAAAGCAGCAACAACAATAATTTAAAATGATTTTTAAAATGAGATAAATGTAAAGCAGCTAAAACATGAAAAGGAGCCATTTTAAAATGCCCCTTAAACATACCGTTAAAAATTAAACAATGCATTTTGATCAGCTAATACATTTTGATCTGCTGCAAACACTAGAAACAGGATCTGTGCATCCAAAAATGTGTTCTTATTTTGCAGATCTTTCACTGTTGGACTTGTTCAGTTCGTCTCTGGTTATCTGTCATGTCCCATACTTTATGGATTCAATGTGGCATTGTTGGAACAACTAGAGATTTCCAGTTCTATAGATAGATAGATGATAGATAGATAGATAGATAGATAGATAGATAGATAGATTCATAGAGTTGGAAGGGGCCTACAAGGCCATCGAGTCCAACCCCCTGCTCAATGCAGGAAACTAGAGGAGGGGTCTGTGTCACACCGAACTGAGTTTCTGGCAACAAGAATATCTGAAAGACCACCTGCTCCTAAGATAGTGAACTTGCCCAGGTTTGCAGATTTTCTGATGAGGGCCTGCTCTAAATGCCCTTGTCTTCAGGGGAGAAAAAGAAAGAACATTTGCTCACCTTCTCTGGAGCTGAGATGCAACCACATTACTAAGATGTGAGAAAGTTGATACATGATGACAGTTATTAATAGGGCTTCTTTTCTGGTGGAACTCACCGGAACTGAGTTCCAGCACCTTTTCTTCTATTAATTACATTACAATTTAATCGCCATCTACTCCCGAGGAAATGTAATCCAAGAGTTCCGGTACCCTTTTCTCCAGAAAAAAAGCACTGGTTATTAATATCACCATAGCCAAAGGTAGATTTCTTTAATAAGGGCCTCACCACAGCCACCTTCAGAACTGTGGGGACCACCCCCTATCTACAGGAGGTATTGACTACCTCCAAGAACCTATTTAAAATCCTTAACTTACTGCTTGAAGATTCACAGGATGCACGTGGTTAATCTCACTTTTCCAAGGGGTCTCTCTACATCCTCAGGACCAACAATCCAAACATATCCACCTAGGGAACAGGGCCTCCTTTTGTCAGGGCTGGGCAACTTGTGGCTTGCAACTCCCATGAACCCTAGCCACCATAGCCAATGATGAGGGATGATAAGAGTTGTAGTCAAAACGTCTGGAGGGCCACACAAGTTCATTCATTCATTCATTTATTATATTTATACCCCGCCTTTTTTCCTGCAAGGAACCCAAGGTGACTTACATAATCCTCCTCCTCCTCTCCATTTTATCCTCTCAACAGTCCTGTGAGGTAGGTTAGGCTGAGAGTCAGTGACTGGCCCAAAGTCATCCAGTGAGTTTCATGGCTGAGCGGGGACTAGAACCGGATCTCCCGACTCCCAGTCCAACACTCTCACCACTACGCCACACTGGCTCGCCCATCCCTGTCATATATGAAATTCCCTCTGCAACACATTAATCTAGAGTTCATTTTACTATCATTCCCACAAGATGAGGGGAAAGTCCAATTGCATAAGCAGAAGTTTGCTCACAAGATGTTGGATTTCACCCATTGTATCCCACCCCCAGAGAGAAAGAATGGGAGAGAAAGAATAGCAATTTCAACAGAGTTTGTACAGAAGAATGTCCCAGTGGATTGGATCTTCAATCTTCAGGACATAATAAATACCCCCAGTATCATAAATACGTTAGATTATGGAATGATACAGAATGCATCAGAAAGATCCTTGCATCATGGATCACAATTGTTAAACCAAGGGGGAAACAAGGTAAAATGTGTCCAGTTTCAGGTTTCCATACAGACTCTGAAAAATCGGAATGCTCAGTGATTTCATCGGGAGTAACTTGCAGGATAATTGGACCCTGACTTGCTCTGAAAGGTTTGCCAAAGTTCATGATCCTGAGCTTAAATTCTAAGCCACTCTGAGACAAATTGTGGTTTTAGGTGAAATTAAGCCAAACTCAGTGGTTCAGACCCCAAAACAGACAAGCTGGGTTTTGCTTTGATTTCTCTTTCTTTCTTTCTTTCTTTCTTTTTCTTTTGCATTTAGAAAGTGGAACTGAAACCACATGAGTGGTTCATATGTAATCATAGTTTGAAATGAGATGCAGGAGAAAAAATGTTTTTAACCTTTAGTTTCCCTCTGTTAGGGATCTTGCTCATAGAGCCCCAGGACTGATGTCATCCCAACCACACTTATGCACTTATTAGTATAGCCTATATATTGCATTAGTGAAAAGTAAGATGAGAGAGAGAGAGAGAGAGAGAATCAGAGATGTGTATGGCAAACAAGCTACTGCTGTCTCTTTCCTATACACAATAATAACTGAGGCCCACTTCTAACATAAACTGGTTTATGAATGTATCTGCACTACAAACATAATCTAATTTTAAACTACTTTAAAAGTAATTGGTTCCTACAAGGAATCCAGGCAGTTGTTTATAGGATTGCTGAGAAGTCTGCCAGATCCATCACAGTACTTGAATTCCCCATATTCTTTATAGGGAGGGACAAGCAGTTCAGGCTGGACCTTGGGGTCAAAGTCCAGGGCCCCATAGGTCAGCCCCCCCCCCAAATGATCAACCAGAGAGTGACACATGATGAGGGCATCAGAGTAGCAGGCACAATCTCCATTCCGGCTCTGCCCTGCAGCGATGATGGTGCTATGAATTAAGTGAGTTTAAAATGCAAAACTGCACGTGTTCAGAATACACGCCCCCCATCAGGATTGGCGAACAGTTTTGTTTTTGTCTTTGTTCTAGCATATCAGGAATGTAGAAACAGTTTCAAAGCACAGAATGATGGTTTTGGTGGTGGCAGGGTGAGAAATGTTAGTTGTGTGTTTCACAGCTGTGTAAAGGAGGTCCACATAAGACTGCTAAATCCAGAGTCTGAAATTACCGAGCTGCACCACTGGGGACAAGTTATAACAGGTAAACAAACTTCAGTTTGTCGTAAAGAAGACATGTTGCCACATTATTTCCCCCCTTTGTCCCATGTGATAATTTGAATCCTTGACATAGCATGTACACAAGTGGGCAATTCCTAGATAACATGCTCTCCTTGATCACTATATGGATACATTTCACATTATCTCGGGGTGGGGGGGAGGAAGTTGCAGCCCTGGTGAAGCCAAGCTATAGGCCAGGGGTGCAGAACCTCTTTCTGCCTGAGGGCCAAATTCTATTCTGAAGAAGCTTTCAGGGCCCACATTCCAGTAGTGGGTGGGGCCAAAGGCAAAATGGGTGGGGCCAAAGGCAAGGGCCAAAATATGAAAAATACCAGCCTGTTTTAGCTTAAAGCTCTTCCTGCTGGTAACCAGGCCTTAGGAGAGACCATTCAACCTTTTAGAATGGGGGAGGGTGAACTACCAAATGATTGGGTAGTTGGGAGAAAGGGAAGGGGGAATGGCCTTCTGAGGAACACCAGGGGGCCAGGCCTGAGTTTCTACACCCCTGCTGTAGAGGTTCTAAGCAGAGAGGTGATAGCAGAGTATGTGGACTTTCAGTTGTGTGGTGAGGGTTTGGTGTGTGTTTTTGGTTTTTGCAAAGACTCCCTTTCGAATGCGGAGTGTTCCACTGCATTGTGAAAATACTTAGAGTCCCACCACCAAGGTTTGCCGCCACCCCACCCCTTGTGTGTTCAAAGTGAGCATGATATCAGGCCAGAGGGGTATGGCCCCAGGCTGCACACCCTGTCATCTGTGTTATGGTCTGCTAGTGTGAAGTTTCTATACTGGTGGTAGTGTGCTGTGGCTGGAAGCTGGTTCACATCACATCCTGAACTCCATCATTCCAGGGTGGGCCTGACAGGTCATGGTGGGGGCTTTACCTCAGAAATTGATTGTTGGGCTGCCCCTGAACTCAGTAGGGGGAATTTAGTCATGCCAGCCCTCAGCCAGGTATAATTTTAAGTTCAAAGTGGGGATACCCTTGGAATGAAGGGAGTTTAGTTGCCATGGAAATGACTTCCATCCATGCCTTACCCATGCCACACCCTCTTTCCGGCCCCTCTGCTGGCTAGTCTACTGAGATGAAGTAGATCTGGATCCATTGGCAGAGCTTGTTGGATTATACTTTCCATCACGTGCCGAGCCTTTTTCCTCATCATCATAACGCCCCCCAGACAGCAGATCTGTGGATTGGTGTTAGTCCTTATCCACAGCTGAAACCAGCCCTAAGTATGTGTGAGTACATTATTCTGCTCTTCTGCTCACTTACGTACATGAATCTTCCTTCTCTTCCTCTATCATTTCCTCCTCTATCAGAATGCAGATTGTAAGTACCTCTAGGCAGGAACCCACCTTTGGCTTATGGTGTTCCATAAAGAGCTATGCTTGATGGTGGTGGTGGTGGTGGTGGTGGTGATGTAGTAGTACAGAGACATCAACATGGTGATTTTCTCTTGTGGTGCGGTGTTCAGGGGTTGGTTCTGTATGTATACTACTTGATCACTGTACTTTTGATCAGTGTTCTCCAACCTTGGGTCCCCAGATGTTTTTGGCCTACAACTCCCAGCATCAAAAGCATGCTGGAAGTTGTAGGCCAAAAACATCTGGGGACCCAAGGTTGGAGAACACTGCTTTTGATGACTGGTGACTGAATGTGTGAGCCACTGAAGAGCATTGTGTCTGAGATGGTGGGAGATTGTAGGAAAGTGCTATCTGTGGCAACCTGTGGCATTCGCTCTGTGAGGTCCCATTCACACATGCAAGTCATCACAATGCTGCAGCCATCAAGTCGTGGACATGTCTCATTAGATTGGAAACTATGTATATAACTGATGGGAATGTTGAAAGCCAAACAGCTGTGGAGCCAGAGACTAGATCTTCCATTTCTAGAATACGAATAAAAGCTTCCCTTATAACACTGTTGTAATAAAGCAAGAGAATAAGCACAGATGGTCAGAGTTGATGATGACCTTCAGCTTCTCCCCAGGGGAGTGAGGCATCAATGTAAACAACAACATAAATGAGTTGAACGGCTATATGTGCAACCAATGAGAGGAAGGTGCATGAAATATCAGGACTGCTTTCTTGGGGGGGGAGGTTGAACTTTCTCCCAAAATTATGGACACTCCACATATGTGTACACACACAGAGAGTTATTATTGCAAAAGGATTTAAATTCTTATTATTGCACAAAGAATGTCCACCAAGAATACAGTCTTGGCTAGGATCATATGTAGATACAACTGACATTTAAAATCTTCATCTGCTGGCTGAAAATTTCTTAGCAGGAATGAAGTGTGTGGACGGGTGGCGAATATACAATTTATTTATTAACAGTCAGTGCATCGGGGTCAAAAGGGAAAACTGGTCACTTCAGAATGATCCCTCCTCCAATCTTTTAATGCATCGATGCAGATATTTCTGTTTCTACTTTTAAAGGAACAGAATCAGAATACAAAAGAATAAAGCATTTCTGGGGGGGGGGGGAAGCTCTTTTTAATTAACAAAAGAAGACATTATAGCAGTTTTCTCTTACTTTAAAGTGCTTGACTAGTTTAAGTCATTGCTCAGCAACTCTGATTCTGCTTTAGTTATGGCCAGAATGAACTAATTTAAGGTACAGTTCGCATCTACGGTCAGCCTCCCATTTTGCTTGATGGACTGTGCTGCATTTAAGATCCATGTCTGCCTAATGTTAGAAAGCTGACACAAAGACGAACTGAGAACAAGCAGTGCTGACATTAAATACTCCCTCAGTACATATCACCCTTACAGAGAGCGATACATAATTTACGGCAGGAGAAGAGCCTCATACTAAGTAATTGTGCAAGTCCAGAAGTAGGACTCTGGGCCAAAATAGATTAGATGACCTGGAGATCCTTGATCAGATCTCCCGCCTCTTTAAATTTTGACCAAAAAAGCAGCCAGGGGAAATGCGTTTTGGGATGGGTGAGGCCCATTCTCCCAATGCTGTTTTCCTGATGAAGCCAAAAACAGAAGAGATAAAAATTTTCAGGTGCCTGAGAAGAATATTTATTTTGCCCAACATGTTTTGGAAACCATCTTATTCTTTTGTCAGGGGTCACTTGTTTTTTTTTCTGGACGTATTGAGAAAAGAGTCCTTCCAGTACCTCTTCTGCATTAAAATGCTGTGATAGCATTTTCATGATACACAAGTTTCTTCTTCCCCTCTCATTGTTTTCCTGATGAAGCCACCATCCAGCTCTTTGCCCCATAAGGGGAAAATTGTGCGTTCATATAAGTTGATCCTCTTTCAGCCCAAGAGCCAAATTCCTTTAAATATATATATATATATATATATATATATACTTTTCAAACAAAATATAACAAATATAAACAAAATATAACAAAATACAAGAATAACACAAAAATATAACAGGAACAACATACAATAAATCATAATGTGCACCCCCCCACACCCTCCAAGGGACCAATCAATATACTTCCATCCCCTTAATCAAATGAATTCCAAGTTCCAAAAATATAACATATCCTGACAAGGCATGCTCCCCTTCCCCTTTATTAATACATAATCTAGTAATTGATTCCATATATCCATAACATTATTCTTCTTTAGCAATCCTTTGTTGCATTTGATACTACAAGTTAGTTTATCGTTTAGGGCTACGGTATATCCCAAACTTCCTTATACCAGTCAGTTATTGGAAAACATGTTGTACTTTCCATTTCCTCGCTATCATTAGCCTAGCCACAGTTAACAAGTTTACAATTAATTCCTTCATATTTTGGTCACAAATAAGTTTCTCCGTTATTGATAACAATGCTAATTTTGGACAGACCTCTAAATTAATACCAATAATTTTTGATATTTCTGTAAAAACCTCTCGCCAAAAAACCATTACATTTTTACAACTCCACCACGTATGAGCATATGTCCCTTTTTCCTGACATCCTCTCCAACAAAATGCAGAACATTTATTATCTATTCTATTTAATCTTACTGGAGTTAAATACCATCTCCAAATTAGTTTATAAAAATTCTCCTTTATCCTAGTTGACATCACCTTCACAATCCGTCTATCCCATATATTGTTCCACCCCACCTTCGAGGTCACCTCTTCAAATTCATTATCCCATACTGCCTTTAGCAGGTCCTCTTGTTCTTCCAAGAGCCAAATTCCATCTTGGAGAAGCTCTCGGGGGCTGCATTCCAGTGGTGGGTGAAGGCAAAAGGGGCAGGCCAAAAGGAGTGGGGCCAAAATACCAAAGGTTCCAGCATCTTTTAGCTTAAAGCTCTTCCTGCCTAGAACTAAGCCTTAAGAGAGGCATTTCAACCTTTTAGAATTGGGGGGAGGGAGGCAAGGAAACCATGCAAAAGCTGGGAAACCACCCAATCATCAGTGGCTGGGGGGAAGGGGGCGGGGCCAGGGGAAAGCTATGGAGGCATAGAGGGAGCCCCAGGAGGGCTGCATATGGCCCCTGGGCAAGAGGTTTTGCACTCCTGATATATGTTTTCCCTAACAGGGCAAATAGCAATTCTGAAGGGATGATTTTTGTGGGGGGGGGGCACTATTGTCCAAATCTGACTCAAAGCTGTTATCACAGATCTCCACCATCTTGTTTAGTTTGGCCCAGCAGATCAGATTCTTGGGGTGGGGGGAAGATGTGCTTACATAGTTAAGTATCCATGTTAACTGATCCAGATAAGGGATGTGCCATGAACGCTGGGCAATCTGGCTTGTTTGAGCTCCATGGATTTTCTGCCCATTTCTGATATGATGATCAGAAGTGGGCTGAGTCAGGAGGGTCTCTAAGATGGGCCACAATTTGCACAATTTGTGCAAATTTTCTTAGCTGTTTTTTTTTTTTTTTTTTTTTTTAATGTGCAGATCGTGGCCCATCTTAGAAACGGATTTGCACCACAGCAAGTTCGCACCAGCACAGGGCTGGGAAACCAGAATCGGGGGGGTGGGTGGGTGAAATCATGAAAATTCATTAGATTTTCACACACACACCCATTGGATTCCTCACACATCTCTAATCCAGATTCACCATAGTAGTAACACACACACACACACACACCCATGGGGGTATGGGAGTTTCCCAAGTGATTCTCCCTTGTGAATACTGGATTTTGACACTTCTGCTTCTGCAATATGGGAACCAGCCATGGAAAATCAGCAACCGTATGTATTTGCCTGCATTGTTCTCCCAATCACAAGTGTAAAGCAAAATGGCCACTCCACAGGCAAAGTCTGCCCTTGAGAGGTCCTCTGTGTTGTGGCCTTTAATGTGTTCATCGGCCTGGTATGCAGTTGTGTTGAGCACTATTCCTTTTGGCAAGCAGCCTAATAACATATCTGAAATTCAGCTGAAAGACTAATGCGGATATTATGTAACAGAGAGAGTCACTGACACAACTCTCCAAAAGTCCATTCTTTCTCTCTCCCCTTCCTTGTAGATTTCAACAATATAGCAAATTGTCATCTGTTGAAGTGAAAACATGGGAAGAACTGAACCAGAATGTATATTTGTAGAAGTGCACACCGTGCTGAGCCACTGTAGTTTAATGTCTAAACCAGCCTTTGCCAACACTATTATGCAATGTTTGTGCCATAGGATGCTTTGCTGCAGTTTATCAGAAAACAGATCAAGGCTGACAAGATTAATCAAATCAAAAAGAAGTTGTCAATTGGCCTTAGTGTGAAATTCAAGACAGAAGTTGTCAACATGTTTACTTTTTAGGGAAATGCTGATATAGGGCAATATCCAATGGGGCCACTGTGTTTATGAAACTGACAATTATGCTAGCACTACAATAATTGCGTAAGTGCAGTGGTGCCACTGGATACTGTCCATAGCCATTGCTATGGACGAGAGCTGAAATGATTTACGTTTCTTATAATTTTTTCTCTGCAAAGTTTGCTGCTGAATTATTCTCCAGATATTCCTTACTAGGGCTTGAATATTTACTAAATATTCAATCTTTGTAGCTGACATTCAATTATATTATATTTATATTTGATTTCGATATTTGACTTTGATGTTTGATAGTTTGCATTCAATGGAATTTAGTATTCATAGTTGAAATACAGTGGGATTTAGCAGCTGACGACAACATTCAATAGGTGACCTGAAATGCTATTTTTGAATCTGACAGTAAATAACACGAACTTGTATGTAGTATTTGACAATTGTCGTATCTGACATTTACCAAAATCAAAACAATGAAATAGCTGTTTAAAAGTCTAAAGGTGCAATCCTATGACTGCTAGATACTGTCTAGAATTCAGTGTTCTCCAACCTTGGGCCCCTAGATGTTTTTGACCTACAACTCCCAGCATGCCCCAGCCAGCATAGCTGGCTGGGGCATGCTGGCAGTTGTAGGCCAAAAACATCTGGGGACCCAAGATTGGAGAACACTGGTCTAGATGGCCATAGGATAGGTCAGAGTCCCTGCTCTGACCTCGGAAATGTGTTCCGAGGTCAGAGCTGGGACTTCAACTACGGAGCACCCTCCTGCCACCCTTGGAGCTGGCACGGTTCTTTCTGCGCCGGCTGCAGCTCTGAAGGCACAAGTGCAACTGTGTTCCTGAGGGCAGGAAGGGGAGGAGTGAGGCTCTGCTGGGATACAATGTATCCCAGCGGGGCCTTAGCCCCCCCCTTCACAAGCAGGGGGAAAAGACAAAGACAGCCAAAATTGGCCGTATATGCCTTTTGCGGGGCGAGGGAAGCACGGAGGCAATCCTTGATTGGATACCCAATCAGATACAGGCAGCCACATTGGATGGCGCCACCCAGGATTCTCATTTTGAAATTTAAAAAAATCATATTCAAATTGCAAAGTTGAATGTCAAATTTGAGTGTCAAAATTAGGAATTTTATCTGTTTTGAATACTTGCAAACATTGGTTCCAATAGTAACATGTAACGTTCTTGCATAACATACAAATAAAACAGTTTTATTTCAACCATTCAAGAGGGAGACAGAGAAAGTTCTTCCCAGAAGATTGCGACTGCAGTCTATCAGCTGAGTTTCAAAAGCACAGCTGTTTTTGACTGTGGAATGGTTTTCACCAATGGTTCTTTTCCTTCCATAATTAGTGATGTATCCCAGCTGCACATGTGGCTTTCTGGATATTAGCCAGGCGTTTCCTTCTTCATCTGAAGATATGTCTTATAGAAAATATTTGATTAGATCTCTTGGCAGATCAGAGTCTATGTCCGTTACATATGTACTCTTATGTAAACTAAAAGAAAACCAGGCAACAAAAGGCCTATGAACAACTATGAAGAGTTTGATGTCTGCCACCATTACATTGATTTATAAAAACAGCTATGCATCTGCTGGTTTTTATATTAATAAAGAACAACCCCATAATTGAACAAGAGCCATTACATTTAATTTCCCAAAGGAAATCTGCCACACCGTTATGTAGGTTCCAAGCCTAGATGTATGGGGAAACGTTCAGGAAATTAAAAAATATAATGTGAAATTGCTGGAAAAATAGGAAATTATTAGAAGGAATTATTAGAAGCAAGCAGGGAGAGATAATCCATTGAGCTATTATTGAATAGGAGGAAGAGAAATTCTGGATAGGGAGAAGTGTTTATTGTTGTTGTTGTTGTTATTTTAGTCCAATGTCTATATAAAATTCATTCTTTATTTACAGTGAACAAAATCATGAACATAAAAAGAAAAAAAATCAATTTTCAGATGAGAACATATGAGCTTCAAAACCAACTGAACATAGCCATTTACCCCAAACCAGCTAAGAGCCAGATATGTGGAGGAGTAGGTTTTTGCATGTGTACCCATAACTGGATGAGGAACGATGGACATGAGCAGGCATATGGTTTCTCTCCTCACCACCCACAACCCCCCAATTCAGTTGCAAAAATATCTATGTGATACACTATATTCAAAGGCAATATCTGTGCCTGGCCCTATAATCTCTTTATGGGAAAAGAGGTGCTGGATATAGGCTTTCCTGCAGCATTTCCCTCCCTGCTGAACAGCTATTGGCAGTGTGATGGGCGGCTTTTTGAAGAGGCTGCAACCTACATACAGGCTCAATTGAATCAGGACAGTTGTCTTTCTTGATAGCAGTTGTGAGGAACCTCTGGCCCAAGGGACAAATCCGGCCCTCCAATGTTTTCCAGATGGCCACGCCCCCTTTTCCTCATCACACATCCTTCCCCAACCATTCTCTGATCATTTGGTGGCTTTCCAATTTTTGCACATCCCTCCCCCTTCTAAAAGGTTTAAATGCCTCCCCTTAAGTCTTAGGTACTGGCGGTAAAAGATTTAAGCTTAAATATGCTGGTATTTTGGCACCATCCCTTTTGCCCTTCCCCTTTTGTCTTTTGCCCTGCCCACCATTGGGATGCAGCCGCTGAGAGCATCTCTGAAACTGAATTGGGCCCTCGAGCTGAACGAGTTTCCTCATCCTTGCTTTATAGCTTATCACATCAACATCTGTAAGGGCTATAAAACCTTTTGAAAGGAAGGAAGGAAGGAAGGGGAGGTATCTGGTGGTGGATCTGCTAAAATCAAATTCCATTGGCTTCCTTTGGCATGAATGTGGTAATAACTTTAACCACTCCCACTGTCCACAATTTTCTCTGTAACTGTTATGAGGACTAGCACTATGTGCCCCACAGCATGATCTGAGGGCATCTGATGCAACCTCCTTGCTGATTTTTGGAATATGGTCAGTTCCTGCATGGGAGATCACAGGGAACCCCATGTGCACCACATTGAGTTTCATGACAGAAGAAAGGTGAGATTTCATTCCTTCTACTTCTAATGTGCAGAGGTGAGTGAGTGTCAGTGCCCATGTAGCCAAAACTGCACTGTCTACACACAAGAGGTAGATAAAATCAGGTCTAAGGAAACTCTGTCTTAACATTTGCAGAAATACAAAAAAAAATCTTTATGGAACCCCTACAGTCCCAGTGAATGCCCGGTATGCTCAGTGGTCATGGAATGCTGACTGACTATTGCAGGGGAGATGGGACAGAAAACCAGATGGGAGGAGGAATGGAATAGAGTATTCTGGAAGAGACATGGCTGGCTGGCTGGCTGGCTGGCACTGTGAAGAGCAGCACTCCACATTACAACATTTTGTTGCAGGTGCCAAGTGTAAATGTACTAAACTCAATCAATCAATCAATCAATCAATAGAAACATACATTTTTAAAAGTCTTACACATTTGGACAAGTTAAGTTGTACACTCAGATTCTTCTACAAAAGACGCTTTGTTATGCTCACGAGACCATGTTCAAATTTATTTTTCTTCGGTCAGGAGAACGGGCTAACCTATTATTATTTTGCATTCTAAAATTGCGCAATGAGTTTCCTAGGGTTTTGTTCTTGCCACTCAATTCAAGCTTAATTACCCATGATGATTCATCTGGAGGGTTTTGTTTTGTTTTACATTCTAATCTGGGAAACATGGCACACGCATGTTGGTTTGAAGAGAGACGGCGAGTCACTGGGATGACTTTTTACAAGTGCTTCGTTTTCAAACGCCTGCACACTTCCTGATTTTAGAGAAGGGATAGACATCGACCGAGTGTGGAATACCACAAGAAAAGCCACCGTGAATATTTCTAGCCTGCCTGAATCAAGGCAGCCCTCTGAATCTCATGAAACAGCTTGGCTTGCGGATATTTCTAGCTCAAAGACCTCTGCTTGCTGTTGAGACAAGCATTCAAAGCAAGCAGCCCTTGAGAAAGCATTTGCTGTGACAATGCTCAGAGAAGCCTAAATATGCCCTTGGTGCATGGCGTGTTCAATGTGCATCATACATACATACATCACACACAGCAAAGTGGTGGTCATCTAATTGATTCATCATGTGGCCTTTCTCGGACTGTAAAGAATTATGTGGAAACAGGTGCATCACGATAGCCCTCTTTAGATGTTGAAAGGGCACTGGGACTGCAGTGGTAGGTTCCCTCTCCCCACCTATGGACATTCACTATAACAGTCGTTCTTAACCTGGTGCCCTCCAGATGTGTTGAACTACAACTCCCAGCATGCCTCAGCCAGTAGTCTGACACATCTGGAGGGCACCAGGTTGGGGAAGACTGCACTATACTATCTGCACAGTCCCTGCAAACTGCATGCATGTAATCTCTGTACATGCAGTCAGGAACCCTGAAAAGGCAACAGGATAGCATCATTTCCCACAACCCCTGGGAATGATGCTAAGGGATCCCCCTTATCTGATGCAGTAAGGGTTTTTCTTGGGGTGGGGAGAAAGGAAATAAAAGAGGGGGGGAAACTCTACCACCTAGTGTTTTAAGGTAAGACCACCACCATCCTGCCCCTTAGAAGTTTCCAACTTCTTACAATTCTCCTGCCCCTTACAAGTCTCCAAATATCCCAACCACCACCAAATACAGTCCCAGGAAAGTGATGGTGGGGAGGGGTGGAATATTCAGCCCAGGCAGTTTCAACTGATTACTGTGATGAACAATATTAAGAACTCATCTGGCTCATCTCATTGAGCCAACCATTCGCCTATTCAAAATAAAACACACTTGGCCCTTGCGTACGTAATTGTGAATGATGAGCTTTTTTTTTTACATGAAGCATTTATTCTGTGGTTAGAGCTGGGAAAATGAAGTATTATTTCTGACAGCAAAAGAAACCGTATTTTCCTACTTGTGTGATCGCATTATTCTGCTATAGAACAGTGACACCTAGAGGTTATATAGCCAAAAAGCTCTTTGTCTAGAGCTCAAATCTCAGTTCTGTGACAAAACTGAAAGTAGATACAGCAGATTAACAACCTCAGGTAGAAAAACTCTTATTATCCAATGTTTGTGTAAGAATGCCAGTAAACAACTGGATTGAGTAATGTGATTGGCCAGTTCAACCCCAGGGCTATGGAGTCTTTATCTGATTTAGGGATGACTACTATCACTTAACATCAAAAAACCCAAAGTGCTTCAGCAGCAAGTGCAAGTTAACCCTTTGGTGATGCCATCTATCCAGCTTGGCGGGGCAATACTGGAAAATGTCGATCATTTTATCTATCTTGGCAGCTATCTTTCTGTTACAGCTAACATTGACAGTGAAATCCAGCATCGTTTGAGCTCCGCAAGTGCCGCATTTTCTCGAATGAAACATAGAGTGTTCGAGGATCGGGATATCTGTAAGAAGACCAAAATGCTGGTTTATGAAGCCATTGTATTACCAACTTTATTGTATGCCTGTGAAACATGGACTATCTATAAACGTCATTTCCACCTCCTTGAAAGATTTCATCAACGTTGCCTCCGGAAAATCCTGCGAATTACTTGGGAAGATAGGCGAACAAATGTCAGTGTACTGGAAGAAGCAAAGACTACTAGCGTTGAAAAAATGATCCTTCAACACCAACTTCAATGGACCGGTCATGTTGTTCGAATGTCTGACTGCCGTCTCCCAAAGCAGTTAATTTATTCCCAACTCAAGGATGGAAAGCGGAATATCGGTGGTCAGTATAAAAGGTTTAAAGATGTTCTTAAGACTAATCTAAAAAAAATGCAATATAAACATCGAAAACTGGAAAGCTCTGGCCCATGAACAATCTAAATGGAGATTGGCCTTTCACAAAGGTTCTATGGACTTTGAAGAAGCCCGAGTGCAAGGTGAAAGGGAGAAATGTGCTAAGCAAAAAGCACATCAAACGAATCCTTTACAGGACCATCTTCCATCTGGTAACCTGTGTCCTCACTGTGGGAAGCTGTGTGGAACTAGAATTGGCCTCCACCGCCACTTACGGACCCATAGCTAGAGTCTACGCAAATTTTTTTTAGAATTTCCTCCTTTTATAATTCTCTTTTTGTAATTTTATCCTGGAAGACAATCTTATTCAGTCACGAGTGATCGCCTACTACTACTACTACTACTACTACTACTACTACTACTATCATGGATTATCTCCACATCTCTCGGTTTTTTCAAGAATCTCAACTGAAACAAGCTCAACTGATGAGGAATTAGGGCCAAAATGGACATTACTTTAAATCCATATCTAGCTGTTGTGTCTTTTTTCTTCTTCCATTTTTACTCTAGAGTAGGGGTGGGTCAATTTGGATCCTAACCAACCCTCCTCTATGCTAAGGTCCCAATCTGGATTGGGGGCCCTGCATCTACTCTAGAGTAAAAATGAAAATAAAGAAAAAAGACATAGAACTCCACAGAATATCCATTGGGCCGGGGGGGGGGGGTTATGGTATTTGAGCCTCATCAGTGGTAATTTGACAAGCCCAGCCTCTTCCAATGTTATTTGTCTATCTCAGAGGGGTTGGGCAACCTCCTTTTATCAAAGAATGAATGTTCTATGTTTAAGAGACAGCACAGGGCAGGGAGCTCGTAGCTTTTCTCTCTTTTCTCCTCCAGGATCTTTCTGATATCAAACTCCAACACCCATCTCTGGGCTGGACGGAATGCTTGGCCCACACCATTTTGGAAATGGTTTGAGACAAAAGACTTTGGAAATGAGGAGGGCTTATCTCCAATGGTGGTGTGGAGCTAGTGGAAAGCACTTTGGCTCATACAAGGCGGACTACCCAATTTTTGCCAATCCCACCTTTCCATTGTAGCCCCTAAACCGCTAAAAAAAACACCTGTGCTCCCTGAAAAGTTGCTCCTGAGGTTTGGGGAACCCTCCAGAACCATATGGGATATGATATGGAGGCCTTCAGTTGGTAAGGGAGACCCACAGAAATTGGATGCCACACCTCACACAAATGGAAGCATTTTCCCACTAGTGCACCATTGCATAAAGCCTTCCATAATTAAAGCCAGTTACCTAGATTTTAGCTGGATTTTGAAATAATCTTTCTTGTGTGTTTAAATACTGAATGATTTTTTATTTCCTAAAACTAAATGTATCCTTATCTAATAAACAAAATTGCCTGTGGATTTAGGCTTCTGTGCCTACTTACTTTCTTAAATGTTGTACTGCACCTTACCGATTGCCAAATATTTCTTTGGGAGTCTGATATGAAAGCTGAGGTGGTTCCAAATGTCTAGAGAACAGCAGGATGGTTTTCAATTAGTAACTATTTATTGTAAAGCCACTCTGTGAGGACATTATCCTAAAAGTTGGGGTACAAATATTTTAAATAAAATAAAAATAATAATATATAATTATGTGCCTATTTGGAGTGGTTGCAACTGATTCTTACCTATTTAGGATTTTTGGATACTTTAAGGCAGGGGTAGGGAGGCCATTCCATAACTGGGGTGCCAACACTAAAAAGGCCCTTGCTTTAGAAACCACCTGACAGACCTCATTTGGCAGAGGCATTTGGAGAAAGGCATCAGAAGATGAGCTTAGGGTCTGGGTTTTTATATATGGGAGGAGGCAATGCTTCAGATAACCTGCTCCCAGGTAATCTGAGCCTTTAGGGCAGGGGTGGGCAACCTGTGCCCCTCAAGACGTTTTAGCATACAACTCCCATCAGCCCTCACCATTGGCTATGCCAGCTAGAACTGTTGGGAGTTGTAGGCCAAAACATCTGGAGGGCGACAAGTAGCCCACCCCTGCTGTAAGGAAAGTGACTGTGGGTACAAGTGTAGGGGGTTAATAAACACCCTGCTTACTCTCCTTTCTCAAATCTTTGGAAGTAGCATCTGGCAGGAACAACTCCCGATACAAAATGAGAGAATACCACAAAGGCCTCTGCACCATTTCATGCAAAGCCTGCCAAGGTTGAAAACATGGAATAAATGCAGGGAATGCCAAGAATCAGGGTAGAGGCCAGAATTGGCCTCCATGTTGCCAGCTGGCCATCCATGTTGCTTTAAGAGTGTATAAGGTGCGTAGGAAATGTATTATTTCAACAGATTACTCAAAACCCCAACACATTTCAGGCAACACATCCCTTTTCCAAGGGAATATCTGCTGCCAATAAAGGGAATGGAAATAGGCACCACCACCTTAGATTCGGAAAGGCCCACACTGACTCATCCTGAATCTGAGCATGAGAATGCAATGCTCAAAGAATTTGGAGGTCTTGTTATGTAGCTAACTTGGCAGCAAACTCTCCCCTGAAGAAGGGATACAGCCTGGAACGCACGATCACTTTGATTGTTGAATGAATATCTTTTCTATGTGCCTTAAAAGCCTCCCTTGCATCAGGTTTGGCTAGCTGCACCCTCTTTTGCGGCACCACTGCATAATACGATCCACCTGGGCTTCAGATCTAGGCCAGCGGGTAGGCAGCCCAGCGCCTTCCAGATGTTTTGGACTGCAACTCCCAGAATCCCTGAGCACTGGATATGCTGGCTGGCTTTTCAGTGCCTCCTCACATACAAAACTAGCTGCAAGAAGAAGAAGAAGAAGAAGAAGAAACCTAGCACACTGGGATGAAAGGTTCTATTCCCCCCCCCCCTCCAGAGGAAAGCATTCGGCAATGTGATGACCCATTGAAAAAACTACTGCTCTCTCTTTGCTGAGATTTCCTGCCCCATGAAAGGCTCATTTGATGAACGGATACTCCAAACTCAACCTTTTCTGTGGTTGCACCACAGTCGCTGGGGCTTGTGGAAGTTGTAGTCCAAAACATCTACACAGCACCAGGTCTATCCCTAGTCTTGGCAATCCTAGAACACACATTTCACATAAACAATCAAAATAATCTTGTCTAATAAAGGCATATCCAAGCATACTGACGTCAGCATGCTATTTTTTCAATCTTTTTTCAATCTATTTTTTTTAATTTGCTCTAGCACACTTTTATAAATTAAATTGCTATTCTGCGATTACCTTTTTAAAAGTGAGAAGATGTTAACTGCTTGACCACAAATTTGAAGCTGAGAAATGGATAAAATGACAACTATGGAAAATTAGTGCGTGTGTTTTTTTTAAAATCAACTTGTAATTAATGCTATAATGCTCTTTGTGCTAATGTGATTGCCCTAATATATATTTTTAAATGGAGCCGAAAAAGTGTTTAACACTAATTAAAAATCAGTTTAAAAATCAAAATGTTGGTATTATGGCACTTAGCATAAAGGTGATTGTAAATGCGTGCTGAAGTGCCAATATGTTCACCTGCCTGATATGTCCGATATATCACTGCACATATCAAAACCGTGTCTCATGGCAAAGCAAGGAAGAGGAGCTTTAAGGTCATCTGCACCTGTAGAAATTGCACTACTGTCCATTCTTTTCACGCACACACAAAAAGTCAGATTTTCTCCAGCCTGAAACAAGACAAGAAAACAAAGCAAAGCGAGGTTTTGAAGACAACAACATGCAGATGCCCTGTAAAAGTGGGTGAATTAAGTGTGGCAGTTTCTCACTAAATGACTAGTGTGGAGGAAGCGTCGTCGCCCAATTCAGGCATTCTGAACATGAACAGAGCAAATCTGTCATTGCGTTTGTTGCCCTCAGCTCATGGAGGGCGACTTCTGAAAAGGAGATACACCTGAACAGGGCTGACGTGTCTGTTTGTTCCTGTCGCCTCTTGTTGCATTTGCTTGCCTGAGTTTCAGTTATTGCAGCCTGAGTGTGTGGGCAGGCTCCTGAGAAGTGTATGGACCACCACTTGACTCTTGCTTAGTATGGCTAATTAAGATGGCCCAAGGGAAACTAGCTTCCTGGAAATTGAGGTTTTTGATGGTAAGTGGTCCTGTCGTTGGTGTCCCGGATGGGGCTATGCTCTCCCTTATGGAACAGGTTTGAATTTTGAGTTTTTTCATAGTCTCAAAGATAATGAACTCCCCCCCCCCAAGGGCTGTTGACCCATGGGAAAAGTCCATCAGGGCTGCAACCCATGGTGGGTGGGGCCAAAGCTGATGGAGGGCGGAAGTTGCAGCATTGCTCTTTCCGTCTCTGTGCCACCACACCCCTTCACTCCTTCATTCTCTCTCACATGCACGCACAAAGAGGAAGAAGGATGGTCCAAAGTGTGGGGGCCACAGCATCGTAAGAACGTAAGAAGAGCCCTGCTGGATCAGACCAAGGGTCCATCTAGCCTAGCATTCTGTTCACACAGTGGCTGGGATCCCATAAGCAGAACATGAGTGCAACAGCACCTTCCCATCCATGTTCCCCAGCAACTGGAGTACACAGGCCCACTGCCAGAGAGCTGGATGACACTGAAGGCCGCAGTGTCATTATGCCAGCTAGGACTGGTGGGGGTGAAATTAGGCCGAGGCCTCCAGCTGCAGGTTCCCAGCCCCTAGGACCGAGAACCAGCCTTGCTTCTGGATGTACAGTCGGAGGCTGTGGCCAGGAGTTCCCTTCACCAACTTGGTCTGGTATACCAACTGCACTTTTTCATGGGACTTGGGGTCTCCTTGACACAGCTTCCCATGCTCTAGTAACTTCTAGATTAGACTACTGTAGTTCCCCACCTATAGTGTGAAATGATAACAGTACTAGGCTTGTACGATCGAGCCTCACCAGGCAGAAACGAGGGCGAAATTGGCCCCGCTCACGCCCGGCGAGGCCTTACCTTGCTCTTCGGGGTGGCTCGCCCTCTCCGCGGCGAGCCGCCCGCGCGGTCCATTCCGTCCCGTTGCGTCACTTCCGGGACCGGAAATGACGCGACGGAACCCTGCGCAGGCGCGCTGGACCCCTGTGGCACGTTCTGCGCCTGCGCAGGGTCCTGTCGCGTCATTTCCGGTCTCGGAAGTGACAGACGGGGCAGAAGACACCCGATCGAGCGGCGCAAAGAACCTCTCCGTGCCGCTCAGAAGATCGGGTCGGCGCCCCCGTGGAAGATCAGGTCGGGGGCGCAACCTGGCCTTGGAGCACCTCTAAACAGTACATTCTTCCATTCTGCTGCATATGAGAACCACCGTGGCGTAGTGGTTAGAGTGTTGGACTGGGACTCGGGAGACTCAGGTTCTAGCCCCCACTAGGCCATGAACCTCACTGGATGACTTTGGGCCAGCCACCGTCTCTCAGCCTAACCTACCTCACAGGGTTGTTGTGAGGATAAAATGGAGGCGGATTATGTAAGCCTTCTTGGTTTCCTTGCAGGAAAAAAGGCGGGACATAAATATAACAAATAAATAAATTTGTGGACCAGGTGTCATTCAGAGTGAGCAGCTGAGTGCCATCATCAGGGAGGTTCTACTGAGATTGGAGGCTATGTTGGGGGCTCGTGCCTAAGCCTGGGGGGCAGAGTGTGCTCCCAGGCCACTAGCTGCCTATTCCTGCCTTATGGTTTTGTCAGTAGGAGTTATGCTTACTTTTTAAATAATTTCTGGAAGGAGCAAAGAATCAGCCTATGGGATTGCCTTTTGAAATCCCACCATCTTGTGCCTGTAAGCTTGCATGTTGTAAACTTTTTTCTGAATACACTGCATTGTTTGTACCACTCCTTTGTGTATGTTTGCCTTCATGTTCAAAGTTATGCTGGTTCCTTATCCCAAACATTGCCATTAGGTATTTCCCATTGTCAGGGTGATTAAGTCAGGATTATAATGCTACAGCCTGTAATGCACCATGAAGATGTCTATAGAAATTAGATTCTCTGTGTTCTTTTAGGCAAGGATTAGAGTAATGAAACCTGTTGTTCTCATCCCCTAGCTTCTGTGGCAAAGGACAAACAGGCAAGAGTAAAGAGAAGGATAGCAATATTCTTTCCCTCTCTGGGAAGCATTCCCATTTGGTACAGCTTGGGAAAGAAGGATAATTCATCTTTTCACCGTAAAAATAATAATAAAAAAACTTCACAGACCTATGCTACTACTTTTCACTACCTCCGTAAGCAATGTCAGCCTGTGTAGCTATAGTCTGGTTATTTGTAACACATTTTGGCAGCATCTGAATCTCACTTTACACACACACACACACACACACACACACGTGTGTGTGTGTGTGTGTGTGTGTGTGTGTGTGTGTGTGTTTGTAGTCCTCATGGTTCTACAGAGGAGAACAGATAACAAATATATGATGATGACTGAGATGAGGATTCCCCAAAGTATTGTGTAGTGGTGCTCAGGGCTTGTGCCAGGTTTGTGGGACCCTTAGGCTGCCCCTGGGTGACAAGCGGGTAGACCAGCCAGCAGCAAAAAAAAGGCCACTCTAGCTGGCAAGTCCTGCTGCTGCTCCCACCACCCCATTTTAATCCCCCCACAATGTCTCCGCACTCGTGACATCCAGAGCGATGCTATGTTGGGGCCCCAGAGATATCATGGAGGAATTGAAATGGCAGACACCAGCCACAGCCACCTGGACTCCAGCACTGGGTGGCTGCTGGATTTCTTTTGTCCAGCACTGGAATCTTGGTGGTTGGAGCCAGCAATCTGGGTCAGCTGCAAAGTCAGGAGAGGGCGTCCTGAGGGTTCAGGCAATTGGCAACTGCCCAATGGTGCCTACCACTGATGCTTCTATTGTTTTGGTGTTTCAGTCACTTGTAGAGTTGTTGACTGTCTGCTATTTATCCCTGAAATCCACAGCCCTGTTCAGGCTGTCCCCCTTCACACACACACACACACACACACACACACACTTAGAATTGCTTGATGGAGCAAGAGGGGCCATGCTTTTTGGCATGATTGTGCAGGGTTCTAAATTGTGCTGGGAACTTACATGAATAGAACAGGCTTCCCGGCAGGGCCGGTGCTACCATTAGGCCAACTAGGCGGCTGCCTAAGGCGCCGGGCTAAAGGGGGCACCAGGAGCATAGGGCTGGAGGGAGGGAGGGCTCAAGTGGGAAGAGGGGGGTGCTAAATATCTGATCTTGCCTAGGGCACCAAACTGCCTTGCACCGGCCCTGCTTCCCGGGGAAGACATTCGCCCTCCAATGCATGGGGGCCAATGGAGCAATGGGAATGTAATGTAGGGTGAACCGGAGTCCTCTTTTACAAAGGGAAGTCCTCTATTTGAAGGGCTGCCCTGTCCAATTCTGGTTTAACGTTCAGGAACTACTAGAACTGTTGCCCATCAAAGTTAGCACCTGGACATCAGACCAGACAGGCAGGCGCACAGGTGACAGTATTCCACAGTATGGTGAGATGTACTGTATTTCATAGATTCATAGATCATAGAGTTGGAAGGGACCTACAAGGCCATCGAGTCCAACCCCCTGCTCAATGCAGGAAACTAGAGGAGGGGTCTCCCATCCAAGTAATAACCAGGCCTGACCTTGCTTAGCTTTCCACGCTCAGACAAGCTGAGCCAGCATGAGCCACAGGCCTTCTATTTAAATTAAAATAATTATTTCTGAATATGCATCTACAGTCATGCCTTGGATTGAGAGCATAATTTGTTCTGGAAACATGCTTGTAATCCAAAACACTCTTATATCAAAATGAAATCCCCCAAAAAAAATTTGTACAGAGATTTTTAATTTAAGCCGTACTACAGTACTTGTATTGCAAGACGTCGCTTGTATATCAAGTCAAAAATAAATAAATAAATATTTAAAAATTTGCTTGTCTTGCAAAACGCTCTGAAACCAAGTTACTTGCAATCCAAGGTATTACTGTATACCTATAAACTAGCATATGTACTTTTTGTGGAAATCTGCATCCCCTTTTGTCCTCTTTTTTGGTGATGCATTTCCTCTTCCTTGGCCATTCATAAGCGGCTACCCTAAACAGAGGCGTGGGGCCAACAAGTTCAGTCCTTCCCCTCCCCCTGTGATTCTAACTGCATGGGTGGCGAACCCACCTAAACAGGGCTGCTGTATCACCAGAATCCTTGTAGAGTCTGGTCTTAGCAGCTAGTAGAAAAGACTGCAGCTGACCTGAATTAGCGGAGGCAGAGAGGGGTGGAATTTGCACCCTTGAGAGAGCACAAACCCCCCTTCCCTTGCCCATTTTTTCCACCTGTGAATGGAACAGAGAAAATAGGAGGGCTTTGGGGGGGTCTGGGAGCACTAGTTCAGCATTACTTCCACAAGCGCCTATATGCACATCAACTATGCAGGATTGGGGACCTGCTTTTTGGATTTTTAACATGGGTCCCCGTTATGCATAACGTTCATAACGGGAAGGAGGTCCAGCAGATAAATACACCTGGCACACAAAGGGAGGCGGGAGAAGGTCAGGCTGCGGCCAATCGATGGAGGGAGTGGAAGCAGAGCAGCAGCGTCTGCTTGAGCAAGTTGGCGGGCAGCCACCTCGGCTGCCTTTCTGATCCACTCGCTTGCTTGAAGGGTGGGGGAGCTTTCTTTTCATTTCGTCCTTGCAAAAGACAAAATGTGTACTGATCAACATTCAAATTTTTAAAATGAACCAGCAAACGTTAAAGCATTTTTTAAAAAAATTTGCTTAGGTTTGCTATGGCCGGTGCAGTAATGCACCACCCACCCTGCCCTTTGCCAAGGAGATGGGGATTATTTGCAAGAGGGGTGCAGAGTCTCAGGCATGGGGGCCAAATTTGGCCCTCCTGGGGTCCCAATCTGGCCCTCTGGGAGTCCCCAAATGGCCACACTCCCTTCCCCTGGCCCCACCCATTCCTCAGCCAATGATCTTTGGTTTCTTGGCTTTTGTGCCATTTTTTCCGCCATTCTGAAAGGTTGAAATGCCTCTCCTGGGGATTAGTTACCGGCAGTAAGAGCTTTAAGCTACAATATGTTGATATTTTTTGGTATTTGGGGCCTGCCCTTTTTGTCTTTGGTACTGTCCACCACTGGAATGTAACCCCAGAGAGCTTCTCTGAAATGGAACTCAGCCATCCAGCTGAAAAAGGTTCAAAGCCCCTGATGTACAAGGCTGTACTGTGGGGATTTCACATTATATGAAGTGCTGTGTGGAACCACAGTGACAGACCCACTAAAAGGCCTTAGGCTGTATCCACACTTACTTGGGAGTAAGCTCCACTGAACACAACAGGACGTACTTCTGAATAGGCAGGCCAAGTTGCCCTGCTGGTGTGTGTAAATGGCCGTAATAATTGACTATTCCTCATTTATGGCGTTTGAAAAAGTAAATTGCTTTGTTGAGCGTGAATGTTTACTCAGGCATTGATGGCCCAAGCCCTGAAGAGTCTATCTGTTGCTAATTGTTTGAACAGAGTGGGCCAGCCTGCTCGATTTGACGCGAGTCCAAAAGACAGAAATTTCCACAGAAAATATCAAGAAGCAAAAGAAAACACAAACTCCTAACCACAAAAGGGCTTGAGTTTGGGTATAGATTTACATAAGAGTTGATTCACCGAAGGATAAACGTTTAAAAATGCCTCCGAACCAACAGTGAGTCAGAAGAACATAATGTCCATACAACTCTGATGCCCATTAGACGCTTAATATACTTCTGCCCAGATTACTGTGCCATCTTGCTGTAAATGAGAATGAGCTGCTCTCCAGAATGAAATCTTTGTGTAAACACTGGGAAATCCAGCATTGCCTAAATGCCTCACTGACTGTGCCTGGAAGCCAAACCAAGTTCTTGCTATCTAGCCCTGTAAAAATCCCCCGAGGAGAAAGGAATGATTCTGGAGCGGTATTTCAGGCAGAGTTGAACACACATAGAGAGAGGCGAGTAAACAGGCAAACCCAGGGTAGAACTACACATTGCAGGTTGCTCTCCAGCAATGTCCACACACACACACACACACACACACACACACACACACATCGAATATTATAAAGAAATATAATGTGTCCATCAAAGACAGGGGCTTCTTAATCCTTTATCCTATTGTGGCTTATCTGCTGAAAATCACACCATTACCCACACTGTTTTGACCCCCTACTTGGGATGAGCAATTATCTCTCTTATTTGCTGATTATTTTAAGCAAACATCCCCCAGGGTGGCCACATATGTGCTGCCCAAAAAGAGGAAATGCATCACCAGGACCAGAACAAAGAAGGCACAGATTTGCATGAAATTTGCACACGCTAATTTATAAGTACTGATGCCAGTTTAGAAATAATTGCTATAATTTCAGTCGAAATTAGAAATACAGTACATCTCACCATAGCGGGAAAGACTGTGTCCGGGTGGCCTGCGTAGCTGCTCAGTCTGCTGCTCATGTTCCCCTGCTCTCCCTTCCGATGTCCCCCCCCCCTCGTGTTTAAACTGGACTTGGACTAGACATCCCTTCAAACAGAGGACTGCCCTCTGTAAAGTAAGAAACATGGCCATCCTAATTCCAACAAAATATATTGGAAAAAGTGAATTGCTACTTAACAAGTCTAAGGGAGCAATCCTGTAGCCACTAGACCAGTGATGGCGAACCTATGGCACGGGTGCCACAGCTGGCACGCAGGGACCTCTCTGTGGGCACTCGAGCCATTGGTCACCAGATTGCGAAAAGACTGTCCCCTTCTGCAAAACACTAATGATTTTGTTCTTTCTCACAGTGTGGAACAGAATGATTTTATTCTAGAATTCCTTTACAGAATTCTTTTCTACATTGTTATCACATTTAAAAGATTTTGAAGAATGATGCACAGAGCATGGCTTGGATGTAAAGCCCTAACAGTTGACCTGAGTGCTGCATGTGTTGCTCTCAAACTAACGGAGTATGAGCCAAGGTTTGACAAATTATCAGCATGCATGCAATAGCAAAAATCACATTAATTGTGCAAAAGCATGCCCAATGCAAACTTTTACCTAATGCAGTGTTTGCAGTCCAAGACATAAAGTGTTTAAAATGTGTTAAGCACCTTTAGTTTTCTTGTTTATCTTGCTCATCCTAGTACAGGTTGACTTTTATTTTTACTAATCCGACACCTGTAGAAGCAGGGAAAGGACCCGGGGTAAAGCTTGCCCCATACAATTTCAGTCTGGCATATAATCATATTACAAGTTGAGAATCCCTTATCCAAAAATAAATGTGCCTAATTATTTAAAAAGTTTGTATAAATTCCCTTCAGGGTATGTGTACAATGTAGTACTATAATAATTTTTTGAGTTGATTTTTTTTCCAACAAAAAACTGTTTGTATCATTGAAAGCTCTGTTATTGTGTTTTTCTTTAAAGACAAAAGATGTTAATTAGTTTGGACAACTGTATGAGTTGTTTTTCTAAAACTAAAACCTCGGTATTCAGGTTTAATTGCAGTGTTGGCACTTTGAAATAAATAAGTTGGTTTTGTGTTGCAGTTTCGGCACTCGGGCTCAAAAAGGTTCGCCATCACTGCACTAGACACTGTCTAGGTGGCCATAGGAAAGGTCGGAGTTCCAGCTTAGACCTCGGAAATGCATTCCGAGGTCGGAGCTGGAACTCCGACCTCGGAGAGCCCTCCCTCAGCCCTTGCAGCCAGAGTGGTTCTTTCCGTGCTGGCTGCAGCTCCAAAGACAGAAGATTGACTTTAGAGCTGGCACTGGGCGGGGGGGAGAGGAGGAGTGAGGCACCACTGTCCTACAAGGAATCCTGGCAGTGCCTCCAGTGCTTCTCCTCATGAGCTGGTGTAAAACAGTTCGACAACCAAAATCGGCCATCTATGTGTTTTGGAAGGCAAATGTGTGTTTGCATCTATGTGTTTTGGATGCGCAGAGGCAATCCTTGCCGCTGCTCTCCTCCCACCCGCAATAGGATGCCTATAATCCTCCAAGTTTGGAGGGTTACGGGCAGCCACATTGGATTGTGCTGTGTAAACGTTTATAATATACTTTTAGATAAGTGTTTCCCCACCCAACCCAACCCCATTGCAGAGCGTATGTTTAACTAGACAATCTAACCATTCCTCACTTGTGGCCTTGTGTAGCATTCCCACACAGAATTGATTGATTGATTGATTGATTGATTTTGTGTACAGCATTTGTATTCCACTCCATATCTAGACAGATCCCAGAACAGTGAACAATAAAAAGATAAAACAGAAGAATAAAAACAGTGTATTAAAAACAGGATGCATTAAATGTATTAAAACCATGGCTGGTCAGCAACGAAGGCTGCCCAGAACAAAGACATCTTCAGCAGGCGCCCAAAACAACACAGTGTCGGAACCTGCCTGACCTCCATAGAAGGGGAGCCGCCACACTGAAGGCTCGTCTCCGGGTGGACTCCAATCGGGCCATAGGCCCATGTGGAACCACCAGGAAAATGTCCTCTGATGACCTCAGTAATCAGGTAGGTTGGTATGGGAGGAGGCACTCTCTCCGGTATCCTGTTCCCAAGTTGTTCAGGGCTTTGTACTCTAGTACCAGAACCTTAAACCTGGCCCGGTAGTGAATAGACGGCCAGCTCAGTTCCCTTAGCAAAGGAGTTGTGCTGAAAAGGGGCAGCTCCTGACAACAGCCAAGCTGCAGCATTCTGCATTGGCTCCAGCTTCCTGAGCAGCCTTCCAGAGAATGTACTAGTTCATCGACAGTGACTCTTCACTACCCTCTCTGTCATCCCATTGAAACTGACCTGTAAAGCTACCCTGAGAACTTCCCATTACTTGGGGAAATGGTGTATTGAGTGGACAGGAAGCACCTGCTTCTATTCTAATCAGTTTTCCATTTTTTCTAAGGTGTGTGTGGGGGGGGGCTTCACTTATATAACCAGCTTGGAAATATTCCAGCCATAACTCTGATAATTTCCCAGCAGCATTCTCTCCCTTCCGTGAGTTCAAAGCACACGTCTCCCCACACTGTGAACCCTAAATGGAAAAAAAGCCATGGGGGGGGGGAGGCGGCGTGCAATTTAGAGCAGTGAGACAGCAGGGTTTAGCTTCCAGTTCCCGTGCCCCCTCCGTTTCTCTGTTCAAAACACCCTGTCCCAATGCGGCTTTTTCTTTTTAAAGGCATCAGGATTCATTACATGGCTGCAGAGTTTGGGAGCAGGTTATTTTTAAACTTTCCTGGGGCCTGAGATAAGCCTCAGAGGCCCTGCTCTCTAGCCCACCATCAATGGTCAGACTGGCAACTACCAAGGATGGGGTCTTTTAAGTGGTGGCCCTGCATTTTTGGGACTCCCACCCCCAAGAAACACTGAAGGGCTCATCTGTGGTGGCTTTTAAGCAGGTTTTTTAAACTTTCGTCTTCTGTCTAGCTTTATGTTGGGTTTTTAAAATTTATTTTGGGTACATGTTTTTAGCTGCTACCGTTCCTAGTTATTTTAACTTATTGTAGGCCTGGCTTCAGCACACCACCTCCTTGGGCAGCTTCCAAGGACCCAGCACCCTGGCAGGACCAATGACTGAGCTGTTCCCAGCCCTGCTGCCGCCACCCTGCGTAGAGTTGCGACATGTCCTCTTTTACAGAGGACAGTCCTCTGTTGGAAGAGACCGCCCTCGCTTTTGAAGGCATGCTCTGTTTGAAGGGGCTGTCCAGTCCAGGTCTGATTTAAAAGAAAAGCCCCACCAGAAGGAAGAGCTGGGCCTTGAAGTTGCCCATCAACAGCACCAGGACAGCAGCCTGAGCAAGGCACACAGGTCATATGGTCACAGTCTTCCACACTATGGTGAGTTGTACTGTATTTCTATTTACCGTAAATTATAATAATAATGTCTAAATTTGCAGTTATACACCTATAAATTAGCACATGCAAATTGTATGCAAACCTGTGTCCCCTTTTGTTTTCTTTTTTGGTGATGCATTTCCACTTTTTTTGCAATTCACAAGTGGCGACCGTAGTCAGAAGTTGCCCGCCCCTGATCAACAAACATTATGTGGTAAAAGTGTTCATGAATTGTAGAACCTCAGACTGCAGATAGGCTCCCCAATATTAAAACAATAACACAACTACAACAATCTCCTTATGTACAGAAAACTAATTATCAGGTTCTCCTTGGGATTTTATGCACACAAAGGGGGGGGACTTTTGTAGGGGAGCAGTACAATATGCACACACCCCGTGCAGTTTGAAGTGATACAGGGCAGAAATAGGAATGGATGTCCGTGTAGTATAGACCTTGTTCTATCTGGTTTTGTACACTGCTGTTCCTGTAACAGGCTCTATTTTTGCCACCACCCGAATTCTAATGCCACCATGGGCATTGTGACACGCACCCACCCCTTCACACACAAAAAGGTGATTGTGTGTGCTTGCATCATATGGACTTTAGTGTAGAAATAAAGCAACATTTGTACGTGTGTGTGTGTGTTGTGTGAGAGAGAGAGAGAGAGAGAGAGAGTGAGAGAGAACAAAGTACAAGTTTAAAGCATTACCTGTGACAGTATTTATTTTGACTGATTGGAGGAGGAGGAGGAGGAGGAGGAGGAGGAGGAGGAGGAGGAGGAGGAGGAGGAGACGTTGCTGATGAGGCCTTGTGAAATATTTGTTTAATCAGATCTCTCCATGTTCATCATCTTTGGGCCATTTGGAGCTTAAGCTACAAAACTATTTCAATGATGTTTTTACAAGAGAGAGCGAAAGATTTAAAAAAAAAAAAAAATTCCTGAGGCAGTGTCTGAAAAGTGCCTTCCAGAGCCACATTGTGCAAACAAGTTTATTATTATTTTTTTCCACTCCAGATGTTTATGGAATTTTGGTTTTCAAAGCGATTCCTGTTGCAGTTACAAATGGAAATGGAGAATGTCTGCTGTACCATATTCTGGAGAAGGATTAATAGAGAAGTGCAAGGCTTAATTGCAATAAGTCTTGCTTGCTTACTTACTTGCTTGCTTACTTTCTTACAGTCCCAGCTCCCGGTTTCTGGGGGCCCTTGAGCAAGACACCCCCAGTGGGCCCACTCCCTCAGTGAGTCTACCTTCTCACCACCATTGTTCACCAGCTGCTATTGCTCCTTATCCTCATTCTCAACACTGCGACCACTTGCTTGCTTCACAGGCAGAGAGCCAGGGAGCAAGTAGGCCATGGCATCTACTGCTCCTCCTCCTCATCACCACTGTTGTCTGGGCCACAGCGGGAGGCAGATGAACCAGCAGGTTGCATTGGTGAAAGGGAGAAGCAAGTCCAGGGGGCTCTTGTCACTGGGGCCCTGCTGGGGTGTGGGCCATTGGCAGGTGCCCAACCGCCCCTACCCTTGACGCCGGCCCTGCTTACTTACTTACTTATTTATTTATTAACACATTTATATCCTGCCCTTCTTTGCAAAAGCACCACTCAGGGCGGCTTACAACCTTTAAGAATTACATTAAAAAAAACAAAAAACAATATAAACAATCAACTAACAAGACAGCAGTTAAAGCCAAACATGATCTGCTCCACACAACAAAGGCCTGCCAGAATAAAATGGCCTTCAACAGCTGGCGAAAAACAGGGAGGGAGGGGGTCAAATGTTCTTCATGGGGCAAGGTGTTCCATAAACAGGCTGCAGCCACCACTGAGAGGGCCATCTCTGTCATGCCCCGGATGGGACACAGCAAAAGTGCCCCTTCTGTCCTGAGGGAGCACCATTAAAAAATGGAAGGAGACGGTCCCTATGGTATCTTGGGCCTCCGCCATTTATGACTTAGGAAGCGGTAATTGCCAGCACCCAAATAGAGGTACAGCTAGGGCTGGACTTTGGGGCTGAAGTCCAGGGTCCCTCAGCCCAAGCGGCCCCCAAATCAGCCCAAGCGGCACCCAGAGAGCAGCAGGTGATGGAAGCACTGGGTTGATGTTGGTCACTACAGCATCCTTTCTTCTTATTTTTAAGAACATGTCATAGTCAGGAGGCCAGTGGCTGGGCATGTATGTGTTTACAGCTGCTCATTTTCTTATTTTCGCTTTTAAGATATACTATATTATCCTTTTCTGAAACAAAATGTTACTTATTCCCAAGTAAATGTGTTTAGAATCAGGACAGTGGAAGAAAACACCCTTTTATTCCGGTAGTCATGATGATGCTATGATTTAAGTGAATTGAAAATGCAAAACTGCACTTGCTCAGAGTATTTCTTTCTCAGGGCTAGCAAGCAGGTGTGTGTGTGTGTGTGTGTTGTTCTAATGTAGAAGCAGTTGTAAAGCCTGGAATGGTGGGGAGGAGGGGGGAAGAAGGGACATGTTAATTGTGTGCTCCACAACTGAAATAACACACACATGGCCATCTAATAGGGGGCCCCTATAAGACCACTAAGTCCAGAGTCTAAAATTACCTAGCCATGCCAATAGACTACCCGGAAGCAGATTGGTAATCAGTACAGCTGTTGCAGAATTGGTGTAACAATTATGAATTATGAACTGCTGAAAAAGAGGAAATGCCTCACCAAGAGAGAGGACAAAAGAAGATGCCAATTTGCATAAAATTTGCAGGTGCTAATTTATATGTATAGATGCAACCCAGCGCATGGTCTGAAGGCACATGAGGCAGCCACCATGCTGAAGCTAAGCAGGCCTGGGTGTGGTCAGTGCTTGGAGGGGGGACCACCTGGGAACTGCATGTAGCCACCTTGAGTTCCACGATGGAAGAAAGGTGGGATATAAATGGAATAAATAAATGAAAATTAGAAATAATTGTTATAATGTAAATAGAAACACAGTGCATCTCACCATAGTGTGAAAGACGGTGATGAGTAGACCCGTGTGCCTGCCCTTCATGCTGTTGATGGGTAACTTCCGATGGGTAACTTCCGATGGCTGTTTATTTAGACTTGGACTGGACAGCCCTTCAAACAGAGGATGCCATCAAAATAGGGGACAGTCCTCTGGAAGCCCTTCAAATAGAGGACTGTCATCTGTAAAAGAGGACACATGGCTACCTACCTGCCAATATCCTTGCAGCTGCTTTCTGGACCAACTGAAGCTTCTGAAACTCTTCAAAGGTAGCTCCATGTAGAGTGTGGCTGCCTATTCGCTACTGAGCCAGGTTTAAGGTTTTTGTACTAGTGCATAAAGCCCTAAACAACTTGGAACCAGGATCCTTGAGAAAGCACCTTCCCACTTATCAACTTGCCTGGTCACTGAGGTCATCAGATTCAGATGGCATCTCCTGCTGGTTCTGCAGTGGACCTATGGCCCAACTGGAGTCCACCCGGAGAAGAGCCTTCAGCATGGCAGCTGCTCTCTGAGGAGCTCCCTTCCTCTGGAGGTCAGGCAGGCACCAACATCGTGCTATTTTTGGTGCCTCCTGAAAACATTTTTCTTCCACGAAGCCTTCCTTGTTTGACCAGCCACAGGTTTTTATTGATATTCTGTTTTAATATAGGGTTTTATTCTTTTCATCTTTTATTGTTCACCACACTGGAATCTGTTTAGACGTGGAGCGGTATACAAATACTGTAAGTAAGTAATAAATAAATAAATACATTGGCTTAGAGAGACCAACTTTGGATTTCAAACATTCTGGTGCCAGGTTGGGGCCAAGGGACAGAGCTGTGTCATTTGTGGAGCTTGGTAAACTCCAGTGGAGGCAGAGCTAAATAATTAGGGACATCTTGCAGAGTGGCCCTCCAAAAGGATTCAGGCTAGTAGAGCCCTCTTCATGGGCTGTTGCAAGCAGAGTGAACAGGACTCTGTTCGACTCAGCCCTGTAAGCACCTGTCACCACCACTGTCACCTTCCATTTCCTCGCCCCAACAGGCCACATTGCCTACCTTGGAGAAGAGAAGGAGACGCATGGCAGTGAGTGTTTCCACGTCAGAGATGAAAAAAGGACTGCCTCTCTGGTACAAATAGCATCATTTTTCCCCATGAAGGATGGGACTAATGGATAATAGGAGTTGCAGCTCAACAACATTGGGAGGGCCAAAGATTCCCCACTCCTGATTAGGTAGACAATAAAGGAAATAATTTCTACTGACCGCCCCTCCCAGGTGACTGACCAGGAACTTGGAAACCCTAGAGCAGCCTTCCCCAACCCGGTGCCTTCCCGATGTGTCGGACTACAACTCCCAGCATTCCTGGCCACTGACCATGGTGCATGTCTCCTGCGCAATAATGAAAAATAACTATTCAAAAAAACCACTTCTGTCTCATCAAAAATTTATTATTATTATTATTATTATTGTTTGTTTTTTTACTTTTCCCATCCATAGGTTTGAATTAGTGGTCCTGAGCAATTTAAAAGCAATAATTTTAATTTTCAAAACCCACTCATAATACTCTTGTTTTAAATGATGAGCAGAATACCATGGTCAGATCACCATTTCAAGTGTGCTCAATTTAAAATCCAGGTGGGCATTGTGAGCTAGGTAAATAAATATATGATGGAGACTGTCAATTCATAGATCATAGAGTTGGAAGGGGCCTGCAAGGCCATCGAGTCCAACCCCCTGCTCAATGCAGGAAACTAGAGGAGGGGTCTCCCATTCAAGTAATAACCAGGCCTGACCCTGCTTAGCTTTCCACGCTCAGACAAGCTGAGCCAGCGTGAGCCACAGGCCTGTCAATTCCTTCAGTAAAATCTAGGCAGGGCAAGCTATTTCCCTGTACTCGAGACTTGCCACAGCAAACCAGGAGGACAAGAGGCAACTCATTTCAGCCATGGCCTGTTAAAGCTAATTGTGGCCTGTCCCCTAATGTTAATGCTACCCCCTCAATGCACTTCAGTTCTTAAGAGTACCTAGAATCAGAGACTTGGAATGGAGAATACAATATTGCTTTTACTTGTGTGATTTCATACATCACATAAGTGTGGCATTATACATGTTACACACACACACACACACATACCTTTCTTTTTGCAATATTATTTAAATTGGTAGCTACAGCATTCAGATCTTAAAGAAACATCTGCTCTGTCAGGGGGGCACTGTGGCAGCCTTTTCTCCTGATCTTCCAGAGCGTGTTCAGAGAGGACTGTAATATTTTTCTCTACACACAGCAGGAATGTTTATGATAATAACAACCATGTTTATCTTATGGGGATTATGCTGCAGCAAGTTTAATTGTATTAGAAGAAAACAGATCAATGCCGGGACTGACGTAATGTGTTTAGCATCAATATAAAGGTTGCTAAGTGTTGTGCTTTCAGATGGAATTAAAGAAGCAATAGGACAATGGAACATATGGAAGCGATTTGGGGGTTTTTATGTTTCTGTCTCGCAAGAAGAATTAGTATATTTGCTAAGTTTCTGGAGGGCCAGCAGTGCTGTGCATTAGCAGATTTTTCTTCTTCTTCTAGTTAAACCTGAACCCAAATGTTTAGAGAGCCTTAAGAAGCCTGACAGCTGGTTGTAGCTTGCAATTATTCAGAACGTGCTTCTTAATGGGTTATAAAAGTAGTGGGATGTATACAGTAACATCTCAAGCGTTGGAGATTGTATATAGGGTTGTGCCAAAAGGCCTTGTGCATTGAATTTATCAACCTATATTGGAAATGGCAGTATAATAATGATGGCAAAAGTCTGGATTTTATCTGGGCT
This sequence comes from Shinisaurus crocodilurus, assembly GCA_021292165.1. Lineage (NCBI taxonomy): Eukaryota > Metazoa > Chordata > Lepidosauria > Squamata > Shinisauridae > Shinisaurus > Shinisaurus crocodilurus. The sequence goes on from CM037877.1 coordinate 107,275,961, forward strand.
TCATAAGGATATCCTGATCCGCCAGTCATGAAAAACTAGATTCTGATGAGGAGGTTGCCCATAGCTCTTGAAGATAAAAATCCACCGATTGGTTTGTGTGCAGAGGACAGTTATGTTGCATTTCGATCACAGAGGCCGTGCAGTCACCTCGCTCGTTCAGTGAGATCTACATGGCTAATGAGGGCCAAACTAGATGTGACACTAAGACTCGGTTCACACGTCACGGCAGCAACTCATGGATTAATTAACTCACGATTTGCTAGGCTTGCATGCTACTGCCATTTTAAGTACACAACCTTAGATCGGCCCAATCGGAGGCTGTTCCATGATGTGCGAACCCAGACATTATGGGTTAACTGTGAGTTAAACAACCCACAGTCAGCCTATAATTAGTTCTTAGGTTAACGGTTTAACCCACAATTAACCCATAGTGTCCAGGTTCATACGTTACAAAATAACCTCCAATCAGGCCAATCCGAGGTTGCATATTCAAAACGGCGGTGACACATGCCAGGCTTGAACCACAACAAAGCATGGGTTACTTAACCCATGATTTACCACTGTTAATTATCCCACAATTTGCCGCCATTATGTGCAAACTGTATCTCTGGACTGGATCCAGCATTGTGCTACCACAAGCGGAGGCTACCACTTGTGGAACAGGACTTCCATGTCCTCTGCTCCCCCCTACAGCCCCTCTCCACACAATAGCTAAATCTCTTCTGGAGGGTCCCCTGGAAGTTCCCCCAACCCTCCAGAGCAGAATTGGAGGGTGTCGGGGTGGTTGCAGGGGGAAGGAGAGGATGAGGAAGTCCTGTTTCACAAGCAGTAGCCTCCACTTGTAGCAGCATGATGGTGGATCCAATCCTAAATATGCCTTAGCGATCACATCATTTTTTAAAAAAAACACCAAACCCTAATAGCCTAATAGAAAGCACAGAAGGCCTTGATTTTCATTGTGACCACAGAACACAGGAAAGGGAGATTTAAACCTTTCCTCTCTCACTGCAATCCCAACAACTCCCCCCTCCTTTCATGACTACTATTAGCCCCAGAAGGAAAGCTCCTATTGGTGCCATTTTGCAGATTTTTGTATTATTCAAAAAGGACAAAAATGGCAGACCCCCATTGGACGAGCGGCAACAGTGGGACAAAGGAAATACATTACTACTCTATGGACAGCCCAACCTCTCAAACCATTTCAATTTGCTGAAAAAACGATTGGCTGTCTCCAGTACATCAGCCAGAGGGTGGAAACAGACAATTGGTTGGCAAACACAAGATTCCCAAGCTCACGTTTTCCTCTGATGTGCAAGGTGTGGGTAGGCAGATGAGAAGTAGTTGTGTCACCAAAGTTCGCAAATAGCTGGATTGGAACACCCTTTGGTCAAGTCTGTAAAGTTCCATTGTACTATGAGCTGAATGGCATTTTCACTCAAAGCTCTTCTCTTGTTCAGAATGCAAAATGAAATTTTGTTGCATGCACCGCATTCAGCAGACAGGGCAACTAAAGCCAGTTCCTTTCTGAGCACAAAGGTTATTTCAGAGCCAGCCCGAGACATTTTGCTGCCTGAGGAGAAGGGCAAGATGGCGCTCCCTTCCATTCTATGTCCAAAAGCCAAATTGACTAGAAGTTGAATGTTTCTTCAACACTGGCAATGAGACAACATCCTCCACCACACGTGAAGGCAGCAGGCTAGCTTTTGCAGTGCAGGGCAGGCTGCATAGTCCACATATTTCTCTTCCATCACCTTGCTGCTGCCTCCCAGCATCTGCCGTCTGAGACAACCGCCTCACTCTGCCTAATGGTAGGGCCAGCCCTGGGTTCTTTAATGTTAATCTGCTTGCACTCACTGTAATGCAATTCTGTTCCGATTCTGTGTACTGTGTGACAAGACAAGATGCTCTGAACAAGCAAACTTCTGTTTGGTGAGTATCTTGGGTAAATCCTCTTTTTTTTTCCCCCTTGCTAATGTTTTATTTGGTTATCGCCCATCCAAATCCCTTGTTCCTTCATGTGTTTGCTTTGGGAGGCAGTGAGGGCATGTGTGTGTGTGTTAATTTCCAAGCATCACTCCCCTATGACTGGTGCTGGGAATTATGCTTCCCAGAAAGCAATACAACAATATGCACGCACATAGAACCATCAGCACATGTCAGCCATGAGTGAACTCTCAGAAAACAGATGAGTTGTATGTTTCACCCCCCCCCCTCAAATGCTCACTGAAAGCTTTCCAAATGAGGCATTTATTGTGCATTCATTATTCTTTACTCATGGTTGTTTATGGGTTCTTTAGGTGATGTTGTGACCCTGCAGTTTCACTTCTATTTTTTTAAGAGCAATTTCCGGGTGGTGGTGGTGGTGGTGGAAATGGAGTTATTTGTGAGAGCAAAAGAAAATGCATTTTTCTACTTATGTAATTGCATTATTCCACTATAACACAGTGCCACCTAGAGGTTATGCAGCAGAAAAGCAGGAAAGGGAAATACCTTTGGATAGAGCTCGGATCTCAATTCTGTGATGAAACCGAAAGTAGATTCAGCAGATAAACAGCCTCATGGAGAAAAGCTCTGAAAAAGCTAGTACTTACCATCTAAGCCAATTCCATGTCACGCCATGGGCAGTTCACCCATCACTAAGAAGAAGCAGTGTGTGTATTAGAATCTACCCCCTAACCCAGGGCTCTCCAACCTTGGGTCCCCAGATGTTGCTGGCCTACAGCTCCCAGCATACCCAGCCAGCATGGCTAATGACAAGGGATTCTGGGAGCTGTAGTCCAGCAACATCTGGGGACCCAAGGTTGGAGAGCCCTGCCCTAACCAATCACATTCCCCAGTTGCCTTTTCTCCCAACCTGGCTCTGAGTGAGGGAAAGCAGCTGAGAGGTGAAGTTGCAGAGGAAAAGCATCATGTGTAGAGCTCAGGACCATCACCACCCACTCACTATTTCTTCTCTGCAAATGCCCCCCATCCACACTTTGCACATCAGAAGCAAATCCCATGTTAATCACAGAATGTCTAATGCTAACCGGCTTGCATGCCAACTATTTATTACCATATCAGAGAAGGTCATTTTTTTTCAGCTGCTACATATGACTGTCCATTTATCTTGTCCAAAAATACGAAGGATTGATATAAAAGAGAAGTGAGACCATACATATGGACTGAGGGATTTTTCCAACTGTATAGGTTCCATTGTACTACTTGCCCGAGTTCTATTATTATTTTGTTACGACACAGAATACAACATACATCTGTCAAGTTATTACAATTGTTCACTTTTCCATGTGGCATTCCTTCTACAACATCTACCCACACACCCCAACAAACAGCCCGACGCTGCCAATTCTCTTCCCATCTGGCAGCTCTTTCCTATGTAACCAGTGGATGACCACAGGAATAGATTGTGAAAGGCGGAAAGAGAGCCAGAGAAAAAGCAGTAAGATTTCCAGCGCAGAAATATTATGATTGCCACAAACACACACACATACGCACACATGGCTTCGTTGGTTGCCTTTACATTTGCTGAACAGGGCCTCTTATAAGGGACTGGTTCACACTGCCAAACTCCTACAAACAATAGTATATGCAGATGCAAAGCCACATCATGGAGAAAAGTCCTTGTGATTTGAGCTGTCTGAGTGGAGAGTCAGCAGCCATCTGTGTAACCATGGCTGCTCGGAAATATTTATTTTTATTTATTTATTTTATTTATTATATTTATACCCCACCTTTTTTCCTGTAAGGAACCCAAGGCGGCTTACATAATCCTCCTCCTCTCCATTTTATCCTCACAACAACCCTGTGAGATAGGTTAGGCTGAGAGTCAGTGACTGGCCCAAAGTCACCCAGTGAGTTTCCTGGCTGAGCGGGGACTAGAACCTGGATCTCATGATAGCAAAACCTGCTGAGTCATTACCCTGTGTACCCTACAAAGGCGATCACCTTACATGTCCATGTATCTTGCTTGTGGGACCCCAGTCGGTCAGTGAGGACTGGTCCACCTAGTGTCAGGGATGAAAGTCAGGTTTTGTCCTTACAATAACAATGTCCCCAAGTGCAGTGCTTTTCCTGGTCAGGCCTGAGAGTCAGCACGTATCTGGAGCAGACTGATAGGCCAGTAGGCATTTGTCAGTCCACCGTAGCCTAGTGGCCTTCCTTAGAGACAAGGTGCCCAGACTGTGGGAGTGCAGGCCTTAGAGCAGAAGTGGCGGGCGACTTGTGACCCTCTGGATGTTTTGGCCTACAACTTCCATCTGCCCTAGCCAGCATAGCCAATGGTGAGGGATGATGGGAGCTGTAGTCCAAAACCTCTGTTGGGCCACAAGTTGCCCACCCATGCCTTAGAGCTTTAGAAGATGGCTGGCTCCCTGGGACCACCTGACACCAAGCAGCAGGAGGACTCTGTGTGGGAGTGCTAATGTCCATCTTGAACTGCCTAGAATTCCATGGTATGCCCAAAAATAAAGAAACAAAAACAAAATGGCAATCTGCTTTGGCTACAGAGTGTGAAAAAGGTCAAATTTGGCTTGCAAACAAGCTAAATTTAGCACTGTTAATGCTGAGCACCACCGAGCACTTTGCCGCCAAATTTCAGCGGCAAATCCAAAATTGTGTTTTTATTTTTCATGTTCATTTTCACCCTCAGTGCAGCTAATGTGAAGGGTCCAGGTGGCGAAAATGGCTCCCGGACCTCCCGCAGTTGCCCACCCCTGCTCTAAGCAGCAGCCCCAATAGTGCAGGAAGCTGGGAATGAGCCTGACCTGTAGGGCCTCCAATTCAAGTCCATCAGCAGCTGACATTCTCCCACGAGAGTGACCCATCGTCATTCACTTACATGGGGCAAAGTAATGGGGTGCAATTGGGCCTGAACATGCTCCTAGTAACCTAGATAACTGCTTTACGTAAGAATCCCAAAACACCAGAGGCAGACTCTTAAAAGCTTCTTTATTCCAGGCACTCACTAAAAATGAAATTAAAGCCAACACATTGGTCACTTTGCACCACCCTGAGGTATTACAGTTGCAAAGTGACTTAGGGGTGCAATGCTGTGCATGTTTAGACAGAAAAAAGGCCTAGAACTCTCAGCGTGCCCCAGCCAACCATGGTTGGCTGGGGCACGCTGGGAGCTTGTAGGCCTTTTTTCTGTCTAAACATGCATAGCATTGCCCATTTATACTCCAAGCTTAGAAGGAAAAATGCCCACCACTCAATGGATTGAAGGTCTTACTGCACTTCCTACATTTGAGCGTAGCTCCTACAACCATCAAAGTCACGCGGATACTTATTTAGATACTATATGGATTGTTTATGTTTATTTATTTATTACATTTATAATCTGCCCAATAGCTAATGTTCTCTGGGCAGATTACAATTACTTAAAAAACTGAAATGCCGTAGAACAGTTAAAAATATAAAATAATACAAATATTTAAAAAAATAAAATAAAATATAATGCAATATAAATACAATAAAATACAATATATTAATGTATATATTTGAAATGGAAATTGTGAAGAGAAAGCCATAGCCCGCCCACACACACACACACACACACACACACGTATCACACACACACACACACACACACACACACACACGTATATGCACACCCCCTCGCCGGATCGTCACCTTGAAGTGGTGAGTGGGCTTGCGTGTTCCGATGAATCCTGTGAGCAATGCCGTCGGGAGCTATGTACTCCCAGTAGGGTCACCCATGGCGGTAAGGTCCGGGGAGAGGAACCAGACAAAGAACGATCCAAAACAAAGTCCTCAACGGCAGAACAGGCGGAAGATAATTAAACCTAAATTACAACGGCTGTGAAGGCGGATGAAGGCTGCAGCAGAGAATGGTTTTCCAATCGTCAGGGTAACCATGCCATTGGATCTCTGCCATACTCTGTCAAGTTTGTGTGGTGATTCGTTGTGCACCGATCTCCCCACATAAAACAGTTTCACGCACAGGCGTCTTCCAACCCAACCCATCCAACCCAACCCAACCCAACCCAACCAAACAAACATAAAAAAAGTCCCATGGCGACTGGCGAACGGCGACGGGGGCAGGACTGTGAATCTGGAAGCCCCTAGCCATGGACCAGCACATGGGCGGTGGATGCAGACTCAGTCGCCCTGTTCAAGGAACGAGGTAGTCGAGCAGCTCGGCAGCTGTATCCATGACTGAGCAGCCCTATTTAGGATCCACTCTGCTCACCCCGTATGGGGAGGGGGCTAGAAAAGGTGCCCTAAACATAGTCTACCTCTTTCTCCCCTGACTGGATTACCGCGTCCAGTGGGGTCACCATTTTAGCGGTCGAAAAAGACATTTGAATTTTGGAACATGGAATATACGGACATTGCTGGATAACATAGATAGTGAACGCCCTGAGCGTAGGACTGCTATTATTGCAAGGGAGCTGAGACGGTTTAAAATTGACATAGCAGCACTTCAAGAAACTCGAAGGGCAGGAGAGGGACAGTTGAAAGAAGAAAAAGGAGGTTATACCTTCTTCTGGAAAGGACTACCTGAGCAGGACCGACGAATACATGGAGTAGGCTTTGCCATCAAAAATGAACTAGTGAACTCTTTGTCAGAAGTTCCTACTGGCATTAACGAACGCCTGATAACTCTTCGATTAAAGCTCGCCAATAACCAACAGGTAACTATTTTGAGCGCTTATGCACCAACATTAGATGCTGATGATGACATCAAGGAAAGTTTTTATAGCCAGTTGGACACTCTCCTGTCAGAGATACCTAAGGAGGATAAAATTATCCTCCTGGGCGATTTTAACGCAAGAGTCGGGCGTGACTCTGATTTATGGCCAGAAACTATTGGAAAAGACGGAGTTGGTATAGCAACCCGAACGGACTCTTACTTTTGTCTATATGTGCAGAGCATAATCTCACTATTACAAACACGCTCTTTCGACAAAAGAATAAGCTTAAAACATCATGGCAGCACCCACGGTCAAAGCACTGGCATCTTCTGGATTATGTAATTGTCCGTGTTAGAGATCGCCGCGATGTACTTCTTACTAGGGCCATGGTGAGTGCCGACGACTGCTGGACAGACCACCGACTAATCCGGTCCACAATGGTTATCAACATTGCTCCCCAACGTAGGCTTCAAGGAAGGAAACCAAGGCGTAAAATGAACATCCAAGTCCTTCAAGATCCTATTAAGCAAACTCGTCTTCAATCACTTCTTAAGGAACATCTACCTACGGAACCTCCTGACAACATTGAGGACCATTGGTCTAAGCTGAAAACCTCCATTACTGCAGCTTGTGAACAAACTATTGGATATGAAACTAAGAAACATCAGGATTGGTTTGATGAAAATGATAATGAGATTAAATATATAATTGACCAAAAAAGGAAAGCCTTCCAAATATGGCAAAATGATATTAACTGCGCTGCCAAGAAAAAACCTACGCTAGCGCAAAGGCTGAGGTCCAAAGAAGAACAAGAGAACTTAAGAACGCTTGGTGGAAAAGAAAGCTGAGGAAATTCAACAACTTGCAGAATCTCATGATGCACGGGGCTTTTTAAGGCCACAAGGGCCATTTATGGACCAAAAACCTATGGTACAAACCCTTTACAATCAAAAGATGGCACAAAACTCTTAAAAGACAAAGAGTCTATTGCACTGCGTTGGAAAGAGCATTATTATGACCTTTTAAATCGTAAACCTAAGGTGGATAATGAGATTTTTTCGCAAATCCCACAAAAACAAATTAAAGAGGAACTTGCAATACTCCCCACTTTGGATGAAGTAAAAAAAGCCATTAATCAAATGAAGAACAACAAAGCTAGTGGACCAGATGGGATTCCTGCTGAAATCTTTAAAGAAGGGGGCCCCGAACTTGTACAACATCTTCATAAACTCATTGAAAAAATCTGGATAAGAGAAGAGATTCCAGAAGACTTCAGGGATGCCATAATTATCACCCTCTTTAAGAAGGGTGATAGAACAGACTGTGGAAACTATCGGGGCATTTCTCTCTTAGCAACCGCAGGTAAAATATTTGCTAGGATTCTCGCAAACCGTCTTCTATCTATTTCAGAAGAGATCCTCCCTGAAACTCAATATGGTTTCCGCCCCTCTAGAGGGACAGTAGACATGATTTTTACTGCACGTCAGCTCCAAGAAAAATGCCGGGAGCAAAATCAACCCCTTTATATGGCATTTATCGATTTGGCTAAGGCCTTTGATACTGTAGACCGTACAGCTCTCTGGACTATCCTTATGAAAATTGGATGCCCCAATAAATTTGTGAATATCTTGCGACTTCTCCATGACAACATGACGGCAACGGTTTTGGACAACAACGGCTCTCATGGTGCTCCATTTAAAGTGGGATCAGGTGTTAAACAGGGATGTGTTATCGCCCCAACATTATTTGCCATTTTCATCGCCATGGTTTTACATCTTGTCAAGGGGAAACTTCCCACTGGTGTGGGAATTATATATCGAACAGATGGAAAGCTTTTTAATCTCAGCAGGCTGAAAGCAAAAAGTAAGGTAATTACAACCTCCGTTGTGGAACTTCAGTATGCTGATGATAATGTGGTCTCCGCACATTCAGAGGATGACCTCCAAACTATCCTAAATGCTTTTGCAGAAGCATACGAAAAACTTGGTCTCTCACTTAACATCAAAAAGACCAAAGTGCTTCATCAGCAAGTGCAAGCTAACCCTTTGGTGATGCCATCTATCCAGCTTGGCGGGACAATACTGGAAAATGTCGATCATTTTCTCTATCTTGGCAGCTATCTTTCTGTTACAGCTAACATCGACAGTGAAATCCAGTATCGTTTGAGCTCCGCAAGTGCTGCATTTTCTCGAATGAAACATAGAGTGTTCGAGGATCGGGATATTTGTAAGAAGACCAAAACACTGGTTTATGAAGCCATTGTATTACCAACTTTATTGTATGCCTGCGAAACATGGACTATCTATAAACGTCACTTCCACCTCCTTGAAAGGTTTCATCAATGTTGCCTCAGGAAAATCCTGCGAATTACTTGGGAAGATAGACGAACAAATGTCAGTGTACTGGAAGAAGCAAAGACTACTAGCATTGAAAAAATGATCCTTCAACGCCAACTTCAGTGGACCGGTCATGTTGTTCGAATGCCTGACTGCCGTCTCCCAAAGCAGTTACTTTACTCCCAACTCAAGAATGGAAAGCGGAATATCGGTGGTCAATATAAGAGGTTTAAAGATGTTCATAAGGCTAATCTAAACAAATGCAATATAAACATCGAAAACTGGGAAGCTCTGGCCCATGAACGATCTAAATGGAGGTTGGCCTTTCACAAAGGTTCCATGGACTTTGAAGAAGCCCGAGTGCAAGGTGAAAGGGAGAAACGTGCTAAGCGAAAAGCACGTCAAATGAATCCTTTACAGGACCATCTCCTATCTGGTAACCTGTGTCCTCACTGTGGGAAGCTGTGTGGATCTAGAATTGGCCTCCACAGTCACTTACGGACCCATCGCTAGAGTCTACACAATCTTCTTTAGAATTTCCTCTTTTTATCCCGGAAGACAATCTTACTCGGTCACGAGTGATCGCCTGATGATGATGATGATATGCACACATACCGCAAGATAGCATCAGACACCCAAGAATCACAATAGGAGTCATTAACATCCCCCCCCCCCCCCGCAAGTCCCTGGTCTGGCAGCCGAAGGAGCTGTGGAATATTCATTCCCAGGTGTTGGATAGAAGAAAGGAACAGCCCGCCAAGAAGGACAGTTGCAGTCTTTCGCCACAGAAATGTTAATCTTTTTCTCCCCTTCTTTGTGTTTTCTTTCTTTCTTTTTCCCTATACATAATGATTGCTGTATATTGAGATGTTTCATGATATGACTTCCCCCACCACCACCACCATTTCTTTTTCTTTTGCTGGCTTTTTGTTTGTTGTTATCATTGTTATCATTGGAAAATAAAACGATTAAAAAGAAAGAAAGAAGCATCCTGATGCTTCTCTCCTCTTCCTCTTCCTCCCACCTCCTTTTCACGCCTCTACTACAACTCCCAGCATGCAATTCACGTACCGCAATATCACAGAAGGAGGGAGGGAGAAGTCAATTTTACTCCCTCTGAATCCGGATTGCAGCCCATTGACTTTATTCCCCGAAATTCATGGACAGCTGCTGAGAACCAAGCCACCCCCTAGCTCAGCTTTCTCCAACCTGGTGCCCTTCAGCCCCATTGGCCATGCTGGCTGGGACTGATGGGAGTTGTAGTCCAAAGCATCCAGAGGGCACCACATTGGGGAAGTCTGCCCTAGCTGCATGGTTCCACTCCTTCATCTTCAGAGCCCTGCCCTGGTTTTCATTCCATGTCTTGGGTACGCTAGAGTGAAACAAAGCAATGGCACGCAGGCTTAGAAGAAACATCTGGTGTTGCCTGTCAGGGAAGTGGAATCATGGCCTTCTGCCCCATTTTAAAATGGGTCCCTCCTCACCTAGCTTACTATCGCTACACAAGCGTGACGAAATAGGTTTCAAATACCCATTTCAAGAATGTCACAAGTCAAACAGGGACTTGGACTGCCCCGAGAGTTCTCAGTCTGCCCCAAAGCTGTCTGTGTTGGAAGCGTTTGGGCCATCTGTCTTTCTCCCCCAATCCCCGCTCAACTGCAGAATGGCAACTTCAAAAAAGGAAAGCCACAGGATTCCAGGCTATAAGTAGCATATAGTGGTTGTTTGTCCCAAAATACCACCGAGCTGACTACAGCAAACACAAATTACAAGCTTTACCTAATCACAGATACGCTACCGAGTCATTTCTGGTTTTCACAAATGACAGTGAGCGGGTGCAGTCTTGCCACTGCCTGCATTTGGCCAGGTTTCTGTTCTGGGCTCTGCACACATATTCGAAGGACTGCTTCAGATTGAGAACAATGTTGCATGGAATGGACTGCTGATAGGGATGTTGCTCACGTTTCATTTTCTGTTGCTTCTAAAATAAAGTGTATGCCATGCACTGGATGCTTCGGGTGCTTATGGTTTTATCCTGAAATGGCCCTGCCTCAGACAGAATTTCACAAGAAGGGCAGACAACATCTCCCGTCCATAAGCCTATTCTATTTGATGGAATAGGTACACAATGCCTTTTGATTTGTAGCGCTAGGAGCCCTCCGTCTGGAAGCACCCTCAGTTACACCATCTGCTACATATTTATTTATTACATTTGTATTCCACCTTTTTTCTTCTTGCAAGGAAACTCAAGGTGGCTTACACAGTCCTCCTCCTCTCCATTTTATCCTCACAGTCACAACAACCCTGTGAGGTAGGTTAAGCTGAGAGCCAGTGACTGGCCCAAAGTCACCCAGTGAGTTTCATGGCCGAGTGGGGAATAAAACCCAGATCTCCCAAGTCCCAGTCCAACACTCTAACCATGACACCACACTGGCTACATATAACCCATTTACTAGTGTGGGCATATCTACATCGAAAGCTCAGTGGGGCCAGCCGTACCATTAGGCAGAATGAGGTGGTTGCCTCAAGCAGCTGATTTTGGGTGTCATAAAAGGGCAGCAAAATGTTAATAACAATTGTAATGACAGAGTTTATACTTCAGCAATACTCCCTTAGTCTTGAGGAGTTGGTAATTTGAGGACTTGCCCTAAACTCACATGACCTCAGCAGCTCCTTAGGTTCTTAGAGGCTCAAAAAAATAAAGTTATATTATGAGCTATTCCTCTAGCCTGGTTCTGGACCCAGAAACTTTACATGGTGTCAATAGTGGGAATGAGGAGTACACTAAACTAACTGGCAGCAGTTTACTGTGGCTGTACAGCTACAAGCAGAAGATAAACAGCTGTGAGAGCCATGCCCAGAAAAAGTGATCAGGCCTGTGTGTAAGGGCTTATTAAAGAGGAGGAATCTTTGTAAACATGAATATTCTACAACCCCCATCATGTCTGCAGGTGTCAGGGAATATTGCATGATGATGATGATGATGATGATGGTGATGATGATGATGATGATGATGATGTATATCTACTGCCAGGGAGATTGTGGGATTTCTGCCTCAGATGCCAAAATAACTTTACTAGCCTTGGATACTATACCCCTTGACTTGCTGGGGGGTAGGGGGCAGATTTGCCGCTCTGACTCAGGTAACAAAATGTCTTGGGCTGGCCCTGGTCCCTCTTATCAGGAAACCTTTAGAAAATGTAGCCCTGGAAGGTGGGCACTAGGAACCCTTTAACAGAGAATTCTCAGCAAACCACAGTTCCCAGGATACTTTGGGGGTAGTTGTGACCGTGAAACTGGCATAATGACAATATCAGTTGCAATACTAGATTTGCCCTAAGGGTTGCCACTTTATCTTCTTTTCCTGGCAGGGGCCTATACATACAAAAGCTGCATAACTGGCAGGGATGTAACAGCCCAGGTGTTTTCACCATAGAAATGCAGTGATGAGAATGCCTTCGCTGGTTACATTTCTGCCAGATATGCAGTTCTTAAAAGCACATTATTTTGGCCAGGGAGGGGGGACGTGCCCCCCCCCGCTGCCACCCGCACCCACCCCACACCCCACAAACACAGACACAGACACATATTCCTGGAAGTTAAGTAGAAGGGAAAAGCAAAACTGAAAGACAACAGTGCTTGATTTCTCCCCCGCCCCCCCTTATCTTATTTCTCACATTTTTTTCTCCATTCTTGTTTTCATTTCAGCAGCGATAAATTTTTAGAACAAGAAGGAATATCAGGTCGGTTTTCATCACTTTCAGCTTCCCAGAAAATCATTTGATATGTTAAACTGCTGTCATCAGTACTGATTTCTTCTTTAGTCTTTCAAGAAAAACAGCCAGGATTAAATAGGCTAGGACTAGGAGATGTCCAAGCTTCACAAATATGAATTACCGGTATCCTTTGAAAAGACAGAGAGGAACAATAATGACATTCCATATATACAGACAACATACCCCCCAACATTTCACAGATGAAAATAGGGACACACATGTGAATTTGTAAGAGGTATGGTTAAGCAACATGAAGGTGTGATCAACAGGTTGTGGCCAGGCAACATGAGGGCGTGGCCAAGGGTATGGCCAGGCAACCAAAGGGCATGGTGAAGTACAAAAGTTATTAGAGGAAACACACAAAATCTATATATATAAAAGAAGAAGTCCTGACTGACTGACTGACTCATCAACGCCCAACTCAAACCGTTTAATCTAGGAACGTGAAATTTTGAAGGAACATTGCTTTTATGACGTAGACACCCACTAAGGAAGGCTTTGTGGAAATTCCATCCCTAAGGGGGTGGAAAAGGGGGGGAATCACCCCACTCTCATATCTCCTATGGGCAAAACAACAGGGGAGCAGTTATGCAAATTGGCCTCACCTCATAACTGCTGCAGGAGCCAATAGGAGCAGTTATGCAAATAGCCCATACAACACTTAGAATGTTTGTATGAATTCCTGCAGGGGCCAATAGGAGTGGGTATGCAAATCTCCCCTATGCCATTTAGAATGTTCTCTGAGGGGGTGAAAAGGGAGGGAAACTTTTTAAATGACTGACTGACTGTTGTGTGTGGCGGGGGGCGTCGCATAGGCTCCATCACATTTTGACGGATCTACCCCAAACTTGGCACGGTCACTCTTCATCACCTGTAGACTCAGGATTAACCTGATTTGCGAGCGAAGCCACGGGCAACAGCTAGTCTTATATATTATAATTATTACATTATTATATTATATATTATTTTATAATATTTTATAAGTGGTTTTGTAATATTGTTTTACCTTACTTAAACCCTTAATTGTTGATATCTCATGTATTTCATGGGGGGAGGGGTCAGTGCTTGCAGGGCAATCTCTTTTTGTTTTAAAATGGTCAGGATTGGCACAAATTCAACAGGTGAAGCTTACCCACCCACCCCACACCCCCAAACATGGCGCTTCAGAGAGAAGGGGAAGTTTCTTGCATTTCCTTCTGACACTGTGAACTCACCTGTTAGAGGCACAGAGTCAGCTCTGTTAGGAAATAAAAGCTTTGGCAATCTAAAGATAGGAATCATGATAAATTCCTTCATTCACCTCTCCATTGGTCCAGACTTTTACCCAGCTAATCCTTTTCCCACAGCAACATGCAGCAAAGACAGCAGGTAGAGCAAGCGTGCATGCGTGCGCGCGCACACACATCCTCGCCTGGCCCTCCCAGCTTAGCAGCCTCTGTTCCCTCCCTGCTTACTGCAGCTGTTCGAGCCTAAACAGAGCCATCTTAAAGGGGCCATGGGAAAAATGGCAGCTAAGCTAAAACTGCAAGCTTAGCTACAATTTTGCCCATGGCATGGCCCCTTTAAGTAGCTTGCAGTTGCGGAAGGCAGGGGAATTTGGGACTCTGCATGACAAAGTGAGACGCTGTGGCTGTGATGACTTAAGGGTTTTCGTGATGGTCCTGGCATTTTCGGGGCAATTGGAGGCTATGAGACAAGAACAACAGCATTGATTAATGCAAAATGGCCGAGAGATCTAATAAGGCATTAGAAGTGCTAAGGAGCCTGGAGAGGAGAGTGAAGGGCTCAGGTGCATTTATTCAAGCACAGCAGTTTACTGGACAAACATGGTTCAGGTTGTAGGTGGAATGGTGGGAAGCTGGGACTGCATGGGGCAACTATAGTTTCCAGCAGGCTATACTGAGAGAGACGAGAGGCTAAGTGTGACCATTCCATCACCCCAGCTGAAAGACTCCTTATTTTTTTCCTCTTCACTCCCCATCCCTTTTTCCTTGTGTGTTGTGTCTTTTTAGATTGTAAGCCTGCAGGCAGGCTTGTTTTACGGATTGCATGTAAGCTACTCTGGGATCCTATCTGGCTGAGGAGCGGGTAGAAAGCACTTTAAATAAAATAGATAAACAGGAATGTCTTCTTCTGCTTTTTCATCTCTGAGACTTGGGATGAGGGAACAGTAACAAGTGAACTGGGGCCAAACAAGGCAAGCCACCGCTGCACACACAATTAACAATTGTGTGAATGGTTTTTAAAAGGAACTAGCAAGTGTGCGTGTGTTTTGGGCAGGACCCCGGTGTGAGTGTGAGAATGAGGGGGGGCCTTTAACACTGCCTCCCCCATTGCAGTCCCAGTCCAGGTCTGAGCCCCTGGGCCTGCTATCTGCACCCTGATGGAAGCTTTTCTTTCAATGCCAATAGTAGGCACACAGCTCCACCCCCAATCTGGATTGGAAATGCAGCTGGAGACAAAGGTTTAAATCCTCGGTATGCCCCACACTGGGGTCCCAATCCAGATGGGCCCCCAATTGCTAACTGTGAATGGAGGTGGCTCATTTGGTGACATATGATGGGGCATTTAGGCCAGATGTTTTTATCAGATGCAGTATCTTAGGGTGTAATCCTAGGCACATTTAGACAGAAAAAAGGCCTACAACTACAAAGCTGGCTGGGGCATGCTGGGAGTTGTAGAACCTTTTTCTGTCTATTATTACCTTGTATTTCTGGCTTGCCAGTTTTGTGACCCGCCCAGAGAGTGTTGGCTATTGGGCAGGAGAGAAATAAAATGAAATAAAGGATACATAATAAATCCTTGCCATACATATGAAGGGATGCGTGAATTCAGCTCACTGTCTCAAAAACCAGCTAGCCAGGGCTCTCCTACCTTGGCTCCCCAGATGTTGCTGGCTTACAGCTCCCAGCATACCCAGCCAGCATGGCTAATGGCAAGGGATTCTGGGAGCTGTAGTCCACCAACATCTGGGGACCCAAGGTTGGAGAGCCCTGAGCTAGGCAGTAAGATTTACTTACTGAGTAAGTGGAAGAAGTACAGTTGTATGGTCAATACCTAGTAGAATCATAGAATCATAGAAAAGTAGAGTTGGGAGGAGCCTATGAGGCCATCGAGTCCAACCCCCTGCTCAGTGCAGGAATCCAAGTCAAAGCATCCCTGACAGATGGCTGTCCAGCTGCACCTTGAATGCATCCAGAGTGGGAGAGCTCACCACCTCCCTAGGTAATTGGTTCCATTGCCTTATTGCTCTAACAGTGAATACATTTTTCCTGATGATTAGGTGGAATCTGGGTTCCTGTAACTTGAGCCCATTATTCCGTGTCCTGGGATGATCAAGAAGAGATCCTGGCCCTCCTCTGTGTGACAACCTTTTAAATACTGGAAGAGTGCTATCATATCTCCCCTCAGTCTCCTCTTCTGAAGGCTAAACATGCCCAGTTCTTTCAGTCTCTCCTCATAGGACCTTGTTTCCAGTCCCTTAATCATCTTTGCTGCCCTCCTCTGAACCCTCTCCAGTTTGTCTACGTCCTTCTTAAAGTGTGGTGCCCAGAACTGGACGCAGTACTCAAGATGAGGCCTAACCAGTGCTGAGTAAAGGGGAATTATCACTTCACGCGATTTGGACGCTATACTTCTATTAATGCAGCCCAAAATAGCATTTGCCTTCTTTGCAGCCACATCGCATTGCTGGCTCATATTCAGTTTGTGATCTACAACCATGCCAAGATCCTTCTCACTTGTAGTATTGTTGAGCCAAGTGTTCCCCATTCTGTAACTGTGCATTTGGTTTCCTTTCCCTAGGTACAAGCAC
Organism: Shinisaurus crocodilurus; assembly: GCA_021292165.1. Lineage (NCBI taxonomy): Eukaryota > Metazoa > Chordata > Lepidosauria > Squamata > Shinisauridae > Shinisaurus > Shinisaurus crocodilurus. Next base: position 107,292,543 of record CM037877.1, read on the forward strand.
TTGGCATTTATCCCTATTAAATTTCATTCTGTTGTTTTCGGCCCAGCGTTCCAGCCTATCGAGATCGCTTTGAATTTTGTTTCTGTCTTCCAGAGTATTAGCTTTTCCACCCAACTTTGTGTCATCTGCAAATTTGATAAGCATTCCCTGCACCTCCTCATCCAAGTCATTAATAAAAATGTTGAAGAGCACTGGGCCCAGGACCGAGCCCTGTGGTACCCCGCTCGTTACCTCTCCCCAGTTTGAGCAGGAACCATTGATAAGCACTCTTTGAGTCCGATTCTGTAGCCAATTGTGGATCCACCTGATAGTTGTTCCATCTAGCCCACTTTTAGCTAGCTTGCTAATCAGGATATCATGAGGCACTTTGTCGAAAGCTTTGCTGAAGTCCAGATATATTATGTCCACAGCATTCCCACAGTCCACAAGGGAGGTTACCCGATCAAAAAATGAGATCAGATTAGTCTGGCAGGATTTGTTCTTGACAAATCCATACTGGCTTCTAGTAATCACTGCATTGTTTTCAAAGTGCTTGCAGACTGACTTCTTTATAATCTGCTCCAAAAATTTCCCAGGGATTGATGTCAGACTTACTGGTCTATGGTTCCAGGTTCCTCCTTCTTGCCCTTTTTGAAGATAGGAACAAACAACATTTGCCCTCCTCCAGTCATCTGGCACTTCACCTGTCCTCCATGATTTCTCAAAGATAATAGACAGTGGTTCTGAGAATTCTTCTGCCAGTTCCTTTATTACTCTAGGATGCAGCTCATCAGGCCCTGGAGATTTAAACTCATTCACAGTAATCAGGTGCTCCTTGACCATTTGCCTATCAATCTCAAGCTGCAATCCTGCCCCTTCAGTCTGCATTTCAGGTTTGCCAGGGGGGGACATAAACTCTCTTTTCAGAGAAGACCGAGCCGAAGTAAGAAGTGAACACTTCTGCCTTTTCTTTGTCTTCATCTATCAATTTGCCATCCTCATTGCATAGTTGAACCAACATTTATTTCCTCTGTCTTTTACTATGCATGTATCTGAAGAAAGCTTTCTTCTTGTTTTTAGCATCCCTCGCTAGCCTCAGCTCATTCTCAGCTTTAGCCTTCCTGACACTATTCCTGCAGTTCTGTGCTACCTGCCTGTACTCTTCCCTTGTAGCCTGGCCTTCCTTCCACTTCCTATATGTGTCCTTTTTTGTTTTCAGGTCATCTCTGAGTTTTTTGTGAAGCCACATTGGCTTCTTCTGTTGTCCTCTGCCTTTTTTTCCTTGTGGGAATTGTTTGCAATTGTGCCTGTAGAATTTCCTTTTTAAAAAACTCCCACCCCTCCTGGGCTCCTTTTCTCATTAGAGTTGCTTGCCATGGGACCTTACTTATCATTGTTATAACAAGTTATATCCTTCAATTGCTGTATTCCAGCCATGGGAGTCATCCCACCAAGTTTCAGTTATACCTATTAAGTCGTATTTGCCCTCATGTATCAAGAGTTCAAGTTCGTTCTGTTTGGAGGCATCTTCTATTTGAAGGGCTGCCCGGTCCAATTCCAGTTTATGGATAAAGAACCATGAGAACTGTTGTCCACATCACCAGTTCACACCTGGACAGTAGGCTGAACAGGCAGGCACACAGGTCACCTGGTCACAGTCTTCTGCACTATGGTGAGATGTACAGTATTTCTATTTAAATTATAAGTAATCTTTTTCTAAATTTGCATCTATACTTATAAATTAACATATGCAAATTTCCTGCAAATGCGTGTCCCCTACTGTCCTCTCTTTCAGTGATATGTTTCTACTTCTTTGGCTATTCATAAGTGGCCACCGTAACCTGCAGTATTTGGACAAAGCTGCTGTGGTTTTTGTTTTGTTCTGCCCTGGCTTGAGTGAGTAGATACTGTGCCGTCACCCACAGTTGATTGTATGCCATTTTGGAGGTTACCGCTCCTGACATTTTATTCATTGTGATTAGCATCCTGACAGAGTGGATCAAGGAGATGGACTCACCCTAAGTGTAGATATGAATTTGAGACCTTAATGGAGGTCCAAATGATCCTCATGGTTGCAGCTGAGGGTGGTCGGTTGTAGGGCTGGATCACACATGCGTGTACATACTTACATTGAATTGTGATCATGGGCAGTGCAATCCTGTGGCCGCTAGACAGCATCTAGACAGCCATAGGATATTTCGGAGTCCCAGATCCAATCTCGGAAACTCACTCCAAAGTCAGAGATGGGATTCCAAGCCTGGAGCACCTTCCCCCACCCCCTTGCAGCCGTCGAGGAAAGAACTGCGCTGGCTGCTTCTCCAAGGTCACAAAAGTGACCTTGGAAAAGGGGCTTAGTGGGTGTTCCGGGGGTGGGGAGCGGAGGAGACAGGGGCCACCACGATACAAAGTATCCTGCCGGTGCCTCAACCTCCTTCCCTCAAGCTTCCAAGGCGCCACACTTAAGACAGTCTAAGTGCTTTGCAGAGCAGGAGGAGCATGGAGGTGAACCTTTGCCTCTGTGCTCCTTCCACCCTGCATAGGATGCTCGTAATCCTCCGAGTTGGGAGGGTTGTGGGCATCCCGATTAGATTCTGCCCTTAAAGACTTCAGTGAGCTAACTTCACTGAAATGCATTACGTGTCAGAGGTGATCTGAAAGTTCCACTGTGGTGTCTGATCGTTGATGTCTCCTTCACATACACAAGTCATCTCTTAATGCTGTAGTCAGGGGAAGAACGTGCATATCCAGTACACTACAAGGGGTCATTTAACAAGAGCCTGTGGCTCCCGCTGGCTCAGCTTGTCTGAATGTGAAAAGCTAAGCAGGGTCAGGCCTGGTTATTACTTGGATGGGAGACCCCCTCCTCCAGTTTCCTGCATTGAGCAGGGGGTTGGACTCGATAGCCTTGTAGGCTCCTTCCAACTCTATGATCTATGAAGTCTATGAATAATTGTTTACAGCAATAACCACTCACTGTATAGAACCAGTGAGTTGGCCAGAGATACAGGTAGTGTTGAGGAGTTATGAATTTGGGGATAGAACACAGGTGGGAGGTCTGCCCCCCCCCCCACTGGTGGTCAATTACAAGAGGTACTAAGTACCCGCTCCCACTTCCAACACCTGCAGGTGTGCATTCACTCAGCACCTCTGACAGATCTTCAATCTTTTGTTTAAGTCTGGCGAAAGTACAGTTCTCAACCATATACCAAGTGACACAAGGGAAACCAACAGCATGAACCAACACACAAGCAGAACTGTCTCTATTAGATGATGAATACGCTTTGGGTTGCTTACCCCCCCCAAAAATAAAATAAAAATACTTGAGCATCATACCAGCAAGTCAACCCTGAGGCAAAATAACAGGTTTTTCTCTCCGAGTTCCCACCCCTGAACTGTTTGAGTTAGGTAACATGTTATCTAATATGGGACTGATTGTCCATTATTAATAACTCCTCACACTATGAAATGAACGTGTGTGTGTGTGTGTGACATTTTCAAAAGATGCCTCAGATGTTTAGAGGCATGCAGATTCAGAGTCAATAGGCTCATTTTTCAGAAAGGCGAAATACCTTAAAACAGGCCTGCATAACTTGCGACCTACCAAGCTGAAAGAAGTTCACTGAGCTGTACATTGTGGCCATCAGGATCCCTGTCCCAGCTGCCCTGCTTTTGTAGTGTAGTTTGTGAAATTCAGTGAAATTCAGGCCATGCATTCAGTCCTGGGTAAGCCACGATGCTTTGCTGGCAAACTGAATTTGGCTTGGTTGGTCACAAGTTATGAAGACCTGATGGCATAATGTGATAGCACACAGTTTCCAGGCAATTTTTAATATGCTTTGATTGAGCAGACCTTGCTGAATGAGCTTAGAATTCCAGTTCTATTGTCTCCCAAGTGCCTCTCATTAAAACTCAATTATCTGTCCCAAGGCTGTCCAGCCTGTGATATCAGAGAATCTAAGATAGGGGTGTTGAACCATCAGGCCTGAGGGCCAAATCTGGCCCTCCAGAGTTTCCTTTTAAAAAAAATAAAAATTAGTTATTATAAACTACATACAAAACTATAAAGCACAAACATACAAGCTAAAATAAATCATAAGGTGCACCCCCCCCCACCCGCTAGGGACCAACTAATATACATCCATCCCCTTAATCAATTAAATTCCACATTCCAAAAATATAACATAGCCTGACAAGGCACACTCCCCTTCCCCTTTATTAATACATAGTCTAATAATTGATTCCATTCTTCTTCTTTAACTGTCCCTTTTTGCATTTGATACTACAAGTTAGTTTATCATTTAGGCCTATATCCCAAACTTCCTTATACCAGTCAGTTATTAGAAAAACATGTTGTACTTTCCATTTCCTCGCTATCATTAACCTAGCCGTAGTTAACAAGTTTACAATTAGTTCCTTCGTATTTTGGGCACAAGTGACTTTATCGGTTATTGATAACAAAGCAAGTTTAGGACAGACCTCTAGATTAATACCAATAATTTCCGATATTTCTGTAAAAACCTCTCGCCAAAATTCCAGAACATTTTTACAACTCCACCATATATGAGCATATGTACCTATTTCCTGACATCCTCTCCAGCAAAGTGAGGAGCAATTGTTATCTATTCTATTTAATCTTACTGGAGTTAGGTACCATCTCCATATTATTCTATAGAAATTCTCCTTTATCCTAGTTGACATAACTTTCACAATCCATCTATCCCATATATTGTTCCAGCCCACCTTCAAGGTCACCTCTTCAAATTCATTATTCCATAGTGTCTTTAGATGGTCATCTTATTCTTCTGCTTTTTGAATCAATCTGTATAAATCCCTTGTTAGCCCTCCAGAGTTTCCAAGATGGTCTCACCCCCTTCCACTAGCCCCACCCCCTTTCCCTCAACCTCTGATGGTTTGGTGGTTTCCTGGCTTTTCCCCCATTCCAGAAGGTTGAAATGCCTCTCCCAAGGCTTAGTTCCTGGCAGGAAGAGCTTTAAGCTAAAATATGCTGGTATTTTTGACCCCACCCCCTTTTCCTTTGGCCCCACCCACTGCTGGTATGCAGCCCCCAAGAGCTTCTCCATAATTGAATTTGGCCCTCAGGCTGAAAGAGATTCAACACCCCTGACCTAAGGCAATGGCAGCCAGACCATGACATTTCTGTCCACAGATTGGCTAGTGGCAAGGAGAAGGGTGAACCAGAAAGGGGATGTCAATGGCTGAGGAGAAAATTGAAACAGTAAAGAGATCTCAGGAAAAGGGAGGCAAGTGCACGACACACACATCTATTAAGTAATAACTTACTCCATAAGTGGTCCCTCTGTAAGCTACTCCCCCAGATGTACTTCCACAGTATAAGCCTATGAGCATGACTCTCCCCAAAGTCTGGATATGATCTAGTTTCTAAGTTTGGTAGGTAAAATTGTTGTGCACAGCCCTAATGAAACCCTTCCTTGTGCTCCCCCCCCCCATGCCAAAAATAGAAAAGAAATATTAATGCTGTTTAGTTTATTGGGACTTGTATTTATAGAGTATGACAGAACAGCGATTATGATGATAATCAGGCTTGACACAGCATGAGCAGAAAATGTGCAAGCAGAGGGATGGGCCTCAATGGAACACTGTCTCAAGTTTAGCGGCAGCCAGTGAAGGCTGAACATAAGGCTTCCTTCTGTCTCGGAAACAACGGGGTTCATAAGGAAAGGTCAGAGAGCTCCATGGAAGAGGGAAGGTATGTAAAAAATTTAAAAAAAAAAAACACACAGTTTAACTGAAGTAGATTTTCAAATGTATATAAGCAGGAACCAACAAACAAACAAACAAACAAAAGCATGGAGCAAGGAAGAGGCACAGGGTAAAGACAAGGAGATTTCTTTTTGCCATTCCTTTTCACCTCACCCTCCACATATCAAGATGAAGCTTGCCTTGAGCGCAGTGGATGAACTTATTTAGGGTGCCATCCTATGTACGTTTAGACAAGAAAAAAATCTGACACCTCCCAACATTCCCCAGCCAGCCGCGCTGGGAGTTATAGGACTTTTTTCTGTCTAAACATGTATAGGATTGCACCCTTATTTATAAAATGTATATCCCACTTTTCTGCCTAAAATGGCACTCAAGGTGGCTGACAATAATAAAACACAGATAAACACAGATTTTTAAAAAAATTAAAAGAAAAAAAACCAAATCAATTAAAAACACAGGAATTAAAAGCACAAATCAATTGAACACAAATCAATTAAAAACACAGCACCCGACCAATTAAACCCCCAGTGAATGTGGCAAGCCATGTGCCTCCCCAATCCCAATGCGCTCAGCCTTCCCACCCCCACAGCCGCCGCCACCACAACCCTCAATAGCTTCAAGGCTGAAGGAGGGTGGAGCCCACTGTCTATTTGGAGGGTTGAGCCCACTGAAGGAGGGTTGAGACCACTGTCTAAACTGGCATAGGATTGTGCCCTAAAACACTTTTACCTACCACTGTATTGTAGATAAATTCTTAGGGTGTGAAGTACGAGACCCTGATCAAGGTTCACATCTTGCCTCAGACTTAAACTCCCTAAATAGCCTTTGATAAGTTACTAGCTCGGTTCAGACAACACGATAACCCACACTCAAGGACTGAGTATGGGTTGAGTGTGAGTTGTCATTGAACCATGGGTTGTTGTGAAACGTGGGTTATCATTTTGTCTGAACCCAGCCGAGATAACAAACCATGGAGAACAACCTACAGTCACAATCCAACAATGAACCATGGGTTCTCTTCATGGGTTCTTCATGGTTAAATGGCTTGTTAATGCAGCTGGGTTCAGACAACACGATAACCCACGTTTCAACAACAACCCACATTTCAACGACAACCCACACTCAACCCATACTCACCCCTCGAGTGTGGGTTGTCGTGTTCTCTAAACCCAGTCACTGTCAGCTTCTGCAACCCTTTCCCCTTCACATATTATGGAGATTAAACCTTTTGGTTGTTCTGCAGAACCTCTTTCAGCCAGAGGACTGGTTTCTATTTCATGGAAGCTCTTGGGGTGGGTGGGACCCAAGGCAAAAGGGACAGGGGCAAAATACCCCAAATACCAGTATATTTTAGCTTGAAGCTCTTGCTGCTAGTAACTAAACATTAGGAGAAAACCATGCAAAACCTGTGAAACCACCAAAAGGTAGGCTGTTGGAGAAAAGGGAGTGGGGCCAGGGGAAGGGGTGTGGTCATCTGGGGGAACCCCGGAGGGCTTGACTGGGACCCCAGGTGGGCTGTATTCAGCTCATGGGCCTGAGGGTCAACACTTCTTTGACAGAGGTTCATAAAATCATGCATGGTGTGGAGAAAGTAGATTCAGGGTTGTTCTGTATCTCTCACAATACTAGAAGTTGAGTTCATCCAATGAAACTGATTGACAGGAGATTCAGGGCAGATGAAAGGGAGATTTCTTCACACACTGCATAATTTATGGAATTCACTGGTGCAAGACGTGGTGTTGGCCACAAGTGGAGATGTCATTAAAAGGAGATTAAGCAAAACCATGGTGAAAAGGCTATATGCAAACTGGTTCAGAGGTAGCATACTTCTGAAGTAGTACTCAGCCAGTTGCTAGGGAGTAACAATGGGAGAGGGCTATTGCCATCATGTCCTGCTTGTGGGCTTTCCATAGATATCTTTTTGGTCACTGTGGGAATCAGGATGCTAGCCTTTGGCTTGATCCAGCTGGTTCTTCTTATGTTCTTATATAATCACAGGCTCCAGGGGTTTTCTCAATGACCATGTCTCAATGTGCCAGGAGTCTTGGAAACTGTCCCATAGTTTCCAAATACAAGTGTTGAGGACTTGCCAACCAGCTTAACTCCAAGTATTCCAGTTCACCTGGTTTGTAGAGTGAATGGTTAGGGGACAATTCTTGACTTTGTTTTCAGTGTTATTAATTAACCTCTGTGGCCAGTTCTGTGTGTCCAAAGTTGTTTGTATTTGCGTTCCTTGAGCAGCAACATACTACACAGAGGGAAAACTTCTTTTGAAAACTGAGGAGAATTTTAAAAAGTACCGTACTTTGTGATATAGCATGGGTTGGTGTTCAAAGGTGGAAAAAAGTCAACAATCCTACTGGGCATGTCCACATTTTGGGTGCACCTAAAACAGATGGTTGGCTCTCAGCCCATAGACCTTGTTTTTAGGACTTTTCAGGACTCATGATGCTCTAAAAATGAAAATGTTTAGATTATATCTCCAATTGTCCATTTTTAGTTTTTATCACCTCTCCCTTAACAGATACTGGAAGTTGCAAACTGTGTGTGTGTTTGGTGTTATGCAGGGCTGGGCTGAAAGTAGATATCCAGATGTTCCAGATGTTCCTGATCATTGGCCTTGTTGACAGAGGCTTCTGGGAGTTGAAGTCCAAAACATCTGGAGATCTACCTTCCTCCCCCCTTATGTTATTGGCAAACAACTACAGAAAACTAGTGGGCTGGTGTCTGAAGGACTCGCTTTGCCCTCCAACTTGTGCCTGAGAGCTGCCCGTTTGCTGCCAGGAAACATCCCTATCACTAGGCAACCATGTTAGCCTTTTGGCAGCTGGAGCTGGATGTTCAGGTGGCTGATGGGGAGCATTTTTTTTCTTCAGCTTAGCACAAGTTCCTGCGATGCTTTGGGACTCAAGTGGGGAGAGGTGTTAAGAAAGCCCCCCACACAATCCTATGCCAGTTTAGACAGGGGAGGAAAGCCCTACAACTCCCATGACTGGCTGGAGAATGCTGGAAGTTGTAGGACTTTTTTTCTGTCTAATCATGCATAGGATTGCATCCTTAAACAATTTGTCCTCTCAATCCCAGGAAGCATGGCAAACATCCATGGAGGGATGCAGATCTATAACAGGAAATGTCTGCACCCTCACCAAACTGCAGTTCTTGAGAGTTGTAGCCACTACACTAAACCATCTATAAAGGCCATGGAAGTAATTAATTTCTTGCTACATAAAACAAAGATGTTGCAGACAATCCTTTGGGAATAGCACTGAGCATCATGGGAATGAAAGGACTACATTTCTTATGGTGCTCTCAGTGTGCTTCACACTATCTTATCTCAATACGTGCCTTCTCTATTTGAAATACATTCCCAGTGCAATATCAGGCTCACCGTTTCCTGATTAGCCAATATCTTAGGCTTCCTGATTAAATAATGTTTGCTGCAAGTGAGAGAGTTTCCAGGGGACGTTTCTGATTTCACCAACTAGTGTGGTCCTTAATAGGTCCTGATTCAATCCTGATTGAAAACAGAACAGAAGTTTTGAAAATAGAAATCTAAATTTAGACTTCTGGGTTAATATTTGGTATTTTAACAAATGTAGAGGGCTTGGCATCTATCTCTGGGAATGCAGTTCAATCAATTCAGAGAAAATAACCCTGAAGGTACAGTATTATTGCTAACTCCGGTAAATTATTTTAAAACACCCCAGTATTGCATCATTCTGTCTGGCACAGTAAGTTTCCGTTTTTCACAAAAAATGGCTCCCCATGTGAAGTGGCTCCACCCCGCCCATGAAATATGAACATATCAAAAAGTAAGGATTATGGGTTGGATGCAACACCAGCAGAATAGATTTCCCCTCCCCTCTGCAGCACCCCGTGTGCCTCCAAATCTTCTCTGGAGGGTTGGGGGAGCTCTCTCTCAAGTTCTGTCCTCAAGGAGAGACAGACGAGTGAATACGTCAGAGTCTGAAAACCATGAGAGTGTGCAAGCAGAAGCCAAGAACACACACACACACACACACACACACACACACACACACACAGACTAATGTCAAGGGAGAGTGGCAGCTGAATGTCAAACACATACAAGTGTCTTGTTGCTGGGAGAGATTTCTGGGGATGGGAGAGAATGTGGAGGGCCCTGGAAAGCATGGGAAGGCACTGCCCCCCACTGCTGGTTGTAGCAGGGTGAAGCCCTGAACTATATACCCATTAACAGTTTGGTGCATTCAAACACCACAGTAGACTGTGGGCCAAACTAGGTGTGACATTAAATGAAAACAGCAAAGGATCTCATGACACCTTAAGACTACCAAATTTATTATTGCATATATGCTTATCTTTACATTTAGCATGCACATTTTTAAATGCAAATAGAATCTCTTACCGGGAGGCATTGATAATTATTAGGATCACAGCAGGTAGGGAAGGGGATATTTAACCTTTTCCTGCCTGCTGCAACCCTGAGGAAAATACCTCCTCTCATGCTGTTACATACTCTCCAATTGCCCAGGGACAATCCCACAAACACTTAAGCCATCACGGCTTCTTACTTTGTTATGCAGAGTCCCGATTTGTTCTGCAGAGCCCAGAATTCCCCTGCCTCCTCCCCCACTTTATTTGGCTTAGCTGCGATTTTGCCCATGGACCCTTTAAGCAGGAAGGAAACAGAAGGAGGGTGTGTGTGTGGGTGTGTGCACGCGCTCCACCTGCTGCTTCTGACCAGGTCCCCTGGTAAGTTAGTAAGACCCATTGAAGACAGGTGCACTTACTCCCGAGTAACTGTGCGTAGGATTGCACTGTTTTGTTTTAACTTAATTCAAGTTAGTTAAATTCTGTAAGATTATTCCAGTTTAAGTGTTTCTTTAAATCTAAATTGTGTGAATAGAACACAAAAAGTGCTTTAAACAGGGGCCTTTCCACAATAACAAACAACAACAAAGCTGTTCAGCCCCTCAAAGTTACTCCTTGAGCTGTAGAGGTGTTGGAGCAAAACGCTGAAGGGGCTCAAAACCCCCAATGTGTCTTTTTGTATTTTCCCCCACCCAAAAGCTCCCCCTCTTCCGCATCTCCTTTTCTTCTCCTCCAACTGCCCTGAAAATGCAGGACCAATCCTGACAATTTTAAAACAAAAAGAAAGAGATTGCCCTGCAAGCACTGACACCCCCCCCATGAAAAACACCAGATATAAACAATTAAGGGTTTAAGTAAGGTTAAAAAAAATATTACAAAAGCCACTTATAACATATTATAAAATAATGTGTAATATAATAATGTAATAATTATAATATATCAGATTTTGTGTGTTTCCTCTAATAACTTTTGTACCTGACCATGCCCTTTGGTTGCCTGGCCATACCCTTGGCCACGCCCTCATGTTGCCTGGCCACACCCTCTTGATCACAACTTCCTGTTGCTTAACCATACCCTTTACAAATTCACATGTGTGTCCCGATTTTCATCTGTGAAATGTTGGAGGGTATGCTGTTATTTGTACTGGGAGAAAATAGCTCATTCTTGCCAGTGGGTGCTTTCCTCCCAATACAAATAGAAATGTCAGAGCAGTATTTTCATCAGAACCACGGCAGGGGAGGAAAGACCTACATCCCCCCACCCAACCTGCTGCAATCCCAGTAATTATCAGCCCCTCCAGCAGATGTTCTTTGTCTTTTTAAACATGGGTATGTTTGCCCCCATGTCTCCTGTCACAGAACTAGCAAAAGATAATCAGCAGAGTCAACTGTTATTATCTTGGAGGGGGGAGGGGGGGAGGAAGCTGATAATGAGTGGGTACATACCAGGAAATAATACTATAGAAATAGGATAGTTTCAGGGGCAGCATACATGCGTTTATCCTATTTTGTCCTCAAATCAGCCCTATGAGTTGATTAGGCACAGAGAGAGAAATGACAATCCCAGGTAGGGATGTGTGAACGAGCAAAACTCCAGCTCAATGAATTTCTCCAAATTCTATCTCAAAGCTTGTTCCGACAGGAGTCTATATCAGGTTCTGAGCTTCTTTTCACATGAAAATCCGTGCATATTTCCATATTTTTCCGGATGTACACGTCAATTGTGCGCATCTTTGAAACGTATGCATTCTGCTCCCATTGGTTAAAGCATATTTCTGCATATTTTTCAAGAAGTATGCATTATTCCATTTGAGCATTTTTCAAATATACACATGCTGTCCAAGAAAGACATTTTTTTTGCTCCATGAATCACATTGCAAGCTTGGAAATGTATGGACTTGGACCGCCGATTGTCTCTGAGTCCATATTCGATCCAGAAGCTGCAAATTGGGTAAACCCTGATCAAAAACAAACTGAAACTAATTTCTCATGCATCCCTATCCCAGGGTTGCATCAGTATGATATGAACTGCAGCTCATCTCTCTAAATGTGGTACACCTTGTTTCATGCTTTGTTTCAAAGTTTAAAGTCCTTGTTCGTTACATTTTCTGTAGATCTTTTTTTTTATTCCAAACATGCATGCGCACACACACACACACAAACACACACGCGCGCACACACACGCGCGCACACACACACACGCACACACACACACACACACTGTATTTACCCGACAAGACTGGTTTGCTCCTATTTAAAAATAATAATAATACACCTTACCAAATTGTGACTTCAAAGAATTTTCTTCCCCCTTTTGCTTCTTTCTGAAACTGGCCAGGAGCCAACATTTGTCAGTTTCACTATATACCGGAAACTTGGATACCCCACTTCCATTTCATGCGGTTCTGCCCGGGGGTGGGGGTGGGGGGGAGAAAGGCTGGAGCTATGCCAAGACCCTCCAGTATGGAGCTCCTGAAGTGCTGCAAAAGTAAGCTGGCTACCTCCCATGAAGGGAAGTTAAAAGCATACTCCTAGGCACGTCTACTCAAAGGTAAACCCCCTTCAGTTCAATGGGATTTACTCCAGGTAAGTGTAGAAGTGCAGCCTACAGTAAGTGAGGGTGCCCTTCACTTAGCTAGACCCCTTCCTATTCCCCCATCCTATTCCCCCAAGAGAATATATTTTTGACGCTTTGGTTCCAAAACCAGCCTTGTATGACTTTTCCTTCAGTCTGCAGTCCACCAAGAATAGTCCCAGTTTGATTAATTTTTAAAATCCTGCTTTGCCGTTCCTCAAAAACAATAGGAATGCAGGACAGTCTTCAGTCTGAGGCATATATACCTTTCACCATATAAACTTCTGTTAGTAAAAGGGTATATGGAAGTGTCTACATCATACAGAACACTTCATCAGACTGATCAAGAAGACTGTTGCAATTTTATGATTTGTAATAATCTAAAGAGTGGCTTGATTGTGTACCAAATTTAACAGGACTGCTGGAATATAATAATTTGCATAATAAAATCCCCTCTTTCATGTGAAATTTTACCTATTTTTATAGATATCAATGTACATGTTTTTAACTACTGGGTTAAAATTCTGTGTATGTAAAATGACAGATTGTGTTTCCACATTTCTCAAGAGCACTTGAACAGGGATTACATGATATCAGTTTAACTCGATCTGATGATTTTTGTTTGTTTGCCTTTTCTGGCATGAAACCTGAAATGGCTTAAGTTCTATTTAAGAATAGTGGAAGAAGTATTTCAGCAATTTGTTTTAACTATTGATATGAAGATTGCTTTGCAGTGTTATGTGTACAATTACACAGTTGAAAGCCAGTGTGGCATAGTGGTGAGAGTGTTGGACTGGGACTAGGGAGATCCAGGTTCTAGTCCCTGCTCGGCCATGAAACTAACCTACCTCACAGGGTTGTTGTGAGGATAAAATGGAGAGGAGGAGGAGGAGGATTATGTAAGCCACCCTGGGTTCCTTGCAGGAAAAAAGGTGGGGTATAAATAATAATAACAACAACAACAACAACAACAAGTCCAAAAGTTATGTATCAGCCATTTTTGTGTAACCAGTAGGGATAGATGAATCAGTCTATTTCCAGTCCATGTCAGTTTTGCACGTGTTCAATCACAACTTTGTTCCTTTCCATTTTCTGCAACAAAATTAAACACGCACACATATTTGTATTTAAATTGTACACATTTCCCTCTAAAATACACATTTATATCTGCATTCTTGAGCCGAGAATTACATCAAAAAAATTCAGAGAAGTGCACATATGAGCATAAGAAGAGCCATGCTGCTTTAGACCAAGGGTCCATCTACTCCAGCATTCTGTTCACACAGTGGCCAACCCAGCTGCCCCACAGGAAACCCACAAGCAGAACATAAGTGCAAAAGCACCCTCCTGCCCATGTTCCCCAACAACATAGGCATACTGAGTCTGATACTGGAGGTAGCATATATCCATGAGGACTAGTAGTTGTTGATAGCCTTATCCTCCATTAATTTGTCCAGTCCCCCTTTAAAGCCTTCCAAATTGGTGGCCATCACTACATTTTATGGAACTGAAGGATAACAGCATTCCGATTCACATATTAGTCCAGAATGTGTGAATTACATTGGTTTTAGAGATGTGAGCAAATGGCCTCTCAAAATTATCTACCCTGTTTGTGGGCAGAGAAATTGGGTGAGTGTGGGGAGGGGACAATTTCACTGCATTTCTCCAGGGGAAGAAGAAATTCTCAACAGTTTCTCACAGGTAGGCCTCATCATTGGCAAGAGTTGTAGCACAGCTAGTGAAGTGCGTGGAGCTCGATCGGGGGGGGCTGGAAGCAGGGCAAACTCGCCCCGCTCACCCCGCTCGACCCCCCCCCCAAGCTTCACACGACTTACCTTTCCCCGGCTCGGCACAAGTCCTCGCGAGAGGAGCCAGGGAAAGGAACTTCCAGGTCCCCAGTGCTTCACTTCCGGGTCCCCAGCGCTGTGTTTTTTACATAAAAAATGGGAAACCACCTTAAAACTTAAGACGCGAGACAGATTGCATGGCGGGGGTGCTCGCCGAACACCAAGCGAGGTGAGCTCAGGGGTAACTACACAACCCTAACACAGCTTCCTTCTTTCTTTGGTAAGGGTTTTTGTTTTGTTTCTGAGCTGCCACTGGAAGTGGCAACAGCATCAGCTGTGTTGGCAGGCTGGCCCCCATTTTGCTTCCACCATGATGCAGGTGTGTGAGCAGGGGGGCAGTGTTGTGTTGAGCTCCAGGGAAGAGGTGGCATTAGTGCTGTGCCTTTCCTCCAATTTCCTGAAAGTTTTCTTCCCGGAAAAAGTTAGTCTGTTGCAGAATCCGCAGGTTGGATTGACAGAAATCCAAACTCATTTGAATCCATTGCGGATTTCTCTGACATCCCTATGACAGCTCCATTGCTCTGCAGCCTCCCTGAGTGCCTGCACTTCCTGATCTGAAAAAGCCCCTATGGGAGGAACTACCTCATGATGTCTTCTCGTCGGCTTTAATGGAAGTGTGGGAAGCCGAGGAGCCTACAGGCTGCTGGAGAGACGACTGCACAATGAAAAACAGGACACTCATACACATTCCTCGGCCACCTCATAAGTAAGGGAAGCACAAGGAACCCAAACCCAACCCATGAGAATTTCTCTGAAATTTTCTTCACCGCTGAATTTCTTTTCGAAAGCAATTTCTTTTCTATCAAACTGAATGAGAATGGATGGGGGGGGGATGTGGGAGAAATTTTCACCACAGCACTAGTTGGTTTGTTTTAAAATGACATGAATGACATTCCCCAGCATTCCTCATAATCAGTCAGGAGAACCCTAACACATCCAGTTGCAGCAGGTCTCTACTGCAGTCAGTACATGAAAACCTGCCATGCTCCCTGCCTCCCTCCTTATTTTTATTTTATTTTAAAAGATTTTTGTTTTTTGTTTAAAAAAAAAAAAACTGGGCAGCTGGCTTGCTACAAAGTGAAATGCTGTCCTCCACCGCCATCTCTACGTGGTTTGAAAAGGATGGTTTTGTGTTTTGCAGCACAGACTCCCACCTTTGTCCTGTACTTAGGTTCTTGGACAAGTTACTTTTCTCTTAGCTTCACCAATTTACCTGCTGGGAAATGAGTGTTTTGTGACCAGCCATGCCCATCCTGGCAGCTATTTTATGAAGGGGCAAGACCACCCACCCTCCGCAAGGCAGCCATGGCACCCATAACACACTCTCAAGAATCCAAATGTGTTCACCAGCCCAAAAAGATTAGAGACCCCTGTCCTCCCTTTCGGAATCCAACCCTAACCTGTTCCACCAGGTTAGGCTTCACCACCTCTGTCTTTTCCAGAGGTGTTTCCATTACTGAACTCCACAAAGTTGATACATGGCCTACCTTTTTTACTTTTTGTTAAACATCATGTGCTGGACATATGCACTAGACCAGAGGCTGCCTTCGGATGGGTTGCCCTTCAGAGCTTTTTTCCTCTCCTGATGTAACATGCACCCTCTACCACAGGGGTGGGCAACTTGTGCCCCCCCCAGATGTTTTGACCTACAACTCCCCTCATCCCTCACCATTGGCTATGCTGGCTAAGGCTGATGGGAGTTGTAGGCCAAAACATCTGGAGGGCCACAAGTTGCCCACCCCTGCTCTACCAGGTACAGTTTACTAGTTCCCCCTCTGTGGGACTGCACAGAGGCCATGGGTGCTTCCAGATGAAGAGGTCCTAGTGCTAACTATTAGAGGGCATTGTGCAGTTATTCCTTCTCCTCTTCCGTAATGGATTTTCTGTGGTAAGGAACGGGGGAAGGCAGAAGAAGTGGTGGGTTGCCAGTTGAAGATGACGATGTCTGACCACCACCACCCTCATAAAACTCTGTGAATGAGGCAGGCTGATGGTGTGTTGAAAGCCTCATCTGGAAGCATCCCATGAAGAAAGGCAAGCTGTTTACCTGCGACAGATGTCCTCTAAGTGGTCATCTGTCCTGTCAGTCACACATCCTGCATGCTTCCCCCACTGCAGTTGCCCCTTTCTTTGGTTGCCATTCCAGAATGGTTATGAAGGAAGGGAGCAGGAAGGCAGTCACCCTGCCCCTCAAAGCACACACAGAAATCTCATTTCAGGGGGGAGGGCCAGTAGCAGAAACTCCTTTCTAAGAGCTCTAGAGCAGGGCTCTCCAACCTTGGGTCCCCAGATGTTGCTGGCCACAGCTCCCAGAATCCCTTGCCATTAGCCATGCTGGCTGGGTATGCTGGGAGCTGTAGGCCAGCAACATCTGGGGACCCAAGGTTGGAGAGCCCTGCTCTAGAGTGTTCCCAAATTAAGGGGGCTGCACAAAAACCAGGAAGAAGACTTTACTTTGTCATCCTTGTTCAGAGAGTGAAGCATTTGAACCAGCTTTTTTGGGGGGGGGGGGATCCTAATACGTAAGTTGGAAATCATGGAAGTTTGAAACATAATGGTATCTTGGCTTCGTTTTATCTCCCTCTGTTTCCAATTCTTTTGCTTTCAAAATCATGTTTTCAGACTTATGTCTACAGTCCTGTGAATGTGTCCAATGGCTGGGATGCTGTTTATATTCTTCTGTTATCGCTGTGTTTTTAATTGTGCTTTAATGCATTTGTTTTATTATTGTTTTAATCCAGTTTTACTTATGATTGTGAGCCTTCTTGAGTGCCATTTTTCTTGGTAGAAAGGCACGGTACAAATGAAATCAAATCAATAAATAGAGCTAGAAAAAAAACTTTTAAAAAAGAAGAAAAGAACAAAAGTGAAAGCAGATATAGTAAGGATTTTAACAATATCCGGGGGGGCTCCTGGAAGCCGTATGTTACCCACCCATCTTTTTAAATGAGAATTGCCAAAAAGCAAACAACATGTTGAAGAATTATCACACACACACACACATACACACACACACACACACACACATTTATTTTTTTTGGAAAACCAAAAACTTTCTTATAGATTCATGTTGTATGGCAATTTTAAAAAATCATGTTGTACCGGTACTGTGCAAATTTTGGAAGAACCAGGATCACTTCCTTGGTGTGTGCTTTGAAAACTATTTCCCTTATTTACAGGGATTATCCACCGTTGCCGTTTTCTGTCAGCAAGGTCTCCAATCTCCAAACTATCTGAAGCATGCAGTGCCCTTTTGCATATGTACAGGCATTTGTTGGTATGATTAAAGCAAGATCTGATATACAGTTCCCTTCCAAGCAGTATCACTGCACATGATTTTCTCTGTCATCGCCTGCCAGTTCCCAGTTAATGTCACTACATAAAGTTTCAATCCTTGTTTGTTTTGTGCCTGTGTGCGTGCATGCATGCTTCTTTAATCTTACTTCAAAAAAAAAATTAAAAAATTGCAGCTTGATATCATTAACCAGATTCTCCGAAGTAATAAAAGTTGAAGTAAATGCCTTTGGTTTCAATAGCAATTTCATCCATTAGTACTGTGGTTTCTCTCTTCTTCCCATCATATGTACCTATAAATTCCAAGCAGAAGGAAGGAAGGCTCTTCATACACAGACTAATGTGTGGCTGCACCAAGACCCATTTTCTTTATTTCTTGCTTGTCCCTCAACTTCCTGGCACTACTATTTGAAATCTTCCTATATTTTTCCCTTCTCTCAGAAATGTGGAATACCCCTCTCTGGGCAGGTTGGTTAAAATGACAGCAACTCCAAAGAAGTAAATAGGAAATCAGATCACTCTCTGTCATAACACGCTGTTCAAAGATTACAAGAGTGCTAAGAAAATGGCCAGGATGAAGGACATTAGAGAATCAGGGCCAGCATCAAGGGTAGGCATGACTGGGCATCTGCCAAGAGCCCGATCACCAGCAGGGGCCCACTGATAAGAGCCCCCTGGAATCGCTTCTTCTCTTCAACATCACAATCTGCCTCTTGCACAGGCCTAGACAATGGCAGTGGTGAGCAGGAGGCAGAGCAGATGCCACTGCCTACTTGATCTCTGGCTCTCTGCCTTTCAAGCAAGCAAGCAAGCAGTAGACAATGATGGGAAAGAGGTGACAATGCCAGTTAGTAGGTAGACTCACTAAGGAGGGGGCCCATCGAGGCCCCCTCAGAAACCTGGAGTCAGCACCGTAACAAGAGTGCTTTCCCCCCCTCCTTCGTCAAATGAGGGTGATGCATGCAGCTTGAGAACGTCTTGTCTTAGATAAATACAGCAATACCTTGGATTGCAAGCATAATTCGTTCCGGAACTGTGCTTGTAATCCAAAACACTCTTATATCAAAGCGAGTCTCTGGCGGGCGTGAGCAGGGCTGATTTCGGCCCGCTCGAGGTGAGCGGTTACATCTCTATGCTACTTGTATTGCAAGACCTTGCTCGTTTATCAAGTCAAAATTTATTTTTAAAAAATTGCTTGTCTTGCAAAATGCTCTCAGAGCAAGTTACTTGCAATCCAAGGTATTACTGTATAGACACAAAGCAAATCAATGGGCCATGTGACTAATGATATGTACACAACAAAAGTGCATACATGTACACACTAATAAACAATGCCAGTTAGACTCACTGAGGGAGGGGGCCCATTGAGGGTGTCTTGTCCAAAAGCCCTCAAAACCTGGAGCTGGCAGGTTGAGGATGCTAACTTTTCTCAACTTCGTGAGATATGATGGGAAGGTCAGTACCGCTTTTACAATGTACTAACTTATACTCACATAAAAAAACACCTCAAAGTGGAATGTGGACTTAGGATAGAATTTAAGATGGCGTATAGTGTTTACTAGCTATTTTCGGTATTTTCAGGGGCATATCTCATTTAAAAAAGCAAAACAGCAGGCATTGACATACATTAAGGCCTATGACTGTTCTTAGGCCTTTCAGAGATTTCTTCCATGAGTGCGGTTGCATTTATTGGATATTTGAGCAGCTAATTGAAGGGGTCCTATAATCAGACTATGATTAGGCATTCATGCGCCATGATGGGAAGTGTAGTATAACTACCACACACAGAGATAAACGTGGCCACCACTACAGTTTGGCTGAAAACTGAATGAACTCTTTTGTTGTTTGGCATTCAGTTCAGTTAGAGAGGCCAAACCTCCAGTCTGGGTCCAGACATCCCTGAGGAAATTTGGAAACAAGTCTAGATCATTCTTTATTCCTTGGTCTTATTTTCTCCCTCTAAACAGACCATTGTTCCTTTCGTATTATGGGAAGAAAACTTGACTAGAAGACTGGTGATGGTGGCTGATGTGGAACAAACAGCTGCAGTGAAATTTCCAAACCCTGAGGGTAGCATTTACAAATTAGCTTCCCCAAGTCTATCCAAATATTAATTTGCCATGTTTGCCCCTTGTGGTTTTGGACAGGCCTGGTTTCTTTTGTGGTTAATTCTCCATTATTGCTTGTCTTCTAAGATTATCTTTATACTTTAAAAGAAAAAGAAAAGGCACCCCTTATTATATTTTCCCACGTTTGCGGCTGCCAGTGGAAGTATCATACAATCTCCTCTCCGTCTTCCTCCTCAGCAACGTTCAGGAAGCTTGTTCAACACAGTCCGAATGCCAAGATGGAAAACTGTCAACCAAATATAGAATGTCTGGACAGCGACTGGCTCCCCTCCCCCACCCGTCTGTGTTTTATGTTTGTCTGCAGTGGCTGGAGTTAAACAGAGCCTGAATGAGAAAGTAATTGCTTTTATTTTTTGACCGGGTTCTGAGGCAGCCTCACCACAATGCCATTTTTAATGTGTGTCTGTGTTTTCTTTTTTCAAAAAGCCAAAGGGGAAACCTTTGAAAAGCTACTTAGTCATCCAGTTAGTGACCATGTACTTCCGAGGGATCCCACTCCTGTCTTTGGCTCTCTCCAGTTTTGTTCTTTGTTTTCAATGGAGATTCATATGTCACCTCCTATAATACAGAATGGAACTCTGACACAGGGGGGACTCTCTGATATGCTTTTCCTTAATTCATTCATCCCCATTACTAACATGTCCACAGAGCCTGGCTTGCTGTGAGGATCCTCTCGGCATGAGCCAGGAGGTGGGTGAGCTCTCTGGAAAGCCACATCAGCCAGAGGAAGTGGCCGGCACAGCTCTTTAAAGAGCCAGTCAGGCCCAAATGCCAGGCACTGTGGGAAGGATGTCCCAGGAGAGCATCTGTACATCCCCACTCTTTTGCCTTTGGCTCAACCTACCACTAAAATGTGGCCCCTGAAAGCTTCTTTGAAATGGAATTTGGCCCTCGGGCTGAGTGAGTTTCTGCCCCCCTGGCATAGACCATTTCCCCCCTCCCACTGGTAAGCTATAGCCAATCCTCAACTAATTGTGTATTTCAGCTGTATCTTCCGAACGCAAGGCATACTGAGACTTCCATGCCTGCAGGACAAGTAAGTTTATTTTTCTATTGTTGTCTTTACTCAACTCATAAAATATCTACAACAACTCTCCCCAACTTGGTGCCCTTTTGGACTACAACTCCCATCACCCCCCAGTCATCATGGCAAATGGTGAGGGGGATAGGAGTTGATGCCCAAAACATCTGGAAGGCACCAGTTTGGGGAAAGCTGATCTACCATGTTTGAATAGCAGCCGGCAAGAGGATACTGGGTGAAATGGAGTGAGGGGTGTTAATACCATTTGCAGAGGATTTATTCAGCCCTAAATGAGCATGTGACGGTTGTTTGAATGTTTTTGTCTTTGTTTTACTGATAAAGTTTATCAATAAAATAATTTTTATTGATAATTGATCATTTTTATTAATAAAACCATTAATAATTTGCTACCACAAGAGATAGTGACGGCCACCATTTTGGATGGCTTTAAAATGGGATTAGACAAATTCATGGAGGATAAGGCTATCAGTGGCTACCCTATGTATGCTACCGCCAGTATTAGAGGCAGTATGCCTCTGTATACCAGTTACTGGGGAACATGAGTGGAAGGATGCTGTTGCACTCATGCCCTGCTTGTGGGCTTCTCACAGGTGGCTGGTTGGCCACTATGTAAACAGATTGCTGGACTGGATAGGCCCTTGGTCTAACATAGCAGGGCTCTTCTTATGTTCTTATGCACACACAAGTGTGAGTTGTAGATAATTTTAAAAGTATGGTTGCCATGTTTACGGTGTAATGTGAATCAAAATATTGAGCTTCCATCAAGCTGCAATTATGTGCCTATTCAATAAAGGGCATTTTGCACTGATTTCACTTTAAAAATAAAAAATAAAAAAACTTCTTTCACATCTTGCTAAATCAGGGGCTCTGTTATCTTGCTTATTACTCTTGGGAGTTGCCAAACTGCAAGTGCTTGCATCAAAGGCATTGAGAATAGGATTCAGTGTATTTGGATGTTTTCCCAAAGATCTGGATTAAGTAATAATTAATTGGAGCACAGCAAAAACATCTCAGTATCTTGCTTGATAAAACAAGAATCTATAAACCTGCTGGTCGTTCTGCAGCTATAAAATGCCTGCTTCCCCACAGAAGATATTTAGAGCTGAAAGATACTGTTATCACAGGACAGCCACATGTTGCAGCTCCGGTTCAGCGATTTCTCTTCAGAATCCCCCCCCCATATATATATATATATATATATATATATATTGGGGGGGGGACTGTTGTACACATATTTCATTATTTCTTTATTTCATTTATGAGTCGCTCTATGGCCAAAGGCCCAAAGCTCACAAGGCGACACATAATGCAAACAAACACATTGGGTTGGATCCAGATTTAGTCATACTTAGAGTAGACCCATTAAAATCAGTGGGACTTAAGTTTTCTATGACTAACGCCCTATTCATTTTAATGGGTCTACTCTGAGTATGACTAAATCTGGATCCAACCCAACAAAATCAGTCACATCACTTAAAAAATAAAAATAAAAGTAGCAAACAACACATTTTAAATGCAGAAGATGAATAACAAGGCAGCACAGAGAAAGGCATTTTTAAAATGCAGCTTTAAAACATATAATGGGGAGTAAAACAAGCAATAAGCAGATAAAGATATAGAAGATATAGATGTAGTTTATAGAGACAAAGAGACAGAGACAGAGATTTTAAGGCCTGAGAGAAGGTCTTTCCCTGGTGCTGGAAAGTCAACAAACCTGGCACCACGCAGACCTCCCTAAGGAAGGGCATTTCACAATTTGGGGGCCACCACAGAAAAGGCCTTCACATGAGTATGTGGAGGCACTCAGGACAGGGCTTTAGATGATGACCTCATGGTACAGGCAGGAGTATATGGGAAGAGGTACTGTGGCCCAAAGCCATTAAGAGCTTTATAAGTTAAAACCAACACTTTGAATTGAGCCTGGAAATGAACTGGAAGCCAGTGGAGATGATACAACACTGGTATAATATAATCGTAATGGCCCGTTCCAGTCAGTATGCTTGCCACCATATTCTGTACTAACTAAATTTTCTGGAATGTCTTCAAAGGTGGCCCCACCTACTATAATGCACTGCAGTAATTTAGACAGGAGGTTACTAGAGCATGGATCATTGATGCCAGGCTATCATGCTGCTTCCAGACAGAGGGGTCCTAGCACTAACAATCAGAAGGCACTGTGAAGTCATTCCATCTTTTCTTTCTTAACAGATTTTCCATGGTAAAAAAGATGGAAGAAGTGATGGGGAAATTACAAGTGGGCAGGGCAGCTGCACATTAAAAGCCTCATCTGGAATCACTCTTCCTTTATTGGTCCTCATCCAGTCCATGTACCTGGGTCTGATGTGTAATGGAAACAGAGTTGCATATCATCAGCATACTGATGACACAGTACTCTAAACTCCCAAGTGACCTCACCCAAACAGCACATAACTCTATCAGATATGGGAGAATATTAAGATAGCATACTATCTCCTTCACAAGCTCAGCCCCATCTACTATTTCTTGTGGGATGTGGTGCTCTGATTTCTAAGCCAGCCCATGTGCTATAGATTGGTGTCTTTCAAGTTATATAGATGCATAAATGCATTACAGAGAGCGCTGCCAACACAAACCTCTCCTGGCTCCAATTCCCATGTTTCGGAAAGACCCGAAGTGGAGTGCAGCGATCTAGTAAAGGCTAATTTACTCCTTTATTAATGAAGGTGGGGGGGGGGATATCCAGGGATTAAAGTGTTGATTGTTCCCTATGCTCACTTTTTTTTTTCCTTTTCGCAATGGATATAGTGTTTTCTCTCTAACCAGAGCAAAAACCAGAAACATCTACAAGATTTTAGTACAGTGTGTCCCACTGGTAGACAAGTTTCACTTTACACAAATGGGGATATGGAGATCCTGTCTTTGCCAGGCAGTGATAAGGATCCAATGGTAAGGATGCTCTGTGGACCCTGTTTTACTTCTTGCCGGACTCCTGCACAGTCTCTGGCACATACATTGCGCATCTCACTTTGCCCCTGGCCAGGCTACAGCAAGATCACTGAGGCTTATGATTCACAGTCTTCCATCCCCACAGTGCAGGCCAGGCCCTACACTGGGAGACGATGTCTTTCAGGCCCGAGGGCCAAATTCAGTTTCGGAGAAGCTCTCAGGGGTGTGTGTGTCACATTCTAGCAGTGGGTAGGGCCAAAGGCAAAAGGGGCCAGCCAAAAATACAAAATAAATACCCCAAATACCCGCGTATTTCAGCTTAAACCTCTTCCTGCCAGTAACGAAGCCTTGGGAGAGGCATTTCAACCTTTTAGAATGGGGTGGGGGAGAGAACTGTACAAAAGGCAAGAAACCAACAAATGATTGGTGGTTGGGGGTGATGTGGAAATTTTAGAGAAAGTAGCCACCTTCAGCTCTCATCCCTGTAGAGTGAAA
The DNA here is from genome assembly GCA_021292165.1 of Shinisaurus crocodilurus. Classification (NCBI taxonomy): domain Eukaryota; kingdom Metazoa; phylum Chordata; class Lepidosauria; order Squamata; family Shinisauridae; genus Shinisaurus; species Shinisaurus crocodilurus. Next base: position 107,316,923 of record CM037877.1, read on the forward strand.
GATGTGGAGTGAAAGTATGTGAAGGATTGTTGAAAGTAAGATAAAGAATCTAAGCCAGAATGTCTGTAGAGCAAAAGTCAACATAACATATGTTTATGTAAATATACCATTCGGAAGCACTCCCTTATAAGGATAGATCATGCATTGTTCCTGTGCTGACAGCATAGAATCTCGTATTGTCCTTTTGTGTGTGTGTGTGTGTGTGTGTGTGTGTGTGTGTGTGTATGACCAGATACCCCAAATAAGGTTACTGGTTTCTTCCAAGAACAGATTCCTTCTTTGCCTGGGTATACGCTCCCCCCCATAAAACCCCAGAGCTGTGTTTCTGAGTTTGTACTTTCCTTGTATCTGTGCTAGGAATTTACCTCTGATCAGACCAATAATAAAGTACTTGGTTTACTAAAGGCAGAGTGGTTTATCTTTCCAGTGGACCTCCAGATCGGACTAGGAGAAATTCCACAACAGGGGAAAGGGGGTGAGGCCAAGGGAAAGGGGCATGGCCACCTAGGAAACCTCGAAAGGCCAGATTTGTCCCCCGGGCCTCAGGTTCCCCATGCCTGGTGCAGGGCCACCAAATGGCAAGGCTTCCATTCAGTTTATATTCAAAGTTTTCATGATGAAGTTGGCCTGTACAGAATGTATAGGCTGGCTAACAGATGCTGGCATTTGACTTAATCTGCTTGCCAATGTGCCAGAGTTAAGTCTGTTATTAGCATTTCCATACTGTTATATAAGTGTAATTAAAAAATGCATTTGTCAGAAATTGTGTTGCCCCATGACAAAAAGGAAGTTACGTGTATGGTTGGTGTGTGAGTGTGTGTGTGTTTTCCAGTTTCATGAATCTCTTGACCCTTTTTGCTGCAACTATATCAAAAAAAGGGGGCAGAAATTCTGAGTCATGAGGAAGAACCAACCGGTTAGACAAGCCAAAATTCCATTGGTGGGTCTCTTAATAAAAAATTGAAATGCCTGCTTTAGACATAGAAGATGCTGCTAATTGGAAAATCTATCAGAGCAGAAGAGTTCTCCACCCAAAGGGAGAGAAAACTTCTAGTCGCTGTGTTCCAATGGTTCTTCCATCTGCTCCTGTCTGGTTGCTTTGATTTCCTCAGCCAGCCGCCAAAATGTTGGCATTTCCCTAGAGAATAGCACTGGATCTGAGAAATAAGTACATCAAATGTAAATATTACCCATTACTTGCCATATTTATAATCACTTCCCCATATTATAAACTCTCTTCTGTGTAATATAACTGGATTTTTACATATGTGTTGGGTTAGGAGGAGGGTTTTTTTTAGTCTGTGTAAACAATTTTTAAAGACAATATTTAGATCTGACACTTTAATACACGAATGCTTTGAAAAAATGTTTGGAAAAATGCATGTTTCTTTCTTTCTTTCTTTCACTATTAGGGCTTACTCTGTGGTGGTGATGGCAGGGAAGAATTTTTACTTCACCACCATTGTGTCTGAAGAATGCTGGCTTCTTTGAGTAAAGAGCCTTCTGCATGCAAGCTCGAAGGGTCAGGATTTAAGAGTCCTCAAACACCCTCTGGGACCAATTTGCATTACATTTTTCAGATAAAATCACCCCTGTAAAAATAACTAGTTGTATCCTACAATTTTGCACAAGTATTCTCAGTGTGTGACATTCCATTGAGTATAATACTACTGGATGTGCGGGTGCGGGCTTCTCAACTTCAGACAGCTTTGAATGATACTCATTACTTTGATCTCTTCCAATCTGGTTTCTGCCCTGGGTACAGGACAGAAGCAGCCTTAGTTGCCCTGGTGGATGACTTGTGCAGAGGACAGTAATGGACAATCCACCTTGTTGGTTCTCCTGGACCTCTCAGCAGCCTTCAGTAACACTGAACATTGGATCCTTCTGGGCTCCCTGGAATGGCATTGGGGGACATGGTGTTATGGTGGCTCCAGCCACTTCTGGTGGGACAAATGCAGATGGTGATCCCGGGGGACATCCATTCTACCTTGTGGCCTTTGACATTTGGGGTGCCTCAGGGTTCCATCTTGTCCCCATTGCTTTGTAATTTCTACATCAGGGGTTGGCACCCTTTTTAGGCAGTGGGCACATTTGGCAATTTGAGAAACTATCCTGGGCACCACCACAAAATGGGAGGCATGACAATGGACAAGTAACATGCACAAAATGCTTGAGCACAAGGCAGAAATGGGTTCTGAGCCCCAACACACTAAACAACTCCTTTGAACCCACAGTTTTCAGCACTAACAAAAAACTATTTCACAGCCATCTCAGTTGCTGGTAAGAATAAGAAAATGTGATGCTGATTGTAAGCCACCTTGGAAAATCTTTTGTTTTGAAAGGCAACATAAAAATCCTTAAATAAATAAATAATAAATAAGATCTACTAATTATTCTTCAAGCTGAAAGGGTGGGGTGTGGGGGAGAGAATATTGTATAAAACCAGTCACAAGGAGAGCTAACCATGCATCTTTAGAAATAATGAGGTTGAAACTCCAATTGTCCTAAGGTTGTTTTTAAAATAAGGCATATGTCCAGGTAAGCAATCTTGATTCCTTGCCTTCTGCTTCTCAATATCAATGCCTTTACTGTATACTGAGACATAGCTTCTAGCTCGTTGCCACAGCAAACAGAAATACACTTACATCTGGGGGGAGTGAGGAAACTGCAGTACTTACAGAGTTTCCATGCAATTTGTAAGATTTGGGAAAGCCCAGAATTGCAACACTCATGGTAAGTTGCAAAAGTTAGCTTCCTGATCTAATGTTGTGCATAGATTATTGTTTCTTGGGGACAACTTCCCACTTAGCACTAGCCCTGATCCAGTATTGAAAGTTCCATAACTTTCAGATGTGATGGAGAAGTGGAGACTTGCTGCTGGGTGGGAACAAAGCTTTCCCAAGTTCTAGCACATGTACCCAGCGTTGCACTGTACATGCAACACAGTTGAATACATGTATGTGCAATTGTCGGACATGATGAGCTACATGCAGATTATGCATTCCTACATGGAAATGCATTCTGCATGCGCTAAGCATAAAGTCCCCTAAGTGGTTTGATCATTGCACCTCAGGCTGTGGCATTTTCAAAGGCCAAGCACTGCATATAAAAGTCTATTGAGAGCCAGTGTGGCGTAGTGGTGAGAGTGTTGGACTGGGACTCGGGAGATCTGGGTTCTAGTCCCCGCTCGGCCATGAAACTCACTGGGTGACTTTGGGCCAGTCACAGACTCTCAGCCTAACCTACCTCACAGGGTTGTTGTGAAGATAAAATGGAGAGGAGGAGGATTATGTAAGTCGGCTTGGGTTCCTTGCAGGAAAAAAGGCGGGGTATAAATATAATAAATAAATAAATATTGGGAAGAAATTTCCTGTGAATCCTGCAAAACCACGTTACTACTACTAAAATTTGGAAATCAACTCTAACATTCTTGTTGAGATGGTATTATTGATACTATCCAACTATATCTTAGATTGGGGTGGGCAGAAGGTAGAGATCTCCATATGCTTTGGACTTCAACTCCCAGCATTCCTAACCATTGGCCATGTTGGCTGGGGCTCCTGGGAGTTGAAGTCCACCCCTGTCTTAGATAGTCCATCCTCACTATGGGTTTGGACATTTTTAGAGTCACCTTGGACCAGATGATATATTTCTGTATGATACTAACCAGGCACATCTTGGGCCTGTGTTCACAATGGCAACATGAATGAAAAAGTATTCTAGGAATGTTCAAAAAGGCTTGCTATGTAAATGGCAATTAATACTGCTAGAACAAAAATAATTGGCAATCTTCCATTCTCCATGACTTAATCTGTGATATGGTCTACATACTTGAATGCTTTTGTAAGCAGTAATAGAACCATGGGGGTTAAATTGATACACTTATAACATTGTTGTCCCTCCTTTCTTCCAAGTGGCACTCATATTACTTAATGATCTGCAGATATTTTGGCTCTGCTGTGCTTCTGAAATGCACGTTTTACCATCAGAGAACCATCCTCTAGGGGTAGATGTGTACATTCCTTTCCATAGTTTTGTTATTATTGTTGTTGCTGTTCATATTCAATATTAGGGAATGACAAAGGGTAAAGAACTTTGCAAAGGGTAAGATCATCTCAGGGGATTTGAGGCTGTGCCTGGGTGGAATCTAACCTTTGTGAATCACTAGAAAGGCATTTGCAATACGTTAAGGGCCAATTGGGGGAAAAAATGGCAATAGCAGAAAGATCCATTTCAAGGATGAATTTAGAACAGGAAAACACATACACAGTTTACATAGTCAGCTCAACAGGTCCCCATTTTCCTACCTTTAGAAAAGGTTTCTTGATGTTTTGGATGCCTTCTTCATGTGCTTGTTTCTGTCCACTGGCAAGCCATACATGGTCAGTGTAGCTGGATCAGAAGCAAGATAAATCTGGACAACAGTATGATTAGGTGGTAAAAGGCAGATAGGACTCAAGATGAAGATTCAAGATTCAAGACAAGTAACACGCTTCAGAAAGGTGCTAACTAAAGGGATGGGGCAGGAGAAACCAACAGGCCAATTCGGGGATGGAGGCACAGGATGAGGCACAGCCAAGTAGCTGTAGACCACCCTCATCCTGCATTCTTCTATGGGGGCTGCTGGGAGCCCGGAGCCCGAGAGAGCAGTGCATTTTGAGGGACCTCAAGGGAGCCTAAAGTTCCTAGAGATGAGGAGATTTCTCCAGTTCCCCAGTTCCATTCCTTTACTTTTCCTCCTGCAGGCCACAGAAATCAGGTCTAAATAATGCAGGAGTTGGGTTGCCTTGGCAGAGGATCTCAGGGTGCAGTATGAACATATAAAGCTACCCTATACCGAACCAGACCATTGGTCCATCTAGCTCAATATTCCAGGGATGTGGAGTCACAGGTCCATGGGCCAAATCCAGCCCACCTGGCATCCGATTCTGGCACTACAGGGATCTGCAGATGGCCACACCCATTTCCCCTCACTGCTGATTGCTTGGTGGTTTCCTGGCTTTTGCATGTGTCCCGCTCCACTCCTATTATGAAAGCTTGAAATGCCTCTGTCTCCTGAGGCTTAGTTACTGGCAGGAAGAGCTTTAAACTAAAATATGCTGGTATTTTTGGCCGCGCCAACCACTGAAATCCCCCCCCCCCCCGAGAGCTTCTCCAAAATGGAATTCGGTCCTTGGGCTGAAAGACATTCAACAACCCTGGTCTACACTGACAGGAGCAGCTTCCTAGGCTTTCAGAAAGGGGTCTTTCTCAGCTGTACCTGGAGATGCCAAGGATTGAATCTGGGACCTTCTGCATGCAAAACATGTGCCCTGCTAGTAAGCTATGGTCCACTCACTGCACCCCACGCAGTACACATGACCTGACTAGATGGCTTTTGGAGTCCCTTCCAAATCTAAGATTCTGTGGTATGAAAACTGAGCAGCAAGTACCTAAAAGGAATGGAACGACTGAAGACAACTCAGCTCAGGTGATGCTATTCTAAGGCCTTATGCTGCCTTTCTGAATTATTGGCTGGGATCCTAAACTCACTTGAACAGAAAGAGTTCTCTAGCTGCCAGAGTGAAGGAACACCCCATTACTCTACATGGAGAGCCGGATGAATGATAAACAAAATGGTGCTTGCCCAAAGGGAATGAAACGGGGACATGCCTCATGACACGTAGATGCATGACACCAGTACACATGAATGACAAATGAGTGTGACTGAAATCCCATCTCATATAAAAAAAAATAATTAAAAAATGCCAGAACTTTCTGTCCTTTCCCATCCCAATTATGCTTTTATATCTTGTCATGCTAACAAAGCATCACTGGATCATATCCATGGCTAATGGAATTTTATTAATTTATCATTTTTATTTACTAATAAAATGACCGCCAAATGGTGGGAATATACCTAAAGTAGCTGTGGTGGGTGTTGTTCACCTCTATCTGTCCACATACATTAATTTTAAAAAATTAATTAATTTTCTTAGTAAAAGAATACACATCTACACATACACACACACACATATACGCACACAAAATACAATTGTATATAAGAAATGTCACACACAGAATAATATGTGCAAATTTCTATTCTTGCATAATACAGCCATATCTCTAACACACAATCGTACCAACATAAAATAATAAAATAACCCAACTATCAAATTTAGTTGATTAGCTCATCTCCAATACTGAACTAAAATATCAATTACCATTGCATTCCCAGTATATTTCACTTGGTTTGTAATAAATAAGCAAGTTTCAAGCATTTAATTAGCAGAGAGCATTTCAGATCCCACTGTTGGAGTGATTGATCTTCATTGTTTTTCCAGTGCGGAGCAATTAGTGCTCTGGCAGCCATGAGAAAACACTTATTCTCTATTTCATGTTCATTCCCAAGTTCTTCAAAATATCCCAAGATGGCTTTTGATAGAATTGTTACATCAATCATACTTTTATTAACAGATGATAGCAAACGGTGTGTATCACATGGTGTGATATCAACCATGGTATCCTTCTGGAGCGGCTGTCTGAGTTGGGAGTTGGGGATACTGCATTGCAGTAGTTCTGCTCCAGCTTGGATGGATGGCTCCAGAAGGTGGTGCTTGGGGAATGTTGCTCAGCCCCGTAGGATTCTCCAGGATGGATGACACGCAGCTCTATTTCTCCTTTTCATCTTCAGCAGGTGAGGCTGTGGATGTGCTAAACCGGTGCCTGTCTGCAACAATGGACTGGATGAGGGCTAACAAACTGAAGCTCAATCCAGCCAAGACCGAGATGCTGTTAGTGGGTGGTTCCTCTGACCGGATGGAGGGAGTTCAACCTGTTCTGGATGGGGTTGCACTCCCCTTGAAGGAGCAGCTCCGTAGCTTGGGGGTGCTCCTTGAGCCATCTTTGTCACTTGAGGCTCAGGTGGGCTCAGAGGCAGAGAGTGCCCTCTACGACTGGTGGTGGCCCAGCTATGCCCCTATCTGGACAGGGATAGCCTGGTTTCAGTAATCTACACTCTGGTAATCTCAAAGCTAGACTACTGCAATGCACTTTACGTGGGGCTGCCCTTGAAGACTGGTCAGAAGCTGCAGCTTGCACAAAATGCAGCAGCCAGACTCGTTACTGGGACCAGAAGGTCTGAACACATAACACCAGTTCTGGCCCGCTTGCACTTGCTGCCTGTATGCTTTCGAGACTGATTCAAGGTGCTGGTCTTATCCTTTAAAGCCCTACATGGCTTGGGACCACAATACTTGATGGAATGCCTCTCCCAACCGCAATCTACCTAGACACTATGTTCAACATCTGGGGCCTTCCTCCGACTGCCACCTCCAAGGGAGGCTCGAAGGGTGGCAACATGGGGGTGGGCCTTTTCTGTGGTAGCCCCCCAACTCTGGAACAAGATCCCCCCTGAGGCCCGCCTGGCGCCAACTCTGCTATCTTTTTGGTGCCAGGTTATGACTGCCCTCTATGTTGAGGCTTTTAACAACTCTAAATAGTGCATGGTGGGGTGGTCATTTTTTTTACTAGTCATGTATTAACTTATCTTGCTATTATTTGTGTCATTTTAAATTTGTTTTTAAACTTTTTATAATGTTTTTATTGTGTATATTTCATATTGTATTGTATTTTTAATTGATTGTTGTAAACCCCCAGAGATCTTCGGCTATTGGGCGGTATAGAAATAAAATTAATAATAATCATCATTATATATATTCTCTATATATAGTAGTAATAGTTGTTATTATTATTATTCCAACAATGGAAGAATGGGATGGGTGAAATTTGTTTCCATCTCAAACTATTCTGAACCACTGGCTCTGGGAGTCAGAGACTGAGTTTGCACAACATGACAACCCATTGTGGGTTTTCATGTTGTGTGAACCCAGACTGATTTCCCCAGGCACGGTGACTTGTGTCTGGGCAACAAGCCACCCCAACAACCCATGGGTTGTTGTAGGGGCTGTTCTACCCACAATTGGTTGTCATGTCATCCGAACCCAGACAATTGACTCCATCCTGGGTAGGGGAATTGGCTAGCAAGCCCCATGGCAAGAGCATCAAAAAATCCTTGCTGCTGTTGCCATGGGGCTACTGGGCAAGTACCAGTGCCAGCCACCCCCGAAGTGCCCAAGCAGCACTTGGGGACAACCTGCACTGGCTTCCCCCTCCTCCACTTCCATGAGTTGTTTTGGACTTGCCACTGCTATTTTTCCCTTTTCTTAGGGTAGAGATCACAAAAGCCAGCTGTCAAAACAGGGATCACAAAAGCTGGCTTGACAGTTGACTTTCACAATCAAAAAAGGTGGGAAGGGGATAAAAGCTGCGGCGAGCCTAAAACGGCTCGTGGAAGTGGCAGGGAGGGCGGGAACAACTCATTCTTCTCACAGTGTCCCCTGGGATACCTGCGGGAGGACTGAGGGGAGAGAAAGGGGGAAGAGGGGGCCAACAACCCACAGTGAGTCTGATCATCTGTCAGGGCTCACCATGGGTTGTCCGCATGACAACCAACCCACCGTGGCTTATTGCCAGGGTGGGTTGTCGTGACGTGTGATCACTTCCATAGACATCTCCCACTCTACGCTTCTGCGGGGTAGATGGTTTCAAACCTTGACATCTCCAGTAAAAGGAATTTCAGCAGACCTGGGAAAGAGCTCTGCTGAGACTTTCAAGAGCTTCTCTGCTTGTCAAAACAGGCAATAATGGGCTAGATCAGGGGTGCAGAAGCTCTGGCCTGCATGCCTAATCTGGACCAACAGGCTCCCGAATCCAGCCCCCAGAGCTTTTCCTGGTCACTCACTACACCCCCTTCGTGACATCACCTGGTTGCCATACCCCCTTGCCTTCGATCGCCTTTGCTTGTTGATCAAGATCACCAACGTGACCTTTCTTCCCCCCACCTTTTTTTAAAAAAACTATTTTTAAACTAATTTTCTTGAGCCATAACATGATCTGAGCTTCAGCAAAGGATTCCGGCAACTTCAGGTGTTTCTGGCGACCTTCGTGAAGTGTCAGAATGCATGGGGGGGATGCAAGTACCCATGACCCCTGAAAGACCCTGGCATTTCCTGACTCCCAGCACTCATATTTCCTGTCTCTCCCACTATGGAGCCACTAAATGGACTGATGCCATATAAGGCAGCTTCATATGTTTAGTATAGGAGATCATGTACCCTTGTGTTGACTGTCAGTTCTCAGAGTTTCAGGGGAGGTGTTTTGTTTTGATTTTGTCAATGACTACATCATGATTATCTGTGGTTTCTCTTTTTTTTATCCCAGTATTATATTGATTGCAAGAGTCACTGTTCAAATCCTTAACAGCCCTATGACTAATGGAGAAAAAGAGAAACATTAACATGAAAAGCAAAAACAAAAAGGAGAGTTTGAATTCCAGTCAAAAAGTGTACAATACCAGAAAATGTTGGATCCACATAAATAACAGCAACAATGTATTAACAAATATCTCACAAATTTGTTTAAATTAATTCAGTCAAATAATATTGTTTCTCTCAAGTCCATTCAGAACCATTACAAATGCATTCAAGAATAAATCTTCCAAATTCATTTTGACTGGAAAATTCTCAATCAGCCATAGTTTAAAAGAAACAACATCCAAAATGGAAAATTACATCATCTGACAATATTTAGGTTAGATAGTTGCAGAAAATGTACAGATGAGCTCTTTATTCCAGCATATATAGAGGACTTCTGTAAGAAGATGCAGCACATTGCTGAGTCATACACTTACATTGCTAATAGTTGCCGACCCGTGCTGTGGTTTATGAGCTTTTTAATATACGGTAAACCTCTGAATATTGCTAGAAGATGCAGTATTAAGTTTTGGATTTTGTTACTTTTTAACTACGGGTGCAAAAGATGACACCTGTCAAAATATGTTTAACAGTTTTAGCGATAAATATATTTGAAATGGACTTGAGAGAACCAGCCATTATTATTTAATGAATTTACTTCCTTTAAACTACTTTGTGAAATAGCATCAATAAATGGTACTGTATTAATATTGTGTGTGCAGCTCCCACCTCTTTCTCTACTAATAATTGTAAAATGGGGTGTTTCTAGATGGAGGGCTTCTAGCGCTACCAATCCAAAGGCATTGTGCAGCTATTCCAACTTTTCCTCCTGAATGCATTTTTTTCTGGTAAGAAAAAAGTTGGAAGAAGCATTGGGAAAACATAGGAGAGTTACAAATGGAAGATGACATCATCTCGACCCCAGGAAGTGAAGGGCAGACAGGAGTGGAGCGCTCTGTTTGGTCTGGTCTCTCTTACACACGTGGATCAGGGCGTACCCAGTCCCATGACAGGCTGTAAAGCAGGAGCCAGAACTGTCAGCCACCTACTAAGCAAAGTTCAAACCTAAAATCTGTTGGGATTAATCTGAAAACATTTTATTTATTTATTTATTTATTTGTTTGTTCGTTCGTTCTTTCGTTCGTAATATTTTTATAAAATAGAACAGTGTAATAGTCCATTACAGGCCAGGGAATGCCCATGTAAACAAGCATGTTTTCAAGAGGCATTTGAAGCTTACCACACTTTCTGCCTCTCGAACCATGCGCGGGTTGGCCAGCATACAAGGCCACTGTTAGCAAACTATACCACATTTATATCTAGGTAACGGGTTAATGCAAATGGAAGCTGAAGTACTATGAGACACAACTCTTCTTCTGTGTTAATCCGTGGGCTTTTGTATCTCATTGTTCACCCTTCCTAACAAACATTATCAAAAAAGGCATAGAACCGGGTGGGTTGAGACTTAAATGGGTCCAGGAAAGTAGAGTTTAAGGATTACACAAGGCACAAAGGCAAAAATGTATTGGGGGGGGGGGGAGGTTAGACAGATGATGATGATGATGATGATGATGATGATGATGATGATGATGATGATCACAAAATGCATTCCCAGTAACATTGTCCCAGCTTAAATTCTGATAGATAAAAAGATTAAGCAAGACAATGCAAGCCACCAAAACACATCCACCTTCCCCCTTAAGCATGGCTTCTGAGGAGTGACGTCCTTTCAGATACACTGGGCAGAATGACAGCTAAACACAACTTGCCCGCTCGATAACAAAGCCTGCATATTTATAGGGATGAAATCTCTTGATGTGGAGCAACCTCGCATTCTCACATGGAACATAGCTAAATGCAGGCATTCCTTTGAAGCGTAGCAGGTACCAGTGGGCTTCGTCTATATGCAGAGGCACGCAGGAATAAATAGGCCAGTTTAAATAAAATCCAATTGTCACACCAACAGTGCAATACTAGGCGCATGCACTTGGAAGTAAGCTGGTCCCTCTATGCATGTGTGAAAGAGCCGACGCACATATAATTCATACCCACATAGACTCTTTCACAAGTTATGCTAAATGGGGAGGAGGAGGGGTTTACTGGAGCACGTAGGCATGCTCTTGCTCACACCTCTCTGTGTGTTGACTGTGTGTTCAGTGTGTGCATACACGCACCAGCACTTGTGGCGGTAAGTGAAAGCTGTTCAGACTGAGGAAAACATTAGATATTACCCTAGGTGATGAATTGCCATTACGGTAATTAGAGTAGCCACTTATGCATTACCACCAAAAAAAAAAAAAAAAAGGACAAAGGAGGACACAGATTTGCATAACGTGTGAGAAATTATTGAGAAAGATGCTTATTTAGAAAGAACTGCTATAATTTAAACAGAAATACAGTATATCTCTCCATAGCAGAGAAGACTGTGACCGGGTGAGCTGTGTGTCTGTGCAGAAAGCCAGTGTGGTATAGCGGTTAGAGCAGTGTTCTCCAACCTTGGGTCCCCAGATGTTTTTGGCCTACTACTCCCAGCATGCCCCAGCCAGCTATGCTATGCAAAAAACATCTGGGGACCCAAGGTTGGAGAACACTGGGCTAGAATGTTGGACTGGGACTCAGGAGACCCAGGTTCTAGTCCCCGCTCAGCCATGAAACTCACTGGGTGACTTTGGGCCAGTCACTGACTCTCATCCTAACCTACCTCACAGGGTTGTTGGTGTGAGGATAAAATGGAGAGGAGGCTCATGTATGTCACCTTGGGCTCCTTGGAGGAAAGGCGGGATATAAATGTAACAATCAAACAAATAAAATTAGCTGTGGATGGGCAACTTCAAGGACCCTGCTGCTCATCCTTCTGAGGGTTCTTTATCTTTAAATTTGACTTTGGATGGACAGCCTTTCAAATAGAGGGCATTTCAAAATTGAGCACTGTCCTCTGTAAAAGAGGACACATGACCATCCTATCTGTTTTGACAACAGATGGCCCTGCCTGGATCCCACTCATTGACCTGTATTACTTTTCTAAATTAACTGTGTGCAACTGATTTATGATTTGATGTCATTATTTCAGTGTTGTGTTGTCAGGAGAGAGAGAGAAAAATCTTCCAAACTTTGGGCTATACCACTGACTGCTGGCAGAAACCTTGGATTATGAATTCCAAGACCCACTTATAGAACAGAGATACCATCTATGTGCCACAGGCGATAGAACAAAAACTTGAGGGTGCAAATCTATTCTGGATCTTGTTGGTTGATAACAAGACAATACATCCAGCCTAAGGTAAGAATTAATCAGCCCCAAGAAGCAATTTAGATACCACACACATTTTCAGCACTGTGATCTTATTAAATTTGCTGGGGGCATGGCAGCTTCAAATCACGTTAGTGCTGCTAATGATAGGGCTTTTTAAAAAAACACACACAACAGCAACACTAAATTAATTAAATAAATTAATGGGGAGAATGGGCAGATAAATTATATGCCATTTCCCACGCCAAATATTTTTTTGCTGTGGTTTCAGCCTTGGCCAAGTACTGAATTTTATCATGAATCCTCAAGTACTAGAGCAGTGTTCTCCAACCTGGGTCCCCAGATGTTTTTGGCCTACAACTCCCAGCATGCCCCAGCCAGCATAGCTGGCTGGGGCATGCTGGGAGTTGTAGGCCAAAAACATCTGGGGACCCAAGGTTGGAGAACACTGTACTAGAGAGAGGCAACTCCATTCATGTCAATGACACCACAGCGCTCTACATCAGGAGTGGGCGGAATGTAGATTTCCAGACGTGGCCAATGGCCAGGAATGCTGGGAGTTGAAGTCCAAAATATCTTCAAAATCTGCTTTTGGCCCTCCCCTGCTCTACATTACTTTGCTGAGCGTGTTCCCCACACCGCAGCCACTGCCCCCACTTATGAACCAAGCTGAGTGTGGCCAAACCTGATGCTTAGAGGATATTATCAGACATTTAACAGATATTATATTACTCCACAAATACTGTGCTTTTAAAAAAAGAGTTTTAATTTTTTTAAAAAAAACTTGTATTTTCAGTTGAAGTATCAACAATAACAAGACTGTTTATCACAAGTCAAATAAGGGTCCTTTGGTTGTCGGTGAAATAATACATCTTTTCCGCATGGGAAGTGATCGTATATACTTTATAGCACTCTTTTCCTAACCATTTTTCCATTTTCAAAGTGGCTTTCGGCATCATTGCTTTTCCTTTGGATTTAATGAAAGGACCCACCCCCCATAATGTCAAACTTTTGCTTGCTTTCCTAACATTGAATGCAAAGATGTCTTTAAACTTCTGTGATTCCAGATCCAGGATCAGTTGAACAAAATGTCAGCACTGAGGGATAAACTACCAGTACATGCTGTTAAATACATAGCATGCAGTTGATCCTCACCGTTTTGTTTACCTTAGGGTAAGTGGGCAGGCCCCCCAATCCATTAGCACCTATTGTGTAAAATAAATCATATACACGTGGAATTTATCTGAACACTCAGTTATGTTAGGAAAGCAGAAACTAGGCAGTGCTTGTAGATAAGGCACATTTGTACATAGCCAAGTCCGCTCAGCTTTCCTAGTAGCAAAATGGACCAATCAGTGCTGTCTCACCTGCAGTGCCTTATAAAAGAGGTGTGCATGCGTCACACAGACAGAGAAACTTTCCATGGAAGTTTCCTCCAACATGTTGCAAATGAACTGAGTGTTCAGATAAATTCCACGTGTATATGGTTTCTTTTCCACACTGTGGCCCTTCTTTCTTTCTTTTTTAGTCCCTGCAGTGTGCATGTGAGTGGAGGGGCAATTTGGGGGGGGGGGAGTGGCTTGGGAGGAAGGTTTAAATCTCCTCTACTCATGTGCAGTGGTCCTGATCCAAATCAGGCCCCTGCACACTTACACTAAGGTAAACAAAATGGCAAGGATCAGCTACATGCTACCGAGTCAGCTATGAGAGATGCTACTAGTACAGTTTGAATTGTTTGGAAGTGAGGTAGTGAGGAACACTTGCACTGTATCAGCTCAGCAGATTATCCACACAGAGGAATGTTTTCACTGTTCTGGGGAAGAGGGGTGGAAAGTGCCCTGTGCTATCCTCCCCTAAATTGGGGGGGCCCTCCCTGCCTTGCATGTTCCCCTGGCTTGCCCACTCACTCCCCAAGATGTGGACTTACCTGGTAGTTGTGGCTGAGTCTGAAAACATGCCCACCATTTTAATTTCACAAAATGTTCCTGAGTTGTCTGAACCCAACTGCACTAACAAGCCATGGCTTGTTAACCACAAACAACCCATGAAGAGAACACATGGTTTGTTATTGGGCTGTGAACTGTAGGTTGTTCACCATGGTTTGTTATCTCGGCTAGGTTCAAACAACACAATAACCCACATTTCAACAACAACCCATGGTTCAACAACAAGCCAAACTCAACCCATACTCAACCCTTGAGTGTGGGTTACCGTGTTGTCTGAACCCAGGCTCTCTCTCCTTCTCTCTGTATTATATATGTCCTTTGTAGGTCTTTTGTAAAGCTAATTGGTCTTGACTGCCCAATCAAATCCAAGCCACCCCAAAATACTTTGCATTACAACTGGGACAGCTCACAACAATATATTGTTGCTGGCAAAATCCATTTCTCCCCCAGCCACTGTGAGGATTGCGACAAAGCTGAGAGGGAACAGGGAAGTCTGAGGGGTGGTGGAGGAAGATGATGTCATCATCTCTGCTAATCAAAAAGTCCCAGTGCTTCGACTCTGTGAGCCCTCCACTACACCAGTGTGGGTGACCTCCCAGCTGCTGCCGCCACCAGATAAGCATGCGGCTGGGGGCAGGATTGGCAAATGGACACCAGTCAGTCCTGGTAGGGTACTTGGACGCCAGCAGCTACCCAAGGATGCTGGGTACTGCTGCTAGCCTGCCGCTTCTGACCGCAATGTACTGTACCGCTTGCCTCCATCCATTATTTCTGAATCATTCTCATTTACTTTTAATGAGAGAGAAGCCTTTTAATTACCCTTTTTCATTAATGCCACACAAAGACATTTATTCCCCTGTGATGTTGCTTGCTTGAATTGTCATTAAGCCTTTGGAAGGGGAAACATTTTTCCTTCATAGCCCACTATGGTTTGGCAGAAGAAGTGACAACCTACTCTTTTCCATCAAAATACCCTTCCCTCTTTTTTACAAACATAGAATAGGTTTTGATACTTAATGCCAAGCAACCCATTGTGTTTATTGTTCCATGTCTTCAGTCTCCATGATATTGTTTTCCAAAGAAAATGCAGTGGTTGGTGCCTTTCAATGTCTAATTGTAACAAAAATGACTTATTTGCTCTGGTTTGTTGGATGGGGGCGCTGGTGTTTTTTTGTGGGGGTTTTGTACTGGCCAAACAGTGGAGAGCCTCTCGGAATGGGAACTATTAGGACACAGTCAATAGAGTCTGTAAACAAAGAGGATCAAATGTCTGGACTTGGGATTCCTCTTACTGAAGATTTGCCTTGCTTACAGTATCATTTTCAGTTTTAAGTACGGCATGATCCCTGCTGTTTTGTTAACCAAACTGTGTAGGAAATACATACCATAAACACACACTAATGCTTTTCCCCACGTTCCAATGAGATGGAAAGGGGAGAGGATTTGCCTTCTGATGACTGAGGATGGAGAGAGTGATCATGGTGGTGTTTTTTTTTAGTTTGTTTCATTATACATTACACAATTTGTCTTGCTTCACAAAACAATGGAGGCTACAATGTATTGTTTGATGTAGCAGAAATCAGATTATAATTTGGATCTTTTATTCTGTCTCCTACTTTTTCATTCACAATGCCTTTAAAATCTTTATAGTCCAATGTTAGACTTTACTTCTGACTGTTTGGAACTAAGCAGGTTGGGTCTACAAATAAGTGGCAACTAGTTTATAGACAAAGCTTTTCACATTTAAACTGTTGTGCATGCAATTGGCTTTTTTCAGGGCTCTGCTACTCCAAGCAAGCATATCCAATAGTAGTAAACCTTTTTAAATGTATAGATGTTCGGATCTCAGAAACCATGATGTGTGTGTTATTAAAAGAAAGAATATGAAGGTGTCTATGCTAGGCTCCACTTCAACAGTCCTTTTAAAATAACTGATTTTAAAAAATTTGATCAGACATACCATATTTTGTACTAATCTGTTTTATACCTGAGACAAAGTTAGGGATTTTTTTAAAAAAAATCTAAAATCATGTTTCAGAATTAAAATAGGAGTGATGGTATCTGACTTCCACTTTGTTTTTTTCCTAATCTTAACAGTCAGGGTATCTTGACCATATTGATCCTACAGAATGAAAACGTATATACTCAACTATAAGTCGGCCCTAACATAAATCAAGGCCCCTAATTTCACCCCCCAAAACTGGGAAAACTTATTGCCCCCAATATAAGTCTAGGGTGGGAAATGTACGAGGGGAGACTCCCGCCGCCACCCCCAGACACCCCCATACCTGCACCCACTGCCGCCGAAGACCCGCCACTGCCAAAGACCCCCCAGGACCCCCGCCGCCACCCCCAGACACCCCCAGACACCCCCACGCCACCCCCAAACACCCCCATGCCACCCCAGACACCCCACCCACACCCCCGTACCTGCACCCGCCGCTGCTGAAGCCCCTCCCCCACCGAAGCCGCGCTGCGCCGCAGCCCCCCAGACACCCTCATGCCACCCCCAAACACCCCCACGCCACCCCCAGACACCCCCACGCCACCCCAGACACCCCCACCCACCCCCGTACCTGCACCTGCTGCCGCCGAAGCCCCTCCCCCGCCGAAGCCGCAACGTGCCGCAGCCCCCCAGACACATCCACGCCACCCCCAAACACCCCCACGCCACCCCCAGACACCCCCACGCCACCCCAGACACCCCACCCACACCCCCGTACCTGCACCCGCCGCTGCCGAAGCCCCTCCCCGCCGAAGCCGTGCCACGCCGAAGCCCCCCAGACACCCTCATGCCACCCCCAAACACCCCCACGCCACCCCGACACCCCCACGCCACCCCAGGCACCCCACCCACACCCCCGTACCTGCACCCGCCGCCGCCGAAGCCCCTCCCCCGCCGAAGCCGCGCCACGCCGCAGCCCCCCAGACACCCCCATGCCACCCCCAAACACCCCCACGCCACCCCCAGACACCCCCACGCCACCCCAGACACCCCCACGCCACCCACACCCCCGTACCTGCACCCGCCGCTGCCGAAGCCCCTCCCCCACCGAAGCCGCGCTGCGCCGCAGCCCCCCAGACACCCTCATGCCACCCCCAAACACCCCCACGCCACCCCCAGACACCCCCATGCCACCCCAGACACCCCCACCCACCCCCGTACCTGCACCTGCTGCCGCCGAAGCCACGCCGGGGCTTCGGCGGCGGAAGTTGGCGGTGGAAGTTGGCAGCAGTGGGGCTTCGGCGGCGGGAGCAGGTACGGTGACGGGGGGTGGCGGGGGGGTGTCTGGGGGTGTCTGGGGGTGTTTGGGGGGGGCTGCGGCGCGGCGCGGCTTCGGCGGGGAAGGGGCTTCGGCGGCGGCGGGTGCAGGTACGGGGGTGTGGGTGGGGTGTCTGGGGTGGTGTGGGGGTTTGGGGGTGGCGTGGGGGTGTTTGGGGGTGGCGTGGGGGTGTCTGGGGAAGCTGCGGCGCGGCGCGGCTTCAGCGGGGGAGGGGCTTCAGCGGGAGCGAGGCTTCGGCGGCAGGGAGGCTTTTCGGTGGCAACGGGGCTTCGGTGGCGGGTGCAGGTAGGGTGGCGTGGGGGGTGTCTGGGGTGGCGTGGGGGTGTCTGGGGGTAGCATGGGGGTGTTTGGGGGTGGCATGGGGGTGTCTGGGGGGGCTGCGGCACGGCGCGGCTTCGGCGGGGGAGGGGCTTCAGCGGCAGCGGGTGCAGGTACGGGGGTGTGGGTGGGGTGTCTGGGGGTGGCGGCAGGGGTCCTGGGGGTGGAGGGGGGTGCCTGGCGGTGCCTTGCGGTGGCGGCGGGAGTCCTGGGGGGGTGCTGACCCACGTATAAGTCGAGGGGGCATTTTTCAGCACAAAAAATGTGCTGAAAAACTAGACTTATATTTGAGTATATACGGTATCTTTTTTGGACCAAGTTCTTTAAAAAATGAGCTACACTTTGTGCTTAACTGTGCATAGTTAAGGTGTGTGTGTGTGTGTGTGTGACTTTTGGCTGAACTTTGTTATCTTGCCAATTAAGTGAGAACCACTGAGCCCAAGGTAACATGACAGAGCAGTGGTAAGAAAAGAGGGTAAGAAACAGCAAAGGAGGGGGAAGCTGGGCAGCAAAAAAATGGTAGTGATTTGGTGAAAGGAATCGGGTGGCCATGTGTCCTCTTTTATAGAGGACTGTCCTCTATTCGAAGGGTGGTCCTGTCAAATTCCAGTTGAAAGATAAAATACCATCAGAAATGTTGTCCCTCAACAGTGCCTGGATGGCAGACTGCACAGGTACGCACACAGGTGACCTGGTCACCATCTTCTGCACTATGCTGAGATGTACTGTATTTCTATTAAAATTAAAATAATTATTTCTAAATTTGCATCTATACATATAAATGACTGCATGCAAGTTTTATTCAAACAGGTGTCTTCTTTCTAGGTGATGCATTTCCTTTTCTTTGGCAATTCATAAGTAGCCATCCTAGAAACAAATTGAGGTCAAGTATGCGGATGTTTGAGAACCATGGATCCACAGCATTGTACCATTTGTAGAAAGCAGGAAGGATTAAGGTGCATAGTGCTTCTACGTCCCCAAATACCAGCAAGATCTGCTCAGCTGCCAGTGGAGCTTCTGCTGGTGCTCCATGGCTTTGAAACTTTCCCTCCCACAGCAGCCCTTATGTTCCCTCAAAGTGACATTGTAAAGATGAGGGAACTTCAAGAGCAGCCTACAATGCAGCACACAGACCTGAATAGGAACAAGATGATTGGAGGGACCTGGTGCACATCTGGAAACATTTGGGCCTTTTTGGATTGCAGACTACAGTAATACCTTGGATTGCAAGCATAATTCGTTCCAGAACCATGCTTGTAATCCAAAACACTCTTATATCAAAGCGAGTCTCTGGCGGGCGTGAGTGGGGCCGATTTCGGCCCGCTACGCCCGCTCAAGGCGAGCGGTTACATCCCTATGCTTGTATTGCAAGACGTCGCTTGTTTATCAAGTCAAAATCTATTTTAAAAAATTGCTTGTCTTGCAAAACGCTCTCAGACCAAGTTACTTGCAATCCAAGGTATTACTGTATATGTTTGGTTGAAGAACATGCTATCTGTCCTGTAAATGGAAATTGGGAGAGGAAATGCCTATGTCTATGTGTGAAAGAGTGGAGTGGGTGATCCATGAATAGGCGTCTTGAATTCAGAGGAGGCCCTACCATGAGGTAAGGTGAGGTGCCCCTCCTCAGGAGGCAGATTTTGATCACCATGAAGGACAGCAGAACAGGAGATAGACAGATCTGACTACTGGACATACAGTAATACCTTGGATTACAAGTAACTTGGTTTGAGAGCGTTTTGCAAGACAAGCACATTTTTAAATATTTATTTTATTTTATTTGACTTGATATACAAGCGACGTCTTGCAATACAAGTACTGTAGTACAGCTTAAATTAAAAATCTCTGTACAAATTTTTTTGGGAGGATTTCGTTTTGATATAAGAGTGTTTTGGATTACAAGCATGTTTCCAGAACGAATTATGCTCTCAATCCAAGGCATGACTGTATATGATCCCCCTGGAGGAACAATTTGTGCTCTTGTGTAGCTCCTGTTCTTTTCAGTGGCCCTTATGAAAGAGCACTTTGCATCAGGGACAAGTCCTAGCTTGAAATGATGTCAGGAATATTTTACTTACTCAGCCAACATGAGGACTTAGGAAAGAACAGCAAGTCTCCATCTTTCAGTCTCCTGCTTCACGGACTCCATATACTCCTCCACCAAAAGGAGCTGGATCTTTCAGTTCCAATGACAGACAAAAATCAGGGCCCACCAGCTCTGATGCCTGAGCTGGGTGTTTCTTACTGGATGGCAGGCAGCTATGAGCCACCCTTCTAAACTTCCTAGAATGCCCTGGAATGCCCAATAAAGTATTGCTCCAGGGAATTATGGGAAATTGATAATGGGAACCACCTGGTGTCAATCAAAGGGGCTATTGCCTGACATTAATCAGAGTCCCATTGTTGCTGGATAAATGTATTAGGGGTGCACAAGAAGAAGAGAAGGCACTACATTGAGGACTCCTCTGAAGCCAGCCCTGAGCTGCAAGATAATACCCAACCTAGGTGACTTACAGAGAGTATCTTTGCTGAAAAGGAGGGGAGTATATTACCTGTGCACATGGTAGTTTTATGAGAAAGGCTGTGTGCATGCTATGATTCCACAGGAGGAGTGCAGAAAAAATGCAGAATGTAGTACTGGGTATAAATCTGAGAATCTCCGTTTTCATTTTTAAAAGAAAGCAAGTTTCTAGCCCTTATGACTGCAAACCTAGGCTTAAATCCAATGTACCGTTAGTGAAATAAATTGCTGCGCTAGTGGAGCTCCACTGCCTTTTCCCATTGTGCAAGCAGTTGTGGAAGCGGAACTCGGGTTGGATTCTCCCCTTGCACACAGTTTGGAACTTGGTTGTCTGCTAGCACAACATCTATTATGCTAGTGGATATGCACAGATGGGGCACAGCTAGTGGATATGCGCAGATATTATGCACAGCTGGATACAACCCATATACTTATATTTGTGGGACAATATCTGACATGTCCGAGAGGTCCTAATAATTCTTTCTGGTGACCGAGAGCCATTGCTTCAGTGCCCTGCATAGTTCCTTCCTTGCACCTCCCCATGATTGGCAAAATCAAAATTGAGCAAATAGTAATCACTGCAGTATTTTGCAAAGTAGGAAATACTGTGCACATTTGCCCAACTTGCATAATGTATATAGATTGCAGAATCTGACTTTTCTTGCCAAAGAACACAGATTACTTAATTGCTAGGTTTCAGTTGATGTTTTCCAAGTGGAGAGTGGACACAACCAATGTTCATGAGTGTAAGATGGTTTGCATGTGCTTGAAAAATAAGTGTGTGAAGGGGCATCAATTACCATATATTAAAATACCAAGCACTATTTCATAGCAAGTCAAAGCTGGTACATAGTAATGTTGAGTTGTTTCCTACTGCTGCAGCTGTAAAGGTCACATTTGCCAATATTTATTTTGCTATCACTTATGTACATCTTGTGCCTTGAGTATTTGAGCTTCTGTTTGTATATTTGTACAGTATCTGCTACCACTCAACCCTCATGCTCAGCATGATCAAAAGTATCACAGAACCAACATGGAAAATAAAATACTTGAGGTTTTATGGAGAAATTTCACATTCTGTTCTGACATAGATTTTTAAGTGTAATTCTGCTCAATTGAATATATATATATACATATATATATATATATATAGAGAGAGAGAGAGAGAGAGAGATGCTTTCAATATAATGCACAATAAAGTAATGAATATATTGCCAGCTCTAGCTGTGGTTGTTGAGGTTAGTACTTTCTTCAGTTAAATGTCTTTGGAAAACCAAACACTTTAAAGCATGAAATAATTTGATTTATCTACTGCAGGGGTGGGTAGTCTTCAGGCTTGTGGGATCCCCTTTGGTTTTTACTAGAATGCCAAAGTCTACTAACTGGAGCCAAGTGCAAACTAGGGGCTCGGGTTGGGCAGAGGCAGATAACAATGGTGGACTGGGGCAGACCCAATTACCTTCTGCCCACTGGGATGGCCTACATATAAAAGTTCAAGTCTGCATTGAGTTACTGCAGATCAGGGATTGTACAAGACTAATTTGGAGGGAGGGAGCCTTTTTGTTGTTGCTGTTGTCCCTTGCCGATCCCCTGCAAATTATCCCAGGAATCTTCCAGTAGATCCTGATCTACCATCTGCCCACCTCTGATCTACAGGGCAATCCTTCCCTTGGGGAGGTGGGAGATTCCATGACAGAACAACCGTAACATCCATAGCCCTAAGGCTGGTGTAGTTTTGGACTAATATCCTGGTCATGTCGGGGGAATAAGGGACTGGATTTTGCAGATGCATGGCTGCCCCAGCACGCCCCTGGAAAGCCCAGCTTTGCCACCCAAACCCAGTGGAACACTGCTGGTGGGACATCAGAACATACCAGGGAGCTTCCAGTGATGCAGCTGTCATCCCACTGGTGGATCACCCTCTCTGCCAGTAGAGCAGCACTTACGCCACTTCCAAGGGCCCCTCAACTGGCCTCCCAGCAAATCTAGGAACTTTGAAGTTGAATTCTGCCCTCAGCCTGAAAGAGGTTGGACACCCCTGCACTATGCTCTTACTACAATGGGGAATATCTACTGCTCAAATAGGGAAATTAACTCAAACACTCATTTGGAGTCCAAAAACATGAGCTTTAATTTTGTACTCAAAAACACGCACATGCACATTAATTTCAGACACATGGCTGCTGATTAGTACCATGGGTCCGTCTACCAGTTCTAATAGACCCTACTCAGGAGACAGAAAAATTAGCATTTACCAAATAAGGAGCTGAATGTGGTGCTATGGGAATGGCAGGGATGGGGACTCGGACTCCAGGGCTCGACTCGTGAGTCGGACTGAGTCCCCCCTCTGACTCGAGTCAGACTCGAGTCCCAATATTTTTAATGGGACTCGAGACTCAACTCGGGACTCGAGACCAAGGACTCGTGTTCCAAAATTGTGTTCCTCAAATGCAACATGGATAGGTTTTAGGAAGTACAGCAAGTTTATTTTTTAAAATCATTTTCCTAAAATGCAACCTTTCAGACATTTTGGGTTTGGCTGCCTCTGCCTGCCTGTTTGGGGTTCCCAGCCTCCTCTGCCTGCCTGGTCTCTTCTTAACCAGTTCCACAGTTTGAATTGTCCAAGACAAAGGCCTCTGCCTGCCTGCTTTGGGGTTCCCTGCCTCCTCTGCCTGTCTGGTAATTTTGGGTTTGTCTGCCTGGTCTGTTCTTGCCAAAATCAGTTACAGAGTTTTGAAATAAAAAGGCACACTTGTGCCTAGAATTTATTTAAGCCACACATCTGAAATAGCCTTATTTTGTTGGGGAAAACCCCCATTGATTTTAATAGGGACTCGTGGAGTCAGCTTTGGGAGTGACTCGTGACTCGTGACTCATGAGTCACCATTTTGGACCAAGGACTCGGACTCGAGACTCGGGTCCAAAGACTCGTGACTCGACTCGTGACTTGAGACCAAGGACTCTTCAACATCCCTGGGGAATGGTGGAACAGGAGACTGGAAGGCTAAAGGAAGCTTGGGTGCTGGTGAAATTGGTGGATGCTGGGCTCAGAAATGGATAGATTTAGGGGAAAAGGAAAATAAGAAAGGCAGGAGCAGTTATAATTTCTGGACGTCAGAGGACTGGGAACTCAAAGGACTTCACTTCCTGGTTGGTTGCTGAAAATTAGAATAACACTGTGGGCACAGACTACCCTTGGGTTCACTATTAGTAAGATTAGTATGATAGTGAGAAAATAAAGAGAGTCAAGCCAAGCTGGGACAGGACAACACTTCTAACCTCCCATTGATTTTGATAGGAGAGTGAAGTGTGTGTTTAAATCTCTCCTGCTGAAGTCGACGGGACTTGAAGTGCTTAATTTTGGCTGGATTGTGCCTTTGCTTTTTAAGGATATCTGTTAAGTTGTGCTTTTAAAGATTGTCGGCTCTGTCTTCAATAAAAACGGGGGAAGAAAAGTGGAACTACTAATTTAGTTCCTTTAAAAGGCATCTATTTTCATGCACATTAAATCCATCTGTCTCTGAAATGTAGGCCTTTCTTCAGTATGCAATTTGATAAAACACAAAAGAAAAGCCATTGAGCCCTAAGCAGAAATAGTGAGACAACAGCTCAGAAGCTCACTCAGTATGGCGAGAGAAACCCGGGAAGGAAGGAGGGAGAACAACTGTATATTTGGAATATGCAAAGGTTAAAAATACATTATCCACAACTGAGGTTGACTCAATCTGTCCTTTAGTAACGGCTACCAAAAAATAAGGGGGGAGAAATAATATATGCAGAATAAACTCTGCATAGCCATGGCAACTGTTTGTTATCAAATCACAGTGGAGCTAAACTCTTAGGCAGTGCTGGCTCCTGGTTTTTGAGGGCCACTGGGCAAGGCCCCCTCAATGTCCCCCCTTCCTTTAGTGAGCCTACCTTCTCTCCGCCGTTGTCACCAGCTGCTATTGCTCCACATCCTCTTTCTCATCATTGCCACCACTTGCTTGCTTGACAGGCAAGGAGCCGGTGAGCAAGTAGGCCGTAGCATCTGCTGCTGCTCCTCCGCACTACCACCGTTGTCTGGGCCGGAGCAAGAGGCAGGTAAACAAACAGGTTGCAGTGGTGACGAGGAAGAGCAATTCCAGGGGGGCTCTTGTTAGTGGGCCCCTGCTGGGGTTTGCGTCCTCGGCAGGTGCCCAACCATGACCACCTTTGATGCTGGCCCTGCCCCGAGCTCGCAATACAGCTCTTTCCCATTTCAGCCTTGCTCCAGATTGCTGGTGTGGGAAAGGCCTACGACAAGGATCTCCTCCTCACATGATCTAAGGCAGTGTTCTCCAAGCTGGCTTAGAGAACCAGCTAAGTTGGGAGTTGAAGGCCAAAAACATCTGGGGACCCAAGGTTGGAGAGCACTGATCTAAAGCAAGGATGTCAACCTTCCTTCAGCCCATGGGCCAAATTCAATTTCAGAGAAGCTCTCACGAGCCACATTCCAGGGGTGGGCGGGGCAGAAGGCAAAGGGGGTGGGGCCAAAAGCAAAAGGGGTGGGGATGAAAATACCAGCGTATTTTAGCTTAATGCTCTTCCTGCCAGTATCTCAGCCTTTCAATGTTTTAGAAGAGGGGTCATGCAAAAGACAGGAAACAGTCAGTAGCTGTGGGGAAGGGGTGAGACAGGGCAGCAGCACTCGGGGCCACTTGGAACAAATAAAAATCACAAAATAACCGCTTAGAGATTTTATTATATTAAGCGGTATAATAATGATGATGATGATGATGATGATGATGATGATGATGATGATAATCCTCCTCCTCACTGGGTGACTTTGGACAAGTCACTGACTCTCAGCCTAACCTACCTCACAGGGTTGTTGTGAGGATAAAATGGAGAGGAGGAGGACTATGTAAGCCGCCTTGGGTTCCTTGCAGGAAAAAAGGCGGGATATAAATATAATAAATAAATAAATAAATAAATAAATATGCCGCTTAGTATAATACATTTAAATTGGGCTCGGATATGCACTGGCAGCCAACGCAGCTGGTGCGATATTGGTGTCACATGAACCGATTACCGATCCCTCCAGGCAGCCGGATTCTGTATCAGGGCAGAAAAATACAATATAACGGACGCAGGCTTAATGGATAAATACCAGCTCTTCAGATAAAAACAAATGTTACCAGAGGAACAGGGGATCTAGAAATTAAGAGAGGTGGGATGATTTGAGAGAAGCTTCATTTCCCATGCTGTACGATGCACTCGTATTTCTTTTGTAGCACTGTGGTTCAAAGAAGTACTTCCAGGTTTTTTTAACAATATAAAACCACCACAAACACTCTATACCAGAAGCAAGTCAGTTCAGTGTAGTACACATCACCTTTTACAGACTGCATTCATATATATCTCAAATAAAAGCATCTTCTTCTTCTTCTTCGTCATCATCATCATCATCATCATCATCATCATCATCATCATCTACCTCCATCTTATGCCACTCCAGCACTGTATTCATTCAGCTTCAGAATGGGCATAATGTTCATACTCATGGAGCCCAACTAACTTTAATGCAGTACCCCACCACATATAGCTAAATGCACTATCAAAGGCTTAAGATGGATAACTAGAGCTGAAGTCTCCAACGAGGTGCTGCTGGGCAGCAATGTGCCCATGGACAGATCTCTCAGCACCCACCAGGCTCCCTGCCACTTCTGATTTTTTAATCATCATCATCATCATCATCATCATCATCATCATCATCGTCGTGGTTATTTAACCAGGAGGCTGGCATGTTGAAAAGTGCTGGTCTCTGGGAAATGGGTGTTTTGTGACTGGCCATGGCCACCATGGCAGCCATTTTATGAAAGTGCCCAAGACACTCTTTCAAAATGCAATATGTGCCCACTGACACAGAAAGATTGGTGATCCCTGTGCTAGAGCTATCATAATAATAACAAACTTTTTTAAAAAAAATTATCAGTTACCAAGTAATAGGTCTTAGCAAGTTTAGCAAAACGCATTAAGCTTAGCAAGCAAATAAGGTTTCTCCCATCTTTCCGTAAAAAGGTTGCTAATTAGATGGCTTTCTGTTGCCAAGTAAGGAATATATAAACAAATAACAGAAACCTACTTGGCCCTCTCCATGCATATTTCCCCCCCCTACAGACAACCCTAGTTTTCTCCTGTTACAGTGTGGTGTGGAATACCTAACTTTTAGGATTTGGATGTGTGAAGTCCACATTCAAATTGCTGCACAGTTATCATTCCATCTAGGGTTGCTTATAGATTTCATAGATCATAGAGTTGGAGGGAGCCTACAAGGCCATCGAGTCCAACCCCCTGCTCAATGCAGGAAACTAGAGGAGGGGGTCTCCCATCCAAGTGATAACCAGGCCTGACCCTGCTCAGCTTTCCACACTCAGACAAACTGAGCCAGCATAAGCCACAGGCCTGTATATTCCACGCTAGCCCAGAATTTCTCCAGAATCTGCAGTATCTGGATTATCTCTAATAACTGTGTGCATGGATACTGCACCTTTGAGGAGTCTTGTGGGAGGAATGGCCCGTGAGGGATGTTCTACCATTCTCTGGTTGCACTGCCACGACACATTGTGCAATGGGATCCCATTACTTTAAAACAGCCAGAATACACCGTGGGTGCAGCAATCAAATAGTTCCCTTGGGACACTCCATCACAAGTGTGGTAAGAAAAATTTTAATAACTTTTATGTTTTTCATTTCCCCTGGTTTCCATCGCACATAGAACACTTGCTTGTCAGTTGAAAGGGAACGGCTAATTATTCAGATGACACTTGTCTCTTGTCGTTCTTCAGTGCTATCCCTGCGAGAGGGAAAAAAGTCCCCAGGGTCTTTCCCTCAGGGCAGAACTAACTAACTATTACAAAGAACATGGGACTGCCACCGAAAACAGCAGCCCCGTGTTGCATTTCTCCCACACACAGACATGCCCACACTCTGTAACATCTCATTCTCCTTGCTCTGCATTCTGATGTTCTGCTTACCCTGCCCCTGTTCCTTATCGTTCACTGTCACGTGTGGTGATTGTGAGGGGTGGGAAAGGTGAAACGTGCATCATGATGATGTCAGGACGTGGAGTAAGTAGAAGTAGATGGTACAGAAGCTGGAGAGAGGAACTCGGGCTACCATTTCCACTGGCAGCCTCATCTTCCACCCTCACAGACCGCAGGATTACAGCAGCGCATGCAGAGCAGCGGGCACATTGTACAGAAACCTAGATTAGTCCAACGGTCAAACTAGACATGACGGGCCAGCCACATAAACAGTGCTCTGCACTCTACAGTGAGCTCACAGAGGAAGGCAGCAAAGCCAGGCTCCCCTCCCATTAGGCCACAGTTTCTTTAAGCCAGGGGTGGGCAACCTGTGCCCTGCTGTTGTCGTCAGACTCCAACTCCCATCAGCCCCAGCCAGCTTGGCCAATAGTCAGGCATGATGGGAATTGGAGTCAAGCAACATCTGTTAGGTCACAGGTTCTCCACTCCTGCTTTAAGCAATTTTCACTCTGCCCAGCTCTCGCCCCAGATCAGAACTGGACTGAGGGAACTGCTTAGAGTAGTAAAACGGAGCGAGATGAGGCAAGAATGGGTTTCACTTCCCCTCCCCATGTAATCCTGTTCATGTAAAGCAGGACTGGGCAACGTCTGGGGATCAAGGGTCCACAATGCCCCCCCAGACCCCACCGGGGGCCGCACCTCAATCCTCCGTCTCCCCGCCATCAAATTTGCCACCAAAACATGGAATCAGAGCGGGGGGGGAGCAGTGTTGTTGTTTTTCTTGAAAGCAAGGCACACGGGGAGCACACATTGTGCTTGGAAGGGACATCACACTCCCGGGAGGCTTCTGGTAGCACAAATCTGCTTCAAAACCAAGCCTGCGCTGCCCATGCAGCTTGTTTTAAAGAAAAAAAATGCCGTTTTCTTGCCACTGTTGCCACAGCAGCCAATTTGAAGGCGGCGGGGGGGGGGGGGGACGATGACAAAAAAGGGCCGAGGGGTGCATTTTGCCTGCATGCTGCGTGCCTATCTCTGATGTAAAGAATATTTGTTTTGTTTATTATTAAATTGTATATATCGCTTTCCACAAAGGACAAGGTATCAAAGCAGTGAACATAAAATACAATGGTGTAAATACAACAATAAATATACGGTAACAATAAAAAACAACACAATACAAATTAACCAGCAATAAAACCGCACACTCTCCTGTGTGCTGCAAACCATAGCTGGCTTGGTCACACTTCAGGGAAAGCCTGTGTATACAGATGAGTGTGGATAAGATGTCTGAACATCAGAAGTGTTTGTATGCAAACAGGGCAAATGTGTTCTCAGCTATCCCGACCTGTCTAGTTTGGCCTTAAAAGCAGATATTTAAGCCCCAAACCCAGATACTTAGGGCGCAATCCTATGTAAGTTTAGACAGAAAGAAAGGCTATTCTGGCAGGGGCATTCTGGGAGTTGTAGGCCTTTTTTTCTGTCTAAACTTGCTTAGGATTGCACCTATAAAGAAGCTAAACTCTTGCATGACATATTTTGGGTTTGGACAAACATCAAGGTTCCCTTCTACAGCATACGTTGAAAAAAAAGTAACACTGGGAACACCAGAACCTGCCATATTCCACACCAGACCCTCGGTCCATGTAGCTCAGTTTTGTCTACAGTGATGGACAGCAACTCTCCGGGGTTTTCAGACATGAGGCTTTCCAGTTTTTGAAGATGCCAAGGATTGAGCCTAGGACCTTTTGCATGCGAAGCATGGGCTCCACTGCTGAGCAACAGCCCTCCCCTAAAAAGCTTGAGGCAAATGCAAATTAAGACTGCAGTATTTATTTTAGGATATCAGATCACTGTCTTAATAATTGCAGCATGAGAGGAAAGAGACAGCCAAGAAATCAAGGGCACAAAGTTTACTTCACTGATTGCTAGGATGGAAGGATTCTTCATCGGGCTTCCTTCTTAAGGCACGAATATGACATGCAATTACATTATTTATTTATTTATACTTTCAGGCAGATTCAAGTCTGTTTATGACTGTCAGAAAGCCTTTTCCCCCCTTCTCTTTTTTACACAGTGCTGAGATTTTTATTTCAACCAGAAACCGACAATAGAACAATTCTATTTCTACTGCCTTCTCCATCATTTGCAACTCCATTTGGGCTCGCAGCTAATAGCTCCAGTGACTCCATTCGTGGAAGGCTTCACACAGTTGTTACACCACTAACAAGAATGTTTAATTTAAAGCACCCTCCAAAACGATGGCTCAGCAATATTTTCAGCTAGAAAATTCAGCACTTGTACATAAATATTAGAAATGCACACAAAAAGGAACAGTCACAAAAAAATATTATATTACTTGGTTGGAAGTGTGTCTTAAGGTTTTATGTGGCATACACATTTTGAAAGCCATGCTGTAATTTTTATTGAAGTTTTATGAGGAGAAGAAGGAAGCCACTTTTATTCTTGTAACACACATACACATATAGAAGAATTTCCTGTTACAGCATTCTAGGACATATATAGGCTTGGAAGATTTACATTGGCAATAAACCAGTAGATGCTGATTCTGATTAGCAAAAAACGCTTGTCCGTTTGAATTATTTTCTGACATTTTGAAAGGGGAATTATTCTGTTCAGTCGGATTTAAGAACATAGTCCCATCATATTTTTCTAATAGAAAATTCATAATTAGGGCAGATTGCTGACAGGGATGGCATGTCATCATGTGCCATCACCCCCCCCTGGGGGGGGGCATTTCCAGATCCGTTTTCAATGTGCATAGCAGGAGCCGTGTTTCTTAGTCAGTCTGTTTTAATAAAGATAGAAAAGGTGCAATCCTATGCATGTTTAGACAGAAAAAAGGCCGACAACTCCCAGCATCTCCCAGCGTGCCCCAGCCAGCTGTGCTGGCTGGGGCACGCTGGGAGATGCTGGGAGTTGTCGGCCTTTTTTCTGTCTAAACATGCATAGGATTGTGCCCAAAGATGCTTAAAGTCAGCCCCTCAGACCACCTTATAACAGAAGTAATTTTTTAAAAAAAACCTAAATCCATGTGGATTTTTCTGGAAAAAAATCTGCAGGGAAATGGAACATAATGGATGAGTGGAAGAACAACAGTGGTGCAGCTAAGGGTGGACCTCAGGGCTCAAGACCAGGGCCCCACAGGCCTGGGGGCAGCAAATCACCACCCAGAGAGTGGCATGTGATAGGGCCAGCAGCAAAGAGGAGGCCCAGCTCCAGCGCCTGGGCTGGCATGGGCATGGAAGGGCCCACCAAATGCTGGCATTACTCACCACAGTATCCTTTCTTTCTTCTTATTTTCAGAAACATTTCATAGCCAGTGGCTGGCCAGCTGGACATATACATGGTTACAGATGTTCATTTTACGATTTTTACTTGTATATACTTGTGTGTGTGTGTGTGTGTGTGTGTATCTTCTTCTTTTTACAACAAAATGGTGCTTATTTGTTTCGCATCATTCTGGTAATTCCTTCGGTTTATCTTATGACTGGCCTGCCAAAAAGGTTTCCATCACTGCAGCAGATAGAGTGCTAGGCCAGTGCATATGAACAAACATTTATTTTCTCCACGTGATTCTCACCTTCTCATAGGGTGGCCATGTGTCCTCGATTACAGAGGACTGTCCTGTATTGGAAGAGCTGCCAGACAATTGTCCTCTATTTTGAAGGCACCCTTTATTTGAAGGGCTGTCCAGTCCAGGTCCAGTTTAAAGATAAAGAACCATCTGAAGGAAGAGCTGGGCCTATGAAGTTGCCCATCAACAGTGCCTGGACAGCAGGCTGAGCAAGCCACACTGGTCACAGTCTTCCACACTATGCTGAAATGTACTGTATTTCTATATTATTATTATTATTATTATTATTATTATTATTATTATTCTAAATTTGAATCTATACATATATATCAGCATGTACAAATTTTATGCAAGTTACTGTCCTCTTTTATCCTCTTTTTTGGTGATGCATTTCCTCTCTTTTGGCAGTTCATAGTGGCCATCCTATGACATGCAGGGAAACCCAGGCTTAACACAGATGTGGAAGCCCAATCCTTTTCAGATTATCACTTTCATGTATATTTTGGCCACTTAAATGTGCAGGCACATTTCACAACTGAGTCACTAGTCATGTATTTTGCCACGTGGAAAGAATCCACACATGTGAATCTCAGAACAAAGCAGCAGTGACAACAAAACCCTAACGTTATCCTGTTTGTATCTCATCTTTCCACCAAAGAGCACGTACATGAGATTGTCCCACTTTGCTCTATGCAAGCTATATGGAGATATACTCAACTTCCATCTCACCCATTAGAGTCTTGTAGTTGCACTGAAATCTATGTCCAAACCACTTTAGATCCTGAAAAGAGCACACCCATACACAATTTATGTCCACATTAGTGCAAAAACGAAAAAGGCTTGAACTTCATCATAGAAGGAGTCTGGAGAAAGATTTTTTTTACAAAGTAAGAGCAGTCCGTATAATTAGGCTTTCAAATCACAAGTTAATTACAATCTTACATCTCACAAGGTTTGGTAGTATTGTTCTGCCCTCTAATTGAGCATGTCTCTTTATAGAAAAATGTAGCCAATGAAATAGAATTAATAATAACCACAACAGCAACAACAGCTAGCTGTACGCATCCAGTGGAAGTCCAAAACATCTGGAGGGCACCAGGTTGGGAATGGCAGCTATAGAAATTGCAAGTTTCACTGAGCTTTTGAAGAAGAAGAAGAAGAAGAAGAAGAAGAAGAGGAGGAGGAGGAGGAGGAGGAGGAGGAGGAGGAGGAGGAGGAGGAGACGGAGACGGAGACGGAGACGGAAGAGGAGGAGACCTTCATGAAGCTTGATAGCTCAGATTGGCATCGCCTTGATTATGCAGCATTTCTACTATTAATAATACTTCACAGAAGAGGAGCTGCAGGACCAGTTGTTGTTCACTTGAATTAAGCAGAGCTACACAACAGGCGAATGCCAACAAGAGGTCTGTTCACCATTTTCAGTGTAATTGCCTGTTTAAAATGGCACAGGTTCCCTGTGGCCAGCCACATTGCAGAGCTTCATACATAATGGGGGCTAGAAGGTTGTAACACCATTTTTGTGCCAGTTGCACTGGCTACCAGTATGTTTTTGGGTGTCCAGTTCAAAGTGGTATTAACCTTTAATGCCCTAAATAGGTTAGGGGTTACCTTAAGGACTGGGTTACCTTAAGGACTGTCTTCACCTGTATGGTCCTGCCTGGGCACTAAAATCAGTTTCAGGGGCCCTGTTCATGAGCTTGCTGATAAAATCTGTTAGGCTGGCAAGCACAAGAGACAGAGCCTTCTCAGTGGTGGTGCCACAGTTCTGGAACTCCCTTCCAATTGACTTATGCTTGGCCCTTTCAGAATAGACTTTTAAGAGGGCCTTGAAAGTGTCTCTCTTCACTGCTATCTTTCCTTAACAGTGTGTGTGACGCACAGCAGTTTTCTCAGCTTAACTGTACGCCTATGTGTCGAACGTGTCTTGTATCATTCTTCTTATGTACCTCACTTTGTGAGGGTTTGGCCCTAAAATGTGGCTTATAAATACTTTGAATAAATAAATAATACATTAATTAATGGAGGCATGGACCCTTTCCATGGTAAGCGACTCATTTTGCCAGAGCCCCAACCCCCTCCCCCAACACCGCAAAGTGACCTGCCAACAAGTCTCGTTGCAGTTCCTGATCCCTGGGGTTTCCAAAGTGGTGCCCCTAGACACCAATGTGCCAGTGGACATTCTTGGCTCCTGCCAGGCTTCCCGCCAGGCTTCCTGATTTCTATCTTGTTTCTTAAGATTTTTCAATTATTATTTTTTAACTGGGAGGCTGGCATACCGCAAAGCAAAGTGCTGCCCTCCAATGTCATCTTTATTTTGGTTCAAAAGAGAGGTTTTGAAGCTCAGAGTCCCACCTCCATCGTGTACTTAGGACGGTTCTCTTGGGCAAGTTACTTTTCTTTTAGTCTCACCAGTTTGCCTTCTGCAAAATGAGTGTTTCATGACTGGCTGTGCCTACCATGACAGCCATTTTATGAATGGACAACCCCCCCCAAGCAGCCATTTTGTGAGAGTGCTGACTACACTCAAAATTCCAAATGTGACCAATGAAAAGGGGGGGGGCTGCCTTAGCTACAAGCTTCTTCTTTTTTTACTCCTGACTTGACAACTGGGGCTCAGCTTATGTGGTAGCACTCATGCAATCACCTCTGGGACCACAAGGATCTACCAGCAGGCTCATGGCTAGGGTAAGATTGCATTTATATGAACTGGTGCCGCCATATGGGTGCTGGACAAGCAGACAGTGCCATTTGCACAACTGCAGCAGTTTGAAGAAGTGTCACCATAATTGCATAAATCATGGAGCTAATGTTTCATAGAAATGGTGCATCCATGCAATTCTGCGGAGAGGTTCTCCATAGCCCACTGCAACCCCTGACTGCCATATCTATTAACACAGCACTCTACTGTCAAAGTCTGGGCTTTGAAGAAGCCCGAGTGCAAGGTGAAAGGGAGAAATGTGCTAAGTGAAAAGCACGTCAAATGAATCCTTTACAGGACCATCTTCCATCTGGCAACCTGTGTCCTCACTGTGGGAAGCTGTGTGGATCTAGAATTGGCCTCCACAATCACTTACGGACCCATCGCTAGAGTCTACATAATTTTTTTTAGAATTTCCTCCTTTTATAATTTTCTTTTTGTAATTTTATCCTGGAAGACAATCTTACTCGGTCACGAGTGATCGCCTACTACTACGGTGTATCTTAAACTTCGGACATGAGAGATGTCAGGGAAGGATTTAGCTTGAACCAAGACAAAATGAGGAAGCTACCAGTAAGCCAGCAAAATGAGCAAGGAAGCAACATTACAATGGAGCTAGTCATGTGATATTCCCGGACCCCTATATAAAAGGGGGGGTCCAGGCGGTGGTGCAGTGGAGCCAGGACCTGCAGCGTCAAGCTGCCAGGACTTTTTTTTATTAGCGGGGACGATTACATCATCTGCCACCACCCTCAGAATTCCCTGTTCCCTCTGAACTTAGCTGCCATCCTTCCAGTAGCTGTGGGGGTGGGAGGGGATTTTCCTAGCAACAATATATAGTTGTGAGCTATCCCTGTTTTTTTAAAATTATTTATTTATTTATTTATTTATTTATTTATTTATTTATATACCGCCCAACAGCCAAAGCTC
This sequence comes from Shinisaurus crocodilurus, assembly GCA_021292165.1. Classification (NCBI taxonomy): domain Eukaryota; kingdom Metazoa; phylum Chordata; class Lepidosauria; order Squamata; family Shinisauridae; genus Shinisaurus; species Shinisaurus crocodilurus. The sequence goes on from CM037877.1 coordinate 107,351,771, forward strand.
TCTGGGCAGTTTACAACAATCAATTAAAAAAAACACATAATACTTTTTTTTTTTTTAACCCACATAAAATGGCACAGGTTCCCTATGGTCAGCCGCATTGCACTTGCAGAGCCTCACTACATAATGGGGTTTATGAATGGACAATAGCCTATTGTCCATACATAGCCCCCATTACAATACAATATGTATTGTTGTGATGCAAAGTATTTTGGGGTGGCCTGGTCTTGCATGGCAATTAAGACCCATCAGCTTGATAAAAGACCTGCTCCTGGTGGATATGAAAACTGCTAGGGCTATATATTTATTGATATGGATCAACAGAGCTGCCTGAATTTTTGGACTTTCCTTGTGGGGTTGCTATGGGAACTATCATGATTCATAGATGCATAGATTGTAGAGTTGGGAGGGGCCTACAAGGCCATCAAGTCCAACCCCCTGCACCTGCACTTCAGAATTTCCACTATACGTTTGGACTATACTACTGCATAGGCCAAACTTGATCTATGTCATGGTCTACATGTGACATGCTCATATCTCCCCTATGATCCCCTATGTGTTGCCTTCTGCTCTTCCTCACATTGCCCCCCCCAGGAGGTGGGTTTGACCTAAAATGGGAAATAGATGGGGGGGGGGTTGGATCCAGGATCTGCCTTCTGCAAGAGGATGGGCTCCTCTGTGAGAGGAAGGGCCCTGCTTCCAGTTTTTGGGAACCCCTCCTCAAAACCCCTCCATTTGCACACCACAGTTCATTCCATTCAGCAGCATCCCCTGAGTCTCTGTATAGCATTTCCAGGGGGCTGGAGGGGCTGCTGCGGGAAGGAGAGGGTTGAAGTCCACTCCCGCCAACGCAATTGATCCAGCTGAAATCTGGATCCAACTCCAAATATGCAAAACTGAACTGTGAATAAACCTTGAAAAGATGCCTAAGGATTTAAAAAAAAAAAAAAAAAAGCAAGCATGAAAATAGAATGAATCAGTCAGTAGTGGGAGTAAGAGGCTGGTGTTATGAAGGAATCAAGATAACACAGAGAGAGAATAGGAAGGCAGCCCTAGAGACCAAGATGCCTCAAGGGAATTGGAGAAAGTGAGAGGAAAGATCAGAAGATTACAGGAAAACAGTAAGTGTAGACCTGTTGGCTCTGGCTCAGGATTGTTTATTTTTGTAATAAACACACTAACTCAAGAAAGCCTGTAGTTCACCAAAAGACAACTGGAAATAATTAACCAGAAATACTATATGAAAGACTCCTACCAGCTCCTTATAAAGCACACACAACACACACACGTGCGTACAAACACATAAAATGGATGGACAGTCAATAGCTTCTTAGTTTTCTCATCTACTTTACAGACTATCTATTAGAGAACTTCACATCTGGCGCATACTTCAGCCATGTCAAAACTTCAAGGAGAGGAGAGAAAAAAAAAGAAAAGAAAGAAAACCCCTCCTCTCTCCACTTCCAGTAGCAGCGTAAGCTTAAACTGATCTGAGCACTTTCACTGTAAACCGCGATAATGGCCCAAGGCCTGTAATCATGCCTAAATATCATCAGTCCCATATGGGGCCAATGACTTAGCAGGCCACACAGCTATCCAGCTACACTACCATTAAACCAACCTGAAGTCATGGCCAAGCTCTGAAGAAATACCACCAGAGGCAAGAAATTAAACGTTTAAAGATGATGGGTGAGCTAGATCTTAAGCTGGCGGAAATGTGGATGGCCTCTGCTACCATGTTCAGAGTGTGAGTATAGCTTCATTCACCACCCTTAGATACCTGGTGTTAACAGCAATGCTCCAAAAGCAACCGTTAACGTTACCGTGGCATTAGAGCTATCCAAACAAAGAGCAAGCAGAAAAAAATTAGAGCTGTGTGCAAACAGCCTCTTGAAATTCTCCACCCTATTGGTGGGTAGAAAAATTGGGGGAACAATTTCAGTAATTTTTTTCAAGCAGGAGGATAAATTCTCAACAGTTTCTCACAGGTAGGGCTCACCCTTGGCAGAGGTTGTAGCCAGGAGCGGTGCTAGGTACCGAAAAGATCCGGGGCTCAGGCCCACAGGAGAAAAAAAAATGCACAGGGGTTTTTTTGGTGAGTGTGTGGGTTGTCCTGCCACTGCAAGTGGCAACAGCATCAACGGTGTTGGGAGGTTGGCCCCATTTTGCATCCACCACAATGCAGGTGCAAGTGGCCGGGGGGAGCAGTGTTGTCTGGATCTCCAGGGCAGAGGTGGAGCTAGTGCTGAGCCAAAATCTGCCCTCCAATTTCCTGAAAGTTTTCTTCCCCCATGAAAGAGGCTTCTATTGTTCTGCCTCACTGTCAGGGTGTTGTATACTGAATTTTGGGGTGTTTTTGAGCTTACCTAATCACTGCTAGGCAGCCAAGGGTGCTGTGTTTGTTTTTTCCCTTTCCATTACACATCTCTCCATTGTTCTGTAGCCTCCCAGGCTGCCTGTAGTTTCTGATCTGGAAAAGCCCTAAGAGAGGAATTACTTCATGATGTCTTCTCTGGGCTTTAATTGAAGCGTGAGAAGCCGAGGAGCTACAGGCAGATGGAGAGATGATTGCACAAGAAAACAGGGCACTCATGCACACTCCCGGGCCACCTCCTAAGTAAGGTAAGCACAAGAAACCCAAACCCAATCCATGAGAATTTCTCTTGAATTTTCTTCACCACTGAATTTCTTTTAGAAAGCAATTTCTTTTCTATCAAATTGAATGAGAACAGTCAAAAAATTGTGGGAGAAATTTTCAGCACAGCACTAGCGGAAATCTATCAAAACATCCAGGAAATAACACTAAAAGAGGATACAGTAATCATTCTCTAGTTCCTTTATAGAAGCTACAATGAAACAATGCAGCGGAGATAGTTTCAATCTGACCAGAGTTGCAGGTGCATAATCTTAGTTCGATTGGGATTCCTTAAGAAGCGACCTTCCAATAACACAGAAATTAAAACATTAAAGGCACAATCCTATGCCAGTTTGGCTAGGGCATGCTGGGAGTTGTGGGCCTTTTTTCCTGTCTAAACTTGCATAGGATTGTGCCCAAAGAAGCTTAAAGTCAGCCCCTCGGACTACCTCATAACAGAAGTAATATTTTTTTTAATTGCTAAATCTGTCTGGATTTTTCTGGAAAAAATCTTCAGGAAAATGGAACAGAATGGATGAATGGATTCATGAAATTGAAACATTAAAGCCACAATCCTATGCAAGCTTAGTCAGCATAGCTGGTTGGGGCATGCTGGGAGTTGTAGACCTTTTTTCTCTCTCAACCCGCATAGGATTGCGCCCTAAACCTTGCCTAGAAAAAGGCTCTTCTATATTTTGGGACCACAAAAGCCTTCAAATACAGAGCACATTCGCTCAAGCAAGGGATAGTATACTCAGCTCTTGAGCCAAGGCTGAACAGGCATGCCAAGATGCAGCTATCAGACTCTGCGTATCTACTTCCTGGATCCTTTGCTTAATTAGCATTTTGGCACCAACCATATCCAGCCTTCATAATTGTCTAGAAGAGAATCCCAGGGAGAAGATGGCCTTTTCTAATTTCAGTCGGGTGGAACATATTTTTACAGCAATTTGGCCCTTTAATGCCCACTCTGGATAAGCGACCATGGTGAGATAAAACAGTGACTGAAGGCTGATTAACACTTTATTCTGAGGTCAGTGTCTCATTACTTCCACTTAGCTCTACCAAACGAAGTTCTACCACTTAGTTCATCCCAAACAGATCAATGCTGATGTTGATGCTCTGGAACCAGGTATTGCTGCTGGCTGGATTTATTTTTTTAATGAATTGTTTGATGACTGACTTGGGTACCAGAACTTGGATTCGTTTGAAGTTTAATGGTCACTGTGTTAACTGAATTGTTTAGCATTTCTTAGAACTTAGGGTTTCCCCCCACACACACACACCATAAATAGTTTTCAGCCCAAAACAGACTTTAGAAGATTAATTATTTGGCATGCTGTCGGCTCACCACATTATTATAATCTTGCCCTACATAACTTGTGAATTTTCTAATTTGGGATGCCTTGGAACTGGGTGTTTGAGGAGGTTTTCTGCTAATCTGTCTTCTGCCTGGAACAGGCACTCTAACATGGATTCTGTTGAGGTTTGCATGGTTAACTGCATTATTCCCATCTAGTCCTGTGTGGCTTGTCAGCTTTGTCAATTCCCACAGAAGGTTGTTCTTGTTTACCTGCTAAATTATTTACTGCCCAGATCAGGTATTGAAACATGGATTCTATTGAGTGTTGCTTGTTCACCATACCAGTCCCATCTAGTCCTATGTAACATATCAGTTTGGTCAGCTCATTTCCCATGAAATCCATGAAACCAAGGATTCCGGCTGTTTTTCCACTAATCTGTATACTGCCCAGAGCGAGCACTGGAACATGGATTTTAGTTTATTTTTTGGAATTTGAATGGTTCACCACATTATTACCATCTAGTTGTGTGTGACAAGTCAGTTTTGTTGACTGGAAGTGACAATTCCAAGCTAGGTTTTTTTTTAAATAATTGTCCAGAACAAGTACAGGAATGTAGATTCTCTTTTTTGTAGCAGCATTAATTTATTCATTCAGTTCATAACAATAGTACTTTGGGCAGAGCACCATGTAAAATAGTGACATTAAAAATCACAATTTCATTAAATCCAGTTACAGTGCAGCAAAAACACAGCTTTAAAATCAAGACAGATAACTTTAATGGAGAGCAAGAGAATAAAACACCACAACACTGAACAATTAAAACAAGGAGCAAAGAAGGAAAGCATTTCCAAGGGTTAAAATAAAACTAAACCACAGCATAATAAAGGTTTAAAAGGCCTGGGAAAATTAAAAGGTATTTGCTTGGCACCAAAAAGCCATTGAAGTAGGCTGCAGGTAGGCCTCTCTGGGGAGGGCATTCCACACCTGATGGGACATTGTTGAAAGGCCCAGTCACCCATACTTCATTTGGTAGTGGCCCTCAGAAAAACAGCCTCAGCTGATGATCTCAAAGCATGGTAGGTACATATGGGAAGAGGCAATCTTCAGATACTGAGGTCCCCAGAATGGGCACTAGCATGTGGATTCCTTAAAAATGTCATGCTTTACTCTTATCATGAACATCTAGACCAATAAGGCATTTGAATTTTGTTGATTTGATTGCCTGAAAACTGGGCATTCCTGGCTCTGTGTATATGTGTGTCCTGAACTGTTTATTCACTGGAATGGACATAGAAACATGGATGGATTCTTGGATTCTTTGACGGTATGCAGCTCATTCTATCATGCCCATCTAGTCTTATGTGTGATATGAATTTGGTTGATTGGGTTGCCTCATAAGCAGGTATTCAAGCCTGGTTTTCTGATAAAATGTTTGCTGTCAAGAACGGACACCAGAACATGGATTGTTTGGAAGTTTTGTTGCTTGTTGCATCACTCTCATCTACTCCTATGTGACATGTACATTTTGTTAATTGGGTTGCTTGAAACAAGGAGTTGTGGGCTATTTTTTTATTTATGTATGTATTTTACAGAAAACCACTTATTACTTGGAACAGGCACCAGGATGTGGATTTTGGGAAGTCTTGTGGCTCACTATATTATTCCCATCTAGTCTCATGGGACTAAGCAACATTTGGTTGCTTTGGATCTCATAGATTATAAGCTCAGTGGGGGCAGAGACCTGTCTATTTTGCCTATGTAATTCTGCAAAACACCAGGTATATTAATGGCAGTAAATGAATTCTGTCTTTCATTCATTTCTTTAATTTATTGTCGACTCGTCCCTCAGTGAGTGCTCAAGGCAATTTACAATAAAACCATAAAAACAATCAAAAGCAACCATTCCAAACAAAACAAAATTACATCTAAAACTGATAAAATGCATACATTGCAAGAAAAAAAAGGAACCTTCGAAAATCAAAGAGCAGCATTAATCAGTAAATGCTTGACAGGACAGGATAGTTTTTACGAGCCATCTAAAAGTCAATAATGAGGGATACCTGGAATGGGAGTTCCACAACCAAGGTATTGCTACACAGAAAGACCTGGCTTGGGTTCCCTCCCAGAGAGAGCTTGGGCTCTCTCTGGGAGGTGGGACACATAACAGGACCAGAGATAATGAATGTAGACTCCAGGTGGGTTCATATGGGAAGAGGCAGTCGCTCAGATATTTATAGGGAAAAACGAGTACCTTGAATTGAGCTTGGGAACAAACAGGAATTCAGTGAAGCTGTTTCAAGGCTGGTGTTATGTGGTCTGGTTGCCACGTTTTGCACTAGCTGTAGTTTCCGAACACTTTTCAAGGTCAGCCCCGCATAAAGTGTGTTTTGTTGATTTAAAGGCCAGTTTTTTATTCCATTTCTCGGGAACGTCTGTGGATTAAGTTATGTACAAACCTTGGGAACTGACCCACAACTATTAAACTGTATTATGGGTTTGCACTTGGGGACCTCTCTAAAAATCAGAGTAGGCCAAGAGGGTCAATTATCCAATATGGTGCCAGTCACAAATGGAGTTAGACAAGGATGCCTACTTGCTCCACTTCTTTTTAACCTTTTTAAAATGATGTTGTAGAGTTTTTAAAGGGTGGTGGTTATTTTCCAGCTAGAGTTGGACAAAATAAGATTTCAATCCTTCTTTATGCAAACAATGCCATTCTTATATCCCACGCTCAGGTAGGATTATGTAGACTGTTAAGGCAGTTTAGCCAATATTGCCAAAATGAACAGCTCTCTATTAATTATAATAAAACCAAGATAATGTGATGGTAAATCTAGGCATGTTTACAATTGGAAAATGGATGGGAATAATCTAGAACAACTCCCTTCCTTCAAGTACCTTGGGATTATATTCCAGCAATCAGGGACTTGGTCCCTTCAGATACAAACTAATGGTCTGCTGGCTGATAAGATTCTCAATGGGCTGTTACATTTTTTATCGTACTAAAGGGGGTAAACTAGTAAAACTGGCTTTAGAATTATAACAGGTTAAGGTCTTGCCACAATTACTGTATGGGCAATGGACAAATTAGACCCAATTGAAAGAGCCCAAAATAAATTTCTCCAGAAACTTCCATGCCAAATTGGGACTGATGCAATAAACCGAAGCCCTTAAATGAGCTTTGTTGGTTTTTTGGGCTAAAGGTGATATTTAAACAGACATCTGATTTTGTACTGACTGCAGTTGAGGAAATGGGCCCTATCTCTTGGAAACTAAAGATTCTCCTTATTATTGCAAATATGGGGTTTTCTATACCCTTTTTATTGTCACTAGGCTATAAAGAGCCAAGTTAATACTGTTGCAACACTTTAAATATATTGAAATGCAGTCTCAAATGGCCAAAATTTCAGGTTGTTTATCTATTAAGATATATGTGCACCTAACCCCTTCTTTTCTCATCCCTCCAAAATATTTGGCTGATCTACCCTCTAGTATGATAACAGCTTTTGCTTGGACAAGGTTAAATGTACTTCCTTTGGCAGACTGTACGGGGCACCTGCAGGGTATTCCCAAGGAAGGTAGAGTTTGTTTTTGTAACCCTTTAAGTCTGGAAGACATTACCCATTTTATTTTAGAATGTGACATCTATTCTGATATTAGGAAAATATATATTTTTCCTTTGTTGGTACGGATGAAAGGACAGTCTTCCCATGAAAAGCTGTGTTTTTTATTGAATGATTTTAATAAATATGTAACTTTTAGAACCGCTAAATTTCTTGTATTGGCCTTGCATTTGCGAGCAAAGGCCAAGGGGATGGATGTAATACATTTATGTGAAATTGTATAATGGCTGGTTGCTAATTACAATAAACTTGAAATAAAGTGTGCTACAGAAATCTAAATGTGAGGTGACTAAGGAATGGGGATGTTGGAGAAATCCACAATGGATTCAAATTCGTTCGTATTTCTAGGAATCTGGCCCACGGATTCCACAGTGGACCCGCTTTTCCTGAGTTGCATGGTTTCCACGTACTTGCAGACTGGATTTTTACTTTCCAGAATTTTATGTGAATGTAGTTGTAGGAAAAAATATGATTTTTTTAAAGCACATCCCCCCCCCCCATAGGCTAAAGGGTGAAATTGTGCATTTGGGGGGGATTTGCGCATTTTTGCAAGAGCAAATTTGTGATAGTGCACACGAATGCAAGTTTGGGAAAATGAAAAAAAATTCAATTCCATCAGTGAACAGACAACGGAATGAAAGGTGCCTGATAATCCACAAAATCCGTACATCCATACTAAATGATGGACCACTATAGCCAGATGATCCGCCTTTCCCCAGGAAGAGGCACAGCTGGCACACCAGCTGAAGCTGAGCAAAGGCACTCCTGGCCACTGCCGCCAGTTGACCATCCAGGAGCAGCACTGGATCCAAAAGTACTCCCTAGCTCAGTGTTCTCCAACCTTGGGTCCCCAGATGTTTTGGCCTACAACTCCCAGCATGCCCCAGCCAGCGTAGCTGGCTGGGGCATGCTGGGAGTTGTAGGCCAAAAATATCTGGGGACCCAAGGTTGGAGAACACTGCCCTAGCTGAAATTTCAGAGGAAGTGCAATGCTATTTAAAGCAGGTTGTACTATCAATCCTGGATTGGCCTGTCGAATTACTGTTCCTCCATCTCCTCTGGACTGAGCATCAGTTTATCCTTCTCTGCCCCCAGGCAATATTTCAGGACTTCCATAGCTTCCTTGGCATCAGTTGAGAGAGAGAGGGAGAGAGACCTGGGTATCATCAGCATGCTGATGAAACCCAACCCCCCAAAAACTCTGGATGACCTTTCCCAGTGGCTTCATGTAGATGTTAAAATGCATGGGGGACAAAGGCCAAGGGGCCAAGCAATAGTCCCCCAAAAATAATCTTCTGCATAGCTCAAATAGGACCAGAATATCCACAACACAATGCCCTCAGGTCCCATACCACCCAATCACCCAGAAGGATACTATGATCTTTACACAAAAAGGAGAATGCATAGAAGGGGAATAAAATCTGCCCCCTCCACTAAGCCCTTACCCCTGTTCTAGTTTTATCATGTATATTCACTTGTACTCATATACTTGATGAGGGGTAGGCAACATGATGTTTTGGACTATAACTCCCATCAGCCCCAGCCCACATGGCCAATGTTCAGGGTTTATGGGAGCTGCCCACCCCTGCACTTGAAAAAGGTGAAGTCAAGGTATCATATTTAATGGTTATACATTGCAATTCGGGAAGTATGAGAAATTAGTTTCAGCTTAGTTTTGATCAGAATTTACCCAGTTTGCACCTCTCAGAATTGAATGCAGACCCAAATGCAATGTAGCCTTTTTATTATTATTATTTTTATTTGGGGAAAATTAAAACACAAACATTACAAAACACAGAACAAACAACAAACTAAACTAAAATGGACGTCCAATCTTCTCCTCAGCAAATATAAGTAACAATAGTTACTCTTACTCTATAGATAAAAAAAAATTCCTCGCTCTTTCCTATTGTCCAACATTTTTCTTCTAGTTCATTCAACTCACACATATACCAATCTTTATTTTCCTAAATTCTGCAAAAAGTATATTAGAGGTTTCCACTCAACCCTAAACAATAATATTAGCCCCTTTCTATATCCATAGAATAACAAAGAAAGTCTAACCCTCTCAGCTTAATCCACTGTCTTCACTAACCATTCTTCTATTATAAGCAATATTAGGTCTTTCTACTCTTATATATTATTAAAGCTGCATAACATTTTCCCACTGCAATGTAGCCTTGAAGTCCAAGCTTGTGATGTGATTTGCAGAAACAAACAAAAAAATGCATTCAAGAAATGCATACATATGAAAAATGCACATGAAAGTATACGTACTTTTGAAAGATGTGCATGAACATGGTATAATCGATGGGAGAAAAATATGTACATTTCAATAATGCACACAACGGATGCGTACAACGGGGGAAATGAGCATGAAAATACGCATGAAGTTTCATGTGGAAAAAAACAGAACAAAACTCACAATCTGATATGGACATGAGTTGCGACAAGCTTTGAGGTGGAATTCGGAGAACCTTGACAAGCTCACGTTTTGCTGATTCACGCATCAACCTGCTTATCTTATTCAGCACCGTATAACTTCTGGTCCTATACTGAATATTATGATTTCTGGTATATTATAGAATGATTAAAACCGAGTCTCTGGAAGCTTCCTGGTTGGTTTTGCAATAGGTCTTCTTCATGAGAAGTGGCCAAGTTCCACTTTGGTCATTTAAATGTGGGCCAATCCTGCTGTAGAATATACCAGAGACCTGACTGGTCATTGGGTAGAATTATGCATTCAGCCTCAAATGCTTAACACAAGTTGGCACGCACAGCCGCATCCTTGACAGCAAAATTCCTTCCTGCCCTCCACAGGCAAGCCATTTATCCCCCTATAATTTCAGCCTTGAAAGGAAGGCTGCCATGTACTATAAAAATAGCCTAACCACTCTAATTATGGAGAGGGTTAAAACAAACAGCAGGCACACGGCACGCCACCATCTTCACAGGGCTCATGAGACTGCAGTAATTTGAGCCCACTTGAAAACACAAACAATGAGACTTTTGAAATGATGGGGGGGTTGGGGGGGGTTACATCCTGGTGGCCAAAGAACCTCCACTGACAGAGGCCAGTTTGGCTAATGGACAGTACTTTAGTACTGACATCCCCAGGCACTGGTCAGAAATTTGCCGCTTGCGTTCTTGCAGTTGCAGGCACACATTCCATCTTTTGAGTACAGCGGAGCTTCAGATGCTATGGCAACGACGATGATAAAATAATTCGGTTTCACTGGCTGCCATTCTCAAGCATAGCTGATTAATGGGCTGATCAATCCAATTAAAGCTTGTAGCCCTAGCTGACATACATCAGTTTGGAATCTGAAGACCTTTCCCCCAGAACCTCATGCACTATCAGCGCAATCCTGTGCATATATTTTCAGAAGTAGTTTCCACTGCATTCCAGAAAAGTGTGCACAGTAGGAGTGGACAACCCCTGGCCCACCGGCTACATGTGGCCCTCCCAGCCTTTTTTTGCCATCTCCACTGCTGTCCCGCCAACAACAACATTTTTGGTGTGCTTGTTTAAATTTATTTTAAACGATTTTTTAAGGCCGCCTTTAAAGCAAAAAAAGTGATTTTTCTTTAAAGCACGGTGCAATTTTCTCTTCCTGCTGCTGCTGCACCAGTGAATTTCAGCATCAAAATCGGCAGCGAGGTAGTGGGGGGTTACAGGTACAGCCCGCATTGTGGTCTGTGGGAGCAATGCACTCCTCTGACCTCTGGATGCTACCCATCCCTGGATGTTGCCCACCCCAGTGTAATTCCCAGACCGTGTTCTGGGACAATTTAGAATGCTGCAAAAGAACTGCTGGTCTACCGTGAAAAAAATGAATGAAATTAAGGGCTTCTATCTATGAACCCAAAGTAGTCGCTGATTGTCCACAGTTTGTCCCCTGCTTTGGCCTTGCCTCCTTTCAGTCAGCCTCTCCTGGCGCTGAGTAATTCAGTTGCATCTCTGCTCTGTCTGCACTGTATAAAATTAGATCTTGATGCAGAGATGCCACAGAAGTATCTGAAGAGGCATAACTTGAACAGGGACTTGTGGCCTAACTGCACATTATGTAAATAGTGTGGCTTGTAGCCATGTTAGGTTTTTTTAAAGATTTAATCATAGGCTTGAGGGCCAGTATTTCCATTGGGACTAGAACATGTGGGAAGTAGAGGTTTAAACCTTCGCTCCCCAGCCGTTTGCTCAATGAAAATTAAACCTCATGTGTGCACCTCAACTAAACTTAAAAAATAAAGTTCCCATTGATGCCAGTGGGACCTTTCCCCTGCCGAAATCTTAACTGCTGAGTGGGGGAAAGGGTTTTTCAACAGCAACATGGCTAAACCTCCCCTCCCCTCCTGCTGCAGTTGTGCTGGAAATCTCCTCCACATACACACATATGTCTGGGATTTATTTTTAAATTGACTTGGCTGTAAGACACATTGTTAATGTAACATGCAGTTAGAAACATAGGCAGCAGTTCTACTTGGGTCGTCTAATTCTTGCACACGCTAAGAGCAAGCCTCTCTGGTCGTGAGAGTTAAGTGTGCCTCCAATTTTAACACGGGAGCGGGAAGCGCCTCAGGAGTTTGGGAAATACTGTCTGTCTTAGGTCAGGGATGGAGAGAAGGTAGGTCTGGATCTAGCAGTAGATCTCCGAGTGACCTGCCCTAGATCGACAAGGATTTTTGACTCCCAGTTGTTGAATGAATATTTTATTTATGGTCTACCGACCACACCAATACGTAAAACAATAGAATACAAACAAGATACACCAGCTCTTATTTATACACTCAAATAAAAACTTAGAAAATAAAAACAGAATCAGACAAGCATAAAAGGCCTAGTCACAATAGCAATATTCAAAAATTTTGCAACTTTCTTGGTAATTGAGCTATCTGAGCCGTCAAGCAGAGTGGACAAAAGAAACTCTGAGGATCGTCCAGGGAAAGTCTGGGTGATTGGATGTATTATGTTTTCTCTAGCCCGTCGATAGAAGCTGCAATTAAAAAGGACATGTGCAACAGTTTCCACCTCCTCATTATTGCAGGGGCAACACCTGTTTTCCATTGGGATTTTATTGAATCTACCATCCAAAAGTTTGGAGGGTAGAACATTAAATCGAGCCAAGGAAAACGCTCTCCTATATTTTGGAATAGATAACCAATCTAAGTATAGCATCCCATTTGTAGAGTAAAGGTCTGACAGACCCATCGACAAGGGGGAGCATGGGCCCTGAGCCGCTCCATGGAGCTCTTGGAAGTCGATGTCAATAAATCTTTGCTTAACAAGAAATTTAGCTTTCTCCCAAGGCATGGATAACAAGTAGGAGGGTGACAGCCCGGCTGAGACAACCTTTTCCACCACTGCTTTGTTCCAAGCAGACACATGGGAATCTAACATCACCTGGAATGCAAAAGAGTTAAGCTTAAGCAGAGAACAGCAGCGAAGCCAAAAGTGAATAGAATGTATCCAAGCCATACAGCCGAGAGAATTAAGGCCAGCTTCCAGATAGAGAACAGCACTAGCCACACACTTGGGCATGCCAAATATCGCTCTTAGAAAGTAAGATTGAACACCTTCAAGAGAGTCTTTAAGGCCAGGAAACCAGATAGGGGCTCCGAAAAGAATCTGAGATACTATTTTGGCTTGAAAAACATGGGTAGCAGCTGGAATGAAATTCCCACCTTTAGTAAAAAAGAACCGTAATATAGCACCCAAATTTTGTTCAGCTTTAACCTTCGCACGTCTTGCCTGAACTCTCCAGTTTGTTGCCTCGTGAAACCAAATACCCAGATATTTGTAGGAGTCAACTTGATCAAGCCTGCTATTATCCATGAACCAAGAGTATCTAACCTTCCTCCTTGCAAATACCATAACTTTAGATTTGGAGTAGTTAATTGTTAAAAGATTTTTATTACAAAACCCAGCAAATCCAGATAGTAAACGCTTGAGACCTAGTCGTGTCTGCGAAATTAAAACGGCATCATCTGCATAGAGGAGGATAAATATTCTTGTGGAGCAAATCTTAGGAGGGTGGGAGACTATTGACCGTAGGTGGGTGGGAAGATCAGCCAGGTACAGATTGAATAAAGTGGGAGCAAGAACACAGCCTTGTCTAACACCACGAGAGGAGAAAATCTCCTGAGAGAAATGGCCATAGTTACTAAAGCGCACCTGGGCAGATGTGTTTTGACGTAGGGTACGGATTAGAAACAATAACCTCCTATCAATAGAGAGCTGTTCCAATTTGCTCCAAAGGAGGTAATGGGATATAGAATCAAAAGCAGACTTTAGATCAATAAAAGCAGTGAATAATTTGCCTCCTTTTGGGGTGGAGTATTTGTGTATTAAATGGGACAGAACCAAACAGTGATCAAAAGTAGAGTGGCCAGATTGAAACCCAATTTGCTCCTCCCCTAAGATATCATGGTCATTGATCCAGGCTTTCAATTTAAGGCACAAATAATTTGCATATACTTTCCCCACTATAGAAAGCAAGCTTATAGGCCGATAATTATTTGGGTCATCTTTGGGCCCTTTCTTATGTATTGGTATGATAAAAGCCTTTAGCCAGACCCCAGGGATTACACCAGATTTGTTTATTAGGGAGAAAACAGTAGCTAATAGAGGGGCCCACCAGCTGATGTTACACTTCAAAAGCTCAGACGGAATACCATCAGGTCCTGGAGCCTTGCCTGGTTTTAGTTGGAGTAACAGTTCCTCTACACTGCTTGACTCAACTGAAGGCCAGTCGGGGATGTCAGATGTTAAATGAGGGGTAGAGTTAGAAACAACAGAATTGGGGTTATTAAAAATTGAACGAAAATGGTCTTCCCAAACATTAGCTGGGATATGACAATCAGGAGATCCAGTACTATGACTTAAAGCGCCAGAGACCAATTTCCAAAAGGTTCTGGAATTACGGGTAAGGGATGCTGAAATTAACATCTGCCAAGATTCTTTAACAGCCTCTCTTTTTTCTTATATTCTTTCTTTAACTCATAATAGGAATGAGGTACTTGACGTTCATTGTTTACACGATAGAAACTATACACAGAATGGATTCTCCTCCGAAGACTGGCACACTCTCCATCAAACCAACTTTTTGAAGGTTTTAAGTGGTTCGAAGGGCAAACAGTAGTTTGAAGATGAGAGTGCATATTTTTAATTACTGACTCAAAATTTAGGATACCCTCCTCAGGGGAAGTATCAACAGTAATTTGTCTAAGAGCAGCTATTGTGTGAGGGCAGTCAATAAACCTCTGAAAAGCCTCAGCTGTAGACCTGGACCATTTAATCTTTTTGGAGCTACCAGAAATAAAAAGGTTAGAAGAGAGGTGTTGTATACTTAGCTTAATAGCACTAGGAATCACAAAGGATAGCTCCAGTGGGAGATGGTCACTATCAGTGCGATCACCAATTCTAAAATTACAACACATATTCTCTAATTCCTTATGAACCAAAAAGTAGTCGACAACACTCGAACCTCTGGAGGAGATAAATGTGTATTCACCCCAAGCATCATTGGCATTAGAACCATTCAGAATACACAATTCATATTTTGAAACAAATTGAAGCAGACCAATCCCAGCAGGATTAACATGTCTATCTTTGGAGTGGCGCAAGCTACCCGTATTTTCGCCCAGATTGACAGAACAGGAGCCTAACAAATTGGGATCCTGAGAATGGGACCCAATCCTTGCATTGAAGTCACCAGCAAGAATTGGCAAAGCACAAGGAAATTTAGCAAGCAGCTCCATAAAATAGCATTCCACTTTGAGCCAGTTTGCCTTAGCATCCTCCTTACAGGCCACAGGGGCTAGGTACACGTTAAGCAAAAGTAGTGACAAGTGGTGAGCCCTTATTTCCAAAACCAGTGCTGACACAAACGATTCGCAGCTGGGTAGCTCTGTGATTGAAATGTCCAGAGCGGAGGAGATAAGGAAGCCCAAACCTTGGCTGGCCCTGCCCTTCCCTCTAGAGGGAAGAGCAGGCAGACAGAATGTCACAAAACCATTTACATAAATACGATCAGTGGACCATGTCTCTTGGAGTAAAATTATATCAAAGCCAGATAGATAAGCCAAAAAATCAAGGTTTCTGTATTTGGATTTCCACCCGGCGATATTCCATGAGAGAAACTTAATGAGAGAGTGAGGTATCCCTCGACTCTGTCAGTCCAAATCAATAGTTTGATTCCGATTGGAAGTCAGATGCAAGCAGGGTTGCAGTTGATGCTGCTGGGTGGAATCAACCTGTGTTGTACTTTCTTTATAGAGGGCTTCACATATTTCTTGGGCCAGAGTTATTGAGTACTCGGAGTCAGTAAGAGGAGGATCATTACAAACGGAATGTAGATCTATCTCATAGTCACTGCATCCTTCAGTTAATGTTGGTTTGGAGATGAATGAAACAGTTGGGACGTTATGCATAGAATCTGAAGTTTGATGGGGAGGGACCTCATCATCCAGTAGCAGTGCACCCAGTTGTTTAATTATAGCAGCAACAAAACCACTCCCCCTTAGGGCCAGCCCTACCATTAGGCAGAGTGAGGCGGTTGCCTCAGGCAGCAGATGCTGGGAGGTGGCAGCAAGGTGTTGGAGGAGAGAGCTGTGGGCCACCTGCCCTGCCCTGCCCTGCAACCCCTACGTTGGCCTGCTGCCCTCAGATGCAGTGGAGGATGTTGTCCCATTGTCAGTGTCGAACAAAGATGCAACTGCCGGTCCACTTAGTGTTTGTATATGGAATGCAAAGGGGCATCATCTTCACTTCAGACAGCAAAATGTCTTGGGCCATCCATGCTGCGCCCCCCCCCCCACACTCAATTATACTGCTGAAATGAAGCACTGCAGTCAGGAGGGAATTTTGGTGCAGAAGGGCTGTGGGCACCATTCATTCCAGTACTCAAAAACAAAATCCTGGGCTCAGAATACTTTAATTCTAAGTGTCAGACTTTTGCACCAGGCTCTGGTTGGTGCATCTCATAGTTCTAGTAAAAGACAAAGCGGATCTCACAAGCCTGAAGTCTAGCCACCCCTGTTTTAGGTGCATCTGCGGTATTTACAGTACAGTAATACCTTGGATTGCATGTAACTTGGTTTGAGAGCAAGACAAGCAAATTTTAAAATATTTATTTAATTTTTTTTTTACTTGATATACAAGCAACGTCTTGCAATACAAGTACTGTAGTATGGCTTAAATTAAAAATCTCTGTACAAATTTTTTTGGGGGGGATTTCGTTTTGATATAAGAGTGTTTTGGATTACAAGCACATTTCCGGAACGAATTATGCTCTCAATCCAAGGCATGACTGTAATAGGTCTTCCTTGTTATTCTCATTTCACAATTAGACTGAATATAGTTGCACTTTTAAAAAAAACCAACACACCCTATATGCACAAGTGGATTGAGAAGTTATGTTTCTCATCAGCAACTCATTTTAAAAGAGCCAGTGTGGCGTAGTGGTTAAGAGTGTTGGACTGGGACTTGGGAGATCCAGGTTCAAGTTCCCACTCAGCCACGAAGCTCACTTTGGGCCAGTCACTGACTCTCAGCCTGCCTAACCTACCTCACAGGGTTCTTGTGAGGATAAAATGGAGAGGAGGAGGATTATGTAAGCTGCTTTGGGTTCCTTTCAGGGGGGAAAGGCAGGATAGAAATGTAATTAATAATAATAATAATAATAATAATAATAATAATAATAATGCCTTCTTCATTCTGATTGGTGATTGCTTGCTCTTCCTTTCACAGCCCTGGGGCTATGAGAAAGTGTGGACACACTAGCTGTTTCATGCAAAAGAAAATTGGCTAAATTAGGTTTATAAAACAAAAATACGTCACTCAAATGGAGCCCAATACCACAAGCATGCACAGTCTAAAACGCTGAGACAAAGGTCTTGGCCCAAATCCATTTCTGATTTCTTTCAGGAGTTTGAGGGCATTCATTACACCAAAGATAAACCCATTTCTGTCTATTTTAGCATTTGGAAAGCACAGATAAATTCATAATTCTCTGGCAATTTCCTGAGGTACAAAAGTGCATAATTAAACCTAAGTACATTAGCCTCTAGCCTAACATACGATCCTTCTGGAAACTCCCTGTATCAGACACGAAACCCAGCAACGCACATCAAGCCAACCCCAAGTCGCTTTGGCTGCTTTCCTCTGTTTTTTACCATTTACCACCAGCAGGTTTTCCCTAAACGTTTCCCCAAGTCCAGTGTAGTGAGATCTAGCAGTTCCCTCCTTGGCTGCAATTGCTGTGCTTGCTGGCATCTTTGGAAAGGAAGCCACAGAACCTGCTGGATTTTACAATCCATGGAAGAGAGAGGGCATTCCATGCAAAAAGAAAAAAGCAGGGAGTGAAATCTGACAGCTACTGAGGGAGTTCCAGCCTATGTGAAAGCACAGTTAAAAGAGATGAGAATGACTAAAACAAATGCCTTTTTTAATAATAATAATTCTTTGGGTACCGTTCTTGCTACTGAACTTAAAACGCTATCCACATGACATATTAGAATGGTAATACACCTAATTGCATCCGTTTTCCTTCTGTGTGAAACAGCTAACATGCCCCCTAACTAGCAACAATCCTACCTGTGATTCTGTTGACGGGATAAACTGTGGGTTGGATAAACTGCTCCTTGGGAATAGAACAAGGTATCAGGGGGGCTTGCAAAGCTATGTGCAAGGGGATCATGTGTGAATAACCTAAATTAAATACAACTCTCTCAGTGCATTTAAGATACAACCAAGTAGAGTCAAATTCCATTCAAGATTGCAAATGAACCCAAATATTAAACTTATTTAAAAATGCAAATAGTTAATTAAAATGGCAGCAGGGCAGGGAGGAGGAATTCACTTCTGTTCAGCATAGAAGTACTTCTATAACGATTACACACATGATTACAGCCAAGAGAGATATAAAACAGGCAATGTCTTGAAACAGCACCAGCACCTGATTTTTCAGCCCCTGACTCACTTTGAGTAACGCTTATTCACTCCAACTTACTTTCCACTGCACATACACACACAAATACCATAATCATTACTAAATAAATGGTTCTGCGTTGTTCTCCTGTATGCTAAAACAAAACATTGTTGTAACCTTTACTTTGGGGTGGGAGGTGGGGGAGAAGAAAAATAATCACTTTGTCTTTTATGGAGGACACCATTTGGCAAAAGTGACTCGAAGAGTTGTTTTTGTTTATGCAAGAGTTCAGCTATGTGTGAATAAAGCGAGCTTCAAGGCACATGGCAAACCGCCATGTTAAAACTATTTTAGCCTATCATAAAGTAGAAATGATAACAGTGTTTCAGTGTCTGGATGCATTTTGAAAAGTGAGATCCTTTGATGAATGTTTATATATGCCTTCCAGTCCATCAGAACTTTGCCTCCAATAGGCCATAGCTCTGTTTGCATTGATTCAGCACATTTTTCCTAATGGCATTCTCGCACAACCACCTCCAGACAGCAGCTAATGTTTGTTCTGACTTCTACAGGCCAGTGCCAGGCATAGTGTGTACCAATGGCACACACAATGCTTTGAGCAGGACTTGTCAAGACTTCTCAGTGGCATGCTAGGAGTCAATCCACAGAGTTCTGTGTGTTCTGACAGTCTGCACCCAACCACCACAATGGTTGAAGGCAGTGTAAGCAGAAACTACCACTTCTGGTGACAGTCTTGGCTCAACAATACTACAAGTGAAAAGGATCTTGGAATTGTTGTAGATCACAAACTGAATATGAGCCAGCAATGTGATGTGGCTGCAAAGAAGGCAAATGCTATTTTGGGCTGCATTAATAGAAGTATAGCTTCCCAATCGCGTGAAGTGATAATTCCCCTTTACTCAGCACTGGTTAGGCCTCATCTTGAGTACTGCGTCCAATTCTGGGCACCACACTTTAAGAAGGATGTAGACAAACTGGAGAGGGTTCAGAGGAGGGCAGCAAAGATGATTAAGGGACTAGAAACAAGGCCCTATGAGGAGAGACTGAAAGAACTGGGCATGTTTAGCCTTCAGAAGAGGAGACTGAGGGGAGATATGATAGCACTCTTCCAGTACTTGAAGGGTTGTCACACAGAGGAGGGCCAGGATCTCTTCTCGATCATCCCAGTTTGCAGGACACGGAATAATGGGCTCAAGTTACAGGAACCAAGATTCCACCTAAACATCAGGAAAAATTTCCTGACTGTTAGAGCAATAAGAGAATGGAACCAACTACCTAGGGAGGTGGTGAGCTCTCCCACCCTGAAGGCATTCAAGGTGCAGCTGGATGGCCATCTGTCAGGGATGCTTTGACTTGGATTCCTGCACTGAGCAGGGGGTTGGACTCAATGGCCTTATAGGCCCCTTCCAACTCTACTTTTCTATTATTTCTATGATTTCTTTAGAACTGACTCTAAGGGATGAACTATATGTTATACTTCAGCAACGTGCAGGGTCAAAACAGACATTACTTTAAATCTGTATGTAGCAGGAATGTTTTGCTTTCATTATTACTCTAGGGTAGGGGCAGGAGGCCCGATCCAGATCAGGACCCTAGCATGGGGGGTAGGCAGGCTTTTCAGACCTAGATTGGGGCCCCAGAACCTATTCTAGAGTAAAAATGGGGGGGGAATGACATGGCTGCTAGACAAGGATTTAAAGTAACATCTGTTTTGGCCCCCAGACTGGAGCGTCTTGAAGGAAAAATCATAAGAGTGTGATTGGGAGGACAGTGGCAAAAGATGGCTCATCATCACCACCATCGTCATCCTCATTGTGATTTACAACTGCCCTGAACAAACTTCCAAAAACAGAATAAATCTGGAAGTGGTGAGCTGCAATTTGGACGCTTGTGAACAAACATAAAAGACCAGTTTTACACACAAAAAGACAATGAAAAAGACAACTCAGATTGGTGTTCCCTTCACTACATGTAAAATTGTTTAGGTCTTACAAAATGGCTTGCAAGCCAAGATGATTCCTTACTTCTATTATGCCATTCATTGCTTGCAATCTAGTTCATGCTGTTGGACCTCAAAAACATTTCAATAAATTTCATGTTTTAGAATAAAATGACACAACTCGAAGTGGTGGTGAATGTCATTTCCTGAACACTTCTCCACACACCCTCAGATGATAATGGAAGGCTTTGCTCTATAACCCCCACTGTTTAGAACTCACTTCCCAATAGACCAGGGCTCTCCAACCTTGGGTCCCCAGATGTTGCTGGATTACAGCTCCCAGAATCTCTTGCCATTAGCCATGCTGGCTGGGTATGCTGGGAGCTGTAGGCCAGCAACATCTGGGGACCCAAGGTTGGAGAGCCCTGTGATAGACAATACCTACTTTGTCAAACTTTGGCTCAGACCAGAGGTGGGCAACTTGTAGCCCTCCAGATGTTTTATCCTACAACTTCCTTCAGCCCTAGCCAGCATAGAAAATGGTGAGGGATGATGTGAATTGCTGGCCAAAACATCTTGAGGGCTACACCATCCCTGGCCTAGCCAGTATCTTGTTCATCTCCTTCCACTGAGCTATTGATATTGATGCACTTCAGTTCTAGGTTGTTGTTTTTTGTTCTAGCACTGAAATCCCACGCATGGTTAATTGGAAGCAAGTCCCACTATATTCAATGGGACTTACTGCCAGGAAAATGTGCATAGGACTGAAGGGTATGGTGGCCAGCCCTGGAACTACAGTCCAGCTAAGACCATGTGATTTGAAGAACCAATAGGGGCATGGCTGGCTCTATATAATGTCTCTCCCCCAGGCTGTTTTCCTTTGCTTGTGCAGCTTGTTTTTATGAGTAGCACCAGCGGACTCCAGGTGCCTTGCCTTGCCTTGCCTTGCCTTGACTTGCCAGGTATGTGACTTTCAGCCCATCTTTGACAACCTTTCTGTCTCTAGCCCTTTGGTTCTTATGTGCTCAATCTGGTACCCGACCACCAGCCTATCTTTTGACTACAGCATCTGCCTCCAGCCTATTTCACCTTCACCTCCCTTTGCCCAAATCAAACCCCAGCTTGCAACCTGCCACAAAGCTAGGCCCCAAACTGACGGCTAGTTTCAGGGGGCAAGTAGCTCAACTTATTTTCAATCCAATCTAAGGAGAGACAGGGAGAACTCACCCATCTCTCTTTCTTTGTCTCTTCTTTTTGCTTCGGGCACCAAAATAAAGCAAGAAGCTTCTATTATTCACAGAAACTCTGTAAACATGAGGCTTGCAAACAAAGCAACCACTCTTCAAAAAAAAAAAAAAAACCAAGAATGATTCAAATATTATACCTTCACATGGAGGCAGTTGAAAAATACTTCTGTGTGGTGGGGACCCAGAGCATTAGAAATCATCTTACCATGACTCCAAATACATGGAGGGTCTTCAGGCCTAGACCACTAAGATCAGTGACTATTGCAAAGTAGTATGAAGTTAGTATATAATCAGAGCCCTCCATGTGTTAAGTTCTACATTATGACCTTTGGGGAAAACAATATGTAAAACAAGTGATTTCCAATGTCTCTCACTCACACTCATGTAGAGCACCAGTGAGCAGAAATGTTTTCTTGGTAGTGTCAGTGTTGACATGTAACATTTGAATTGACTCTCGGAACCTGTAGGCTACAGATTAGGGTGGACACTTGTACATAGTCAAAAAAGAGGAAATGCATCACCAAAAAAGAGGACAAAAGTGGGTGCAAATTTGCATAACATTTGAATATGCTAATTAATATGTCTAGATGCAAATTTAGAAATAACAAAAATAATTTAAATAGAAATACAATACATCTTACCATAGTGAGGGCTGAGGTGTCACCAATATGCGGATGACACCCAGCTCAATCTCCTTTGCCCGCCCCCATCAAATTCAGGTGAGGCAGTGGGAGTTCTGAATCAGTGCCTGGGCACAGCAATGGACTGGATGAGGGCCAATAAACTGAGGGCAGGCTGCTGACTCCTGTGTCGGTGGGGCTCCTTATCCATTCTTTGTGCTAGAGCAGTGATGGCGAACCTTTTTGAGCCCGAGTGCCCAAACTGCAACACAAAACCAACTTATTTATTTCAAAGTGCCTTAAATTTGGCGGGGAGGAGGAGGGGGCACTAGCTAATCATGCCCCACTCTGTCTCAGGGCATGGCTCTTCACCGGGCGCGCAAAGATTCGGGCGCGCGCGCACTGTGCTTCTGAGCTGTCTGTTCGGTTAGAAGGAGGGCCGGGTGCCTGCACAGTCCGCTTCTGGGGGTGGAGATGTTGGAGTGTGCCTGCCTGTGGAGGCCAGCGAGGAATGAGTGGAGAGGAGTTACTATGGAAACCCGACGCTGAATGCAGAAGGGGATGGTCTTTTCGCGATCTGGCGACCAATGGCTCGAATGCCCACAGAGAGGTCCCTGCGTGCCAGCTGTGGCACGCGTGCCATAGGTTCGCCATTACTGTGCTAGAGCATTATAGGAGCTATCCATGGTGCTTCATGGTGGGAACCTATTTTGGGGGTGGCGTTCAGCACCATGGATAGCGCCTATAAAACTCTAACAAAGGGATGCAATGGATAAGGAGCCCCACTGACACAGGAATCACCAGCCTCCCCTGGGCTCAATCCAGTCAAGATGGAGGTATTGTTGGTGGGTGGTTCGTCTGCTTCGCAAAGTGATGTTCAACCTGTTCTGGAGAGGGTTGCATTCCCTCTAAAAGATCAGATTTGCAGCTTGGGGGTACTCTTGATCCAGTATTGTCACTAGAGACACAGGTGGACTTGGTGGCACGGAGCACCTTTCATCAGCTTACGCTGATATACCAACGATGTCCTTATTTGGACAGAGATAGCCTAGCTACAGTTATTCATGCTCTGATAACCTCTCATCTGGATTACTGCAATGCATTATGTGAGGTTGCCTTTGAAAATGGTCCAGAAACTTCAGCTTGTCCAAAATAATGAGAACTGTTAATTGTTAATGAGAACTGATCAACATGAACATATTATGCCAGTGCTTTGTGATCTCCACTGGCTTCCAGTCTGTAATTAAAAGTGCTGGTATTACGTAATTTTCAAAGCCCTGAAGGAGCCTCCCCTAAGATCATCTTCAGAGGCCCTCCTCTGGTTGCCCACATCAAATGAGATGAGGCGGGTGGCTACTAAGACCTTTTCAGTGATGGCACCCCAGTTGTGGAATGCCCTCCCCAGAGAGAATCGCCTGGCCACCTACATTGTGGTCTTTTCCATACCAGGTAAAAGGCTTCTTGTTCTCCCAGGCATTTTAGTTCTTTAGATTTTGTTGTTTTTACATCTGTTATTGTATTGATATACAATACAATATCAAAATAGCATTTTAGTTCTTTAGATTTTGTTGTTTTTACATCTGTTATTGTATTTTTAAATCTTTATACTGCTGCCGTTTTTTCCTTTGGTTTTATACTTTAGTTTTATTGCATTTTTATTTTTTAAAACGTATATGATGTTTTACTGTGCTGTATTTTACTGTCTTAATTGTTGTGAACTGCCCAGAGAGCTCTGGCCTATGGGCGGTATGGAAATGTAATAAATCATAAGGGAAGACTGTGACCAGGTGAACTGTGTGCCTGCCTGCTTACTCGGCTGACCAGGTGCTGATGATGGGAAACTTCAGTCCTTTCCCTTTTTATGGTTCTTTATCTTTAAGCCAGACTTGGACTGGACAGCCCTTCATATAGAGGACACCTTCAAATAGAGGACTGTCCTCTGTAAAGTAGGACACCTGGCCACCCTATATACAGATTTGAGCCAAGCACAATGACTTTAATCTAATTAAGCATATTCATAAAAATAATCCTTCTTAATCTCTCTCTCTCTCTCTCTCTCTCTCTCTCTGTCCCAGGCAATCTCATGACTGCTGGCAACCCTCCTCAGACCCCACACTGTTCTCCCTCACTTCTGATGTCACTACAATCGTCAACGCTTCCTAGTTTGGCAGAGGACGGAGCCAACAAAGTAAGCAAGAGCTTGTTTCCAAAGTGATCCTGACCCTCTGCAACTGCACTACAGAGAAAACAGGGCAGTCAGCAGCTCCGCATGCTGGCACGGGGGAGGAAATTAAGGTTTATGTTGAACTGGCACCTATAAGTATGCTGACTGGAGAATTTGGCTATTTCGTTTGGAGTTTAATTTTTATATAAATAGAGAGACATTCAGAGATAATGATTTCTGCTTGGTCGGGTTATAGTCAATCACAATATGTTCCTTCATTCTCACAACAGTAAATTTGGCACTGAGATCACTGTAATAAATTGGGTTTTCTACAGCCATTTTGCGAGGCTCTCTTGGCCCATCCACCTCCTAATTTGTGGCAATGTTTGCCCATATCCACACTCAAAACGGGTTTCCAGTTTGCATCTGAAAGCAAACAGGATATAGATGCCTCAAAATCACACCCAAGCGGTGTCCCAGTGGAGCCTTATTTGCACCATTACTGCTACATGTATTGCAGCGTCCAAATAATCTGTAGTTCCAGAGAAAACTGATACATGACTGATCAGTTTTCTCTGGAACTGCCGTTTAATCTGACAGAGGCACCGGCAAAAACACTTACTCATATTGCAGCCTCTCCCTATGTTGGAAACTTCATTGCTAATAAATCATAATAGCTTTCAGTTAGACCCTCATTTATTCATAGTAGGCCAAGAATTTTTTTTCCTTTTCAACATTTTTATATCTGAGGGGTTTATTTGTACTCCTGTTTGCTTTCTTGTAAATTTGAGGGGGAAATCTAAAGGTAATTGAGGCTGAAGACAGACAATAGTTGTAAGAGAACTGAAGTGGGTTGAAAAGAAATTTCACTTCCCATGTGCAAACTAGGGCCAAGACAAAACAAGGGATGCTTTTGTGAAAGCTTCCACGTGCCACAACAAATGCCCACCTTCAGCAATTTTGGAGAGGGTTGTGAATGGGACATCATCACAAAGCCAATTCAGAGTGAGAGCAGGAAGCATTGCCATCCCCAGAACTATATATATATTTTAAATAGCTTTTGTCTGTAATTTGATAATGAGCCACCTTCCATGCGTTCGTTAGGACTGAATCACAATTCTTCCCCTTAAAAAATTTGTCGATCCATCTGCAGGTGGGTAATTTTGGGAAGACATTTCAGCACCTTTTCAGATGGGGACTATTTGAAGGTAAGGTGGTAACTTATGAATCACCAAAAAAGAGAACTTAAAAAAAAAAAAGAGGATAAAAGAAGGCAGAGATTTGCATAACATTTGCATATGCTAACTTACACACACACACATATATGCAAATTTAAAAATCAGGGCTGTGGCTTACGCTGGCTCAGCTTGTCTGAGCGTGGAAAGCTAAGCAGGGTCAAGCCTGGTTATTACTTGGATGGGAGACCCCTCCTCTAGTTTCCTGCATTGAGCAGGGGGTTGGACTCGATAGCCTTGTAGGCTCCTTCCAACTCTATGATCTATGAAATCTATGAAATAATTTAAACAGAAATACAGTTTCATAGAGGGGCAGACTGTGACCTGTGTGCCTGCCTGTTCAGTCTGCTGTCCAGGTGCTAAGTGTGGCTGGGCAACTTCAAGGCCCCCTGCTGCTCTCCCTTCTTACAGTTCATTATCTTTAAACCAGATTTCGACTGGACAGCCCTTCAGATAGAGGACGCCTTCACACTGGGTGACTTTGGGCCAGTCACTGGCTCTCAGCCTAACCTACCTCACAGGTTTGTTGTGAGGATAAAATGGAGAGGAGGAGGAGGAGGAGGAGGAAGATTATGTAAGCCGCCTTGGGTTACCTTGCAGGAAAAAAGGCGGGATATAAATATAATAAATAAAATTAAATAAATAAATAAATAGAAGTGGCCCTTCAAATAGAGGACTGTCCTCTGTAAAAGAGGACACGTGGCGACCCTATTTCAAGGTTTCATGGGGCATGCACTTACCATTGATGGTGGGGCAATGGTATTTTTGCCCCTCTTTTTAAAAACTTTAAACGACAACGGAACTCCTCCCAACAGCCACTGGCTGGAGGCTGCCACTTTTCCCCCCAGGCAGAGCAATTCTTCACTTGCAGAGGATCATAGCACACAAAAGAGGCCTGACAATATACTCACCAACATTGGTAGCATTTGTACGTCCAATGGCACGAGTGTACTTCAAATATTAAGACATATGGATCAAACAAAAAAACCAAAACAAAATCACACACACGTATTTCTTCAACTCTCGAACAGCATGTTTGTCCTTTTATTATGCCTTTTAAATGATGGCTTTCACAGAGAGAGAGAGACAGTGCCTTTGCTCCTTGATTACCCTGCACTTTTCTAGCCTCCCCTGGAGTCGTGGGGCCGGTAATAATTCATGTAAATGATGGGTTTGTCCCTTGCGGTTTTACATATCGCTCTGCATTTGTCTGGTTAGCATACACAAACTCTGGCATTTCATTAGCTTTGTGGTGTGGTTCTCCACTCCCTTCCCCCGCCCCCCAGCCTTTCCTTTTATTACACTGCTGCTCTGAGCCGATTAAATAGCAAACAGATTTGGGAAAGTCTCAAACTGCTTACATTTCAGAAGGAGCTCCATATCTCAGTCGCAGCAGCATATCCTGGTTGTCTGAGTTGTTGGCTCACTTGCATGAAAAAAAAAAAAATAGACATGCTAAGACAAAAGGTCTACATGATGTGGGAGCTATGAGCTCCTGCATAACCAAGGTTCCTCTACTACTTATGTATTTATTTTTGAAAGATCAACAGCCCCATGTGCAGGCCTGTAGTCAGCCTAAAAGTTCTGGGGGAGCCACCAAAACAGTAAGGGGGCAGTTCATTTGGTTTGCAAGCCTTTGAAAGACAAAATTGATTTTCAATTATTTGTGTAAAAAAAAAAAAAATTAGGGAAGGCAGAGAAAATTTGGGGGGGCAGGAGACCCTATCCTACCCCAGCCCACCCCTGGCTACAAGCCCACCTGTGTGAGAGATCCAGGAGAAGGCAGAAGGCAGATGAAGTCATGATCATTTGTTTGCTCTCCTGAATTACACTAGAGCTGTCAACTCTGCTAAACCCTTCCTCCGTGTTCCGAGGAATTTAACATTCTCCATGTGTGGGAGGGATTTTTGTTCCTTCATTTTTTGTTACTGATTTTTTTCCCCCTATGAGGGCAGGTTCTTAGTTCTGTATTTTTGAAACTCTCTTCTTAAACGGATCATGTCACCTGGTTTCTGTGGAATAAGCATGGGATTGTCACCACTGCTAGAGACAACCTTTCAAAATGAACAAAAACTAAGATTTTTTAAAGGGGAATTATTTACAAAGGAGAATAAAAAGTCACTCTTCAGAAAATAAGTTGAGATTGCTTAAAGGTTCTTACATTAAATACACTTGATTACCATTCCTAGTAGGTAAGAGAGTCTTCCCCAGATAAATAAGCTCACTGGGTTCAGACAACATGATAACCCACACTGAGTATGGATTGAGCTTTGGTTGTCATTGAACCATGGGTTGTTGTTGAAATGTGGATTATTGTGTTGACTGAACCCAGCCGCACTAACAAGTCATGTTTGTTAACCGTGAACAATCCACATACAGCTCAACAACAAACCATGGGTTCTCTTCATGGGTTGTTTATGGTTAATAAACCATGGTTTGTTAGTGTGGCTGGGTTCAGACAACACGATAACCCATGTTTCAACAACCCACGTGGTTCAGCGACAACCCATACTCAACCTTTGAGTGCGGGTCATTTGTTGTCTGAACCCAGTCAGTAGCTTTTCCTTCAGAGCAGGTTTCCCTAAACTACACACCAACCAATTCCTCACAAACAGGAATAAAGCCTGTACACCAGTCTTCCTCTGCCTCCAGCTCATCCTGCTGCTTCAGGCTTTTAGGATGATGCAGATATTTCAAGGACTACTTGCTGAAGTTGCTCTCTGGTCAGGCATAAAATAGGGACCTAAAATGTATTACGTATAACTTTGTTCCCCCCCCTTAAAATGACCATGATGGTATATGAAGTTTAAAAGTATCATTTATTCAGACAAAAATTAAACATTTACTAATTGGGTTTACTTTAAAATTTTCTAATTTTAATGATAGTTTTAGGAGCAAGCAAAGTTGTACATCATACAGTTGATGTTCGAAAAATAACAGAGGGCACAATCCTATGGCCCTCCGACCTTGCCTGAGGGGCCATAGGATAATTTGGGCTCCCCACTGCTACCTCAGAGCATCCCTTCTGAGATCACAGTGGGGAGTCCAAGCACAGAGTGCCCACCCACCCACCTCATAGCCGGTGTGGTTCATTCCGCACTGGCAGGGATCCGAAGATGGTGGACCATCTACGGTTCCCCCATGGGGGGCATTCCATTCCACGGGCAGGGAGGGGAGGGGCGAGGCACCGCCGGCTTCTGAGGAATCCAGGTGGCAGCTCAGTCTCTCCTCCTCGGTAGGAGCTGTAAAGCATCAAGATGGCCGAAATCGGCTGTCTATATGTTTTTGAGGGCGAGGGGAACACAGCAGCAATCCTATCTGCCATGATCCTCCCGCCCTCAACAGGATGCCCATAATCCTCTGAGGGTTACAGGCAGCCTCGTTGGATTGCACTGAAAATGACTTGAATCTGTAAAGCATGCTAAAGAAAGAGCATTGCATATCCTTCCATTTCCCCCCAAATTTCTCTTTTTTTCCTCTCCCATGCATGCTGGGAGCTGTAGGACTTCTTGGGCTGGGGCATGCTGGGAGTTGTAGGACTTTTTTTCTTTCTAAACACACATAGGATTTTGCTTTAAGTCATCCAGAAGCATCCATTTGAATTGGCTGTCCTAGGGCCCTAGTGAGGAAAGCTCCATGCCAAGGCACTGCTGTCAGTAAACCCAATTAACATCCATTAGCATTGCTTTCGGTTAGAAGCTTACACTCAAAGTATGCATATGATCCCTTCCCTTCCCCCACCCACACACCTTTACACACCTTAGGTCCAGCTAGCACCATAGGTACTCTTCCCCTCTAGGATTTGGGAAAACTCCTCCCTCTTCCCGCAAAACCTTTAAAAGGTATTCTAAGACTAGAACTTAGGAATAGTTTGTGCTTTGCCTTTGCCTGTAGCTAACTTTGCTCCCTCTCCCAACCCTCCCCCCCCAGTTCCCCACCCACCCCATCTCCATTTCTTACTATTTGTACTTGGATTTCAGTAGGGATGCTGCAAGTTGTAGTCTAACACATCCAGAGGGTACTGGAATGGGGTAGACTAAGGGATGCCCTCTCAGACTTGGATGGAGCCATGAATTCCAATGTGCACTGCATGTCACTGTTCATTAATAAAGTTATTTTTATTATTATTTAAAGAACACCTTCAATCAAATCAAATCCCCAAGGTGGTTGAATGCATACACTTTATCATAACTTAACCATAATCCTAACCCTGGGGAGCCTCTGCCTGCCAGTCAGTGTCGACAATACTGGGCTAGATGGACCAATGGTCTGACTCAGTATACGGCAGCTTCCCATGTTCCTATGAAATACTATTTCTTCATGTGATAACAACCGAAGAATCAATTCCAATAGCTGAAGGGAAGGGAAACACTCAGCCTGGCTTTTGTCCAATTGCAAGAGGTTCAACGATTCTGCTCACCTTCCCCAACTATGCACCACAAACACCATCCTAATGGCCATAACAGTAAGGATACCTAGATCTGCCCACCTGCCAGACACTTGAACCATCTTTCCAAATAACCAGAAGAAGCATATTCGATGAAAATGGCAAGGGGGGAATTTGAAAGTGTTCTAAATAAAAGCACACTGAAACTTTTAAAAGAACTATCCATTGGCATTTTTTAAAAAAAGAGAAAGAGAGCAGGATCTTGCCAAAGTTAAGCAATTTAGGGCACATTATGGATGTTTAGGCAGAAAAAAAGTCCTACAACTCCCAGCATTCCTCCAGCCAGCAGGCTGGGAGAATGCTGGGAGCCGTAAGACTTTGTTCTGTCTAAACATGCATAGGATTGCGCCCTTAAAGTTGCATTGATCTTGATGGGAGAATTCACAATATGCTAAAAATGTTTCTCTTTGAAATCAACAGAACTTAATAATGGCTGGATTGTGCCTAATACGAAGAAATACTCAAGTAACAAAATACCAAATACTATGAGCCAATTTTTAAAAACCACTTTATTTTTTAGATCAAATGATCAGTTCTAGCACAGCAAATTCATCTATTTCAAAGTCTGTTTCAAGAATTTATTTCAACACTGTGTTTAATTAGGTGATGCTCTTTTCATAAATGTTGCCCCAAAATTAGATTGACTGAACAGCAGGAATTGATTATGCTTCCCAGGCCAGTGCAGACTGCTTTGTTTCTTGTTTTTTTATGAGATGGTTGGGAAATACTTTAGGGAAACACTTGTTTGAGAACAAAATTAAAACATAAAGAAATAACATAAAAAGGACAGCTTCAACAGAGACAACAAAAAACGAAATTACTGAAAATGTGGTGGATAGAGGAACCAGATGTAAAGAACGAAAGAGTGTTTGTACTTTTAATACCTATGTAGAAGAGAGAACTTGAGCAGGCACAACTCTTCTCTTGCCAGTATTAGAAGTTGCACCTGCCATTCTACACAAATGTCAAAACTAGAGAAGATCTGCCCTCTTTTTCATCTTGGGCATATCTATCCTACAAGCTTATGTTGGTTGTATACCGGTTTAATTGTCATGGCTTTCCTTAAAAAAATTGGGGTGATTGTAGTTTACTATGAGTGCTGAAAATTCAATCCTTAGATCAGTGTTCTCCAACCTTGGGTCCCCAGATGTTTTTGGCCTACAACTCCCAGCATGCCCCAGCCAGCTACGCTGGCTGGGGCATGCTGGGAGTTGTAGGCCAAAAACATCTGGGGACCCAAGGTTGGAGAACACTGCCTTAGATGTCACTAGCCTTCATTACAAAACCCAGAGAGGAGGGCAAGACAAGAGCCCTACGCAGAACACACATGGGCATAAAGTGTGGAATGGTTGTGGAGGCAGACACACCAACCTGGTCCGCAATGTCCCCATCCTCCCCCCTACACACACACCTTGAAGCTTGTTCTGACTTGTGCCTGCATCAGTTTGCGAGCTTCGGGGGTTTTTGTACAAAATTATCCTGCATATTTTGGGGAGCATTTTTCCATAGATATGCACCATTTGCATACATTTTTAAATGTGTGCATTTTTCTCCCATTGACTAAATCATGTTTGTGCACATTTTTCAGAGGTATGAACTTTTGCATGCACATTTTTCAAACGTACACATTTTTGAGCACATTTTTTGTTGCGCAAATTGCATCGCAAGCCCAGAAATGTATGGATTTCAGATAGCAGATTGTGTTCCGGTGGGACAAATTGGTTAAATTTTGGTCAAAAATGAATTGAAATGAATTTCTTACCCAGGCCTACTACCCGCCTTGGTATTTTCCTTATATGGAGAGCTTGGCGGGCAGGGGCACATATTATTTTTTGTAAATGCACTGTCTGGATCAGCAAAACTGATCTTCATATCCCTCCAAATCCAAATTGCTAATGAAGCTTCAGGAGGGTCTAGATTTGGATTTGGTCCACTTCAGAGGAGCCCTGTTTTGAATTGGGGATTTCCTGAATGTTCCTGAATCAGCGCTATTCAGTTCAGAATTGGACTGAATCCGAAGCACAGCCCTAAATCAACTGTTGTTTTCCAAATAAATAAATAAACCATTACAAATTGATAGTACTCTGTGTGCTTTCTGCTCTGTTTACCACCCTTTTCAGGAGGTTGGCTGGCAGCTACAAAGGACAACACCTTTCCTTTTATGGTACCACTCTACCCCAGAGAACTCTTACAGTCCAACTGAACGTCAAGTTTCCTCTTTATGCTATAGCATCATCTAAATTAGACATGATGTTAAGCATGTGATTGCATACTCATTTTTTTATTTGCTAAATAGCAGTCATTGGGAGGGGTGCTTGATCTGGATTGGGACCAGAGGTGGGTGGAAGGATATATAACTCTTTGCTGTGCCAGGGTCATGAACTGGATCCCCTTTCCCAAGGCAGAGTAAAGGGTTGAATCCCCTCTCCCCTCATGCCACGATCCCAATCTGGATCATGGATCTCATAGCTGCTATTTATTAATCAAAAACTAAGGGCCAATCATGTGCTGAATGTCACTGTAAAAGCAAACTGCATGCAATGAAGCCCCAGTGGTAAATACCTATATGGAATCCTGTAAGAGGAAAAATATCTTGAGGGGTGATTTGCGTAGAAAAATGGGCAATAGAGAAAGGGTTAATCAGCCACTTCACCCGCCCCATTGTTCCTCCTTTCAAAATGGCAGCCTCACAGGCTGCTTTTCATAAAAGAGAAATTGGGGTTTCGTTATATGCATGTGCATGTAACATTTAGTTTGCCTTAAAACATTACAGGACCACCCTATACATGTCTACTCTGAAGTAAATCTCACCGCGTTTAACAAGACATACTCCCAGGTGAGCATGCTTGCGCAAGTCCTAGCACATGGTTCATATTTTAGCAACAACTAATCAATATATATATATATATATATACTTTGATTATATATAGCATTGGTTACTGTGCGTGTGTTATTTACTCTTCAGTTTACCCTTCTTAAATTCATTGTCTGCAGAGCTGTGGTCCAATAGGAAATAAAAGAAGGGAATTGCATTCTGCAGCTTTTGCCATTTTACTTCCAAAGTCCATATGTTTTCACATATCCCAGTAACCTTCCCACCCCCCAACCCCCACCCCCCGGATTCCTTAGTGTAACTACCATCTTCAGCAAAAATGTCTTACTAAAAGGTCTGAAATTTTGAAGAAACTACTATTGAGATAAAAAAAAAAAACAGTGTTGCTAACTAAAACGTATGTTCCACAACAGTCAATTTGGACCAAGAAAAGGTGAGCCATACTTTAATTCAAGGTTGTTTACTCCTCCAGAGAGGTCACACTTATGTGACATTAATAGGTGGGTCCTAAATAGGTTAACTCAGAATGTATTGGAAACGTGTCCTCTATTGCATCTGGTCATCTGAGCTGCTACTGAATGACACAGCATGTTAAACTGACAACAGGCACTATGAGTGGGGAGCTGATTAATTCTCATTGAGATTCTGTGCAATTTATTTCAACGGTGAAGGTAAAAAATGGCCAAAGTTTCAGGTTGAAAAGAGTTTAACTTATGGGAGTTCTGTCAGAAAAGTATTTATTGTCTGTTTAACATAGCCAGATGCTGGGATTATTATAGGAATTAATCAAGGGAAGAAGCATGTTATTAAGTCATAATGCAATCATTAACCCTTAGGATAGCAACATGATACAACTGGCAAAAGGAGGCAAATTCTGGCTCTGATTAGTATATTAAAAATATGAAGTAAATCACTTCATTCAAGCATGCAGACTAAGATATAAAACACTGGGTCTTCAAAAGCTCACTTCTGAAAAATGTCTTGGATGGATATGGTGGAGGAGAGAAAACAAAGATAAAGCCTCTTCATTTTGAGATGCCACTGATGTTCTTCAGATTTTGAGTCCAACCTTCTAATACTCCCTTAACCTTATCCCTACCATTTACTTTGGAAATAAAGAAGACTGAAACTTTTTCATCTGCTCTTCCTCCTCTCCCATTAACAGCAGTTTGATCTGGAGATATTTATTAGCAAGCGACAGGGACTACCCCCATGCCCTGAAAAGCACCACTGGCTGAATTCTGCATGCCAAGCTGCTGTTGCTGGCACAGGAGCAGGTCAGGCTGGACAAATGGCAACTCTACAGCCAGTGGCCGGCTGTGGCTATGAAGTTTGGAGTGCGGGGTACTCCACACACGCTCATAAGCATGCTTATCATTACTTTGCATCTAGGGTGTTGAGCCCTAAGCCCGCGGGTCAAATCTGGCCTAACTCAGGTCCCAAACTGGCCCTCTGGAATTCCCCAGACAGCCATGTTCTGCACATCACTATGTGGCTCCCAATTCTCTCTCTCTCTCTCTCTCTCTCTCTCTCACACACACACACACACACACACACACACACACACAATGGCTGATAGTTTGGTAGTTTCCTGGCTCTTGCATCCCCCCCCCCATTCTAAGCATTGAAATGCCTCTCCTAAGCCTTAGTTGTTGGTCAGTAAAAGCTTTAAGCTAACATATGCTGGTATTTTTGGTATTTAGTATTTTGGCCCCACCCCCTTTTGCCTTTGGCCCCGCCCACCACTGGAATGTGGGGGGGGGGGCCGAGAGCTTTTCTGAAATTGAATTTGGCCCTCAGGCTGAAAAAGGTTCAACGCCCCTGGTTTAGATGCTCAGAGAGACCTAGCATTAGAAACAGATTCTGAGGCTCCATTCTTTCTCAGACTAAGCCCTGCCAATTTGGTTCACTTTATTAGCTACTGAGCTGAGACAGGGCATGGCCAGCAACTGCAGCATCTCATCCCCTCAATTTCATTTTTCAGATTTAAAATGCTCCATAGTTTATTTATTTTAGAAAACTTTTGTTAGTGTTTTGTTAATCTGAATTTAGTTCATCCCCCCCCCCCGATTTCAATTATGAAAATGGGGTGGGGTGGGGAAAGCTACCTTCCAGCAAGGACCCTATTGCCACAGGAGCCTTTGGCAAAGGGTGGGCTCCCTCCCCCAGCCAATCTCAGGAGTGCAGGCCTTTCTTTCCCTCTAGATTCAAGTAAGATAATACTGAATTGTATACAAGAATGAAGAATACATCTGAACGAAATAAAATTTTAATTTGGAATTGGTTAATTTGGATTCATTTCAATTCAGATTTACCAGAATGAAATACAAATTGGCCTCTTTTGTACATCGTTCTTTCGGGTTAAATGAATGCACTTTCCTCACACAACCAATCCAGTCCAGGACAGGCTATTTCAGAGTAAATGAGTCCAGCATATAGCAGTCAGAAAAAAGCTTTCAACAATATATAATGGAAATATGATATATCTCATCTCTCTCTCTCTCTCTCTCTCTCTCTCTCTATATATATATATATATATAAGCTTTTTTTACCTGGCGTTGCACGGGTCGTCATTTTCCTATAGGCACTATTTGTTCGAAATTCCTTAAGGTAGCTGTCAGCTGTTTTGAATCCCTCCATAGGAAAGGTCCCCCGGGACTACATAATGGAATCCCAGCTCCCCCGGGACTAACAGCTCCCCCAGGATTACACAATGAAATCCCTGTTCCCCTGGGACTACACATTGAAATCCCTGCTGCCCCGGACCATATACTCATATACTCCATATAAACCATATACTCTGGTTTCTCTTCAGATCATATAAATCTTTCCCTGCTCCCCCCCTCCAGGACTGCACAATGAAATCCCTGCTCCCCCCCCCCCCAGCACTACACAACAATGAAATCCCTGCTCCCCTGGGACCACACAACAATGAATTCCCTGCTTCCCCCCCCCCCGGGACTACACAATGAAATCCCTGCTTCCCCCCCCCCCAGGACTACCCCACAATGAAATCCCAGCTCCCCCCGCCCCGTGTAGGCCCCAGATGCAGTTCATATGAACATTCTGTTTTGACGTTGGAGAGATTTGCACATCCGCTTCTGATTGGGCCCCTGTGGTGGCAGTTCATACGTTCTATATGTCGGTGGAGCGATTTGCATACCCGCTCCTATTGGCCCCTGCAGGAATTCATACAAACATTCTAAGTGTTGTATGGGCTATTTGCATAACTGCTCCTATTGGCTCCTGCAGCAATTATGAGGTGAGGCCAATTTGCATAACTGCTCCCCTGTTGTTTTGCCCATAGGAGATATGAGAGTGGGGCGATTTTGCCCCCTTTTTTCACCCCCTTAGGGATGGAATTTCCAAAAATCCTTCCTTAGTGGCTGGCTGTCTACGTCATAAAAACAATGTTCCTTCAAAATTTCACGTTCCTAGATTAAACTGTTTGAGCTGGGTGTAGATGAGTCTGTCAGTCAGTCAGGACTTCTTCTTTTATATATATAGATATATATACATACATACACATATATCCAAATATAATTGAGATATAATCATAGTGATCCTTGATATAAGAATAAGCATTACAAATATACAAATATCCTTATTGTTACCAGTTAAATTTTGGAAAGTAAGTGATCATCACCTGGTTGGTAGGGAGAAAGATCTTCAGATGATAAGGAATCTCATCCCTGGGGCTGTCCGCATGGTTCCTGGATCCAAATGCTATCAGAGCAGTAGGAGGAGAAACCACATGAAAATAGCTCCAGTGCTGCCGCCGCCAATGACACACAATCGCCTTTAAAAGTCATTCATTTTTTGAAATACCATATTTGAATTACTGCTGTTAGCTGAGAATATAAGGGAATGGTACGGTTTTACATTGACATTGTAGATTTTTATCTGATGCACTAAGCTGTTCTTATGACACTGCTGTATGCTCTCATCTAGTTCACACGCACAGAGGTCTGCCTCAGGCCTTTATGTATCTATCTGGATTTGAATTTGACCTGCTGTGATCATTCCCCAGTTGCGCAATGCTCATACCTAAGGCTTCTAGTTTCCCATCCCTTCTTGGACACAAAAAGCACCTGAGCAGACCCTTTAAAGTTGCTCTATGCACATTAAATGCACCCGCATGGTCTGCCAATTGTATATGATTTTGCCTGCCTGCCTTTCTAACCGGTTTTCATTATGGGGCCCCTAACGTTTCTTTTATGATGTTCTGTTCTATTCTTCTCTGCTCTTTGAAGTGCTTTTGTGTTGGGGGGGGGGAAGCACAATATAAATAAAATGATGACACTCATTATTAGCATGAAGGGGGGGAGACATTTTGTTCCAATTATCTTTGTCTTCTCCCTCTCCGTCTCAGCTTCTCCATTTGAAATAATGAGGGTTCGTAGTAAACAAACAATGGGACCATTTTGAAAACTGAGTACATGATCACAAAAAGTGGGGGGGCAGGAAAATCTGCATTATACATGAATTATACGCATGAATAATATGTGTAATTCATACCCAGTCCGAGATTGTTATGAATGGGAAGTACAAAATGACATTCTTGCTCGCACTCAGAAAACAATTCTACTAAACTATGGGTCCATTCCAAATGTGTGACCACCTTCTCCACACTCACACATGTTCCAGAAATACTCCGCACAGCAGTGCTCCATATAGTGGTGATAATATCTGAAATCTGCTTACAGCAACAGAGAGTCAAATAGAAGCAAACACAACAAACAGAACTCTTTTACTTAAAAGGGCAGGCATGAATTAAGAGTAGCAAGTTTTTATATAGTAAATCCGATAATCTGATATAAGGCCCAGAGAAAGGGCCGATGGGAAGTCTAAAAACATACCAAACACACCACCAGCCATAGGATGGTGCTCTAAGTTTGTTTGCTTATTTATTTATTTCATTTGCTCTACCTCTGTTTCAAGTCCTCACCAAGGTTGGCCATTGAGACCCTGTCCAAGTGCCTGGAGTCAGTGGCTGGCTGGATGGGAAGGAACATGCTGAAACTGAACCCCGACAAGACCGAGATACTTCTGGTGGGGGACAAGGGAAGGTTAGGGGATGTTGACCTGGTGCTGAATGGGGTACATCTACCCCTGAAGGACCAGGTCCGCAGCTTGGGGGTCATTCTAGACTCCCAGCTGTCCATGGAGGCTCAGGTAGCAGCTGTGAGCCGGGCGGCGCTGTATCAACTCCATCTGATATGGCAGCTGTGCCCCTACCTTCCTAATCACCTGCTCCCATCAGTGGTTCATGCCTTGGTCTCCTCTCGCCTAGACTACTGTAATGCGCTCTACGTGGGGTTACCCTTGAAGACGGTCCAGAAGCTTCAGCTGGTACAGAACGCGGCGGCTCGCCTGATTAAGGGCAGCCGCCGGCGTGATCACATCACGCCAGTGATTAAGGAGTTGCACTGGCTACCAGTTGCTTGCTGAGCCGAATTCAAGGTGTTGGTTTTGACCTTTAAAACCCTACACGGCTCCGGCCCAGCTTATCTCAAGGAGCGCCTCCAGCAACACCAAGTAGGCCGCTCAACAAGGTCTGCCACGGATGGCCTTCTCCTTATCCCATCAGCCAGAGCAGCCAGGCTGGTGGGGACTAGGAAGAGGGCCTTCTCTGTGGCGGCCCCCACATTATGGAACTCCCTCCCTAGTGACCTTCGCCATGCCCCCTCTGTGATGAGCTTCTGCCGTGCATTAAAAACATGGCTGTTCAGGCGGGAATATGGGGTGGGTTAGGTTTTTAATAAGAATTTTTTATATTGTTTTAATTATTATATTTTATTGTGTTCTTTTACTGTATTTTAATTGTACATCGCCCAGGGTGGCCGGGTGACCGGCCAGATGGGCGATTGATAAATATAATAAATAAATAAATTTGTACCAGACCTTTCTACCAAAAATTGGCACTCAAGGTGCTTTCAAATGATACCAAATCTACAAAAGAGAAATT
Source organism: Shinisaurus crocodilurus (assembly GCA_021292165.1). Classification (NCBI taxonomy): domain Eukaryota; kingdom Metazoa; phylum Chordata; class Lepidosauria; order Squamata; family Shinisauridae; genus Shinisaurus; species Shinisaurus crocodilurus. The sequence goes on from CM037877.1 coordinate 107,390,732, forward strand.
TGAAAATATTTGACACTTGAACTCAGACATTCTTTCCAGTGTTCAGATTCATGCCAAATTTTGTTTCGGCAATAAGAGGATAAATGGACAATAGGGGGTGGGGGAGAATAATAATAAGATTAATTTGTGACAATAGAAAAAAGAGAGCTTTTCTTCTTTCTTTTTTTGATTATCGAATAGAGAAATTATTTGTTACCTATATTTGCTGTAGAAAAATTCGGAAGTCCGCTTGTTTTGTTAATTGTTAATTATTGTTATATATTTTGTGTTGCTTGTTTTTAGTTGTTTTATAGAAATAAAAAAGTTAAATACCGTAATTTTCCGTCTATAAGACGCCCCCATGTATAAGACGCCCCCCACTGGGCAGTTTTGCAACCACGCGGTTCTCTCCTCGGCTTACTTCCGTGTATAAGACGACCCTCAATTTTTAGTCTAGCAATTTTAGGAAAAAGTATAGTCTTATACATGGAAAAATACTGTAAAACAAATTTTGTTTCAGCATCAAATGTCATGAAAAAGGTTTGGTTAAAGACTCTTGTGTGCCAATTCTTGTCATATGAGAACAGAGTCGATGATCTGTGGTTGAGGCACACCTTTATCTCGAAGGGTTGCAATGTACTTCCAAGCACACTTCCTTGGGAGTAAATTGTACTGAAATCTGTAATTGTTTGTAGCTAGGGAAGGCATAGGTCATACAGGCTGCAATCCTATACCCACGTACCTGGTAGTAAGCCCCATTAAACTCAGTGGGGCCTACTTCTAACTAGACATATTCAGGATTCTGCTGTTACTCCCAAAATTTGATAGGCTCCAACCAAATCTACTGGCCAAGAAACCAAACATGCCGCCCCGCAAAATAAACCAACCAACCAATCTCCACTCCTGGTACTCAAAATGATAACATTTAAGGTGCTTTTAAATATATAGCTTCATCCATCATTTTGATTTTATAAATAAAACTAGCAAAAGGACCCAGCTTTGTGTGGGTTGGAATCTTAGGGATGTGTGCGGAGCTCGACTGGGGGGTGGAAGTCCAGCGAACTCGCCAGGCTTGACCCCCTGAGCTCCGCTCGCCCTACCTGCTTCCACGGCTCGACTCGCATTCTCGCAAGCTGGGTTCCCGGTGCTACATTGTTTATGTCAAAACTGGCATAAGATACATTAAAAACGGCCACAATTTGCACAAGTTACACAAATCGCAGCCGCTTTTAAGGTATGTTACACCATTTTCTTCATAAACAATGTAGCGCCGGGAACCCAGAAGTCCGGTGAGCACCTCAGCTGGCTCCTGCTTTTGGCCAGGGCCCAGCTCGGTTCACATGATCAGTGCTTGCCAAGCACGCCGCGAGTCGGATGGTGGGCAGATCACCCACCCCTAGGGAATAGCCCTTAGTTTGATACAGCAAAGCCTTCGAGCAAACTTACACAGCTGTTAGCGTTGGACACTTTGTGCCTGCCCCATCTGAGTGAAGACGTGCCTGCTCGCACCCCTAGGCACAGCCCCCTACCACGGTGCACCCCTATAGCCCCTGAGGTCTGTCCATTCTATTATCCTGAGAGGGGGCCTCCCCACAGCAAGTGGCAGGGAGAAGACATATAACTCTGTCCCTTGGCCTACTAATCTCTCCTGGCCTGAAACTGTTTGGACTGCAAAACTATACATTGGTTAGGGAAGTCTGCCCCTAGTGACTGGAAGTGTTACTGCAGGCTTCAACCATGTGGACACATTTAAATTAGTTAAAATAAATTAATGAGTTTGAAAAACAAAATATCCCCAAAGTGCACACCCCTAGAGTCCCCTTAGTATGCCTGTCAAGCAGGGCCGGTGCTACCACTAGGCAAACTAGGCGGCTGCCTAGGGTGCATGGCTAAAGGGGGCGCAGAAATGCTCCGCTCCTGCCCCAAACTCGCTCGCGTGGGCCAGCCGTGCCCCCACTCCCTCCCTCCCTCCCTCCGCCCCTCCGCCGTGTGCGTGCCGACTGTGTCTTCCGGTTCCTCCCGCCCTCTCCGTCCATCCTATCAGGCTGGGTGGGCGGGCGAGATCGGCGGTGGTGGTTTCTCCTCGGCGGCCGCTTCTAGCGCGACTCAAGCAGCTGCGGGGGGTGGCTGAGCGGGGGTCACTCTGCAGGACAGCCACAGGGGTGCCTCCCTCTTGCCCCTGGGTTGAAGCGAGGCATCCCTTATCCTCCAAGGAGGGCGAGGCGCCCCTCCTTCCTCCCCCCCATCAGGCTTCAGCTCGTGGTCTTCTGGGGGGGCGAAGCGCGTGAGGAGGGCATTTTTTTTAAACAAATGAGTGTTTTTAAAACAAAGCCCTTGATGCTCGACGTTATTGGGTGTGGGCTTTTTGGTATTCTGTTGTTTCTTAAAAGTGTGTGTGTGTGTGTGTGTAATATATATGGTCCGTTGCATAGGAAAATGCTGCAGTTTTGCAGGATGTTGTCCTAACATACGTTTTGTTGTGATTAAATCCATACTGTAAGTAAACAATTGTCTGAAACAATGACTTTACTTGTCCTAGGGGCTGGCACCTTAATTTGGCTTCTTTTTTTGCCCTTGGATTCTGTTTGTGGTGGTGGTTCAATTAAAGATGTAGTGTAGAATGCAGGCTTTTACAAAAACTAAGGCACATATCTTTATGATAATATTTTTTTTAGGTTTTGCCAATTGACTTGTATTTCATAATGGGCATAGGGCTGGAGGGAGGGTTCAAGTGGGTAGGGGGGGTGCTAAATATCTGATCTTGCCTAGGGCACCAAACTGCCTTGCACCGGCCCCGCTGTCAAGTTCCATGTGTCTAGGTTTCACAGTCTTGGAACTATGGCACTGATGGTTGGATGTTTAGATAGAGATGTATCCTCTTTTATTATTATAAATTAGCAAATGGACCCGGCTTTGCATGGGTAAGAATAGCTCTTATGTTGATACAGCAAAGGCTGCAAGCAAACTTATGCAACTGTCAGAGTCAGACACCTTGTGACTGTCCTGTCTGAGTGAAGCCGTGCCTGCTGGCACTCCTAGGCATGCCCCCTGCCATGGAGCAGGCCGATAACCCCCTGAGGGAGAGATCTTCCCACACCATTACCCTGAGGTGGGCTGCCCCACATGGGGAGGGGGGAAGCAGGCAATTAACTCTGTCTCTCTCAGACTACTAAATAGCCCTTAGTTTGATGTAACAGAGCCTTCAAGCAAACCTATGTAGGTAGCTGTCAGAGAGCTGGGTGCATTGTGCCCATCCTGTCTGAGTGAAGCCACACCCCTGGCACCCCTCAGCTCATTCCCTGCCATGGCACACCCCTGTAGCTCCCTAAGGGTGTCCCTCAACCTGCTAATCTCCCCTGGCTACCTTATCGACTGACAATGTTGGCTGCCTCATACTGTCTAGCATATGAACATCTAGAGTGGACATGGATTAATCTCTTTGGGAAACTGTGGACTGAATGATATAAACACAGCACATCTTCAATCAAATGTCAAATATCCAGACACATCAACTAATAGCTCAACCTTATGCATGTTTACGGTGAAGTAAGTCCCATGGATTTCAATGGGGCTTACTCTGGGTAATTGTGTATAGTTATTCCCATATGAACCTACCTGGGTGCATCATCTAGGGCCCAGTTACGTGTCCGACTTGTGAGGTTGGTGGGGACATGAGAGAGGGCCTTTTGTGTAGCAGCACCCTGGTTGTGGAACTCCCTCCCCAGAGAGGTCAGGTTGGCTCCCTCATTTTTGGCCTTCAGATGGCTGGTAAAAAGCCATATTGGTCTGCTGAGCTTTCAGCAATTCATGACGCTCCTCGGTTTTCTAGGATTCTCCTGCAGGCATATAACTCTGTCCCTCAGCCAACTAGCCTCTCCAGGCTTCAGACTGCATGGACTGCAAAGCTATATGCTGGTTAGGGAAATCTGCCCCTGGTGGCTGAAGATTCTATTGCAGGCTTCAAGCACATCGGCATATTGGACACATTTAAATAAAGGAAAGTTAATTAATGCATTTTAAAAACAGAATAACTCTGAGATGCACACCCCTAGGGTCCCCAAGTTCCAGGTGCTGTGGTTCAAAGTTTTGGAATCTATAGTGGTGACGGATGGGTAGACAGACACACATCCTCTATTATTATTATTATTATTATTATTATTATTATTATTATTATTATTATTATTACTGAGTGTAAGCATATGGCTTATCATCATCTGTGAAACATAGACCTCATAATCTTGAGAGAGATATTGAGCCACAGGTTGATAACTAAATCTGGATATATCAGACATTCTTATGTACACAAAACAAACCCAACATATCTGTATAGTCCCAAGAACAATCATCATGTTACAATTTTTCTAGAAAAGAGGACCGAGTCTTAAAAAGGACTCAGGAGAACTGTTCTCCTAACAATTACATGGGCCTGATTGCCACTGTCCTCATGGCAAGAGTGAAAAATGGCATACGTTCACACATATTATTGAGATCGTTACTAGAGTAAAATTGGTCCACTTGACAATGGAATTATTTTTTATTTGATCCATTCACTATTTTTGCCTACTACTTGGGATAAATTTATTGATTTGTTTGTTATACCGTATTTCTATCCTGCCTTTTTTCCTGCAAGGAACCCAAGGCGGTTTATATAATCCTCCTCCTCCTCTCCATTTTATCCTCACAACAGCCCTGTGAGGTAGGTTAGGCTGAGAGTCATGACTGGCCCAAAGTTACCCAGTGAGCTTCATGGTCGATTGGGGACTAGAACCCAGATCTCCTGAGTCCCAGTCCAACACTCTAACCACTACACCACACTGGCTCTCTAAACTAGTTTATTCGCAACTAAATCCATTCTGTAATTATTTATTTATTTATTTATTTCCATTTATTTGGGATAAATGCCATCATCTCAAGACAAGTCACTCACTGTCATGTATTATATTTGTTAAAACTTGCAGTCATAACAATAAGCCCACACAGAGAGGGAGTGTCTGACAAACTAAGACACACACACAAAAAGATGCAACCCCATAACCTTTTTCTGAAATGCTTCCGTGTTGATAAATACAAAAAACCTATTTATTCTCTCTTTCTACAGATACGGTTGTAGGTGTATTACCCAATAACCTGGACTATTGAGAAAAGATACAGAGAAGCAATACATGACTGTTTTGCTTGTCTACATCTCCAAATCTTTAAAGTACAATGAATGCAGTATATTGTAACATACTTCAAAGTCTTCCCAAAACATGTCCCACCAGGTTTTCATGAAGAAATATTATTTTACCCTCACAGTTTACCAGTTAATCTGCTAAACAGATTTTTCTTTTCTTCATACTTCCAGTAGTTTCTGTTTACACTTCCTGTTTCCTAGTTTCCCATGAAAGCAGCATGCATGACACAATTTCGGGAAGGGATCAGTGGTGGTCAAGATTTTAAGGATTCCTGTTCTGTCATTTGCTTGTCTGGAGATAGATGCTGAAAGAATTTGAATCTCATGAAGTGCTGGGGATTAAGAGAGACACTCTCAGGGCTCCCACATCCCGAAGTAAAATGTTGGTTTATAAAATATTGGTCAGTAGCTCTAAAATTGGAGACATGATGGTTTATTGAAGAGCTGAAAGTGGCATGAGATGAGAGTACATCTACGTTTAAACGTCACAATAAACCATGGTCTATAAACCATGGTTTATTGGACGGGAATGAGCCTAGCCTCTCCCCAGGTGCACGTGTCCCTCTTCCCCTATCCCCCTCTGCTTCCATTTCTGTCTAACCACAGTTTAGCACAGGAGTGGCTCCAGAGTGGGGGAGAGGGAGAGCGCCCCTCCAGACAGGTAGTTTGCCACCCCACCCCATTGCTGGACCCCTATACACAGATTTCACATACACAGATTTCTTTTCTTGATTGGGATGATGATGATGATGATGATGATGATGATGATGATGATGATGATGATGATGATGGAGAGCAGTGCCCACTAAGCAGATGCCTCTATGCAGTGCCCGCTATGGGCTCACTTCCTGTTGTGCCTCTGTTTGGGGTGGGGGAGGAAGACATAGTGCAACCAAGCCCGAGTGTGTTTGGGGAGGGGGCCAGGCACATGTCCTCTGCAGCCTGGCCCAGCTGTGCTGGCTTGCCAATCAGCCCTTGCCCAAAAGACAGGTCCCAAACACACTTCAGACGCTGGAAGCAAGTTGTCGTAAATTACTCTGGTCGAGAGATAAGCAGTAGTTGTTGGCACAGTCCAAGGTTTAGAAGGCAAGTTGGCACAGTCCAAGGTTTAGAAGCCAAAATATCCATCCAAAATCAAAGGAAACATGAACCAGTAGAGGAGCACACTGAAGAGTAGTCAGAATCGATCTGGGGTCAAAACAGGGATGGGGACTCGGACTCGGGGACTCGACTCGTGAGTCAGACTGAGTCCCCCCTCTGACTCGACTTGGACTCGAGTCCCAATATTTTTAATGGGACTCGAGACTCGACTCGGGACTCGAGACCAAGGACTCTTCAACATCCCTGGGCTGTGCCAGAAGGAGTGGAGAGGAGTGCGATCGCCGGCGAAGAGTAACGGTGAAATTGTGATGAGACCTCACCATTCCAGAATGGGGGGCAAACATTTAGAAAAAATCATGTTCCTCAAATGCAACATGGATAAGTTTTAGGAAGTACAGCAAGTTTATTTTTTAAAATCATTTTCCTAAAATGCAACCTTTCGGACATTTTGGGTTTGGCTGCCTCTGCCTGCCTGTTTGGGGTTCCCTGCCTCCTCTGCCTGCCTGGTCTCTTCTTAACCAGTTCAACAGTTGAATTGTCCAAGAAAAACGCCTCTGCCTGTCTGCTTTGGGGTTCCCTGCCTCCTCTGCCTGCCTGGTTATTTTGGGTTTTTCTGCCTGGTCTGTTCTTGCCAAAATCAGTTGCAGAGTTTTGAAATAAAAAGGCACACTTGTGCCTGGAATTTATGTAAGCCACACATCTGAAGTAGCCTTATTTTGTTGGGAAAAACCCCCATTGATTTTAATAGGGACTCGTGGAGTCAGCTTTGGGAATGACTCGGGAGTCACCATTTTGGACCAAGGACTCGGACTCGGACTCGAGACTCGGGTCCAAGGACTCGTGACTCGACTCGTGACTCGAAACCAAGGACTCTTCAACATCCCTGGGTCATAATACACGAATCTAGGTCCTGGAGCTGGCAGAAGCATCTTTGCTACAGCTGAGCTGCAACAACTGCTTCCAGCAACTGAAGTCGGTTTGGGGACCTGTCTTTTGAGCGAGGGCTGACTGGGAAGCCAGCACAGCAGGCCCAGGCTGCAGATAACATGGGCCTGGCCCCTCCCCAAACACACTCGGGCTTGGTTGCTCTATGTCTTCCTCCCCCACCACAAATGGAGGCACACTTCCTTCTGTCAGTGAGAGAACTGGGGTGGGAAAGAGAACTGTGGATTTGGAAGGTAGCTGATGATAGACTTGCTTCCAAGCCATTGAGATTCAGCTCTCCTCCATACTTTAACTGGGCTTACTCTCAAGGAAGCATGAACAGAATCCCAGCTTTAATTGCTTGCAGTGCAGGCCTATTGATGTTTACACAGAAGTAAATCCTATCCTACTATGTTCAGTGGAACGTATTTCCCATACTGGCGATAGAAAAGAGCTTCTCCAAAGCCCTCAAACTTGAAGCTGTTGTTAACTCTTTTGCAGAACTGCATACAATTCGACAGATTCAACTTGAATTGATTATCTGCATATGTGCTTTGCCTCAGTTTATTCTCCTCCCTTCTGTCTCATTGACCACCAAATCTGATCAGCCAGACCCCAATAGCTTGGATACCTGACAACATGTCTCGGGTTTCCTAGGTGTACAGGGCCCAGGGGGTTGTCTTGTCTCAGTTTGCCCTTGCAAAGCAAGTCTCCTCAGGGGTAAGTCCCATTCAATTCAACGGGACATACTCCCACTTTATAGATTATAACCAACACCTTGAATTGGGCTCGGAAACATACAGGCAGCTAGTGCAAGTGGGCCAGAATTGGTGTTATATGTTCGACCATCCTGTCCCTGTTATCAGTCTAGCTGCCCCATTTTGCACGAGCTGCAGCTTCTGAACTGACTCCAAAGGCAGCCCCACATAGAACGCATTGCAGTGATCTAACTTGGAGGTTATGCTGTTATACGTGAAATATACTGTTATTTCTCTTCTCCTGCCCAGAAATGCACTTTGCCCTCCTCTGGGCCCCTCCAAAGATATTCTGGTGCCACCACAGTGTTATGTCCAAACCCTAAACTGTGTTCAATTTTAACTATGGTTTGTTGAAACAAGCCAGCTGCATAATCCATGGTTTGAAGTTGGCCTGTTTCAAACACGGATGGGGACTCGGACTCGAGGACTCGACTCGTGAGTCGGACTGAGTCCCCCCTCTGACTCAAGTCAGACTCGAGTCCCAATATTTTTAATGGGACTCGAGACTGCCAGAAGGAGTGGAGAGGAGCGTGATTGCCGGCGAAGAGCGCATGGAAGCGAGGTGTGCTGCTGCTCGGCCACTATGGACGGCTACCAGGAGTGCAGCCCCAACAGTGTGTCAAGATTTATTTTGATTGATGTGTTGCATACTTGGGAGAGGCAGAAGAAGGACCTGAGATTACTCTGTGTGGCTGCTCTGAGTGTGTTTCTGGTTCCAGCAAGTTCATCACCCGTGGGTGGGTGTTCAGTGAGGGTGGAGTTGTGATGAGATCTCACCGTTCCAGAATGGGGGGCAAACATTTAGAAAAAATCATGCTCCTCAAATGCAACATGGATAAGTTTTAGGAAGTACAGCAAGTTTATTTTTTAAAATCATTTTCCTAAAATGCAACCTTTCAGACATTTTGGGTTTGGCTGCCTCTGCCTGCCTGCCTGGGGTTCCCAGCCTCCTCTGCCTGCCTGGTCTCTTCTTGACCAGTTCAACAGTTGAATTGTCCAAGAAAAACGCCTCTGCCTGTCTGCTTTGGGGTTCCCTGCCTCCTCTGCCTGCCTGGTTATTTTGGGTTTTTCTGCCTGGTCTGTTCTTGCCAAAATCAGTTGCAGAGTTTTGAAATAAAAAGGCACACTTGTGCCTGGAATTTATGTAAGCCACACATCTGAAGTAGCCTTATTTTGTTGGGAAAAACCCCCATTGATTTTAATAGGGACTCGTGGAGTCAGCTTTGGGAATGACTCGGGAGTCACCATTTTGGACCAAGGACTCGGACTCGGACTTGAGACTCGGGTCCAAAGACTCGTGACTCGAGACCAAGGACTCTTAAAGATCCCTGGTTTCAAACCAAACATTCTTAAGATTAAGTACAGTTTGTCAGTTTGGACAAAAACACAGCAAGCTGTGGTTAAGCAAAAATGGAAGCAAAAGCTTCTGTACACCTCCTCACGACCTTGCCAGAAGGGGAAGGAGCGGGGGAGCATGCGAGCCAAGGGACGAGGCTTGGTTTGTTCCCACCACACGCAGCCTGTGTATGTTTATCCCACTACAAGCTTTGTTTGTAGGTTTCTGTGGTGCTCTAAAAACCTACAAAACCTGCTTGACCTAGAAATGACAGTATGAATGTATGAAATGATCATGTACACCCTGGAAAACAATGCGCATATATGTGTGTGTATATATGTGTGTGTGTATATATATATATATATATGCGCATTGTTTTCCAGGGTGTACATGATCATTTCATACATTCTACTGTCATTTCTGGTCAAACTGACAAACAATGCGCATATATATATATATATATATATATATATATGAATATATACTTTTCAACACTCTTTGAAACTAGCTTCTGTCTCTAGCCTATTATATGGTGGGGAAAGGAACCAAGTCATTAAAGTGTTAGAAGCTGGCACCTAAACTTGGACTAATGATACTGAAGGGTTGGGTTTTAGAAGTAGATCTCAAAGCTGAATTTAACAAGCAAACGTTTCAAAGTTCATTCATTCACATTTTAACAAATGTGTGCACACATTTTACCAAATGCCTGCAAAATTTTGCTTCTGATGTTGCCAAGAATAGAAGTTAGTGTGAAGGATTTAACAAAGATAAATGCCTATTTTCCAATTACCCACAAGAGATCAGATAGTTAACTGGGATTGTGTCACATTTATCTTGAAGTTAAATTTCAATCACTTAAAAAGGAATGAGGCGGTGGTAGCATTGGCAAACTGAAGTTACCCTGATATGCATGCATCTCTAGCAGCGCACTGGACCCTGTGGGAAAAACGGGCTTCCTCAGGTAGGGATGTCGGAGAAATCTGCAGCGGACTCAAATGAGTTCGGATTTCTATGAATCTGACCCGCAGATTCTGCAGTGGACTGGCTTTCCCCATGTCGCACGGATTCCATGGACTTGTGGACTGTTTTTGTTTGTTTTTCACTTTCTGAAATTGTACGCAAATTTAGTTGTAGAAAAATACGAAAATTTAAAAACACCGACTGAAAATGTGCATTCTCCCCCCTTAGACTAAAGCGTGAAAATGCTCATTTGGGGGGATTTGCATATTTGGGGGGGATTTCTACCTTTTCATAGAATCATAGAAAAGTAGAGTTGGAAGGGGCCTACAAGGCCATCGAGTCCAACCCCCTGCTCAGTGCAGGAATCCAGGTCAAAGCATCCCTGACAGATGTCTGTCCAGCTGCACCTTGAAAGCCTCCAGAGTGGGAGAGCCCACCACCTCCCTAGGTAGTTGATTCCATTGTCTTATTGCTCTGACAGTCAGGAAATTTTTCCTGATATTTTGGTGGAATCTAGGTTCCTATAACTTGAGCCCATTATTCCGTGTCCTGCAAACTGGGATGATTGAGAAGAGATCCTGGCCCTCCTCTGTGTGACATCCCTTCAAATACTGGAAGAGTGCGATCATATCTCCCCTCAGTCTCCTCTTCTGAAGGCTAAACATGCCCAGTTTTTTCAGTCTCTCCTCATAGGGCCTTGTTTCCAGTCCCTTTATCATCCTTGTTGCCCTCCTCTGAACCCTCTCCAGTTTGTCTATGTCCTTCTTAAAGTGAGGTGCCCAGAACTGGACGCAGTACTCAAGATGAGGCCTAACCAGTGCCGAGTAAAGGGGAATTATCACTTCCCGTGATTTGGAAGCTATACTTCTATTAATGCAGCCCAAAATTGCATTTGCCTTCTTTGCAGCCACATCGCATTGCTGGCTCATATTCAGTTTGTGATCTACCACAATTCCAAGATCCTTCTCACTTGTAGTATTGTTGAGCCAAGTGTCCCCCATTCTGTAACTCTGCATTTGGTTTTCTTTCCCTAGGTGCAGCACTTGGCATTTATCCCTATTAAATTTCATTCTGTTGTTTTCGGCCCAGCGCTCCAGCCTATCGAGGTCACTTTGAATTTTGTTTCTGTCTTCCAGAGTATTAGCTGTTCCACCCAACTTTGTGTCATCTGCAAATTTGATAAGCATTCCCTGTACCTCCTGATCCAAGTCATTAATAAAAATGTTGAAGAGCACCGGGCCCAGGACCGAGCCCTGTGGTACCCCGCGATTTGTGCAAATGCGTTTGTACGCATTTGTGCAAAATCCAATCCCATCAATGAGCGTACGATGGATTGAAAGGCGCCTGAAAATCTGTTAAACGCAGACAGAATGGATGTTACAAAGTCTGGACATCCCTAGCTGCTAGATGCTATTAGAAGTTATCAGAGCAACAATTTTGCATATACTTTTATTAGGACCAACCAAAATTCCACAGAAATGTGCAAGCTTTCCAGTTCTGTAGCATTCTTCATCAGGCTAGGTCGTGGTACAAAAAGCAGGGGAGCAGGGGAAGATTTTGTAAAAAAGATTCTTTTTGTATCAGCTAGCATGATCAGCTGCAGAAATTGAAAGCTTGCACATTTTTGTGAAATTTTGCTCGTCCTAAGAAAGGTATTGCCCAACTGTCGATTTTGGATTTTTTTCCCTCCCTCATGGACTAGCACAACTATTTATTTCTTTTAATACATTGTCTGTATAAACAGCCAGTGCTGCCCTCAAGAGTCAGTGCTCTGCAGTGTTGTAGTTATAGACCAGGGGTGCGGAACCTCTTCCAGCCTGAGGGCCAAATTCTGTTTTGGAGAAGCTCTTGGGGGCTGCATTCCGGTGGTGGGCGGGGCCAGTGGCAAAAGGGGGCAGTGCTCAAATACCAAAATGCCATCATGTTTTAGCTTAAAGCTCCTATTGCCGGCAACTAAGTCTTAGGCGACGCATTTCAACCTTTTTAGAATGGGGGGAAAGAACTGCACAAAAGCCCAGGAAGCCACCATCTGGGGAACCCTGGAAGGCCAGCTTGGGACCCCAGATGGGCCAGATTTGGAGCCTGGGCCTGAGGCTCTGCACCTTTGTCATAGACGATAAGCAGATTCTCACATTAAGAAGCTGTGGACTTGCCCACTGCTTTTTAATGACAAGCAATTAAACATAAAGTCTGGAAAGTCCCTGGCTGGGTTGGATAAAACTGCTCACTTACAAAGCTCCTGGGTAATCTTGCCACAGGATTATTATTGAAGAATCATTTGCCAAATGCCATCTCACCCTCCTTCCATGACAACTCTCTGCCCTCCCTCACCAGTGCAGCAAGTCATTTCCCCTCGAATATAAACATTTATTATGGGCTTTTATAATTATAAAGCCAGGTCAGAGGCCCAAGGGGGAACTTGTTTATCTGTCTGAGAATCACCAGCGGAGCAGAAAATCGGTGCTGTTCGTACACAGCCTGCTAAAAGGCATGGCTTGTTGCTCCAAAGTGAGGATAATTCAGTGCGAAATGAGATGGGCACTGAACACGGGTTATAAGTAGCATATGACAATAATAAACAGCCATTGGTATTTAACCTAATGCCGGCTCATTGGCTTTTTTATGAGTGTGCACATAGCAGCGCCTACGGAAAGGAAGAACTTATAGCTGTTTAGTGCTGACAGCGAGCACAAGGATCATGTGTGTGTGTGTGTGTGTGTGTATGTGTGTGTGCGCCTGCATGACCATTCAACCAATAGGCAGGGAGGTTTTGGTGACTGCTTTTGAATGGATTTTGGGCACAATCCTATGCATGTTTAGATAGAAAAGAAGTCCTATTATGGCTGGCTGGGGCATGCTGGGAGCTGTAGGACTTTTTTCTGTCTAAATATGCATAGGATTGTGCTTTTTTAAGTAATTAAGGCTGCAATCCTAAACTCACTTACCTGGGAATAAAGCCCATTGAACTCGTGGGGCTTATTTTTGAATAAACATGTTATAGGGTTGCATTGTAAACTTAGATATGATTCTGTGTACTCCATTGTGTAACCTGACTTGAATCCATGCATTCAAAAAAGCAGAATAGAAGTCGTCGTTGTCGTCGTCATCATCAACATCATCATCATCACATTATTATAATGCTTTTGACTAAGATCGAGAGATTGTGCACTTGCAACACCTCTGCTCCTGCCTGCGGCTGTGACTCCCACCCCCACCCCATGTGTGACAGCTTTTGCTCCTAGCCAATATAATGTAAAATTACAATTTCTGCCTATTTTATTTATTCATTTGTCATATTTATATCCCACCTTTTTTTCCTGCAAGGAATCCAAGGCAGTTTACATAATCCTCCTCCTCTCCAACAACCCTGTGAGGTAGGTTAGGCGGAGAGTCAGCCCAAAGTCACCCAGTGAGCTTCATGGCCGAGTGGAGACTGGAACCCGGATCTCCCGAGTCCCAGTCCAACACTCTCACCACTACGCCACACTGGCTCTCCCTGTGGTGAGAGGGTCCAGACAATCCGTTCCTTAGAAAGGTGGGTGAGAGAGAAATGCCATAATCATTGGCTCTAATAGGAGCACAAGTGAAGGGGGAAATGTGTTTATCAGATGCTTAATGGACTCTGATTGTTCTGGAGTTTTAGTGTTCTCATTACATCATTGTGTATGAATGCACATTTGTTTAATATGTAAATGTATTTGGTTTGTTCTGATTTCCCCCTCTCTCCTGATTATATATTTCCTAGCACTGCTCCATGCTTATTTGCTGTCAAACCGTTGCTTTTGATTGATTGATTTTGTGATGCTTCCTTCTTTTGGTTTATTCAAGTGTAGAGAAACATCCTTATATCCTCCCACCCACCCCTTTTGCTCCCCAAGTCTTCATTTGGGCCAAGGAAAGCACGTCCCCTATTCCAGGACACCACCCAGTCTTCTTTAATAACTGGAACGGTTCCCATGCCAAGTCACTGCTGTGCCAATCCAATTATGCATTTGATCCCCCCCCCATCGTGTCTTTCTTGTTTGTTTCCATTCATGTTGATAGAAGTTCTTCCCTCAGACAAAGCATTCTCATGTTTTGTAATGAGTGCCTCTGATGTAAATGCCGGGAGAAGTATAATTGTCAGCTATTTATGCAACATGTTATTTACCTTCTAGCACGGCGTCCCTGCACTTTTCTTTTGTTTGTAAAAAAAAAAGCCTCACATGGTTTTGGAAGGATCAATTAATTTTTGGAGAAATAAAAGCACATTACATCTTTGGGCTTTTTGCACTGGAAAGTGATAGCCACTGCTATTTTTTGTATAGCTATGCTCTATCTATCTATCTATCTATCTATACGATGGCAACACACCCTATTTTGTCTTTACATACAGCTGCCATGGAGTTTCACTGCGTTTGAATTCTGTGCCAGATTTTGGAGTCCTACTTCTGGCAGCTTCCCCCTCATGAAACAGAAGCCCAATGTACTGATAACAAGTCAGGTTCTGCAGCAGCTCCAATGTGCTGTGGAAAACATGCATGGAACTCTCCAGTGAGTCACAGAGCCTATAATGTCATCAACTCACTGGCCTGGTGCGCACGAATCACAGGGTGGTTAACATGCCCCCGTGGCTTCTTAACCACCCTGCGCATGCCAGTCACATGCATCAATAGCCTTGCCAGTGCAGCTCCTCGTATCATCTGAACACAGTGAGGGTGGCTTGTTGGGGTGGTTAACAAATGACCCAGAACCCCTGGGATGTTGTGAGGTTGTGGGATGGCTTGTTACCCACCCCAACTAGCCACCCTCACTGGGTTCGGAGAACACGAGAAGCTGCGCCTGAGAGGGTGATTATGCAAATCCGGCCAGCGCGCAACTGGCACGCACAGGGTGGTTAAGAAGCCAAGGGACTGGGACTCGGGAGATCCGGGTTCTAGTCCCCACTCGGCCATGAAACTCACTGGGTGACTTTGGGCCAGTCACTGACTCTCAGCCTAACCTACCTCACAGGGTTGTTGTGAGGATAAAATGGAGAGGAGGAGGAGGATTGTGTAAGCCGCCTTGGGTTCCTTTCAGGAAAAAAGGCAGGGTATAAATATAATAAATAATAAATAAAAATAAATAAAATAAAGGTGGCTTGTTATCCACCCTGGCCTGCAACTATGCAAATTGGCTCTAGTCGCTGGCCATAGTATGCCTCATCAAAGAAAGAGGACAAATGAGAACACAGGTTTGCATGTGCCACACATGGCTATAAACACACACCCAGCTGTTGTCTGATGCCACTCCATATCAGAATGTAGCACCTTTGCTGAAGACTCTGCACTAGCTGCCCATCTGCTCCTGGGCCAGGTTTAAGGTTCTAGTACTAGCCTATAGAGCCCTGAACATCTTGGGCCCAGGATACTTGAGGACATGCCTTCCCCTTTATCATCCTGCCCGATCACTGAGGTCTTCTGAAGAGGCACTCCTGGTAGTACCACATGAGTTTGAGATCTGCTTGGAAACCACCAGGAGTAGGACATCCCACCCTATGGAATGTCCTTTCAACTCCCATCAGCCCTAGCTGACCAGTGGTGAAGGATGAAGGGAGTTGTAGTCCAAAACCCTCTGGAAGGCCACAAGCTGCGAACCCCTGAAATAGGATGAGCAAGTGAAAAGGAGTAATTATCTAAATAAAGATAGTTCCCTGACCTTCTATAGAGGGCCAAAGTTGAAGATACAGCAGGGTATCAAGGTTTGTAAATTTTGCCTCATGGGACAAACAGCACCTCTGGAGAATAGGATTGAAGTGAAGAAAATAGGATGGGGAAGGCTTAACTCCACCCTCCCACAGCCCCACAACCCAATCTGAATTGGAGTATTTAGCCTTTTAAAACACACAGAATATCCTATCATGCATCTTCTGCTGTCAGATCTAGTTTGACCAGCCTTCTCGTGGTGCCAGATAGGCTTTCTACATGAAGCATTCATTGTGCACTCGTCATTCCTTGCTCATGGTTGTTTACAGGCTCTTTAGCCAATGACATGACCCTCCAGTTTCACTTCTGTCTTTTAAGAGCACTTTCCCGGGGGAGGGGTTAGAGTTGTGCAAATGGAGTATTATTTCTGAAAGCGAAAGAAAATGTATTTTACTACTTGTGTGATTGCATTATTCCGCTACAGCATAGCACCACCTAGAGGTTACGTAGCAGAAAATCAGGAAATGTCATAGTGTGGAGCTCAGATCTCAATTCTGCAATGAACCGCTGGGCCTACACCTAGGAAACCCAAGACATGTTGTTGGGTATCCAAGCTAATAAAGGTCTGACTGATCAGAGTTAACAACAGCTTCAAGGCTGAGGGCTTTGGAGAATGTCTTTTCTATTGCCAGTATGGGAAATACATTCCATTGAACGTACTGGGGATAGGATTTACTTCTGTGTAAACATCCATACACCTGCACTGCAAGCAATTAAGGCTGTGATCCTATTCATGCTTACTTGGGGAGTAATGTGATGTATTAGATTATAGGTTATACCAAATCCTGATGCAATGCAAGGGATTGCAGGGTTTATCAGGGGTGTCGAACCTTTTTGGGCCCGTGAGCACCTTTGGTATTTTGAAAAGATGCCCTGGGCACTACCACAAATCGGCTGTTCTACCGGGGTAGGGGACCAAAATGTTGGGAGCATCCCCCCCCCTTATCTGTGTGGGTGCATGAATGTGCACCCTGTGAGTGTGCCACCTACTCTGACTTCTCTCTCTCTCTCTCTCTCTCTCTCTCTGTGTGGTTCCTCTTTCTTTCTCTCTTCCTTTCTCCCCCACTCGTCTCTCTGGCTCTTTGTTCTTCCTTCCCCTCTCTCTCCCTCTGGCTCCTCGTTCTCTCTTTTGTTCTCTCTACCCATCTCCAGGCAAGTGAAAGGAGCAATTTCTCCATTCCTTTACATAAGGGGGTGAGAAAAAGCCCCCCCGCCGCCACCAAGAATCCTTAGCGGGGGGGGGGGTTCATCTCCTCACCAGCCAATTTTTGGCAGTGAGGGACTTTTCCATCCCCTTTGTAAGCTAATGGTGGGTAGCTCAGCCTGGTCTTGTGGGTGCGGTGGTGCTCACGGGCAGTGCATTGTAGACTCCTGTTTTATATTATCTGGGATTTGGCCTTCAAAGCTCTTTTCAGCCGCAGGGCTCACTCTTGAATATGTGAAGTAATAATAAAGTAATAATAAATAATAAAGAAGAGAGTGCTTCTCAAGATGTGCAGAGTGTACACCTACTTCCAGGTAATCACAGCCCATGACCACATCTTCACAAGGAAGAGGACAGCTTTTTCAAATTGGAAGGAATAACTTCCAGGCAGGCTTTAAAAAAAAGAAAAGAAAAAAAGTAGCATTGCGAACTTTATTTGGAAGATTAAAGCTTTAGGCTGCAGTCCTATGCCCGCTTACCTGGGCTTAAGCCCCATTAAACTCAATGGTACTTACATCTGAGTAGATATGGATAGGATTGCACTGTAATTGCCTAATCAATGGGGGTCATCATTAATAACCAGTGAGATGGAGTTAACAAAATGAATTGCTTGGGGGTGGGGGGCTTGAGGTGATTATGGCTCTGATATGCTAATGTAATAGAAAATTACACACTACGTATGACATTTCATCTTAACAATGCCTTGTAGCTTTTGCTTATTCAATTTTTGGTTTCTTCACCATCTCAAATGCACATATATTGAGGACTGAAACAGGCATGACTGTAAATGTGTGTCTAACAGCTACTTTTTTCATTTTTACTCTAGAGTAGGTGCAGGTGCCCTCATCCAGATTGGGACTCTAGTGTGGGCAGAAGGGGGGGGGGCTTTTAAGATCCAGATCAGGGGCTCTGCACCTACTCTAGAGTAAAAATGAAGACTTAGTTGCTAGACACACATTTAAAGTAATGTTTTGGCCCTGAGGTGCTGGCAATATGCAAATGTATTTATATTTATTCAATTAATCAATGAATCAGCTATAAGCAAATCATTCATCAATTAATTCTTTAATTGAGGAGAGCCCTACTTTAAAAAAAAAATCAAATCCAATTTTCTAGTGATGAAAGACGTGTTCAGCCCTACAATTCTATCATTTTGTGGTATATCACAAAGAATACTGATGGTGTGAACACAGTTATTTAAATGTTCTGTTAATTAATTGTAAGGCAGGGAATAAATAGTTATAATCATTCTCACTAGCAAATAAAAATACCAAATGCAATTTAATCTTATTAAAAATTGTCAGCTCAGTTGATATCAATGGAGGTTACATGAAAAAGAGTGTTTTGGAGATCAGGCAGGTAGTACTCCGAAGGCAAAAGAAAATGAGACGTCTAAAGAACAGTTCAGAGAGCATGGTTTGAACATTGCGTCAATAAAATATTTGGAAGAAGTGAACTCTCTCAAGAGAATAAAATTATAATTTCATTGAAGACTGGTGGTATATTTTAGTTCACTAGTAGTTTTCTTTTTCCGCGGTGCAATGATGTGATAATCGGCTGCCATCGGCCAGGGGACTTAGGGCAACTGGGCGGGGCTGCACCACCAGGAATGGCATCTAGCCAAGGGGGGAGGCCAACCTGGCCGGAGAAGGAGCAATTGCAGGGAACTCGCTTCCCCCCTCCCTGCCGGGACGAACACTCAGCTCCAGCTGAGCCTTGCCCTGCTGAGACTGCAGAAGGAAGGGCAAAGAAAATTCTGGCCCCGGCCCGTCCATTGGCCTAAGAAACAAGCAAGAACAGAGTGCACTTAAATGCCCACTGACAGGTCGCCACCTTCTCCCTCATCTTTCTTTTCCTTCCCCTCCCCTCCGCTTGTGTTTCTTGGCATCTTAGTTTCTAAGCCTGATGGCAGGGCCTAGCTCTCTCCTTTTATTATTATTGATGTGAGCCACTTTGGGAGATAATAATTGTCTGAAAAGTGGGATAAAAAAATACACTAAGTCAGTCAGTCAATAAATCAGCTAACAGATTATCTTGGCCAGCAGCCCTAATGTAGATTTGACAGTCAAAAGCAAGTTGTGGCAAACAAAAGAATGCCCCAAGCTTTCAAAAGGCCAAATCTAGTTCTTTCATTGAGGAAAGGTTTGTCCTCGAGAGGAGAGTCGGTTACAGGCCAACAATAGAAAATTGTGCAATACTCACAGCTGCGGTTGCAGTTGGGTCCCTATCTAACCAAGTCACAAGTTTCATTTCCATTGCCTGGAACTGAGCGTTTCTTCTGAAACTGGGGTCTTTCCACATCAATTTCCAAAGCTTCATTGGCTAGCTTTAGCAGGCTAGCTACTGCATACTTATTACTGGCAGAGAAAGTACCAGGAGACAACCCAGAAAGAGCCCAGGCAGGCACTCATACAGAATCTCCCACATACCAACAAGTTGAAGGAGATATTCACTGAACAGGAAGGCTTTATCTCTCATTGCTATGGGTATTTCTCTGCAGAAGTCAGTGACAGGATTGGTCGTCCATTTGCATTTCGCATTGAATATAGTGCAACAGTGGGACATTTCCTTGCAGCCTAAAACAGGGTTGGGCAACTTGTGGCCCTCCAGATGTTTTGGCCTACAGCTCCCATCAGCCCTAGCCAACATAGCCAATGGTGAGGGATGATGGAAGTTATAGGCCAAAACATCTGGAGGGCCACAACTTGCCCACCCCTGGTCTAGAATGTTTATTGTTGTGTGTCTGTTAATGTGTCTGTATGGTACTACTATGTCCTCCATGCTATTTAACATATGCATGAAACTTCTAGTAGAGTTTGTCCGGGAATTTGTGGTGAGATGTCATCAAAATGCAGATGACACCCAACTCTATTTTTCCTTTTCACCTAATGCAGCTGTGGCAGTCTATTTCCCGAACAAGTGCCTGGAGTTGGTAATGGTCTGGATGGGGCCTAATAAATGGATGTGTCATCTGGACAAGTTCCAGACAGTTGCCCATGGAGGTGGTATTCAACCTGTGTTGGTCCTTGATAAGGATGGATGAGAATTTTGTTGCACTTTTTAAATATAAGAATTTACCAAAATCCACACATTTCTTCGTATTTGGAATGGAAAAAACTTGAGATTTTAAAAAATTTGAATGTGGGAGAAGCTGAAACTGCTGACCCACGGCTTTGAGTGTATTATGCATGGATGGATGAATCTGCCCATTTTTGTTTCTCCCACATTCTAATTTTTAAAATCTCAAGGTCTTTTCATCCCCAAACTGAGGAAATTTGTGAATTTTGATAAATTCTTATTTACTAAATTTGGTCAGTGCAGATGGGTGAGAATTTTGTTTCATTTCATTTTTGCAGTAATTCCTGAATAGGCCTGAAGTTTGCAGTGCCAACTGCATACTGGACAAGGATGATCTTGCCACAGTTCTCTCCTGCAGGTTTAATTTAATTATGTTTTCAAATGGCTACCAGTTTTTATCTGTTCTTACCTAATTTTTATACCATGTTATTGTGCTATTGGCCGCTATGTTATGTGGGCTAGTTATTTTCTATTGTGCATTTTACTGTTAACTGCCTCGGGCATTTTTTAAATTGAAAGACGGGGTATAATGAAACAAACAAATATGATAATGATGATGACTGGACCTATCCAAAAAGCTCAATTTTTTAAACTTTCAGCACATATGGGGGGGGGCAATTTTTTCAAAAGTTTCAGTGGGGCTTTCTGTGGACACAGACTGGTGGTAACAACAAAAAATGAATTAAAATTAAGGAAAGAAGTGAAACCACCACCACTTGTGGCCAACGGGTAAGCACCCCCAAGCCCTTTCCAAAAATTCAAACTAGATGCTGTCTGCCCCCCGCCCCCATTCCCAAATTCAGTGGGGAATTCTGCTCACATAGCAAAGGGTTTCAATTCTGGAAGATTCCTTAAAGCAATTTCCAGTTTACTGTATTTTATCTCAATATAGTATTTGCCACTGGTTGTATCTTACAATTCCTCCCCAACATAAAATATGCAGATTATTGGAAACATCTTAACACACCATTTTATTGTTTCTGGGACAAGAGGTTCAGTTGCAACTCTGTCCTCTAGAAACCTCTGGGCAACCCTGGAAACCAGGTCTGAGTAATGAAAGGCTGTGATTCAGCATCGTATATTATGTAAATTATTCCTTTTCATTTCGCCATCTCCCCCCTCCCCCTCCCCCTCCCCTCACTTCTGTGGTTATCTTTAGTGTCTGTGCAACAAGCCAAGTCCTTTATTTCAGGTAAAGTATCCAATTCCAGTATCAAATGTGACTTCAAGACAGTTATTTCTTCAGATCCGTTGGAAAAGTACCATAAGGCAGAAGCAAGCAATTCTGATTGCAAAACTTCACGAAGTTTAAGTGCTTTCATAATCAGCCAATTACAAAGCTGCAAAAAAATCAAAGCATGAAAAAAAGAAGAAATACTGTCATTAAAAAAAAAAAAAAAAGAGTCAGGAAGTGCTGGTTTAAAGTTAGTTCTAATCAGCGCCGGAGACCATAATGTCCATGTGATCGGAAGGGCTGACCTATGATAAGTTTATGCATGGTGTAACAAAAGATTTATGCACCATGCAACAAAAGGGGAACCTGCTTGTTCAAAAAGTCTCTTTCCCTCTTCCTTTGGCATTTGTTTTGAGAGCTAAAAACAAAGAGCAGGAATGTGAACAACTGAGGTCATTTACAGATAGGAAAATGTGGCAGAATGTAATAAAATAACTCCCCCCCATTTCCCCCCCCAAAAGGAAGAATTGACTTTACTACAAGTACTATTATATGGCACCCACTAAGATCTCATTGAGAGTTAAATAAACTAAATTGTTTTGGTTTTCCTGGATGTAATTTTAGTTGGTTTGCTGCTATAGTTGGTTTGACTCACGTCGCACGGCAAAACTGAAAGCAGCAGATTTGGCCAGTGACAAAATTCCAGTGAACTGAAGTGGGTATTAAATGTGGAATACCAAAGCGGTGATTTCAGTGACTGCTGCAAAAACTCATGACCATGAACTGGAGTGTAGAGGAAAGGATCTGAATACAACCACACAGCTGGCAGATTTTGAGGACATGGGCATTGGCTTCTTTAAATCAGATCCAAGTCCTATTCAGGGGCAGGGAATCTGTGGCCTCCCAGATGTTTTTGGACTATGGTTCCCAGCATCCCTGAACATTGTCCATGGTGGCTGGGGCTGATGGGCATCAAAGTCCCCACCCCTGGTTCAGTCCCACTTTTTGTCACCACCAATGGCTAGCCAGATGCCTCCAGGAAGCTTGCTGGCTGACCGTTCATTCCCCTTCGTATGACCCCCATCAAGTCAGGCATATATTGCCTCTATGCATGGAGATTCCATTTCTTATTATCATGAGTTCTGAACCTCTTTCAACCCAAGGTCTCAATTTAATTTCTCAGCAGCTCTCGGGGGCCACATTCCAGTGGTGGGTGTGGCCAAGGCAAAATGGGGTGGGGTCAAAATACAAAAATTACCAGCATATTTTAGCTTAAAGCTCTTACCTCCAGTAACTAAGCCTTGGGAGAAGAATTTCAACCTCTTAGAATGGGCGAAAAACTGCACAAAAGCCGGGAAACCACCCAATGATCAGTGGTCAAGGGGGAAAGGATGGGGATGGGGAAGTGGCCATCCAGGAACCCCAGAAGATTTAGACCTGAGGTTCAGCACCCCTGATTTATATGAGTTATCATAGTCATCCATAGCCATTCATAAATCCTTATTTGCTGGATGTGTCTAGTCCATGTTAAATGCTATCTTAGGCTCTATTCATTCATCACTAGAGTGGAACGCTATTCCATGGCTACATTCCATGCCATCGTGGTCAAGTCTGGATGAAGGAACCCTGTAGGGCAGGCGTGTTACGGGAGAACAAACTGCAACAGTGCTGCACTCCACCTCCATAGGGACCAGGCGTGCTAGCAGCTTTCCAGCATGGTCCCCAGGTGTCTTGCTTAGGTAGTCCCAACCAGCTTATTGGACACATTAACAGCTTACATACACAGTCAGGATTGCTTCATGCCAAAACCTAATGCCGATCATGGTGTACTTATACTGAATTTTACCTGCCATTCTGTTGCCCAGTCACCCCGGGGGATGGGAGATAGATGCTTTTCAAGTTAAGTGGCCAACTGGCTTATTCAGAAAGCTAATGTTTTTCTTCACTCTTCTAAAATGTCCACAGAAGTACTAAAGCAAGCATCTGTCGCAATCTGGGTGATGTTTTTGATCAATGAAAATTGTAAAAGGTATGTGCACATTATAATGCATATTGGTCCGGTGCTTGTGGGGCATGGGGTATCAGCGATGCAGGGTGAGGGTTATAGTAACTGTGGTTATGAAGGGTAAGGTCATGGGTGTCTTCCCAGCGCCCTGCCGCCCCTGATTCTTTTTCAGTTTACAGATCATTGCAGCCTGTGATTGTGAATTAAAAGAATGATGATTTGAAATAGATGGAAGATAGATACTACATATGTTCTTTCTAAAACAAAGGGCCATAAAATAAAGCATGATTTGAACCTGAATAGGACCATTTAGCATTTACAGCATTTTTGTGGGGCGGGTGGACGGGGAGATGGACTTCCTTTCCCACAATACTTTCCATCTGAGATTCACTGAAAATATGAATCCCTGCTGACTATGTAAAAGGCAAATGCCATTTAGCCCATTGGTGGAAGTAGTTGGGCAGGTCCTTTACCACCATTTTTCTGACGCTTTGGCACAACCTCTTCAGTGAGCTTGTTTGGTCTGAGTGTGGTTGTTGTTTTTACAGAGGATGCAAAACCAACCTCTTCAAAAAACCAATGACTACTGAGTGGGCATTGTGGGTATCACAGCTATTGACTGTGATTGTTGTCAGTTATTCTAACTCTTCCTTTTCTTGTTTATGTGCTGTTACAGATGTTGCTCTAAATCTTGGGGAAGCAGGGTGTGCATGTTCTAAACCAGCCTGGTGGCTGGTGCCCTCCAGAAGTTTGGACTGCATTGCAACTCCCATAGTTTTCAGCCATTGGCCATGCTGGCTGGGGATTATGGAAGGTTTTTTTAAATTTTATTTACAACACTTATATACTGCTCAGATTCTGGAGTGGTAAGTTGCAGCTCAGCACATCTGGAGGGCACCAGATTGGGGACACCTATTCTAAATGAATGAATGAGAAGCCAGTAGTGAGCCCCTCCTATTTCTAGTAGCCACAGACTTCGCTGCAATTTCTCTTGGGAGTCTTATAGAAGGCAAGAGTTCTAAGTAAAATCAATGGAATGTACGCAGCACAGCCAGTGGCCTAAACACCAGCAGCAGAAATGGCTGCATTAGCAAAGCTCTGCTGCCTTTTCCTGTTACGCAAGTGGTTGTTAGTTACACAAGCACGAGTGGACCATTTTATACACCTAAGATTTGCAAGCAGTCAAAAAAACCACTTACACAAGTGAAATTTTAATGGGATTCTCCCCTTGCACATAGTTCAGAACTTGGTTTCCACTAGTGATATGTCATTTGTGCTAGCGGAATGACACTGTTTGATACAAACCTATATCAATTGCTGTATCTTTGTCACACTCTAGCATGACAAAGAAAATGACTCCAGGACAGCCCTATGTACACAGTGATAGGCTTGCTTCTAAGCTTTTTCAGGTGCAATCCTATGCATGTTTAGACAAAAACAAAACAAAACCCTACAACTTCCAGCATTCTCTAGCCAGCATGACCGGCTGGGGGATGCTGGGAGTTGTAGGGCTTGTTTCTGTCTATACATGCATAGGATTGTGCTCTTGTTTATCTTATTCATTTTCATGAGCTCATTACGTTCTGTTAAGCAAAGTGAACTGGCTACAACCTGGGACAAAGGTTGGATGGGGAGAAAAAGGTTGGCTAGGGAGCCAAACCCGATTCCCACCCCAACACTGAATTAATCAGTGTCTGGGAGGGTGGGCAGAATTTACAGTCCTTCAACTGGGTCCCCACTAGCAGCTTCCATATTTCCCCCCCATTGACTTGTATTGGGAAAAATAAACAAGCACCAAATTTATTTATTTGTTTGTTTGTTTGTTAATTGCCCATCTGGCTGGTCACCCGGCCACCCTGGGCGATGTACAATTAAAACAATGCAATAAAACCTGACAATTAAAACAGTATAAATCACAAGACTGCTGGAAGAAGAAGTGTCCCACAAACCAGACACGGAAGTCACCAGGAGCAAGTCTAGCATCTAGTCCTGTGGTATTTCCAAGTACACTCCAGGTTTTTCCCATATAAATGAATTGACTGTTATTCATATTTATACACATAAGGAGATGGGGGGGGGAATCTCCTCCTGCCCCTAATACTGGATGACCTTTTCTTCTTTCACCACTAAATCTAGCACATCCTAATGCATGAAAATTTTGCTGAGGTCTGCATTTATTATTATTATTATTATTATTATTATTATTATTATTATTCTGAATTTTCCTTATTCAACTCTCCCAAGCTGATCAACTTGAATAGCAATTCTTTGAATATGAGGGATTTGTTATTTTATGTCCTGATGCTGAACTCTTGGATTAGGATAGATCACAACACTGCTAAATAAATGTTTAACACTGTGCCAAAATGGCCACCCTGAATGGAGAGGGTTTTCATACCAACAACCCCACGCACCACATCCCTCACAGTCCATGGCCAGAGAGCAGGGATCTCCACATCATCACTCCAGATGGTTGGCAAAGATTCTTTTTTCCCCTCATAAACTCTTCTCAGTGGGGGGGGGGGGTATGTGACTCTCCCATGCAAATATAAATTACCCTTTCCTGTCCAACATCTGCCCAACATTCTGACAGGCCAGATCTCTTCAGCAGATGTTGCTCTAGGCAAAAAGTCTGCTTGCCATCCCTACACTCACGAGAGGGCAAACTGAAGCTTTAGTCCTTTACCTTCTAAACAACCCCATCTTGAACAGATGGAGGCATCGAAAGCTCATGTTCTCCAAAATGGATCATTATCAGTTGTGATTTATGTTTTAACTCTCATGATACCCGGAGCTAGTCTTAAAAGATTATTCCCCAACCTACAGCTGAAGTATAGGAACATAAGAAGCTGCCTTAGACTGAGTCAGACCATTGGCCCATCTAGCCCAACACTGACGGGCAGCAGCTCTCCAGAGTTTCAGGCAGGATTCTTTCCTAGTCCTAGCTGGAGAGGCCAGGGATCGAACCTGGGACCTTCTGATAATATAGGACAGTAGTGCATATATCTATTTCCCTCATGGGTAGGAGTGTGGATTAGTCATCGATTTAGGAGATTGTTCAGCAGGCCACCAGACCTACAGCTGGAGAGGTCATCGATAACAGAGCCATGCCACGCCCATGACCACCACCACCCTGCAATCATTACACTGATAAGCATTTTCCAATGTTATTAAAAAGACAAATCAGCAGCCTTCAAGGCCAGGAGTTGCCAACTGTTCCTTCTGTTACTTTGCTCATAGACAATTGATGTACATTTGGAATTATGCTTTACCAGATTTGATGGGAAAGCGGACAGTATCCAATACCACCGCTGTGCTTCTGGTCATTCTGCTGTGCCTGCCGCTAGTGCAATGGGGAGTTGGCGCTTTCTCATGCGAACCCAGAAACGAGCGTCTCTGCTCATTCCCAGTTGCTTTAAGAACTGCTGGCTCCCTGTTGCGCAACTGGTGGGTCCCGCTGGTGCGCAGGCAGCATTAGATGCTGCCTAGCGTTCTCAGATACCACAGATATCTCTGTGCTCTCCACAGTGACAATTAAAGATGCCAAAATCTGTCTGACATTAAGGGAAAGGTTATTTATTTATTTATTACATTTATACCCCGCCTTTTTTCCTGCAAGGAAACCAAGGCAGCTTACATAATCCTCCTCCTCTCCATTTGATCCTCACAACAACCCTGTGAGGTAGGTTAGGCTGAGAGTCAGTGACTGGCCCAAAGTCATCCAGTGAGTTTCATGGCCGAGCGGGGACTAGAACCCGGATCTCCGGAGTCCCAGTCCCAGGCTTTTATAAGAAAAGCAATATATAAAGTAATAATATTTTCCCCTAAATCTGTTTTAAAAAATAACGTATAGGGTTAAAATAGTGAAATGAAACATCAGTGCCTGCAACTGAAACGTGTTTGTCTGCGCACATGTGTATGTGTGGAAATAGACGCTCTGTTGATGTCAAACACCGGCATACGCTGGTGGAGAATATGACCAAATTACACAAGTGATACAGCAGAACACACATTGATGTTAATAATACGATACTTTGTCAGTTTTTTAAAAAAAGGAAAAAGAGGAGTGGTACTGCCTGAACAAATGAAAAACTGACCTAGCTTTTTAAGGGTTCTTTTAGTAAGACACAGCATCTTTAATGAAACCGTCCATCGGCTATATCTTTCTCACTTCCTTCCACTGAGAAGGGCTCTGACTTTCTGCAGGGGCAGCTTTCAGCTCCGGAGCTTTTAAGGGTTTCTAATCCTGGAAGGCAGTCTGACATCACCCCACTTCTTGTCTGCTGATGTTTCGTACAAGCCTCGCATTTCCTTCGCGTTTTCCAAGCCGCCAATTACCACAGCAAGCTGGTGTTTATAGAGTGTGCCTCTCCGCCCCGCCCCCCCCCCATCCTTTTCACTGATGATTTTCTGGCCTGTATCCCAAGCAGGCTGCTTTCCCTGAGACATGCTCAGTGCCAAGGGTTAAGCCGGACCAAGCTATTAGAAAAGAATTTGGCAGGGAGGGAGGTGGGGGAGAACGGGGAGAGTGCATAAACGAAACAGCAGGAGGAACTCCCTCCCCACCCCCCTTTCTCTGCTTCTCTCCCTCCATTTTCATTGACTTCAGCAGCACCATGTGATCAGGAAGCCTCTGGCTTCTTTCCATTTCCCCTCCCAACTAAAGGGAAACATTGTGTAGCTCTCTGTGTCGCTGGTGGGACGGCCTTTTGCCGTGTTACGTAGGAGGATAAAAATAACCAGCATATTTAAGGCCGGCTGTGGAATCCCTGCACACGCAGTGTGAGCCTGGTCAGTTGTGAGCGCAGCATCGGCTCCAGCAAAGCGGCTGCGCGCGCGCGCGCGCACACACACACACACACACACACACACACACACACAGAGCAAAGCTGTGCGCTGCCTATGATGCAATGGTGAAATCCATCAGACGTGTTTGGCACACACATGTGTTTCCCCTGGGAAAGGACCTTGAGAATACTGTTGTGTTGTTGTTTTTTGCTCTTTTCCTCAGAACACACCAGTTCTGTCGAAATGAAAGGCTCGTACAACGGAAGTTGTTAGTCAAGAGTTCTATACCTTGCCTGTCAAAGATGTCTGGGGGTGAATTGTTCGCTATGCCAGCTCTGGATTCTTTTTAGAACCTCAACGTCTCCATTATAGCATATATATTTTTCTTCTGTTGTTCTGGGTCAACATCAAGGAACAGGTGTTAGAAACTGCACTGCTAGCCCAAGAATTAAGGCCTCTCGAGGGGCAAAACAAACAGTACTTTAAATCTGTGTCTAGCAGCTATCTCCCCCCCCCCCATTTTTACTCTAGAGTTGGTGCGGGGGGCCTGATCTGGTTCGTCAAAGCCCCCCCCCCCCCGGCTCCCAATCTGAATCAAAACTCCTGCACCTACGCTAGGGTGAAAATGAAAGTGAGTGTGAGAGAGAGAGATGTGGCTACTCGACAGAGATTTAAAGTGGTACCAGTTTAGCCCCTGTGGATAGAGGGGTCTGGGCTTCTGTTTTCGAAGTATCTTGTCTCCAGAATAAGGCAGAGCAGATTGGTAATCAGAGTTTGCTTAAATTTGCTTTTTAGGTGCTTGCATGATGATAATTTGGCAAAACTTCTATGCAGTGGTAGACTTGCAAGAAAGAGATTTATTGCTTTGTATTAGTGACAGGCTTAGAATAGCCTTCCCAAGCCTGGTGCCCTCTAGATGTTTTGGACTACAACACCCATCATTCCTAACTTTGGCCATGCTGGCTGGGGCTGATGAGAGTTGTAGACTAAAACATCTGGTGGGCACCAGATTGGGGAAGACTGCCTAGAAGTTGAAGACTGGTACCAGTTTATTTTTGCCATGAGTGCTCAACTTTGGATGCCCAAACTGGTACGCACCAGTTTCCTGACCCAGGCACTTGCAGCAGAACAAACTCACAACCCGCTTCACAATTGATGGCATACAAGCCAGGGGGATTCCTCCTCCCTCACGGGGTAATTATACGAGCCAGTCAGTGATTCAATAAATAAGCACTTGCTGCTGTAGCACTGCTGATGCAAAGCAGGAGTGGGCCTGATCCATGCTTAGATGGGAAATTAGTGGCAGCCCCTTTGAAACTGATCTCAGCATTCCAAGGTAGATGTACAATAAATCAGTATATTGCGTGCGTGCACGCACGCGCACACACACACAGTCACACAAGGAGGGTGATGTCATGAGCTTTTCATCCCCTTCCCATCATAAATAAATAAATATCAAGTTCCTTTGCTACTCTTTGCATGTGCCACGCAGGAATTATTTCTACGTACCCCCAGCCTGCCGTTTCAAGCATCAAATTAGGCGGCGGGGGGTTGTTCATAAGTACATCTGCTGGCGAGGAGGGCTCCTACCCAGATGCCCACCTTTTCTCACAAACCCAGAGCAGCAATCCTTCTCTAAGAAGGTGTGTTTCTCCCTTAAGAATAGAATGGATCAGAAGCGGCCTACAAGGAAAGCTTCCGGGTCAAAAGAAGGCGGCTTGAGCCCTCCTTCTAGTTCAGCTTTCCCCAACCTGACCAACTCCAGGTACGCTGGACTACAGCTCCCATTGTCGCCAGCCAGGATGGCTGACGGCAACACTGGCTGGGGGTGATGGGAATTGTAGTCCAGCACATCTAGAGGCCACCAGGTTGGGGAAGGCTGTTCTGGCTGAGCTGCTTGCCCCTTCTGGAATCAGCACGTGGGTGGTTGGGGGGACCATGGATAACTCCTTCACAGTTCAGAGTAAAATCCAGGGTGGATACAAAGCCCCACTGACATCAGAGCCACCAGTTTCCACTGGCGTTGTCTGTAAGAAAAAAAATCCAGTTCTGCCAGTCTTTACGGTTGCTGATCTGTAAAGTTGCTGAGGGGAGGGAAAGGGCACAGAATGTTCCACCCAAGCTACGGAGTGGACAGATGTCCCAGAAAGAATAGCTGGTGCAGATGCCCCATAAGACAAACCACTTGGAGACAGAATTAGCCTTCCCTAAAGAGTCAGTTGCATTAAGTCAGAGAACTTCCCACAGCCTTGCAGCGCTGGGGAATCGAGGCCAGATAGTAAGTGCCTTGTCAGGTTTGAAGATTCCCCAAATGTTAAATGGGATATGACTTCACAGGACATTTGTCAGGCCTCAGCAGAGATCTGCTTCAGGCTGCTGGAATCAGCCCGGACCTAGGGCAGCTGTCTGGCTCTCAGTCCAGCAGTAAGTAAATGGAAGCGCCAGCCAAAGCTGACACGGTCGAATGCCAGAGAGGACAGAGCGGACTCCGACAGGACAGAGGCAGGCGAGTCCTCAGAACTGGGCAGCAGAGTCTGAATTCCCAAGTGGGCACCAGAGATAAGAGGGAGGTCCAGGAACAGGTATGAGGTCAGCGTCAGGCAGGGGTTGCAGTCAAGGGAGCAGGAGTGTAAGCTGAGCTCTGAGCCAGGCCAGGATTTTATAGGGCTCGCTGGGCAAGGCTCGGTTGGTGGGGTGAGCTGATACTACTCAGGTGGGCTGGTACGACAGCCTGGAGTCACTGAGTTTAGCTGGCTAGGTTCATCAAGGAACCACCTGAGTGCTGGTGGCACAGAAGGAACGGTGCCAAAGCCAGGCTGAGAACCTGGTTCACTCTCTCTCTCTCTCTCTCTCTCTCTCTCTCTCTCTCTCTCTCACACACACACACACACACACAAACACACACACACAGACCTTACATCAGGCTGAAGGGGATCCATGGCTTTCCAGTACATTTGTTATGATCAGGGCTTTTTTTCTGGTGGAACTCACTGGAACTGAGTTCCAGCACCTTTTCTTCTATTAATTGCATTATAATTTAATCGCCATCTACTCCCGAGGAAATGTAATCCAAGAGTTCCGGTACCCTTTTCTCCAGAAAAAAAGCACTGGTTATGATACAACTCCCAAGAAGACTGGACTCCTTGTAGAAGACAGACTTTCAAAGGTGTTCCTATTTTGACACGAGCAATCGTATCTTAGGCCTGGTCTACACTACGGTCTACAGCAGTGTTCTCCAACCTTGGGTCCCCAGATGTTTTTGGCCTACAACTCCCAGCATGCTGGAAGTTGTAGGCCAAAAACATCTGGGGACCCAAGGTTGGAGAACACTGGTCTACAGGCATGTTGAGTCGCTGTACCATGGTCGTGAGCAAATTTCCCTGGGGGAAATTCATGGGGAAATTTGGGGGGGAGGGGCTGTCTGGGAAGGTTTATATTTCCTCTACCTGAGCACAGTGGTCCTGATCCAGAGCAGGGGGCCCGTGTGCTTACTTTGAGGTCAAGAAAAAGGTGAGGATTCGCTACATGCTACGTATTTAACGTAGCGTGTAGTTTAGCATTGAAAAGGCCCTCGCTCCAGTCATCACCCATCTAAATTCACATGACAGGGAGACCCAGCTGAAGGACTAGGATGAAAAACAACTTGTTCAGGCAGGGCTCATATGGGAAAAGGCATTCTTTTAAATAGCCAGGGAGGCCCCAAGCTATTTAAGGCACAATCCTATGCAAGTTTAGGCAGGAAAAAATCCTATGCAAGTTTAGACAACATGCTGCCTGGGGCATGCTGGGAGTTGTATGCCTTTTTTCAGTCTAAATTTGCATAGGATTGCGCCCTTAGGGTTTTAGACATAGCAGCAGCATTTTGAACATGCAAATTTAACAAGATAAAAACATAATAGTAAATAGATGACAAAGTAGCAGATGCCTATAAACAGATTCTGCCCATAAAATCCAACCAGTAATTGAGGAAGTGCATATCAGAGTGCAGGGACTCTACAATCTTTTCTAAAGATTGCTTTAAAAAAAAAAAATTATCCCCAATATGCCATAGGAGGACCACTAAAACATATGGGTGGATAAAAGCCTGTTCTCACTCAAGGTTGCTCCACAGCTCCTGCCAGCTCTCACCTAATGCCTTCAATCGTGTTTTTCCTCCCTTCCTCTCATCAAGCAAAATCCAGAAGTAATCCCGCATTTCCTTTGGCATAACTAAGCAGAGTGGTGCTCTCTGAGCCACAGGGAGTGACCTGTTTCCCACAGTGGCTGCAGAGGGATGAGAGCTGTGCGCAAATGGCGTCTCAAAATTCTCTGCCTTATTTGTGTGTGTGGGCGGGGGGGGGGCAATTTCACCAATTTTTTTCAGGGGAAGGAGAAATTCTCCAACAATTTCTCACAGGTAGGGCTCACCATTGGCAGGGGTTCTAGGACAGCTTATTTCTCCGTTCCTAAGGTACCTTGGGGGGTGGGTTGTGCTGCCACTGCAAGTGGCAACAGCAGCAACTCTGTTGGCAGCCTGGCCCCCCCATTTTGCATTCTCCACAATGTCCCATGCCTAGCGTCGTTTCAGGGCATTGTGTGGGGGACGAGAGGGAAGGCGGCCACCATATAAAATTAATTGAAGTGTGGGAAGCCAAGGAGCTACAGGCTACCAGAGAGAGGGTTGTACCATGAAAGGCAGGACAGTCACGCACATTCCTCGGCCACCTCTGAAGTAAGGTAAGTGCAAGAACCCCAAACCCAGCCCATGAGAATTCCTCCAAGTTTTTGTTCTCCCTTGAATTTCTTTGTAGAAGCAATTTCTTTTCTATCAAATTAAATGAGAATAGTCGGGGAAATGTGGGATAAATTTTCAGCACAGCACTAGCAGGGATATTCCTCTCTGGAAAACAGTGCTGGTCAAAGCCAGTGGCTGGATGTTGCGTGTTAATTCATTTATCGCAATTGTTCATTGTATTTCTACACCACCTTTCTGAAGCCGGCCAAGGTGATTTACAAAGATTTCAGAAAAGAGAAACCATAATCAAAGAAAAACATAGTAAAGCGGGGGGGGGCACTCTTTAAAAGCCATAAAATCATAAACAACAATTTCAGAAGCCAAATTAAAAAGATGTGTTTTGACACACACACCCTTCTTGAATGCGGAGATGCAGAGAGAGTGGGGACACCAGTCACAACTCCAAATGGACTGTTTTCCAGTGTTTGGGATCAACTCGGGAGAAAACACTTGCCCACGTGCCCAACAAGCAGGCCTCTGCAAGCAAGGGTGCCTTCCAAAGGGCCTCTCCTGCCAATCTTGATAGCCAAACAGGCTCATACTTAGACAAGAGGTCCCTAAAGTAAGCCGTGTGGAGCTTTAACGCTCAAGACCAACACCTTGAATCGACCCTGGAAAACAACTGGCAACCTGGACAGATCTTTCAGTATTGGGGTGACATGATCACAGTACCGTGCACCCGTTAGCAGCCCAGCTGCCGCACTGCGCACCAACTGAAGCTTCCGGACACTCTTCAAGGGCAGCCCCACATATTGTAATAGTCTAACCATGATGTAACCAAGGCATGGATAACTGTTGCCAAATCAGAGAGTGAAAATAGTTTCATGGCTGGATCATCCATTTCTATATCTCCCTGTAATCCAGGGAGCACACATTTTCCCAAAGATGCTGTTGATCTGCTATGATTATATCCCTGTATTATATGCCTGTTGGTTCTGAATCAGACCTCATTGTCTTAGGATTCCCCTAGATGAGGTGTCAGATGTGGTCATTCAAATCTTTCATTTTCAAGGGTCCCCCCCCCTTGATGTGATTAAAATCACTTGTGCTTCACACACATGCAGACAAACACCCAAATGGTTTGAGTTCCCACCAATAACCACACCTCTAGGACAGCACATGTACAGGCTTCTACAGGGAAGGAAGCATGTTAAGCACTTGTTAAATTGAAATACGTGTTTGCTTGAATCCAGCAGACAGTATATAATGTTACAAACAACTGTCTGTCCAAAAATGGTTCATATACTTTGATGATCTATGGTGTATTGTATTATAATACAACGGGGCATTCTTTGGCTACCCAACAAGACAGTGTGTATTTGTTTGCATCTAGGAATATCTGTGCTGTGATTTTTGGCTGACAATATTCTGGAGGAAATGGAGGTGGGTAGGAAAGAAGATGCTTACTGGGGCTCCTCGTTTTCAAACGTTCAGACTTCAGAGGCAGGAAGGAGACAGCTTTAGAGTAAAGCTGTGTGGGAAATACACTTCCCTACATACATTCTGGCAGCTTTGGGCTGGATTCGGACCAGAGCTTTTATTAAAACAGCCTCATAAGTTGCAGCGGTGCTCAAAACACAATAACTGATCAAATGTTAATGACTTCAGTCTGTTTCCACTAAAAGATTCCAAGCCTTTTTCTATAAGAAGCAAGAGGAAAACAAGAGTTGAGTATTCTCAGTCGCCTCTGACAGAAATGCTGCAGATTTGGGGAGAGTTAGTAGTTGGAACAAATAATCCAGCAGTTTGTGTTTGTGTGAGTGAGTTTTCACACATTTCAATTTACCCCACATTATGCTCATATTAACTAGTTTAGGATGGAACAATGCTACCCCAAAATTACTTTAGGCTTTGTGAACTTTACCTAAGATTAAATGTTCTGTAGAGAAAAACACATGTGTAAACTAGGATACCATCGTAGGGACGGGCGAGAACTTCGTTTCAGTTTGGTTTTGATAAGAATTTATGACAATTCACAAATGTTTGGGACAAGAAGAACTTGAGATTTTAAAAAATTCAGATGAGGGAGAAACTGAAACTGATAGATTTGATCCTCCAGGGCTTTGAGTGATTTGCTAGTAAAAGTCTGGGTTTTAATCCCTGTGTATTCTGCCATGTTACTGCTTAATTAGGGTTGCCACCTCTTTTTTTATCACAGGCTCCTCATCTTTTAACAGCTGCTATATGGTAGGCAGGGACGGCATAGTCCTTTCCATGCTGGCAATAGCCGTACCTATTGAATTTGGATGGTGCAGATGGGTGAGAATTTCATTTCAGTTTCTTTTTGATACGAATTTACCAAAATTTGAAAAGTTCATATTCAGGAGAGAGAGAACTTGAGAGTTTAAAAAAGTGAATGCAGGAGAAAGTGAAACTGGCAAGTTTGCTCTTCCCTAATACTATCTAAAAATATGTGTGATTTTCTGCACGTGAAGTGAAAACCACATATTTGTTTCTGTGCATGCATCCCAAGGAGACAGCAGGTTTGTAAAGATAATC
The DNA here is from genome assembly GCA_021292165.1 of Shinisaurus crocodilurus. Lineage (NCBI taxonomy): Eukaryota > Metazoa > Chordata > Lepidosauria > Squamata > Shinisauridae > Shinisaurus > Shinisaurus crocodilurus. The sequence goes on from CM037877.1 coordinate 107,426,208, forward strand.
ACAGGATTCATATGGAACGTGGGGGCGGGGAGAGACCACGGCTAAATTGTGCAAGCTGTTTCACAATTGAACCAACTGATTGATTCAGTTCTCTAATGCTGCCTGTGCTCTGGACTGGGGAACATGAAGTGCAGTTGCGGGTGGCACATATTCAATAGAAAGCAGTGAACCGGATTTATTTTGTTAAAAAGATAAAATAAAATAATTAAATTTTTTTTAAAAAAAAATAATCACACAGCTGCTGTTACAAATAAATGCCCCCAAGGATCCAGGAGCACTCCCAAGCTATGTACCTGATCCGTCAGGGGGAGTGTGATCCCTTCCAGAACAGGTTGAATCCCACTCCCTGAGTCACATTTTCTATGAACCAACAGCACCTCTGTCTTTTCTGGATCTAATCTCAGCTTGTTCACCTTCATCCAGCCCATTATTGAACTTCGGCATCATTCAAGGGTGTCGACTGCTTACTTGGAGTCAGGTGACAAAGGCAATGGCGGGCAGCGATATCTACAAAAAGAAAGGGGTCCGTTTCACACATTCCCCAATAAATATCGGGCAGCCAACATGGCTGCCTGTAACCCTCTGAACGTGGAGGATTACAGGCATCCTCTGGAGGGCGGGAGGAGCACGGAGGCGAAGGTTGCCTCTGCAGCTCTTCCACCATGCAAAAGACTTAGGTGGCCATCTAAGCCTTTTGCCCCAGAACGCAAGGAGGGGAAGCTGAGGAGGAGCCAGGATACTATGTATGCTGGCGGAGCCTAACTCCTCCCATCCCTGCCCCCCCCCCGAATGCCCAGAAAACACTGTCTCTGCAACCGGTGCGGTTCTTTCCACGAGGGCGGAGGGAGGGAGCTCTGACTTCGGAGTCCCAGCTTGACCTCAGAGCACTTTTCTGAGGTCGGAGCTGGGACTCCGAAGTCTCCCGTGGCCACCTGGACTCTAACTTGCTCTCTGGTTATATATTTATTGGATTTGACAGTCTAATCAAGCAGCCAAGCTCCAAAGTACTGCTCTGGTAATTTATATAATTATAATGATACACTACAGTATAGAGAAAAATATTAGTGGTTTTGGTCCTTCCTGTCAGGACATGTCCAGAACGTGGTGCTGGAGGACTGCTGTTCTATCATGCCCAGAAGGTTCTGTCCTGTCCCCTATGTTATTTAGCATCGACATGAAACTGCTAGGAGAGGTCATCTGGAGGTTTGGAGTGAGATGCCATCACTGTTCTGATGACGCTCAACTCTATTGCTCTTTGTCACCTGACTCCAAGTAAGCAGTCGACACCCTTGAATGATGCCGAAGTTCAATAATGGGCTGGATGAAGGTGAACAAGCTGAGATTAGATCCAGAAAAGACAGAGGTGCTGTTGGTTCATAGAAAATGTGACTCAGGGAGTGGGATTCAACCTGTTCTGGAAGGGATCGCACTCCCCCTGACGGATCAGGTACATAGCTTGGGAGTGCTCCTGGATCCTACACTGCCCTTGGATTTTCAGGAGGTAGCGGCGGGGCAGAGTACATTTGCGCAACTATGTCTGTGTGACAGCTGCAACTATAAACCTTAGTGTGCTATCAATTTTGTTGGATAAAAGTTTCTGGGGAACACTAGACATGGTGTGCGCTTGGCTCATAACTGGCTGAAAACTCTCCAAGGCTCTTCACAGAAATCATTTCTGTAGCAAAACAACTGCAGTCGCTCCTCCCTTGCAGTGTTATTATAGAACTGGATGGAGTGCATGTTTTGTGTTTCAGTTCTCCTAGTTCCATTGGCCCATCAATCTGTTCTCAATCTAGTGCCAAGCTGCAGTGCAGCAGAACAATGCCCCTTGTCATCTCTACAGCCTTTGACAGAAAGTCTTTCCTAATTACAAATAAATGTGAGAAAAGTATCTTTCATAAAGTGCCGCCTATTACAGGCATACAAGCAAAGCACATGTTCCGAGTTGCTGTTCATATAAAATCCCATATCGTGCATGTCTTCCATTTGAAAGTAGGCTTGGATCCTAAGATGGGTTAGAGTGCAGCCCTATGGGCCAGGCACCCAAATGACAGAGGCTTCTTATGTTGGTGCCCTCCGTCTATCCTAAGTCCTGCTGGGCTCTTGCCAGCAGGCTGGGAAGAGTGACAGAGGCTACTTCACTCTCTCTTCTTTCCTCTCCCCTACTTTGCTCTCCTCCAGTAATGCCATTTACATTAGATGGGCCTCTGAGCCCATCTCACTTGCTCTCTCTGTTGGAGATGGTGGCTGGGAGGCCATTGGCTCCAGCAGATCCATGGTCTCTCCCCTCCCTGCCCACTGGTCCACTCCCAACACACCCTTCTCCCTTCCCAAGGTCGGAGTCCCATCAGAAGAGGGAGCCCTTGCAGTGAGGATGTCGGAGAAATCCGCAACGGATTCAAGTGAGTTTGGATTTCTATGAATCCGACTCATGTTTTCCACAGTGGACCAGCTTTTTCCAACAAGTCACGCAGACTTGCGTGTCATTTTTTTTTTTTTTAAACTTTCCGGGAATTGTATGCAAATTTAGTTGTACAAAAACGCGAAGAAAAAATAAAACCCCAAACCAAAAATGTGCATTTCCCACATAGGCTAAAGCATGAAAATGTGGATTTGGGGGGAGATTTGTGCATTTTTCTTTTTTTCACATTTGGGGAGATCTGCACAGATTTGCACTGACTAAGTGCTGATCTGCTTTAGTTAATGCAGATTATCGCTAATGCACAATGGTGCACATGCGAATTAAAACAAGTAGAGCTAAATTCTCCTTTAAAAAATCTGATTCCATCAGTGACCAGATGACAGAAGGAAAGACACCTGACAATCCATGAAACATAGAACAGATTTAACAAAATCCATGCATCCCTACTGAGTGACTGTACAGTTTCCCGTGTCAGCTGGGAAGACCTTAGGGTGGATCCGCAGTCAGGCCTCTCCCTCCAAGGTCAGAGCTCTATCTCCAGCCTCAGAGCTGCATCCCATGGCCTATAGGCCGTAGGATTGTCAACGGACCATAGGATTGCCGTTTACAGGCCATTGGATTGCTCTCTTAAAGAAGTTCATAGGAGGAAAGTTTCCCATCCCCTCATCCCCCTGCAGACACCTGCAGCCCCCCCGAAAGCATCTCTAGAGAGTCAGGGGGTTGTCCTGAACAAAGTGGTATGGAGGGTTGCTGGGGGAGGGGAAAATCACCCCAAATGGTCTCCTGGTACCTTAAAGGCTAGCACATTCATTTATTTATTTGTAGATGTTAGTAGCTATTAAATCAGTGTTCTCCAACCTTGGGTCCCCAGATGTTTGCATGCTGGGAGTTGTAGGCCAAAAACATCTGGGGACCCAAGGTTGGAGAACACTGTATTAAATGATGTGAATCAACGATTCCTATCTTAAGAGCCTGACTAATGAAGTTTTGAAGCTGGCAGAAATGTCAAAATCAGGCAAGTGTATACTATTGAGAGAGAGCTGATAGGAACATAGGATGGCAAGTCTACACTGACAGTTCTCAAGAGCAGTTCTCAAGAGATTCAGACAGGGGACTTTCCTGGCCCTCTCTGGAGATACTGGGGACTTAACCGATACTTTCTGCATGCAAGGTGTGTGCTCTGCCACTCAGCTACAGCCCTTCCCCAAAACTAAACAATTTGTGCAAACTAGTCCCTTGTGAGCTTTCTAAAGAGAAGATCTGCATAATTTAGAGATTAAGACTCATCAGAACTGTTCAGTGTTAAAAGGATGGGTGAATTATATTTATTGTTGATATTATAATGCTCAGAATAGATTGTATAAAGTGACTGAAGAGACACAAGAACATGTGTAAGATTCCTCTGCCTTAGAAGTATGATGATGATTAGTCTAAAATTATTTATATGTTTATAAATTAAAGGATAGTTTATTTTTTAAAAAACAACAACCCTTGAACACATTTATTTTGGCATAAGATTTTGTGATTTTGTCGGATGCATGAAGTGTTATCCTCAGTTGGCAAAGTGTGTGTGTGTGTGTTCTTTCTGTCTATACACAGGTATAGACAAAAAGGGGATAGAAGGAATGTTATCTTAAAGTGAGATCCAAAGGCCAAGCAACTGAGGATAACACTTAATGCAGGTGATAAAGTGGATCTTGCTTGATGAAAACCTACGCCACTAAAATAGTCCAATCCTATGCATGACCACCCCTGGGAGAGTGGATACAGGACTGTAGCCTTAAGGCACAATTCTATGCATGTTTAGACAGAAAAAAGTCCTACAACTACCAGCATTCCCCAGCCAGCCAGTCATTTATTTCTTAGTACAGAATTTGGATCACCTCAGCACCAAATCTTGATATGTCCGTAGTGGTTTCCCCTAATTTCCACAGTCAATCATAGAGTATGTGACATTTGTTTTGCAAATTTTTTTTTTTAAATGTTCTAAATAGCCAATGCAATTTAGTTTTATCCAAATTCAAACCATTCCATGCCTGCACAAGTTAATTTTTACCCACTGAAGCCAGCAAATTACAATAATAAAGCTATGCCAGTGTTGTGCCTTTTGCAGACACGAGCCTTAAAAAAATCAACTTCTTAATTTAAAGACACACACACAAAAAATAAGTCTCTGTGTACTGGTCCACAAAAGCTCCTTGAGACATTGACAGAAATTAACCATCTATAAGCAGAACCATGTGGAAGAGGCTGATGAGAATGATGTCAGCGCTGGCAGTTTTTTCAGAACTACAAAGACCTTCTGGGTGATGGACTTAGTAGCAATTATTCAGGCACAATTGTCATTGAAGGCAATGGGAAGGACTTGGTTTCCTTGGGCTTCAATAGAACTTGTGGATGCTTGGGATCAAATTCTGGCAACAGGCATACGCCAGCCATAGGCCACACACAAGCTTCTTCTTCTTTTCTTGTTCTGCGCTCATTAGGGCATCTCTGCACAGCCAGTTTTCACACAGTAACTAACAAGGCTTTTATTTTATTCTCTATTTTGTTTGTTCATTATTTCCCAGAGCTAATCCACACCTAAGACTGAGATTGCCTTATGTCCTGCCACAATGTGTGCTGAACTTCTTTTTAAGGGTGCATGCTGTCTGGGGGATGCTGGAAGTTGTAGGAGGGTTCTCCCCCCCCCCACTCCAGCCTAAGCATGCATAGGGTTGCACTCTTAAGAGTGCAATCCTATGGCTGCTAGACAGAGTCTAGATGGCCATAGGAGAATTCGGAGTCCCAGCTCTGACCTCGGAAACGTGCTCCAAGGTTGGAGCTGGGATTCTTAATTCAAAGCGCCCTTCCCCCTGCCCTCGCAGCCGGTGCAGAAAGAACCGCATCGGCTGTGGCTCTGAGGTCAGAAGAGCCACCATGGAAACAGAGTTTTGTGGGTGGGGAGGGGGGGGAGGAGGGGAGGAATCAGGCTCCGCCAGCATATGTAGTATCCTGGCAGCGCCTCAGCCTCCCCTCCTCATGTTCCAGGGTAAAACACGTAGACACCCAAAATCAGCTCAGAGAGACTCCTTCCACCCTCCATCCTCCGACTTTGCAGGGTTAGGGGCAGCCCCATTAGATTGCGCTGTTAGTCTCTTTTCCATAATCTGAGAAAAGGCTTTGATAGATATTGCTGCAGCCATTTACCTGAGAAATTTTACAGGTTTCAGCAGGTTGCTCCAGACACACTGCTAGCAGGAAAGCTCTTCAGTCTATTCATATATACAGCAATACCTTGGATTGCAAGCATAATTCGTTCCGGAAACGTCCAAAGCACTTGTATATCAAAGTGACATTCCCCATAAGAAATTTGTACACATATTTTTAATTTAAGCTGCAATAAAGAATGATAGTAGTGCAAAGTCTTCATTTTTCTTGACCGTACTACAGTACTTGTATTGCAAGACGCCGCTTGTTTATCAAGTTAAAATTTATTTTAAAAATGTGCTTGTCTTGCAAAACACTCGCAGACCAAGTGACTTGCAATCCAAGGTTTTACTGTATACAGTACAGTCATGCCTTGGATTGGGAGCATAATTCGTTCCGGAAACATGCTTGTAATCCAAAACACTCTTATAACAAAACGAAATTCCCCCAAAAAAATTTGTACAGAGATTTTTAATTTAAGCCGTACTACAGTACTTGTATTGCAAGACGTCGCTTGTATATCAAGTCAATTTTAAAAAAATAAATATTTAAAATTTTGCTTGTCTTGCAAAACGCTCTCAAACCAAGTTACTTGCAATCCAAGGTATTACTGTATATAAAAAATGGTGTCCTCCAAAGGTGATGAACACACATGGTGAAATTGACGAGGCTGCCTGTCCACCTCTGCAGCAAGTCCAGAGCAACACAGTAAAACTGTCAAAGTTTGCCAATGCATAGGATGCATCTGCTTTATAGTGGCTTTGGAAGAGGAAGAAAAAAGATAAGCCATGAGTTTCTATGTGAATAAATCTATATGTAGAAGAGGTCTCCTTGAAACCAGTGAGGCCAGAATGTCATGCATTTGGATTTTTTCCATGCACAAGATTACTCATGTGCATAATTGCTTGCAGGAATCGGTTTTCTGGAAGGACTTTAAAAATACACTTGGTGAATTAAAAGCACAGCTCTAATTGGATGTCAGTACGTAGTTCCTCCCAATATGACATTCTTCTAAACTTTTGAAAATCCGTATTTATATTAAGATGGACACTGGATAAAAAGGCTGCCAGATGATAAATGCAAACCATCAGATGAGTTACTTTGTGCATCTCCCCCTAACTCAAGGTTCAATAAATATCATCACACCACATTAATAATCTGAAGTTCTAAAAACTACAGAGAAGCTTCTCTGGAGCAGCTTTTCTCTCTGGTTTGTGGAAATAGGCAAGCTCGTGTTCTCTGGCATGTCTTTCTCAATTATTTTTTAAGGCTATCTACCCTAATCCTTTCCACTGCATAGCAATGTAAACGTAGTACTACAGGTGCTGGATCAGGGTTGGCAATGCCTAAATTAAATAAAGAAGGGTGCAATCCTAGGCATGTTTAGACAGAAAAAAAGGCCTACACCTCCCAGCATGCCCCAACCAGCCATGTTGTTGGATATTTTCTGTCTAAACATGCCTAGGATTGCTCCCTAAATTACTACTGTATTTCGCTTGTCACTTTTAATGGGGAAAATAAAATTTACTTTAGGAAAGGCAGGTCTGCTGCATGGCCTGTAGAGTTTTGGATAAAAATGTCAAAGCAATTACCAAGTATGTTCTTTCACATTTTAAATTCATGCGCTTGCCACTGTACTTTCAACAGCCTATTCAATGGTTGGGGAAACACCCTTTCAGATAAGTAAGCAATGACAGACCACTTCTGTAGGAAAAGGCTTTATGGCGGACGCTTCAGATCATTGACACCATACTAAACAGCTGCAGACAACCTGTTCATTGTGTGTAACATATTTATTGTTGTTGCCTTCCCATAGCAATGCCTTGTGATTCAGTCTTTTCTGTCTTACCCGTGGAACACCCAGGTAGTCACTACTGATTGGAAGACTTCGCTTCAGTGCCTTTTTGGTCATCATCCCCGGGACAAAAAAAAGCCTGAAGATAAAGTTCCATGTATTTGATACAATGGGCACAATTCAGTCCTTTGCATGTGGGGGACATATATCACTATTTCCTCACACATGGATGTGTTATATTGTACAGTTTTTGAATTTATCTTTTTTTTTTTTTTTTAAGGTTAATGTCAGTACCAAACATGAGCTCTCATCATCATCAGTAAGACCTAACAGACCAGCTGTTGTTTTCTGGACCCAAGCATTGTTGTTGTTTTTTTAATCTCTCCAGTTGATCAGCCTCAGATCCTTTGGAAATATAGAAACATGTTGCCTTTTGTAAAACAACCAATGAAGAAGAATGTGTTGCACGTAGCTTGCTCATGTTAGAAAGATACCTACATTTACGAGATGATTTCTTTTCTTTACAGAGTAAGACCAGAGCCTCATCTTTCAGCCTGCTTGCAGAAGTTAGGGAACTGAGCATTAGTAGCTGAAGGTTCATCCCATAGCAATGAGAACAGGGACAGACACCAGTGCCATTGATACTATGGCACTGGCAAGTGACTCTTGTTAAAATCATGACTACAATCAATGCTGCAAATCTTATAGTTTGAACTTCCCCATCCCATCACAGAACACCTATATGGAGCCACTTTAGAGTGAAAGCTCCTTATAGCTTATAGCAGGGCTCTCCAGGCTTTGGTCCCCAGATGTTGCTGGACTAAAGCTCCCAGAATCTCTTGTCATTAGCCATGCTGGCTGGGTATGCTGGGAACTGTAGGCCAACAACATCTGGGGACCCAAGGTTGGAGCGCCCTGGCTTATAGCCTGATGCAGGGGAGGCTGGTGACTCCTGTGTCAATGGGGTTCCTTTATCCATTGCATCTTTTTGTTTGAGCTTTATCAGAGCTATCCATAGTGCTCCACCCCCAAAATAGGTTCGCCAACACGGAGCACCATGGATAGCTTCCATAAAGCTCAAACAAAAAGCTGCAGTGGATAAAGGAGCCCCACTGCCACAGGAGTCACCAGCCTCCACTGGCCTTATGCTATAAAGTGATATATACATTGCTAGCATTGTAATCATACAGACTTGCAGTGTGCTAACTCCTGAACATGAATAAGGTTTGTATTAGTTACCATAGATTGCTCCAATGAGGGAAGACCCTGCAAGAGGCAAGAGCCACCCCTCCCCAGAACATGGGGAGACACACTTGTGCAATGATGCTGAACCTCTTTGAGCCCAAGAGCTGAATTCCAATTCAGAGAAACTCTTGTGGGCCACATTCCATTGGTGAGTGGGGTGGAAGGCAAAAGGGGGCAGGGCTAAAAATATTGTAGAGCAGTGTTCTCCAACCTTGGGTCCCCAGATGTTTTTGGCCTACAACTCCCAGTATGCCCCAGCCAGCATAGCTGGCTGGGGCATGCTGGGAGTTGTAGGTCAAAAACATCTGGGGACCCAAGGTTGGAGAACACTGTTGTAGCATAAAGCTGTTACTGCCAGTCGCTAAGCCTTAGGGGAGGTGTTTCAACCTTTCAGTATGAGAGAAAGACTAAACAAAAGCTGGGGAACCACCGAACAATCAGTGGTCAGAGGAAGGGGTGGAGCCAGGAAAAGGGGACATGGCCAACTGAGCAACCCTGGAGGGCCACATTGGGATCCCATGCCTGAGGTTCTGCACCCCTGCACTAGTGGATAACCTAAGACGCACCAAGTCAAAACCACAAATAACTGCTAAACAGAACCTTATCCATAGAGCCAGGTATTGTGGGAGAACACCACACATGGATGCAGGAAAGGTACCTTGCCCTCACCTCAGATGCAGAAAGGAAGACACAGTCCCTCCTCACCGCATGATCTGTTATCATTACATCTAGCAACAACCAAGTGACGGGAGTCAATGCTGAAGGTGAAAGTCTACAAGATTAGGTATGATATGGCCTCCTATCATGTACTAGGTACCATTGAAAAGATGAGAAGACATGGATTCAGTGTTGGTCACCCCAACTGGCTGAGGAATCATGTCCACATTTTACTCAGCAGCCTTGTTTTAACAGATAAATCCCACAGCTGTGTCATGGTTCATCTTGGAATTATGCACTTTATCCTTATGTTGGCCCATGGAATTTAATGGGAGCCAGTGAGAATCATCCTATACATTGAGCTCATTCTCCAAGTGTGGATCCTCATGTAGCCAAAAGAGCACCATCTAAACACAAGGAAGGTATTGGCTGGCGTAGAGAAACCGCAAGGGGTTTGCAGAAGTAGAAACAAGAATTACTGGTGCGGGGGTGGGGGAGAACCCAAAAACTGAATGACTGTTGGCAGGAGGGATGAAAAACCGCGAGGGGGGGGGAGAAGAATGTAATGAAGTATCCTGAAAGGGGGCATGGCTGGCTGGCATAATGAACAAGAACATTCTATACTGCAACATTTTGTTGCAGGTTCCATTTGTTCAACCTATTGCTATGTGCCTCCCACTCATCCTAAGCTCCAGCTTTTGGTCAGTGTGATGAACAAAATGGATTTGCATCAATATGTTCTCTATAACAGAAGGCACAGTGTTTTCACAGTGGCTTTATTTTATTTTTATTTTTAAAATTTAGACTATAAAAGTGTCAGAGACAGTAGAATACCTATAAATTTCTCCAAGACTAGTTCTGCAGAATTTCAGTCATCCAGCAGTAACCAATGAGATGACTTACCTAATAATATCATAAGGAGAATTTGCCCAAAATGACTGATTGAGTGGCTGCCAAGAGAAGAATTCTTCTAATACCTTGGGACAGTATCTTGTTGCAATTATTGGCAAGTCTCTCCATAACATTCTGGCAAGATTTTTCTCTATATTGCTGAAGCAAAAGCAAATACTTTTTTTTAATGTAACCCAGTGGAGTTGCCTGTGTCTCTTTCATGGATTTCAAAACTCTTGTTTATTTGCCTTATTATTTTCTTGTCTTCCCTTCCCTTCAATTTATACATAATAATATTCACATGAAGACTATCCCTTTTTGAAACTCACAGACTTTCCATTCTGCTAAGTATTATAAACATGGGAGGATAAACAGTGAATGCTAAGATGAAATACTGGAGGGAAATGAATGCTAAAGCCCAGTGTTCTCCAACCTTGGGTCCCCAGATGTTTTTGGCCTACAACTCCCAGCATGCCCCAGCCAGCGTAGCTGGCAGGGGCATGCTGGGAGTTGTAGGCCAAAAACATCTGGGGACCCAAGGTTGGAGAACACTGCTATAGCCGTTAAGTATACTGGCTTGAGCCATTTAGGCCACAATGGGTGGCATCCAATGTTTGTCTAACTTGAGTCCCATTCATTTCAATGGGTCTACTCTAAGTAGGACTAACACTGAAGACAACCCAAAGCTTCATTCTGGTACAATTTTTGGCTTGCGTTACTTACAGAGTATTTGCTTTTGATGACCAAGCTTTTCCCTGCTCCCAAATCTTATGTTTCTTTTCCAGGGTGCCCTCATGCATCAGACTATTTACACCAAATTCCAGATGCTTTCAGTACAAACACTGCAAGTCAGATATATGTTAATGCTGTTTTCTCATAGATTAGAGCTGGTTGGATGATGAGTCCTTACAAAGAATCCACCAAGCACTACCTGTGTGTAAAACTGTGGTGCTTACACGCAATTCTGACTATATTATTGAGCATTCAACCATGATATCACAGATTGAAGAGCCTCATTTTAGGCAGCAGGTGGTGGTGGCTTGAATGTCCAGAATCCCATGGAAATTTTATTTTGCACCAACCCAAAGCAATGCAAGTCCTTGCTCCATCAGAATCCTCCGGTTTGTCACACATTAAATATGACTCTGTTACCACGGGGTATCTTCGGACTTATGGGAATTTTAAAGGAAGAAGTGACAGGTCTGTGGCTTATGCTGGCTCAGCTTGTCTGAGTGTGGAAAGCTAAGCAGGGTCAAGCCTGGTTATTACTTGGATGGGAGACCCCTCCTCTAGTTTCCTGCATTGAGCAGGGGGTTGGACTCGATAGCCTTGTAGGCTCCTTCCAACTCTATGATCTATGAAATCTATGAGGCTGGTGATGACTCCTGTGTCAGTCGGGCTCCTTATCCATTGCATCTTTTTGTCTGAGCTTCATAGGAGCTATCCATGGTGCTGAACCCCATCCCCAAAATAGGCTCACCACCATGGAACACCATGGATGGCTTTTGGAGGGGGCCATAGCTCAATGGTAGAGCACATGCTTTGCATGCAGAAAGTCACAGGTTCAATCCCCGGCATCTCCAGATAGGGCTAGGAAGGGATCCTGCCTGAAATCCTGGAGGGCCGCTGCCAGTTAATGTCGACAGTTACTGGATTTAGGTGAACTAACGGTCTGACTCAGTCTAAGGCAGCTTCCTATGTTCTGCTCATGCCACTGCTGGAGCAAAGGAAGCCGTTCTCAAAGTGACGTTCTCTCCCTGTCTCAGGAAATTCATGCTCGGTGAATAAGACCCGAGGTGTCTCATTTGAAGCAAAGACTGTCTCTGCTGCATGTTGATTTAATGAAACAGCAGGACTTGCTCATTTATATTACCTCATGAAACACATCCCCCCCCCACTTTTTCTATCTCAGTTTCTTAATGTACCGTTCTCTTGGCCTCTCTCTTCCTCCGCCTTTCACCTAGCCAGCCGTCCTATCACACAATCTTTTTTTAGCTCGTTTCATTTTACTGCTGTGGGGAAGCTAATTCAAGCAAGCAAGTCTGCACTTACTTTGTTTAAAAGCAATGTGGTTTGTGGTCATTCTGATCTTCGTGAATACCATATTCATGGGACAACTACTGAGAAAGCTGCGGCCCTCACACTTACATCTTTTGCCCTGGCCTGACAGTTAATTTGTTCCAATCTAATGTCGCTCCTGTGTAGTGACACTTTAAATTTCATCAGAATGGAACTTACTATCTCCAAAGTAGCCCCATTGACTTCAATGGGCTGGATTTGGAATAATAAGTTTGAGGCTCCCAGGACATATAAACTGGTCCCCTTCCACTGAGGTTTCTGAACATATGTTATTAATCTTGACTTTGATTTCACGGTAGCTTGTGAAGCCACAAAACTAGCTCCCAATTAGTAAATGTTTAGTAGTCTAAATATGTACTTTATGATCACCCATTCATAATTAACAACCTCAGTAAGTCTTTTGCAATGCTACATCAATACAAAAGGCATACTTATGCTCAATAACGAAATATTACCTTATGGATATTGCAAGTTACAGAACTATTTGCAAAAATATAATCCTTAATATGAGAACTAGATGGGCACAGCCTTCTAAGACTGCACTATATAAATGCAGAGTTGCACAAAGCACACAATGAATGGCGAGCTCCAGGTCTAGTTACAGAGGGTTGTATCTGGTGCTAACCCTACTTAGAGTAGACCCGTTGAAATGAATGGGGGCTTAAGTTGGACTAACATTGGACGCAACCCAAGGATTCTATTTAATTGCTAATATCCAAATATTTGCTTTCTGAACAACATGGTTGTTTGGAGTCACACCAGTGGGCGGGTCTCTGTTTACTCTGGAGTGCACCAGGTCAAGCCAGAAGTAATGCAGAGCCACCTGTGCTGGAGCAGTGATGGCCCAGCCTGATCTCAGCTGTTAGATAAAGTGCAGTTGGCAGGAGAAGGTGGGCAGTCGAAGGCTAGAGGGACAGCCAGATCTGGGAGCATCATGGGGCAGATCGCGGCCCTGAGCCCATGAACAGCATGGCCAGAGACCAGCAATAGATAGCCAACCTGACTGACAGCCAGTGTGGCATGGTGGTTGGACTGGGACTACTGAGATCCGGGGTCTAGTCCCCACGGGGTGACTTTGGGGCAGTCACTGACTCTCAGCCTAACCTACCTCACAGGGTTGTTGTGAGGATAAAATGGAGAGGAGGAGGATTATGTAAGCCTCATTGGGCTCCTTGCAGGAAAAAAAAGGTGGGATATAAATATAATAAATGCATATCGCTCACGCTGAAAAGCTATGGGGCTTGCCCTCCCCAACAGCTTCCTTTTGTAGATCCCAGCCATGGGATAGGCCATTGAAAGAGACAGGACTTAAAGTAGGGGTGTTGAACCTCTTTCAGCCTGTGGGCCCAATTCGATTTCAGAGAGGTTCTCAGGGTCACATTCCAGCAGTGGGCAGGGCCAAAGGTGAAGAGGGAGGGCAAAAAAAATTCTACCAGAAATACCAGCATATTTTAGCTTAAAGACCTTACTGCCGATAACTAAGCCTTAAGCATTTCAACCTTTTAGAATGAAAAAAAGAACCCACCATGGAAAGGCTGGGAAACCACCAAATGAATGGGGGCTGAGGGGAAGGGACATGGCCATCTGGGGACCCTTGCAGGGCCAGATTGGGATGCCAGGCAGGCCATATCTGGCCCATGGACCTGAGGTTCAGCACCCCTGCCTTCAAGGGACACAGCCACAACTCAGGAAAGAGAAAGGTGCATCTTTTCTGTTCACAATAAATGGAATTGCCCCATTCTTTTCAGTTGACATGCATGAGAAAAGCTGGTCTCTCCTTGTTTTCCCTCCCGGGTCCTGTCCAGGGATGGGGACTCGGACTCCAGGACTCGACTCGTGAGTCGGACTGAGTCCCCCCTCTGACTCGAGTCTGACTCGAGTCCCAATATTTTTAATGGGACTCGAGACTCGACTCGGGACTCGAGACCAAGGACTCTTCAACATCCCTGGGTTGTGCCAGAAGGAGTGGAGAGGAGCACGATCGCCGGCAAAGAGCACATGGAAGTGAGGCGCGCCACTGCTCAGCCACTATAGACGGCTACCATGAGCGCAGCCTGCCTGGTCTCTTCTTAACCAGTTCCACAGTTTGAATGGTCCAAGACAAATGCCTCTGCCTGCCTGCTTTGCGGTTCCCTGCCTCCTCTGCCTGCCTGGTTATTTTGGGTTTGTCTGCCTGGTCTGTCCTTGCCAAAATCAGTTGCAGAGTTTTGAAATAAAAAGGCACACTTGTGCCTAGAATTTATTTAAGCCACACATCTGAACTAGCCTTATTTTGTTGGGAAAAAACCCATTGATTTTAATAGGGACTCATGGAGTCAGCTTTGGGAGTGACTCGTGACTCGTGAGTCACCATTTTGGTCCAAGGACTCGGACTCGGACTCGAGACTCGAGACTCGGGTCCAAAGACTCGTGACTCGACTCGTGACTCGAGACCAAGGACTCTTCAACATCCCTGGTCTGTCGCCTACTACGTTGTCTACTCCACACAGCACAAAAGATGATCATGTAACCAGGAAAACCACCTGGTTCACATGCCTGAGAAGTGATGGGTAGCTTCAGTTCTTCATTCTGTAATTACGAGATTCTGTAGCATGAATTTAAGCAAATTTGTGTAAGGTAAGAATATGCAAAACTGAGGATGGCAAACAAGATAAAATTCTGATCAATGGAGATGAAGAAATAATACTTTATCAACAAAAACTGGTTTCTGTCTATCTAAATTAACATCTTCTTTTTGGCCCTGTAGGGCAGGGGTGGGCAGAAAGTAGATCGCCAGATGTTTGGATTTCAACTCCCAGCATATTATCAGACCACTGATAATACTGACAGGGGACTTCTGTGAAGTCCCAAACAACTGGAGATCTACCTTCTGCCCACCCCTGCTGTAGCAGCACCAGAAAAGGCTTGCATTTTAAACAAAAATAGACATTAGATATGCTATAAAAATACACTTGTTTTAAAAATACACAAAGCAAAATTTTGGAATTCTATCAACGCTTAATTCTGGAAAGCCTGGTGGTCTGCTGATTTTCTTGTCAAAATCCTCCAAAATTTCCCTTAGAAGGGACTTTCATAAAAGGTGTGCCACAACATATGAAGTTCTGTTTCTAGTAGCTGCAGCTAGTCTTCAGATGGCAGTGGAAGCTGAAATTGCACCCTATTTACAGATAAAAATACACAGGGTAGGGTATGCCTTTGGGGCCTGGTATAACTGGCTGTAATATTAACACAGTGTTTGCTTCTAAACCAAACATAATGACAGAGAGCCAGTGTGGTGTAGTGGTTAGAGTACTGGATTGGGACTCAAGACATGTAGGTTCTAGTCCCCAGTTGGCCATGAAGCTCACTGGGTGAGTTTGGGCCAGTCACTGATTCTCAGCCTAACCTACCTCACAGGGTTGTTGTGAGGAGAAAATGGAGAGGAGGAGGACCATGTAAGCCACCTTGGGTTCCTTACAGGAGGAAAAAACGTGGGCTCTAAATGTAATAAATAAAGGAGCAAACTGTCAAATATAAAAGGTGGCACAAAGTCTCCAAACCAATAGCATACATGTCTGAATAAGGACAGTAGTTAATGTCATTGGAACATTAGGACTTGCAATCTAGGCAAGAACTGAATGTACCATCAACGTCTTTTGCACCAGGGCTAATTCCAATTGGAGGGCTCCTAGCACTACCAATCAAAAGGCATTGCAGAGCTATTCCCTCTTTCCCTTTCTGTTCTGGTAGGAGAAAATATGAAAGACGTGATGGGAAAACACAAGAGGGTTGCAAGTTAATTACGATAATGCCTGGGCCCCTGCAAAATTCTGTGAACCAGGCTGGGCGATTGCATAATAAAAGATTCATCTGGAAGCACCCACGGCCACGGGCTGCTTCTGCAGGATGGAATAGCCAAACTTTGTGCACTCGCATTTTATAGGGCATCTGCATGTAGTTCTCGCCTGTTTCCCGTGTTCATCAGCATCTGAGGGTTTTTTTCCAGTGCTCAGAAAATCTGATGTTTTTTTTAAAAACACAACAGAACAGCTGTGCAATTTCCTCAGCTGTACATGACCCATTGTGCAGCGATTAAATAGCTTTTCTGGCTGGTTACAGCCAGTATACACTGCTCTGCCCATTTCCTTCTCTATAGTCTGACTGACAGAGAGAGGGGAGAAGGAGAGGGAGAAAAAGATCCCACCCTTCCTCGCAAGGAGCCAGGGCAGCTAACAACCCGTATAAAAATAATACAACATATGAACTCCATTCAAATCATAACTCTAAGATTACAAATACACAGCAAAATACAATAAAACCATCACTACAATGCCAGAAAACAGATAAAACACTTGCCTGTAGCCCAAACGCTTGTACAAATAAATACATCTTTAACTGACACTTGAATGACAACAGTGTGGGGGACAGCAGGATCTCTACTGGAAGGGAGTTCCACAGTTGGGGTGCCATCACTGAGAAGGCTCTTCCACGTGTGGTAGTCCCAAAGGCTGCATTTCTCAAGGACATGACAAGCATAGCCTCCCTGGCCAATCTTAAATCCTGGGTTATGGAATCAACATAACAGAATCCCTTTAATCCTTCCCTTTCCAAGTAGCATTGTCTGTGTCTGTTTCTTTTCTTTTTCTAACTTGTAGTGGGCAGGTGGATCATGAACCAGAGTGTGGTGAGGGAGGAGGACAGTTAACCCTTTCCCTCCGCACCATGGTCCCAATGAAAATTGTGTCTCCACCTCCGCCCCCATCCCCCCCCCACAAGGTTTGGGGCTGGGGAAAGGGGGGCAATTGTTATTTGGATTACAGAGGTCTGGAAGCAGAGTTGCTGTTCCACTTGCAGCTTAAAGCAGAACGGTAATGGATGGGTGCTGCTAAATGGCCCATTTCTAGAAGCACCCGAATCATGAATGGTTCATAATCAGTTCCATCCTTCCACATACCCAGCGATTGTTATCGCTGAAATCCCATTGATTCTGAGCTAAACTGTAAAACACCACTCTCCCTTTCTAAAGAGAGTTTTCCTTCAGCAAGGAGAGAGGGACACGGTTCCAATTTTTTAATCCTTTTAAAGCAACCTCAGCCACCTCTCCCAAGTATTAATTTCCTGGAGCACACACACAGAGAGACCACACTTTGGCTGTTTCTGAAACTAGGTTTGGCTAAGAAATGAACAACCATAATATTTTTTATCAACTTTGGAGGGTGGATTTGTGCCATATTTGGGGTTAAAAAAAAGATCAGCCTTCCCTTCGTTATTTCCTTCTGCGAGGCAGCCAAACACCTCATCACGTTTGGAAAGCCCTTATCAAAAATAATGAACTTCAGATTCTCCAGATTCTTGAAATATTGGGTGTGGCTGAACAGGGCGATTAGGGTGGGGAGGGGTAACATGCGGGAACAGGAGCCCGTTAGAAAAGTTTCTTCCTATTTCCGTGATATAGTCCAAAGCAGGAGTGGGCAACCTGTGGCCATCCAGATGTTTTGGTCTACAACTCCCATCAGCCCTAGCCAGAATAGCCAATGGTCAGGGATGATGGGAGTTGTAGGACAAAACATCTGGAGGGCCACAACTTGTCCACCCCTGGTCTAAAGTAACAACGGACAGAGAGAGAAATAAACCTGGGTTATTCCCCCTATTTTTTATGCTTCCTGGCATCTTTCCCTACACCCCTAAGCTAGCCTGCTGCTCTCTGGTGCAGGGGGGAACGTTGTTGAAGTAATATTCAACTGCTTCTGTAGATGGAAAAGGGGCACCATCTTGTCCTTTGCCTTAGGCATCAAAATACATACCTGGAGAAGGTATGTATTACTTTCTATGCCATGTCCCAGGCCTGATCTAGAAGTAATTAGGCCTAGGCCAGGTGCAGGGGAACCAGGGAGGTATGGTGGAACCTGTGACTCTGGGAGAGCAACACTGCCTCATTCTTCCTCCAATCTGCAGCTCTAAAGGCACAATCCTATGCAAGTTTGGACGGGGGGGGGGGGGGGGGAGGCCTACAACTCCCAGCATGCCTCAGCCAGCTATGATGGCTGAGGCATGCTGGGAGTTGTAGGCCTTTCGCCCCGTCCAAACTTGCATAGGATTGCGCCCTAAGTGACTCACTGCAAAACAAGAAGCACCATCAGACAAACTACGAAGCCTTCATTTTAGATCCCAGTCAATACTATCCCCTTTTCTTAATCAAGGCAGATGGCTCTTTTGGGACCCTGGGCGTCACTATTTATTTGGGCAAGAAAACACTGGCATTTGCACAAGCAAAAGTACATTCCTAAGTATATTTTCTGAGAAGTAAGTCCCACTCTGCTTAAAGGGGACGTATTCCCTATAAAGTGGTTACAGGATTGCAGCTGAAGTAGGATGAATTCAAATTTACATGAATGAAATTGCAAAATATAGTAAGCGCAAACATCTTGATTCATAATTTCAGGGTTTACACAGCTACACCTTAAGACCAGCCAGGGTTCTCTGAACCTCTGCCTCACTGTGTGTGTGTGTGTGTGTGTATTCACACAGAATTATATTTGATGTGCTAACTTCCTGCTTATCTGGATACCACATAAGCATCTGCCCAATTTGATTAGGAGGATTATGTGAAAATCATATCGTGCTATAAATTATTAGTATGCATAATACAATGCCAGAGTGATGATGCATGCTTATATGTATACACAAGCACACGTGTGCGTGTATCTGTGAGACAGAAATGTGATTTTTTAAATTTCAATTAAGGTGGGGCTACTCGGCATCTGATCCAACACGCTGAACGCAGATCACTAGCCATATAACATGGCCATTTTTGCCGTTCCAGATGGTGGGGGAGACACTGGTCCCATGTGGTACAAGGGGAATGCTGACTGGGTCCTGGTGGGAGGGGTGCTTGCGTGCAGAGTGTGGCATTTGGAATCTCTTGCTTGGGTCTCTTGGGAGTTGTGTGCTTGTGTACTTCCTGCCTGTGCTAAGGGGGCTCATGTGTTGGGGGTGATGTGCAGTGGTGCACTAGTAGATTTTGAAGGGCAGCCGCTCATCATGACAGTCCCCAGCCAGAAGTGGGGGGAAAGTCCTACAATTCCCAACATGTTCCAGAAAGCAATGCTGGCTGGGGCATGCTGGGAGTTGTAGGACTTTTTTCCCTGTCTAAACATGTAGAAGATTTCACCCTTGGGAATTTAGAAAGGTGCCTAGCACTGTTCTTGCAACCCAAACCATCCCAAGAAGTTGAGTAGGCTGTGGCAACAGGATCATGTATTGTGTGTTTCCACCGTCTATCCTACCCACAATAATTTTTGTGTTTCTTTCGACGGGCGTCACTTCACATCTAAGTGGTCTAGAGCTAATTGGTCTTTCAAAGGAACAGAGATGCAAAGGAAACATTCCCAATAAAGGTAGTTTAAGCACTTTGTCAAAATGCTGCAGAGATACTAAGAGGCTAATCGGAAGGCACTGAAGATTCAGAAAAGCTCTAATTAATGTTGCTGAGCCTTTTCAAACCAAACAGCTAAGAGCAGAGTTTTACCATTCTCCCGTATGCAATCAAGCTTTATTTTGGGTGTCAGTGACACAATAATACTTCTATGAGGGCTTTATTATTCCACTATTCAGTGAAAGGAAAGAGGCTTAAAATAGTCCATCTTGAAATGAATCAGAAGCTGCGGAAACAGAAAGGGGAAGTGAGAAAGCTTCAGAACGTAACATGAGAAAGCTGCACAAAAGAAGGCCTGTCATATACAGTTTGTCATGCTGGTTCTTTGGTTTTGCTTTTACCTAGGACCAGAAGATAGGTAAATATATATATTATGCAGCAAATGAAACCCTGTGGAATTCCCTTCCAAAGATATATGGCATGGCAGGCCCCACCTTTAAGAGGGCTCTGAAAACTTAATTGTTTTCTCTGGATTTTAATTGGACGATTTTATTGTATATGCTGCTGGTGGTTTTTTGTTGGTTCTACTTTAGTTTTCTGGGATTGGCTATACTGTAAATGCATTTTACTATAGCTGGCTTTTTAGAAATTGGTTGTAAATGGTTATCTGTGGTTTCAAAATAATTGTTTAAATGATATTGCACATTTGCTTTTATTATTGTAAGCCACCTTGGGAAGACTGGAAAGGCGGCTTAGAAATATTTGAAATAAATAAAATAAAGAGGAGCAAAGTCTTGGATCAGAGCTCAAAGTAACATGGTAGTACCTTGTTTCTAATATGCTGGGGAATGGACACAGAGATTACCCGTTACCAAAAGAGTCACTGAAGCAAATAGGTCAGGTTCTGCAGACGGGAGCAGAGCGAGTGAAGTGGAGCGGGAGGGGGAGAGAGAGAGATAGAGAGAGAGAGAGAGAGAGAGAGAGAGAGATGCTCTTCAATTTTAGAGGAATGCCTAACGGCTATCAGTTGGATCCAACAGTCATGCACTTGTGCAACAGGACTTCTCCGTCCTTTCCTCCCCCTATAGCCCTCCTTCACACCCCCAAATCAGGGACGGTGCTAGGTACCGAAAATATCTGGGGCTCAGGCCCACCAGACAAAAAAAAATGCGCAAATCTGCATATGCTAATTTACATATGCTCTAAAATATATATATATCTGTGTGTGTGTCTGTGTGTGTGCGCACGCACGCACACATGTGTCTTTAAAGGACCCTGTCTCCTAAGGACACCCCAATTTGTAAAAAGGGATGTATGGAGAGGGGAGAGGAGGGCGTTTGATTTCAGGAAAAAACCTCAGGCAGAAAGATTTGGGGGGGGCAGCAGGAGGTGAAGCACATGTGGGCAAAAAGCCAGCTAATCCAGGGGGAATCGGATGCAACAGAGATCATCAGGGTCCCTGCACCTTTATTTCAGCAAGTGCACATGGACAGTAGAGTGGTGTCCCAGAGATGGCCTCCCAGAGATTTGGGGCTCCAAATGAAAGATTCAGGGCTCCAGCCCTAGTAGGCTGCCCTCGAACACTGCCTCTGCCCCAAATCTATTCTGAAGGGTCCCACAACCCTCTGGAGCAGATCTGGGGGCATGTGGGGGGCTGCAGGAGAGAGGTGAAATCTTTTCCACCAGCAGTTTTCCTTCTGCTGGTGAAATGGCATCATTGGATCCAACCCTACACTTCTTCTTCCCATTCAGGGAATAACATAACAAAGGAAAGGAACTGAACCACCAAAAGCACCCTGACAAATCATCCCAAGGTGGTTTGGTATAAATAACAAAGCAATGTGGGTTCTCTACAAGATGGCTGGCCAGACCTTGGGCTTGCGGAATCTATTTCATTTCATTCTTTACTAGAAGCCCAGCAGATGCAAAAGAAATATGCTTAGAATTTTGAGCCCGAGAATTTGTTTTGAGTACCAGAACTGAATTAGGCTGTCAATCATCAAGCTTCAGCAACATAATTTGGGGGGTGAGGGTGGGGAGAGTCATTTTTTTGTTGCTATTGAGAGTCAGAAATTGGGAGTCAGAAATCCTTGCCAATCTATTGCAAATCACCCAGAGATCTACCAGTAGATCCCAATGTACATTCTGCCCACCCCTGTTCTACACTCCAGAAAGGTAGATTCATTGCTGTATGATGAGCATTGATAGGGAAATTATTTCTCTGACTCCTTTTTCCAGCCTGTTTCATTGAAAGTGGACGAAGTCCCAGGATTAGTTATTTATTTGGTGACTTAAAATGCTTATATAATTATCTAGCTCATAGCTCCCCTGATGCACAGCAGTACTAAAAACAAACAACACACATCAGAACCTTATTAAACAAACACTAAGAACCATACCGCACAATGAAACAATGACCTTGTTTGCACGACACGGCAGTCCACGGGTTAAACAACCCATGGGCTGTCATGCACAAGCAGGCACACTGCGTCCCACATGCCTGCAACTTCCGCTTTTAATCAGCAACACACACACACACGAATGGCTCCGTGGTAGGTGAGTGTGTCATCTGAACCTGGACCACTAGGTTGTTTAGGGGCTAAACAACCCAGCCCTTAGTTTAGGGCAGGGCTCTCCAACCTTGGGTCCCCAGATGTTGCTGAACTACAGCTCCCAGAATCCCTTGCCATTAGCCATGCTGGCTGGGTATGCTGGGAGTTGTAGGCCAGGAACATCTGGGGACCCAAGGTTGGAGAGCCCTGGTTTAGGGGCTAAATAACCCAGTAGTCTGGGTTCGGGTGACATGTTCATCAACCTACGGTGAAGACACTTGTGGCTGGCTGATTAAAGGTAGAAGTGGTGGGTGTGCGGGAGGCAGCGCACCCGCTCTCTCCTGCTCATCCACACACCAGCCCATCAGTTGTTGAACCTATGAGCTGTCGTGTCATGTGAACTGGCCCACTGAGTTTGCAAAAGAACACTGTGGTCATTGATAACCACTATAGCTTAACAGTCTGATAGCACGAGAATTTGAAAGCACTAGATCAATTCATGCTTCATTCCTTAATAAGATGCTTCATTCTCTTCTTCATTCATTCAATGTTCCTTCATGGTTTAATAAAATGAAGCACATTTTAATCTGGACCATGTTCCGGAGATCCGGGCCAGCTTTAAGATTGGATGCCTACGGCAGCAGGTTGCAGTGGGACAGCAATACTGCTACAAAAGCAGATTCAAAAGACATTCCAGTCCTGGGCCTGGCTCACTCTTGGTCTCTAGACCTCTGCTGTTCAACAACTGCATGGGAAGGCAGAGGGACAGAAGATGTGGCATCAGAGCCAACCTTAGAGATGGGCAAGCTGGGTGCTCTCCCTGGGCACAGAGCTGAAGAGGGTGCCAAGCTAAGGTGGATGGCTCAGTGTTTCTGGAGTGTACTCTCTGCAGTGAGCTAGGGCAGGGAAACCATTTTAAAAGTCTTTAACTACAAGTTGTTTGGGTACTACTAACTACCAAAATGAACTTCCTTCACTTAACTTTAAAGTATCCTCCTTCCCCGCACCCCCACCCTGGATTTCCAGGTTGATGTCATTTGTTCTAGATAAAATTCAGCAGAACACAGCTTTACACCCTGCTAGGTTTTGCAGTTCAATTGTACACAAGCCACACCATGTGGCAACACTGGAAAACTGACCAGGGGAGCACTGAAGGTGCTTCTTCTTGTCCAGGGCGCTGTTGATCCCAGGGCTGGCCCTGCTTGGCAAAGAAGAGAGAGCCACACTGAAGGGAACCCCCCAGTGCCTGTAGGAAAGTACATTTGTGGCTCACGCTGGCTCGGCTTGTCTGAGTGTGGAAAGCTAAGCCGGGTCAGGCCTGGTTGTTACTTGGATGGGAGACCCCTCCTCTAGTTTCCTGCACTGAGCAGGGGGTTGGACTCGATAGCCTTGTAGGCCCCTTCCAACTCTATGATCTATGAATTTCTATGATTGGTGCAAGAGATCTTGGCCTTATGCATGGGTAGGCAAACAGCAGCAACTGAAAAGTGTGAATGGGAGGGAATGAATGGAGGGGGTAGCTAGCTTGCATAACTGGGAGGCAAAAAGAACATGATAGAGAGATTCCACAAAAGCCACAGAACCAGGCATGATAGGTGATGAGTAATTGATACAAAGCACCAGGATCAAGTGCTGGGGAACTCGAGTATTTGGCAGAGATCAACAAAATGCTTTAGGAGACGCTTACTGGGAGGAGAGTGCATAAATATTCAAGGTGCACAGGAGGTTGGAAGAGAATTTGATGGTATACAGACTGCCCTTTTCTTGCATTGAGCCTATGGGGACATGCTGCTGTCTTGCCCACTTATTTAATGCCTATAAATGCATTAGCAAGGGCACCCTAACACAGGGCTCTCCAACCTTGGGTCCCCAGATGTTGCTGGCCTACAGCTCCCAGCATACCCAGCCAGCATGGCTAATGGCAAGGGATTCTGGGAGCTGTAGTGCAGTATGAGGGAAAAAACTATATTTTGACAGGTATGTTCACTGCAGAGGTCTGTTTGCAGAACAGTCTCGATATGATAATCCGTAAGCATGTAGCCACCTTCTGCTCCCAGTAATTCCTTCTCCTCCTCCTGCCTCAAGTTGAGCACAAATAATGCTGCTGGCCTGTAATTATGTTTTTAAAAGCCTGCCAGGTTGCAAAGATATGATGAGCTCTAATTGTAGAAGAGCATTTAGGGAGACTTGTAATTGTGCAGTCATTAATCCAGTCAAACACAACGCCATCTCTTTCAGCTGTGCTGTGTCAGTTGGCAGTGCCCCAGCTGTGACACAGCGGAAGGATTAAGCTGGCAATTAGCAATCAGCACACACCAGACAATGCTCTCTCATTCCCACAAATGAGATGCTTTGGGTTTACCGGATCCAGGAACAGGACTTCCCTGAATATGGAGATCCAAAAGACATCTGACCCCAAATACAGCTGAATGCAGATACACACAACACAGTTTCTCAATTCTAGGAGAATATGTCAATCTTTCTTCAGGTTTTTGTGAACATTCCCTTCAATCTCGGATGCTTTAACTGTTACAGATTCGAACATTTGTTTTTGGCATGTTAACTAAAGTGGAAGCACACAGTGGGAGTGCACAGTTAGCTGATGTGGGAGCATGCACATAAGGCAGAGAGCAGCCCTGTCTCGGTGTTCAGAATGTGTGTAGCATCAACATGCGAGGAGAAGCAGTGCTCTAGCCCCAGCCAGTTCCCCCCCTTGTGTGCTTCCGTCACCCGTAGGGCGACAGTCTGAAGAGGTGCTCCACGTGATTAAGAACCCTGGAAAATCATGTGTTGATTCTGCACGCATTCTGAACACCCGAATAGGGCTGTGGTGTGAGCTA
This sequence comes from Shinisaurus crocodilurus, assembly GCA_021292165.1. Classification (NCBI taxonomy): domain Eukaryota; kingdom Metazoa; phylum Chordata; class Lepidosauria; order Squamata; family Shinisauridae; genus Shinisaurus; species Shinisaurus crocodilurus. Next base: position 107,451,232 of record CM037877.1, read on the forward strand.
ATTGTGTCCTCCAGAACAGTACCTAACAGAGTAAACCTGGGACTTTGTGGCTCCCGGGTCAGTTTCTTACAGAACAATCCTATTAACATTCTACTAAGAAGTAGGCCCCGTTATTTTCAGTAGAACTCACATGTGGATAGTTGTGCAAACAATTGCAGCCTAAGGCTGCAGTCCTATAGCCACTTGCCTGGGAGTAAGTTCCATGCAATGCAATGGGACTTCCTTCTGAACAGTATGAGATCAATCTGTAAGAAACTGACCTGGGAGCCACAAAGCCCCAGGTTCAAATCTTGTCTCTGCTGTAAACTCACTAGGCGCCTTTAGACAAGCCACTTTTCCTTGACTTTCAGCCTCCACTATAATCTGGGAATAATAATTACTAGAGATAATATATGTGGAGAACTCTTTTGCTCTTATCACCTACATAGGATGAAAAACCAATATGCTGTTCAGAGGATAGGAAAAATATTAAACTAGACAATGAGGCAATTAAATCTGACACTTTGGAGTTCTACTGATTTCAATCAGTGATAATCAGTAAGTTGATTCGTGATTTTCATTCAAAGATATTCAATAAGTTAAGCACTTCTTTAATAAGTTTTATTTTGTGTATTTTAATGTTGCATTTCTGTTGTGGGCTCTGGTGAACATGCAAAGAAAACTGAACTGAATAAAAAGTTAAAACTTCCATTTAAAAACCTGCTTTTCCTGTTATGTGCCTCATTGTTTGGGAATAATGTTACAATGGCATCCTTATTTATCAAGTTCAGATAACTTCTAGTACAATGAAAAAACAACACATATTTGGTATTGCAAGAAAATGAAAAATTTGTTCATAAATTGGTTGAGTTGAGTGAACAGTCCTAGTTTTCACAATTGAGTTTAAAATATATTATGTGCTTGTGGATATTTATTTAGAGACAGAAAACGGAGGCTCTGGATGATTAATAGTTAGACTTACAGATGTTTTGTCTCCCAGTTAGCAGCACCCACTTTTAAAAGGCTTAGCTCCTAACAAGGCTCAAAAATGGGAAACTGTTCACACGAAAAATTCCTGTATTAGGGCCAAACTACACATTGTTTTGGAGTTCTGTGATTGGAACTATTGACTTAATTTTATTTTGCAAAAGTAAGGCAGAAGGGGCAATTTCGATTGGATCACATAGGGATTCCAACACTTTCCCTGTGCTGTGACCCCAATACAAATCCCCCCCCCCCATATGAGCTGCTATTAATCATCAAGGCAAAAACATACATATGATTTTACAGAGGACTTTACAGAGGACAGTCTTTATTTGAAGGGCTATCAGAAGACAGTCCTTCATTTGAAGTCATTTGCTTTTGAAGGGTCCAGTCTAAGTCTAGTTTAAGGATCAAGGAACATAAGAAGGGTGAGCAGGGGCCTAGATGTTGCCCTCAAAAGTTAGCCCCTGGACAGCAGGCTGAGCAAGGCACACAAATCACCTGGTCACAGTCTTCCCACTATGGTGAGATGCACCGTATTTCTCTTTAAATTAGCGTATTTATTTCTGAATTTGTATCTATACATATAAATTAGCGTATGAAAATATGTATCCTCTTTTGTACTCTTTTTTGGGGGGGGGATGCCTTTCCTCTTTTTGGGTGATGTGTAAGTGACCTCCCTATTTGAGAACTGGTGCAGATGCAAAGTGTAAGATCCCACTTGGGCCATGCCCTAATCCAAATCAGGTGCCCCAGTGACTGCTTTTTGAAGAAAATTGCATTGGGAGAGTCAATCACAGAACTCAGCATAATGTATAGTTTGGTCCTTAAGCATGTCTGATTGGAACTCAGTGGGAATTACTTATCAGTAAACACAGGGGCTGTTCCAATCAGAGGGCACTCTGGGCTCCAACCAGCCATTGTGCTCCCTCCCACCTTACCTTTTAAAAATAAACATTGCGGACGTAGAGGTGGGAAATGAAGCATCGAGACAATCAGTTGGTGTTTAACTGGGCCACGTTTATTTACATATTTACATACAATGAACTGCAAAGGGATCGAGTGCGGGTTATTCTATTCTGGCCTGGTAGGCCGCTCTGTTATGCACTTGGGTGGAGCATCCAAAACCGGGAGGTGGCGAGGAATTCCGCCGCCTCCCCCTTTTGCACTTTCCAGTGTTGGGAGCCTTTGTTGCGTCGCACCCTCTCGGAGTCTCACGACAACAAGCTTGGCGAGAACAAAGGCCTCACAGGCGTTCCTGACCCCCAGCTGTCTGAGCCTATACCTGAAGCGTACCTGCGAGAACTGGTAAGTCTCGCTTCTCCTCCCCCCACGTCCACAAAATTTCTCCCCGCCCACAGCTGCACGTGATGCGGGGGAAGGTCATTTCTTCTTCACCGAGCCGCCACCAGCTTCTCTGTTGGAGCCAAAGCAAACCTTCTAGCCCTGCACATTTTGATTTATTAATTTATTACATATATTAAGGCCAACATCATAATCATTTACCTTTACGCTGTATATTGGAAACAGACTCTGAAAAACCATACAAGACTGGGAGAGGATTCAACTGGGACTGAGAAACTAGGACTGTAAAAGCTTCATGTAAACAAATTGGAATTATTAGCAGCATGGAAGGCCCTTTCCACTGGCAGGTTTGGGCTCAAAAAACTGATTATCTAATGCTTTCAGATCATAAAAGTGGTGGTACTTGCATAATCAAGAAAAGTTGGAAAATGATCAACTCAGATGTCAAACCTGGCCCCAAACATTTGGTTTCAAAATGTTGCAAGCAAATTGCTGGCATGCAGTTTCACATCCTAGAGGAAGGGAATGCCTTGGCAGGGTATGTTTGCTGAGGATTCCATTTATGGGAGCCAACCCTACATAGCGTCTTTTTTTTTTCCCTTCTTTTTTTCTTTTTAGTGTTTGCCATTTGTCTCCCAAACAAATTAAATAGTAAAACAGAATGTGGCAAGATGAGAGGGCTGACATATGTTATGCAGATGACTTCTCACTCATGAGTTCAAAGGGCAACGAGGCCTCCCATGTTAAACTGTTAACAGAGAGCGGAGAAAATTATTTTCAGATTTGGCCATTTTTTAAAGAGAGATCATTACAGTGTGTAGTGATAGGAATGTTTGAAGACTAGGGATGGGGTCATGCTGGACACTTCCAAGGATGCGAAGTACCAAGGCCGGGCTTTGGTCTCTTCCATTCTCTACCACTAACCCCACTGGGCTCCCCACTCCACTGTCCCTGCCTGCAGCCACATTTTATTTCCCATAGGTTGGCCTCCTGTTTATGACATATTCTGGCACTTCTTAGTGGCAGATGAAATGGAAGCCATACAGGGACGGGGGATTAAATTGCTGAAACTGTTGATATTATTCTGTGAGGACGTTTACTACATCAATTGTAGCGAGATGGTAAGATACCTGCTGACTCTCTCTCTCTCCTCTTTAGTCCAAGTATAGGTTGTTCTCCTAATCCAGACTTACCCAACTGGGGTCCCTCCAAATGCTTTGGCCTACAACAACAATCAGCCCCAGCCAGAATGACCAGTGGTCAAGGATGGGAGTTGTAGGCCAAAAAAACCTGGAAGAACCCCAGGTGGGGAAAGCTGCCCTACTCTCTTTTTTGCCTTGGACACATCCCTTCATATCAGCTGCGCTCTCAGGCGGACACATAAAATGTGAGTTAACAGTGTGTACTAATCTCACATATGAGATGTTACACTTCACAACTCTCAAAACACTATGAGATTTTCCAGACTGATTTTTTTTAAAGGATTCATTCATTTTCTTAAGATTTTGTTTGTTCGTTCATTTAGGAACTTATACCCTACCCTTCACTGTCACCACCACTCCCAGGGCAGATTACAGATAATATTTAAAAAATCAAATAAATAATAAAAACCAACCTTTCAAAGACAAATTAAAACATATTACAGAAGCAGAATGGTAAAAACACAACGGAAGCAGAGTTGAGATCAGTTCAGCCACCATGTTAAAAGGCCTGGGAAAATAAAAGGTCTTTAACACGATATGAGAGCAGGCACCAGGCGAGCTGCTCTGGGTAGAGTATTCCAGAGACAGGTCTCATAATCGTGAAAGCCCTCTCTCTGGTAACCACCCATGTGACCTCCAAGAGCAGAGGAACTCAGAGAAGTGCCTCTGAAAATTACCTCAGCATACTGGCGGGTTCATGTGTGCATACCTTCAGATAGCCAGGCCCCAAACCATATAGGCTTTAAAGGTAAGTAAGTGCCAGCAATTTGAACTCTGCTCAGAAATGGACTCGTATCCAAGGTATCTTTGGAAAGATATGTTCCCTATGGCTGGACCTAGTCAGAAATGTAGCACCAGCATTTTGGAACAACTGGAGTTGCGGAAAAGTCTTCAAAGGCAGCCTCACATACAATTGCAGGAGACCAATTTGGACGTTACAAGAGCATGGATATAACCGTGGCAGGACTGTCTCTGTCTGCTTCCAGACAAGGGATTTATTGTGGAATAGTCATGCATTATTCACTCACAATTTATCAGTGGGGGCGGGGAGGGTGCAGATGCCATCGTCATCCTTTTGTAACCAGCCCATATGTTCTCAGTGATTGTTCCATGTGTTCCCTACTGCAGCAAAACTGAATTTTCAAAATAAAATTGAACAGTACCACAAATGGTGCATGTGTGGATGCTCCTTATTGCTACTCTCCTGTCTTTTGATGGGAGTGTTGATTTTCAGCTTTTCAACACAAGGCTGTTAGTCGCTGGATCTACTTTTGGTTTCATCTCTGCATTGAGATCCGAGCTCTACACAAATACCTCTTTCTTTCCTACTTTTCCACTGTATAACTTCTAGGTGGAGCTGTGCTATAGCAAATAGCTCAAATACACAAGGAGAAATGGCGCTATTTTCCCCGTTCTAATATAATACGCCTTTCCTCCCCCCCCCCCCCAATTCTAAAACAAACCAGGAACGTGCTCTGAAAAAGCAGAAGTGAAACTGGAGGATCATGACATTGTCTAAAGAGCCCTTAAGCAACTGAAAGGAATCATGAGCGCACAATAAATATCTAGTGTAGAAAAGCCCTTTAATGTGTGCAGTGACATTTGGGGTAGTTGAGCCCTTCACTGGGACGTGATTTGTGCCACAGATACCACTTGGGCATCCAAAGACAAGGCTGGATCTAACATCACCCCCAGCTGAGATCAGCTGATCCTTGAAGAGGAACACAGCACAAACTAAATGCCACTCCTCTGGTCCATTGAACCACCCTGGATTGTGCTTCAAAGATAAACTACATGTTATGTTAAATTATATGTACTGTGTAACTGATCCTTGATTTCTTCTTTACCTTAGAGTAACCATGCAGGGCCCCAGTCAAGGTTGAAACCACCGTGCTCAGGGAAAGGAGGATTAAACCTTCCCACCCTGCCAGTTTCCCCCCAAAATTCAGCGTGCACGCACACACACACAGGCTAAAATAAGACAAACCCCCCCTCCATTGGTGCTAGTTTAGCCCTCATTTTGTATACTCATACTAGCTCTGATCCAGTACTAGTACACAATACCCCCATTCTCACATGTTGGATGGGAAGACTGCTGAACTCATTTTTCCTGCGTAGCAATAATAATCAGTTTAGTTGTGTGTTCTGCACTGGAGACAGCACAAAGCCTTCAAAGAAGTAACTAAGTTCATATCTAGCTAAGGCCTGGATCTGGAGGACCTCACAAAGACTTCTTCTTTTTAAAAATTTTATTTAATTTTCAAAACAAAATATAACAAAATACAACAATAACACAAAGATTTAACTAAAACTACATACAAGAAATCATAAAGTTCAACCCCCCCACCCTCCTAGGGACCAATTAATATGCTTCCATCCCCTTGATCAAATGAATTCCAAATTCCAAAAATATAAAAGTCTCACAAAGACTTCTGTCCTTGTCCATCCGCCCTTCCAAATACAGTGCCCTGTGCACCCCACAAGCCGTTCCTAAGACTTCATAGAATTGCATACCTGACTACAAATATCTGTATATCACATCAGTCGTGAAGGGCAGCCATGTGGATAATTCATGTTACCTTCCCTTCAAAAACAAACAAGCAGAAGTAAGCATAAGTCTCCAGCTTGAAAGTGTTATTAAGGGGAATGCCATGAATTATATCTGTACTCACCCTTCGTACATGATGGGATATGTGTGTATTTTGCACTCTGGCACCGGAAGAAGAGTACTTCATCCAGCTTTTCTCAGAGAACTACAAATAAATTATTTGTCTCTGGAACTATTCATAAACTAAGGGTGCAATCCTATGCATGTTTAGAGAGACAAACACCCTACAACACACATAAGATTGCGCCCTAAGACAACATATTGGGAGAGGAGAGGGAGGAAATCCAGTCCGTGCCAAAGCAAAGACCATTTAGTGGGGAATATATCTCAGTGTTGTGTTGGGCAAGACTTTATGTCTGGTTGCACTATGGGCATGGAAACAAACAGAGGTAAACACAATCAAGGGGAGACCATTATAAAAGAAACTCAGATAAAACAAGATCCCCTCTCTCCACTTAGTCACGTAACCGTGTCAGCGTAGATCAATGTCTGTGACTCAGAACAAAACAATTACTTTATCAGTAGTTCTAGATAGCAGGTTGCCATAAAAAGGAAACCAGTTATGGGCCTTGGCACCAACTTCACCTCCATAACAGCTATCTCCTTTAGCCGGCACATAAGGAGAATGTGCAGTTTCATTAAGACGCTCAATGATATGACATCCGTCTGTGATGCTGAAAACACATATCCATGTCTATGGTTGCCACTGGATCGGTGAGCATCATCAATGGGCACTCAAAGACGCTCACCACACTGCATTCTGACTTCCACTCCATGTGCTTATTGTTGTGGGGGCCCTTTCACCTTTTCTGTAGTGGAGGATGCTTTGCTCCCATTTCATCCAGTTTAATTTTTTTCTTGACATAATCTGATTGTAAAATAGCTGGTCATGGCTGGTCAGGGAAGATGCCTGTGATACATCGAAGAGAGTCAGCCTCCCTCCATAGCAGCACCTCCCACAACAGACTGAACTTACACCTGAAGAAGTGGGGGGGGGGACGCTTTTACAGGGACTGTATTTGGTTGGTATTTGGCTGGATTTTCATAGGTGCACTGAGGACGGTATTTTGCCTAAATAGTATACACCCAGAAGAAGTAAACACCGTGACATCCGCATTTTAACTGCTCCTCATCCTAAATGACAGCCTATTGGACAGCTGTATGTCATAAAACAACTTGAACTTACAACACAGTGTTCTCCGTCAAGCAGGAGCCACAGTATCATATCAAGGTCTCTGGATTGTTTGCAGTTGATAAACTTAATCTGCTCATTGTGCTGTTCCCCAGAGCCTTGGCTCAGTGGCCAGTGGGCAGGAGGGAACACCAGGTGGCAAAAGGTAATATCACACTTTACCCAGTGCTATAACTAGTTAAATATATACGTAGGTGAGAAGGTCATAAGGAAGGTTCGATTCACCACAGCGTAACTGCAGTTTTAGGGTGGTGAGACTGCATCCCAGTCATAAGATTATGACACAACAAAAGGGGTTACGGGGCCGCCAGATTGTTGGGATGCTAATGTCCTAGAGCTCTTAGCCACCACAAATGTCTGGATATGTTTTTCTTTTCCCCTCACACTGAGAAACTATTGCAGGGCATCACCCTAACTCCACATACATGCTTGAACTACCAGGAAATGGAAACTGCTTCTGAAAACCTAGGGCATACCTTCATTACAATCTTATCCTCATTTTATACCAATTTAACCAACTTGCCCCCAAGTTGTCCCCCAAAGCTGGGAGTTGCAACTAGTAAGAGAAGGAGTTGCACTAAGAGCATTTTCATATATCATGTCAAAAGAGATTGTTGTTATTCATAGATTTGTAAAATTTACATTAGCCAGAATGTGCATTGAACTTCACAGTGGCTCTTTCCCATTTTCTATCCTTCATTAACATGCGCAGGTGCATACAAATATTATGATGCCAACAGAGCTATAAATGCTCTTTTATTGTCATGCGTGGCCACGGTCTGTGTGAATTTTTATTTCTGGGTATTTCCACCTAAGGTATGTTCAAAATGGGTTTGTTCCAGGCACGCTCACATTCTTGCAGTTGTGTGCATAAGTGCTCTGCTCTTTTAGAGCCTATGATTCAGAGAAAACAAACTTATATTATTGGACTGTTCCAATTAATCCTCACACGAAGAATGAACTTAACTTCTACCTCATTGGCTCCTTCCTTTTTACTCTATAACTCACACCCACACAAAAGCATGCGTACGTGTCACCCAGAAAATAAGTTCAGATGAAGATAGAGAAGGAATAAGAAAGGAAACACACCCTGGTTGGGGGGGGGGAGCAGCCCGCCCCCTATGATTATAACACAAGAGCATATTCTTGCAGTTTTAAGACAGAGAGAATCAGGACTTTAGCCGAACAAATCAGTAGAAAGTCAAAGACAGTGAACTTGAGACCCAGATTCCCTTGATAAGGAGAGCTGCCACTACCAGTAAGCAGGAGACCTGGACGCTACCTTTTACACACAGCAAATAATCCCGGCTTCGTGCAGTTATTGACGAGATCTTTGCCCTTTAGTTTTAACAGGAAATCTTAAAATGGAAAATATGCAGAGTAAAGGAAGGGGTGAGGCTGGCTACAGTCATAAGAATGCACAGAGGGAGGGGAGACGTCAGGTTGTTTAAAATATGTAATCATGCTTATTATTGTTGTTTTAATGAAGGCCCTTCTCTCTCACACACACACACACACACACACACACTCCATAAAACATAACGATATTTCTATTTCTGCCCTTTGAAGCAAAGAAAAAATGCTTATATTTTCAAGACTTCTCCGTCATCAGTGAAGATTCGCGTGTGTGTGCACGTGTGTGTTTTGAAAGTGCAGAAATTTTTATTTGCTCTCTCTCTCTCTCTCTCTCTCCAAGCTATGCCTCCCACCCATTCTTGTTGGGAATGTTAACTCATCTAACAGCTGCACATGCATGCACACACCCACACCCACACATACACACATACATGTGCTGTGCGTGCGCGCGCACACACACACGTGTACAGACGTGCACACACATTTCCTAATGGCTGTCTGAAGATCATAGAAAGTCAAGAAAAAGAGAAAAGGAAAGCAGCTTTCAAACAGACCATGGAGATAGGAATGTGGAGGAGACAAGTTATTACAGAGTCAACAGAGGGCCCCACTTCGGAGTGTATTCCATCTGAATGGGCATCTCGTCTTGCTCCCCAAAATGCAAGATCATCACTTATAGCCCAGAATTTCAGTGGAACTTGTTGCCAAGGAAATGTGCATAGGATGGCAGCACATTAGGATAGTATAAATTCAGGGGTGGCGACCATGTGGCCCTCCAAAAGTCTTTGAACTGCAACATCCATCATCCCTCACCATGATGGCTAGGTCTGATGGAAATTGCAGTCCAACAACATCTGGATGGGGGGACACGTTCCCCATCCCTGGCAGAAATAATTAAACATAGAGGCTCAGTAGTGTGGCACTAGAAGAAATCATCAGTGGGGACCCAAAATAGATAAAGCAGTCGCTGAGATCAAGGTTGGTCTCCCCTGCAAGAATGTTGGTAAAAGAGGACCACAATTAATTTTACAGGATGTGGGACTAGTGCATCCCTGCTCCTCCGTAGCACACCTGAGAAGAAGCCTAGAATGTTAGGGTCAATTGTTATGGACATTTAATAGTCAAATACTCATACATGGAAACACAATCCCCCATATTTAGAAAATCCTATATCAGGTTAATCCATTTCAATTAGTTTATAGTACATCAACAAGACAGTCCAACTCCAAATGGGTCAATCACTGCACTGCATCCATTATTTTGACAAGCAAAAGCATTCTTAGATCTTTACCATGGATTTATCCCTGTCCAATATCCTTCTTCCACTTGTAGCCATTCCAGATGTCCCAGAGGAAAGTTGGAAAGTATCTTAAAATAACAAGTGGCAAAAAACATTCCTGACCATAATATTAATCACATTTTCACACGAGGCAATACAACAAAACTAACCAATAAAACAGTAAATCGGTAATGAAACAATAAAATATTGTATTTTTAAAAAACAAAAGATAGCTGGCAATGCTAACAGTAGGAAGGACCTTCCCCCGGAACACGCACAGCTGTGGACGGGGAGGATTTTGCGAGTGTGGGGGAAGTGAGTTGAGACTTACCTGTCGACGCAGGTATCCCGTCAGCAAGGGGGTGGGGCTACAGGAGCTAATATTAGGCCTGGCAGCCACACCCACACCCTCTTTGTTTCCTGCAGCCAGATTAGAATAACCCGCACTCCATCCCTTTGCAGTTCATTGTATGTAAATAAATGTGGCCCAGTTAAACACCAACAAATCATCTCGACTCTTCATTTTGCTCCAACGTTCGCAAAATGCCCATGCAAACAGATATCTTTTTAGTAGTCAGGGGAAACACTCCACATTAGGAGCCTGGGATGTATGAGAGCTTCTCGCGGGCTTCTCTGTTTTTGGCGGGGGAAACCAGGGCAACAGGGCTGTTTAAGCCCTGTAGCCCTGGTTCCCCCCACCAAAAACAGAGTGCGGGGGTCCAGTGCGATGGATGTGACGCGATGGGCGGCAGCGGCAGCAGGAGGCAGGTACGGTGGAGGCGGGCAGAGGCGGGTGGTGGTGGGCGGCAGCGGGCGGGTAGCTACGGCGGCGGCAGCTCGAGTGGCGCGGAGAACGCTCCATGCCGCTCAGAAGAGCAGGATCGGGCCGCCACCGCCACGGAGGACCGAGACCGAGCTGCAGAGAACTTCGGGCCCAGGTAGGGCTCGAAGTACATCCATGCCTGCCTGATCTCAATGGAGAGGTCATTCCACATGGTGGGTGCCACAGTGGAGGCGCTCCTCAATACCATGCCCAGTGAGCATTAATAGGCTGTGGTATTAATGCTCACTAATGCAAGGCCTCCCCCTCAGAAAATAGAGGCTGGAGCAACTTGTACAGGAGAAGATGTGACAACGTGTGAATGGTGACATGAGTGTCTATTACTTTCCAGATACCAATATTAAGAGGCTGGTATGTGTATTAGCATTAATCCAGAAAGAAGGAACCTCTGAGAATGAGTGCGGTATAAAAGAGTCTGTTGAGTGGGTACAGAAACCATTTCCCCCCCTTCAAAATTCAATATAAGCTGATATTTCAGCCCAAAAGATATGAAGCCACCAATTTGGACAGCTTTAAAAGGGAATTGGAGAAATTCATGGAGGAGAAGGCTATCAATGGCTACTAGTCCTGATTGGCTATATGCTTTCTCCAGTATCAGAGGCAGTAGGCCTATGTACTCCAGTTGCTGGGGAATATGGGTGGGAAGGTGCTGTTGCACTCACATCCTGCTTTGGGATCCTGTGGACAGCTGGCCGGCCACTGTATGAACAGAATGCTGGACTAGATGGACCCTTGGTCTGATCCAGCATGGCTCTTCTTATGTTCTTATGTTCTGGATCACAGATGGCCCTTCACTGGGGGAATTGTATGTGTTAAGAAAATGTAAGGCTTGAACAGGAGAGCTTCTCTTTTTTGCAGGTCTATTCTCAGGTGTGCTTGTTGAAAAGATATAAACTTTGAATAAGCAAAAGAGTTACATACCCTCCAACATTTCACAGATGAAAATAGGGACGCACATGTGAATTTGTAAGAGCTATGGTTAAGTAACATGAAGATCAAGAGGGTGTGGCCAGGCAACATGAGGGTGTGGCCAAGGGTATAGCCACCCACCCCAGGATGCTCTAACCATTTAAGGGCTCTGACCACTCTGAAGCCACTTTGATCTCCAGACCCATAATGATGATGGTGATTGCTGTTGTTGTCATTATTATTATTGTACCATCAATGTGCATGGTGCTTTACCGAGTATAAGAGAACAGTTTCCTGCCCCAAAGAGCTTACGTTCTAAAATATAATATGGAGGCAAGAACAAATGGTAGGAATGGGTAAACTGGGGAGGAATATGCAATTATTTCAGTCAAACATAACTTTCAGCCTACTTGCCCCACATTGTGCAGGAAACTCCTTGCTTTAAAGATCTCCCTCCCACTTTAAAAATGGATCCCTGACCCTCCATGGTGACTTTGTTCTCATTAGTAGTTTGCCAAATAAATAATAATATTTAACATTTAGACATCTCTGAGTGTGTAAAGTGGTTCACAGGCCCACCCTGCAAGCTCCTATTTTCTCCACTCAGAAAAAACAACAACGTGTGGGCTCTATTGTACTTTATTTAAAAAAAAAACAAGAACAACAACACTGTGATTGAACAATAATGCCAAAATGGAATGATGATGTTTGTTGCTGCTATTTGAGGTAGTTGGGCTTTTTTTCTTTCTTTCTCTTGAGGAGGGTGTGTTTTCTAACTTGCTTCTAATGCATTTTAAAAAAACAAACCAATCCAAAATCCCTGCGGAATAATCCTAATCATTAGTGTGGAGAGCTTTCTCCATGGCCACTTCAGCATGTGTTAGAAAAAGACTTTCACATGGGGTACACTGGTAGAGCCAAGTAAAATTTACCACTGCTCTGAAAACAGAATAACAGTGCAATCCTATGCATGTGTACTCAGAAGTACGTAAGTCCTATTACGTTCAATGGGACTTACTCGTAGGAAAGTGTGTATATTTTAAAGCAATCTACAACACTGACTATCACATCTTGTGGCGGCAAATTGATTATGCATTGTGTGAAGAAGTATCATGTAATTGAGGGATAATTGTGAAATGCTGCTCCTTGCTAGAAGAAGAGGCAGCGGCGGCAGCGGTGCTAGGATGTCTTTTCCAGAATTATATTATTTTATAATATTTTATAAGTGGCTTTTGTGTTTATTTAGTTTTTACCTTACTTAAACCCTTAATTGTTGATATCTGGTGTTTTTCGGGGGGGGTGTCAGTGCTTGCAGGGCAATCTTTCTTTTTGTTTTATAAATTCAACAGGTAAAGCTTACTCACCCCTTACCCCCAAACATGGAGCTTCAGAGAGAAGGGGAAGTTTCATGCATTTCCTTCTGACACTGTATCTCACCTGTTAGAGGCACAGAGTCAGCTCTGTTAGGAAATAAAATCTTTGGCAATATAAAGATAGGAAACATGTGATAAATTCCCTCATTCACCTCTCCCTCGGTGAATCCCACAGAGGGACCCTCCTTTGTATTCAAAGCTTATATTTTATTTATTTATTTATTTATTTTATTATATTTATACCCCGCCTTTTTTCCTGCAAGGAACCCAGGGCGGCTTACATAATCATCCTCATCCTCCTCTCCATGTCATCCTCACAACAACCCTGTGAGGTAGGTTAGGCTGAGAGTCAGTGACTGGCCCAAAGTCACGCAGTGAGTTTCATGGCCGAGCGGGGACTAGAACCCGGATCTCCCGAGTCCCAGTACAACACTCTCACCACTACGCCACACTGGCTCTCATTCACCTATATTCATATTTTCTTAACACAGTTCCACTAATGACCAGAAACAGAATATATCTGATCAGAATATATCTGTAGCCTAAGACATATCGGGATGTCTGTGCTGATTTTGAATTCTGAATAAATGTGTCTCTGCACCCACGTGTATGCCATTCATGTGCTACATCTGTATATTGGCTTGCCAACATGAGCACTTGGAGTCACAGAGACACTCAGGCTGCAATCCTATACACATTTACCTGAGAGTAAGTCCCACTGAACTCAATAGGTTTTTCTTTTGAGTAGACATGTATAGGACTGCACTGTCACTCTCCCATGCACAACTATTTAATAATAATGACGACGACGATGAATGTACAAGAAGATAGAACGTGTGAGGCAGCACTATGCTTGGTGTCTAGGTCTATTTTTATATTTATCTTAATAGCTCAAAATCACAAGCTGATTCTGTTGCTGCTATTGCCTCCACCAATTCTAAATTCAGTGAAATTGCTGACTGAGATTATATTTATTGATTTTGTTCATCTGCCCTCCCTGGTAAACATGTTGTCTCTATACATTTCAGATATTATACTAAGCAAAGGCAGAGACAAAGGTGGGGAAAATGAACTCCAACTCATTAATGCCATTTAATTAGCATCAGAAGGTAAAACTGCCAAATAGCAAAAGCCAAGATATACACAAGCCAATTTGGAGCACTCCCAGCAGCTTGGCAACAAGCTGCCTGTTAATGTTCTGTAACTGGAAACTCAACTATAGTCATGAATGACGCCACTGACTGCATGTATATATTACACTTTTTTGGCTACCTCCTATGGGGCATACCAGCCTTCCCCAACCTGGTGCCCTCCAGATGTTTTAGACTAAAACTCCCAGCATTTCTGACCATTGGTCATGCTGGCTGGAGCTGATGGCAGCTGAAATCCAAAACATCTGATAGGTACCTGGCTGGGGAAGGCTGGGGTATACAATACTTAGCCTGATATTACACAGAGAGTAAGAGAGAAGTGGTTAAATGTAGAAAGTAACAAGCCCTTCTTTTCAGGAGGCCTAGTGTAGCCGTCACTCTCTTGCAGGGTGTTGTTGGGGGTGTTGTTTTGCTCATCTCTCACTAACAGTTGGTAATAACAAAGAAGTGTGCTGTCCCATCGTATTTTGACAAACAACGACTTCTTTTTCCTGTGTCATGTGGTCACTGCCTGTTTTTCAGAGAAATAAAACAACAACAACAAAAATCAGCTTCTCTCAATAATGAACTGAGTTAAATCTAAAAACTTCAAAACACATAAAACTGAATTATACTCGTGGGACTGTGACATTACTGAGATGACAACAGATGTAATGCTTAAAGAGATATTCTTCATTTCATGGGGTGAGCCCGGCTTTCGCCTGCCTTCACAATTTGCATGGCAGGCAGATAGGCAGTGGTGGTGAAGTTTTTTTGAAGTGCAGGAGCTCATCATGCTAATACACACACACACACACACGCACGCGCGCCAAAGACCTGCAGTACATATAGCATCCAATTTATTGGGATCAGCATCACTGCAATGCAATCAGTATGCATAATTACCTGGGAGTAAGGTCCGAGGAAGCTCCATTGAACTCGATGGTTCTTACTTCTGACTGCATAGGTTCAACTTGGAAAGCACATTGAGCTTTAATTAAAGGTCCTCAGCCAGCTGAAATGCATCCTTTAGCTTTTAATCAGACATGAAGACCATCTTGCAAAGAAGTGTTACTATTTAAACTGCTAGGGTGAAGTAGGAGCTCCATCAAAGGAAAAGAATGAAGGCTCCCTCCAGCCTCTGCTTCATGATCTGCTTGGCATTCCGGCAGATGATGCCATTGCTCCTGCTCTGAAAAAAAGACCCAGAGCTGTGCTCCCCCACATTCCCCCTCCAGCAAGTCAAACGCTAGCTCAGATCGCAGTCTTGCCCCTACCCCTTCGTTCTGACTGGCTGAGCTGGGGTTTTTTGAAGCCCCGCGTGTCTGTTATATTAACTCTTTGCCTTATTTAATAAAAAATACAATACTTAAAAAAAAACACCCAGTGGCAAGGCTGTTCTGAGACTGAGAGAAGGCATCTTGGTAACAGCATGCACACTAGCCAATCAGCACTGTCCCCAGACAGCTTTCTGCCACAAAAACACAGACCTGATCTTTTTTAGAACTCAGCCCTGGTGAGGAAAATGTACATTTGTATTAATGTATTGAAGGCAATGCTCAACCAACCCCATTGTTCTACAAAGCTTCCATCTATCTTCAGAGGTGAAATTCTGCACAATGATTTATTTATTTTTTATTGATTATATTTTTAAATCGCCCATCTGGCCGGCCACCCGGCCACCCTGATATTATCAGACCTCAGTGGAAATCCCAAAGACGTATCCCCATTCAAAACTAGATAAGGATAGAGAAAGGGCAAAAAGGATAGGTGGGAAATCACTTTCCCCTTGGAGACCAAGATTGGGCACTGAGGGTGGCTCACAGAGCAGCTGCAGCACTTCACTTTGTTTTCCAGGCAGGAAAACAGTACAGTAATACCTTGGATTGCAAGTAACTTGGTTTGAGAGCATTTTGCAAGACAAGCAAATTTTTAAATATTTATTTTAAAAATTTTGACTTGATATACAAGCGACGTCTTGCAATACAAGTATTGTAGTATGGCTTAAATTAAAAATCTCTGTACAATTTTTTTGGAGGGGATTTCGTTTTGATATAAGAGTGTTTTGGATTACAAGCACGTTTCCGGAACGAATTATGCTCTCAATCCAAGGCATGACTGTATTATGAAGGATGCAGTATATTTTCTGCTTGGTCTCTTTCCAGGGGGAAAATTCCCACCCCACATGAGCAAATCATGAGCAGACCATAGTAAATTACATGTTTTTACTGTAAACTGATTTGGGCATGAATTCATGAAATGGGATTTATAAACCATTATTATTATTATTATTATTACACACACACACACACACATATATACCTATATATAACACCTTTTCATTTAAGAACTATTGTGTGAATATTTCATTTTTTTCTCCAAATTATATAGCTGAAAAGATGTCTTAGCACAAGTTAAAAGAGCAATTAAAAAAGCGAAACCTTTGAAGATTGTGCTGCTGCGCTGATCTTTCCCCCCAAAGTTGAAGTTTCTGTCATGGCAGTACCACGGGGAAAGCATAAGAGAATGGTTTGATTATCATTTCAACACTGCATAAAATGTGAGTTAACAAAATGAGCCTATTCCAGAGTAAACACCTAGTGTGGAAGCAACCTTGGCCAGCTACCTCTTTGCCTAACAATGAACGCTTTCTCACTCTTTATACTCTAATGGTGGGACCTATCTGTGATTTTTCTAACGTAGTGGTGTACACAAACCACAAGATTCAGTTCAGACCCCAATTCAGAAAACAGCCCAATTAGACTTGGACTGATTCAGAGGCTCCCTGATTCAACTCAGGACTGAATCTAAAACAAGATTTGGACATCTAAAGCTTTGTGCCTCCCACTGACTGTCATTAGAAATCAACAAATGGCCATAACCTTTTTAACAGAATTAGGTGAAATTTGCATGCATAGTAGATCCTTTACAGTTTTGGGGTGGGTAAAAAAATTGCTAATCCCCCTATTGTTTTGTGGGCAATTTCTATGAAAACAGTAGATATTTAGAGGTGCCCCTTGGTAAGAAGCCCGCCAAATTACAGATAGGTGCAGGGGATTCTGTGCAAGGCATTGTCAAAGTTGATTTGTGGGCAGGAAGATATTCACTTCACACACACACACACCCAACACTGTGGTTGTGTGAGCAATGGATGGCATACATCCAAGTTCCCTGACAACATTGGAAGTGGAGACAGACTATCAAAAAACAGCAAGAATAATGAAAGTGAACTGAGAGTGTTGGACTGGGACTCGGGAGATCCGGGTTCTAGTCCCCTCTCAGCCATGAAACTCACTGGGTGACTTTGGGGCAGTTGCTGACTCTCAGCCTAACCTACCTCACAGGGTTGTTGTGATGATAAAATGGAGAGGAGGAGGAGGAGGATTATGTAAGCCGCCTTGAGTTCCTTGCAGGAAAAAAGGCGGGGTATAAATGTAAAAAATAAAAATAAATAGAGGAAGTATCAGGGTTATGAATGAGTGCATTAAAACGGAAAAGGAAGAATTTAGGAAAAGGACTGGAAAGTTGGAATAATCATTAGGATGAGGATTGGCTTGGATAAGAACTGGGATCAGGAAGGATAGAAGCATAATTCATCTCTCAATCTCTCCAAGCTCTTTAGAATGTTCCTACTCAGTTAAGTCCGTTCTTACAGCACCGCGAAGACTTGGGCAAAGCATTACACAAGACTCAACATCCCTCTCCCAAAGTACTGTGACAGAAGAGCCTATTCCCGTGATTAGACATTAAAAGGTCGACACATTCATCATTCAACTCCTCCCCCTCTCCCCCCCTTATTTTCCATATATGGAAAAGCAAAATTAAAGTAGCAAATTTTTGCAGCCTATGGAAGCCTTCCAAAGTGCCAGATTGCTCACAAAACTTCAAGGAAGTCAAGGCTCCTGCTTCATCTTAGGGAGCCAAAGCATCTCTCCAAAGCAACCCAATTCTACTCAAGATTTGGCCAAATCCAATGCACATCCCTAAATAAAGCTATGAAAGCTATAAAGTTCTAAATAAGGTGTAATTCAGAATTAGTATTTGCTGCAAGCAACCTGCTAGGAGGCAAATGTATGTATTCACTGAAAATATTTCCAAGGGCACATTACAATAATATAAAAGAACAAGCACACAATACAACATACTAAAATAAACCAATAATAAGAACAGCAGATAAAAATAGCAAACTAAAAAATAAACCCAAAGAAGAGTAATTAAAAAGCTGGGTGAATAAAAAGGTTTTTTTGCCTAGTGCCCAACAGATAACATTGGTGCCTGCCAAGGCGACATCCCATAACTGGGCCCCAGCAGCTGAAAAAGCCTTGTTTCTGGTGGACATCTGCCTCACTTCTGATGGAGGAGAGACTTGGAGAAGAAGGCCATAGGCAGATCAACTTTGGGTACAGGTTGATATGGGAGATTGAAATGGGAGTGCTAATGCTGGGGTAGGTGCTCCTTTGGATACTTGGGCTCCATGCCACTGAGGGCTTTGAAGATAAGCACCAGCATTATCAATTGGATTCGGAAGCAAACAGGCAACCTGCAAAGCTCTATTCAAACTGCGAAGAGGTGATCTGAATGAACTGTACCAGTTAAAATTCTGGCAGCTGTACTTGGAACTTACTGAAACTTCTGAACCCTCTTCAAAGGCAGCCCCATGTAGAGCATATTGCAGTAATCCAATCAGGAGGTCCCCAGAAAATGGATAGCCATTCTATCCATGCTGTAGTAACCTCTCTATGATGGCTTCTGCTTCAAACATCCCCCCCCCCCAACATGGGTATTACATATGTGAAACATAATTTGGAAACTGTAGCAAAAGTGTCTATTTCCATTTCGTTTGAGATGTCAAGACATATAAATGCTTCCTGATGAGTGTTCATGAAGTAAAACAGTTACCAGCACATTCCCCTGCCCCCTTCTCCCCAATATCTTTCAGCAACCCACTATTTATACGAACTGGAAACCTTTAGGGTATTTTTTTTTTTAATGTAACTTTTGTTTTCTGGAGCCATGAAAATCTGTTTACTTTAGTTTATTTAAAGCCACCATTTAGAACACACAGAGATATTAGTTCTCTATTGAAAATGTTTCCCGGCAAGAAATCGCTTTGTAACAAATCTGTTTCCAAGCTGCCCGCCACATGGAAGCCTTCTGCAGAAGGGTGACATTTACTGAACATGAATAAGTCAGTCAGGTTGTTGCCCACAGTAACTTCCCGGGCAGTGCCAAAAGATCTGAGTCATCCCACCATGTTCAATGGTGTGATGTGTCAACATTAGTATCTCAGTACCCAGGAGAATAATAAAAACCAAGGCACTGAAAGGGAATGGCCATTTTTAAAATTTGTGAATTTAATTTGTCTGCTTCAGCAAACAGAATTCAAAATAGCAATTCCTTCAGCGTTTGTAGGATTTCGTATTTAATGTTCATTCATTTGCATGTCAGATACCACTGTTTGATCCTATGTGAGCCAGATTAGTGAATCAACTCTAATGTCAACTTTACACATACTCCTCCATATCATCATCATCATCATCATCATCATCATCATCATCATCATCATCATCCCTGCACCTGAAAAACTAGCATCTGTTTTCTATGTATGGAGAATTACAGGAAAAAAGGCAGGGTATAAATATAATAAATAAATAAATAAATATGCAGGGAAGCATTCAAACATGCCATCAACCACCTGTAATCTGAAATGATACAGCAAGAGGTGCTGGATCCTCTTGGTCATGTAGTTTAGCTCTCTGTCAGACTTAGGCTGCCATCCTAAACGCACATAACTGGGAGTAAGCCCTATGGAACACAAGGACACTTGTTTCTGATTAGGCATGCATAGTGTTATGCTCACCCCACTCCACCAAGCAGTGAGGGGTTCCAGGAGTGCAGCACTCACCCAGGTTCGGTTTCCTTTGGAAGGAGGTAAGTGGAGATGGATTACCATCTTGAAGTATTTATGTTTATTTATAAATATACAGGCTGAGTAAACACAATGCACAATTTAAACACTCCGACAGATTGGCAAAGTCCACTGCTCCTACATCACATCTCTAGTCTGAGAGAGTCAGCCGGCATCTTAAGGTGTTTACAGAGTCCAAACTCAGCTCTCTGGGCCGGTTTGCATGATCACTGCAGCCCACTGTGGCTTACTTAAGCCATGGTGGGTTGCGGTGCATGCTGGCTGCCATTTTGAATATGCAAGCTGCGGTGCTCACATGCCGTGGCTTGTTGTGTCATGCGAACCCAGGCAGCATGGGTTGTGCAAGAGTCAACATGGCAGCCAGCATGCACTGTGACCCACCATGGCTTAAATAATAGTCTCTGTGACTAACTTCCTCTGCTCTCTAAATCTACAGCCTGTTTTTTTTTTTTCCACATGCAGACACCTGACCCCATTCTCCTTGCTAGAGGGGGAAACCAGACAGACCTTATCTTCTCACCACCACCTAGCCTTCTTAGCTTCCTTAGAGATACATCAGGGGCTATCAACACTCCTTTGTTAAATCCAGATGTTGCCTCAAGGACTCACCCACACTAATAGCCCACTCATGGAAGTCTGGTAGGAAACCCATAACAATAGAATTGCACTGGTACCTAGGTCGTTTGCTGAAAACAAAACATATGCATTCAGTACTCAACCCATTTTTTGAATTTCAATTCTGGTCAGTGACCTTGGTAAAGAGATCATGGAAGAGAACCATCAAAGTTCAGGTTCCAAAAATTAAAGAGGAACAACTAGAGGGTGAGACATGTCCTCCAATATTGATCAGAGGAGTTGAGCAGCTGAGACATGATTTCTTGTTCTCTGCTGTATATGGAAGAGATTTGCCAACTGTAACCTGAAGGTCGATTCTGTGCCTCTAATAGTGTCTGTGCTTCTAATAGAAGCATGGTTAGTGCCCCTTTTCCCATAGCAGTAAAGCCGGCTGAATTTCTCCTTGCAACACAGTCTTTCAAGGATCAGGAGCTTCCTTTGACACAGCCCAAAATAGGAACATCTCTTCTAAATATGTAGGCTAGAAGTGAGGGGGGAAATATGAAAAGAAAATTGTACTGCCATTTTCTAATAAGGTGGGGAGGGGGAAAGGGTGGAAGTAATGTGACGTTAGAAAAGGAAGATAGAACACAAAAGCATACCACAAAGTTCTATCCACATGGAAGGTAGGGATAGTACGGAGACAATCTGGGAATTAAACATGCAGATGACCTGATATAATGAGAATGAGGGCAGGAGGTGGGTACCACAGAATGACTGATGGCCTGTACTGCATCCCACGGCTGAAGCGGGGTTAAGTCATTAGATGTTTCCAGTGTTCTCTATGTGATGCTGATAGATCAGTGTTCCAGCTCTCACTAGATTCTCACCAACCAGGCAACCTTCTGTAAGTGTATCTGTGTGGCAGTTTTGAAGAGGAATGGATAGGAATGCAGTTGATCAGCACACGATACACATAGCGTTTATGCATTGCAAGTCCTTCCCTTGCTACCTGATACCAAGGTTTTATAGCAGGTCACATAATTCCTTGGTATAAGGCAGGAAAGAGCATCCTTATCTCATTATAATATTTTGTCATGAGGTAAGGATATCCTTATTGCATGATGGTATTTTTTTAAGGTAGGTCAGGCGGAGTGATACTGAGTTGTCCAAGTCCATCGACTGAATGTAATGGTTACAGCGGGGTTTGAACTTTGTTCTCCCATGTCTGCGTTAAAGGCTGTAGCCACGGTCATCTTGAAGTAATCTGTGGCAGAGTATGGCCCATAAGGAAACATGACTTCACTATGGCTGATTGCCTGGGATTAATCGCTGTGCAGGAGAAATGGAAGCCCTGAAGCACAATATCTGAAGCTGTTCAGCCCAGCTGCTCATTAGTCTACCAATAATGTTCCACCCCTAAGGAGACTATGATATTTCCCCCCCCCCCCAAATGAGGGTGAATATATTGGCATCATTAAAAAAGAGAGAGAGAGAGAGAGACAGTGGTGGCTCTGAAGCTGAACAGCATTTCTTATTAAATTGTGACCTTTACAAAGTTAGCTTAAGGCTCAATCCTACGCATGTTTAGACAGAAAAAAAAGGCCTACAACTCCCAGCATGCCCCAGCCAGCTCTGCTGGGTGGGGCATGCTAGAAGTTGTAGGCCTTTTTTTCTGTCTAAACTTGCATAGGATCGCACCTTTAGTCAATTGACTTTGCAGTGTGATATGTCTATATGGATGGGAGAGGCCCAAGTTCAAATTACTGTTACGGGGTGCTTGTGAGGATAAAGGGAGTTTTGAATAATATCAGGATATTGTAATGTATTTAATTACTTGTTAAAAAAAATATTTTTAAGCTGCCCTTCATCCTTGCAAGAGTATGATCAGAATAATCATACAATATACAATAAAAAAAATACAACAACATCATCCTCATTAAAAAAAAAAAAAAAAAAGGGCAGCAAATGCAATAAACAGAAAGATCGTAGGAACCAATTAAAATGCCTGGACAAACAAACAAAGGTTGTTAGCTGGTGCCAGAAAGACTGCAGTGTTGGCACACCTCCATGGGCAGGGTATTCCACAACAGCACGCCACAAAGGAGGAGGCTCCTTCCCTCTTCGTGACATAAGTGCACCCAAGGTCCTTGGACAAGAGCCTCCCCTGACAATCATAACACAGAGACAGGGTGAGATAAGGAGAGTCACTCTTTCAGATATGTAGGCCCTAAGCCATCAATGTAATATTTATTACAAAAATGATATAATATAACGAGGAATGCACAGAGAGGGGAAGAGAAATGCAAATCAATTAAGACCGCATGCAATTGATTAACTCCATACTTGGACTTTACTTGAGCACATGATATTTTGTAGTTTTAAAGCAAACCTAAAGACACATCAAGAGTTATAGTATAGTGATTTACATTTTTATTTGAACTCAATTGGGTCAACCAAGAAAGCATTTAAAGGGGGGGAAGAATAGCTGGGGCAGTTGTGGTTGTGTCTTTGATCCATGGTGCAAACCCACTGTAAAACAGATTATTTTTCCAACATCTATAGCAGCTGTTACTAAAACGTAAGTTCCAAATATTAACCAGAATGGAAAATACATGTAATGAATCGTAATAAACTGATGGAAATGTAACAAGGATTTCAACACGGACTTTTAAAAAATCAGTGATTTTAGCTCCCAGCAGCAATAACAAATGGCGGAAAGAAATGACTCCCAACTCCTTTTTCATTTGGTAACATCACTTAAGGCACCTCCTACTCATATTTTTACAATAAAATTGGTTCTTATTAGGGCCGAAGGCATACAATGGCTAACCATGAAATGGGTAACCAATTAACTCCTTCCTCACAAATTAAACATAGGGTTAATCAAAAACAGTCATTTGGGCTTCCCCACTTCCACTTCCATAAACAGGTCCGGGTCAGCTCTTTGGCTGACTTGTCTCTTTTTTTCAGCCCCACCCATCCCATTATATTTTTTTAAGAAGTTTGTTAAAAGGAGACTGTTTAGCACACAGCCACCCTTGATGAGGGATGCAGGTGGCCGACTGGCAAGTGAGGAAAGATCATGGAAAAGATAGTCAAGCATTTTT
Organism: Shinisaurus crocodilurus; assembly: GCA_021292165.1. Lineage (NCBI taxonomy): Eukaryota > Metazoa > Chordata > Lepidosauria > Squamata > Shinisauridae > Shinisaurus > Shinisaurus crocodilurus. The sequence continues at coordinate 107,474,984 of CM037877.1, forward strand.
TTGTTCATTTTTTAATTGCTCTTCCCATCCAATGTGGTTTCCTTGCATGATTAGGCAAAGGAAGGCAAGGCCTCTAATGCACACGCTTTCTTTTTCTTTCCTTTTGGGGGGGGACATATGGGGCTTTATGAATTCTGTGGAGCAAAAAGTAATGCAACAGCTCTTTCCTGAATATGAGCAGGGAACAAAAACAGGCCTTTTGACAATTATGTGCATGTGCAAAACTCTAGATTCTAACAACTGATGGTTAATGGGAAAGTTTTGAAATGCATGGGCAATGCCTTTTGAAAGCTCTTCAAACAAAGGGAGTCACACAAAGCATTAAAGAGGCTAAGTCATAGGTGCCTGTGCTTAATATCTGAAATGAGAGCTGGCACGGTTTAAGTCTACCAGAAAGTCAGGACCGGTGCAAGGCAGTTTGGTGCCCTAGGCAAGATCAGATATTTAGCGCGCCCCCCCTTCCCACTTGAGCGCGCTGTATTTTTTTTCCAAGGCGTTTCTGGCGCCCTCTTTAGCCCTGCGCCCTAGGCAGCTGCCTAGTTGGCCTAATGGTAGCACCGGCCCTGCAGAAAGTCATACCTTTCACCCTGTAAATCCTCACTCCAAAATACATGGGGCTAGATACAGCACTATTACTGGGTCTAAGCATACTCAAAGGCACTCTATTATTAATGCAGGTACTCTATTATTAATGTTCCCGGATTGGGGCCTGGCAGTGAAAACAGATTCCAGAGCTAAGCTCAGATAAACCCTGGCTAAAATTAAGCCAGTGGGAAGTCCCGCAAGGTCTCTGAGTCCCAAGGTGCTTTGTTTCTTTTCCTGTAAGGGAAGTCCCTTGCCTGGCACCTCTAATGGGACAATGCCCAGGAGTCCTTTCCACCATTTCCATCTGCCAATAAACTTTTCTTTGGATTAGGGCCTAGTGAGAGTCACATCTCACTTTCTAACCTCAAGTATGGACTAATATGATGCATAGTTGCCTTTGATGTATGTTTAGAAGTTGCAGCTGGTGCACAGAACAGCTGATCCCAACAGGGCTGTGTCTTCAGGGGCAAATTACACTAGCATCTGCACTGGCTTTCTGTAGCCTTCGGGGCAGAGTTCAAACTGCTTTGCCCAGTAATGTCCAAAATTATTTTGGGCTCTGTAACTTAAAGATAACCTCCTTCCCATGTTCAGTTGCCACTAGTACAATTGCAGTTCACTCATTGCACCATCCCGTGTTACAAGAACACACAGCAAAGCCACCTCGCAAATTGTAACACAATCACTGAATTCTCTGACCTTTGAGACTCACCAGAACCTTGCCATGTTGATGGAGCATTAGCAAGATATGTGTGCCAAGCCAGTTCCTGCAAATCTAGTGGGAGAAGATGGGATGTGGTACAGATTATACCTGTTTGATCAGGGACCATGTAATGTGCAATAACCCATTACCAATATGGCTCATGACGGTGTTCATATTACTCTGTAGGGCAAGTTATACGGGTCAACTTTGTGTTGGCATATATTCAAGGTAAAACTATCTCAGTATTTGTGCTAGCAGAGAGAGACAGCAATTAATACTTGGCCTGGTTCCTTGTACCTGGGATTAAGCTGCTACTACAAGGCAATTTCGGCAGGGCTTGCCAAGGCTCAGCCACATAACCTATTGGGAATGTCAGGAACAAATGAAGTGAAATGGAGAAAGCCCCAGCAGCACATATGTAGAGTGCATTCTCCTTATCACTGAGTCCCTACAGCTCCCACACACATTTTGGATTAAGGAGCAGGGCTTCTAGTTAAGCAAGTATGACATGGAGGTCGGCTTGAGCTACATAACTGCCCATTTCAGAAATTACCGGTAAGACTGAACTGTAGACCATAGCCATAAGTACAATACCAAGTAGATTCAAAATAAATTTAAACAGTGATGCTATTTTGAAAAGGCGAGTTGGTACAATTAACCTGTAAAACATTTGGGAACTTTAATGGACTCAAGCCATTTCCCATTAAATATAAAACTAGCCTCATTCTCTACAAACCTTCATGATAGGGTAATTAAGGTGTGTGGTCCTTTACAAGCAAATATTAGCCAAGAATGTACAACCTAAGGGCTCAGTTCTGTATTCCTTCATTTATTATCTTGAACCATCTCATTAAAATTCATTACTGTTGAATTTGCCCTTTCTATGGTTAAGAATCTATAAACAGTTGTTGTTTGTTCATCTCCCATACATCTCTCTTCGGGCAATCGCAGCCAGTGCCGTTCCACAGGACGGTTATGCATTAGCTCTCTACCGGTTGCATAGCTGACCTATGAGAACGTGTGGTACCACTGGTTGCTGATGCACAGCAAGCCTAGAACAGCCGAACATCAGCCTGGCATGGTTGCTGGTGTCATCACACCGCTTAACTACGTGAACTTTAATTTGGTTTTCTTGCCAAAGCATTTCTGGGCCTGAGAGCAACTACTGTTGATTTGTGAACATGATTGCACAGTTTTATGAAGGCACGCCAAACAATGCATATTTGGCAGAGCCATTCTACGGCGCTGAGGGGAGGAGAACCTGTGGCACAACCACTTCCTAAGCCCTGCTGTCTCATACCAGCCAGGGCAGAAGCTGGGGTGGTTTTTCTTTTTGGTTTCCCTCTGGTCCCTTCTTCTTTAAAAATCACCTTCCATTGACACCAATGGGAGGGGAAACCACTATGGCAGCTCTAGAGCTGCCATGGTTTTTCTCCCTTGTTTGGGGGCATGTCAGAGTGATGCAGGGGCTTGGATGCCTGTGCATCTGAGGCCTCTCCCGGTCTGCCCCTGACAGACCCCCTCCCTACTCCATACATACAACTCTGCTGACAGAGCTTCCCACTGGTGTACCGGGGGCTCCTTGGGGCTCCTCCAAGGGTGTGCATGCTGCCCCACCAGTGGAACATCCTAGAGTGCCATTGATAGGTTGTAGGATTGCACTTGCAGCGTCAATGTCCCTCTCTGTTCTTCTACCTCTTCTCTCCTCTCTTCTGTATCCTCTGATCCAGATTGCAGACCTTTGGGTAGGGACTTGTCATCTGTTTTAATCTACTATGAAGTGCTTAGTAAATGTTCAGTGCCATACAAATAAGCATAATGATGTGCAGGTGTGCCGGGTCATCCCCTACAACACTATGCATGCTCCAAAAAATTAATGTATTTGATATATATTTGTCCAACTTTTCTTCCAAGATGCTCATGGCTGCATAAACAATGTTCCCTACCCAACTGCATCCTCACACCAACCCTGTGAGCCAGGTTAGGCAATAAGATGGTGCCTGGCCCAAGGGCACCCAGGGAGCTTTATGGCTAAGCAAGGAACTGAACCCAGGTCACCTTGCCTTAAGTCCAACACTCTGTCCACACCGGTTCTCAATGACCTCTTCTTGCTGCAATGGAGCAGTGATGGTGTGAGATTCCAGCACATACCTTCAAAGCAATTCTTTCTGACTGAGCGGTATTGTAACACCACTGTGACGCCAAGTCCACTCCAGGACACTTAGTCCTTCCGGCTGGTGTGGCTAAAGCCGACTCTTCCCCAATGGGGCGGGGCGGGGAGAAGCACACAAACCATGTGATTAATAACAGGACTCTAAACAGCTATGGCTCAGTATTTCTAAAGGGCGGGCCATAACTTCACTGAGATCAGTGATCAAAAGTCACTGCATTCTGCATTCCCAGGAGCTCAGGATTCCGGGGTGGGAGTCGTACCAAAGTATCTAACTACATGCTACAATAGCAGACTCATATCTTAGAACAGGGGTCCTCAATGCAGCACCCCCGGGTTCCATGGCACCCGCGGGGACCTCCAACGTCACCCACAAGGCTCTCCCTTCCCTGCCCCTTTCAAAAACATTGTTTAAAGGAAAACCTTGGGAAATGTTAGGGCAGTCTTCTCTCCCTTCCCAGCCTCTAGACTTGCTCTTTCTCTCCCCGCTACCCCTCTGCCTCATTATTTCCCGCTCCCTCCCAGCCTCTAGCCTTGCTTTTTCTTTCCCTCACCACCACCACTTTAGCTCACTTTTGACTAGCCAGGCCCCCACACCAGCCATTGTGTGACTAGCCACATCCACCATGGAGCCATTTTGTGGTGGTGCCCACAGCAGGTTCTCAAATTCCCAAATGTGTCCACAGGTCCAAAAAGGTTGGAGACCCCTGTCTTAGAATGTGGGTTATGCTTATGCCAAATGCTGTATAGCAAGGGAGGAGCAATTCCAAGCCCTCCCTCAGCTGTTTTCCTCCTAGCCTGGCTTTGAGACCAGAAATAAGTCTGGCTGGGAGAAAAAGGATGCTGGGAGAAGCAGTGGATGGGTTCAGTACCCACCTCTGCTTGAAATCAACCATGAGATGCAGACCACTTTGTGCACTTTGGAAAACTGAGTGTTATCATCACCATCATCCGGGTCCCAGCCTGAGTTATCTATCATTAGAGGGACTCTTTTCTAAAACTGTCATCTCATGGATAGGGACTGACAATTTACCAATTATACATTTTTTACTGCTGTCCATGCTACAAATGCCTTATCTTTGAGCCACTAAATGCAATTGTTTGCCGCCCACACATGAGGGTGAGCCTGGGAGAATCTAATTCCAATATTTGACAACATTGCCATAATACTTCTGCGTTTTGCTTTTCAATGAGATGTCATGGTTATGTGCTATTTACACGTTTTGTTCCCAAGGTTTTATTGCTTTTCTTTTATTGTCCTGGGTGAAGTCAGAGCCCTCACAATATATGTGCAATTGTGTATTTCAATTTAAATGGAATGAAATTGCTACTCAAGAGACAGACATCTGGGGAAAAGCCCATGCATGCATAGCAATGAACAGTGTAGCATTGCACCCTTCCACAAGCCCCATTAATTGCTGTACAGAAACTCCAACAAAATAGAGGCACGTCCAGTCAGTGTTTCCTGTACCTACCTTTTTCTTTAAGGAAGTTTGTAATCTGATTTTTTTTATTTAAAAAAATAATAATTACAGGGAGAAGCAGGATTAGGTTTTCAATTGTCCTAGCTTTTTTATTTCTTTTTTTTAATACAGAGACCTGATTTTTTTTATTTTTTAACAAGCTCTATTGTTTTAAAGGAAACATTGTGGATCTGTTTTGACTAGGAATGAAGAGTACCAACCTATAGTTATCCAAGGGAATTAAACACAAAACTAGGCAAGGAACCTGGAAGAAAGCAGGCAATGCAAATGTTTTTATGAGGAAGTGGTGTGTGATGAAAACATTCATTCGCTTTAACAATCATTTTTATTATTGATGTAGGTGTAAACCTTTGCCTGCTTGGAACACAGTGTAGGGATTGGTCCATCAAAGTGACCGTTTCTCAATCCCATGGGGGATGTAATAACAAGAGGAATGTTTGCTTAGAGCACAAAAGAAGATTTCCTTAATGCTGCAACAACAATATTTAAATCCCAAGAGAAGGAAAGACTTGAAGAAATGGAGGGAAGAACCTGTTTCAGGAATCGGGTCACTATAAGTCAAGCGAGCATGAAGACTTCCTGGGGCGCTCCAGCAACCATGTGATCCTTCACGCCATTGTGTCTTTGGAACGCAACGTCTCCTTTTCTGCTCAAGCTTTTTATCAAATGGGGTTAGTGCTGATCTGCATAATATTAATATAGGTTGCCTGCACTTTGCACACTTTGTTGTTGTGATACACCCACTCAAAACCCAAGTAGAGAATGACTCAACGTGTTGTCCTTTCCCATGTTTGTGAACAGGTATCCCAGTGGTCAGACAGGGGAGCCCATCATGTCGTTATTACCTCCACAACCTTCATCCCATTTCCATTTCCACTTTCCCATTTCAATAAGCAAAGTATCCAGCTCTATTTTCCTTATTTAACTCTGAATATTCACCTGACCTCATTAATTAATCCACAGCACAATCCTATGGCCCCTAGACAGCGCCTAGATAGCCATAGGATTTTTCGGATTCCCAGCTACAAGTTCGGAAAATTGCTCCAACCTCGTAGCTGGGGTTCCACACTTGGATCCCCCTCCCCCCACTCTCACAGCTGGCATGGAAAGAACCGTTCTGGCTGCTTCTCCAAGGTTGCAAGAGCGACCTCGATGAAGGGCTTTTGGGGGGCATTCTGGGGGGCAGGGAGGGGAGGAGACTGGCGCTGCCAAGATACAAGGTAACCAAATTGGCCGTATAAGTGCTTTGTAGGCTGGGAGGCTTTGCAGGGTGCAGACCTTCACCTCTGCACTCCTCTCGTCCTCCTTGAGAAAAAATAAAGCTTTTTTTAGAGCAAACATTGACAAGAACTGATAAAGTAGGCTATATGTTTATGCCGGTATACATCTGTGAGTCTTTAAGGTGCTACAAGAATATTTGTCATAACATGGCTATCCTCTGGGAAGAACTGACCTAAAACTCAACTGCTTCTGCATGCATACAGTGAAGGGGACACGGAAGCGTTGCTTGCTACATTGCTAAGTTTATGCAGGCTTAATATCACTGCAATTTTAGCCAATAGCTTAGTATTTGGGGCCAACTCTTACCTAATAGCCACCATATCAAGGCCACTTGAACGGCTTCTGTGTGGTGATTGCTCCATGCGAGAGCCCTAGTGTCAAAGCACCACTCAGTGCAAATAGTCTCCCATCCACTACCCATGTCTGGCAGTGGCACGGAGATTCTCCATATACTGTCGGTGCGCACTGCAATGTAAAGAAAACATTGCCACATAAAAGCCTTTCAAAGTAACCCTTGAATAAGAAGATGTGGTTGTCTGAAAGAAGGAGGCACATTCTAAGGAACTGCTGCACTACTTTTTCTCTGAGGAAAAGTTCAAGAGTACCGCTGACCTGTCCCTATTCTTAAAATAGCACTTTGGTGTGAAGAACACTGAAGCATTTTCTAAATCTTTCAAACAGCCTTTCAAATAGCCTCCCACATGATTGATTGATTGATTGATTGACTGATTTCATTTCTATACTGCCCAATAGCTGAAGCTCTCTGGGTGGTTTACAACATCTTACTCATGATAACCCTTGAGTAAGAAGATGTGGTTGTCTGAAAGAAGGAGACACATTTGAACAAAGTGCATGAATCATAGAATCATAGAAAAGTAGAGTTGGAAGGGGCCTACAAGGCCATCAAGTCCAACCCCCTGCTCAATGCAGGAATCCAGGTCAAAGCATTCCTGACAGATGGTCGTCCAGCTGCACCTTGAATGTCTCCAGAGTGGGAGAGCTCACCACCTCCCTAGGTCGTTGGTTCCATTGTCTTATTGCTCTAACAGTCAGGAATTTTTTTTCTGATGTTTAGGTGGAATCTGGGTTCCTGTAACTTGAGCCCATTATTCTGTGTCCTGCAAACTGGGATGATTGAGAAGAGATCCTGGCCCTCCTCTGTGTGACAACATTTCAAGTACTGGAAGAGTGCTATCATATCTCCCCTCAGTCTCTTCTTCTGAAGGCTAAACATGCCCAGTTCTTTCAGTCTCTCCTCATAGGGCCTTGTTTCCAGTCCCTTTATCATCCTTGTTGCCTTCCTCTGAACCCTGTCCAGTTTGTCTACATCCTTCTTAAAGTGTGGTGCCCATAACTGGGCACAGTACTCAAGATGAGGCCTAACCAGTGCTGAGTAAAGGGAAATTATCACTTCACGCATTTGGAAGCTATACTTCTATTAATGCAGCCCAAAATAGCATTTGCCTTCTTTGCAGCCACATCGCATTGCTGGCTCATATTCAGTTTGTGATCTACAACGATTCCAAGATCCTTCTCACTTGTAGTATTGTTGAGCCAAGTGTCCCCCATTCTGTAACTCTGCATTTGGTTTCCTTTCCCTAGGTGTAGCACTTGGCATTTTTCTCTGAGGAAAAGTTTGAGAGTTCTGCCAACCTGTCCCTATTCTTAAAAGAGTACTTTAGTGTGAAGAACAACACTGAAGCGTTTCTAAATCATATTAAGCAGTAATCCTAGGCACACTACACTGGGAGTAAGTCCCAGAAAGCATGCAGATTATTGTGTTGTTAAAACATGCATAGATGTGTTTTCCTCTGTGAGTTTTAAAGCATTCTTCTTTGTAATGTGAGTGTAAAACCTACATTGGCCATAATACTTGTTTTTGCATTAACAATCAGATATTCATAGTGCAAGAGAAGCGCAAAGGCAATTTGACTCACTTAGGAAAACACTCAAGGTCTTTTGGAATCACATTTGTTGCCTTAAATTTGTTTCCTCTTCCAGTGTCAGTTGGTTTTCTTTTTATGCAGGTTATATACAAGACGTTTTCAAAGAAACTAAGCAACTTCCAGTTTCAAAGAACATTAGCAAACATCTTGGCATACTCGAAGGTACAAAAGAAAACAGAATAGCTTCATCCTGGAAGTTGGACACATTTATTTAGCATTCCCTGGATGGCACAGGTTATTATGAATTAGACTAGCCAAACCCTATTTTGAAGATTTTACCTCACACAAAAACTCCCACCAAGTTCAGAAGAAGCATTGTGTGAGGAAACTCTACAGGAACAGACTTGTATTATTTTGCCATATTTTCCTCATGTCTAAAATGACATGCTGTACCTGGCAGCTATTCAAGTCTTGACTTCAGCTCAAAGTCTCCTGCAATGCCCAGCAGCAATGAGGTGACTTAAGGACAGAGGAGCAGGCTGTGTTCTTAACAGATGTACACATCCTGATCCTCGCCTCCCTCGGCTAAGCCTAATTATAAGCCAAGCACTTTGAAACTAGTGAAGGAAATGGAGGTAAATGAAGCAATATGAAAAATTGTGCGCGCTTCCAGATTACAACACAAAACCCAATTCTTCTGTTAATACTACACTATGGATGGACAAATCTGCCAATTTCAGTTTCTCATTTTTCCAATCTTAAATTCAGTTTGTCAGGAACTTTGAGAATGTTTCCAGTCTTAAGTTCGGTTTGTCTAAAACTTCCAGAATTTTTTTTTTTTAAGTTTGCCTGAAAACTCATATGCATATTTGTGTGCATTTCTCCTAATATATTGCCTAATATACATGGGGTTTTTGCAATATATAATGCATTTTATTGCATTATACTGCATTATAATATAATATAATGCATTTTTTACTTTATTCACATTAATAGATATATTTTTTCTGTGTACATTTACCTAACATATGCATTTGTGTACACATTTTTTGATTGTAGAACTCCCTTGCAAAATTCAGAAAAGTTTGATTTTTGACAGATAACTGAGTTTCAGTTCGCATATTAGTTCAAAAGTGTGAAAATAGGTCCAGCCCTTTTCTGTGACAACTGCATGTTATCTAGTTCCCAAGTGCAAACCAAAAAAAGCACCAAAAATGTTTGTTATTGTTGTTGCCCTCAAAGGAAAAGCCTGAGGTAGGCTGGGTAGCAAAAAGAGACACATCTCATTGTGGGAGTTAGATGGAGGGACACTAGAAGGCAACTAGTGCTGAGTGCTTTTTACTGTTCCTGATTCTTCCCTGTCATTTTCCTCCCTACAGCTGGTTTAACAGTGCTAGTGCAGGCTTTTTGTGATGGGGTGGCCTAGAGAGGAAGCGAAAGTGGATAGGCAGGAGGAAGGTACCAGAGGCAGTGTGGCAGGGCCATCCCTAATTAAAAATAAGAATGAAAGATCTTCCTGAGCAAAGGAAAATATTTTGTAATGTCAACCATATGTTAAAACAAAATGAAAACAAGCACTTATTTGCATTGGGCATAGGACTGGCAAGTTGTATGGGTAGAGGCATTAGGCAGAGTGAGGCAGTCACCTCAGGCGGCAGATGCTGGAAGGTGGCAGCAAACTGTTGGAGGAGAGAGCTGAGTGCCAAGCGGCCTGCCCTTTGCCCCCTAAGCTAACTTACTGCCTTCAGGTGCAGCGGAGGATGCTGCTCCATTGTCAGTGTTGAAGAAACAGTCCAGTCGGCTTTTGTACATGGAAAGGGAGAGGGTGCCATCTTGTTCTTTGCCTCAGGCTGTAAAATGTCTTGGGCCGGCCCTGCAGTGTGGCCTGAGGGTGGGTGGCTGTAGCTGCACCTACCAATTTGGTCCAGTCCCACTACTGTGCTGGGAGAGGAAGATAGGACACCCCTCTTTCTTTCCCCGATTACACCCATCCACTCCTTTCCCACTCCTGCCATCACTGCTGCTGCTACAAGGAGATGGAGGCCTTTTGAAGAAAATTCTTAGGGTCATGTATAAATGAGCTAGAGAGGGCAGAAAGAAATACCCTTCCACCACCAGCACCTTATTAGTTTATTTCACAGGAGAGCCTGGGGGGTGAGCCAGAGGAAGGACAGTGAAGGAAATGGCCAGAGGTGATGCAGGGTTACACAATATCACCAGCCACAGCAGTGCCCAATTCTCCTTTCCAGCTGTGCAGTGGGCTGCTAATCAGATCACACTCACACTGGAAAGGATTCCACTGCAATTGTATTTGCAGGCCTTATTGTATCTCTGGCCTTATTGCTGCAATTGTATTTGAGGCTTTAAAAAATCTTCTTAAAAGCGGATGAGGGCCAACAGAGAAAACAGGGAAATGCAACAGTCTGGAAGGCATATCATCTGGATTCTCAGTAATACATGAGAGAGCATGTAAATGTACATAATGTGAGGGGGAGGGATAATGTAGATTCCCTAACCTAGCGGTATCCAGATGTGTTGGACTAGGACTCCCATAATCCTCCAGCAAGTTATGCTATGGGAGTTGTAATAAAAACACCAGGCACCAGGTTGGGAAAGGCTGGTGTTCATGGGAGAAGCATCCAGTGTTTTGATGGAGTATAAAGCTGCTTCTGTTGAAATAGTATGCATAACATGACTGTTCATATTGCAATTGAATAGTTTAACTAAAAGTCATGTGGAGCCTCAATAATTAGACAGTGCTGTCACTTTCTTGTAGAAAATTATCAGAATCTGAATGCAGCTACGTTCACCATCCTATCAACAAATCTACTGTGTTCCTAAAACCATTGTAGTGTAGTACATAGGTCTTGAGCTAGGGAGAAATGGATTTATATCCCCAGCTCAGACACAAAGCTCAGAATGCCAATGGACCAATCTCTATCTCACAGCCCCCTCGCCGGATCGTCACCTTGAAGTGGTGAGTGGGCTTGCGTGTTCCGATGAATCCTGTGAGCAATGCCGTCGGGAGCTATGTACTCCCAGTAGGGTCACCCATGGCGGTAAGGTCCGGGGAGAGGAACCAGACAAAGAACGATCCAAAACATAAAGTCCTCAACGGCAGAACAGGCGGAAGATAATTAAACCTAAATTACAACGGCTGTGAAGGCGGATGAAGGCTGCAGCAGAGAATGGTTTTCCAATCGTCAGGTTAACCGTGCCATTGGATCTCTGCCGTACTCTGTCAAGTTTGTGTGGTGATTCGTTGTGCACCGATCTCCCCACATAAAACAGTTTCACGCACAGGCGTCTTCCAACCCAACCCATCCAACCCAACCCAACCCAACCCAACCCAAACAAACAAACAAACAAAAGTCCCATGGCGACTGGCGAATGGCAACGGGGGCAGGACTGTGAATCTGGAAGCCCCTAGTCATGGACCAGCACATGGGCGGTGGATGCAGACTCAGTCGCCCTGTTCAAGGAACGAGGTAGTCGAGCAGCTCGGCAGCTGTATCCATGCTAGGATTCTCGCAAACCGTCTTCTATCTATTTCAGAAGAGATCCTCCCTGAAACTCAATATGGTTTCCGCCCCTCTAGAGGGACAGTAGACATGATTTTTACTGCACGTCAGCTCCAAGAAAAATGCCGGGAGCAAAATCAACCCCTTTATATGGCATTTATCGATCTGGCTAAGGCCTTTGATACTGTAGACCGTACAGCTCTCTGGACTATCCTTATGAAAATTGGATGCCCCAATAAATTTGTGAATATCTTGCGACTTCTCCATGACAACATGACATCAACGGTTTTGGACAACAACGGCTCTCATGGTGCTCCATTTAAAGTGGGATCAGGTGTTAAACAGGGATGTGTTATCGCCCCAACATTATTTGCCATTTTCATCGCCATGGTTTTACATCTTGTCAAGGGGAAACTTCCCACCGGTGTGGGAATTATATACCGAACAGATGGAAAGCTTTTTAATCTCAGCAGGCTGAAAGCAAAAAGTAAGGTAATTACAACCTCCGTTGTGGAACTTCAGTATGCTGATGATAATGTGGTCTCCGCACATACAGAGGATGATCTCCAAACTATCCTAAATGCTTTTGCAGAAGCATACGGAAAACTTGGTCTCTCACTTAACATCAAAAAAACCAAAGTGCTTCATCAGCAAGTGCAAGCCAATCCTTTGGTGATGCCATCTATCCAGCTTGGCGGGACAATACTGGAAAATGTCGATCATTTTCTCTATCTTGGCAGCTATCTTTCTGTTACAGCTAACATCGACAGTGAAATCCAGCATCGTCTGAGCTCCGCAAGTGCCGCATTTTCTCGAATGAAACATAGAGTGTTCGAGGATCGGGATATTTGTAAGAAGACCAAAACACTGGTTTATGAAGCCATTGTATTACCAACTTTATTGTATGCCTGCGAAACATGGACTATCTATAAACGTCACTTCCACCTCCTTGAAAGGTTTCATCAACGTTGCCTCCGGAAAATCCTGCAAATTACTTGGGAAGATAGGCGAACAAATGTCAGTGCACTGGAAGAAGCAAAGACTACTAGCATTGAAAAAATGATCCTTCAACGCCAACTTCAGTGGACCGGTCATGTTGTTCGAATGCCTGACTGCCGTCTCCCAAAGCAGTTACTTTACTCCCAACTCAAGGTTGGAAAGCGGAATATCGGTGGTCAATATAAGAGGTTTAAAGATGTTCATAAGGCTAATCTAAAAAAATGCAATATAAACATCGAAAACTGGGAAGCTCTGGCCCATGAACGATCTAAATGGAGGTTGGCCTTTCACAAAGGTTCCATGGACTTTGAAGAAGCCCGAGTGCAAGGTGAAAGGGAGAAACGTGCTAAGCGAAAAGCACGTCAAATGAATCCTTTACAGGACCATCTTCTATCTGGTAACCTGTGTCCTCACTGTGGGAAGCTGTGTGGATCTAGAATTGGCCTCCACAGTCACTTACGGACCCATCGCTAGAGTCTACACAATCTTCTTTAGAATTTCCTCCTTTTATCCCGGAAGACAATCTTACTCGGTCACGAGTGATCGCCTGATGATGATGATCTCACAGCCTATCTTGCATCACAGGAGAAATGTGTGTGGTGCCCTGAGCTTCTTGGAGAAAAGGCAGGACACAAATGTACATGTTTATATAGTTCTTACTGTGAAAATTTCTTTAACAGTGAGCTTTACATCCACAACACAGATTTTGTTTTGCATTTCTGGCCTTATTGCCGCAAATTACTTCTCTGCTATAGTTTATTCCTGGCTGCATTTGACAATCCTCCACTGGACTACAAGCCACTGTTGAATCCCATCCTCTCTTTTTAAAAAATATACATATCTATTTTGGTTTGCCAGGAAAATTATATTGTTCTCTAATGGCTAATTAAAAATAAGAATGAAAGATCTTCCTGAGCAAAGGAAAATATTTTGTAATGTCAACCATATGTTAAAACAAAATGAAAACAAGCACTTATTTGCATTGGGCATAGGACTGGCAAGTTGTATGGGTAGAGAGGAATGTTGGTTTTTAAAGATACAATAAACTCCAATCTCCTTGATGGACAATGATGCACGCTGTGGATAATTAAAAAAACAAACGTGGATTATTTGTCAGCTCTGGTAGCAACCCATCAAGAAAGCTGGGTGAGACAAGAGGACATCAAGAATGCATAGTCTTATCACACCTAGAGTTGTCCCTTAAGGTCATACACAGATATAGAATATTTCAAGGGCAGAATGAGCAAGATATCATTGTTTTTGACATATTATCACAGATGATGCCTATTCAAAAGGATGTTCTCAAGTGCAAGTTTGAGCTCAGTCTTCTAAATATGCACAGAGTAGCCAGCAAGACTGGCATTTGCCTTTTTACTGAGCATGAGCCAAGTCATGGTGTCTATAATCTAGTGAAAAATGGTTCCCACCTCTAACTCATCCACTTATCTACCTTGTTACTTTCATTAAGTTATTTCACTTTTACTGTTTCCCACTAATTCATCTCAAACCTATAAATATCTACCTGAAGAGTTCCTAATCTTTCTACTTACAAGTAAGGGGACAATCCTATGCATTTCCTTTTCTGTCTAAACATGCATAGGATTGCTCCCTAAATGGCTTAAGAGTACAGCCTCTTTCTGTTTTATTTGCTAGCTACTAACATTAATATCAAGGTCCAATCATATTAAAGCAGTTCCAGGTTTAGCTGGACTGTCCGCTTTAGAGATGACTGCAGAATATTTTTTTTATAGATTTTGAAACCCAACCCTGCAACAGAGATCCAAATACCCTGATCAACCTCAACTCTAGGCCTAGGTGGGATCCGGGAGGTATGCAGATACTGAAATGGGGTCTTCCTTACCCAATTTGCTGAAAGAGTTAAGGCAAATGTAGACTCAGACTGCTGTTGCCATTCACCAAATTCAATGTAGAATACTGCTTTTCTAAGATACCTCTATAAGGCAACAGAAAAACATTCCCTTGATATAATATTTTGGACTAGCCAGCCATTGAAAAAAATGGGCTGCATATCTGAATTGGCCCATGCGTAGCATGCATAAATTATTCAAGAAAGCTGACAAACATTGAGCTGGGAGTTCTAACTTTAAAATCATGCAAGTGGGAAGTACTGAGATGGGGCATGATTTAAAAGCTCCATCGGAAGAATGGCTTTGATTTGCTGGATTTAGCAAGCTTTAATAATATTCAGAGGCTTTTTATCTGTTGCAATGTCACTATGCTATGTTCTTGTTCCATTTAATACCTGCTTTGAACCATGAAAAATTGACGATCTGGCCCTCAGGGCCGGCGCTACCGCTAGGCAGACCCAGGCGGCTGCCTAGGGCGCGTGGTGGAACAGGGCTGCAGCGTTTCTGCGCCCCTTCCTCGCCTCCGGCGCGCTCCTGCCCCGCCTGCTGCCTCCGCCGCGCCTCCCCGCCCGCCTGCCCGCCAGCCACCTACCTACCTTCCCGTCGTTTCTGGAGCCCCGCCGGCGTTGTTTTGGCGGGAGGAGGAACCAGGGCAACAGGGCTTAAACAGCCCTGTTGCCCTGGTTTCCCCGGCAAAAAAAAAAAGCGTGGGGGTCCCGTCGCGTCGGAGGAGGAGGAGGCAGCGGCGGCGGCAGCAGCAGCAGCCAGCAGCGGGGGTGGGGGGAAGGTAGGTGGTGGTGGGGCGGCGGCGGTGTGGGGGGGGGTTGCAGAGCAGGGCTGCTTTGCTCCGGAGCCCCCCCACGACACGAGAGGGGGGGCGCTAAATATAATTTGGCCTAGGGCGCCAAACAGCCCTGCACCGTTCCTGCTGGCCCTGGCTTCTTAACTACTGTACATATCTTTAGTGTTTCATCTGTTAAAACGAAATCCAGCAAACTACCTGTGACATTTATCACTAACACGTCCATGTGTCACAATTCCATGTAACCATCAGAAAAAGCCAACAGGCCAAACATCTCAATCGTGCACAATATTAATGTCAGTACACTACTATACTTTAAGAAGACACAAGATGTCAATAGCAATCACTTGGAAAAACTGGAGCAAGGGGGATTTGATATTCAGCATTTGTAATGGTCACATTGTAAAGGTAACTATACCCCAAAGGCAGGAATGATCCAAGAAATGAGCTAGTTCTATGCCCTTTCTAAGCAATACCTAGGTAAATAGGGTTTCCTCACTCACAGAGTGAGTAAGCAGATGCTATTATTTATTTACCAATATTTATGAATCCCTTACATTAAAAAGACATTTCTAAGTGATATACAAATAATACAGTATGAAACCATAATAAAATAATGTATAAAACTTAGAAGAAAAAATAACATGACAGGAAGGAAAAAGACAAGATCACTGGGGAAACTTATTGGAACAGGCACTTTTTAAGTACATCTTATGTACTTGTGTGACATACTTCTTTATCTTATTCTAAGAGTAACATTTCTTATTAAAATTGTATCTAATTTAGAATAAGAAATATTCTATCCAAAGAAACCCACACCAGGCTGCCTTCCGTTTCAGAGTTTTATCAGATATTACCTTTGGCCTTTTCTCTGCAATCATAAGAGATTTTGTTCCAAAATCCAGGCAGGTGCTGCTTTAATTATATTTCTGCTTTCTGACAAACTGCCAATTATGACCATCCACCATTTACAAAATCCAGTCTTTTGAAGTTTGCCCATCATTAAGAATTACCTTCCAGCATTGCTTTGCTTCCATCGTTAAACACTGTTTAATTTTAAATGCCAACAGTATAACCTACGCTGAGGAGGAGGTAAAAATATGCCTTTGGCAGGTGCCCAGTTAAAGAACTGGGGGGGGGGGGATTCAGTAAAATGGACCCCACATATCCCTGACAAATAGAACCAGTGTGGTTAGTGTGTCAGACTGGGACTCAGGAGACTTGGGTGCTAATCCCCATTTTGCCATGAGGCTCACTGGATGAATTTGGGCTAGTCACTGACTCTCAGCCTAACCTACCTCACAGGGTTGTTATGAGGATAAAATGGAGAGGAGGAGGATCATGTACTTGGGCTTCTTGGGGGAAAACATGGGATATAAATGTCCACTTTTATTTTTATTGTTCACCTGCTCTGGAATCTGCTTGATGTGGAGCGGTATACAAATACATGTAAATAATAATAATAATAATAATAATAATAATAATAATAATAATTATTATTATTATTATTATTATTATTATTATTATTAT
Organism: Shinisaurus crocodilurus; assembly: GCA_021292165.1. Lineage (NCBI taxonomy): Eukaryota > Metazoa > Chordata > Lepidosauria > Squamata > Shinisauridae > Shinisaurus > Shinisaurus crocodilurus. The sequence continues at coordinate 107,491,813 of CM037877.1, forward strand.
TATTATATTTTTTCTCTCAAGAGGTATTTCTCATATGGAACAAAACAGAATAAGGGTATCACTTGTAAAGTCAGAACTGTTGGTCCAGAAATGTTAAGCAATACTTCCTTCAATTTCAGAAATTTCGGGAGGAGCTGTGGCTCAGTGAGTAGAGCACCTGCATGCAGAAGGTCCCAGGATTGATCCCTGGCATCTCCAGGTGGGCCTGGAAAAATTCCTGCCTGAAATTCTGAAGAGCTGCTGCCAGTGACAGATGGACCAATGGTCTGATTCTGTATAAGGCAGCTTCTGATGTTCCTATAATTATTTTAGAGAGCCAGTGTGGCGTAGTGGTGAGAGTGTTAGACTGGGACTCGGGAGATCCAGGTTCTAGTCCCCGCTCGGCCATGAAACTCACTGGGTGACTTTGGGCCAGTCACTGACTCTCAGCCTAACCAACCTCACAGGGTTGTTGTGAGGATAAAATGGAGAGGAGGAGGAGGAGGAGGAGGATTATGTAAGCTGCCTTGGGTTCCTTGCAGAAAAAAAGGCAGGGTATAAATATAATAAAATAAATAAATAAAATAAATATGTGACTGACCATAATTTTCCCGGTAAAACGTATGTCTTTGTTTAAAAAGAAATATTTGATTCTCATTATTTTTAAGAAAATGTTTTTAAATTATTTCTATTCAGAATACAAGGAAATTCATTATATAATGAGAATGTATTTTTATTATGTGTTGTCCTCACCATGTGAACTTATTTGTATGTATTTTGAATATTTACAGCCCCCTGAAGAAAGAAGGCCTTAGAAAAAAACACAGGCCGAAACGCGTCGGGCTCCTCTATTTAATAAAGATTTTTGCATCCTGAGAACCTAGTTCTCTCCTTTTAACCGCAGTCCTGCACCATATGGTATTCACTTCTGCAGGCTGGCCATTCTTAGGGAATACCCAGTCAGTAGCTTCCAGTAACAGAAAGATATTACCTCTTTTCCCACGACACGGACACACCCCACTCCCACAATACAAATCGAGACATGCATATTGCGAAACATCTGCTATGTGGGGCTGACCACTGCATGCTAAAGTTTACTGCATGTCTTTGCTGCAGGGACTGGAAATGCTGAAACATTGTTCCCACCACTGGAAGCTAAAACTTTCTGGGTCCGGGCTACATTTTCCTGGAATAGGGACATATCCACTGTTCCCCTACCTTGTTATTATGCAGCACCTATGCACTGTTTTTGCGACATACAAGGAATTTTCAAGGATCCATGGGAAGGGGAAGGAAGAAGTACACTCTCCATTGTTGGAAAACTTCTACGTATAGCCTTGTAGGCTCCTTCCAACTCTATGAACTATGAAATCTATGAATTACACTGATCACTTATTGAAGTCCCATTCTTGTGGTCCATTGTGCACAAATGTTTTGTACACAAATTGTACACAAATGTTTTGTGTAGGGTATACTCAACACTGTGTAGGTATAACAACATGCACCAGCATCATGAGGCACTGGAATACCATACTATATACTACTATCATGTAGTATGTTATGCAGGCGCTGCTGCATCGGGATCAGTCACCATTAGTAGATGCATCATTGCACAAAGGCATTATAGAAAACACATGGAATGAAATGGAGGCATGTCACTTGGAGCCTGAAATATGGACCATCTAAAAGCATGTTGATTAACATGGAGCTAACTATATTGATAAAAGCCTCCACATCTGATCATCAGAGTCATAGCTGTCTGCTGCAACTGCACGGAAGCATGAAAAAACTGAAGAATGCTGTATTGACCGCAAGGAATCTCACCCGTCATATAATATTTGCCCTGCCATGCACCACAGTGAGCCATTTGGCCCAGGTGGCCGACTGGGAGGATTGTGGATTGCCCCCACCTGCTCTCCATCACTGTTGCCACCACCACTTAACCACCACCACCACCAATGTGTTCCCCCCCAAACACAGACACAGCAGCTGCTGCTGCCTCCCCACCCACCCATCTTTGAGCTATGCCACAGCAGCACTGCTCAGTGGTGACAAATACGTCTTAATTTTAAACAGTACTTGCCGCTACAGGAAAGCAGCTGGTGGCACTCCACCAGAGTTCTCCAGAGTGCTAAACTTACACTTCAAGTCCAATTTTAATTTTAAATTCAGGTTCAGTTTTAATGTATTTGCTGCTGTCATGGCAAAGCGGCCACAGTGCAGGAGGCGCTACCTGGGGCCACCTTGCCCACAGTGCCATAAAACCTGACATTAGGAAGATCTTCCTGTCTGTAATAATAGTTGTGAAATTGTCCTGAGATTATACAGAATCTACTTTATTCTTAACTTACATTGCTGAACAAATATTTGTCAGCACTAACCTAGGTAATAGTTTAGAAGCAACCACGAAAGAAGAGGTTATCAAAGATGACTCAGTACAAGCACTATACCGTACATATTTATACTCTAAAAAAATAAAAACTAACAATAAAGGCACATATGATTTATATTAATATTGCAAAAAGCTATCACAGAGATACACAGTCATGCATCTTGCAATAAAGGACTATTGCAAAACAGGTGAGAAGTTTTTCAAAAACCTCAAACAGTTGCAATTATGACTAAGATCTTGAACCCAAAACCCTCTGCAGCAGTGTTCTCCAACCTTGGGTCCCCAGCTGTTTTTGGCCTACAACTCCCAGCATGCCCCAGCCAGCGCTGGCTAGGGCATGCTGGGAGTTGTAGGCCAAAAACATCTGGGGACCCAGGTTGGAGAACACTGCTCTACAGTATTCAAGTTGGTTGTAAGTAAATGATGGAAGATTCCAACCCACTACAAGCTGAAAAGCAGCTTTGGTGGGAACAACAATGCAGTCTAATGCCAATCCCATTGGGAGGCCAATCCAATGAACCATTCTAGATTCTCCGCATTCATGTGAAAACATGTTTCCAATAGTCAACAACTCACTTGCAAAAGTAATAAATATAACAAACATAATTATAATATAATTGTATATAACATAATTGTATACTGTATAACAAACATAATTAAGCATAATTTATCCACATATATCAACTTTGGATAGCCATGACCAACTCTTGACTAGTAGAAACAAGATTTTCCTTTAATAAGAAGAATCTAAAAGTGGAAGAAAGTGGTTCACGGGAAGGAAAGAATCTTTAAAATGAATGGAATCCCCACCTCAATCGCTAAAGATATGAAATGAGCAAGATACAAATTATATATTTTATATCTGAGAGACATTGCATAAAATTAGATGTGCCGTTAAGAAACTTAGTGTGCTTCCAAACAGAGACCTCCCAGTGCTTCCAATCAAAAGGCATTGTGCACCTATTCCGTCTTTTCCTCCTTAAAGGTTTTTTTTTCCTGCTATAAAAATGACAGAAGAACAGGTGGGAAAATAGGTGGTTACAAATTCAAGACAACAATGTCTGGACCCCAGTAAAATTCCGTGAATAAGGCAGGTGATTTCAAAATAAATGACTAATCTAGAAGCACCCTTAACCCTAAGTGAAACATGTAAATACAATTCTTAAACTTTGTAAAGGAACACAAAATATTCAGTTGCTTTGTATCCAACAGATGAAAATAACTTTTAGAAAATAAAAGCTGCTGTTGCTGTGTGAGGCCTAACATAACTCTTATTGCTGCAGTGACATTTTATAAAGCATTTGATAATCTCCCTTAAGGGAGTAGACTGTAAGAGAGAATTCAAAACAGCAACAAACATTGGATGAATGCACATGGAAATTAAAATCTAAGAAAATAGAGGGAAAGAAAGACAGCCAAACAGAAAAAGGGATAGGGGTGTTTTGAGGAATGTTTACAGACAAAGAACATACTGCACTGATGTTTGAAGCACATGGATTTAAAATATTAATTTCTATCTGCCATAGAAATATTATTCCCATAGCATGCCGGTCCTTATACATAGACCAGAGTGTACGAACAGGTGGTCTGCAAGACCGTGACAAAAATAATGAAGGGACTGACATTTCTTCCAAGAATCTAGTACACCCTCTTGCACTGAAGGGGAAAAAAAAACCTGTCTGTTCAGCAATGCATGTAGCCACAGTAGAAGCTTCAAAAGACTCTCCCAGCTGCATGCCAAAACTAACATGAGGGGTGAAGGGAAACTGTTTTATTTCTTAAATTTGTATTCTGCCTTTCCACCAAATGGTGTTCACTGCTCAACACTTTGTTCACATGTTCCATGGCACTGAGATAATAGCCCTATGCAGGCATTTGCCTGTTCACGTGCAGGACAAAGCGGGGCGGGGGCTGGGCAAGCACATAAGCCCTGCCTCAACATCCCCACGCACCCAGTTGCCAATTAGACTTCCGTGCATTGAGCACTAAGGTCTACAAAGGACTCCATGAGCGTGAACCCTGCCTTAAAGTTTCTGATCCCAGGAGTTCTGTAAGCACATTTAAAGAAAGAACATTGAAAATCTGGTGTTGAGATGCACTTCTAATTAATTCTGATATTTCTAAAATGTGCCATTCTTTCACAAGTGAGCTTCCTATTACTTGAATTAATCCTAAACTAATTTTCTTAGCCCCTTATGAATTAGTTAATTTAAGCAAGGTTAGCCTACTAGTTGTCAGGAAAGAACAATTTAACTGTGAGCCATTTTTTGGGAGAACATTGTAGAGAGGATGGTTCAGAAAAATACTAAGCATGGATCTTCAGAAGCTGGAAATCATCCAGTTCCTTGTTTAAATTCAAAGGAACCAAAATTGCTGTTTGTGCCTTTGTCAACAGTCAAATTGCATGCAATGATGTGAGATGAAAGTAGCCAGATCTTATGTGGTTTCATCAGAAGGAAGGATCCAACCTGTTCCTTTGTTTAAACACACCTAGTAAATTCACCTTGTAGTTTGAAACTTGAAGAAAGGAGAAGGAAGCACAGATATAAGGTACATCTACAGGCATTCAACTGAAGTTAACCTATACACAAATAACTCACAATATAATATATCCTTAAACTTACTGGGCCTGGTTGCACAATCAAGCAGCCCACCGCGTGTTAAGACATATTATGCTGTGAGTATAATATATTTAAGCCAGTTATTTAAGCCACAGTGGGCTGTGGTGCGTGCAGATGGCCATTTTGAATATTCAACCCTAAAACAGCCCATGGTTTCTGGGTGGTTTGTTAACCATGCCAACAACCCACCCTCCCTCACCAGGTCTGGACTACATGGCAAGCCGCAGTCTCAGCTTGAATATTCAAAAGCCTCCCAGCATGCACCGCAACCCACCATGGCTTCAATAAGCTACGGTGGAAGGCTGTGATGGTGCGAACCCAGTCAAAGAGTTAACATTTGACAATCGTCAAGAGGTGTGGCAGAAATAAGCTGAAAGAGGTGACTTGCCCAAGGCCACAGGGTAAGACACATTAATGTTAATCCTGCTTCATGGTATATCATCATTATGAAGCATCTGCATGAGCATACACTTAAGTGATTCTTAAGCTACTGATTAAATAACAGAATGTCCATTGCCTTGCAGTGTACAGCTCCCTTTGAATCATTCATTTTTAAAGGATTACAAACTCGTTTTCATATATTTGCATATCTTTGAGTAGGTACAGCCTTTTTGCCCTTGATAACAGATGATTTCTATACCATATTTTCAATATTAGGAACAAGCAGCTACAAGTCAAATTGATTCATGCAACTCTTGCATTGTGGATCAGATGCAAATACAGATATCCACATGGAAATGAACAGTGAGAACTGGCACAGAAAGTGACTGTTTTGAAATCATTATTATAATGTGTATTTGATATCAACCACATACTTATTTTCTTTTCTTTTATTTGTTTACTCATGAGTATTTATAAACCACTTACATCTAAAGATTTTGAAATGGTGCGCACAAATCATAAAACAGGCAATATAAATCAATACATAAATCCATATGAAATATCTACATTATCCGCAAGAGTAAAGTACACCGTAGGCTAACCTACACAGGGAAGGCTTGCATAAGTAGGTATGTCTTCGACATGTACCTAAAAACAGAAACTGTCAGCATAAGACTAATAACAGGGGGAAGAATATTTCACCGAATGGGCACCACCATGCTAAATGCCCTGCTCCAAACAACCACAAAGCAGACCTCAGGAACATGTGGCACCACCAAGATGACCTCAATGACTGAATGGGTCTATAAGGGAGAAGGCGGTCTCTTGGGTAACCAGGTCCCAAGTTGTTTAGGGCTTTATACACTAACAACAAAACCTTAAAACTGGCCTGGTAACAAATAGGTAGCCTGTGCAGCTCCTTCAGCAGAGGTTTTATATGCTGCCAGTAGGTCACCCCAATCAGCAGCCTAGCTGAAGCATTCTGCACCAGCTGTAGTTTCTGGACCAGTCTTAAGGGCAGCCCCACATAGAGTACATTACAATAGTCCAACATTGAGGTTACCAGTGCCTGGACCACTGTGGCCAAGTTATCCCAGTCCAAGAATGTCCACAGCTGGCATAACAGCTGAAGATGGTAAAAGGCACTCCAAGACCCTGAGATCACCTGGGACTCCAGCAACAAAGATAGTTCCAGAAGTACTCCCAGACTGAGCACCTGATCCTTCTGAGGGAATGCAAGACCATCCAGAACAGGGAGCGTACTCCTCGTCCTGGGAACCACTCACCCACTAGGCCTCCACATTACTAGCATTCAACTTGATTTTATTAGCATTAAGCAGCCCACCACTGCATCCAGACACTGAGACATGGCCTGCATGGTCATACCTGATTCAGAGGTAACAGAGCTTAGTGTCATCAGTATATTGATGGCACTTTGCACAAAATCTCCTAATGACCACTCCTAGCTGCTTCCTGTAGATGTTGCACAGCATCAGGAATAAAGTAGTGCCCTAAGGGACCCCATAGCACAATTGCCATGGGGCTGAAAACAGATTCCCAATGCCACTCTGTGGAATCGGCCCTGCAGGTAGGAGTAGAACCACTGAAGCACAGTGCCCCCCCCCCACCTCCATCCCATTGAGTCAGTCCAGAAGGATACCACGGTTGCTGGTATCAGAAGTCACTATTGAGCAAGAGCAACAAGATCACACCTCCCCATCCCCCTCTTGATAAAGGCAACCAAGGTCAATACATCAGGGTGACCAAGGCTGATTCAATCCCAAATTCAGGCCTGAACCCAGACTGAAATGGGTCTAGACAGTCACCTTCATCCAAAAGTGACTGCGGTTGCATAACTCTCTCAAGAACCTTCCTTCAAAAGGGCGTATTTGTAACCAGGCAGGAGATATTAAGAAACATTGGGTCCAGGACAACAGGCAACACTCCCCCGTGTAAGGAAGCATTCACAGTATCCTGAACCCACCCAGTCATATCCCTTCTGCTAGCTTTAATCAACCATGAGGGGCAAGAATTGAGAGATCATGTGGATGGATGCCAGCACTTTTGCCCATGTCCTCAGGCCACATCAACTGAAACTGAGCCCGAAGATCCAGGCTAGACTCAGCACTGAACACCTTGGTTGGGCCTGCCACAATAACAGCATCAGTGCCACTGTGGAGACGAATGATTTTATCCTTGACGTACTTAGCAAAAAGGTCACAGTGGGCTTCTAGTGGATCCAGGCTTCTGTTCACCAGAGTATATATTAATAACCCTCAGACTACTCTAAAGAGCTCTACTAGATGGTTACTTGAGGAGGCAATGAAAGCAGCAAAATAATATTCCGCTTCATATTACAGATGTACTTTGCTGTAAAAACTGGGCACACTCTTTCAGCCTTTTAGAGCTGTAGTTTTGTGCAACATGTAGGACATAGCTTTGTCCAACGTTTAGCCAAATGGCCCTTTGTCCAACATCTAGCCAAATGGCAGAATACAAATGGCATTTGGTACTTATGCATCTCACACAAACATTTCCTTGTATCCTTCCCATTGGTGGCATATCATCTCTGGAGCTATGATGGAAATTTACAGATTTTAGTTATATAGTATGACCAAAATTTACCAGCTGATGAACTTTATAACACTGGCTTTGCACAACGGATGACATATTACCTTATGTTTACAAAACAGAGAGGAGCAATGTTGTCAAGGGGTGATAAATCATCACTCTAAATACTTTCTGTAAGTTGCTGCAAGTTTTTTATGTCATTCATGACATGAGACATACCAACGGAAATCAGGAAGTTGCCCTTGATTTAGAAAGGTGTCACTAATTTTCATTGACAATCCTCTAGGCAATAGCACAGTGCCCTCTCGTATTAGTATTCTTTGCAAGAAACTTTTAGGGAATAGTGATTCCCCCAAGCACCTGTACTTTATTTATTTTTTTAAATGACAGCATTGATCAATGGAATTGTTTGTTTTTAATTTCAACTACTATTTGCAACAGTTAATTTATTTTATTACAGAAAGTTTTGTTTTAAAGATGATCTGATGATCATAAAGATGATCTGATGCTCATTATTTTCACTACTAAGTGTGGAATCAGGTAACCAATATCTTCAGCACCCAGCAATTTTTCTGAGGACATTTTTTTCAATTTTTCCAATGGAAAAATGGGAAATTTTGGGGAACACTAGGGGACAAAACCCTCCTATGAAATATTTTCACTTTTGGAATGAGTGAGATGCTTTTTAAGACAAAGTTTTACTCACTCAAAATGTATAGTATGAACACTTGTGTGTTAAACTAAAACAGCATTAGAGAATGATAGTTTGTGTGTATACTTGTTGTAGACATATGCAATTCTCAAAACCAAGATGCATATTTCTACACCTAGAGGGAGCTGCCATCTTCATGAGAGGAGCATACAGGGCCTCCTCCGTTGCTTGCAAATTGCTGCAGGCCTTCTTCTGGTAAGCTTTGATCTAGTTTGGAGATACTAGAAGCAAGTGTCCTGTCCCTTTTGTCCTTTTGATCTGGTCCCTCCCTTGTGGTCAGCCCTCACAAAAGACTATGATACAGACACCTTCCTACAGAGTGGGAAGCTTATTGCCCTACATTACTGGAGAATAATACAGACAGGAGGAGATGGGGCAGAAGCTGAAAAAGAGCAAAGCCTCAGAGAAAATATCTGTAAATTTGGGCAAGAACCTGTGTTCTCCAACCTGGCTGGGGCATGCTGGGAGTTGTAGGCCAAAAACATCTGGGGACCCAAGGTTGGAGAACACCCACAAAGAGAAGTGGACTACAACTAGCTGGATGTTCTGAGTAAACATGCATAGGATTATTCTGTAAGCTTCATAAATATGGCAAGTGGTACAATTCAATATGCTCCCTAAATTACAAATGATGTATTTTATGTGATTAAAGCAGTAAAATAATTTAAGGTTTTATAAGAAAATAAGTTTTGTATATATTTAAAATTCTCTCCACATTTTTATCCCCACCTCACAAAAAACTCATTCTCCCCCCCCCCATGACTCCAAAAATTTTCAGAAATTTTACATCTCTACTGCATAGTTTATTGGATCTCATCATACAAAAAAATTCGACAGGATTCCACTATGTACGTAGTCTGTTTTGAATCTGTTCTATGGCTGTTCCTAATCTAAAGCAAAATTTTCTTCAAATTTCAGGCCCAGCTTCAACTGAACTTTCTATTCAGAACTCAGAAACACACATATGTTATTTGACTTCATCTTGCCTAATATGGGCAGCACACATCCTTTCAGGGATTAGGATATTTTGGCTCTTAGGGCACCAGCAATGAGATTTTGCAAACAAAACCGCTGGATTACGGAGCCAGCACCAGAAAACATTTGGTTCACAGCTCTGGGACCACAGAAGCAACAGGGGCCCAGCTCAAAGTGACTGGTGAGAGGAGTGTTTAATTCTGGAGACAGAGAACCTCTGTAGTTGAATAGCCATCTTCCCCTCTCTTCCTTCTTCTCAGGTGAGAGATGCTCATTGTAAGGTGGTAGCCAACTGGAAGAGTAGAATTGGAAGTCCCCAAATTCAAGTATGACAACATTACACAAGAACTTGAGTATCAACTTGGATTCTTTTTAGGGTAGTTTATATCAAGACTGGCAGGCAGTAATATCCTTAGTAATTCTGATAATGAGAAGAGAGACCAAAAAAATGCTTCACATTCTATCAGATCAGGATGGGATTAGCTCTTGTCACTAAATGTCAGCAGATAACACTTGGAATAAAACACAAAAAACATATTTGTGGACACAGTAAAGTTGGCATATTTGGTTGATGGATTTACTTTGAAGTTTCCCTTCATTGCAAACCAAACTCCTTTAGACAATCCTCCTGCTCAAAATACCAGTCTTGACAATTTTGTGACATATTGACAAGATGACATATCTTGTAACACAATCAAAGGTGATTGTCAAATAAAGTGGAAGCATTTACATATGGCTGGGAGGATTCTTTGGCAATCAGAGTGAAGTCACAGATCCAGAGCACATAAAGTTTAGCTGCTCACAGGAGCCCCTCAATTCATTCCTGTAATTAACCAAGGTGAATGTTCACTTATCTATTCATCCTTTCCTTGTTGTCCTTTTGGTATGTGCCCATTTATCTTTTTATGCTGAGGTGCAAGACTATTTATAAAGGGTAAATTGAAATTAACATAGTAACAGCACATTAACTTTCTATAGCTATAGTATATTCAGCAGCATACAAGCTGAAAACATTTGTCCACTGTTCCTTTAAAATAAAAAACTAAATTAGACGTATTTGTAGGAGATTTTCATAGATTTCATAGATCATAGAGTTGGAAGGAGCCTACAAGGCTATCGAGTCCAACCCCCTGCTCAATGCAGGAAACTAGAGGAGGGGTCTCCCATCCAAGTAATAACCAGGCCTGACCCTGCTTAGCTTTCCACGCTCAGACAAGCTGAGCCAGCGTAAGCACTGGTTGACTCATTTACCCTGGCAGCTTTGGACTGCAATCTTAAGCATACTTAACTGGAAGTAAGCACATTGAAACCAACTGGTCTTACTTCTGAGTAAACAAGCATATGGTTAGGCTGTTACATATGCCTCTTGGACTTATACTGAAATTATTGCCCCTGTAAGCAGAAATCCCAAGCCAAGGTAGGGGAAACATTTTCAGTGCAAGTGCCGAATTCCAATCCAGGAAAGATCTTGGGACACAATCCATCTGTCGATGGGGCCAAAGACACAGTGGGTGGGGACGTGGGGGTCAAAATGTGATTCTTATTGATTTTAAGCCTATTCAGAAGTAACCAAGACGTAATCACTCAGCTGCACTTTCAAATAGCATCCCAAATACCAAGCCTCTACATGTCTACTCAGAAGTAAGCAGGATAAGCCTTTGCATGTCTACTCACAAACGGAACAATCACTCAGCAGCACTTTATTTATTTATTTATTCATTCTATTTATACCCCGCCTTTTTTCCTGCAAGGAACCCAAGGCGGCTTACAACTAGCATTCCAAATACCAAACCTCTACATGTCTACTCACAAGTAAGCAGGAACAGCATGCTTACTTCCAAGTAAGCAGGACAAACCTCTGCATGTCTACTAAGAAGCAAGCAGGACTAAATCACTCAGCAGCAGTGGGGAAGACGCTGGTGAACCAGATGGGGAACCCTGCCCTAAGCCCTACTCCACTAGAAGGACAAGCACCAGCTAGTGGGAAAGGACCCTAGAAGCATTGCCAGCTTCAGAATTTGGGGCGCTCACCGAAGTACTCCACTGGATCTCCTAAAACTGGAAAAATACACCTTGGTGTATTTTAGTATGTTTATGTTTTTGCTGTTTTTATTCGTTTCTTGGTATTGTTTTTGTAAACCGCCCAGGGAGCCTTTTGGCTGATGGGCGGTAAATAAATAAATAAATAAATAAGGGCATGCAAACTGAGAATTCTCACACATTGTGTCTGACCTTTCTGGGTTCCCAGTACAAAGTGAGAATGGCAGTGTTCTTGGGGCATTGTGCCCTTTGCCATTCTTAGGGCTTAGCCACCCTGTGTAGCTGCCCCTGCCTGGAAGACTGCCATTCCAGTGGTGGAGAATTTTATATTCCCAAATCTTTGTCCTACTGTACATTATGATGCCAAAAATCTGTCTTTAGTTATAATATCAATGACTCACTATGCAGAGCCTATGTCAAAGATACTAAAGTTGTTTCCATATTGCTCTAATTAAACTATCATGTCTGTGCAAGAGAATGTTATCGTAGGATAATGGTCTCCTGCTGCTACATAAATGCCAAAGCAAAGCTGGAGACATTTAAGGCAAACTCTTGAAGCAAAATATTTACTTTCAGAACAGGAAACATCAATTCACTCCTCCATCTTTTATTATAGAGACCTAGCCCCCACTTGCAAACATACTTACAAGCAAGAGAATCCCATTAAAACCAGTGGGATATGTTTGCATTTAAATATAACTGATTACTGGATTCTTTGTTCCTGTTCAATTTATCAATAAATACAGTGGGGCCAAATATGTGCATTCTGTACATCTTGCCTCTTTTCAGCTGGATATAGATATAATATTGTAACAAATATGCATATGGTTCCATTCTTACTGGCTAACATCTGATGAGTGCAGAAAAATAATGCCAATGGCAGCTGGGGGTGGGTGGGTGGGGTGGGGAACCGTGTTGCAGTGGGAAGGAGTTAATCCCCATTCTCCATGTGTCCCAATCCTGATCAGAGGGCCCCAATGCTGCTATTTTAAAGAAAATATAGAGATGTTAAATGCAATCACACATACACATGTAGTTTGTCCCTAAGAGTGCACAAACGGGACCTTTTACTGTCCTAAGCTTGCGGTCATCTTTGAAGCCCTCCTCCATGTCCCTCCCACCATCTGAAGTTAGGAGAGGAGCGATGGCGAAAAGGGCTTTCTCAGTCATTGCACCTGTCTATGGAATGCCTTCCCCAGGCCACTTATCTGGTGCCAACTTCCATGGCATTTTATTGCCCAACTATCATCTAGTGTAAACTAGCTGTAAGTTCTGTTTTTATCCATTCTGCTGAATTTTATTATTGCTTTTAGCGGCTGCTCTCCGCCTCCAGTGTTTGATCTATTTGATCTATTGTTAGTTTTATATTTATCGTTATTATGTTTTATCTTCCTATTATTTTGCTGTAAAGAGCCTGTGCGGCTTTACTGAAAGGCAGTATATTTTAGATTATAAACCTGAGGGCAGGGACTATCTTATTAGAAATCTTCGTAAGCTGTTCTGCGAGCCTTTTTGGCTGAAGAGTGGGGTAAACATGCTGTAAATAAATAATAAATATATTTTAAATACATAAATTGATTCCATCTTGTCTTGAGACCAGATAATGTTATCTGTCATTATTATCCAGTCATTATCTTGAGATAATGTTAAATGTCCATCACAAAGTATAAAGACCTACAGGCCAAATCTAACAATGCTAACTCCCATAAATCCCTCTATTTCAATGGCACTTGCATTTAAGTATGCTTAGGAAGCCAGCCTCACACACACATACCAACCCTAGTGACATTTACTCAGAAGTCCTACTGAGGCTGCCTTAGCATGCCTAAGACTGCAGCCCCTGAAACTTAAAGAGGAGCAGGACTGAGCTTCCCACAATTTCTCATTTTCATCAGTACTGAAATATTTATATTTCTTTCTTATTTATTTATTTATTTATTACAATTATTTAGATCCCACCTTTCAGGATAGAAACCCATCCAAGACATTTTATAAGCACAATACAGTTACATTAATGAAATCACTATAAACAATTTAAAAAAAAAAAACTCATAAGGATCCACAGGGCAGTTGATGGGGGAAGGCTATGCAGATTGGGAACTGAGCCGGCCGCTATGATTCCCACTGAGTTCCGTTGGGCTGTGTAAGCACACTGCAATTTTGGACATAGACACTGACTGGGTTCAGACCACACGCCAGGGCTCATCACGGGTTAACCCATGACGAGCTGCAACACCCATGGGCACCAGGCAACCCACTTGGGGGTTGCATATGTAACCTGGTGTCTGGGGGTTAAATAACCCACGGCAGGCTGTCGTGTCGTGCAAACAGCCCCACTGGGTGGGATCACCCCATTACTTAAGTAAAGGGGGGAAATAAAGCACATGATGTTGACAACTGTGGGGGAAAGACCTACCTCTAACAGAGGGTGATCCAGCTTTTACCAACATGGGCTTTTTGGGGTGCAATATGCAGGATGCCCAGAGACATACAGGGTCCTCCAAAACGTCTCTGCAAAATTCAGGCCTTCTTTTCCTGCATACCACTCATCATAATGACAGGCATTTTGCTAGTTCTAGAATAGGATGAGGCTGCAAGATGGTTTTTTTGGTGGGGGTGGCAAAATGAAGAAGATCATTAAGTCAGAAAGATCAGCCAGGCATTTAACAAAAACATAGCATACAGTCCAAAATAACTATTCAAACTAAAATGAGAAGAAAGGCTCAAATCATAGGCATCCCTTACTGTTTGTACCTTTTCTGCTGCAGTATGGCAGTATATTACACAAACAATGTGATAATTTAACAAATATTACATTAAAATACTGTAACTAGTTACGTAAATATGGGGGTCTTATGTGGGGCTGCAGTACACAGCATTATGGCCAATACAAATAAATGTATTTACTTATGGTATATAAAACTTCCTCACATGTAAAAGGACCCTGCTCCCAAATGCAAGTTTTAGAAGATCTTTAAATGCCAGAAATGTACCTTCTGGAACATATGTCAGTTGTGATTCCTAACACTATAAAGAAGACAAAAATGCTGTGGGCCCCTTAGAGAATAATTACTTGTGTGAGCCATAATAGCTACCTTCATGTATTTGAAGTATTTTGTTGCCCTAAAAGATTGCACATAGCTAGAATTTATCTTTAATTCTATTAAGCTGGTGCTATCATAAACAAATAAATGGATTAACTCACATTCTCAGAGTGGATCAGAAGAAATCACGTTTTAAAAATGCTGCATTTTAAACCAAATGCATCAACATAAGTGGATTTGATGTAGTTTCAAACATAAATAGCATGGAGTTTAAAGATTCAAGATTCCCAACAGCAAACATTGCCTAACTAAATGAGGTTTTCCTTCAGATGGTGGCATTTTTTGTTGTCCTTTCCCTTTCTCCAGGACTACAACACTCCTCACAAGTGAAAGGCTGATCTACATGAAGAAAACTTCCCATTGCGACAATAGGAATTGCAACAGCTCACCATCATATGGCTTAGATGAAAGTAAACACTGGTATAAACAAAGTGCAGAGTCTTTTTAGGAAATTATTTGAGATGCAATGCTATCCTTCAGTCCTAAATACGTATATTTGGAATTAACTCCCATATTTTAATGGAGCTTTTGATCCATCAAACCTATTTCCAAGTAGATCAAGTAAGTAAGTAGATCAAGTCCTTCCAGCTGATTTAGACTTAATGAACCACAGTAGGTATACACAGTAGGTATACCAACTGTGTCTCTGGTAATATGGTAATATGTCACCAGATATATTACTTCAGTGACTGCAGAACTGAAGGCAGATCCAATAATAGAGCAAGGCTGCCAGCCATAATTTTCTTTTAAAATAAATTCTGGTGTGTTTTTAAATATATCCTTAAGGATGGCTTGTAGTGGTCATTTGTCTTACTGCAGGATTGCACCATACTATTCATGACTATGGTGGGCAAATGCAGAAGAGGATAAGGCTCCTAATCACTGGATCCTCGTTGTGTAAAACAGAGAATTTCAGTGGGTGCTGGACTGGTTCACTCATTCCTATATGACAAGATACACTTGTGAAAAGTACATCTTCTTCTACACAACTATTAAAGTACACGAACCTTGTCAGCCTCAGGTCACCTTCCGTGTCAGTGCCAGGTTTCAGAGGGCCCTTGGGCAAAGTGTTCTCAGTGGGCCCGTCTCGCTGAATACGTCCACCTCCTCACCACTACTGCCACTGCCTTTTGCTTGCCTCTCCCCCTGGCCACCACCCAGAGGGAGACAAGAAGGCATGCAGACGTTGTTATTCCTTCTCCTCAGGGCTGGTGCTACCATTAGGCCAACTAGGCAGCTGCCTAGGGTGCAGGGCTGAAGAGGGTGCAAGAAACGGCTTGAAAAAAAATGCAGCGCTCTCAAGTGGGAAGGGGGGGCACACTAAATATCTGATCTTGCCTAGGGCACCAAACTGCCTTCTTGCACCGGTCCTGCTTCTCCTCACTCCTTTTACCACTTGTTTAGTCTGAGAGGGCAGATAAGCAGGCAGTGACAGCGAGGAGGAGGAGAAGCAGGCCCAAGAGGTTCCGGGGATTGGCAGTGGTCCCTTCTGGGGTGTGGGCTCAGCAGGTACCCAACAATGCCAACCGCAGACATCGGCCTTCATCAGTCTAAAAATGACACCAAAGTTGTCATCCATTGCTACATCAGCTGCTAGTCAGCCAGCCGCTCCCAAAGCTCTTTCAGCCTACTGTTTGATCTGAAGAAACCATTCAGAAATCACCTATTTCTTTATGGAAAGGGTGACTAGGTGGCTTTCATGATGCTCAGACAGGATTCACCTAGGTATTACACCACCTCAAAAGGAACCATAAGCAATGTCTATGATGATTTGTAATATAAATGATATTTTTCCTGGTTTACAGTGACCCAACGTTGTTGAGTGAGTCACAGGTTCATAACATGATCTCACTGGACAGGATAAGTGAATGTTATAGGGCAAGGTGACCCAATGAGCACATTTATATAAGGACAGAGAACACTATCAACTTAAAATCATGTTGTAATTTTAAAAATCTCAATTTTATTAAAATACACACACACCATAAATAGGTGACTTACAGTGCAATCCTATGCATGTCTACTCAAAAGTAAATCCCATTGAATTCAATGGTACTTGCTCCCAGGTAAGTGTGATTACAGCAATAAATAATTTTGTGTTAACGTTACACAGATACTTTGTGCTATAATCCTACAGTAGTTCTTTGGGGGTGAGCTCCACAGATATCAAAGGGATGTATCCCTAAATAAGTGTGCATAGAATAGTAGCCTTTGTATCTAACACTAACATTTTTCATTAATGCAAAAACAAACATGTTTCAGTAATAGAACAAGCACACAAAGAATTACTTAAAAGCATATAGCTCTTCCCTGAAGAAATGTGCCATGCTTAATGTTACAATGCGCTTGTGTCCTAATAGAAATCCCCTCCCCCAAAGAACTGCATCTATTTTACTAGTGTTAAATGCAATTGTCACTGTGCAATGTTAAAAAAAAAAATCAGCCTGGGCGGGCGGGGCTGAAGCTGAATTCTAAACCTCATTTTCGCTTGTTTACACAGCCAGCTTCATTTCCCCCCAAATTTGAACAGACAGATATTTAATGCACATGAATTTTCCTGACCAAATTCAGTTTTACAGACATTCTGTTAAAAGTTACCTACCAAAAGAACTGTCTCTTTATTTGGCTTCAAGCCCATCCCACCTGCTTTTTCGTTGCATGCTGCTTTCACCATATTGCATGCAATACTCACAGTTGGCACCTTCCCTGTCAGATTCCTCTGATTCTCTTTTATGTCCCAACCCAGGGCAAACTACATATTACTTGCAAATGGTTGATTTGAAGGCCTATTTTTTTTTTATTTTTTTATTTTAATGAAAAGCAGTCTTAAGAAGCTGTGATTTTGAGTGGAGGAGCTGCTTTGCTCAAAATCCATTTTTCCACTCAAGTGTCCTCCCTCCCAGATGCCCCACCCAATAGGGTAACAAATTGATATTTACAAGACTATATATCAGTGATGGCAAACCTTTTTGAGCCCGAGTGCCCAAACTGCAACACAAAACCAACTTACTTATTTCAAAGTGCCAACACTGCAATTAAACCGGAATACCGAGGTTTTAGTTTTAGAAAAACAACTCATACAGTTGTCTGAACTAATTAACATCTTTTGTCTTAAAAGAAAAACACAATAACAGGGCTTTCAATGATACAAACAGTTTTTTATTGAAAAAAAAATCAACTCAAGTGTTTTAAATAGTACTACATTGTACACATAGCCTGAAGGTAATTTAGATACGTTTGGGGGAAAGAGGGGGGGGGATTGTGAAGAAGCCAGGGAGAATGTGAGGAAAGGAGGAGGAGGTGCTGGCTAGGAGGGAATGAGGCGGCTGGGGGGCAAGAATGAGGCGGCTGCATGGGAACGCGCGGCAGGGATGTAATACGAGCCTTACCTGGGCTCCTCCGATCGTGCCGCCCGTCGCTCTTCTGAGCAGCGCGGAGCGTTCTCCGCGCCGCTGAAGCCGCCGTCGTCTCTGGACCCGCGGTCACAGCCCGTCGCGTCATGTCCTGCGCGCTGGATCCCTACGCTCTGTTTTTGGCGGGGGGGAACCAGGGCAACAGGGCTTAAACAGCCCTGTTGCCCTGGTCCCCCCCCCGCCACCAAAAACAGAGCACGGGGATCCAGCGTGCAGGACATGACGCGACGGGCGGCGGATCCGGCGTGCAGGACATGACGCGATGGGCGGTGACGGGCGGCGGCGGGTCCGGCGCGACTGGCACAGCCGGCGCGGAGGCAGCAGGTAGGCCCGTCGGCCCTGCCCGCCGTATCACGGCCTGAGCCTTGATGCGCAGCATGACGCTGCCTCACGCCGCCGCTGCTGACCTATGGTTGGTGGTGACCTATGGCTCGCGTGTCAGCAGAGTGGCCCACACTTCCTACCTGTGGCACGTGTGCCATAGGTTCGCCATCACTGCTATATATGTATCTGGAATGGGGGGGCAGTGAAATGGGATGGCTCGCACCTTTGCATGATCCTGAGGCAGAGATGGGGACTCGGACTCCAGGACTCGACTTGTGAGTCGGACTGAGTCCCCCCCCTGACTCGAGTCAGACTCGAGTCCCAATATTTTTAATGGGACTCGAGACTCGACTCGGGACTCGAGACCAAGGACTCGTGTTCCAAAATTGTGTTCCTCAAATGCAACATGGATAGGTTTTAGGAAGTACAGCAAGTTTATTTTTTAAAATCATTTTCCTAAAATGCAACCTTTCAGACATTTGGGGTTTGGCTGCCTCTGCCTGCCTGTTTGGGGTTCCCTACCTCCTCTGCCTGCCTGGTCTCTTCTTAACCAGTTCCACAGTTTGAATTGTCCAAGACAAAGGCCTCTGCCTGCCTGCTTTGGGGTTCCCTGCCTCCTCTGCCTGTCTGGTTATTTTGGGTTTGTCTGCCTGGTCTGTTCTTGCCAAAATCAGTTGCAGAGTTTTGAAATAAAAAGGCACACTTGTGCCTAGAATTTATTTAAGCCACACATCTGAAATAGCCTTATTTTGTTGAGAAAAAACCCCATTGATTTTAATAGGGACTCGTGGAGTCAGCTTTGGGAGTGACTCGTGACTCATGAGTCACCATTTTGGACCAAGGACTCGGACTCGAGAGTCGGGTCCAAAGACTCGTGACTCGACTCGTGACTCGAGACCAAGGACTCTTCAACATCCCTGTCCTGAGGTGGTAGAATCTCAGGAATAAGTGCAAAAGTGAGGGCACCCTTAGGGCACATGAGTGCACCACAAAAAACCCACAGGATTTTGCTGCGAAGGGAGTGAACGACATGCCACACACACCCCTTTTTGTGAGCTAAAATCACTCATACCTTTGGTTATATTTGACAGCTCGCCTTTTAACAGCCATCAGATGTAACCAAAGGAAAAATAATCTTACCTGCTGCCTTTGTGAGGCAATGCCCAGGGGGGTGCCAGCTGCCCCCAAGTGCCACTTGGGGGTTGCCTGGGAGCTGCTTGGCAAGAGCAGCAAGGAATTTTTGTCGCTATTGCCAAGTGGCTCAGTAGCTAATTCCCTGTACCCATGATGGTGTCAGTTGCCCGGTTTCAGATGACACAACAACCCATCATGGCTACAACATCTCCTACAACAACCCATGGGCTGTTTTTTGTGATGGCTTGTTGCCCACAAACAAGCCACCCTGGGAGAATTGGTCCAGGTTCACACAAAATGACAACCCATCATGTTTCTGAGAACATGATTTCCAAGACTAATTTTCATTTTTAAAAAAGTAAGTTGGAGCTTTGTTAATCTATTTGTATGTAAAATGTAGTTTGCCTCAAATTACTATTTCATTACCTCAAATTACTATTGCATTTCCAACACTTATCCCATCTATCCCTTGAAAAGGAATCTCTATGGAAAGCTGCACTGTGTTTGAAAGAGTCTCAATTACTACACTTCATAGAAGAGTTGTCAAAATACTGGTACCTGTACTGTACCAGGGGAGGAGGCAAGGACAGGTCAAGAGTCAGAGCTTTCTGTTTGCTCCTGTGTTTGATATGAACAATTTCAGAGAGCTAATCTTGTGCTTAAATTCTATTATGGGGTAAAGGAGCTCTGCAGGGAAGTGGGTGTACCAACAATCCTGACTGCTGCCAGTGCCAAATTGCCATACCATCACTCATCTTACCTCCCTTAGCTCAGCAAAGCCCGAGGGTGGGCAGCTACGGAGGAGGTATTCACATGCACTCTGCTGTCACTCATTGCGGCGACCTATGAAATGGTGAGCTGGGACTGTTCATTCAGTGAAAATGATGCTGTTGACAGTTTTACATAACAAATTCTAGCAATGAGCCCCAAATTTGTATTTATTTATTTACCAGTGAATCGTGTATATTAAAGCAATTTCTAAGCAATGTACAGAGGACAAGATTATCTTCCTTGGAGTGCCTATTAGAAAAGGTATGTTTTTAGTAAACACCAATAATCCAGAAGGATTGGCACCTGCCTAATTTTTAGTGGTAGGGAGTTCTAGAGTGTGGGCATTTTGATACTAAAGGCCCTATTCCGAGCCATGATGGACTGAGCCTCCAAAATCTTTGGTAGCACCAGGAGGGTATATCCTGATGAGCAACACAACCAAGCAGGTAGGTAGGCGATCTCTTATTTGAGGACTCCTGAGTTGTTTAGGGCTTTGTGAACAAGTACCAAAACCTTTAACTATATATGCAGCAAGTGCAGTTCCTTTTGCATAGGTATAATATGCTGACAATAAGCCACTCCTGTTATGAACCTGGCTGTAGGATTTTATACCAGCTGCAGTTTCTAGATCAACGTTAAGGGCAGCTCCACATAAAGCTCATTGCAGTAATCCAATTTTGCAATGAATGGACTCAGGGATGGAGACTCGGACTCGAGGACTTGACTCGTGAGTCGGACTGAGTCCCCCCTCTGACTCGACTCGGACTCGAGTCCCAATATTTTTAATGGGACTCGAGACTCGACTCAGGACTCGAGAGCAAGGACTCTTCAACATCCCTGGGCTGTGCCAGAAGGAGTGGAGAGGAGCGTGATTGCCGGCGAAGAGCGCATGGAAGTGAGGTGTGCTGCTGCTCGGCCACTATGGACGGCTACCAGGAGTGCAGCCCCAACAGTGTGTCAAGATTTATTTCGATTGATGTGCTGCGTACTTGGGAGAGGCAGAAGGACCTGAGATTACGCTGTGTGGCTGCTCCGAGTGTGTTTCTGGTTCCAGCAAGTTCATCACCAGTGGAGTGGGTGTTCAGTGAGGGTGGAGTTGTGATGAGATCTCACCGTTCCAGAATGGGGCCCAAACATTTAGAAAAAATCATGCTCCTCAAATGCAACATGGATAAGTTTTAGGAAGTACAGCAAGTTTATTTTTCAAAATCATTTTCCTAAAATGCAACCTTTCAGACATTTTGGGTTTGGCTGCCCCTGCCTGCCTGTCTGGGGTCCCAGCCTCCTCTGCCTGCCTGGTCTCTTTTTGACCAGTTCAACAGTTGAATTGTCCAAGACAAAGGCCTCTGCCTGCCTGCTTTGGGGTTCCCTGCCTCCTCTGCCTGCCTGGTTATTTTGGGTTTGTCTGCCTGGTCTGTTCTTGCCAAAATCAGTTGCAGAGTTTTGAAATAAAAAGGCACACTTGTGCCTAGAATTTATTTAAACCACACATCTGAAGTAGCCTTATTTTGTTGGGGGAAAACCCCATTGATTTTAATAGGGACTCGTGGAGTCAGCTTTGGGAGTGACTCGTGACTCGTGACTCATGAGTCACCATTTTGGACCAAGGACTCGGACTCGAGACTCCGGTCCAAAGACTCGTGACTCGACTCGTGACTCGAGACCAAGGACTCTTCAACATCCCTGCATGGACTACAGGGGTCAAGTAAATTCTTACTCTCACACAAACAAAATGGTGCCAACTGGACCAGAGCCCCGTAAAAAAAACCACGTTCCCTTCTAGAGTTATAAAGAGCCACAGCTATCCATAAGCCATTTAAGGTGGATCACTTTGATTCAAGGTGTGTAATTCCAATCTGGACCAAATTATTTGAATATCAGTCCCATTAATTGCAATAGAAGCTACTTTTTAAATTACTTAAGATCATAGTTTATCTGAAACAGTGCAAATCTAAGTATGTCAAATCAAAGTTATTTTCTATTGAGTTCAATGAGACTTACTCCCAAGTAAGTGTGAACAGGATTGCAGCCTGTATTCTCTACTTATGGATAGTAGCTTAAAGGTATGTTCTGACTCTGACCAGCAGTTTTATTTCAATGTATTTTTCTAATTCACTCTCTTTACTTGCTTCCCATACATATACACTTTAACTTCCTAAAACTGTGGAGTCTGTTTCTTTCTAAGGAATGCTTAATTTGTACAATTCTGCCCTAAATACCAAAAGGGAGAGAACAAAGAATTAGGAAGTCCAGATCAGCAAATAGCCAGTTTTAACTTCTAAGAAATTAGCAAATGAAATGTGAAAAGTGAATGGAATGAGAATGGTGCAAATTCTTTTTTTAAAAGGCTTTGTAATGAAGTAGGAGTGGTGGGATACTGGTCAGAAATGGGAACAGTGCAAGATCTCTGCCTAGACAAAACATGCAAAAGTTTGTACCTCTTTAATACGGTACAAGCTTTTCCACGGGGATGCAGGACCAGAAGTGAAGTACAAAAAGGGATATATGATGGGACACAGCATGGTCTGTGTCAGCTCCTTGAAAAAATTTCAGTAGCAGCTCATGAAAAACTACTGGCTGGGATCACCCATAAACCAGTATTGTAAGCAGAAAATGGTGTACATCTCAGACATGAAGGCAAATCCTGGATAAAAGAAGAAAAACCTTCTCTAATTTTTTATTTTTCATGTTTCTGCATTAATCATTTTACAATAATGGTTCTCAACACATCTTCTGCCAAGAAACAGTCTTTGTACAGAAAAATATCCATTTGCAGGGCCAGATATGGTAAAACATGAAATACCAGATTCTTGAAAGAAAGCTGAGTATTTTATTATTTCATAATTTAATTTAGTCATCAAAGGTTACTCACCCTCATGTTTATAAATTATATAGCGCAAAACTTAACTCCCCCAGATTAACCTGTTCAGAAATAATAGATTATGAGAAGGGAGGTTCATAACCTTTAAATATCTGACCAACCTCAAAGATAATTTATGAGGCAACCCCTCATTCTTTCAAGAATTTGTAGCTGAGAATGAAATTTAATTTTACATCATGAAAAGCAAAAAAATTGGTACATTTTTGATAGAAGCTATATGTTTATCCACAGAGTCCCCTCTGTTACCAAATGTCCTCATTCTCATGTGTACACAAGATCGCATGTACAGTCAGTCAGGTGATCACTCGTGACCGAGTAAGATTGTCTTCCAGGATAAAAAAGAAAATTTACAAAAAGGAGATTTTAAAAGGAGGAGAATTCTAAAGAAAATTGTGTAGACTCTAGCGATGGGTCCATAAGTGACTGTGGAGGCCAATTCTAGATCCACACAGCTTCCCACAGTGAGGACACAGGTTACCAGATGGAAGATGGTCTTGTAAAGGATTCATTTGATGTGCTTTTCGCTTAGCATCTTTCACCTTGCACTCGGGCTTCTTCAAAGTCCATAGAACCTTTGTGAAAGGCCAACCTCCAGTTAGATCATTCATGGGCCAGAGCTTCCCAGTTTTTGATGTTTATATTGCATTTTTTTAGATTAGCCTTAAGAACATCTTTAAACCTCTTATATTGACCACCGATATTCCGCTTTCCATCCTTGAGTTGGAATAAAGTAACTGCTTTGGGAGACGGCAGTCAGGCATTCGAACAACATGACCGGTCCACTGAAGTTGGCGTTGAAGGATCATTTTTTCAATGCTAGTAGTCTTTGCTTCTTCCAGTACACTGACATTTGTTCTCCTATCTTCCCAAATAATTCGCAGGATTTTCCGGAGGCAATGTTGATGAAATCTTTCAAGGAGGTGGAAGTGACGTTTATAGATAGTCCATGTTTCGCAGGCATACAATAAAGTTGGTAATACAATGGCTTCATAAACCAGTGTTTTGGTCTTCTTACAAATATCCCGATCCTCGAACACTCTATGTTTCATTCGAGAAAACGCGGCACTTGCGGAGCTCAAGCTGGATTTCACTGTCGATGTTAGCTGTAACAGAAAGATAGCTGCCAAGATAGAGAAAAGGATCGACATTTTCCAGTATTGTCCCGCCAAGCTAGATAGATGGCATCACCAAAGGGTTAGCTTGCACTTGCTGATGAAGCACTTTGGTTTTTTTGATGTTAAGTGAGAGACCAAGTTTTCCGTATGCTTCTGCAAAAGCATTTAGGATAGTTTGGAGATCATCCTCTGTATGTGCGGAGACCACATTATCATCAGCATACTGAAGTTCCACAACGGAGGTTGTAATTACCTTACTTTTTGCTTTCAGCCTGCTGAGATTAAAAAGCTTTCCATCTGTTCGATATATAATTCCCACACCAGTGGGAAGTTTCCCCTCGACAAGATGTAAAATCATGGCGATGAAAATAGCAAATAATGTTGGGGCAATAAGACATCCCTGTTTAACACCTGATCCCACTTTAAATGGAGCACCATGAGAGCCGCTGTTGTCCAAGACTGTAGCCGTCATGTTGTCATGGAGAAGTCGCAAGATATTCACAAATTTATTGGGGCATCCAATTTTCATAAGGATAGTCCAGAGAGCTGTTCGGTCTACAGTATCCAAGGCCTTAGCAAGATCAATAAATGCCATGTAAAGGGGTTGATTTTGCTCCCGGAATTTTTCTTGGAGCTGATGTGCAGTAAAAATCATGTCTACTGTCCCTCTAGAGGGGCGGAAACCATATTGAGTTTCAGGGAGGATCTCTTCTGAAATAGATAGAAGACGGTTTGCGAGAATCCTGGCAAATATTTTACCTGTGGTAGCTAAGAGAGAAATGCCCCGATAGTTTCCACAGTCTGTTCTATCACCTTTCTTAAAGAGGGTGATAATTATGGCATCCCTGAATTATGGCCATCTCTTCTGGGATCTCTTCTCTTATCCAGATTTTTTCGATGAGTTTATGAAGATGTTGTACAAGTTCGGGGGGGCCTTCTTTAAAGATTTCAGCAGGAATCCCATCTGGTCCACTAGCTTTGTTATTCTTCATTTGATTAATGGCTTTTTTTACTTCATCCAAAGTGGGGAGTATTGCAAGTTCCTCTCTAATTTGTTTTTGTGGGATTTGCGAAAAAATCTCATTATCCACCTTAGATTTACGATTTAAAAGGTCATAATAATGCTCTTTCCAACGCAGTGCAATAGACTCCTTGTCTTTTAAGAGTTTGGTGCCATCTTTTGATTGTAAAGGGTTTGTACCATAGGTTTTTGGTCCATAAATGGCCCTTGTGGCCTTAAAAAAGCCCCGTGCATCATGAGATTCTGCAAGTTCTTGAATTTCTTCAGCTTTCTTTTTCCACCAGGCGTTCTTAAGTTCTCTTGTTCTTCTTTGGACCTCAGCCTTTGCACTAGCATAGATTTTTTTCTTGGCAGTGCAGTTAATATCATTTTGCCATATTTGTACAGTATAGACACGTACTCGATGAACCTGGAAATGTAGGGATCTTTTACAGAGATGCAGTATGCACACACTAGAACCTACATTGCATCTCAACAAAATGGGGAAATTAGCTCACTGACAAAAGTCAAGAGTAAACAGCAGTTTTATTTTATCACGAAGTTTTGCCATTCTTGGGTGGTATACCAACCCCATAGCACTGGACCGGCGGACTATTCCTAATAATAATTACAGATAGAGGTGAGGTTATGGTTTGCCAAATAAGGAACAGAGTGGGTGCTAGAGAAATGGTGAGTCAGTTTGGAGGCTTAAATGCAACAGGGGATCCTTCGCATATCAGTAGCAAAGCGTGGGCCACATGAGGGGCAGAATGGATAGATTAAGGTCACAATCCTATGTCCCTCTGACCTTGTCTGGGGGGTGGGGTATCATAGGAGAAGATGCTGCAACCTCAGAAATCTCTTCTGAGGTTGCAGTGCCACAGAGTGCCTGCCCCCCCACCTTGTAGTCCAATGAGCTTAAAGTCCACAGCCCCAACTGCCACCTCACCCCACTACAAGACACAGCTGCCCCATAGGTCCAAGAAGGTAGACCACCTAGGTCCCCAGCATCACCAATGCACACCAAGTGATGGTCCCCTTGTGACAAGCAACAAGGCTTCCAGTATGGGTGGGTGACCGACCATGCTGAAATGGCTATGGCGAAAATGCAGCATTGGGGCCTCACCAGGTGAGAAGCTTGTAACTGGATATAAAGGCAGTGGATCAATCGAGGCATACAAGGCAGTGAAGTGGTTCAATCAAAACGGGGAGAGAGAAATTCTGACCCTGAAAATGTGAGTTAAGTACCAGAGTAGGAGAGGGAGGGTGCTTGGAAAGATCACAAGGAACGGCCATGATGCAAGAAATTTCCAGCAAAAGTGCTTGTGGAAAATACCCATCTCCTACACAAAATGCCTGTCAGCTATCATATATGTGTTTCTCCAGTCTTAGATTACTTATTTTACATTTCCAGTATGGTGTTACTAGTCATATATATTACAGCAGCAATGTTTTGGTTTGTCTGATTTTTATGTTTCTTACAGTACAACCCTTTGCATGTCTACTCAGAAGGAAATTCCATTGAATTAAATGGGGCTTACTCTCAGATAAGTGCATATAGGATTGCAGCCTTAAGATATTTTTTTTTAAAAAAATACTTCCTGGCATTTTACACTAACAAAAGAATCAAGTCCTGTCTTTTTTATTTTGTTGTTATCGTTCCAGTATCTACAGTTGCATGGACAGATTGCAGCTGGGGGGTTTACTGCATTTTTATGCAAATAAAATATCTATAGTACCATAGCTGAGAGCCAAACTAAAGACAGATTGAAAACATTCTACCTGATGTATGGCTTTATGGACTCAGTTTTGCACATTTTCCTAGTTCTCTCAGTATAATTCTTGTATATATTTATGTAGAAAGGGAACATAATTTTACAAAAAAGGAACTCCAGTGCCATTTCCATAAACAGAGACTTGGATAGAAGCACTGATTCAGAATTTTAACTTGCTGTTATGATCTCAAATATTTAGAGGGCCCCCATGCCACAACTCAGTTCCTCAGCATAATTCATAATTCAAAATTATGACATCTCTCAGGCACTCCAAAGTGTAACTCATGAAAAGAATTAGTGTGATCCAAGACAACAAAAATATTAATATGGTTATATGTCTATATAATTTTCTGAGGTGTTTTTTCAGCTTGTCTGAGTGTGGAAAGCTAAGCAGGGTCAGGCTTGGTTATTACTTGGATGGGAGACTCCTCCTCTAGTTTCCTGCATTGAGCAGGGGGTTGGACTCGATAGCCTTGTAGGCTCCTTCCAACTATGATCTATGAAATCTATGATGCAGATTATTGTATTTAATTATGAAGAATCTGCATTCTATAAACTTATATTATCCAAACATCTTTTCTAGATATGAATATGGACTGACCTAACAGACTTCAGCATAACTTGCAGAGCAATCTTATGCCTGTCTGTTCAGAAGTAAGCTCAATTGTTCAATGGGCTTATTCCCAGGTGTGTGTAGAGGATTGCAGCTTAGTTGCATGCTTTGAAACCTAAGCATGCTTTGAATCATGAAGAACTGTAATAATTCCAGTGCAGTAAATGAAATCACTAGTTCTGAAAGTTATGAGAGTCTAGCTAGTGCAACCCTATCCCAGTAAAATATTGTAAAATATAATCAAACAATGTCAATCCAAACTCTGAAGGGCAAAAAGAGCAACATACTCCAGCCAAACATATTATTGGAAGAACACATACTAATCCTGCCAGTTTAGCAAAAAAAAAAAAAGAGTAAAGACTCTCCTCATGAAATAACAAAGTGTCTGTCAGCTAGAGAAAAGACAAGACGTTCCTTCTCCCTTAGACGTTCCTTCTCCCTTTCAACAGCTAAAGCAAGGGCAGGACAATTAGTTGCAATTAAGTGACACATCTGAACTTGTGACACAGATGAATGATCTGAACTATTGTAACTTCATCACAGGAGAAAATCCTCCCTCTTATTTCATCCCTTTAACATGGTTTCAGTTTTTCTTCCCCCACTTTCAACCCACTCTTACTTCCATCTTTCTCTCACTTCATCACTAGCAACAATCTAGCCCAGATTGATCCTTGCATGGAACTTTAGTTCTACTCAACTGTTGTTACCTCAATGAAATGTGCAAACGTTAAGCAGACTGTTACCAATATACAAATGGTGACTACCAAAACAGGGATAGCATTTTTTTCCAGTGTTCCTACTGCAGCACAATGCAAGAACAGGGTTTCATCAAGACACATGAAACTGTCTGAACTGTGAGAAACTATTTTAGTGCTGCTACGGTATCTGAACATTGTGGACAATAGGTACAGAGCAGAACCACAGTTTTGCCAACTATCACTTGGTCCAAACACTAACTATCCATATTATTGGAATTGTCCAAGTTTGCTGCCAACGCCTTGTTAACACTATTCTGAAGGAGACTGGTTAGCATGGAAAACTATTTCATGGGTGTCCCATACATTTTTTAGAATGGTAAGACTAATATAGTCCTGAACCCTATACTTGTGGTTCTGTCTGAAATACATATAGATTCATAGATCATAGAGTTGGAAGGAGCCTACAAGGCTATCGAGTCCAACCCCCTGCTGAATGCAGGAAACTAGAGGAGGTGTCTCCCATCCAAGTAATAACCAAGCCTGCCCCTGCTTAGCTTTCCACACTCAGACAAGCTGAGCCAGCGTGAGCCACAGGCCTGTATCATAGAAGAGTAATAGGATGACACTTCATATTTTACTTGTGGGACATGTCTAACAAACAGGCCTGTGGCTCACGCTGGCTCAGCTTGTCTGAGCGTGGAAAGCTAAGCAGGGTCAGGCCTGGTTATTACTTGGATATTACAGCCTCAGGACTGTGGGGAGGGGGGAAAGGGAGGTTTAGGGCGCAATCCTATCCAAGTTTAGACAGAAAAAAGGCCTACAGCTGGCTGGGGCATGCATAGGATTGAATCCTTAAACTCTTGCTCTCCCTGCCACGCCACCGTCCTGACAAAAAGATGCCTCTCCAAAGGTGCTATTTGCGTTTCAGGGGAAGTTCCCATTGCAGCAAATAATATGTTATGATAATAAGTTGTAATTATGATTAACAACAACAACAAGACAATAAAGATGAACGTTAACAGCATTCACGCAATTAACGTCATGTCTATTTGGCCCTCAGAGCAAATAGCTTGCAGAGCAATCTTATGCCTGTCTGTTCAGAAGTAAGCTCAATTGTTCAATGGGCTTATTCCCAGGTGTGTGTAGAGGATTGCAGCTTAGTTGCATGCTTTGAAACCTAAGGCTTTGAAACGTATTTGGTGAGGGAAATACGTTCTATATACAAAGCGAGGCGCTTTTATCTATCTATCTATCTATCTATCTATCTATCGCCCTTTCCCGAGCCCTGGTACTGAAGACAGGCTCCAGAGCTGAGCGAGCGGGGCAGAGATTAACGCTGTCTGTGAACCGTCCTTCCCTTCGTGGCAACTTCCCTCACGGGCACAGCTTCCCCTCCCCACCACGACCCGGCACAAAGCACCCACCGCCCCTCCTCAATTCGTCTTCACGCGCAGCCCCAACACTCCCCACCCCCTCAGGTGCGCAAGACGCCAGGGCGCTGCCCCAGCGGCGCGCAAAGCCCGGAGGGAGGAAGGGGGAGAGAGAGAAAACGTCGCTGGCTCGCGGCTGCCTCGCGGGCTCCTCCTCGCTGGCGTCAGCGCTGGGCGCGAGCTGCCAGCCAGCTGCTCTGCTGACGTCGCGGCCCATCCCTGCTTGCTTTCTCTCTCCCTCCCCGCCTTCTTCCTCCTCCTCCTCCCACCCCCACGTGTTGGAGAGAGAGTAAAGTTTGTTGTTTTCCTCGTTGTCACGGGCGACGGCATCGCAAGCCTCCGCGAGTGGGCGTGGCTCCCGGGGAGGTGACGCGGGGCGGGCGCGATGAAGTTTATAAGTAAGGAGGCGGCGGGCGCGCGGCTTGACAGTTCGGAAAAGCTAGGCGCGTCGAGGGCAGCCCTCGTCGGGAGAAAGGGGGAGAAAGCCTGAGCGCGAGCGAGAGAGCAAGCAAGCAAGCCAGTGCCAGCCCCGCCCGGCCGCCAGCCAGCCAGCCAGCCGGTCGGTTAGCCAGCCAGCCAGCCAGGGACGCGCGGCGGCTGTGGGAGAATCCCGAACTCCCCTCATGGCAGCGGCGCGAGCAGGGAATCCCCAGGAATTGTCTCGCGCCTTCCAGCTGCTGTTGGTGCTGCTGCTGACGCCGCTGCCGACTTGCGAAGCTGCTTTTGCTGCTGCTGTTCTTGCTCCGTGGCGGGGCTGCTCCTCCTAGTAGGAGTAGCTCCAAGTCACCCTCGCGATTTTGCATCCAAAGGACACTTTAAAAAACAAACCACCAAAAAAAGTTGATATTCCGTTGCAATATCTCTCTATATCTCTCTTATCTCTCTCTATATATTTTTATTATTATTACTCTTCGATTGCCGTTTTCTCTTCTGCGCCCTCCGACCAAGCACCGGCCCTTGACACATTAATGAGGTGGGTGGCGTTCTTTTTTTTTCTTTTTTTGACTCCCTTTTTCCCCTCCCCCCCCCATCCCCTTCTTTTCTTCCTCGAGGATGCTGGGATCTAAAACTTTACCAAAAACCAAACGGATATATAACCTGTGGATGATGGATCGGGGGCTGCTTCTTCGTTCCCTCGCCGGTTGTTTTACGCTTCTCCTCCTCTGACATTTTTGCAGGCAGCCGCCCCCCGGCGAGTTCGACATGGCTCTCAGCGGCACCCTGCTCCCTTCCATCTCCACCTTCGCGGCGGCGGGCACGACCGGCAGGGAGAAAGTCCTGAGGCCAGCAGGTGCTAACAACGTGAGTAGCCGTGCGGGGACGGCGACGGCCGCGTGGGGTGGTTGTGGCGTGCAAAGGGGGGGGAGTTTTAGGACTTTGGGCCTTCGGTTAGTGCCGGGGCTCGGCCCCAGCGTGTGTTTCCGAGGGGACACAGGAGATAAGAAAGTGTCCCTGAGCAGGTGCCATTTCTTTCACCGACAAGAAACTACGGAGAAACTCTCCCCACCGCTCCCTAATGATTGGGAAAGGGGGCTTTTAGATGAGAGCGAGGGGTTTCCAGACAGACCTGAGTCCCAGTGACACTTTTTTTTGTTGTTCTTTTATAAGTGTGTGTGTGTGTGTGTGTGTGTTATGATTATCCAGGCTTGGATGATGGAGGTGGAATATGCAAGCCAAGGTAGACTGCCACAATACTATGGAATGTGGAAAAGGGATCAGGTCTGAACAGAGTTCCTGTGAGACATCTCCAAAAAATGCTTCTCGGTTCCATTCAGGTGTTTGTGTTATAAAATAGGGGGGAGACTTAAAAAAAAAAAAGATAAAGGGAGATATCCCACCACTTGTGATTCATATACACATTAGCATAGGGGGATTTTGTAAAGCTAAGGTAGGTCCTGAATGCAGCTGCTGAGGTGTAATCCCCACCCTAAAAAAGAAAAGAAAAGAATACACCATCTCTCTTACACACACACACCCCTTTTCCCTCTTGTTTCTTGGACCCTCAGATTGGGTGGATCATCTAGCAAAAATCAGGGAACCCCTCTACCTTCTGCATGGACGTAGCCATTGCCTGAGATTCAGACAACAATCTCATATGGGATAGAGGGGACATATAGTTGAGTTGGTACTTCCTCAAATACAACAGGGACGCTACTCTACTAATTAAAATGAACGTCTGGATCTATTCAAAGCAGTGATCGCATGGTCCAATAAAATTAGCTGCAGAATTGCAGGACTATGAAGCTAAACTCTCAAGATTGTGAGAGAAGTCTTTGAGTTTGTTGTTGTTAAAAGACTGATTTAATAGCATAATTAGAAAAAAAAATACATTAGGAGTCTCTTTGACTTTTGGTGTTTAGTCTTCTAGGGCAAACTAGAAGCAATTTTCAAGCCAAGACATGTTACACTGAACTGTTCATTTCCCCCCTCTCCATTTTGTGTTTGTGATTTTGGAGGGGCATGCTGCAGTATTAGTGTATGGGTTTAAAGGATTCTGCGGATTTAAACCATGAAGCTCAAAACTTGGGGGTGGGTTAAATAACTCATTTTAAAGCTATAATTATTAATATCTGATATGAAAAACTCTCCATGAATAAATAGCAAGTTTTGATAAAACTAAAGGTATCCATTTGCAACACTGCTGTTGGGTTATAGATCCAGTTATACTGTAGCCTTTCTACCCATGTTATATGTGTAGTCACACTCATGCCCTTATAGCCAAGTAAGTCACATTGACCTACTTATTAGAGCTATATTCTAGATACCTTTGAGACATGATGAATATACATGATAGAAAAATATAAGGAATCATGTGGCGGTCTGATGTAGTCACAGACTACAGGAAGATTAATACAAATGAATGGGTTTTGAAATAACTGCGCATGCAACATTAATGCATTAGATTGCCCGCATTTGATAGTAGACTTGTGTAGGCATTTTCTAAAGCAGCATGCATTATACAATTGCAGCTATAAGTACAAGCCATCAGCTTGAGATGATAGAACGAAAAGCTAACCTAGGCACATGAGTAGGTGTGTATAATTCCAAGGGCTGCCAATGTATTAAGCATATGCATCTACACCCATGATTTTGGTTTGTGATATGCCACATATTTCAGCTGCTTATTTACTTCATCATATTCACTCCTGGTATATCTTTCTGTCCCTGATCCTCCTCCACCCATCCACCCCCCTCCCAAAGGGCAGCTACTAAGAATGCCAGACCCTGTTTTGAGTGTATGCCTCTTTAACTAGTGCTGAGGTTTCATTGTGCTTTTCCTGCCTGAGAAAGTGCTTTACAAAACTTGAAAGCTTGGTATACTTTCTCCAGCTAATGTTCATGCAGTAAAAGGAACCTTTTTTTTTAATGAACGCTGTTTTATCTTTCTACCCACAGAAGTGGCGGGAGGAGCTGTCTCACCTCAAGCGGTTCCCCCCTGTGTTAACAGGACGGCCTTACGACCTCTCTTCTGAACTGGAAAACACCACCACAAGCTGCAGCAGTGTGGCTATGACAAGGCGGGAGACAGAGGAGTTGAACGAGCTTCTGGACTTTGACTTCATCTTATCCAACTCCCTGATGCCCCAGGAGCAGCCCACGGCTGCTGCAGCAGTTGTGAGCTCTGCTCCTGGCTCCTCACCCGCCGTCACTAGCAGCAGCTGCCCATCTGTGACCACCTGCGACTTCACCTACCAACTGCAAAGGGACGATCACACTGCAGCAGGAGGAGCAGGTATACTGTACAACAGAGAACAGGCCCCAGCTGCCCCTTTCAACCTGGCTGACATCAACGATGTGTCCCCTTCTGGTGGATTTGTGGCTGAGCTGATGAGGCCAGATCTGGACCCCGTTTACATGCCACAGCAACAGCAGCAGCCTCCCCCACTGGGCAGCCTGCATGGGAAATTTGTGGTGAAAGCCACAGTGAACATGGGGGAATACAATAACCACATCAGTGTTAGCAGCAAAAACAACGCAGCTGCTGCAGCTTCCCCTTGCACAGATGGACCCGTGCCACCTCCTGTTTATAACCACGTGCCCAGGATGTGCCAAAAAATCAAGCAGGAGGCAGCCCCTTCATGCACCATTGGCCAATCCCATGGGAATACTCCAAGAGCGCAGCACCACGAATTCCCCTTGGGGCGGCCACTGCCTAGCAGGACTAACCCTCCCTTGACTCCAGAGGAAATGATGAATAGCAGGGACTGCCACCCTTCTCCACAGGGTTTAAATCATTCAGCCCTGCCACTTCCTCCGGGCTACCACCCGGGCCCAGGATACCCTCCTTTTCTTCCAGAGCAGCTGCCACCCAATGCACTCCAATATCAAGGTCAGTCTTACTATCTAAATGTTTTTGGAGAGCCTTTAAGTATGCCTCGCTTGGTACAAGGGATGATGCTGACTCCGCCCTCTTCACCTCTAGAGCTGATGCCTTCTGGGAGCTGCCTTTCTGAAGAGACCAAGCCAAAAAGGGGACGGAGGTCATGGCCCAGGAAAAGGACTGCAACGCACACGTGCGACTATGCAGGCTGTGGTAAAACGTACACAAAGAGCTCACACCTCAAAGCGCATCTTCGGACTCATACAGGTAAGCCCCGTTCAGTAATACTACCAGGGTCCCAGGCAGCCAGAACAGCCCTTACCTGAAAGCAAATCTGTATAGTCCCATTTCTGTGTAAACAAAGGCTGTAAACATCTTCCACCCACCACCCCACTAGTCAGAAATTATATGTGACTGAAGATAGTTTTTCAGAGAGCTGAAAATGGTATGATAGAGACTTCATTGCCCGTGGTGTGTGCATTCATCCCACTCTCAACTCTGCACTAATTTTGCAAGCTCCTGTAGTCTTTCAAAAGCTTGTAAAACCTGTTTGATGAGAGGTGATAGTGGGACAAAAGAAATAGGTCTGTACACCACAGGCAGTGATGCCTCTTTCATACCACTTTTAACACTATGTAGGTTTTACTCAGAACTATCCCACTGTGTTTAATTAGTGAGCTTATAATTGCAGCCTTAAACTATTGTATCTCCAGCAACTGTGTGAGGGAAGCATTGTTTCCTATGGTGTGTGCACGCACACATGCACCTTTTGTCTCATCTAGCTAAATAGGTTTTGTAGGTTTTTGAAATAAACCTGCCATACCTGTTTACCAAAGGCAAGAATAGAACAAGAATACACAACCCAAGCAGCAGTCCACCTTTCGGATCATGTTCAATCACCTGAAAGAACAATTGTCAGTGTTCAGCTTGTGTGAATCCTTGTGGTACCAAGTTTAAACACAACTGCATTAGGACAAATCAAAAAGGATAAGAGATCGCTCCATCCCACCAGTGTGTTAAATAGTGAGTTGTGACTCTGAGTTTAAATATCAAAAGCCCATTAAAATTATGGCTTTGCTTACAGATTGGAGGAGTTGGTTAAAATGGCTCTAAGTGACTCAGCCATGGCAGAGGAATTGTTTTGCAGACGCATGAGCATTGCTTACCTGGCTATGGCCATGTGGCTAGTTAATTACAAGGTAGCTAGAAGTCCAGAGTGAATTAAGTATGTTTATCCTGATAACACCATCAACCTGTTTCTGCTGGGGGAATGGTTGTTGCAAATAGTCATAATTCATTTATTTTGTTGTTGTTCTTATTTTTGGTTTAAGATCTTGGTTTCATCTTGATTTGCTCTAAACCAACAAATGTTAGCTAATAATTGGCTACGATCTTGGAAACCAACTTCTAATTTGGAGCTGTTTTGATTTTGGTGAAAGCAGGACAGCCCTCCCACAAACGGTTGAATTTAATTTCTTCTCAATTCTGCTGTACAAAAGTAGTTGCCAATCAGCAACAGACTTGGTTAATTAGTTTCGGAAAACATCCAGTTCTGGATTTTCCAGCCATCCATATAAAGTGATAAAAATAACCAACTAGCTTGGTTCTTGCTGCTGAGGTTTATATATTCATCTTGCTATGAAGTAATCATTGGTTTACCCTGACATTAACCATATTTACTTAGAAGAAAGTCCCTTTGTTTTCAATGGGATTTCATTGCAAGTAAATATATTTGGAAGGGCAGTGTTTTCCAATTAACAGCGTGACCAACTTGGTAGAACTGGAACTCTCCAAACCGCCAAACAAAATTCTAAATAAAACAATAGTGTGCTATGAATAAAAGTATATTAAGGTATACATATGAGTAAATTCCATTGAGGACAGGATAACGTCTGAGTAACTATAGTTGTGATTGCCTTGTAAAAGGGTCAAAGGAGCTAACATCCTAGTTTTAAATTTTAAATGATTTCAGCGGCATTTCTACCTACATACAAGTACAATGGGGCCTGTGCCAGCACATCTAAAATAAAATTGACACTGGTCTTTGAATAGCCTATATCGGTACAAGTGCGCAATTAAAGACTAAATCGAAACTGTTTCAGTGTCTCCAGATGACTTAGGAAAATGAACTGTCTGCGAAACATCTGGCCTTTTTAACAATAGCAAGGAAGATGTCCATTACATTTTACAATGAAGAACAGCAATTAGCTGTCAATAGTTTTCATTCGGTTCTGGAAAGTGCAGCTATAACAGTAGTTTGATTACTAAGCTCTTGCTAATTCTTTAGCGGTGTGCTAGCTTTCCCTCCAACTGAAAGGACCTGTGGATTACTTTGCAGTCTGAAATATTTACATACAACATAAATTGTGGAAGCAGTCAAAGAACAGATCAGGAAAATGAATGTATCATACCACCTTGCAATTATTAAAAATGTCTGCTGGGTCTTTACGCTTCTAGGTGTGTTCTGATTTCTGAGTTCACATAGGCGATAGATGATATTTTCTGAGAATTGAGGGTATGACAGAGACATTGTTGCTAGATTAAGTCTGTGAATGAATAGTACTACAGCCCACAAAGATTTTTCCTAGCATAGTCATTTGTGGCCTAAAGGAGAAAAATACAATTTTTGTAAAGCTTCTTTGCTTGTATACCCAGAGACACTTCTTAGTAGCCACAGGTGGCTAGGTGAGTGGCTGCAGTATATACAAGCCTAGTATACAGACTAATTTCTTTTATCTCACTGTCTCTAGTCAAACAAGTTTTAAAGGTTTTTTTTAAAAACCTGCAAAACCAGTGAACAGAGATGATTGTGGGATAGGTGTATGTACACCATGGATAATTTTGTCTCCTATCATACCACCTTCAGCACTCTGAGAAAACAATTAACTCCAGGCAAAGAAATCAATGAGTTCTTAACTTAGGAGACAATCTTGCGTGCATCCAAACATTCTAGAATTTGTACCTATAGTGACAGAAGTCTAATAATTGAAGAAATCTGTCCTTATCATTACTGGAACAGACTTTACTTATCGGGGCTTGTGATGCTTGCCCCAATATCTGAACAAAATATAGAAGTAATTGATGTGGCTCTTTATTTCTGAAGGTGAGAAGCCCTACCACTGTGATTGGGAAGGCTGTGGCTGGAAATTTGCCCGCTCCGATGAACTCACACGTCACTACAGGAAACACACAGGTCATCGCCCATTCCAGTGCCAGAGATGTGACAGAGCATTTTCCAGGTCTGACCACCTCGCTTTACATATGAAGAGACACTTTTAAATGGGACACGGTGAACTTTTTCTTTTACTGCCATGAGAGATTCAGTATTTGACAGCACAAAAGACTGTCTTTTGCAGGAGGGGAGAACTCCACTTAAAGCACTACAAAGGATCCCAGTGAAGTCTTCCAAAAAGAAGTGTGGAAATGAATGGACAATGAAAAAACAATTGTGGAACTTTAAAAAAAGGGGGGGGGACAATGGCTGGATCTTGTATCATCATTCCATTTTTTTTTAATCTGACTTGAATCTTTCTGGACTACAGTATGCCAAGGATTGACTGGAAGTCAAGGATATCAGGGTTAAAACAAACTGTTGAGGGTGGGGCGAATGGGAGATTACGTAGGGAGGCTATGGGTGAAGACAGATGTAACATTTGTAGAGCAGCGGGGCTGCTTTGGTAGCTCCTTCACCACATTCAGTCCAAATACAATTTTTCCTCTCCAATGTTGGGGACTGAAAAACATGGTTGTGCAAGGTTGCATCAGCAAAAGCCAGTGCTTATTTGGTTACTACTTCATGAGTTCAAAGACACCTTCTCTCTCCCCCACACCAATTCCTAGAACAGTTTTAAAACCATTTTAAAACTTTTGTTTTTTTAAGGGGAAGAGTGAACAAGCAAATGTACATGTGCTTAAAAAAAAAATTTAAGCCAGGCAGCACCTTAAGAAATAGGGGAGGGGCAAAACTGATCCTGAATCCACCATATGACTTGATGGAAGGCATATTTGTCATGCAAATTCCAGAGCCAGGAGAAAGCCTCATTCACACTATGGTTGAAGAATCCACTGTGACCTCTGTTTAAATGGTATATCTGTCTTCACTCTAAATTCCCTTAAGATTTCTTTTCAATGCAATATTTTAAATATGTTGTAGCCTTGCAATTTCTTTTTCCTTTCCAAAGCCATTACTAAACTATGTCAAACAAGGAAGAAGAAATTCAGGTACAGAGTTGTGGTTAAAAGTCTATGTTCATGGTGCTGAATGACTTTTGGTTCTTAAGGTACCAAAAAAGGAAGCCAAAGTTCTCAAACTGCTGCATATTTGACAAGGAAATACATTTGTCTTCCGATCTACAGTTAATGATGACCTAAGTCAGGTTAATAAACCTGGTTTATTTGTGTTTGTCTCTCTCTTAATCTTCTATGCAGACAGTCTGTAATGCACTGTGGTTTCAATGTGCAATAATTTGTACAATGGTTTATTCCCAAATATGCCTTAAGCAGAACAAAAAATTTTCTATATAGTTCTTTACTTAATAAATATGTAATATAAATTTAAGGAGACTTCTATTTTGTATATTTGTAAACTATGAAGTGAAAAATGAAAATTTTGTCAGAGTTTGTATTTTGCATATTCATTTTGCTGAAAATAACTTTTAAATAAACCTATTTTATCTGTGGCTTTTTTTCCCAACTCTTCTTCCTCTACCTTGTTAAGATGGTGCACTTATAACTTACATGTACATTTATAGTTGGCCTTAGAACTGTTAGCATTTTAAAAGCTGCTGTAATCCTGTGTTTTAAAAGATCTGTACTGCTTACAATCCAGTCTTATGCATGTTTACTCCCACTGACTGCAATGAAGCTTGCCCCTAAAGTATATTACTCTAGGCCTGCAATCCTAAGCATACTTAACGGGAAGTACACACCATAGAACTGAGTGCGCCTTGCTTCCACGTTAGCAAGCATAAGCTAAGGCTGTAAAGCTGTTTTAACTGTTACCTAATCTTACGGAGGGGGTTACATCAAATCCTTTCCCTCTAATTTCATTGTGTTTTTCGGATGAGTCAGTAGCAAGGAGGAATTTGGACTGCCAAAAGATTACCGGTAGCTAAAATAATAAATGAGACGTCTTTAAAATGGCAAGTCTGTTTTCCAATGCAGGTTAAATATTTACAAATACGTATTGTACTACATAATATGGTTTCATTTTTTTCAATTTTGCAGGTCCTTTACACAGTAACCCAGACAATGTAGTTCTTTTGTGATGGTTGGGGGGAGTCAGCCATGTGGCAGTGGGTATCTTAATGCTGATTGTCCAACCACATTTTGGCCCAAAAGTGGCTGGTGGTGCCTAGTTAAATCCTTTAAATCAATTTAAATTTAAATTGATTAAATTAAATTTAAATCCTTTAAATCATTACAATAAATCTGTAAGCAGGGGGGCTGTTGAGAAAATAGTAGCTTCCTTAAGGCCACTGGAATGTGTGTGTCAGAGGGTAGATTTCAACCAGGGATTTCCCTGGTGCTCATAACTCAGTCTCTTAGCTACTTTGTCAGCTTTTCCCAACCTGGTGCCCTCCAGATGTTTTGTATTTCAACTCCCATGAGCCCCAGCTAGCATAGCTACTGGTCAGGAGTTCTGGGAGATGTAGTCTTAAAACAGCTGGAGCGGCACCATATTGGGGGAGACTGTGGTATGTCATAATAAAGTGGGATCTTGGCAAATTAAAGACTGCTTTCAGGGTTCTTTATAGGATCAGTCCTGCAATATGTTGCCATAAAAAAAACTTTTCTAGCCACTTAAAATCAACTAAAGGCTGTTACAAAATAGAAAGACATCTACAAGTATATACAAGTGGGGGGGGGATCCATGTTATTGAGAAGTTCATATCATATTTTCCAGTTGGTGATAAAGCAAGACTCAGAAACTTCATCATTTCTCAGGAATGCTATAATGTTTGACATGTTTTATTTGAATATGATTTGCTTGGCCAGGTTTCACACCAACCCTTAAAAAAAGTGTATTTGGATTTGAAAATATTCTTGCTTTTTAATAGTATAGTTTCCCTGGTTTGAAAAGATAATTTACTTGCACACAAAAAACCTTTGGATTTTTATTTTATTTTTTTTAGAAATGATCAGCAGGTGAAATAAAGTGTATCTAAAGTGAGCTTATTCAGGAAGAAAATTATGTAATCTTGAATGGCGTTCATTTTAGTTCTTGTTTCTGTATCCTCTTCCTCCTCCAGAAATTCAGGGCTATCCCATTTTATCCTAGTCACAACCTTGTGGAGTAGGTTGACCTAAGAGAGAATAATGAGTCCAAACTTTGCTTCATAGCTGTGGGGAGTTCTGAAACAGTGAGTCCAGTGATACTACACATTTTGAATAGGCCAATCTGGAAGCATTGTCCAATGTTCCAGCCCAATACACCTTTCCTCTCCAGTGTAGAGGGAAGAGGTAGCACTGACTGACTGGTGCCCATGGTGCCACTGAGCAATTAGTAATAGTGCAATCCTATTCATATTTACTTGGAATCCTAGTAAACATACCGTATTTTTCATTCCATAAGATGCACTTCCCCGCCCCCAAAAATAGGTGGAAATGTCTGTGCGTCCTATGGAACGAATATAGTAAAAAAAAAGTTTTTGTTTTTTTACTTTCCTCTGCTGGTCCGGAAGAGCGGAAGACTCCTGGGCAGGGCGGGGGAAGCCCCCGCCTCTCAGCTGATTCCCCGCGGAACAGCTGATTTTTAAATTTTATTTTTTATTTTTTTTATTTTTTTACTTTCCTCTGCTGGTCCGGAAGAGCGGAGGACTCCTGGCAGGGCGGGGGAAGCCCCCACCTCTCAGCTGATTCCCCACGGAACAGCTGATTTTAAAAAAATATTATTATTATTATTTTTACTTTCCTCTGCTGGTCCGGAAGAGTGGAGGACTCCTGGGCAGGGCGGGGAAGCCCCCGCCTCTCAGCTGATTCCCCCCCAGAACAACTGATTTTGTAAAAAAAAAAATATTATTATTATTATTATTATTATTATTAATAATAATAATAATAATAATAATAATAATAATAATAATAATAACAACAACAACAACAACAACAACAACTTTCCTCTGCTGGTCCGGAAGAGCGGAGGACTCCTGGGCAGGGTGGGGAATCCCCGCCTCTCAGCTGATTCCCCCCGGAACAGCTGATTTAAAAAAATATATGTTTGGGGGGGTACCATACGGTAAGTGCGTCTTATGGTCCGGTGCGTCTTATGGAGCGAAAACTGCGTTATTTAAGATTGCAGCCTAAGTGCACAGGTGGCAGTTTAAAAAATAAAAAAGCTGGCAGCCCACCTGAAATATGCAAGGCCAAGGGGAAAAATTGATGACTGAACCAGTGTTTGAGCGGCTCTTCTGTACAGTCATTCGGTCAGAAGGAATTTGGGATTTACACTGCAGTTGAGGGAACCCAATGCAAATTCTTTGTATGTTGCATCTGTCTCCATCTGATCCAAGTCCAGTACTCTGTCCACTTCATCACAGTGGCTCTCGCAGCCATTGGATGCTCTTTGGGAGTATTGTTTGGACCCTGCCTTCTGCCATTCAAATCCATTTGTACCTACACCTTTCTAAACCTCAGTGATCTCCTTTTATCCTCACAAGAGCCCTGTGAAGTAGGTTATGCACAGAGAGACTTACCCAAAGACACTTACTGCGTGGTCCTATACATGTCTACTCAGAATTAAGTCCCACTGCATTCAATGGAGTTTACTCCTAGGTACTGTAAGTGTTTATAGGATTTCAGCCTTGGTGAGCAGGGTTTTGAAGTCTGAACCCACTTCTTCTTGGGCCAAGTCTATTACATCAAACAGTGCTTTTGATGTGTATGTTGCCCCTTCAAAACCTCAAGTGTGAAGCTAGCCAATCTGTAGAAGCATTTCATTTACTTAAAGATAACATGATGCTGGTAAAAAAAATATATGCAACAAATACATTTAAATAATTTCATAAAACAACGTTAGTCTATTAAAATCCAACTGGATGGAGAAACTAGCTCAAATGCATTGCTGGATAAAAAGCTGATATTTCTTTGTTGTTGTAAACTGCAAGTGGATTCTTGCTTATGACATTAAAGCACTTTTCTTCAAATCTTTTTTTTTAATTCAGCAACAGCTGGTTGTTAATGTAAACGATATATGCATTATTATCTAGCTGTTGATTTGCTTTATATTTGGACAAAAATAGGGTCTTTTATTGCATTTCCCCCAATCTCAAAATAACCCTTTGCTCTATTTTTGTTTTGCTTTTTTTTTTCTTCGTGCCAAAGGCTACTTCCTACTTAAGAGTGTGACTTTGTAAAAAATGAAACTCAGATCCAAGAGGTTCAGTATGTTAAGTACTTCACTGTGCCTTTAAACTTTTTTTTTTAAGCTACTGCACATTGTTCTGGGTGAGTGCCAGCTAACACTCCTTAATGCCTGTAAGACAGCCCTTCAGAGGGAGGCCTCGTTCTTTAGCAGGTCTCCAGGCATGGGAGAAGAATATCGACTTGAAGCAGTTGTAATTTGAAAGGCAGGTGTAGCTAAAAATAACATACTGTGTTAGCCACCTGTTCCTTTATATGCTGTGGCTCCTGGAGCTAAAAGATCATCAATAGAGCTAGAGAGGAACAATACATCAGCACCAAATGCATCATTTTAGAGCTTGCGGGGGGGGGGGGGGGGTTTGAGGTGGGCAGCACCAAATTATTCTGGTGCACAATAACTTTAAAAAAAACACTGGCATTCAAGTCCCAAATACAATAGAGCTCCCTTAATTAAACAAGATTCTTCAGCCAGGGCTGGTTCACACATGTATGTATGTCCATTTCTGGATGTGTGAACCAACTCAATTTAAAACAAACAAACATTGAGCTAGATCCAGATTTAGCCATGCTTGGAGTAGACCGATTGAAATCCATGGGAATTAAGTTAGTTGCCACTGATTTCAATGGGTCTACTTCATGTACAACTAAATCTGGATCCCACCCGTTGTGTTTGAGGTCGATATGAAAATTCTATCTGCAGTGTTGGATCTGCGAAGTTTCATTCACACAGCCTTCAAGGGGTGAACAATCGAGAGGCAGTGTGAAACCATTTGGAAAATCCTAATTTCAACCACAGCAGAGGGTCTCTGCCAGTGCCAAGTGCCTGGTCTCTGCCAAGTAGTAAAAAGGACATGGCTAGTCTGCCCCCTCAGGTAGTCAAAAGCACTATCGGTCCTTGCTATACACCTGTTTTAAGAATTAGACCTGGGAGGGTACACGCTGTCACGCAACCATACCTAAAGCCCTGTGGGCATGGCATGGATAAATCTCACATAAAACCATACAGGTGGACTCCACTGGCTTTTCCACCCAAAGAAGCATTCCCTGAGCAGAGTTCCACTCAGAACACCGCCACTGGTGGAAATGGGGAAGCCACCTTGGCCAATTCTATCCTTCCTCTATACCAGTGTTCTCCAACCTTGGATCCCCAGATGTTTTTGGCCTACAACTCCCAACATGCCCCAGCTAGTAGCTGGCTGGGGTATGCTGGGAGTTGTAGGCCAAAAACATCTGGGGACCCAAGGTTGGAGAGCACTTCTCTATACTATAGATTAGTCCAGAGCCTCCTCCACCACTGTTCTGGGGTGGGGGAGGGACAGAGAGCGATCCTTGGTCTCTTAATTTCCAAGCTTGCCTCTTGAAAGAAGGTTTATTTCTTTCACTGCAATTCAAATAAGTCCATTGCAGTAGATGTCAATTCCTTGAGCAATAATATGAATGCAGGTGTGTGTTTTTAAATAAAACATACGTATGTAACCGAGCTGTTTAGGCCTTACAAATCTCAGATTCCACTTCTCCCCACCACACACAGCCCGCTTTTTGTATTGACCAAGGGCAGAGGTGGGCAACTTATGGCCCTCCAGATGTTCTGGCC
The DNA here is from genome assembly GCA_021292165.1 of Shinisaurus crocodilurus. NCBI lineage: Eukaryota > Metazoa > Chordata > Lepidosauria > Squamata > Shinisauridae > Shinisaurus > Shinisaurus crocodilurus. The sequence goes on from CM037877.1 coordinate 107,536,015, forward strand.
TACAGCTCCCAATATCCCTTACCATTAGCTATGCTGGCTAAGGGGGCTGATGGGAGTTGTAGGGCAAAACTTCTGGAGAGCCACAGGTTGCCCATCCCTGGCCTAGAGCACCTTCTCAACAGATCAACCTAGAGCATCAATCTGAACAGCAAGGGCCATGTGGAAAGGCAGGACCAGGGGCTGCCCGGTCATTGTGAAACTCTTTTCCTATAGAGGTCCATCAGCGTCTCTGAGTCTTAATTCATTTTGGGAGACCCCTAAAAGGTTCCTCTGTGGACTGGCATTCAACAACCAGGGTTAAGCAGGCAGGAAGTAATTTTTAATTTAGTTGGATTTTGTTTTTATTGTGTGTTTTATTGTGTGTTTTATTGTGTGTTTTTATCCCCACAGCTTACCCCTTTCAGCTCTTTCCTGGTCTTGTGACCGAAATAAATTACTACTACTACTCCTTTCAGCAGGGTCTCCTGACTCCTGTATAGCATTTTTAGAGGGCTGGAGGGGCTACCATGGGAAGGAGTGGGTGGGAAGCCCACTTCCACCAATGCAGTTGATCCAGCTTAAATCTAGATCCAACCCTTTGTCTATAGAATACCATCTTAGAAGAGTTATTCTCTCTTGCACAAACCTGCTATCTGCTTTTTTTTTTTAAGTACTTACATTAAAAGTCACTAAACTTTTTTTAAAGTTACCATAATAATTAGAGGCACATTTATTTGTTTATCTATTTGTCACATTTATATCCAGCCTTTCCTCCAAGGAGCCCAATGCAACAGACATGATCCTCTTCCTCGCCATTTTACCCTCACAACAACCCTGTGAGGTAGGTTAGGCTGAGAGTCAGTGACTGGCCCAAAGTCACCCAGTGGGTTTCATGGCCGAGTGGGGACTAGAATCCGGGTATCCCGAGTCCCAGTCCAACACTCTCACCACTACGACACACTGGCTTTCAACTGCTTTTTAAACCAATTGATAGATTTTGAGTTGATTAACTGGCTAGAACTTATAGCCTTACACTAAATAAATCAATATTGATGCCTGTTTAGTTTTACTGTACAACCCTCCACCATCTGAAGCTTGCAGCATCTGGGTTAGAAAATGCTAATCTTATACCAAGGAAACAGTCACTGGAAAGCCAAAAAAAGGCAGAGCAGATTTTGCAAGGGTAAACGAGCTGTTCACTGCAGGATGACACATGCCTGTTTGAAAGTGCCAACCTTTTTTTTTTTTAAGTGGCAATTCAGTAAAAAGAAAATAAATTTTAAAAAAAAACCCAAGGCAACGAATAGCATTGCTCTTCATTAACCTTTTCTTTGTGTCTGAAACAAAGCCTGGAGAAGAATCCCATATGTATTAAAACAATTTAATTATTTGTAACTCCGCACAAGCGCCTTTAGCTCTTCCCTGCTAGGCAAAATGCTCAGTCTTAATCAGATCAACTTCTTTTTTTTACTAGATCTGTTACTCTCGTGAAGATGGATTCGTGCTGCTATTGACATGAACCAAAATGCTTAATTAAGCCAGTGTGAATCACCCACTGAATCTAATTCTACTTTAACATGGTGAGAAGAGCATCAACACAAGAGTACGATATGTATGGAAATGCTAGAGCTTGAAAGGATTAATTAAAGAATAGGTCTAATGGAATAAAGGATTTGTTGTTTTTTAGACTCTCTCTCTCTCTCTCTCACACTCTCTCACACACACACACACACACACACACACAGGATAGCTGCTGAAGGGACCATCCTGGCACACCATTAAGCATGGATGAAAGCTGCCACCATACACACTTTTTCAGATGGTATGTGACTAGCACCTATATTTCTTGCCAACTCACTAGTTCTACACACTCAGTAACCAGAGAGATCAGGGGATTCTGAGGACTTTTCTACATGAGGCATTTATTGTGCACTCATGATTCCTTACTCACGTTTTTTGGCGGGATCTTTAGTCAACATCGTGATCCTCCAGTTTTGCTTCTGTTTTTTCAGAGCAATTTCCTGGTTTTTTTTTAAATTTAAAACGGGGGAAATGAGCTATTAAATTACAGTGGGGGAAATGGCGCTCCATCTTCTTGTGTATTTCCCCTATTCTGCTATAGCACAGCTCCACCTAGACGCTGTGTAGTGGGAAAGCAGAAAAGGAAGAGCTTTTTGTGTAGAGCTCAGATCTCAATGCTGCAGTGAAACTGAAACTAGACACAGCAATGAACAGCACAATAAATGCCTCATGTAGAAAAGCCCTAAGGGGGGTGGCAGATGACATCAACATCCCTGCTAATAAAAAAAACTTCTGGCACTGCAGCCCTGCGAGCATTGGCTTCACTGTCTCACTGGTTCCTGCTCACCCCTACTGAAATCTGATATAGTGTGTAACATTTGCATGTGCTAATTTATATAGATGCTGTTACGAGACCGGGAGTGGGGATAACTTTTCCTCCTGGTGGACCCCTTCTTTACGTAAGTTCCCCAGGAAAAGGATTTATCATCTGCCACCAGTCAGGATGAAGCTCCTGACACGCCCTCGTCTGTCCAGCTGCTTGAGGAGTTTCTGAGCCCTGCTGCCAAGGGCCCCTCCCTCCAGCCCAGGCCAAGGAAAGAAGAAAAAGAAAGGGGCTTTGGACTTTCCTTCCCAAAGCCCAGGAACAGAAAACTTAACAAAACCCTTCTAAAAAAATCTTAAAACACAAATGGTCGCTTTGTAACCATGAAGTCATTCATGTGGGGAAGAGTTCAGTGAGAAATCCCTTATTAAAACAACACAGCCGAATGTCCAAATATTTTTTTAAAAGGAGTTTATTTAGGGGGGCGGGAAGAGAAACAAGGGGGGGGAACAGGGAAAGCAATAATCACATGCATACAAAGAATTGCAAATAAAATCAAACCGTCAGTCTAACTTATCTAGTCACATTACCTACTTGAGTAGAGTCTTGGGTCCCAGAGTACATGCCAAGTTTATTGCAGAGAGGATGTTCTGAGAGAGAAAGAGAATGCATCAGGCTTCCAGTTAGATGGTACGGTATATAGGAAAGTTCTAGAAGGATTGGGGGATCTTAAGTTTTTAATGGGGATCTCTGCTCAGTTAAAGCCAGCCCCTTTGCAGAGACTGATGGCTGGTCTGTCCAACACTGCGATAGCCTCCATTTCTGATGTCAGTGGTCTAGCCAATATTCGGAAAATTACCTAGTAGGTGGTTCTTAACAAGGACCGGTAACTTCCAACTCAAAAGCCCAAGCTGGTTGAAACCAGTCAGCCCCTTCAAGAAAAGGGATTAAGGTTTGGTTCTCATTGTGGAGGACAAAGGCGTGAGATAAGGCTAGATAAAACTATTCAGGTTGCCCAGTAGGGTTGCAATTCACCAGACACTGTAGGGGGCACTGTGGATCTATATCAGAAGTAGGGGTTTGTCACAGATGCAAATTTAGAAATAATTTATAATTTAAACAGAAATACAGTACATTGGATAGGACAGTCCTTCAAATAGAGGACTCCCCTCTGTAAAAGAGGACACCTGGCCACCCTAAGGTGACCCATCCCACAACAAAGCTTAAGTAAACTGCAGACCTAAAGAAACTTCGGTTTGATAGTCTTTTTGGCTAGCTTTGTAAAATTATATTATTAATGTGTACAAAACCCTGAAATCCAGAGTTTCATGTTATATATTTATTATTTATGCAGCACTTAGCATCAAAATGCTTTCTTTGCAAGATATATCTAGCTTATTCTTCCAACAGTCAAAAACATTGTTTGTTATAAAAAGAGGAGAGTCATATATTGTCACAACACTGGCAAATTTTTTGGGAGTAAGCTTTAAATTTATATATAGTAAATTGTAACTATGTTATATATATTTTGGATTAATGCTAATTTTAGCCCTGTTAACCTTTACCTCCCATTTCTGGTATGTACAAATTAGGGACCTGTTTTTCATGGGTGGGGGGAACGTACGTACAGACCTGAGAAGTGGTGATTTACAGTGAAGAAGAGACTGTGCTTTCAAACATCATCTGCTGAAAGCAGCCCAGCAAGAAGTTCACAACAGTTACTAGTCCACAAGAGTTTTTACTGGCCCATTTGTCTACACAGTCATTGGTGGCCAAAAAGAGAACCAACTTTAATAAAGTTTCCCTGCCTGGTCACTTGGAGGGAATTCTTACTTGCCATGGAGTCACCAGTCGTGACTATTTTACAAGCTTTGCTTAAGGCACCATGTGGACTGTCCATAAACAATGTCACCTTTTAAAAATGGGCCTCCTCCACTCTCTTATCATGTTCCCACCACTATTTTAACCGGCATCTGTTCCTCCCTTGTCAAAACTTTGCTGCCCCTTCCTCAGTGTGTGACATACTTTATGGATGCTCCCTACGGAAGCTGATACCTTCTTGTGGATGCCAAGCGATCAGAGGCGCACTGCGCGATGGGGGACGGGCTCCCGCCCAATTTTCCTCAGCTTTAGAATATTCCGAAACGGTCTCAGCAGAGGCGCAGAGCCCACAAAGGAGAATAAAGGGTTCAACAACATGTCAGACAAGGTTAAACAACAGACCTTAAAAATATTGGGAGTGCTCTGGAGAAAATTAAGTATGCTTCCATCACATCCCATTCAAGGGTATTTCACAACCATTCTTCACACTTACGCCCTGTTGATTTCAACGGGACTGAAGCAGCATGCTTACCCATGTGACATGTCTCATTGGCTGCAGTCCACAGAGACTCGGTGTGACATAAATGCATCATTAAATGCTTGACTTCAACATAGTTTTTGTACACAGATGGTATCAAACCATAAATTGGATCCTGGCCACAGAAAAGGTGGGCACAGAAGAGTTTGTGAAGTGGTGTCATTCTGTGGCAGAGGCCCGGATTCGTGTGCAGAAGGTGCCAGGTTCAGTCTCCGGCATCTCCAGGTATGGCTGGGAAAGACCCCTGTCTGAAGCCCTGAGAGTCACGGCCAGTCAGTGCAGACCAGCCCTCCCCAACTTGGTGCCCTCCAGATGTTTTGGACTTCAACTCCCATCAGCCCCAGACAGCATGGCCAATGGTCAGCAATGCTGGGAGTTGTAGTCCAAAACATCTGGAGAGCACCAGGTTGGAGAAGCCTAGTGTAGACCGCTGACCTTCAACCGATGTGTTGAGAGCCACAACTGGGTCAGGGTCTGACCTAAACTGAATCACAATGGCAGTGCTACCATCACACAAATATATGGGGGGGGGGGGACTGTTAGATCTATTAGACCTATTCTTTAATAGGAATTAAGTGGATCCCCAGCTGTATGTGAGCTTATACAGTCATGCCTTGGATTGAGAGCATAATTCGTTCCGGAAACGTGTTTATAATCCAAAACACTCTTATATAAAAACAAAATCCTGTACAAAAAAATTGTACAGAGATTTTTAATTTAAGCCATACTACAGTACTTGTATTGCAAGACGTCGCTTGTATATCAAGTAAAAAAAAAATTAAATATTTAAAAATTTGCTTGTCTTGCAAAACGCTCTCAAATCAAGTTACTTGCAATCCAAGTTATTACTGTACATGTGTGTGTGTGTTTTTAGTAACAGACCTTCCCCCACCCCCACCCCCACTGAAAAACCTGCCTCACCCAAGAAGCATCCCATAAACTATGAAGGGCTGTCCCTTGAAGGAAATGTTGCCCCACAAATGTGCATGCAGAAACAATTGAGGGGGGGGGAGATATGGATCCTGGCCATACAATACATTTTGACCAGATTCCTGAACAGGAGGTACAAAGCGAAGACCCTCTCTTAGTTGCAGAAACAGCAGTTTGCAAATGAATTTGTGTGGTTGTTAACAAGCAATTAAAGTTTTAAAACCCCAAGCACATTTCACGGAAGAGCTTGTTGTGTCAGACTGCGAGGCTGATAATGCCACACACAAAAAAGAAAGAAGTGCTGCATCGACTGAGCCATCTAGCTGCAATTCAGAAACCATTTTTGCATAATTTTGTTTTGGACTCAGCAAGCTTGTTTTATTAGCATGCTAAGGCTTGCTCAATCCTGTTATTCAAGTTCCCTGCTATTAAGCTTTCAGACATTCGTTGAAAATGCGGCCTCTTTACATTGGCAGATGGCAGCGTCCCCTCCTATTTTTGTATTGTAAAGCGCAGCTACAAGTTTTGTGACAGGTTGCGGGCAACTCAGAAAAATGCACCTCCTTCTCGTGAGTAGGATTGCTGCAGACTTGAAATTGGGGCACGATTCTTGTCTTGACTCTTATCACAAAAATAGTGTTGTGTTTATGGAGGAGCGGAGAGCTCCTTCCTTGCAGCTGTTGCAATAAAGAGCCTCGTCGTCTCTGCTGCCCGCTCGCTCTCTCCCTCCTGCAGCATCTGGCTTCTGGCAGCAGAGAGGAACAAGGAAGTTGCCGCAGCTGTGCTTCACAGCAACTTCCTTGCTCCTCCCTGACACCAGGCGTGGTTGGAGGGGCAAGTGAACAGGCAGCACTGGCCCTGAGAGAACCTGGAGCTGTTACCGGCACCTGGAGGCTTCTGAAGACACAGCATTTCACAGATGAAAGTTGGGTCATCCTTACGTCACGCCTCTCCGCATCTCAAACCGGGTGTGGTTGGAGGGCAAGTGGGCAGTCAGCAGCCCTGGGACCGAGGGCAGTATCCAAAAGAGCTGTGCGCAAAAGGGCCTCTTGAAATCCCCCCCCCATTTGTAGGCAGAGAAATTGGGTGGACAATTTCACCAAGGGTTTCTCCACACGAGGCATTTATTATGCTCTCGTGATTCTTCACCCACAGTAGTCTGCGGGTGCTTTAGGTGACGTCGTCATCCTCCAGGGCCTCCCCCGTGCTTTCTGAGCATTTCCGTGGCTTTTTTTTTTTTTTAGAACGAGGATGATGAGCTCTTAAAGCTATAAAACACTACATGTTGGCCGTGTATTTTCGCAATTCCGCTATACCGCAGCACCACCTAGCGGTTGTGTAATGGAACATATAAAAAGGCAGAGAAATAAAAACCCCGGGGGCTGGGAAATGTGTAAAGGAGCCAATCTTAATCCCACAAAGACTCCGGAAGAAAAAGCCTCGGTAGAGTGGCAGGTTAAAATGGGTTAAAATAAAAGCCTAATGTAAAGAAGCCCCGAATTTCTCCAGGAGGTGGAGAAACTCTCTAATGGTTTCTTACTGGTAGGGCTGACCATTGGCAGGGGTTGTAGCACAGCTGCTTTCTTTTATCTTTTTTTTCTCAATGGTTTTGGGGGGGATTTGTGCTGCCACTGCAAGTGGCAACAGCATCAGCTGTTTTGGCAGTCTGACTCCTATTTTGTATCCTCCACAATGCCCCCATATCTAGCATCTGGAGCACTGGGGGCGGGGGAGGCAGAAACCACACAAAAAAAAATGGCAAAGAAAGAAGAAATCTCAGAATGTTTCTGAGAAACATGTCTCCTGAGAAATTTTGGCTCCGCTCTAATTGTCATGCTTCAGGGTTCAGCACCTTCCTCAGGGTTTTCCAAATGTTAAATTTCTGAGGGATGATTGTGGATACAGCTTGTCTCTGGTGCAGATCCTTTTCATACTGCTACCTCCTTGAAAGCCCTGTAGCAAGTTTGAGTGGGGCAGTGCCAGGACCAGAGCAAGGCAGTTTGGTGCCCTAGGCAAGATCAGATATTTAGTGCCCCCCCTTCCCACTTGAGAGCACTGTATTTTTTTTTCAAGGCGTTTCTGGCGCCCCCTTTAGCCCTGCGCCCTAGGCAGCTGCCTAGCTGGCCTAATGGTAGCACCGACTCTGGGCAGTGCTGTGTCCTGCTCTAAGGAAGAGATGGAGCTAGTTCTGTGCCAAAATCTGCCCTCCAGTTTCCTAAAAACCTTCTTCCCCCATGGAAGAGGCTTCCATTTTTCTGCCTCATTCTCAGGAAGTTTTATAATTTATTTTTGAATCACTGTGAGGTGGCCAAGGGTGCTGTGTGTGTTTACCTTTCTATTACAAATCTCTCCATTGCTCTGCAGACTCCCAGGCTGCCTGCACTTCATGATCTGAAAAAGCCCCATGGGAGGAAGTACCTCATGAAGTCTTCCCCTGGGCTTCAACAGAAGTGTGGGAAGCCGAGGAGGCTACAGGCTGCCAGAGAGATGATTTTACAATGAAAGGCAGGACACTCGTGCACACTCTTCCGCCACCTCCTAAGTAAGGTAAACACAAGGAATCCAAACCCAACCTTGAGAATTTCTCTGAAATGTTCTTCTCCTTTGAATTTCTGTTTGAACGAAATTTATTTTCTATCAAACTGAATAAGAATGGTAAAAAAAAATATGTGGGAGAAATCTTTGGTACAGCACCAGTATCCAATGCTGCTGCTGCACCTCCACTCATTCTGTTATGCCAGTGGGATCAACCACTAGTACAGGGATACCAAAAAATAAATAAATAAAGATGGCCATGTTAGCAATACAGAGTGCTAAACAGGCCAAATGTAGCTTGTTTTGAAGCGAAATTTGACCCATATAGTTTTCTGTAGCCACTATGGAAAGTTTTATGGGTCAATTTTAGATTAACATGGCCATTTTTTAATTTAAAAACATTTTGGGGACCCTGTGGTGCCCCCTGGAGTGTGGCCTGCCGGGAAGGGTCCATGGGGTGAAAATGGCCCCAGACCCCTCAAAGTCGCCCACCACTGCACTAGTTCAACAGGAAACTAGCACTTCCTAAAGCAACAAGCAGAAATGCTCGTTCCCAGAACAGTGCAAGTCAGTGGAGCTCCCTTCTGCCAGCTCCGCTGGCCTGCCGTGTTCCAGAAAAAAGTGCTTCAGATCATTTCCAGTTGCTTTAGAAACAGCTAACTTCCTGTTGTGCTAACGGTCCATTCCGCTGATCTGCAGGCAGTGCTGGATACGGCTGCGAGAGCTTTTACAGGCACCTGGAGGCTTCTGAAGACATGGAGAATTACCCTCCAACATTTCACAGATGAAAATAGCTTGGGCTGATGGGAGTTGTAGTCCAAAACATCTGAAGGGCACTCATGTTGCCTACCCATGCTCTCAGGCTTAATCAATCAATTGGCATTGTTTAGCTAATTCGTGTTTTTTTTTCCCCCTTCAGGATTTTCTGCAGTAAGAAAAAAACTAGAAGTGTTGGAAGAACACGGGAGGCTTACAAGTGCAAGATGATGATGTCTGCACCCCCTGGGACATTCCGTGAATGAGGCAGGCATGATGAAACCCTCATCTGGGAACACCCCTAGCCAAGATTCATTCTGCGCCCCACACACTAGGGCCAGGGAGAAACAGCCATTAGACCAAACATTTGTGAGAGGTGGGACAAAGAAATGTGAATGCAAGCAGCTTCAGAGTGGTCGGCATATATGAGGTGAGGAAATTAGGGGAAATGTGGAAGTGTTTGGGGTGGATTACTGGAGTTCTAAACGAACAGGATGCCGTTTGGACCACACCAGAAGAGGATGTCAATTCTGTGGATTTTAGTTATAACTCAGGAATGTTATTTATTTATTTATTTAATACATTTTTATACCACCTTTCTGCTAAAGCACCCAAAGCGGTTTACAATGTTTAAATACTCAAACAAACAAACAAACGTTACACACACACACCCAACCCAAATAAACACCAGTTTTCTCAGGCCAACTGAAGGTTTCTTCTGGAGCTGATGGTACAAGCTCCCCAGCCTGGGCGTCTCTTCTTCCCTTCCCTCAGGGCACACAGGTCTTAAATAGCCCCAGGGAAGGTGGGGGAGGGGCTGCCCCAACAGCCCTCTCAGGCCGTGATGGTCATTTCAGGAGCTGATGGCATTTGCTCCCCAGCCTGGGCTTCTCTTCTTATGATGATTGCTGTTGTCGTTTTAATACATATACTTACAGAGTTAAATCCAATGTCATGCTTTCAGAAGGCTGCTAGAACAGCCTTCCCCAGCTCGATGCCCTCCAGGTGTTGCTGGCTGAGGATAGTGGGAGTTGTAGTCCAACACATCTGAAGGGCATCAGGTTGAGGAAAGCTGAGCTAGAGCAACAGGACCTTCTCCCCTCTTCTTCCCCTTCGGTCCTCCACTCCACATGAAATTCTGCTCCTGGGAGTTGCCCTGCTCTCCAGAGCAGATTTCAGAGCGTGGAGAGAGGAGGAGGAATCGCTCCCTCCTGGTCCAGCTGATGGAACTGCTTCTGCCAGTGGAATCACACAGTTGGAAACAATCCATACATTTGTTTTCTTTTTCTTTGAAGTGTGTGTGTGTGTGTGTGTGTGTGTATAAAACTGTGTGTGAAAGGGGGAAGAAATAGGTTTTGGGGATGAGGGAGAGGGGAAATAAGGATAGTTTGTTTATGTATAAAATAAAACAAAAAATGCAATAAAATGTTAATAACAAAATGAACCCAATTCATCGACTCCAAGAGGAGAAACACAAATATTTATCTGATGTCAAGGCCATTAAAAATCAGTTGAAATTAAGAAATATGTCAGTAAGGATAAAATGTTTTTTTTATAAAATTATTTGGAGATGGTATCTGACTCTGGTAAGATTAAATAAAATAGATAGTAATGGTTCTCCATCATGTTGGAGAGGATGTCAGGAACTTGGTACTTATGCTCATTTGTGGTGGAATTGTAAAAGCGTTCTGGATTTTTGGAACAAAATTTGTGTAGAAATTTCAGAAATCATTGGTATTAACTTGGAGGTCTGTCCAAAATTAGCATTGTTATCAATAACTTCTCTGCTCTCAAGAGATAAAGGAACTAATTGCAAGTTTGTTAACTGCAGGGAGATTATTGATAGCAAGGAAATGGAAAGTTCAGCATCAGTATTTAATTATAGACAGGTACAAAGAGGTGTGGGATATTGCTCTAAATGATAAATTAACATGTAGTATCAAATGTAAAAAGGGACAATTAAAGAAAAATAATTTCAAGGATATATGGGGACCATTCCTAGATTATGTTTTAGTAAAGGGAAAGGGGAGTAAGCCATGTCAAGATATGATGTATTTTTAGAATATTGAATAATAATGGATTATGATGATAGAAATTACTTCTTGGTCCCGTGGTGATGGGTGCACCTTTGGAGTTATATGTATGTGGGGGGGGGGGGTATTTGCTTTATATAATGTTTGAAATTTTTTTAAAAAATTAAAAATCAGTTGAAAGACCCTCATTGGTTTCATTACGCATTGCAACAGGCTCACGATTACCAAGTGATGGAGCTTGTGGATTTCCCGCCTTCCCCAGTAAGCCTTTTTAACACACACTTGGCCAGCCAAAACTGCCTTGATGTATGAAATCTCATTTGCCATTTGGGGCCATCGTCGTGAGTGGATTAGCCTGCTTCATTGTCTGATGTCTGGATGTTAAAGACGTGACCTTGTTGGGATCCTTTTTCTGCCCTCTCTCTAACAGAATTTATCATAGTGAATTAATAAGCTGATAAACCACTCTGGGGAATGTTTGCCTTGATTAAGCATGATAGGATTTTATGATCTGTCAAGAAGATTGTATGCTTCTCCCTGCCCCCCAAAAACAAGCTTAGTCATTCATCTTTTACTTATTTCCTGCACATTGTGGTAAACCAATCTTAACAGCTCTTTTCAGCCTTGGCATCTAATGTTCTCTAATCGTTTAAACTACTAACTGGGGTTTGTACACACAAAAACACACACACACACACACCTAAATAGATAGGACTCCTAAAAATATGAAATTGACAGAAGCCAGTGAATATGAAGAGCAACCTAAACGGTGACCTCTCTTGGGTGCTATTCACGTTTTGGTATTTATAGCTGCGCTGCCATCCATGTTCTCCTCATTTTATTGATCTGTGTGATAACAATACAACCTTCTGTATAAGATATTTAACTACCTTTCCTTTGGTAAACAGACTTTTTAACTAACATTTGCTTTGACAAAGTTCCCATGTTCGTAATATAAAACCTACAGAAGATGCTTTGTGCACTTGGAAATGGTCTCCTTGACGGTCATTGTTCAGACCATTTCTGTCTTTTTAAAATTATTATTAAAAACTCTTTTTGATCAGGAGCAGGGAGCAGAGAAACAGCATCTTTGTTTAATAAAATTTATAACCTGCTCCCCAGCCAAAACCAGGTACTCTTTGTGGCTTATCTTTACGCAAAACTATTTGTTACCTTAAGTGTGTGGTTGACAGTGGCCCATATCTTGACCACATGTTTCCTGATAATCTGGTGTAACATCACGCTTGGTGTTTTTACCCCCAGCCTGCCCCACTTCAGTGTAACTAGAACTGGATCAAGGTCTTTTTTTAAAAAAAAAATCTCTAGAAGGATGGCTTATTGCTTGACATCCTGCAGTTTCTTTCTAAATACCAAGAGATATGAAATATAAAATACTATTAAAATGTGAAGACATAAAACATGTTCAGTCTGGTAGGGGTTTCTTTGAAAGCTGCCTTTGCTGCTCTGAAAACACATGTACGGTTTTCTGTGCTAAAGTTTAGGGGTGTGGGAGGGCGACATCCACAAATCTGTATGTTTCCAGCATGTTGGAGGAAAATATGCGATGGGATCTATTGGGCAGTGCCCATGCCATCACCCAACATATACCTCCTATCCCCAGACCAGATATGCAGCTTTTAAAATGTTCACAAATTTTAGGAGGCAGGGATCAAGGTGAAGGATGAATGTAAATGTATACATGTCCCTTGAGAATATTTTTAAGAGCACTTCTGTATTTATCAGTACTAAAACTGAGCAGAACACAGTAATAAAGAACTTGCATAAACATGAATACTATGAGCAGCAGCAGCAAAATTAACAAAAGCCTGCTAAATGCGAGAAAAACAGAATAGTTTTTCCTAAAAGCTATCAAAGCACCTAAAAGCTATCAAAGTGGGTGCCAGGTGAACAGATAAGGGAACTGAGTTCTACAGATGAGGGGTTGGATCCAGATTTAAGCTGGATCAACTGCACTTGTGGAAGTGGACGTTACCACCCACTCCTTCCCACGGAAGTCCTCCAGCCTCCCCAAAAAATGCTACACAGAGCGTCAAGAGACCCTGCTGAATGGGGTTAGCTATGGTGCGGGCAGGAGGGGAGTCCCCAAAAATTGGGTGGAGGGGCCTTCTGCAGCAGAGCCCTTCCTTTCACGGAAGATCCCTTCCTTTCATGGATGGCAGGTCCTCGATGCAACCCAAGGTGCCACCACAGAAAGCCCTGTCTCCACTAACCACCCAACAATCTTAGCAATTGGGAAGGTTGATTTGGGAGCAGGTGGTCCTTCAGACACTCAATCTCAGAGCTTTTCTACACAAGGCATTTATTGTGCACTCATGACTCAGGGTGGGTTGGCGTGACATGCGAATGCGCCTGTTTACTTGGGAGTAAATATAATTCAACTGGTGGGGACCTCCTTCTGAGTTGACATGCATATGACTGCGCTGCAAAAGAGGCCTGAAAACCAACATATGAAGGTGCCTGATGAACTTCCAAAGAGAGGGCATTCCATAGGTTTGGCACCACCACTGAGCGCTAAACTACACACTATGTTTAATACATAATGTGTAGCTGATCCTCGCTATGTATGTGTAGAGTCACAATCTGGATTAGGACCACTGTGTGCAGGTAGGGGAGGTTTAAACCTTCCTGCCCAGCCACTTCTTTTCTTTAAATTCCCCTGACACACACACACACACACACACACACACACACACACTAACCTGGATCCTGGAAGGACCTTATCAAGAAGGCTCATAACTCAGTGATACAGTGCATCTTTTTTTTTTCCCCCAAGCAGAAGGCCCCAGATTCAATCCCAAACATCTCCAGATTGGGCTGAAAAATTCCCCTGTCAAACTCTGGACTACTGTTGCCAATCAGTGCACATGATATTGAGCCAATGGTCTGATTCAGTATAAGACAGCCTCCTAAGGTGCTAGACAGTTTAGGACTTTAAAGACTAACACCGACACTTTAAATTGAGCCTGGGAATAAATAAGAAGGCAATGAAGGTGAAAGATGATCAGAGTAATATGATTGGATTGTTGAGCACTGTACACAACTGTCTCGCAACCATATTTTGGACCACTTTGAATTGCATTCCACAGTGAACTGCTAACTACTTTATGTTCTTGAGACACTGTAGAGCTCTTAATCCTAGGGAAACACTGGGAGAGGTTTGCTGCCTTCATGCCCTGCTTATGAGCTTCCCAAAGGCACCTGGCTGACCACTGTTGGTAACAGGATACTGGGCCAGAGAGATACTTGTTCTGATCCAGCAGCAAGGCTCTTACATTCTTAACTGGGTTTGTGGCTGACAGCCTAGATCTAGATGACCAATTAACTTAAGAAGCGATGACTTTTTAACTCTCTTGACTCTAGGCTATTTGAATAGTTCACTACTAAACTACAGTAAATTATACTAGTCAGGTAAATCTGGCACCTGAAATAAGTTTAGAGATGAATGTTGATTTGCGCCTGGGAAAATAAACTAGATGGAGCAAATCCAAGTCATCCTAAATATAATTAGGCTGGGAATTATTATTTTTCCTGAAGAAAAACATTCTAAGGGCAACCCCCCTATCTCCATAAAAAGTTGGGGGGGGGGATTTGACTGTTAGGTTTTCTTGATTACTCTTCCCAAGCCAAATTTGGAAAACAACTCAATAGGATGTGTATGTGTGTACATCTCCATGTACAAGTGTGCGAATGTGTGTGAATGCGAGTTCTCTCTCCCCCACCCCTTTCACTGTACATGCTGCCTTTCCTAAAACAGATTTTATATTTAAAATGCATGACATTAAGTACTGACTGTCCTTAAGATATCACATCCCGAGGCAGAGCATGAAAAACAAAACCCACACCTGTAAACCCAACATCCACATTAGAATTATATTACGCCCTAAACATGTGAATCAAATTTCCTCCCAATATCTTAATTGTCAACAGGGTTGTCATATCAAAACCCAACAGCAAAGTTAGAATTATTTTTAGGATGCATATTTTATCTTTATTATTTTTATCTCACCCCTCCGCCCGAAAGGCTTCCAGAGCAGTTTACATATACCTAATCAATTAAACAAGATAATATTAGACAGCTGGATCCTCTATATCTGGGATAGGCAACTTGGTGCCTTCAGATGTTTTGGAATACAATCCCATAAATCCAAGACAGCATGCTGACTGGTAAGGGATTATGGGAGTTGTAAAAAAATCTCCTCTATGCGGTGTATCTTTAGGCAGGAAGCCTGTTTACAGTGCAATCCTATGGTCCCTGACATACTGGCCCAGGGGCCATAACAAAGATCGGATCTCCCCCTCGGGGGTCGGAGAGAGAGTTCCGACCTTGGAAGGCCGATCCAACCTTGGATCCCCCCCACTTACCCCTATGAAAAGATCCGCAGCCCTCACCCATCTGACGTCGGAGCTGTGACTTTGGTGAGCAGGGAAACAGAGAGAATCAGGGGATGTGGCATGGGCAGAGCCCCCAACCATGTCCCAAACCCGGGGAAAACTTTACACCAGTTCTACCACTGATGCAAAAAGATTTCCTCCCATTGAAAGCAACAATAATAACAATGGAAGAAGGATGCCAACTGCTGCTCCTCCCTTACTTTTGCCGTGCCAGCAGGAGTCCAACATGTGTTGGATATATTGGATGTTCTGTGACCTTGGATGGCTCCAACTTCAACAATGGGATTGCCCTGTGATCCTACACACCTTTAATTGCTCCTTCTGGAAAAGAAAGATATTCAGTGAGTGGAGGACATTTCAAACAAGTTACACAAGCTTCTGCTGCTGACATCGTGTCTTTATGTACCACAGGATGGTCCAGGATTAGAATCTTAGGACCAATCTGATTTGATTCATACTTTGAACTTACCAAATAAGCATGCAACTTCACACTGTAGTGGAGGATTGTACAGCTGAATGATCTCCCATATGTTTTTTTTTTTAAACTCCTCATAGTTAGAGAACTAGTGTCAGGAAGGCTGGACTACAACTCTCCTCCCTGAAATGCCCGTTTTCCATGTTTATATGGGATGCATTCAGACCTGCAGCCTGAATTTGTTGGGTTGGTAGGCCGGCATCCCTGTTTTCGTGTGCATGCCCATACACAGGGTTTGAGCGTCCTCGTGTTAGATGCCACCACGTTTTCATTTCTCTTCCCTCCTCTGAAAATTGGTGTGTGGGTGGGGGAAGCAGGACTTGAGCAAGAGTATGTACCTAAAATGTAAAGTGGCATCCTAAACATACAGACAAACTTTCAATCTTCAAAAGGAGCGATTGAATTTCAATGTGTTTTGCATTTTCCTCCCTGCATTGCGGCGAAGTCAGTGACCTGGTTCACATGTCACGGCAGCCCACCATGGCTTAATTTACCCATGGGGGCTGTCGGTCGCATTGTGCTGGGTGCCATTTTTGCTCGGTGCCTGCAGGCACCCAGCTTGCTGTGGCTTGTCGTGTCGTGCAAGCCCAGACAGCAGGGGTCGTTTGAGGGATAGACAACCCTCAGATAACCCATGGCTTCTTTTTGAGCTATTTGAGGGTTGTCTGGCCCTCAAACGACCCCTGCTGCCTGGGTTTGCACAACAAGCCACAGCAAGCCAGGCACCCGCGGGCACCATGCAAAAATGGTGCCTGTGGGCGCCCAGCACAACGCAACAGCCCCCCGTGGGTAAATTAAGCCACAGTGGGCTGCTGTGTCATGTGAACCAGGTCAATATTTGACCTTAGAAATGTTATATTATGCTCTGAAGCACGTGGGCCAAATTTCCTCCCAATATCTTAATGGTCAAGAGTGTTATCCCATCAGAAACAAGCAAATGGACTGGTTAAGTGGAAGACGCCACTTCTCTCAGCCAACTGATGCTGGCATTCTGAATATTTTCCCCCATTGTCTCTGTGCCAATGTGTGTACTTCAGCTTTGCTGGCATGACTCTGTTGGGCCTTAGGCATTTGTTAAAGAATTTTACAAATCTTTAATTGCATGAGTGGGCAGAGATTGAAATTGCCCTCACATCTAAATTACAACTGTAATGTAAACATGAAGCAAGGGTCACCTTTACACACAACATTTTTTTCCATATGCAGAAATCATATCTAACACACACACACATACACACACACCCTAAGCATCCAGACTGTATAAGCCGGCCATGCCAGCTGGGGTGATGGAGTTGTAGTGCAACAGTTCTGTAAGGCACCAGGTTGGGGAAAGCTGGTATAAGGCCACAAATGTAAAGCCTGTGAAAGTATTATGCTGTGAATGCATGCTCTGAGAACCTGTTCCAGCCTGCACTTTTCTTTTTAACCAGTTGGGCATGGTCTGTGTATTATTTATGTATTAGATAGGCCTTATTAGATGCCTACAGGTACCCTCAGGTACCCAAGACAGGGTGGATATTATTAAATTCATAAAGCAAATTTAAATACAAGCAACATTTAAGTAGAAGAAAGTGGAATAAAAAGATGGCCATGATACAAATCAAGGTGTAAGATATTTAAAGAAATAGAAAAAATTACTGGACAAGAGCTATGTGAAACACCAGAATTAGCTTTGTTGAATATGTTTGTGAATGAAATAGAGATGTAAAAGAGAAAACGTTAATTGGTTATTTGTTGACAGCTGCAAGGCAATTAATAGCAAACAATTGGAAGACAGCTCGAATGCTGACATTATCTAGCTGGAAAAAGAAAATATGGGATATAGCAATCAATGAAAAGTTGACACAAAAGTTAAGATTGTATAGAGGAACAAAGAAAAAAGATACTTTTAAGAAGGATTGGCGACAGTACATAGAGTATATGAAAAAAGATTCAAATAGGTCAATGTTGATGATGGAAGCGTACAAAAAATTGTGGGATTCATGAAAAGAAGTAGTTTATAAAGAAGTGAAATATAATAATCTAATGTGGATTGAGTGGGGAAGGATTGGGGTGGGTTTATGTATTAATATTGTTAAGTTTTTTTTGTTGCTGCTGCTGTTGTTGTTGTTGTATGTATTTTGTTTTTGGTTTTTTGGAAATGTAATAAAAATTGAATTAAAAAAAAAACCAAATCAAGGAATGTAACTAAATGAAACAAGGAGCACTCAATATATCCATATTACCAGCTTTCCCATAAGACAGGGTTGGGGAACTGGTGGCTGTCCAGATGTTGTTGGACTACAACTCCCACCACTCCAAGCATTAGTCTTGCTGACTGGAGCAGATGCAAATTGGTGTCCAACAACATCTGGAGGGCCACAAGTTCTCCCCAGCCATGCCATAAGGGTACAATTGCACATAATGTTATACATAGGGGTTTAAATGAAAACAGCAGCCCAATATCGGGTTCCTCCTCTCCTTCACCCATCCTACTCTGGTACTGTTTAAAACTGAGTCACAAAGAGCTTTTCTACATGAGGCATTTATTATGCGCTTGTCATTCCCTACACACGTTTTTTTGCAGGTTCTTTAGATGACGTTGTGACCCTCCGGTTTCACTTCTCTTTGTAAACAGCACTTACGGCGAGGTTTTTTTTTTAGAGCGGGGAAAATGGAGTATTATTTCTGATGGAGAAAGAAAGTGTGACTTCCTCTTGTGTATTTCCACTATTCCACTATACCACAGTACCACCTAGAGGTTATGTAGTGGAAAAGCAGGGAAGGAAACACCCCTCGTGTAGTGCCCAGATCCCAATTCTGCGACAAATCTGAAAGTAGATGCAGCAGATTAACATCCTTGTGTAGAAAAGCCCAAAGAGAACCAGGCATGAATCAAAACACTTTGGGATCTTCGTGTTGCTCAAGTCAAGCCAGCCCTGGGTGGGGCTAATTTTGGATAGGTTCCACGGGGTGCTAAATCCATAAACTGTGGAACATGAAAATGGAAGTTGATCTTCACTCTAGATTTTTGTAGAGCATCTACTTGGAGATCTATTTTAGCATTTACTTTAAGGAGATCTGGAAGGGAGTCGTTGTGCCCATTTGTCTCTCCCTCTGCCCCACTCATCCCCAGCTTCAGATCATACATGATTATATATCCCACTCCAGATTCCATCTCACAGGGAGGCAGGAGATGGAGTAACCCCAAAGATCTGGAACTTGCTTCTAATTGCTCAACTGTTGGTTGCTTTAGATTTCAGTTTACATGGTCCTGCATTTGATGCTTGATTGTGTTGGATATATGTTTAATTTTTGTAAATGGCTGTGAAATGTTGGCCAAACAGCGGTATAGACATTTAAAAATAAAATAATAAAAGCATACTGTTCAATGAGCCTATCACAGTCACGTTGAATGTCAAAGGCACAAATCCCTTCGTGTCAACAAAAATGGGGGCAAATGTTTGGCACTTGTAGGTAACGTTCCCTGTTTTGACAAATGACATCCATGCATTCACTGAATGTATGACGGGGGAAGCAGAGCCATGGCCCAACCTCTGTGTATTCTAAGGAAGATCTGAAGATGGAGCCTATGTGTGAACGCTGCAGAGGGTGCTGGCTCCAGTGTCAGCGGGGCTGTGTATCCACTCCAGAGTTCATTCCAAACTTTTAGGGAGCTATCTATGGTTCTGAACCCTACCACAACATCCCTGTGATAGGTTCAGCACCATGGATAGCTTCTTAAAAGTTCAGAGTGGAATCTGGAGTGGATACACAGCCCCACTGACACTGGAGCCAGCAGCCTCCACTGTAAATGCAAAAGTTGGAGGGCAGAATCCTTCTCCCCCACCATAAATGCTTGGAGGACTTTTTGTGAAAAGTACTACTACTATAGTTATCAAGAGGCATAAAAAGTAACAGCAAGAAATGCTCTTAAAATACACTGGTGTTCTTTGGGCTTTTATTTGGAATTTGAACTTTAATAATCCAGAGCAGACCTTTAAATCTTGCTGAGAATCTCTCCCCACTTCCCCATGAATTAGAGTGGCTGTGTGTCCTTACAGAGGACCATCCTCTACTTGAAGCCTTCTTCTACTCAAAGGGCTGTCCAGTCCAATTGTGGTTTAAGGATATAGACCCATAAGAACTGTTGCCCATCAACAGTTTGCTCCGAACAGCAGGTTCAGCAGGTAGGCACTCAGGTCTGCAGGTCACAGTCTTCCACACTATGGTGAGTGAGATGTACTCTATTTCTATTTAGGGCACAATCCTATGCACGTTTAGACGGGGGGGGGGGAGTCCTAAAACTCCAAACATTCCCCAGCTAGCCATGCTAGGAGTTGTAGGACTTTTTTTCTGTCTAAACATGCATAGGATTGCACTTTTGATTTCTATTAATTATGTCTTAAATCTGCATCCATACCTATAAATTAGCATGTGCAACTTTTACGTGAAGTTGTGTCACCTTTTGTCTTCTTCTCAAGGACACATTTCCTCTTTTCATGCTCTTAAAATATACAACTTTTTTTTTTTTTTACAATTTAAACTTTAATCATTCAAGAGCAGACCTTTAAACCGTGCTGAGAATCTCTCCCCACCCCAACCCCCCGAAATCTGACATGGTGCTCCTGAATCAACTGTCCAAGCACCAACTTGGTGTCAAATAAAAAATGAAAAATAAGATGGATGCCTTGGCTGGCAAAAGCTGCCAATTTTAGCCAGTTCTGCTGTCGTGCCTGACAATGTTCCATATGTGATAACTGGGGCAGTCTGCATTCATATTAGGTATCTCTTGGCCCTTGGGCTTGAAGAAAAAGAACAGAGAAAAACACATATCTTTTATTATAAGATAATGTATTTGCATAGATGAAGTAGCTTCCCCCCAAAAAAACACACACAGCTGTTTGCCGATTGCAAAAACCCAACTGCCCAATATTTCACATCAACTTCCCTTAATATAAGTTGTGAGAATGATCAGTTTTGATACATTAAACTCCAGGAACAGATGTTCCCTTAGCATACACATGCATTTATAAATATCCAGCCACAGAACGTATTCAGATATACATAAATAGATGTAAGGTATTTGTAGGCATGCATATGCAGTACAGAATTCCAATGTGTGTAAAACAGAGAGGGAAAAGAACAAAGTGTTTGCCGCTGGGGTTCAATTCTGCATGTGTGTCCTCTGAATATTCACCCATGTCGGATTTTAATAACTCCAGTCAATGGGTCTGATTCAGACAAAGTTATGCACATTCTTATCTCTCCCCTCTTGAGGTCCATGGAGCTGAAAATTGCTTGATAGGATTTCCACCTAAGATCTACACCCATTTTAATGTAGACTTCATTCAAATGCAACCTGACCTTCATTGTATTTACCTAGAACTGGTGTAGCATATTGGCCTGAAAATGTGCTCCCCGATCTAGAAACTCTCTGGTTCAGATTTCACCTTAGGCTAGGAAGTGGCCTCAGAGCTTTTCTACATGAGGCTGTTAATCAGCTGTTAATCTACCGTATCTACTTTCAGGAGTATTTCCTTTCCTGCTTTTCTGCTACATAACCTCCAGGTGGCACTGTGGTATAGCAGAATAGCACAAATACACTAGAGGAAATCGCAGTTTCTTTCGTTTTCATAATAAAATGCCGCATTTTTCCTGCTCTAAAAAAACTAGCTGAAAGTATTGGTTAGACACAGAAGCAAAACTTGTGGTCATGACATCATCTAAAGAACCCATAAACAAACATGAGTAGGGAATGACAAGCACACGGTAAATTCCTCATGTAGGAAAGCCCTTAAGCAAACCGCTCTTTCCCGCTGGGCTGATGAATTGTCCTGTATGAATGGGACAACAGAGCAATACAGGACCTTATATCCCTTCAATGACTCATATAAAATGCACAAACTAAGGCACAGCACATGATGAGTTTAAACACAAAGCCAAAAGGAAGCACTTTTTTCTGCACAATACAAAGTTAAACTTGTAAATAGGACCAGAATCAGAAGCCATCATTGTTTGCTTTCAATGCTCTTTGCTGCAGAAGTAATTCAAATCGATTGACCTTTGCTTTCAGACGTAGTATGTTCATGATAAAAATCTAATGTCCACACCTTCAGATATCACAATCAGATTGTTACAACTTAAAAATAGGACCAGGTTGATTTGCATGTATTGGAACAGCACTAAAGACCCTTCTAGTGACTCTGAGATTAAGTGATGGCATCAGGCTCCTTTGCACCAAACATGGCAAAAAATACTAGCTTGGAAAAAGAAAGAGAATGAAATGACCGGCTCCACATTTTGTCATCAGACCCTATCGGGCTGCGTACTACAGGCTAAAAAGGACCTGAGGTGCTTGCTCAGGCCAAATTATAAAATAACTCTGCACTGCCCTCTAGAGGATTGTCAACAAGAACCTCATGATATCTTTAAACAAAATACATGTGCAGAGCAATCCTAGGCATGTTTACTAGGAAGGCTGATGCACGGTGTCCAGTGGGGGTCACTGCCAGGAAAGTGTGCATAGGATTGCAGCCAAAATGTGCTTTGTCTCTGCACATTAGAGCCAATCACACACTTTCTTAAGTGGGAACCGGGGTGATGTATCTTTTATAAAACCGATTTAATTCTACAGAAGTCAGTTCCTCTGGATGAATTTTTTTTTTAGTCAAATTTTGAATGGTTTCTTCACCCGAAACATCTGCCATAAACCTAGTAATAGCTACAGATGTGATAAAGCTTATTGAAGTTCTTATGGCTTCTTTCAAAGCTCTCAAGTGTTTTGCTTGATGAGGCCCTGCCAAATTCACTTGAAATGCCACTTGAGGTAGAATTTTTTTTGTGTGTGTGGTCGTGGTGGTGGTGTGTGGCGTCTCTAAAGCTTTTGTGTTGTCACTTGTAACTGTCTTCAGAATGGAAGGGTACAATACAACTATTTTAGAGTTGTATGCAATAATAGTCTAACTTAAATCCCATTTATGTCAATGCATCTACTCTAAGTAGGACTAACACTGGATAAAACCCTTAAAACACTTTGACCTGCAATTTGTGTCTAAAACTAGAGGTGCTGGGTTGTGTCTTCTGCATAGCCAGAAGACACAAACTATAGCCAGAGCCAGAATCAGTGCTCTAATCACAGATGTGTTGACAGTATCTGCACTTCCTCACGAGAGAGAGAAAAAATTCTGAATGTCCTCAGAGTCACTCACAAAGGTGGTTCGCAAATAAAAATAAACAATAACTAAAATATTAAAACAAATCGCCATTAAAAAAAAACAACCATGAGGCAAAAGTCAGCAGAGAGATAGCAAAGTGTGGCATCCCTAAGTATCAGGTGGGCGCGGGTTTACATGCACAGGTGCCTGGCAGAAGAGGAGGCTCCACTGCCACCGCCTGTCCCTGGGAGCCATAAGCCTCAGCTCTGATGGTGGAGACACTCAGAAAAGGGTGTCCCCTGAAGATCATCAGAAAAGGGCAGGTTCATGTAGGAGCAGGTGATCCTTGAGATGTTTAGGTCCCAGACCTTTAGGGCTTTATAGCTTAGAATAGCCTCCCACAACCTGGTGCCCTCCAGATGTGTTGGACTTCAACTCCCATAATTCTCAGCATGCTGGCTGGAGATTATCGGAGTTGCAGTCCCCAACACATCTGGGGGGCGCCAGGTTGTGGGGGGCTGATTTGGAACTACAACACTGACTTGTATCAAGAAATAAATGGGCAGCCAAGGCAGATATTTAAGCACTAGTCAAATATGCTCAGATTTACTTCTCCCAGTTCACAACTGCTGTATTCTGAACCGGCTGAAGTTTCTGAACAGTCTTTATGGTCAACACACATACAACACATTTCATTAATCTAACCTGGACATTCTCAGGGCATGGATAATTTTGGCAATATGATGTTTCTTTAAGAACACTAGAGTCAGTTCCCCAGCATATGGACCCAGTTCTTCAGGTGGAATGCAGCTCGATCCAGAACAGGCTAGTTCCTAATTCCCAAAGCCTTAGCCAACTAAGGCACAATCCTATGCATGTTTAGACAGAAAAAAAGTCCTACAACTCCCAGCATGGCTGGCTGGGGAATACTGGAGTTGTAATACTTTTTCCTGCCTAAACATGCATAGGATTGTGCCCTAATCTACCAATGGGACCTCTGACTTGTGTGAGCACCAAATAATTAGCCCCTATCCAAACCATCACCAGCTCCAGATACCTGCTCAGGACATTCAAAACCTCACTGAAAAGAAGAAATAGATCTGAGTGTCGTCAGCATTTTGTTGTCACCTTACTCCACATTCCTGAATGGCATCTCCCATGGGTTTCATGTAAATGTTAAACAGCATGTGAGACAAGATGGAACTCTGCAGAACCTCCTCGCATAAATTGTCATGGGGCAGAGGAGTAGTCTCCCAGCACCACCTGCTGGAAGTAGGAAGTAGCCCATCAGATAGGAACCACTGGAACATGGTGTTCCTGGTTCCCAAGCCAAACATCTGGCTTAGAAGAACAACATTGCCAGTGGGAGATTCAGATCAATCAAAAGCATTGTGCTCCCCATTATTCTCCTGGCCAAGGCAGTTTCAGCCCCAAAATCAGGCTGGAAGCCAGATTGCAATGAGACTAAGGATGCAATCCATACCTACCCGTGCATACGCCCCACAGAACTCAATGTGGCTTGCTTCTGAGTAGACATGTATAAGATTACACTGGAAATCAGTTAGCCCACGAACGTAGGAAGTCAATCACCAATCCCGCAGTCAAGTGCCCTTGTGCCATAAGGGGAGATTTGTGACCAGCCAATAACTGGCAAAATCATCAGAGTCCAAGAAGGGCTTCTTCAGGAGCAGCCCATCTGTCAAGATGGCTGGGCCTACTCCCTCTTTCAAAGCTAGTGCAGTAAGCTATCTCTTGATATACCAACATGGGTGGAAATGCCCTATTTATTTCTTGATAACAACTTATTATTATTATTATTATTATTATTATTATTATTAGAAGAAGAAGAAGAAGAAGCAGCAGCAGCAGCAGCAGCAGCAGCAGCAGCAGATCTCACTATTTTCCCTAACAAGCTAATGACCAACCTTAAGTCTACAAGTAAATTTTCAGTTTTCAAAGTGGTTGCAACTCAGCACTTTATATATTATTGGCATCCTGTGGCATTTTAAGATACAAAATTACCTTGAGGCCTTGACATGTATGTGACAAATGCAAGATAACTCTGTCTCTGTCATCACCTTAGGATATACCTAGAACATGCCGCATGGATTTTCCCACAGTAGGTCTTTCTGCCGTTACCATACAGCGTGTGTGTGTGTGTGTGTGTGTGTGTGTGTGTGTGTGTGTGTGCAGAATCTCAGGCCCAGTCTCAGGTCTCAAGACAGCCCTCCAGCATTTCCCAGATGGCCACGCCCCCTTTCCCCAGCCATCAATATTTTGGGGCGGGCTCCCAGCTTTTGTGCAGTTATCTCCCCCATACATACACACACACACTTCTAAAATGCCTCTACTAACTAAGCCTTAGTTACTGGCAGTAAAACCATAAACTAAAATATGCTGGTATTTTTGTCCCCAACCCTTTTGCCTTCAGCCCTGTCCACCACTGGAATGTGGCCTCCGAGAGCTTCTCTGAAATAGAATTCAGCCCTTGGGCTGAAAGAAGTTTGATGTACAACCCTGTCACATAGAAATACGTCAACGTGATGAGGATACCTTGATTGCCACATCGACAGGTTTTAATTTGAAAGGAGGATCCCCAGGGCTAAGCCCCCTGATACCGCTTCTCAGTGTTAAAATTAAGCCCTGAAACAGTAACTGTAATGTTAGTGCTTCTGGGCATATGCAGAGTTCATTCCACTCAGCCTTGAATAACCACAATTAGTCCCCACATGCCTGGTATTAAGGGGCAAGGCATTCAGGGCAAGAGGTTGGTCTTCTAGGCATGTTTGAATCCCTGTGTCTGATCTAGAATTTAAGCACTGTGCATTTGACAAGGCCACACATGACAATGTCATCTGGACCTACTATGGGGAACACCAACTTTGGTGACCAAAATGAATTATACAGCAGCTGGAAGGAGAAACCCATATGCAAGAAAACCATCTAAACCAGCCTTCCCTAACCTGATCCCCCCTCCACCCGATGTTTGGGATTCCCATAAACTCTGACCAGTATAGCCAATGGTCAGGAATGCTGGGAGTTGTGGACCAAAACATCTGGATTGCACCAGGTTGGGGGAGGCTGATCTAAACGCTAGACACAAAAGGAGCTTCTAAAGATGGTTCTCAGAAGGCGGAAACCATGTATGTTCTGCAAATGAACTCAACTGTCCTTCAAATTAGCATGCTTTGTAAATTTGTCTCCAGGTTATATTTTGTGTGATGACAAATTATGTTTCTACCTAAGATTCAAGCAAGATGAGACATTAACCAGGTCTTTGAATCTCATGCTTGGAATTCTCTTCTTCAAAAAAATACATTAAAAAATGAACAGCAGACATGGCGCACCAATCCAGATTGGCCCTGTGATGCAGACGTGGGGTGGTTAATCTTTCTCTTCCCCCCATCCCAACACACATAGATTGAGCTGCTATATACTGCTGTAAGTCTTCTATCTTACAAGGGTTCTATGCAAACCAAGTAGAACTGACGTCAGGGTTGTGCCTACCATGCAAGTTAATATGCTTTCTACACAACCATGTTCCTAGAAGATCTGATGCCAAAGCCATAAACCAGCACCTCGCTGGATTAAACCAATTAAATCATAAGCAGTTAAGTCTGAATCATAATCAGTTACATTTGCCCAAATGGCCACTTTTGGGGTGTGTGTGTGCAATTAACAGTGTGATTCTAGGCATGTCCAATCAGAAGTAAATTCTATTTCAGCCTTAACCCAATCTGGTGCCTTCCAGATGTACAGTCATGCCTTGGATTGAGAGCATAATTCGTTCCGGAAACGTGCTTGTAATCCAAAACACTCTTATATCAAAATGAAATTCCCCCCAAAAAATCTGTACACAGATTTTTAATTTAAGCCGTATTACAGTACTTGTATTGCAAGACGTCGCTTGTATATCAAGTCAAAATTTTTTAAAATAAATATTTAACAATTTGCTTGTCTTGCAAAACGCTCTCAAACCAAGTTACTTGCACTCCAAGGTATTACTGTATTGGATTGTAGCTCCCATAATTTGTCATCACACAAAATATAACCTGGGAGGGCACCATTTTGAGGAAGGCTGCACTGTTGAGTTCAGTGAGACTTACTCCCAGCAGTGCAGAAAGGTCATTTTAGATCCTGCATGTAACGGTCTTATGTTGGGGGTGGGGGGGAGGCCTTTTAGACAGCCATGTGTATTATTTCAGCTGTGAAGCATACCACTAAAATTTCTCTTCTCCCTGTTGCCATCAACCCGTGCTTTCCATCTGCTTCTACATTCCTGATATGTTAGAGCAGGGCTCTCCAACCTTGGGTCCCCAGATGTTGCTGGACTACAGCTCCCAGAATCCCTTGCTGGCTGGGTATGCTGGGAGTTGTAGGCCAGCAACATCTGGAGACCCAAGGTTGGAGAGCCCTGTGTTAGAGCAACAACAAGAACAATGACAACAAAACTGTTGGACGAGCCTGATGGT
This sequence comes from Shinisaurus crocodilurus, assembly GCA_021292165.1. Classification (NCBI taxonomy): domain Eukaryota; kingdom Metazoa; phylum Chordata; class Lepidosauria; order Squamata; family Shinisauridae; genus Shinisaurus; species Shinisaurus crocodilurus. The sequence continues at coordinate 107,563,447 of CM037877.1, forward strand.
TGGTGGTGGTGGGTGGATTAATAGTACTCTGAGCATGTGCCGTTTTGAATTTTAGACTCACTTAAATCATAGCATCGTCATGACTACAGGAATAAAATGGAGTTTGCTTCTGCTGCCTTGATGCCCTCATCACCTGCCGCTCTCTGGGTGGTTGTCTGGGTGGTTCCTGGGCTACGGGACTCTAGACTTCAGCCCCAAGTTCCAGGCCTAGCTGCACCATCGCTTCCTCCTAGGTCAGTGTGTACAGGATTGCAGCCTAAGTGACAAGGCCTGACTGGGGGGGGGGGGGAGCCGCAGCTTCTGTCTCTCCTCCTCCCTTCCTCCCTGTTTTCTGTCCCAGAAAGATCACAGAACAGCCAGCCTCTGAAGCTTCTCCTGCCTGGAACGCGGAGAACTGAGAGGCTCTCGCCCTCCTTATAGTTCCAAACAAGCAGAAAATGACTCTCACCCACTTGGTGGAGAGCATGTCTGAACCAAGCCGGGGGGACGGGGGGACGGGGACGACATCCTTGGCAACCAGATTAAAAAGGCTGGCTAAACCGCTTTTGAATAAACAGGTGACCTCGCTGAAACACTGTTGGCGGGGCCAATATGCTTTGCTCAGAGCCAGATGTAACATGATGAGAAAAAAATCTAAGCTGGTGCTAAAAAAGAAGGAGGAGGAGGAGAAATAACACAAAATTAGAATCAGGTGTCTCATTTGATCTACCTCCAGTGTGATCCACAGAAACATCTGAAATTAACATGGCTTCCACATCGGTTTTGATTATTAGCCAATGTCCTCTCTAAATGCACTATTTAATTAATTTTCAATGTTACGGAGGGGAATTGAAAAAAGCAGTAACATATTCTGATGTGGCGACACACAAATATTTTCATGCATCTTGCTAAAAGAAAGCCATTCGAAACAGGATTTTCCTGTTGGCAAGGAGACAGTGTATTTGCTTAGAACAACAGCCGTATGTTTCTGCAATATTCAACAGGTACAAACAAGGAAACATACTGCTAGATGAAACAGAGGAAGGAGAACTATCTACAGGGATTACAGCCTGACATTTACAGACATAACTCAAAACATTGCAGTGAGTGACAAATATAGTTGAAAGCTACCCAGGTATTTTAAATAACTTGATAATTCCCCTATGCTGATGTTTCCCAATACTGTGATAAGTCTGTAGTTCTTGCCATGTTTTATTTAGTAACATCATAAATTGCTTTCTAACTTAGTAGCACAAATGTTTACATTTTGTTTTTCTATGGGTTTTGGGTGTTGTTGTTTTTAGGTGTGTGTGCCCCCCCCCCATATCTTTCTGGTTTTTTGAAGTGATTGGCCAGGCTTGATTCACAATTTCCACTAAAGCCGTGTCATGCCATTTCTGTCAGAGTCGCCATGTTGCCGCCGGTGCTTGCATTTGTATCAAAATCATCAAAACAACTTATGACATTAGGGTTTTTTCTTTTGTTTCATTGTGCTGAAAGTCAGTATGGATTGCCAACATAAGGTTTAATGAAGAACAGGAGTATCACGCTAAACGATACACTTCTAAAGCCCACACCCTCACCCCAATTTGCACGGTGTCCTTACAGGGAAGCAGCAGCAGTGCATAACATTATGTTTTATTATTTTAAGAAGAAAGGTGCTGCGCTCAGGCATGTGGGAGTCTAGCCACCTGCCCTGTTCCTTAATTCTAAATACGTTGGGATAGGCTGTTGATTGATTAATGCATTTCTTAGCTGCCTTTCAAGATTACAGTCTTTCCAAGGTAGCTTACAATATAAAACGTGCAATTCTATGGGTTACATGCGTTGTTAGTCTAACTTAAGTCCCAATCATTTCAATGGGTCTGCTCTAAATAGGACTAACATTGGATACAACCCTATCAATAACAAATTAATACGATCATAAATGAATTGGAAAACCAATTTAGAATAATTAGAAGAGAACCTTCAGTTGAAAGCTAAAGGAAAAGCAATAAGTATTTAAAACCCTCTTAAAAACAGCAACAGATGGGCCCAGCCATAGATCTCTTGGGGGTACCACAGAGCAGGGGCCACCACTCATAATGCTCTGTGTCCGGAGTCTGCCAACCTTACAGGCCTTAATGGTGGGCCAGTGAGCACGGTCTCTGATGGTGATCTTAAAACATGGGCAGATTCACAAGGGTGTGGGTGATCCTTCAAATAAGCTGGACCCAAGTTGTCTGAGGTTTTAAGCATCAAAACAAGCACTTTGAATTGGGCCCAGAAACACACCGGTAACCAGTGCAGCTGGTGCATTATTGGTGTAATATGATCCTACCTTCTAGCCTCAATTGTGAGGGAGAGACATGTTGTACACACTCGAAGGTATTTCTCTTGTATCACTTCATATCTGTTGTCTTTTTTAAAGGGGCACCTTTGCAATTGGGAAGGTGTGGTGCTTAATACAGGCCTGTGGCTTACGCTGGCTCAGCTTCTCTGAGCCTGGAAAGCTAAGCAGGGTCAGGCCTGGTTATTACTTGGATGGGAGACCCCCCCCCTCCTCTAGTTTCCTGCATTGAGCAGGGGGTTGGACTCGATAGCCTTGTAGGCTCCTTCCAACTCTATGATCTATGAGATATATGAACGGGAATAGTTAAGAGTGGGGAAAGCAGGTGGGTTACAAGACCAGCAGTACCTGTAAGAACGTTTCTTCTACTCGCACCTCCCAATATTTCTTTTCTTAAACAACCTAACACTTCCTTGCTTTCTGTCCATAGATATTTGATCTTAAGATTTCCCCTTACCCCCAGGTGGGATAAACAGTGATGCTACTGTTGTCAGAAAACAGCATCCTGGCCTGCTGCCATTTTGTGTGCACCCTAACAAAAAGCACACACAAAAGGTCACAATTGGTCTGGGAAGATGATCAAGTAAAAATGTAGCAAAGTAGGACAAAGTGCACTGGAAGGTTCCTCTCTGAAACCCTCTATTGAGATGAACGAGGGATGTCTACACACTGTATACCAGGGGTATGCAACATGCAGCTTGCAGGCTGCACATGGTCCCCGCCACAACCAAAAAATAACCGTGTTAGTACTACAGAGCACTGAACAGGCCAAATTTAGCTTGTTCTGAAGATAACTTTGACCCGTATAGCACTACAGAGTGCTATACAGGTCAAATTTAGCTTCAAAACAAGCTAAATTTGACCCATCTGTTGTTAGGCCACATGAGCCCAGCGTATGAACATCTGGAAAAGAGAGACATTGATGGGGCAAAGATATGTGGATATTTGGCAAGTATATGGATCTTTGCCAGTCTTCTTGGTAACTAGAAGGGGATAATTCGCTGGGCAGCTCACTCACACAAGTCCTTTTGAAATGAATGGTAGGGGGCCCGGTGAACGGTCCAGGTGGTTCCTGATGCTATAGAATTACTGGAACAAAGCAGATACAGATAAGATAAGTAAGGAGTCCCATGTAAGAGCGAAGTGTACATAGAGTTTAACACAAAAACACATGGGAATTCTTAGGATCATAGGATCATAGAGTTGGAAGGGGCCTACAAGACCATTGAGTCCAACCCTCTGCTCAATGCAGGAAACTAGAGGAGGGGTCTCCCGTCCATGTTGCATGTTACAAGACCACCAACAATTTGTTGCAACTCCCATGCATATCAGCAGAGCTTGCCCTAATTAACCTCCAAGTACGTAGATTGTGCCCTAGATCAATGGAAGGAACTGTGGTGGTGGTTGTTTTTGTTTGTTTCTTTTTGTTATATCCCTTATTCATGTCAACCCTTTTTTTAAAAATTCACAGAGGGACTTGAAGAGGGGCAGGTTAAAGATGAGGGCATTTCCTTTCCCCCCTTTTTCTCCACCCCACGCCCATGCTTCCTAGCCCTGATCCAACTAAAGAGAATCATGTGCATCATTGTCTGGATCATAAATCTGCTGAGATAAATCAGGAGCACATTCAAATCAGAGTGAGTGAGGATACTGTCTGTCCACACTACTGCGTTGCTTTCAGTGTAATGCACATTTGTATGTACATTTGGATTCATAGCTGACTTCTGCCTAGTTCTTGAAGCAGAACATGATAATGTGCCTGGAATCTGACTTCCACCCATAGAGTTACTGCTCAACTTGAGAGAGGATTAGGTACCTTAGACTAATCTTGGCTCAGTGGTAGAGCACCTGCTTTGCATGCAGAAGTTCCCTGGCACCTCCCATTAAAAGGATCAGGTGATAGGAAAGACTTCTGCATGAGACCTTGTAGAGCAATTGCCAATCAGAGTAGCCAGTACTGGGCTAGATGGACCAATTGTCTCACTCAGTATAAGGCGGTGTTATATGTTGTTCATATGTTTCCATGACAGTGCCTCCAAAGTGACCTCACTATTCTAAAATAAATGCTACCGTTGTCTTTTCACCAGTTTATTTATTTCGGTGACAAATATGTCAGATTTTAATTTAATTTAATTTTAAACAATAGTTTTGGAGTTCAGTTCTAGAGAATGACATGTCTGGGCGTAGCGATTTCACGAATTCTCTGAACTGGTTTATCCATCCCTAATTAAACATATGTACAAGACAGATTGCACAGGAGATAATTTAAACGTCTCTGACAATTATGTAATTTTTAATCCTTTGTATTGAAATATGATTGGATTCATCTTAACAGTCAGCTTCATCTCAGGCTTGTTGCTTGCCTGCTTCACATCAACAGCACAGGTTATTTTAATATCTGATCAGCTCAATCGCTTCAGGTCATCGCACTGCGAAACTGCCTTTCAATGTGATACTCACTCAGCAGGTTGGCTTAACATCTCTTGTCCTTGCTGTTACGTTTGTTTGACATATGAGAGAAGCACCATTCATTTTTGGAATGTTTCTGGTGTGATCGGGGCACAGTACACTAACAGTGTACAAGGGGGAAAAACAAGTGTTAACTGTATAAAGCAGCAGTAATATATTTCATGCATCTATAGAACAGCTGATAAGCAAGACTGGATCGACCATGAGTCAGCAACTGAAAGCCTTTGGGCCAACAGGCCTGTGGCTTATGCTGGTTCAGCTTGTCTGAGCGTGGAAAGCTAAGTAGGGTCAGGCCTGGTTATTACTTGGATGGGAGACCCCTCCTCTAGTTTCCTGCATTGAGCAGGGGGTTGGACTCGATGGCCTTGTAGGCTCCTTCCAACTCTATAATCTATGAAACCTTGCAAGCTTGGCCCACTGAAGAGTATCACCTAATTGCCCAGTCACCAACCCAAAATATGTGGAGCGAGTGGCATGTGCGGTGACAGCTGTTAATTATACAAATGAAAACCTATGTGGACAAACTCATGTTGTTAGCATAGCTCCCATTGTAGGACAACCTCCTAGCATCTATACCTTGGCTACTGTTGAGATTTCTTGTCATTTAAAACTCTTACCTCTGTTGACCTTTCTGTAAATAACAGCTGAAAGGGGCAGGAAGAAAAGGATGTAGACCACACACTCATGCCAGATCTCACTGGTATTGTTTTATCCCCCCCCCCTCCAAACATAATTATATGGTTTAAAAGAAAATGTCTTGAGCAATTCTAGCTTTTCAAGTACACTCAAGTCCTCCTAGGGTTTAAAAGCTGTGCTATAGTGCCCCCCAAAGGAATAGTTTATTGCTACAGCTGTCATCTCAGACAAAAGAAGGGGGGGACGGGGACGTATTCCCAAGAATAATAGATCAATGTGCCAGAGAACAGTTTATTTACGGGGGGGGGGGGGAGAGAAAGAGGAGTGAAAGGCAAGACTTTCAGTAGTTATGAAAAGTGAGAGAGGAACAGTAATAAACATATACATACATACCTACATCATACACACACACACACACACACACACACACAAGTTCAGTAGAAGAGACAGCAGAAATGAATAATCTGGAATCAAATTGGGGGCATCATTACATATTCCTCTAGTACAGCCTCCCCCAACCTGGCTGGGGATAATGGGAATTGTAATCCAACACAACTAGACGGTGCCATTGTGGGAAAGGCTGCCATAGGGGAAGCGATAAAAGGGATTTCAATATCGGGGGGGGGGGGTTAGCAAAGGTCCAAGGTCCCACTCAATCAAGGCTAAACAACATAAAGAAGAATATATTCCTCTAAAACAGGGATACAGATACCTCTTTCACCTCAAGGGCTGAATTCCATTTCAGGGAAGCTTTTGGGGGCTGCATTCCAGTGGAGGGCAGGGCCGAAAACACCAGTGTGTTTTAGCTTAAATCTCAGTAATGTAAGGTTATGCACCCTTGCTCTAAAATCAAATTTAAAAGATTGCTTTCTTTTAAGCCCAGGGGCCCACCAAGCCTCTCCTCTCCCAAGGTGTGTGTGTGTGTGTGTGTCTTGTTTATACCTCAGACTGATTTTGGAGCTGTGAACAGGCCTCCAAAGGCCCAGCACAGTCGCAATGACAACCCCCCCCCCCCATCTCAGAGCACCCAGCTAAAGAGTGGCTTGCAAAGCAGACATGATCCCTTCATTTTGCACGCAGGGCCGGTGCTACCATTAGGCCAACTAGGCGGCTGCCTAGGGCGCCGGGCTAAAGGGGGCGCCAGGAGCATAGGGCTGGAGGGAGGGAGGGCTCAAGTGGGAAGAGGGGGGCACTAAATATCTGATCTTGCCTAGGGCACCAAACTGCCTTGCACCGGCCCTGTTTGCACGCTGCTCTGAAGTTAAAGGCAGAGATTCCCTGCTGAAAAAATCCCAGTTCTTCTGCCGAGCACCCAAGGGGCTTGCAAAGCAGCAAGGGATCCCGGAATCTGACGACAAACAACAGGAGAAGGCCAGAGCTTTCATGCCCACCTTGTGAGTGCAGAGTCATCTGGTTGCTCATTGTTGGAAACAGATGGCTGTATCCAAGACCAGTGTGTATGGAGAAAATGGCTTCCACCTTTCTTTCCCAACTAGGGTGGCCACTTATACGCATTGCTAAAAAAAAAAAAAAAAGAGGGCACCAATTTGCATAAAAATTGCCTATCCTATTTTATAGAGATGCAAATTTAGAAATAATGACTCTAATTTAAATAGAAATTTAATACACCTCACCATAGCAGGGGGTTGGACTCGATGGCCTTATAGGCCCCTTCCAACTCTGAGATTCTGTACCATAGTGGGCACAACTGCGACCAGGTGACCTGTATGCCAGCCCAGTCTGCTGTCCAGGTGCTAATTGTAGATGGGCAGCTTCAAGGCTGCTCTTCCTTCTTAGGGTTCATCATTTTTAAATCATACTTAAGACTGGACAGCCTTTCAAACAGAGGAAGCCTTCAAGTAAATGACTGACCTCTGGAAAGTAGGACACATGACCACCCTATAATCCTGCCCCCAGACCATACATCTTCCAGACCAGCCTCTAACAAGCCCTAACCACTTGCCACTTAGAAGAACGCAATGTTTTCTTCTTGGAAATAGGCGAAATGTGTCATTCAAAAGTTGAAAGTGAACTCACTTCCTTTAGACTGCAGTCCTCATTGAAAGGTGATCAGCCACTCTTTTTGTTTAACACTCCCCCCCCCTAAAATATTATGAACTTCTGAGCTCTGTATGCAACCAACTTTTAATGTGTATTGTAAACCTTTGTTCATAAGCACAAAACGCAACCTGAAAGCGAACCACGCAGGCCGATGAGAGCAAGAGAACGTACGTTTAATGGGCCATTCATTGTTCAGCCATATGTCTGTTGATGTGGAGACAAATGCTTGGTATTAAATAACATGCAGGGAAGTGCAGTGCAGGCTGAATGGGCCCACAGCTGTGCTCCATTTTAAGAGTGGCTTACAAGGCCCACCCACCCCTTAAGGGGGTGGGGCAAGATGGGTCTTGCAACTCTTCCCTCTCCATTTTGAGCGATGGCTGAACAGCATACCTCCAAATACCAGATGCCAGGGAGAAAAACAAAGAGAAGGCGGCTTGCTTGGGAGATTCCCAGAAGTATTTGGCTGGCCATTACTGGGGAGAATGCTGGGCAATCTGATCTGATCCAGCAAGGCTCTTCTTACTGCTTCCATTCCTTGTCCCAAAGCTAACAAATATTTGTAATTTATTTATTTATTCATTCATAGCTGTGTTTGCTTCTTCCTCCATCCCCTCAGGGAAAGCCCTTCTGGTGGCAGTTGGGGGAGAGAGGGGCCACCACTGGGAGCTAGATGGCAGATCACCACGTTGTTTCTGCTTCTTCTACCATCTCCTCAGGGCCAAAGTCAGACTGATGCTACATTCGATCACTGAAATTGTTTCTATTGTTCACAGCCTACATTTACTGCATTTGCAGCCTCTAAAGCTCACAACACTCTGGATTGGGTTTATTTATTTATTTACATTTATGGATCGCCCATCTGGCTGGCAAATCGGGGTTAGCCTGATAAGCTCTATTCAGGTGTTATTTCTTCTATGCAATTAGCCCTGAACCTGCAAACTTTCCAGCTCACAGGGAGAGCCCATGTGTGTTCTCTCTCAGGCCACCAGAGGGGGCAATAATGTCTACTCCACACTTTCCTAAAGGCGGAATGATGTTCTTGTTACAAAGACAAGATGGTGTCCGCCTGTTTGTGGGAGACCAGCAATATAACCCCAATGTATGGGCAGCGCAGGAGCAGAGGCCAGCAGAGGATGCAATGATGGGAGCAGGGGGCAACATATGCAGCTCCACTCTCTCGCCACAAATGTTAATTTGAGCAGAGGATCAGGCAAGAAATATTTTGGGCTGCTTCTTTATCAAAACTAGGCCCAGGGGAAACTCCCAAGGCATTACACAAATTTCCACTGCCAGTATATCACTCTAGGCACCTGTGTTGCAGGATGGCCAGTCATGCCTTAAAAACCAACCTAATTGAGACCCAATATTGGCTACCATTCTGTACTCCTAGATAATGCTCTACCACTGCACAATGCTATGGCTCCCTATTAAGACTGTCGGGGTTTGTGGGTTATGGGCTATCGAGAGACCTCAACTTCCCATTTAACACAGGCTACGTTCTGGAAGCTGCTTGTAAAACAGAACCACCACCAGTGCAGAAGCAAAGCCCTGAATCAATGGCAACAGCCCTTGCAGGTTTCAGGTCTTCCGGGAGGGATCAGGGCAGAGGCTCTGGAGGGGAGCACAAGAGGAATCAGGTAAGCAGAGAACACAGAGTAACTAGCCCCTGAACAGTAGCGCTGCACCAAGACTTCTATATTTATTACTAGCTTTTGCCCGCAGCTTCGCTCACATGTTGAAGAGTGACCGTGCCAAGTTTGAACGGGTCGTCATTTTCCTATAGGCACTATTTGTTCGAAAGTCCTTAAGGTCGCTGACCGCTGTTTTGAATTGCTCCATAGGAAAGGTCCCCGGGGACTACATAATGGATTCCTAGCTCCCCGGGACTGCACAATGAAATCCCAGCTCCCCCGGGACTGCACAGTGAAATCCCTGTCCCTCCCCCGGGACTGCACAGTGAAATCCCTGCTCCCCTCCACCCCCCAGGACTGCACAATGAACTCCCTGCTTTTGACACAGGAGTGACACCATTGGCTCTCATCTATTTTAGGCCGTACAGGTGCAGTGAGGGTTTTTCGGAGATTTGAACCCACCAGTCTTTGTCCTTGGGTGATGAAGAGTATGCGTGCCAAGTTTGGGGCGGATCCATCAAAACGTGATGGAGCCTATGCGATGACGCCCCGCACACAGCAATCATTCAGTCAGGCAGTTATTTAAAAAGTTTCCCTCCCTTTTTTTTTCACCCCCCAGAGAACATTCTAAACGGCCGAGGGGAGATTTACATACCCAGCCCTATTGGCCCCTGTAGGAATTCATACAAACATTCTAAGTGTCGTATGGGCTATTTGCATAACTGCTCCTATTGGCTCCTGCAGCAATTCTGAGGTGAGGCCGATTTGCATAACTACTGCCCTGTTGTTTTGCCCATAGGAGGTATGAGAGTGGGGCGATTTTGCCCCCTTTTTTCACCCTTGGGGACAGAATTTCTAAAAATCCTTCTTTAGTGGGGCTCTACATCATAAAAGCAATGTTCCTTCAAAATTTCACATTCCTAGATTAAACAGTTTGAGCTGGGCATTTATAAGTCAGTCAGTCAGGACACTTTTTAATATATATAAACTTCTATTAGGACCTGTATCAGCAGGGTGGGGGCAAAAAAAAATCCCCTAGGGGGAAATCCCAAAACAGCCCAATGAGGATGGAGTAGACTTGTGGCCACATAATGCTGGCCAACAGAGGGAGGGGGAATGGAATTGAGTATTCGGGGAACGGACATGGCGGCTTGCCTGAAAAGCAATTTTCACTGTAACATTTTCATGCAGGCTTCACTTGTACATCTAAAAAACCCCATTATTTTGAACAGGTATTTGGCAATGTGTCAGGCATATACACACCTCAAAGTGCCAGGACATGTTGCTACTCACTGTGACACTGTCAAAGGTGAGTTTGTCACTGCATTATACCTAAAATGGGCTGTAGATTCCTTAATACGACTCATTACACCAAGAGTAATTTATTCTGTTGCCCTAACACCCAATTATACAAGGTAATACACTCCCATACAAATGCTGAAGAGAGCATTTGCAGCATGGATGAGGGAAACTCAACAAGTCATGAGATAGAGGACCAAGCATGCCAGACGGCTGCTCACACATTTTCCATGACAAGGGGCTTGCCCACACTGGTGTTTGGCCTGTGACTAAATAGCACCTACACAAAAGATAGGAAACTGAGGTGGCAATTCTGGACTGCACCACTTAAAACTGCAGGTGGGGGAGCATTTCTGCTAATGACTTTTAAGGGGCGGCAGGGGTCTTACTAACTTCAACAGCTTGATGCCATTGTATCAAGTGTATTGAGCACTCATTGAGTGGAAGGGCGATCCAAAAATAGTCTAAATGAAGTTTTGTTTTTTTTTAAAAAAGGAACACTTAAAACTACTGTAGCGCTAGCTTATGCCACCAACCTTTATGTGACCATGAGAGATGGGCAGTAGTTAGATCGAAAGTTCTCCAGTGGACCGCAAAACTGTCCAGTTGACATTGTAGGTCTGTGTTAGAATATGTTATGCCTTTACTGAAAATTTTGAGTATGCACTCTTGCTTTGTAAATTTAACAGTGGGATTTGAGGGTTTTTTTAAAGTGTAGATGTTGAAATCAGCTCAACCCTGTGTATACAGCTGCATGGAGAAAAAGCTGGTGTGAACAAGGCTATACATCAGAGGTGGGCAACTTTTGGCCTTCCAGATGCTTGGCCTTCAATTCTCATCCTCCTATTGGCTCAGGCTGGTCAGGGCCAATAGGGAGTTGCAGTCCAACAACTTATGGAGTTGCCCACCCGTGCCCTATGTTGTGTGTGTAGTAGTACCCAAGTGTAAAATCTGCCACTCTCTCCACATTCTTGGTTTGACAACTGGAGAATCAATATCTCCTCAATTTAGATAAGGAGCTGATCCTTACCTTAAAAGACCTTAAACTGTGGAAAGCCAACCCAAACACCCACACACACACCACCACCTGCATAATCTCTGCCTAGGGCAGAGGCAGTTCAGTTCCGAGCAGTCATTTGCATCAACCTACATTTGCATTCATCTCATTGGGACACATCTGCATACACCCCAGTGGTTCCCCCCAGCAGTCTCAAAGAGCTGCCAAACACCCTCAAGCACCTGAGTGGCACCAGGATCCCACAGCAGTCTCAAAGAGCTGCCAAGTACCCTCAAGCACTCGAGGGGCGCCAGGATCCTGCGAGGAAAAGCCAGTTCAGCCTGTCAGCTGCAGGGGAGGGGGGAGCGAAGAGAGGGGGTAAAAAGGGTCACTGAAGCCCCAATAGGTTGTTGGAAGCAAGGTGCAGGACTACATGGAACTGGTTCGTGACTCCGGTCAGGACAGAACCTTGCAATCCCAAGCAGGACGCTCGGTAACCGGCTGTAAGTTAGAGCAACTTATGGCGAGACTCTTTCTAGGAAACTTAGGTTCTCTGAGGTCAATACTGTCCATGTCTTTTCTGCAAGCCTCCTTTAGGCTGAATGTGTATTGGAACTGCACGCTCCATTAAGTTGTAGACTGTTCTTGTTTACGTGAAGTTCTTATCTGAATGCTTTGCTACGCTCAATTAAAGGTGTTATAAGCAACTCTGACTGACTGCCGTAAGCTTTCCCTCGGTTGCCTTCAGTTCAACCGGGGACCGCTTAAGGAGAGTTTTTCAGTGCCGGTTAACTCGTTAACTCCCGAACTCATGCAAAAGGACCGGCGGTGGTCCTTCACATAAACAAATTAGTATCTTTAAGCAATGGTATAAAAAAAAAAAAAACTATTCAGAACCACAACACAGAAAATCACACTAAGCGAAATAAGCACCCCTTTGTGAGTAAAAATAACACAAAAACCCTTACAATTAGATGTTACTTTTAATAGGGAGGGGGGATGTGCATAATCTTTAGGGATCCAATAACTTGATTGTTCATCTATTTTCCCATGTTCTGAACATCTCTTCAAGAGCAAAATATTTTCACAATGCTTTTAAACAGAGGAGAAGGCAAGTTACTGGAACATTACAGTCCTTTTTAAAGCAATACAAATGACAATAGCCTTTAGAGTCCCAGAGATTGAAACTATAAGATTACAAGCATTTAAGACACCTAGTTTTGAAATACTTGCAGCTGTATTCATCAGATCAGTTTCACTTTAAACAAAATATAGGTAGGATGGAATCTCATTTCTTCATAAATACTTTCACTAGGATGGAGAGAGTTTACATTTTCTTCATTGGCAATAAAAAAAAGTGCTCAGTTCACAAAAAGGGATACATCAAACCCAAAACATGCAATGGTGGTGGTGGTTTTTAAGAAAAGCTTCACTGTAACCCAACATTGAAGTAAGCAGTAATTAGGTTATCTTGTATTATTTACCAAAAAGGAAAGTATAATTTTGCCTGTGTGTATATAGCCTCTCCATTCATTATGAAAGGAAGAAAGGGGTAGGGATAGGAAAAGATCTCTTAAGCAGCAAAAAAAAAAAAAAAAAAACCCACCACCTACATTTTTGGCATGTTTTACAGTTGCTCAAATATATTTTCTCTTAAATTTATGAAGCCGTTATCCAGTGTTACCATAAAATACAGACTGTCCATTCTAGGTAGCCATTGCTATCTCCAAGACCAATGTTAATTAAAAAGAAACAAAAGCAGGGCACCACACTAATTTTGGGATCTAGTACACTAAAAGAGTGAAAACCTGGGGGCAGGGGGGCATAAACTTAGTTTATAGAAGGAACTAAATATCTGCACAAAAAAAAGCTGATTTTTGGTTGTATAGTATGTTACACTTTGATCTGCTGCATCTGTTGATTTAGAACAGATGTGCTTGTCTTTCCTTGTATCCTTTCTATATTTTCCTCTCCCTCCCCTCCCGCCAACCTTACACCGTATCATGGATATGAGCCCAAGTATCCCAGACAATCCAGTGAATAGCTAGTGTAATGCACTGGTGTGATGTGTGAGATTTTTAAAAAAGTCTCTCCCTTTCAATCTTCATCAAAGTTCTGTTGTAGAAGGAAGTTGGCTGCCAAGTTTTCATTCTTCTCACATGCAAAATATGCTTGTATGACAAGTCCTTCAGGGAATCCTAGTGCCTTTAACTATAGGAAGAAAAAGACTATTAGAACTCACAGTTCAAGCACAAACCTCCTCATTACAATAAATTCTGAGTCCCAATATTTTTGATGCTGCAATAAGTTAGCAACATCAGTACCCACCCTGACACATTACACAGCTGCATCAGATATAGATTTAGTCATAACAGGATCTTGACACTTAGGAAAAATCAGATTGCTGTAATAATGAGAATGAAACACACAGAGACTCAATTTAAAACCCTATGCAAGATCGCTGTTCTGAAATACTGTTAAAATCTGTTTGAAAATTTAAAGAACACAGATAAAGTTTCAACTACATTTTCCAGCTTATAAACCCTGAGTATGTAAGCAAATATTGAAGACATTAGTCTAGCACAAACAACCATGGTTTTGCAGTCTTGACCTTGGTGAAACTGTATTAACTTGCTGAGCTAAGCCCCATTTCTGCAGGGCACATGTAAAGAGAGAGTGACAGCTGTTGTAACTTTGCAAGCATGAGGAGAAGTTGACTCAAACATTACATCTGAAGTGAGAAACCACAGTTAATGCAAATCATGGCTTGCAAACCCAGTTCAAATCAGTTTCAATTCCTAGTCTGAGGCTAATCCTTAACCATGATTTAGGTATTTGGACAAAAGTTTAACCATGGTTAAGGAAGACAAATCCTGTGTAAGGTATGATTATGGCCTGAGAGAATGTACACAACATGCTTTGACAACTTAAAGCATTATATAAATGTTAAAGATTAAAGCCTGGTCTCGAGTCATATAGGACTTTATAGGTCAGATCATACCAGCACTTTGAATTCTGCCCAGAAACAGACCAGTAGCCAGTGAAGCTGTTGTAACAAGCAAGTAGCGTGCTCCCTGTGATCAGACTCAGTCAACAGTCTGGCTGCAGCATTCTGGACCAACTGAAGTTTCTGAACAGTTTTTGAAGGCAGTAGTCCAAACAGGATGTAACTAAGCCATGTGTGACCATGGCCAGATCAGAGAGACCTCTGTTGGAACGGGTGCAGTTGGTGCACAAGCCCCAGCTGCGAACACACACTCCTGGCCACTGCAGAGTCCAGGAGGACGTCCAAGCTGCGAACCTGAATCTTCAAGGGAGTATAACCCCATCCAGCACACGTTAAATCCCTATTCCCTGATCTGCCTTTGACTAACTAGTAGCACTTCTGTCTTGTCTGGATTAAGCTTCAGTTTGTTTGCCCTCATCCAGCCCATTACTGACATAAGACATCAATTTAGAACTCAAACAGCTGACTTGGATGGAAAGGAGAGATAGAATTGGGTGTCCTCAACATACCGGTGGCACTGAAACCCAAAACTCCACAGGCAATCTCTCCCATGGATTCATGTATATTTTAAATAGCATGGAGCCTTGAGGGACACCACAGGCCAACGGCCATGGTGTCGAACAGGAATCCCCCAGCCCCACCTTCTGAGACCACCCCTCCAAGATGGACCAGAGCCACCGTATAACAGCGCCTCCCAGCCTCATCTCAGACACAGACCCTAGAAGGATAACATGGTTGATGGTATCAAAAGCCACCAAGAGATCCAGCAGAACCAACAACAAACACTCCCCTGTTCAGTTCCTGGTCTAAACTGTCCACCAAGGTGATCAAAGCAGTCTGTTCCATAACTGGCCTGAAGCTAGATTTAAATAGATCTAGATGGCATAGAATATTAGAGACTGGCTGAAAATTATCCAATGCAGGGAGGGTTATTTTTAACTAAGGTCTTACTACTGCCTCTTTTAGGCAAGACAGAATCACACCTTGCCATAAAGAGGCATTTGCCACTACCCTTACCCACTCAGTCAGTCCCCCAATGGCTGCTTTTATCAATCAGGAAGGGCAAAGGTCCAGTACACAAGTGGTAGAGGCCTCACTTCTCCAAGGACCCTGTCCCCATCCTTGGACTGTACAAATTGAAAAGTATCCATAGTAACTGGACAAGCAAGGTCCAAAGTTACATCCACCAGACCTGTATCAACTATCATTCTCTTGTATGTATTGCTGTATGGACTAAGAAGTTTAATGTTCTTGTTTTATCGTTGCAAGGTTTGATTGCTTTAAACTGTTGTAAAGTGTGTTGATGCCTTTTTAGTAAATAAGGCAGTATGTACAGGCAGTCCCCAGGTTACGAACGAATTCCGTTCTTAAGAATGTCTTTAAGTTGAATTTGTATGTAAGTCGGAAAAGCATAGTGTTCTATACATTAAAATTGGCATTTACGCAAATTGCGTAGTATTCTTCACTATGTACTCTATGTAAACGACATAGCACCGAGGAACCCAGAAGTCCATTCTTAAGTATGGGTTGTCTGTAAGTCAGACATTCTTAACTCAGGGACTGCCTGTATATAAATGTTGATAATAAATAACCGTAACTGAAAAAGTGCTAATATCATTATGCTTTCACTTTAACACTATTTTGTGAAAGCAGAGAAAGAGCAAATTAAGGACTTGGGAAATAAAAGAGCATGATCATGTGGCCTGTATTGATTACTAGTACAGACCTGACACCACAGACAAGCAAACTGGGACACACTGCAAGGAAAGT
Organism: Shinisaurus crocodilurus; assembly: GCA_021292165.1. Taxonomy (NCBI): domain Eukaryota; kingdom Metazoa; phylum Chordata; class Lepidosauria; order Squamata; family Shinisauridae; genus Shinisaurus; species Shinisaurus crocodilurus. Next base: position 107,579,628 of record CM037877.1, read on the forward strand.
ACTTGTTTCTTACTATCAGCCAGGCCCTCACCCCACTGTGCTGCCAGCTTTGGGTTGGCCTATCGCACCTATTAGGAGAAGCTAGCATAGCCAGCAAAAGGAGGAAACCTACCCAAGCCTGACGGAGAACACAAACCAGCTGTGCTCGACTCCGGGGAAGGCCTTTATCTGCCAGGCCAGAAGCAGGGCACTGCTGCTACCAAAGAGGGCTGCCCGTTTGGGGGGGGGGGGCACAAGGGCAAGGGCCACCCCCCAACACCTTCACCAATTAGTCCTTGGTCAGGGATTAGTTTCCCTTCTTAGGCCCAGAGTATGTGCCGGGGGGGGGGGAGGGTATTGGGTCAAGTGGGGGGACCTGTGGGGGACCCAATTAGTGTAGTGATGGGTACAGGGAGATATGGCATTGGGAGGAGGGTGAGCCCGGTAAGGGGAACACAGCCCAGCCAGTTAACAGTGGTAACATGTTCCAGTCCTCCTCACACTCGCAGGTTTGGTGGCTGCCCTATCAGCTTGCCCTTGGGTCTCCGGATGCTGCTTTTAAATGCTAGATCGGTGCAGAGTAAGACCTCCCTTATTCATGATTTAATAGTGGATGAGTCGGCAAATCTGGCATGCATAACTGAGACCTGAGTAGATGAACAGGGAGGAGTTAGTCTCTCCCAGTTGTGCCCACCATGGTACTTCGTTCAGCATCAGAGTAGAGTTGAGGGCCAGGGAGGGGGTGTTGCTGTGGTCTATAAGGATTCTCTCTCCCCCTCCAGGCTCCCTGTCAGTCTGACTCCTAGCCGGAAGTGTTCGCATATTGTGTTGGGCCAACAAGACACATTGGGGATTCTGCTGGTATACCCCACCACCCAGCAGTCTCCCTATCTGAGCTAACTGAGGTGGTCTCAGATGTGATGGCGAGATCCCCCAGCCTGTTGGTTTTGCCAAAGGCACCTTGTCTTAGAAGTTCAGGACTTTATGGCCTCCATGACAACCATGGGACTTTCCCAACATGTCAATGGCCCAACACATGTAGCAGGGCACACTCTTGACCTGTTTTTCTCAGCCAGGCATGGGGATGGTTATTTGAAGATAGGGGACTTTGATTCAGTCCCTTTGTCATGGTCAGATCATTGCTGTTGAGGTTTAGACTGACGTTGAGGTGGCTTTTCCTTTCTGCAAGGGTACAGGATCTACTAAGATGGTTCATCCCCGGAGGCTAATGGGTCCAGATGGTTTCCAGAGGGCTCTAGGGCTTTTTCCGGCTGATATGGCTGGCACTCCGGTCAAAACCCTGGTCAATCTGTGGAACACAGAAATGACCCGGGTGGTTGCCACAATTGCTCGTGAGCACCCTCTCTGTAGTAGAGCTCATACAGCTCCGTAGTATATCCGGAACTGAGAGTGATGAAACAAAATAGGAGACTGCCTAAACGCAGACGGAGAAAAACTCTTAGTGGATGCAATCGAACTCTGGTATGTGCCAATAGTCAGGTATACTTAGGGGCAGTGAGGGCAGCAAAGAAACAACATCTTGATGCCTTTATTCAATCCTCTATTTGCCACCCAGCGGAGCTTTTTAGGGTTGTCTGGGGCCTATTACATGCTGTCCCTAAGGATATTGTAGACCCATCCAGGGCCCACTGTAACGTATTTGCTAGGCACTTCTAGGATAAAATCTCTTGCTGAGACTTAAACTGCAGTGTTACAGCAGTTGAATCGGGTGAGGTACCCAGAGCTCAGCCTGGTCCGGTTTTCTTGGATGAGTTTCAGATGGTACAGCTCAAGGATGCTGATCAGTCTTATCCCCCATGCTATTCAACATATACATGAAACCACTGAGTGGGGTCATGCAAAGTTTTGGAGTGTGTTGCCATCAGTATGCTGATGACACACAGCTCTATTTCTCCTTTTCATCTTCAGCAGGTGAGACTAAGCCAGTGCCTGGCTGCAACAATGGACTGGATGAGGGCTAACAAACTGAAGCCCAATCCAGGTAAGATTAACATGCTGTTAGTGGGTGGTTCTTCTGACCAGAAGGAGGGTGTTCAACTTGTTCTGGATGGGGTTGCATGCCCCCTGAAGAAGCAGGTTTGTAGCTTGGGGTCCTCCTGGAGCCACCTTTGTCACTTGAGGCTCAGGTGGCCTCAGTGGCACACATTGTCTTCTACCAGCTTCAGCAGGTGGTCTAACTATGCTCCCACCTGGACAGGGATAGCCTGGTTTTGGTAAACTATGTGCTAGTAACCTCCAAGTTAGATTATTGCAATGCACTGTACATGGGGCTACCCTTGGAAGACTGTTGAGAAGCTGCAGCTTGTGCAAACTGTGGCAGCCAGACTAAAAACTGGGACCAGAAGGTCTGAACATTTAACACCAATTTTGGCCCGCTTGCATTGGCTGCCTGCACACTTTTGAGCCCGATTCAAGGTGGTTTTAACCTATAAAGCCTTACCTTGGGACCACAAGCGCCTCTCCCAACCTGAATCTACCCGGACATTGCGATCAACATCTGAGGGCTTCCTCCGAGTGCTACCTCCAAGGGAGGCTCAGAGGGTGGCAACAAGGGAGGGGGCCTTATTAGTGGTGACCCCCCGATTGCAGGTTAAAACTGCCCTCTTCTCCCAGACATGTAAGGATATTTAATGGTATGGTGGGGCATTTGTGTCAACTGTTTTTAACAAGTCTAGTTTCTACTAAAATTGTTTTAGCTGTTAAATTGTTTTTAAATTTTGTATACCAGAAGAAATTTATGCTGTTTTTTATTGTATTTGGGTTCGCGTTCTTATGAATTGTTATGAACTCCCCAAAGAGCGCCGGCTATTGGGCCATATAGAAATGAAATTCATCATCATCATCATCTGCACCAAAATGCTGCAGTGTAGGGAGTATCATGTTCAGTCTTCAAGCCAGCTAGCCAGCCAGCCATACCCTCTCCAGGATTCCCCGCAGCAGTCAGCCAGCATTGTGGACACTGAATACGCAGTCCTAATGCTGGCTCCAGGCTTTTGAGGGCTCTTGGGTCTACTTCTCACCACCATGGTCACCAGCTGCTATTGCTCCTCATTCTCTTTTGCATCATTGCTGCCACTTGCCTGCTTGACAGGTAGAGATCCAATGAGCAAGTAGGCCACAACATCTACTGCTCTTCCTTCTCACCACTACATCTGGGCCAGAGAGAGGCAGGTGAATAAGCAGGTTGCCCTGATCAGTCGTCACTGAGCTGTTTTGCAGTTTCCCCTCACTTAGCATTTTTCTCATTTTTTTGTACTGCAAACCTTAGAAACCTGCTGATAACTCCCTCTTGTGCATGGATGGTGCCATTTTGGTAAAGATCTATATACTTCTGAACTTCGGAAATAGAGGAATAACAAAAGGGGATGGGTAGTTATTCTCTACTTCAAAAATACTCAACTTACCCTTTCTATAGCTTCTTTTTCCTGAGGTGTTACTTGAATATAGTTCATGTGACGGCTTCCAGCCTCAGCTACTCCACCGCCACCGCCGCTGCCGCCGCCGCCACCACCACTGCCACCTCCCCCTTGACCAGATTCCTGAACAGGCTCATTTAACATCTGAATAAAATGTTCTTGATGTTGGCTTATTTGCTGTGGTGCATGGGAGGACAAAAGCAAACAATACACTGAAATAAAGCATATTCATTCCTACAGACAGCCTTAAAAACAATTGTTTGTTAGTACTATAAATACTAGGATATAATGTAGATAGGGAAAAATAAGAGTGATAACTAGGAGTGCCCTACAATGCTTTATTTATACAGTAATACCTTGGATTGCAAGTAACTTGGTCTGAGAGCGTTTTGCAAGACAAGCAAATTTTTAAATATATATTTTTTTTTAAATTGACTTGCAATACAAGCGACGTCTTGCAATACAAGTACTGTAGTATGGCTTAAATAAAAAATCTCTGTACAAATTTTTTTGGGGGGAATTTCGTTTTGATATACAAGTGTTTTGGATTACAAGCACGTTTCCGGAATGAATTATGCTCTCAATCCAAGGCATGACTGTAAATGGAAACGAAGTTCTAACTAGCTCCCCCCCACACACACACACCCTTTGTAAAAGCAGCCTGAAACTAAGTTTCCTGCATTGAGCAAGGGGTTGGACTCGATGGCCTTGTAGGCTCCTTCCAACTCTATGATCTATGAAATCTATGAAACCCAGGATGCTTTAAAAGTCACCTGCAGTAATTGAGGATTTTCCCGCCCTATTTGCTGTAGCAACGCAGGCAGAAGAGCTGGATTCTGTTGAATAATCTGTCTCATCTGCTGGAACTGAGGCTGGTTTCGTAAAAATTCAAGAGGATGTCCTGAAAGGAAAAAGGTCTGGTTTTTAATAGGTGCATTAAGGACTAGTAAATATTTTAAAACGGGAAAATATGGCTTGGGTGGAGGGGGGATAAATAACTGGGTTATTTGCTTGGGTGGAGGAAAGGGGGGAGAATTATATATCTTTAGCTCACAGTTACACCTTAGACTTTCCCCCCTCAAAATTACAAGTCATTTCAGAGACGAAGTAATTCCTCAATTTCTGGTGTGAAATGCATGACAAGAGCAAATTATTACTTGCTCACAAGAATGCTATGCTAAGCCTATCCACAAAGTCCAAAGTGCAACTTACTCTAAATTTCAGAATGTTAACCTTTCATTCTGATGCAAAAAGGTAACTGAAGAACATAATCTGTATATGTTAAGACATTTATATGTATTTGCACTTTAGAGGGCTGAAAGGGACCCACGTGATACATCAAACCTATGTCAAAGGCTTTTACTTGCACAGATTTTATTCATTTTTAAAATGCCTTTCTGCCCTATAAGCGTCTCCCCTAATTTAGGCATTTCTAGTATCTCTACTCATCGCACTTACAGTTTAGTAAACTGTGCTTTATGAGATGGGCTGAAAATAATCTTAGCCACAAAATCACAAACCCAAGTAAAACACAGCACGCACACCCCATAGGAATAGTAATTATTGTGGGGGGAAATGCGTGTTTCTTGTGAGGACGTCTCATTTTCAAGTGTGAACTAGAAAGTTTCAGCACATACAGGAACCTTACAAAGCAAAGATTTAATAGCTGAACTACTAGAGTAGAAATGAAAGCACTTGCTTTCTCAAAAATATTATTCAACTTTTATTATTCAATGCTGGAGACCATTTTTACTAGTGGAAAGGGGGATTTGTTAATCTGCCTGCCTAGAGCAGCTGTGTGATAGAACCTATTTCCAAGATAGACTGGTGTAGACTATCCGTTGGGAAACCTAGACTTGCTTCTCCCTTAGCTCTAAGAATTTGCCTGCAGAGTTCTCTGTAGCAGGAACTACCAAAAACAAAGAAAAGGACAAATGTGAAAGATCCAAGTCTTAAGGAAAAAGAGCAGCTATGGGAAGATATATGTTGTAAAACCACATTATCTGAGGAGTCAGATAGTGGTTCTACAGATCTGCAGACACACCTTTTGAAACATGGCTACCTTACCTCCTGTAGAACTAGTTGTAGTTGTTGTAGTAGTAGTAGTAGTTGCTGCCGCTGCTGCTACTGCGGAAGATGGAGAAGCACCAGTGCTGGCTGCTTGAGGGGGATCAGCCATACCTTGATTTTCCCTATCTCCAGGGATACCCTAGAATGAGTACAGTCATGTTAAAGGATTCAGGTTTAACTAGCCTTGAACATTTACTTAGCAGTACGCACTATGCAAAGTGCTGTTGTGAAATAACACTGGGTTCAATACAATGGTGCCACTGTGGGAGCAGAAGGGAAACTACTGGCAGAATGGATTTCCACTCCCCTCTATGCCCCCCCCCAATCTATTCCAGTTGGGAGGCCTTCCAGAGCATATTTCGGAGTCCAAAACATCTGGAGATCTACCTGCGATGACCACCACTCACCCTATACACAGGTGGGGTGTTGCCGCCTCATCTAGTGACCAAGGACACCTGTCTCCCCTCAGGATCTGCCCTGCCACCTAGGTGCCTCTCCCAGATAGCCAGTGCCTATCACCACACCGCTATTGGGATGCCTACCACTGCTGGGGCTTTTGTGCCACCCAGCCTAGTAAACTTAATAGATGTTGTCCTTTCCCACTTATTTATCCCACCTATTGTGGTGTTTTCCCCTTCAGGTATGTTGCCACCAAACCCCTAAGTAGCATGCGTCCCTTGGGGTTAACTAAAGCCTTATCTGTAAGTATAAATGGAAAACAGGCTGTTTACACACAAAAAACCCCAAGATTTATTTTGGGAACACAGGTAGGAAATCAGGGTCAGGCAACATAAGGGATTCAGGGATCAAATACAGGTTTCAGGCAATAACAGGTAAGTAAATATTTTCTGGATATAGCACTTTTCACTCTTCTAGCCGACTAATCTCTAAAACCTTCCCATCTCCTTACCTCCCGCCTCCCTCTTTCCAAGTCCAACCCCCACTCTCTGTCTAATTCCCTCTCTCTGCTTTTTTTTTTTTTTAATCCAGTCACTCCTTCCCAAGCCAATCACATGCAAGCTCCATCTGAACATTCCATTCACTGTCAATCATACACTCCAGGCACACTATATACAAACCTCAGTAGGTATTTCCCCTTTGAATAGAACCAAAATTGTCAGACCACTCAGTCTTAAACCACTAAAATCAGAATTCATTATCAGGGCTCTGAGACCAATACTAGATTACTAAATAGTAAAGGCATCTTGCTTTTAATCTAAGAAAAACTGTGGTCATAATATGAAGAACCGTGCAACTAATTCCATGCACGAAAGGAGGACTTGGGCTTGTACTCCTGAAACTACAGCTAGCATAGGATCTCTTATCCAAAGAAAAAAAGACATCCCACTAAGTATGAACACACTCTTGGGGAACTTAGTAAACTTAAAATAGCTCTTTGGATGCCAGCCCATATGTTCACACACACTGTAGACAACTGACACTTTCAAATTTTAAACACTCGTTTTTTCAAGGCAATATTTTCCACATTCTGTGCTAAAAAGCCTTTGCCATGTAGAAACAACCAATATGGAGCTTGGTTGTTGCAAGTGACTGCTTCAGCAACCTGTGTGGTTACTTCTTGCATGACTTGGAAGTATCACTTAGCCTTACCAGCATTTTCAGAAAAATACTCAAATACAAACCAAGGCCAAAATCATGAACTAGGAACACAAAGTCCAATCCATGCTGCATCAAAGGAGTTCAAGTAAATAACAGGAAGCAGTGATGCTATTGCACTGTGAAAAGTTAAAAATGATGTGTGCACAGAGAACTACACAGCCAAATTAATGTAGCAACACATGAAGTTGCTACATGTAAGCTAGCTAAGAGTGGGCTAGATGGAACAACTATCAGGTGGATCCACAATTGGCTACAGAATCGGACTCAAAGAGTGCTTATCAATGGTTCCTTCTCAAACTGGGGAGAGGTAACGAGCGGGGTACCACAGGGCTCGGTCCTGGGCCCGGTGCTCTTCAACATTTTTATTAATGACTTGGATGAGGAGGTACAGGGAATGCTTATCAAATTTGCAGATGACACAAAGTTGGGTGGAACAGCTAATACTCTGGAAGACAGAAACAAAATTCAAAGTGACCTCGATAGGCTGGAGCGCTGGGCCGAAAACAACAGAATGAAATTTAACAGGGATAAATGCCAAGTGCTGCACCTAGGGAGAGGAAACCAAATGCAGAGTTACAGAATGGGGGACACTTGGCTCAACAATACTACAAGTGAGAAGGATCTTGGAATTGTGGTAGATCACAAACTGAATATGAGCCAGCAATGCGATGTGGCTGCAAAGAAGGCAAATGCAATTTTGGGCTGTATTAATAGAAGTATAGCTTCCAAATCGCGGGAAGTGATAATTCCCCTTTACTCGGCACTGGTTAGGCCTCATCTTGAGTACTGTGTCCAGTTCTGGGCACCTCATTTTAACAAGGACATAGACAAACTGGAGAGGGTTCAGAGGAGGGCAACAAGGATGATAAAGGGACTGGAAACAAGGCCCTATGAGGAGAGACTGAAAGAACTGGGCATGTTTAGCCTTCAGAAGAGGAGACTGAGGGGAGATATGATCGCACTCTTCCAGTATTTGAAGGGATGTCACACAGAGGAGGGCAAAGATCTCTTCTCGTTCATCCCAGTTTGCAGGACACGGAATAATGGGCTCAAGTTACAGGAACCTAGATTCCACCTAAACATCAGGAAAAATTTCCTGACTGTCAGAGCAATAAGACAATGGAATCAACTACCTAGGGAGGTGGTGGGCTCTCCCAGTCTGGAGGCATTCAAGGTGCGGCTGGACAGACATCTGTCAGAGATGCTTTGACCTGGATTCCTGCATTGAGCAGGGGGTTGGACTCGATGGCCTTGTAGGCCCCTTCCAACTCTACTTTTCTATGATTCTATGATTCTATGAAATGTGGCTACTGCACCTAAATCAGAGGATTTCAGAGACCTGGGATAGCTGTCTCTCAGCCTTGTAAAATTACAAAAGGGCTAGAAAATGTGTACACAACAGTTGCGGAAGACTCAAATCAGAAGGGGCAGGCTGACCAGTGGGTCTGATTTCTGTAACACAGGCCAGATGTTTAGTTTTACTGATTGCAATTTTAAGAGGTGGTAATATATATTATTATTTATGCATTGCAAGTTGCCTAGGGAGGATCAACCCTGAAAGAGAACATACAAACACTGAAAAATAAATATTCATTTATGAAAGTCAGTGATTTGCATATTCTTTTTTTAATACCCCGTATATACTCAAGTATAAGTCGGCCCTAATATAAGTCGAGACACCTAATTTCACCCCCAAAAACTGGGAAAACTTATTGCCTCCAGTATAAGTCTAGGGTGGGAAATGTACGAGGGGAGACTCCCGCCGCCACCCCCAGCCGCCGCCGAAGCCCCGCCACTGCCAAAGCCCCCCCAGGACCCCCGCCACCCCCAGACACCCCACCACCCCCGTACCTGCACCTGCTGAAGCCCCGCCACTGCCAAAGCCCACCCAGAACCCCCGCCGCCACCCCCAGACACACCCCACCCCCGTACCTGCACCCACTGCCGCCGAAGCCCCGCCACTGCCAAAGCCCCCCCAGGACCCCCGCCGCCACCCCCAGACACCCCCCACCCCCGTACCTGCACCCGCTGCCGCCGCCGAAGCCCATCCCCAGACTAGCTATGCATACATTGAGGGCAGGTGCTTGACGCAAATGAACAGCTGTTGCTGCCTGCCAACCTAGCCATATTTCCTAACATGCAAGTGTGACATATTTAAACATCCTTTTTTTGTTGTTTATCCCCCTTCCCATCCTCCTCCCCAAATGACTTCCCTGCTGAGCTTGCAAGTGCACCAGAACCATGCCCCACCATCCTATTGCATTCTTAAAGGTCAAACCACACATTATATTTATACTGTCATATGCTGCTGCCCCTCTTGGAAGTGTGGGCCCCCAATCTGGATCAGGACCATCACACATGGGAAGGAGAGGTTTAAACCTTCCTGAGCCCTAGCCTCTTCTTTTCCTGGAATTCCCTCTCCCTGCATGGGGATTAAAGAGAGGAAAAAAAGCTTCAATTGGCACCACAGAGAGAGCTGATGGCTCCCTCAGCCTTTCTGTATACTTTGGGGTTCATTATCCTGTGTAGATCTACTTGAAAGTAAGTCACACTTAGTTCAATGTGACTTGCTTCTGGGTAAGTGTGCATAAGGATTGTGACCTGAGATAGATCTTACAGAGGTTCTATGGAAATCATTTGTTCATTTGCTTCCCTTTCACTGAACAATTTTATGGAGTGTTTTAAAGTCCATCACACAGGGCAATATCCCCCACTGCTGCCCATGCCTGGAGATCCGCTGTAACATTTTCTTGTAGGTCCCGCTTGTCACTTATATAAAAGGAGCATACCATGGCTGAGAGCAAGCTACTGAAATGCAGTCTGTCAGTAACTGTGTCAGAATAGAGACAGGCAACTGACTGACAGCAGAGACCTCCCCTTTGCAGAAGAGCTAGGTGGGTAGTGGGGGGGGGGGAGAGAGAGAGAGAGAGAGAGAGAGATCTTCTTAAAGGAGGTCAGTTAGAAAAAAACACTTTATAAAACAACTAGAAAAAAACCTAAGCGCTCTCTCTCTCTCTCTCTCACACACACACACACACACACACACACACACACACAGAGCAAGGAGGAGAGAGAAGTTCTCCCTAACCTTAATTAGTGAGAAAGGCAACCAACCCCGCCGGGGCTTCGGCGGCAGCAAGGCTTCTTCGGCGGCGGAAGTTGGCAGCAGTGGGGCTTCGGCGGCGGGAGCAGGTACGGTGACGGGGGGTGGCGGGGGAGTGTCTGGGGTGGCCTGGGGGTGTTTGGGGGTGGCATGAGGGTGTCTGGGGGGGCTGCAGCGCGGTGCGGCTGCGGCGGGGCTTCGGCGGCGGCGGGTGCAGGCAACGGGGCTTCGGTGGCGGGTGCAGGTAGGGTGGCGTGGGGGGTGTCTGGGGTGGCATGGTGGTGTCTGGGGGTAGCGTGGGGGTGTCTGGGGGGGCTTCGGCGCGGCTTCGGCGGGGGAGGGGCTTCGGCAGCAGCGGGCGCAGGTACGGGGGTGGGGTGTCTGGGGTGGCGTGGGGGTGTTTGGGGGTGGCGTGGGGGTGTCTGGGGGGCTTCGGCACGGCACAGCTTCGGCGGGGGAGGGGCTGCGGCGGCGGCGAGGCTCCAGCGGCAGGGAGGCTTTTCGGCGGCAACAGGGCTTCGGTGGCGGGTGCAGGTAGGGTGGCGTGGGGGTGTGTGTCTGGGGTGGCGTGGGGGTGTCTGGGGGTAGCGTTGGGGTGTTTGGGGGGGCTTCGGCGCGGCTTCGGCGGCAGCGGGTGCAGGTACAGGGTGGGGGTGGGGTGTCTGGGGGTGGCGGCAGGGGTCCTGGGGATGGAGGGGGGTGCCTGGCGGTGCCTTGCGGTGGCGGCGGGGGTCCTGGGGGGGGCGCTGACCCAAGTATAAGTCGAGGGGGCATTTTTCAGCACAAAAAATGTGCTGAAAAACTCGTCTTATACTTGAGTATATACGGTATGTTTTATTGAATTTTTTCCAATCATACAACTACTAATGAATAAAACAAACAATACAACATAAACTTAGCGCACACACACACCCCCACCTCTTGGGACCAAGTTATATTTCTCCCCCCAATATATGATATTATTCTATATTCCAAAAATGTAACAAATCTTGACAAGGTTAGTTCCCCTTCCCCTTCCTCAACACATAATCCAAAAATTTACCCCAAATGTTCACAAAAGCGTCTTTCTCCAATTGTCCTTTTTGACACTTAATATTACAAGTTAATTTATCATTTAGCGCGATATCCCATACCTCTTTATACCATTCAGTAATTGCAAAGACATGTTGAACTTTCCATTTCCTAGCTATCATTAATTTAGCTGCTGTTAACAAATTCACAATCAATTCTTTTGTATTTTTTAAACAAGCTAACTTTTCTGTTATTGTTAACAATGCTAATTTTGGGCAGACTTCTAATTCCATTCCAATTATTTCGTAAGTATTGCATATTCTTACTGAAGAATCAAGGCTCCATTTTATATCTTCTATGAAAACTGCTATATTCCTATTATGGTATAAAGTTAGGGTAGGAAACATGTGGCCCCCATTGCTCCCCAGTGCAGCCCCCCCCCACCCCCAAAGAAGTTTTTTTTAAAACAAGTTTCTTCATTTTTATGGGGGAAATGGCATCCGGAGCTAGACGTGACCCTCCTAGGACTCTGTAGCAGCCACAGAGTCTTTTAATATATATATATATATATATATATATTCAGGTTACCCAGCAGCCTGCAGCCTGGGGGGGGGAGGTCTGGGGGATGAAAAGAGCCCCAGGGCCTCCCAAAGGTACCCACCCATGGTGTAGAGTATTAACTTTAAATAAAGTTAATACTGCTACAAAAACAAATAGGCAACACTGTAGTTCAACCAGTAACTATTTCCCGGTAGTTCCAACTCTGACTCAAGAACAAAAGTGAAAGTACTTCACACAAAAATGAATTATAACATTTTACTGCCTGGGAATGACAGAAATGGACTCGAATGTAGGTGGTTAATTACCAAAGTAGTAATATTTCTGCTAAATTCAGCCAGTTCAGATAACTTAGAAATGATCTTTCATGTACGATTAAGGAATCTTGTCTAATTGTTTTATGAAATTAACAATATCCACATTGTTTCCAGTTCCAAACAGATCAACACACTACACATGTAGGAGGGAGCTTCATGCACCATTTTTGTAGACAGATAAGCAGTGCAGTGACTTGAGTGACTTTGTGAGCAGAGTCGTGCATTTCTAGTAGTAGAAACACATACTTCAAAATTACCTTTAAGGAAATAATGTATGAAGGGGCTCTTATTCTGGAACAGCTTTTTCCAATGTGGTACTCTCCAGCTGTACTGGACTACAATTCCCATCAGCCACAGTCAGCATGGAAAATCATCAGGAATGATGGGAGTTGTCATCCCAAATATCTGAAAGGCACCACACTGGCGAAGGCTCTTCTAAAATCCTACCATTCAGAAATCAAGCCACCTCTGAATATTTATTGAATGAACATAGAAATCATGAAGGCAGAAGTAAATACTGCCCCTTTTTAATTGCTTTATAAAAAGCAGTTTTTCAAATCTCATTTCCAAATATTTTGCAGCCCGTATGGTACTTTTTAAAAGAACAGCAAAGAGGAGAGATGTGATGCAGTTATTTGGATTTTGACTGGAAATGCCATTTGTCAGAAAAGTGAAAAAGAAAATAAACCAGCCCGTGCTCAGTTTCTTGCAGAAGGATCCTGAACCAAGGCTTAGTTCTTGTAATCTCAAAGTCTTGGGCGTCAGTTCTCTTAATGGCTGTGTCACATTCAAGGTTAATTCAATGGTAGATAACAGGACAGCACATTATGAAAATTAAGAGAATAATCTCACCATTAGAAGGTACTCCACCGCTCTGTCAGGATTGTTGAAGCTGGCTCTCAGGGCAGCAATTACTTGCTCTCTCTCATATCCCATTGACATGATCTCAGTCACCATATTTTCATAGGACTGGCCTGTCACTGGGAAGAACAGAGAAGCAAAGGTTGAGAAAAGATAAATGCAGATGGAGGCACTGGGGGTTGGGTTGGAGGTGACTGAACTTGGCATGTTCAGTCAAGGAAATGAATACACATCAGGCTTTGCATTAAAGAACTTTGTATTATAGCAGCCTGGATCCTGGTAAAATGGTAATGTTGCCTTCTATTTCAGGTTGCTAAGAGTATTTGCAACACTCAATGTATTAATTCAAACAATTCTCCCCTTTTACTCTCACCTTCTTTATTAGTGTCATATGAACATTACCTATAACAGTGATGGCGAACCTTTTTGAGCCCGAGTGCCCAAACTGCAACACAAAACCAACTTATTTATTTCAAAGTGCCAACACTGCAATTAAACCCGAATACCGAGGTTTTAGTTTTAGAAAAACAACTCATACAGTTGTCCGAACTAATTAACATCTTTTGTCTTAAAAGAAAAACACAATAGCAGAGCTTTCAATGATACAAACAGTTTTTTGTTGGAAAAAAAAATTAACTCAAAAAATTATTATAGTACTACATTGTACACATAGCCTGAAGGGAATGTATACAAACTTTTTAAATAATTAGGCACATGTATTTTTGGATAAGGGATTCTCAACTTGTAATATGATTATATGCCAGACTGAAATTGTATGGGGCAAACTTTACCCCAGGTCCTTTCCCTGCTTCTACAGGTGTCGGATTAATCAAAGTAAAAGTCAACCTGTACTAGGATGAGCAAGATAAACAAGAAAACTAAACGTGCTTAACACATTTTAAACACTTTATGTCTTGGACTGCAAACACTGCATTAGGTAAAAGTTTGCATTGGGCATGCTTTTGCACAATTAATGTGATTTTTGCTATTGCATGCATGCTGATAATTTGTCAAACCTTGGCTCATGCTCCGTTAGTTTCAGAGCAATACATGCAGCACTCAGGTCAACTGTTAGGGCTGTACATCCAAGCCAATCTCTGTGCATCATTCTTCAAAATCTTTTAAATGTGATAACAATGTAGAAAAGAATTCTGTAACAGGAATTCTAGAATAAAATCATTCTGTTCCACACTGTGAGAAAGAACAAGATCATTAGTGTTTTGCAGACGGGGACGGTCTTTTCGCGATCTGGTGACCAATGGCTCGAGTGCCCACAGAGAGGTCCCTGCGTGCCAGCTGTGGCACCCGTACCATAGGTTCGCCATCACTGACCTATAATAATCTATTTCTGATTTAAGAAAATTGTCTAATGTGCAAGGCTAGATTCAGAAGCAAGGCTGCTAGATTATTTTTTGTCACTAATAGGGCAAACAACTTATTAATACAAAAACTATACAGATTATCAATTCTAATTGAGGACTGGCTAACAACTACTTCAAGAAAATGAGGGGAGGCATGACAGGGCTAATGTGGATTAATGAACAGTTAAGCAGGATGAACTCCTCATTCACACCTCTACACATTTTTTCAATGAAATATCTCAATATACACTAGTTGTGGTTAAAACCTTAAAAAACTTAACAGTGCTACACAAAAATGTTCAAGAGGCTAAAAGCCACACAATGCAGGCTCTGTCACATTCCCTTAACTAATACACAGCTCTCCATCAGCTCCACCTACTGATCTACTCCACTCTCCTACTCTAGCAAGCCTGGATGTTTTACAGCAAGAGCAGGGAACCATTTTAGCCTGAGACAGCACACCCTTGTGCGTAACCTTCCAGGGGCCACATGCACACACTCTTCCTCCACACCCACACCTCCAATCTACACATACGCATCCATCAGGATCACGTTTCCTGGCTGGACACAGAGAAAGGAGCTTCCCTTTCTCAGCACCCAGCACAGAAACGCAGCGAGCTGCCAATGGAGGAAGAGAGTCATCTCTCCCTCCATCTGCAGTGGACTCGGCAGCCATGTCCACTCTTGCCCATGTTTCCCAATCAGCTGAACAGCATGCATGAGAGAGAAATCATGGGGAGGGGAAGTTCAAACCTCTCCTCTACAGTCTCTCCCTGCCCCACCCACTCGATTGATGGTGGTGGGAAACAGCTGAGCAGCAGGGGACTTGCAGAGAGTGGCTGGAGCCTAGGAGGAGAGGCAGATGGGCTGAATGGGGGGAGGCCTGCAGGCTGCAAGTTCACTACCCTATTTTACAATTTGGCCACTCCCGATAAGTAATTGGCAGAGGAAAGTTTAATCCACCTGTTTGGCAATCTTCCTTGAACAGATATGTTTCAAATCAGCCTAACCTACCTCACAGGGTTGTTGTGAGGATAAAATGGAGGAGGAGGAGGATTATGTAAGCTGCCTTGGGTTCCTTGCAGGAAAGAAGGCAGGGTATAAATATAATAAATAAATAAATTTCATTCTGATATTACTCAGGACACAATTCTATGTTTCAAGTTAACACCACTGAGATTACAACCCGCTAAAAGACTGCACTGTGGTGCAGCATATAAACCAGAACATTGGGAGTAAAACTTGAGTACTGGGCCTTAATGCAGCTCAAGACACTTACCCGTGCCTTGAACATTTGTCTCCTCTGGACAAAAGAGGAGATCCAAGGACAGCACAGATCAATTAAAAGCTTATGCCAGGGAGAAATTAGAGAAATTAATCTAATTCTTAATATACAACTTCCTGAGTATCATATATATATATATATATATATATATTTCAAATGGTAATTGCTGAGAAAAATCAGTACTGTTACTCAATTTCAAATGAGAAAACATCTCAAAATAAGAGAGTTATAAGTAAAATGGACAAGAACAGTTAGGAATATCAAATCCTTTCAGGAAGCTTATGGAAATGATACTGGAAGCTCAAAATAAACACTGATGAGAAAAGGTACAAACAAATGTAAGAGGAGTGAAGTGTGGTTAAATAGTATAAGATTATAAAAGCAAAAGACTTCCTTAAAAGTAGATGTTTGGACAAACAATAAGAAGCAGCAGCACACACATTTCTTCAGGTCCAATATGAAATTTACAATTTGGAAAGCCAAGCCAAAGTGTATTAAAAACATGAGAAAACTGGAAACATTGCAGTAGGAATCTAAGACAAAGGCCTAGTGCAGGCTTCCCCAAGCTGGTACCTTCCAGGTATTTTGGACTACAACTCCCAGCATTCCTAACCATTGGTTATCCTGGCTGAGGCTGATGGGAGTTGAAGTCCAACACAACAGATCTGGAAGGTACCAGGTTGGGCAAGGCTGCCATAGTGTGAAAGGAATACTGAAGGAAGGCTGAGAAACTGCAGGTAGGTATACTGAAGCTTATGGTAAAGTGACAGCTAGGCCACATTACACCACACTCCCGTAAACCCCAGATAGAATGGCCAGTGGCCAGGAATTATGGGAGCTGTAGTCCAAAATTATATGGAGGGCACCAGGTTGCCTACCCTTGATCTAGCATATGAACAGGGCTGAAATTCAGGATGGCTGTCCAGCCTTCCATGAATAGTTCAGGTAATCGGTACAAATTGGCTGCAGCACAATTTGTACAAATTGGTACAAATCCAAGCTTCCTCTACCCCTGCCCCTCAGCCACAAATTCACAGGCCAGTTGGAGAAACCAAGAAGAGGTGCAAGCAATGTTTGTTGTACAAGAATGGAGGCGTATCTTAAACTCAAGCATTATCTGAAAGTGACATTTCATAGTGACATACCAGTGTCAGTGACTGCAGAAATAGAATGGAAGCAATAAACTTTTTGCTAGTCTTTTATAGAAGAGTCATTCAATCAACTCTCAGAGAACACTTACCAAGTGCACTTGTAGCATCCTCAAAGAGATTTGATCGTGAAGTATCACCTGTTGTACTGTAACAGAATGAAAAAAGTTAACAGGTGCCACTTCTTTAAAAAGAGGCTCATATACTTTCAGAGTTAAAATTACTTATTAAAATTTTGCTCATAAAGCATCTAAAATTGCTAGGCACTATGCTAAAAAATAATAAAAGCTGGCCTTGTGTGCAAACATTTTGTTTTACCCAATTAAAATATGCTAGTAGACAAATATTATCCAAATATTCCTTCCCCCTGTTCATGCAATCTATGGAGACACAAATTGGATTATGAAAAATGCTCAATTGTTGACAATGGGAATTCAACCAGTGTCATGAATACAGTGATGTAAATCACACACTCAGTAGTTATACTCTATTGCAGCCTTCCCCAACTTGGTTCCCTCCAGGTGTTTTGGACAAAAACAACCAACATTCCTGAGCACTGGCCATGCTGGCTGGTGCTGATAAGAGTTGGAAGTTCAAAAGATCCCCAGGTTGGAGAAGGCTGGTCTATTAACTTCTGACAAAGTGTCAAGTTAAATATAAATGAGCATACACGTTTACTCAGTACTAATACACCCTCTACATTCTTAACTGTTTACTGAAACTGACCGAGCAAACGTTCACATTACCTTTCAAATTAACATCCTACGATGCCCCATCTGGCCACTTTTCAGAAAAAAATGGAAATGCTGACCAAGATATCAACTTGCACTTCACTGAAATATTTAAAAACCAGAACATGGCTGACAGTTCGTGAACACTACTATTTTTTGGTTAATGATGGGAAAAGCTGCATCAATGCATTATAATTATTTCAGAAACACCTTGAGCAGGTAGAGGTGCAGGCTCCCAACAATTAATATCTGGTAAAATCTCAAAGACAGTCAATATCCTCCCTTTCTGCAACCTTCTACAGTTTAGTGTACTATTAAGAAACCTTTTCAGAACACAGTAGAGGTGGTTTTCATAATGTAAAAATGCATTTGTACTCTGTATTAAAACACTGGTTTTATTAGTCTAATAAAATTATCTAGAGGTTTTATATGCAGTATGTAGAGGGGCAGGGAAGCTGCAGACAGTTTTGTTGTCCTTCAAGGAGTCCACAATGCCAAAATTAATTGATTTGTGATGAGAAGCAAGACTGTTGTTTCCAACAATCTGCTCATACCTGTCTGTAGATGTTGGGCTGGTGTCAGCTAGTGTCTCTACTGGCTTGTCCGCTGATTTCTCTTCTACAGGGGCACTTACAGATGCAGGTTCACAAGCCACCGCAGCTGGTGTTGAAGCAGCTGGTGCAGGTGCCGACACTGGTGCAGGAGTAGGAGCTGGGGCAGGTGCAGGTTTGGGGGCTGCAGCAGGTATTGTAGAAGAACTAACAGTAGTGGTGGTATCATTTGACTGCTGAGTTGTAGTTGGGGATGGAGCTGAAGCAGTTGCCGCTTTGGGCTATAAAGTAGAATAAGTCTAAATGAATCAAATTCCCAAACCATCCTTTACTGTTCTTTGTAATCTGATAACATTACTAGTGATCAGCTGTTTTATACACCTCTCTCAAGGCTCATCTGGAAGGTACATCTACCACAAAGATGCTGCTTTACATCACTCCAAATGACTGGTGCTGTTGTAAGCTTCTTCCCTGCATTTATGACAGTTTTCTCCATAAGAGATTTGAAGGATAGGTCTGTATTAGCATAGAGAAAACTTAGCCATTTTATACAAAAGGTTTCACACAGAGCAGTAGCCACTTGGAATTACTTAAAGCCACAACTAAGTGATGAAGGAAACATGAAGGTGAGCTCTGGGATATATCTGAATAAAACCATTCATTATATGACCAGAATATTATGTGTCACTTGATATCACTGCAGATGACAGGAGCCGCTGCAAGTTTGGTACCCCTCTGTTCAGCACTCCTAAAGCAGCCTCCCATGCAGTTATTCTAAACTAATTTATTTAAACCAGTTCACATAAATGCTGTTATGCACCTACTAACAGAGCAATAGCTTTCCAATTGTGCGCCATAGTATCCTGGCTTTCTTGCAACTTATCAGAGATTCTCATAATGCAAAGATTAATGGTGGCAGATGAGCTTTGCTGAAAGACAGCTTGCCCACTATTACCAAACTTGTACTGCAATATGCAGCTGAATGCATGCCAGGTATGTTCCAGAACATACTTTCAATCCACACACAGTGATAGTGAGTGTCAACAGATCAGACGAGGACCATGTACTAACTGAGTGTATGTCCAGTCACATGACCCATAATACTCAACACCACACAGACATACCTGGAAAGATTTGCAGAGGTTCCTACACAGTGCAAGTCAATGTGGAAAGGGTAAATATTTATTTATTTATTTATTATATTTATACCCCGCCTTTTTTCCTGCAAGGAACCCACAGCGCCTTACATAATCCTCCTCCTCCTCTCCATTTTATCCTCACAACAACCCTGTGAGGTAGGTTAGAACCTTTCCTTCATAGTACTATACAATAAGCTAAACACCTACCAGTTAAAAAGTAAATGTTTTCTTTCTTTCAGTGTTTCACTAGAAACACCATCAGGCTGTTTGAACGGCAATTCATCACAATCCTGTTTATCCAAAACTATGAATTGTCAGCCATCCAGATGTTGAAATAGACATCAATAGTTAATAGGGTCACCAAGGTCTGGTCCTGCATTCAGTTCATTGCTATCTATAGTGGCCTTGGGCAAGCCACATTGCCAGAGGAACATGGTGAATAATGAAATACTATTACTGGTCAAGTGGCAAGTTCAACGCACAATAGCTGGCCGAGAAGTCATTGCTCTATTTCACTGTCAGATCATTTTTCACTCTATGAAAGTTTTTTCAAC
The DNA here is from genome assembly GCA_021292165.1 of Shinisaurus crocodilurus. NCBI lineage: Eukaryota > Metazoa > Chordata > Lepidosauria > Squamata > Shinisauridae > Shinisaurus > Shinisaurus crocodilurus. Next base: position 107,599,353 of record CM037877.1, read on the forward strand.
ATATCCCACCATAACCTTAAAATCAGATTACAGCTTTACCATACAGTCTGTTATAATATGTACTGAATATGCCCCAAAGATGGGAAGTTTTCAGTTATATCACCTGACCATCTGGCCCAATTTCATCTGAAAAGTGGGGGGAAACTCATCAGTATGTGTGAGACTTTGGCTTGGTTCGCATGTTCACCAGTCCACCATGGCTTATTTAATCCACAGTGGGTGGAGGCATGTGCCAGTGGCCATTGTGAATATTTAATGCAGCTTAGTGTGATGTACAAACCTGGTGCAGCATGGGTTGTTGCTGTGGTTAACAAACCACCCACAACCCAAGAACAGCCCATGGATTGTGGGTGGTTTGTTAAGCACAGCAACAACCCACCCTCACCAGGTTCTCATGTCACAATAAGCTGCAATGACTGCCCGTCGTGGCTTGAATATTCACAACGGCCACCAGCATGCACTGCAACACACCATGGCTTAAATAAAGTCACAGTGGGCTGTGGCGATAATGCAAACCAGCCCACTGAAAAATTATGATCAGATAAAGGTGTATGTTGCAAAGGCAAAACAAATAGTGTAATTTACAACAGATTTTTAGATAGTGGGGCTTTAAGAGATACACAAGATTGTGGGGGGTAGAAAGGAGAATACAGGCAGCCCCCAGGTTACGAACGAGTTCCGTTCTTATAAGTCAAATTTGTATGTACGTTGGAACAGCATAGCGTTCTATACGTTTGAATCAAATTTATGCAAATTGCATAAATTACTCAAATTGCGTAGTATACTACACTATGTACTCTACGTAAACGACGTAGCGCCGGGGAACCCAGAAGTCCGCTCTTAAGTATGGGTTGTCTGTAAGTCGGATGTTCTTAACTCGGGGACTGCCTGTATAACTCCTGGGTTAAAGCCACTGCTGCATCCGCAATAAGCAAATTCTTGCAAACTTGAGTAACAGCACAAGTTTCAATATGCATTTATTCTGATGTTATTGTAGTGTTGAATATTCTGTTAAAAATTTTTACAAGACCCAGAAAACCTCAGGGTAAAAGTTATGAACAGCAACTTACTTTTGTTACCATAACCACCACAAAGTTCTTTTCATCAATTTTGTATTCTTTAAGAGCAGTATCATCATTAAGGATTTTACCTAGAAAATGAGACAGACATTTCATATGATGTTAGCTTTCCTTAGCATTTAATACCATCACATAGAAGTAATAATGTGTTCAAATGGCAGAAACAAATGGCAGTACTCATTTAAAAACTTAGCACATGGCAGCTATAACTACACAGGGAGCAAGTTATTTGCCACTTTCAGACAAATGGCACGTCCATTGTTTCTATGCCCCTCACTTACTGGGCTATGGGGAGGTGAAACAATACTAGATGCCATGTTGCAAGTTATTCAGTAAAAACTTCCTAGTCATCCGTTTTCATGTTACGGCCAATTAATTTAGTTGTTTTCCCTCTAAGCATTCATTCCAAAATTCCACCCTGTATTTAATTTCACCAAGGTTACCGATTGGTTGTTTGCAATGTAACTTCCATTGCTTCTAACCGTTTGACTAGACTACCATACAACTTCTACAAATTAACTGATTTTCAATATTAACACGGAAAGCAAAGATATAGACGAAGGCAACACAAAAACTGGCTAAAATATCAGGCACTTTTAGCCAGAAGTTCATGAAACATGATCTTATTGACAGAGTCACTTCACACTTTGTGAAAGCTGTCTGTGCTGCATCTACACCTGTGTTAAAGCAGCGTTTTCTCCAGCAGACCCATCCATGTGATAGGCACAGATACATTACTACATAGGCAGCTAAGCAGGCCATGCTAGCACATGGCCACTGCATAGCTAGGAATACATTTCAACGTGGCACACTTTTTACGAAACAGAAAACACTGGTGTTATATTTGAGTACCCATGGCAAACAATTGCTATGTAAAATGTGAAGCAGTTCTGAGAAGACCTAACTAACCAGAAGGGTTGGGTTGCTTTTTTAAAAAATTTAAGGGTGGGATAGAAATGTTGTATCGTCAAAGTGTATCCCCAAGGTGGCTAACAAATCTCACAATACATTAAGGTTATCAGACAGTCAGGATATAGAGTTCATTATCCTACAGCTCTCCCCCCCTGTAACCCCCACCACCAAATACTCTGAGGAAGAGTCCAATGAATTTAGGAAAAGAACAGATGTTTAACATCCAAAATGAAGAGCTTTTATGATATGGTCTGTAAGCACCATTGACAATTATGGGATAATAAGCACAGGACTTGATTGTCTGTTGTCATGATAATCAAACTATTACTATCAGGGCTGTCAAAAGCCTACAGTGAGCCTGCCTACCCCTTTTCAATCTTTTCCAGTGATATGGGGTGGCAAGTTTACTAAAACAGGAAATTTTCAGAGTGCTTTATTTTTCCATGGAAATCTTCCATTTCATAAGTTTTAGTGCAGCCTTCCCTAACCTGGAGCCCTCCAGATGTGTTTGACTACAATGCCCCAGCCTGCCATGTTGACCAAGGGATGCTGGGAGTTGTAGTCCAAGCCACCTGGAGGGCACCAGAGGTTGGGGAAGGCTGAATTATTGTTTCAGCAGTTTTCAGTACCTTTTTCTAACATTCAAAAGGAAACATATGCTTTTGCTTTTCCATCTCTGCAAGTATTCCAATTTTAAAAAATCTACACAATATACCGTATTTTTCGCTCCATAAGACGCACTTCCCCCACCAAAAAAAAAAATAGGGGGAAATGTCTGTGCGTCTTATGGAGCGAATATTGTTAAAAAAAATTGTGGTTTTTACTTTTTTTTTTTTTTACTTTAAAAAAAATTTTTTTAACTTTTTTTTTTAACTTTTTTTTAAAAAATGTTTTTACTTTTTTTTTTTTTAAACTTTCCTTTGCTGGTCTGGGGAAGAGTGGGGGGCTCCTGGGTGGGGCGGGCAAGCTCCCGCCTCTCAACTGATTTAAAAAAAAAATTTTTTTTTAACGTGCCGTAAGTGCGTCTTATGGTCCGGTGCGTCTTATGGAGCGAAAAATTCGGTAACATTTAAATCACATTAAGCGTGCTTTACTTTTCTCCCTTAAATATTTTAGGTCAAATTGTGTTTTACTGGAACAAAAAAATAACACGGGGTAAAGCTTTTTTTAGCTTTGTTGTTACTAAATACAAGTAATAAACGTACTAAATTAGATCACTCTCTAGAGTATCAGAAAAATTTCCAATGCAAACACAAAATTTCCAGGGGCAAATAACCCTATTCAAATTAGGCTAATTGGCATATAATTTTTTTTCTAGAAAAATTTCCAATTCAACCTTCCTGATCTTTTCCTTGGAACTGCAAGGCCTAGGAACATAAACACAGAGAATCTGGCTTTACCCTGCTAACTCAACCAACTATGTCTTTCACCAATTTCTACACTGCATGACATGTTCAGATTACACCCAACTATACCCATTTTATTACAATACAGGATTGTGTGCAAATTTGTCTAATTAGTACAAGTGTAGCAGTTCCATCACACTAGCAGAAGAAGGAGTAGGCCAAGCCTATGCATGGTTCTTCAGTATTACATTCTAATATGTTCAGTAGAGCTTTCTTCCAAATACATATACCTACAAAGTAAGCAGGAGAGTTGAGAAAATACTTTAAAAAAAAACACAATCCATCAAAGCAAAACTGACCCACTCTTGAGTTATTGATCAATCTTGGAGGAGGAACTTGGATTAAGTGTCTTATGCTATTCACTTGCTACTCCAAGAATTGATTAGAGATGTTCCATTTTCTCTCCAACAGTCATTTAAAAAATAGTCCTTATATTTAAACACATTACCTGCATATATTAATTTTTGGCCAGCTACTGGAAAAGCATCTTTTCCCTTTTCTGATTCAATCTTCTCTTTCAATGCTTTTACCTATAACAAACAGCTCTAGTTAGAACAAGTTTCATAATTTAAATCAAAAGTATTTTTAAAATATATATATATATAATCAGAACAACTATGATAGCAGCATTCCCTAAGGAAGTCTTTGCTTCCTCTACTGAAAGCTGGTATTAACACACAGATTGACCTGGTTCCCACAATCAAAACAAGCCATGGTGGCTTGTTTTGCACTGCGGCACCCACAGGTTATTTGAAGGTTTAACCCTCCAACAAGCCATGCCTCACAGGCTGGGCCAGGCAATGATTATGCAAATTGCACCTGGGTGCTGATTATGCAAATTGTGCCTGGCATGGCTCACAACAAGCCACCATAGCTTGTTGTGATAGCTTAAATTGGCCCACTGTTTTCAATCTTATAAACAAAACACTGCTCAGTAACTACTTGCCATTACTTATGGAAATGAACCCAAGACCCATGAATGGAAGGAAGTTTATGGAAGGGGTCTTTCCCATTCCTGCTCCCAAGAAAAAGCAGAATTCCTCACATACATTGACTCTGCAGGTTTTGGCAGATTTACCATTCCCACTGCAGTCCCCTGGTGCCCCATGGCTATAGTTAGAGAAGACTGGTACAAACCATTCTAGAGAAACAAGTTTTACTCCTTGCCACCCCCTCACAAGAATACATGAGATCTTTAACTTATCAATGACCAAGGACATATTAACGTACCTAGCCTTCAATTCAACCGTCTCATCCCATTTTCACATTAATCTGTGATTTTATTTTTTAATCCTCACAACCATTTCTAAATATATTTCCTCTCAAAATTCACAGGCATTTTGAGTAAAGAACTGAGCTGGAACATGCAGGAAAAGCAAAATCAGATGAATAATTAAGTTCCAATCTGCACATTAATCTGGGAGATGCGGATCAAGCAAGTTCATGAAAGAATTTGCAAAACCAAAGGAAACAGTAGAAGCCACCAGACAGCAACAATGAAGAAACTAGTGTGGCATAGTGCTGAGAGTGTTGGACTGGGACTCAGGAGATCCCCAGGTTCTAGTCCCCGCTCAGCCATGAAACTCACTGGGTGACTTTGGGCCAGCCACTGACTCTCAGCCTAACCTACCTCACAGGGTTGTTGTGAGGATAAAATGGAGAGGAGGAGGAGGATTATATGTAAGCCGCCTTGGGTTCCTTGCAGGAAAAAAGGCGGGGTATAAATATAATAAATAAATAAATAAAAATAAATATGATCATAGATTTCATAGATCATAGAGTTGGAAGGAGCACACGGCTATTGAGTCCAACCCCCTGCTCAATGCAGGAAACTAGAGGAGGGGTCTCCCATCCAAGTAATAACCAGGCTTGCCCCTGCTTAGCTTTCCACGCTCAGACAAGCTGAACCAGCGTAAGCCACAGGCCTGCCACAATGTGTTTTCAGTTCTGTACAAGGGTATAAGAACTTTTCCCCATATTATCACTCATGTTCTTTATTCAGAAAGAAAAATTAGAGTTCCTGACAAAGAAATGCCAACCAATACTTTCAACTAGCTTTGTTCCCTCTTCATCCCTGCCTCTGTTCAAAATCATGTTCAAGGTAATCTAACAGCAATGCTGCATATTCCCAGTGTTGGAAGTCAGGGTTCTTCTGACCATGGCTTGTATCCAATGTTAGTTCTACAAAGAGTAGACCCATTCAAATGAATGGAACTTGCTAGACTAACACTGGATACAACCCCATATCTCAGGCGCTGAACAACTGAAAGTGTTACTGCAGGATGCCTTTTTATGTGCATAAGAAACTGCAGAAACAAACATGAACGAAATGAAGACTTGTACATGAAAATCTATAGAAGTGATCTGAATAGCATTTAACAGACATGATCTAGCATTTAAGTCTATTGCCGGAAAGGAAATAAATTTTTCAAGAGTTATCTATGGGTATATTTCAAGCCCAGAAAAGAAAATATGACAAGACTAAATTTTCATTTCCCTGACTTTCCCTGACCAACATTTGTCAATTTCCCTGACCACCATTCAAATATAACCACAAGTTAAAAAATGAGTAAGTCGTGTTGCATTAATGCAAGGCTTAATGAAATGTTCCACTCTACAACTACACAAGTCTCAACTGCAAAAATATTTGTCAAAGTAAGGCCCTGTTGCCCTGGTTTCTACAGAAAAGCCGCAGCGCGGGGTCCCAGCGCACCAGCACAGGGTCCTGGCCGGCTCGGCACAGACTGGCGAGCAGGGCCTGGGGCCCAGTAAGGCCCGTTCGCTTCGGGCGGGTGCGAGCGGGGCCGATTTCATCCCTAGCTCCATTCCATACACAAGCATGACCCAAAAACATGCTCATCTTTATATGTAAGTTAAATGCAGTACTAGCAGGTAGGGATGAAAACAGATGATTAAAGTTTGTATATTGCTAAACATTTCATAGAAGTATTTCATAGATCATAGAGTTGGAAGGAGCCTACAAGGCTATCAAGTCCAACCCCCTGCTCAATGCAGGAAACTAGAGGAGGGGTCTCCCATCCAAGTAATTTAAACTACGTAGCCTTGCTTTGCAAATGCTACAGGCAGACCTTAGAAATCATGCAGGGACAGAGCTCAACAAATACATTAGGCTGGTTGCTGGGGGTGGAGCTGAGAAAAAGAGATGAGAAAGGGCATCATTAAGTTTTACTTGTATTCTGCTACTTCTCTAATCCAGTTGCTCTTGCAGCAGCAGGTCAAAAATCCACTGCTTGAATATATTTTAATCACAATTTCCCTGACTTCAGACCAATTTCCCTGACTTTCCCTGGTCGGTTTCTCTTTCCCTGACTTTCCAGAAAGTGGCAACCCTGCAAGAGTGAAGTAGGCAATCAAGCTATAACTTCAAGAACAATAATTTTTGCAGTTATATGAAAATGTTTCACTGCAGAAGCCATAAAAACCTCCGCTAAGCTCAACCAACCTGTAAAAAAAAATATGTGTATAATATTTAAGTGGTGAGTAAGGCAACGTTTGAAATAAAAATAGCAGTCAGGAAAAGGTCTCTCAAATTCATCCATTCTACATACCTACAATAAACATTTTCATTTATTAAAGTTGCAATCCTATGTATGCTTACTAGGGAGTAAATTAACTCAGTAGGACAATTTTCTGAGTAAATATCCATAGGACTGGGCTGTAAATGGTACAAACTAGCTCCAAGTGTTAACCAATATAAAAAGACGCAGGAAATGCACATTATAACATAGTGCGAAGTATTTCCAAACTTCTACTTTGTATTTATAAGACTTGAGTGATTTTTGCTCAAACCTGGATGACGTTTCTGCAAGTCACAGCTTGATGACAGTGCATATTATCATTTGACACAGAACGTCTGACCACCATGCAATGCAGAACAATGCTTCCAGCTTCTACATTCCCTCTGGCAATGACCCCAAACATGTCAAACATTTGGGAGCAATAAGAGCATCTGACACAATAAACCTCTTACACATTTACCACTAACTATGAAACACTAGCCCAAATAGAAAAAATTACACCACCAATGTAAGATGATCAAGCTTGGGTCTTGGAGAATCTCCCAGGGAAAATTCTAGTCTAGAGTTGTAAAGCGGACATTGAACACTCCTAACAAGCCTTGTCAGCAAGCAGCAAAAGGATGGAATATTTTAGGTTGGTTTCATTTAATTTCATAAAGAGATCAGTTTGTCCATTTATCAGGAAACATATCTTGGCCAGAAGGGTAATGGAAGCAATGGTGCCTGCACAGCAGCAAGTTAATAAATGGGGCAACATAGTAAGCCACTTTATACTGGACTAGTCTGCTCTGTAGCTGCAATTATGTTGTAGGCCCTCAGTAACGTTCTATTGCTGGTGTTTGTTTTCTGAATGTTTGCTGCCTTATTATTGCATCTTTTTTTATTATATGAATTTTAATAATGTTGTAAGCCGCCTTGGGATGGCTTCTGCTCTGAAAGGCGGACTAGAAATATTTTAAATAAATAAAATGATACCAAATGAGACCATTGGTCCATCTAGCCAAGTACTATCTCCACTGAATGGCAGCCAGCTCTCCAGGGTTTCAGACAATGGTCTTTCCAAGCCCTACCTGGAGATGCCAGGGGTTGAACCTAGGACCATTTGCATGCAAAGTATGGTTGTTTCACATCTTAAAACAAGTGCTGAGTTTGTTGTAATTAAAATGTATTTGAACACAGATCCCGACTTCATCACAAAGCTCACATTAAACGATCTAGAGCAGCTCTAAACAAGCTACCGTAAGTTGTTCCTAGGGCCATTTTCAACCATACAAATGGCCTGCTTAAGTGAGCTATAGCACAAAATGTGTCCCAAGCAATTTTTATTAAATAGTATTGAACAGTTCCCTTCATAGTTTCCTCAAAACATCTAGGAAACATATCTATTGGTGCAGCTGTCCTTTTTGTTCTTGGATTCTTCTACAGCTGTTATTGATCATCTCTATTTGGGGTTGTCAAACCCCTTGCTCCACTTGCCCAATATCACCCCTCCACACATATACTGTTTTTTCCATAAAGTAACCACCATTTGTGCTTTGCTTCCACAATGCTGTGCATTAATGGCAGCTGCTCTATGACCCCTCCAAAACTAAAGAGCTCTGGAGAGAGCGCTTCGTAATAAGGTTTTATGTAATTGCCTGAATGCCAATTTTACTTGGCTCAGACAGGCAGGCAAGTGGCTATTTACAAACCTTAGTTTAAATACCTAAGTACTCAGACAAACTGGAGAGCGCATCTTGAGTTTTCCTCAGCCAAGCACAAAACCACCAAAAAGAGAAACTATGTAGGCAGTAAACTGATAGCATGTAAAATTTTTCAAGTTTAGAAACTACAGCTCATCAAAGTGATACCCACATGCTGATTTTCTGGTTATACTTCTAAATACAGAATGCAAAGGTGTGGTTTTAATTGAGGGAAAGGGGACTACACCATGTCAAGATTTGATGTATTTTTGGAATGTAGGTTTAATGGTATAAATAGTACAGTCATGCCTTGGATTGAGAGCATAATTCGTTCCGGAAAGGTGCTTGTAATCCAAAACACTCTTATATCAAAACGAAATCCCTCAAAAAAAATTTGTACAGAGATTTTTAATTTAAGCTGTACTACAGTACTTGTATTGCAAGACGACGCTTGCATATCAAGTAAAAAAAAATTAAATAAATATTAAAAATTTGCTTGTCTTGCAAAACGCTCTCAAACCAAGTTACTTGTAATCCAAGGTATTACTGTAATTGTTTATCACATTGGTCCCAAGGTGATGGGAGCACGGGTTTGATTGTATTTGATTTGTTTATGTTATTAAATAAAAATAATTTTTTTTAAAAAAAGAATGCAAAGGTGTGATGCCTGCAGCAATTTACCAATCAGAAAAAAATATTAGAACAAGCCATTTTAAAATTTTCAATGGTTCCCACTTTTATTTGTTTCTGTGATTTTACCCCTCCCCCACCACTTCAATGCCATATTTGGCATTCCCAAGATTTCAATTAAAGTTGAAGAAATCATTATAAGAACCGACAATTCAAGGCCCATAAAGCTTAATGAGGTCTCCAGCCAGCCTGGAACAGGAGCCATGAGCAGTTATATTACTTGCTTCTAAATAGCTTGGATTCAACTGAAATCCAAATACAATACAAAGGTGTTAAACTCTACTCATCTCCTAACAGAATTCATGACCACCTATCCAACATATTGACCTGGTTCACACGTAACACTAACCCATGGTTTATTTAACCCATTGATTGTTGAATTCTGGATTTTTGTGATGTGCAAACTCAGCCATGCTAACAAACTATGGTTTGTTAACCATGAAGAACCCAGAACTAAAATCCATGGTTTGTTGTTGGGTTGTGGGAGGGAAGCCAGCTGCTCTGCATGCCAGTACTAACACACTGCAAAGGCATTTGGGATACAGGAAGGAATCAGGTGAAGAGGGAAACAACCCAGGAATTGAGAAAACAAACCAGTTTGTTCGAGCATCTGCCAAACAAACCATGGATTAGCATTATGTGTGAGCCAGGTCACTGAGTTAAACTGTGCTTTTCTATGTAAAAGAATGAACCAGGAGTTTTTAAAAATGGCATTTAAATCTAACATAATGACCTGGTTCACAGGATCACTACAGCCCACCATGGCTGCAGTGATTGTGCAAACCAGGCCAATGAGTATTGTATTTATACTATGCAAACAATTAATATTTAGATTAGTTTTCCCAAAACAGGTGCCCTCCAGATGTGTTAGACAACAACTCCCATCACTCCCAGACAGCATGGTGGTATATCTCACAGAGAAGCTCTTACTTCTCTGATTCTGGAATTTTCTGACTCTGTCTTCAAGCAACTGATCTTGCTTAGCATCCTTGCTTTGTGTAAGAGTCAAAACAGATATCCTTAATTTCTGGTACATGGGCTGTGTGAACAGAGGATTTGGATTATGTGGTTAAAGCAGGGGTGGGCAACTTGCGGCCTCCACATCTTTAGGGCTACAACTCATCAGCCATTGCCAATTGCGAAGGACAATGGGAGTTGTGACCCTCCAGATGTTTTGATCTACAAGCTGGCCACCCCTGATATAAAGTCTCTATTTAGCTGCAGACCAGTATGTTTTATTACAGCAATCCCATTCACACCTGCATACACAATCTAGTTAAAACATGCACAAAACTCCTCCACCTTATGCCAATTGGGAAAAGTATGCTAACAACTCAAATCACTACCCATACATTGCCTGTGTTTGGATAAACATAATCAACTGAAATATAGATGAGCCTTTTGGCTGTGCATGCAGACCCTTTGCTCTTACATTCATGCAAATGAAAAAATCAAAATATTCCCATTAACTATGGTTTCCTGTTTTGTCCAAATCAAGAAACAATGGTTAACGGCTTCAGAACAAGCCAGGATATGAAGCCATGGTCTGAAGCTGGCTTCATATCCTGGCTTGTTCCAATGCCATTAAGCATCATTTCCCAGTTCATCAGAACCAGGAAACTACAGTTAATGGAAGACTTCCTGGTCTTACTCCAAACCAGCCCATTATCTCAGTAATCTTCAACTCTGTACAATAGTCCATTATTATCCCCATTGTATACCATAATATACCATTTGTCAAGCTCCAAGCTGTCATAAAGTGTCCTTCACCAAGATTCAGCCCCCACAGTCAGGGACACAAACTCTGAAGAGGGAGACCAAAAACAGAGGAGCTCAATGCAGAAGTAAATTAATGGTGACGTATCTGCCCCCCCCCAGGTGAGATGTGAGATGAGCAGCACACCAAAAGGTGCACAATAGCATGTGTTAGCTTTCATTGACCTACTATCACCAGAGACGTTACTAGCCCAAATCTCAATGTGTGCCATGGATAAAATAAAGAGAACCCCTTTTTTTCATTTTCTCAAAAAGACTCTCCATTAAGCCCACTATTATCAACAACTGGGAAATATTCCAGCTTCCCAGCTACCCTACTGAGCAGATCAATACACTAGGGAAGGGGAAAAACACGGCATTCTACACCACAGACATCTACACACTATGCCTCAAAAACTACTATTTAATGCGTTTCGAGTCCAAACAATGCTCCTCTGCTATCTACTTAACATGCAAAGAAGGTTTGACTGGGAACACTCATTTGGAGTAAGACACTGTGTACCCTGTTCTCCCCAACACTCAGCACAGCAGTTTAGCAAAAACAACTTACTTCCCTTGCAGTCTACACTTCGATGCGTAAAGTCCTCCGCTAATTCAATCTAAACAGGAAAGCAGTACTCGTTCCACAAGCCACCAGTCCAGCCTTAAGAACAAAACCCAAATCTAGTAATACTTTCTTCTGCCCACCTCTCACGCACACGGCCTTCTCACTGCATATCCAGAGCGAACGAGAGCGCGCGGGCGGACTGCATATCCAGAGCGAACGAGAGTGCGCGCGCGCGCGGTTGCGCGCACTCGCACACCCCTTCCTCATGCAAAGCGAAATAATGCAGAGTCATACCAAAGCCCCACTCCAGGACGAAGCAGCCACCAACTCTCCCTCAAGTCACTTTCCTCCTCGCCACCTACAAATCCCTTGCGCGATAGATAGGCTAGACGGACGTTAATTATTACTGAAGCCGCTTCCCACCAGGCATGGGGGGGGGGGGAGAGATGGGAGAGTGGTGAAGCACATCCCCTCCCCCCCCCCGTCTTGCAACAAGGACTCGAAGCCTGCAAGGCCTGGCGCCAAGGAAGGACGCCGCAGACTCTCCAGCCAACTCTCACACAGGAGGCCTTGCGTGCATGCCCGCCTGCCTCCTCCTTTCTTCCCACAATCGTTTCGTCTTCTCCCTTCCGTACCGCCACCCCACCCCGGGGACTTCAATTGGCTTCCACCCCACCCCCACCCCGGTTGCTCCGTCTTCTCCCTTCCAAAGGAAGGCTCCAACTTTTCCCACCAGAAGTTGAACTGTAACTGCTAAAACAGGCCTCAAAGCTGGGCCTCAGAATACCTTCCCTTCTCCCCCCCCCCCACATCCAGGCTTAGGCCCAACAGTTCGCCCCCTCCTTCTTCATGCCGCACCGTCTCCTCGGGGTCGATGTCTATCTTGAAGGTTTGCTGCTGCAGGGTCTTCAGAGTGATCTGCATGGCGGCTGTTCGGTTTTAGGCCCCGGCAAAGCCTACCCCGCAGGCTGCCTCACGGAGGACGATGGGCGGCGGCGGCGGCGGCGGCGGCTCCCCCTGGGTCCTCCACTCGCTGCTCCGGCCTAGGTAGGCTCAGGCTGTGGTGGGAGAAAAGGGGGGAGGGAGGAGCTGGGGGTGGAGTTAGGAAGAAGCAAATTTCTCGCGCGCGAAGGAAGCGTTAACAGGATTCTCGCTCACAGCCCAGAGCGATGGCCGCCATGATGATGACGATGACTCCTCGTGACTGCTCGCCACAGCCCCAGGTAAAAGCAAAAAGAGTGTGAAGTGCGCAAGCGCAAGTGGGAAAGGCAGCGCTGCGCTTTTTTTAAGCCCAGCCTTTTTCTTTTTTTTAACCTTTTAAAAATGTGGGAGACGGACTGCGCGTGTGCGAAAGAGGCTTCAGCGTGGGTCGGGGCTGGTAGAGGTGTTGGAAAGGGAGGAGGGGCCAGAAGGCGGGGAAAAGGGTGGTTGAGGGGGCGGAGGAAAGGACCATAGACGGCCAGAGGCGGGTAGGCAGGGTAGCTGGATGGGGGAATGGGGTTGTAGAGACAGCAGAGGTGGAAAAAACGAAGTCTTTGAGGAAGATAATAGGCTTTGAGGAAGAGAAGGGGAAATAAATTGCTACCTTTCTACTCCTTAGAAAGAGGCTGAGGTGTATTTTCTTGCAGTTGCCTTGACAGTCTTCATACCCAAAGCCTCTTGCTGCTCTCTCTCTCCAAGTTATGCTTTCTGTGAAAGGCGGGAAGAGGAGAGAAAAAAAATGCATACAATTGACTTACATCCCTACGTTACGTATTGTAGGTCCATTCCATGTCCATTGTAGCTATTGACATCTGCTTCAGGCTGGGACCCCTTAGGGGAGCAAGATAACGGTAATAAACCCAGTACGTATTATACTGTATTACACATTTATTACCGTTATGTTGCTCCCCTAAGGGGTCCCAGCCTGAAGCAGATGTCAGTAGCTACAATCCTATACTTACCTGAGATTAAGGGTGCAATCCTATGCATGTTTAGACAGGAAAAGAAGTCCTACAATTCCTAGCATGCCCCAGCCAGACGTGCTGGCAGGGGCATGCTGGGAGTTGTATGACTTTTTTCTGTAAATGTGTAGGATTGTGCCTTAATCCCTATTGAACTCAGTGGGACTGACTTCTGAATAGGCACATACAGGATTGCACTGTAAATCCTTTTGCCACACATCACTAAAAAGTCCCATTGAAATCTTTTCTATTATTTATTGAATTAAATGTGTGCTCTGTCTTACTATCCTACTGGAATCTTAAGGATATCTAGAAAACCATGTACACAACTGAACAATTCATTCAAGAGACAGTCCATCAATAAAACAAATGAAATAATAATAATGGGACAGCTTCCAAGTGACTGTGGCTAAGAGTGGAGTGGAAGGATTATGCTTCAGTATTTCTGAAAAGACTGAGCAACCTGGTTTATTATTTATTACATTTATATCCCGCCTTTTTTCCTGCAAGGAACCCAAGGTGGCTTACATAATCATCATCCCACTCCATTTTATCCTCACAACAACCCTGTGAGGTAGGTTAGGCTGAGAGTCAGTGACTGGCCCAAAGTCACCCAGTGAGTTTCATGGCCGAGCGGGGACTAGAACCCGGATCTCCCGAGTCCCAGTCCAACACTCAAACAACTACGCCAAACTGGTCCAATGTTAAACTCCACAAATTTATAAATTAGAATTTTACATTACTATTTTTAACCAGTTAAGTTCTAGGAGCACTTAAGTTCAATTTTAGGAGACCCCCAGCACTTTTGGCTGTATTGGTGCTACAGTTACACAGAGAATGGACCTGAAATGGACCTTTCCACAGTAGGGCCCTTTAGAGCTGTACAGGCATTGGTGTTCCACTTCCATGATTAGGCAGAAGTGGAATTATATTTCTACACTGCACTTAAATATAGTGCTATACCCCCATAGAAACACCATCCCTTGTTCCTTTGCCATGAGAAAGGCAAATAATAAATGCTGGCTCTTGGAAAAATAATGGGGGAAGGGACTGTCGCGAAACACAATTGTTAGGTTATATAATTGGAGAATATATTTGTGTCAGAATATAATATATTCTGATATATACACAGAGAGAGAAATAGAAATGTAAAGTCCTTAGATGTAAGTATAGGATAAAATATATTACAGGTTTATGTTGATTCTCAGGGAAGAAGAAGGAAAGCAACCATTCCTGTGGAAAGCCCCCATGGGTAGAGGAAGCTCTTCTCTTCACAAAGTCGCCCTCCACATGTCAAGGGTGCCAGAAGTGACAGCATGTTTATTCTCCACAGATTAGCCCTGAATAGCTATTAGCCTGAATTAGCTATTCTGATTTGATTAGCTGTGTGGATTATAGAACTTCAATATGATTGGGTTTCTTTCCTGAGATGGGATTGGACAGTGGGGTTGTGAGAGCAATTGGAGGGAGCTGAGAATTTCATTTAGGGTAGTTGGAAGCTGGGGTTGAGGAAAAGGGGAGAATTTTTAGGAAAGTGAGAAAAGGAATACTTAACTCTATATGACTGTAAGATCTGTGTCTTTAGATTAGGGGGAAAGTAATATAAGGAAGTGAGCTACTATAAACTAGAGGATAATTTTCTCTCTCTCTCTCTCTCTCTCTCTATATATATATATATATATATATATTATATCCTACTTGGCTTGGTTGTCTTTGTTCAGAATAATATAAAGTTCATACTGTTATTATAAAGGAGTATTAAATACATTGCTGATTATGCAGTGTGGCTTGGAAAAATTCAGTTCCCATGCTGGTCGTGGCATGGGTAGAAAGAAGTGTAAATCAGCACCCAGTCATAGCACACCACCAATATATAAATCTCACACAGGCAGACCCTAGCTGAGATGACTGCTCTTGGGGCATGAGGCCATGTCTTTTTGGCCTCATGTCATGCGCACTTAAAGCACACAAGGGTGAACTGTGGCAACAGGAACCCATGGAGACTGCGTAACACAGGGGAGTCACTCTGAACTCAGAAGGGGGACTTGAAGCAACAAACTGTGAACAGAACTCTGCTCACAGAATGAGGGCTTTCTGCCTCACCTCCCCCCTATGCCCCCTGCAAAGTGGATCCTGAGGTGGGGGTACCATTGTGAATGGCGTAGGATATGGCATGGTGGACTATAGATGGAGTGGAGAATCAGCATCATAGAACCTGTCATCTCTGAGCAGAAGTGTCCTGCCCACATAATGGACAGGTTCTCACGTCACGCTAAACCACCCTGCGAATAAGCCACCATGGGTTGTTTGTTTGCTTAACAACCCATGGTACTCCCAACAGATGATCAGGCTTGCCATGGCTTGTTCTCCCCCTCATTCCTCCCGCTGGCTCCAACACATATACCAGGCACCTTTGCGGCACAACGCCTCATTGCCTCAGTCCCTATGTCAACTGCTCTTTCTGCAGTTGGTCCACTGGGATTGCTGGCTACCGAGAGAAACCCCCCCCCCTCCCGCTCCATCAGGTTACTAAATGGAATTAATTTTCTGAGCCCTTATGAACGTGGTAACATGTTTGGCAGCTTTTTTTCCCCTGGGCATTTCCGCTGTTGTGCAGCCCACCTCTCTCATATTTAGCCAAGCATCCTGTGGCTCACGCTGGCTCAGCTTGTCAGAGTGTGGAAAGCTAAGTGGGGTCAAGCCTGGTTACTTGGATGGGAGACCCCTCCTCTAGTTTCCTGCATTGAGCAGGGGGTTGGACTCGATAGGCTCCTTCCAACTCTATCATCTATAAAATCCCTGTATTCCCTTCTTCCATTTTGGCGCTTCCAGTGCAATTAAAACTTTTTTTTTTAAAGGTTGCTTCACATTACAGTAAAGTAAGAATGCCCGTTGTCAAAGCACATTCTCTCCAGCCGCTTTTGGCTCCCCCCCCCCCACTTCCTGCTTGTTGCTTCCCTCCGTTGCTAGCTGTCACATCTTGATGTGGGTTACAGAGCAGTGAGTGGGATCAATAAACATACATGAATGTCATAGTAAAGCGGTAACACGGAGGGGGAAATTTCAGAAATGTCAGGACAGTTGTCATCGCTCCGAAAAATAAAATAAAGTTGCAAATGTTTCTGGGATATTCTCCAGTGTCCTTCATGTTTTTTAGGGGCGCAGGGCAGAGGGTGCTGAGACGGCATGAGCAAGATTGCGAGGAGCAGCAGAGGACTGCTCTGGTCAGGCAGTTCTCTAGATGTTCCTGGCAACCCAAGATAAAATTGCTTAGTTTGGACAACTCAACAAGCCACCATGGGTATGAACAACCCTAAAAGCCATGGGTTCTCAGGGTGGCTTGTTCGTGAAAAATAAGCCACCCTGCAGAAACCGCGTTGGGTTCTCACAACACAACAACCCACCATGACTGATCACCCCATGTTGGGTTGTGTCATGTGAACCAACTAAGATCAAGATCAGACTACATTTTCAGAATTATTTTTAATTATACTTTATTTTGCCTTTAATGTTTCAATGCATACAGACCAGCTTGCATGCCAAGTTGACAACTCAGCAGCTTCATTTGGAAACAAAAGCAAAGCAACAATTTCCAGAGAGTGGCCATGTTAATCTATTCCAGCAAAACAAAAAACAAAGAAACAAAAACACCAGAGAGTCTTGAGGCACCTTAAGGATTAACAATCCTGGCATATGCTTTTGTGGATTCTAGTCCACTTCATCAGATGCATGGAGTACCGGTATTATGGAGAGTTTCAGGGTGGGTGGGGGGATTGTAAACAGGTCAAAAGGAAATTCAATGTAGAAAGTACTGATGATGACAATCACATTATTAACAGTGGTCATTTACAATACTTTGCCTCCATTAGGACATCTGTATTTTTGTTATTGAATTCAGTAGGCTGTGGATTAACCAATGTTTCTTGCTCTACCGTAGCTGAGTTGTTGTCTTTTGTTTACATTAAATCTCAATACACCTATAAATAAGAAAGCATAGCATAACTGGTCCTGGAATCACTGAATTGTCACAGGAAATTCAGTGTTTCTCAGGTTTTGTACATATGATCATTTATTTTAAATAATATAAGTGGCACCCCATCTCAAGGTGTAGTCTAGGAGCCAGTAATGTAAGAGAACCAGTGTGACTGGCATAGTGGCAAGGATGTTGGATCAGAGAGACCTGTGTTCAAATCATTGCTTTGTCATGAATCTCACTGGGTGGTCTTGGTGGGCTGGTAGCCAGGGGTGGGCTAGGGAGGGCCCGGCCCTCCCTAAAATTTCTCTTCCCCCCCCTGATTATTATTATTTTTTTTTACAAATAATTAAACAGTTTACAAGTTTGCCTTTAAATGGCTTGCAAACCAGATGAACTGCACCCCCCTACTTGTTTGGTGTGTGTCCCCCAGAACTTTTAGGCTGACTACTGGCCTTGGTCTTGCTCTTGGATAAGTCACCATCTCTCAGCCTAATATAAGGTCATAATGATGAAATGAGATGAGCCCATGTATGGTGCCCTGAGTTCCTGGAGGAAAGCATGATAAATGTGCTTATTTCCATTTCAGAAAAGTAGATTTAATAGTGATGTTTCTCACCAGTTATGAAAATGAAGGAGCTATAGTACATGGTCAACTGAAATGACCCTATAATTTTAGACCACAATTTGATTGCAGTGAATAAATATAAGATTTTACCATTAAATCTTCGAACAAATCTAGAAGTACAGCTTCGAAAAAATAATCTACACAAATAGCAGATCACATGGTACAACTGATCCTGGAATGTACTACTGTAGGTTGGGAGTTACCCGGCTGGATGCCCCCCAACACACACACACAACAAAGTAAAAAACAAACAAACACTACACTACACTACATTTCATGGGAAAGGACTGTAGGACAGCCTTCCCCGATACTTGATTTCAATTTGCAGAGAGTTGTTGGGGTTTTTTTAAATGAGAGGCCATTCAAACAAAACCTCTCTCACATGCAATCTGAAATAATGCAGTCCAAGAACAAATGTACCAGATGATCTACAGTATACTTTGTTGTGACTGTAGGAGTGGATCAAAATGTTGTTGATACATTGTGCTCTAATAAGTTTTGACAGACACTGTGACCTATGTGAGATAGAATTGCTTTCTCTTAAGTAATGGAGAAAGCAACAGAGAAGATGTATATTTCTTCCTGATCCCTGATGAACCCACAGAAATTGCAGTCCAGCTGGAAAATTACCTATATGCTAAGAGAACCATCTATTTTAGAAATGACATTATTCCACAGCAGATGGTGTGCTGTGTGTTTAATAATGTGGTAGCAGCCCGAAGGCATGTTGCATTGTTCTGTATTCTACAGTCATTATACCCATAATGTAGAAGTATGGGCGCAAAGGGCAACGTACCCAAATCCATAATTAGACTCCTAAATATAGTTACATCTCCCCTCCAACTTTAATCACATCCATTAGAAAATGTTGACCTCTGTATTTGCTCAAAAACACATAAAATAGCTTTCTTAAGACAAATAGTTATCCTGCAGGCATGTTTAGAATGGGTACTCTAAGTCAAGCATAGCCTTATTATTGTATTTAATACTGTGCACAATTTCCTTTTCAGAACAGGTGCTGTTGCTGTCATGCTAGCACTACCTGACTCTGTGATTGCTTGCTACCTGCTCAACCTGTATATTCATAAATAAGACTATTACAAAGACACCATAAATCTCCAGTACTCTGTCTTTACAAGGACGCTGACTCTGGAAAAGACTGCTTATGAAAATTCTTACAGCTTGGGGAAGCGTGGATGTTAACACCACACCTGCATTTGTAGTTACATGTCCTGAACTGAGGAAACAAAATGTGAGTGAGGTTCTAGTATAAGCAAATGATATGCACTTTTCCTGCATCAAGAATTATATTTAATTTGAAAGCTCGTAACCCTACCTGATTAGCACATTTAGACAATAAAAGGAATCAGAACCTCTTAAATTCCATCCATAAATCCAACATGACAATCCTTCTTGCCACTAGGACAATCTTATTCTATTAGTATTTATCTATTGTTCCTAGTATCCCCCGATCCTAGAGGATCTTGCCACGAAGGAGGTGATCTGCTGGTCACCCGTTTTGCGAGCAAAGATCACTCATGGCTTTGGTTTCTCTTGACAGCACACTTTTTGATAGCTGTCAAGAGAAAACAAAGTGAAAAATAAAGCTCTTTGGAGCCTCTCTTTGGCCCATGGTGGGTGCCTGCTGCACTTTGACAGCAGACACCCCTCAGGACATTGCCCAGGTGAGGGTTGCCATTTTGGACCTGTGCAAGTGCACACCTGCTCAAGTCCAACTAAAAAAATAATTTAAAATTTCACGAAAAAAATTGCAAAAATTTCTTGTGATATATATATATATCAGGTGACAAATCAGTGACAGCCCCTCCAGTGTGCTGCTTGGGCACTTTGAAGGGGCTGTCACTAAGATTCCTTAAGTCTTTATGTGTAGTAGGTATGTGGTGCTTACTCCCATGTAAGAATGCATAGGATTGCAGTCTTAGGAAGAAAGGGAACAGATGAAGGCAGGAACTGGTGTGTGTGTGTGAGAGAGAGAGAGGGGGGGGGGGAGAGAGAGAGAGATATGATACTTTTGTAACTGGCTGAAATATATTTTCTCAGAACCAGAATGCAGCCTCAGTTTGCCTTTCTGTAAAATGGCTTCCAGCTGCAGCAGAAAAATGTGGGTTCAAAGCAGTGGTTTTGTATGTTAGCTCTGCCAGCCCCTGCCTCTGGCCATGGTTAGCTGCCTTGCCCTCTTACCTACCAGGCACAATGGGTGCCAGCCACAGTTGCATAGGCATCTGGTTGGCCACTATGGGAACAGGATGATTGACTAGATAGGCCTTTCATCTTATCCAGCAGAGCTATTATGTCACATCACAAAGGGGTTTTGAATATACTCTGTGCGTTTCAAAAGTGGTTTGCCATGTGATATTAGCGGGATTCCTAGGGTTCCCAGATCTCCAGAGCAGACAGGGATCTGGACATAAGAGCTCACAGGGTAACTCCTGAGGGGGCTGGGGAACTGAACCTAGTGAGTTAGGTGGGAGAGTCAGTGGTGGTTGGCTGCTTATGGAATAAAGACTGATGGGTAAGATAGAATCAATAGCAAAAAATCAAGCCAAAGATGCTTTATGCAATATATATTTTTAGAAAGCTGAAGCAGCATTGGGATGGGACCTAAGGGATAAATCTCAGAAGCAGGTTATTTTCTTTTCCTTAGAGACCAAGAAGGAGGATAAGACTGCAGTCTTATACCTACTGACCTGAGAGTAAACCCCACTGAACTCAGTGAATAGGATTGCACTGTAAAACTCTGACACAACCCTAACCTTGGCAACCTTAAGGGCTGCTGTTCCGGGGGGGGGGGGGGGATACAATACAAGAGATTCAAATAGGTGCATGGTGCTAGTTGGCAATTCTCTGGAGCAGTGTTCCCCAACCTTGGGTCCCTAGATGTTTTTGGCCTACAACTCCCAGCATGCCCCAGCCAGCGGGGCATGCTGGGAGTTGTAGGCCAAAAACATCTGGGGACCCAAGGTTGGAGAACACTGCTCTGGATTGTAGCTAATGTGCAGTCTTTTCTTTCTCATGCCTTTACTCAAAGTGGCTGGCATATTTCTGCTAATGAGCATAATTGTATGCTGAACAACATACTTTCTCTGATTCTCATACTGAGCAGCTTAACTCTTCTAAATTTCTCCAAGATAAATGGTTGGTGTGTGGTGTGTGGGTCTCGGTGGGTCACAGGTTGTGCAGGTCTGCCTTGGTCTCTTTTTCCAACACAGGGAAACACTCCAACAAAAATATTCTCTCGTACGGCTGAACATCGGCATCAGATCAGTGGGGTGTGTGGGGAGTAGGTGCTCAACATGTGTGACATTTAGAAGATGCATGGATATGTATTTGGACCCACACATATGGGCCACAAAAACTATGTCAGAACATTGTTTATGATAGGGTTTTACAATTAAGGTGGACATGTGTCCTACTTTACAGAGGGCAGTCCTCTATTTGAAGGGTTACTAAGAGGACACTCCTGTAGTTAAAGGGCTGTCCAGTTCAATTCTGGTTTAAAGACGAAGAACCGTTGGGTTGGATCCAGCTTCTTTTGTGCTGGTGGGAGCATCCCCTGAGTGGCGTTCCACTCAGAATGCTCCCACAGTTGGAAGGGGGGGGGTTATCTTTGCTGATTCCACCCCATCCCTCGCCAGCCCCCAGCACCACCTCCCCCACTAGAGCCAACTTTCAGGGAAGTGGAGAATCTACAAAGATAGTCGCATCTTCCAGTGGAAATGCTCTGCTGTATTGGGAGCCTCCTCCTTCTGTCCATGGAAGGAATATGCTGGGTCCAAGCCAAAAGGAAGGCGAGTAGCAGGGGCCCTGATGTTGCCCACCAGCAGTTAGCAACTTGGCAGCAGACTAAGCAGGCACACAGGTCACCTGGTCACAGTCTTCCCTGCTATAGTGAAATGTATTGTATTTCTACTTAGGTTGTAGTAGTTATTTCTAAATTTGCATGGACATATGCAAATGTTATGCAAATCTGTGACCTCATTTGTTCTCCTGCTTGGTATGTATTTTCACTTTTTTGGTGATGCCGCCCTACTTACAACTTTGGCTGTGCATAGAAGTACCTGTGAACAGGAGCATGTGCGGAGGGGGGGTGTTGTGGGGTGAGCTCTGCTTTTCCCTGCCTTGCTCTCGTATGGACAGGTGTACAGCCTCTGATTCCAATGTTGACTGCCTCTTCCTGTTTGCCCTTCTTCCCCTACTTCAGGTAGGCTGTTCACATTTTTGTTGTGGTGGTGTTAATTTTCTTCAGGTGACTGCATGTTTTATCTGTCACTTAAAAAAATAAAGTTAACACTTTTGTTTTTACAATTTAATAACTGCTGGGGAGGGAGGTTCTTGTGATTGACACAAGGGCTGGCCAATCAACAGTATGCAAATCCGGCTTCTGCTGAAATAATAAAAAAAAGGTTTTCCCCCTAATCCGATCTAGGGAAGAAGAGGGAATGTGCACAACAAAAGTGGTGATGGGGCTTCCATAGCAGACGCACCCCTAAAATTACGTACATACATCTGCACACTTTGGCTGGAAGCTCTAGCTAGTTTAGAATGGAGCAGCCCACTGCTGACCAGTTCCAACTCAGGCCTAAAAGACTTGTAACCCACTTTCTGGCTAAACCAACTGGCCCTGTCCCATTTTACAGTCCCTGGCAGGTTGAGGGGGCCCTTGTGGTCTACCCCACACGGCTGGTGAACCTCAGCTTGGGGAGCTACAAGTTGTTTAGGCCTGCTCCTCCATCTGCCTTCCTGTTAGCAGCCATCCCCAACTGGGTGCCCTCCAGATGTTTTGGACTTCAGCTCCCACGCGGCTAATAGGAATCCTGGGAGTTGTAGTCCAAAACATTTGGAGGGCACAGGCTTGGGGAAGGCTGCTGTTAGTTTCCAGGCACAGGTTCAAAGCGCTTGCTTTCACTTATCAACTAATTTTGCATATATGCATTCTAATTACTCATTGCCCAATTGTACAACAAACCAAAAGTGATGCCCACCAGCATGTTTTTGAAACATTAAGGATTAGCGAAGCCTGAAATTTAGGCCTGTAGGTGGCAGCAGCTGCCGCCATAGAACATCTCCGATTGAATCCCTGTCCATTTGAACTGTTTCCTTCACTAATGGTTTTGCAGCCGCCACAGCAGGGATCTATGCTGAAAACTTCTTCTGAGTTTGAGGTGCAGGATTGGTGACACATTCCATCCCTAATCAGAATCAAGAAAGCTGCCCAAGCCGAGTTTTGTTTTGTTTTTTTAAGAGTGGAGGGTGATGGTGGGGAGAAGCCCAACCCTGCAACAGGGAGTTTGAGTGTCTGGGTAATCCATCACAATAGTTGTACTGAGACAAGCGGAGAAATCAATCTTTCTCCCTTTGGTCTGAATGTTATGGACAGGTATGTGTGCATGGAATATACAGCAGGTAAAGTTTGTACCGTGCTTTTAAGAATACAAAAACCAACATACCCTGGAAAATGAGTTTATGCTTTGATGACTAGAGGCACAAAGAAACAAAAGATATAGCCATTTTCAGAACAAACAGGCACTATGGTGTGTCATCATTTCACATGTATATATATATATTTACAGGCAGGGAGTGCATTATCTGGACTCACCTGTGAACAACTCAGAAAAACAGTATGTAATGAAAGGACATATCTACACTATACTACACATTTAAATTGGTTCCAAACCGATTTAACTGTTGCAGCTTCCTCTTTAGTCGTAGTCAGTCATGATGGCTAGATGGAATCCCTGGGTTCAGAGGCAATATGTAACTCAATTCCAGCAGCTGCAAAACAGCGACAGAAGAATTGCTTTCAAGCCCTGTTTGTGGGCTTTCCGGAGCCGTCTGGTTGGCCACTGTGGGAAGCAGGTGACTGAACTAGATGGACCTTGGGTCTGATCCAGTAGGGGACAGAGTCATTTTAGACTCTGGATTTAATGGTCTTCCATGGTGGGATGCACATGATTAGCTGATCATGTGTATTACTTCACTTTCTTCAAAATGTGGTGAGCCAGCCCTGCTGCATTTCAGGGCCCTCCTGCTCATTTGCAGACTGGGCCCCAAGATTTCTGCCCCCAAATCCTGCCAGGCCTGACAGCACCACTGAGCAAGGCTTGTGTTCTTAGTTTTGTGATTATGCTAAGAGTTCTTTGCTTGAAGTCCCTAGCTCCTTCATAGAACCCAGTTCCCAGAGCTCCTTAGATCATGGGTAGGCAGAAGGTAGTATTTGGTCAACTGGTGCCCACTGCCCACTTCTAGTAGACTACTTGGCTGCTGGATTCTTGCAAAAAAAAAATTCCCAGACTAGATGGTATTCTCAGTGCAGTTCTTAATCAGAGGGCATACTCAGAAAGACTTAGTTAGTATAGATCTCTTAAATCAGTGATGGCAAACCTATGGCACGGGTGCCACAGCTGGCACGCAGGGACCTCTCTGTGGGCGCTCGAGCCATTGGTCACCAGATCGCGAAAAGACTGTCCCCTTCTGCAAAACACTAATGATTTTGTTCTTTCTCACAGTATGGAACAGAATGATTTTATTCTAGAATTCCTGTTACAGAATTCTTTTCTACATTGTTATCACATTTAAAAGATTTTGAAGAATGATGCACAGAGCATGGCTTGGATGTAAAGCCCTAACAGTTGACCTGAGTACTGCATGTGTTGCTCTCAAACTAACGGAGTATGAGCCAAGGTTTGACCAATTATCAGCATGCATGCAATAGCAAAAATCACATTAATTGTGCAAAAGCATGCCCAATGCAAACTTTTACCTAATGCGGTGTTTGCAGTCCAAGACATAAAGTGTTTAAAATGTGTTAAGCACCTTTAGTTTTCTTGTTTATCTTGCTCATCCTAGTACAGGCTGACTTTTATTAATCCGACACCTGTAGAAGCAGGGAAAGGACCCGGGGTAAAGCTTGGCCCATACAATTTCAGTCTGGCATATAATCATATTACAAGTTGAGAATCCCTTATCCAAAAATACATGTGCCTAATTATTTAAAAAGTTTGTATAAATTCCCTTCAGGCTATGTGTACAATGTAATACTATAATAATTTTTTGAGTTTATTTTTTTTCAACAAAAAATTGTTTGTATCATTGAAAGCTCTGTTATTGTGTTTTTCTTTTAAGACAAAATATGTTAATTAGTTCGGACAACTGTATGAGTTGTTTTTCTAAAACTAAAACCTTGGTATTCAGGTTTAATTGCAGTGTTGGCACTTTGAAATAAATAAGTTGGTTTTGTGTTGCAGTTTGGGCACTCGGGCTCAAAAAGGTTCACCATCACTGTCTTAAATGATTCTTAATATGTACTCATGTTTTGTAAATTTAGAACACATGGGGATCCTAAATAATTTTTTAAAGTGCACCATACAATACTAAGGTCAGCTCACCTGTACCTTAGATGGGAGCCCTGCTACTGCTACGTGCAGCCTGATGCTACGCATGTTTACTCAGAAGTAAGTTCCTCTGAATTTAATGGAACTTACTCCCAAGTAAGTATACATGGTATTGCAGCATTAAACAGGTTTGACAGTGGCTTAAAAATGTAGTGTACAGGTTTGCTCTGGAGTTGTATCTGAATGTTGTACTTGCAAATTGGGACGAGAGGCAATGTGCTGGTTTGCACATCACACTAAGCCACAGTGGCTTAATTAACCCCTGGGGCTTAGCAGTGC
This sequence comes from Shinisaurus crocodilurus, assembly GCA_021292165.1. Classification (NCBI taxonomy): domain Eukaryota; kingdom Metazoa; phylum Chordata; class Lepidosauria; order Squamata; family Shinisauridae; genus Shinisaurus; species Shinisaurus crocodilurus. The sequence goes on from CM037877.1 coordinate 107,625,219, forward strand.
ATTTGGGCAGCCATTTTGCATATTCAAGCCACAACCATGGCTTGTTGTGCCGTGTCATGCAAACCTGTTGAGGGTGGGTTGTTGGCATGGTTAACAACCCACCCACAACCCATGGGATGTTTTAGGTTTCTGGGTGGTTTGTTAACCATGCCAACAACCCACCCTCGAAGGGTGTTGCAGAACACAAGCAGCAGTTGCGACTTGAATATGCAAAAGTCGCCCAGCATGTGCCGCATGGGCTATGGTGACTGTGCGAACTGTCTCATTGGACGAGTTCGCATGTCATGCTAAGCCACCCCGAAAAGAAGCCATGGTGGGTGGGTGGGTTGTCCCTTACTCCCAACAGATGATTGCCTGCTCGGCGGCTTCCCGTGGCTTCTTTCTCCTTCAGTCCCTCTCAGCCCTGCAGTCTGCTGCTGGCATGTATCCCAGGGGCCTTTGCAGCAGAAATCCTTGTTTCCTCATTCCATACGTCAGCACCCTTTCTGCAGTTGGTCCTCTGGGGATGCTGGATGATGAGGGAACCCCCCCCCCAACGTCAGATTGCAGAAAGAAAATCATTTTCTGAGCCCTTATGAACATGGGAAAGTGTTTGCAAACTTTGTTGTTTTTTCCCGGGGTCTTACGCTCTCGCATAAGATTGCCTGTCCACTATTTAGCCAAGCATATCTGTATCCCCCTCTTGTCATGTCAATATTTCCCACCTTTAAAAAAAAAAAAAAAAAAAAGGCTGCTTCACATTACACTGAAGTAATAACACCCACCTCTAAAGTGCCTTCTCTCCTGTTCCCCCCACCCCCACTTCGTGCTTGTCGCTTCCCTCCACTGGTCTCCATTACTAGCTGTCAGATGTACATGAGGGTTACAGAGCAGTGAGTGGGATCACAAAAGATATGCAACGTTCAAGGCAGATCAGTAGAACGGAGATGAAAATTACGCAAGATTCATGGCAAAGCAGTACAGGAGAGGGGGAAACTGCATGTGCAGGACACTGTCTGGTGTCCTTTCTTCAAGATTCCTACAATAACAAATTATCCATCCTGAGGCTGAGAAGGGATGAGGGAGAATGGCGGCAGTAGTAGCAAGATTGCGAGGAGCAAAGGGGGTTTCCACCTCTCTTGCCGGGTGGCTCTCTAGCCATTCCTGACAACCAATGGAAACATTGCTCTGCCAGGTTCAGACCTCACACTAACCCACCCTGAGAACAAGCCACCCTAAACAACCCTCCTATAAGCCATGGGTTCTCAGGGTGGCTTGTTTGTGCAAAACTGCCCACAACAGGAAAACTGCTCCAGGTTCGGACGTCATGCTAAGCCACTCTGCGGCCACCCGCGATAACAACCCGCAGTGGCTTAGTGTGACGTGCGAACCCAGTCGCTGAGAAGCAGCATCCTGCCTTCGCCAGCAGAAACTCCATGGAGAAGAGGATTCTTTGCCAATCCTGACCCTGACAGGAAGAGTCATTTCCAATTAAGTCCTGCAATAACTTGGGGGTAAAATGTTGGTGCAAACCCTGCTCATGTGTCCTGCAATGCGGATCTTCCATTGCCATTGCACATCAGCTCAGAGTCAATGCTCAACACTCATGCATGATATCCTCAGTCCACAGGGTGCCTGCGTTTTGGTGCTGTGGCCGATCTCCACCATTTCCAAGCAACACTCTCTGGTAACAAAAGGGGGAGGCCTTCTTTGATCAGTTGCATCTCAGCAATGATGAGTACAGCATTCACCCTGTGGGAAAAGGTAGGTGTGAACAAGCCCTGCCCACGTTTTACTGAAATGGACTCTCTTTGCAGATCCAGTTGTTAAATTACTACTATTTTGTTCTTCATTGCCTGTTTTCCAAAATACAGTTACCAATAGGCAGGGATGTTGAAGAGTCCTTGGTCTCAAGTCACGAGTCGAGTCACGAGTCTTTGGACCCGAGTCTCAAGTCCGAGTCCGAGTCCTTGGTCCAAAATGGTGACTCACGAGTCCTGAGTCCCGAGTCACTCCCAAAACTGACTCCACGAGTCCCTATTAAAATCAATGGGGTGTTTTCCCAACAAAATAAGGCTACTTCAGATGTGTGGCTTAAATAAATTCTAGGCCCAAGTGTGCCTTTTTATTTCAAAACTTTGCCACTGATTTTGGCAAGAATAGACCAGGCAGACAAACCCAAAATAACCAGGCAGGCAGAGGAGGCAGGGAACCCCAAAGCAGGCAGGCAGGCAGGCAGTGCCCTTTGTCTTGGACAATTCAACTGTTGAACAGGTCAAGAAGAGACCAGGCAGGCAGAGGAGGCTGGGAACCCCAAACAGGCAGGCAGAGGCAGCCAAAACCAAAATGTCTGACCCTAACCCTAACCCCCCACAACAACACATCAATCAAAATAAATCTCAACACATTGTTGGGGTTGCGCTCCTGGTAGCTGTCCATAGTGGCCGAGCAGCGGTGCGCCTCACTTCCATGCGCTCTTCACCGGTGATTGCGCTCCTCTCCACTCCTTCTGACACAGCCCAGGGATGTTGACGAGTCCTTGGTCTTGAGTCCCGAGTCCTTGGTCTCGAGTCCCGAGTCGAGTCTCGAGTCCCATTAAAAATATTGGGATCCGAGTCGAGTCAGAGGGGGGACTCAGTCCGACTCACGAGTCGAGTCCTCGAGTCCGAGTCCCCATCCCTGCCAATAGGGGAATGGAAAAGCAGGGAAACCCTTGGTTTGTTGACAAAACCATATATATATAAAATGTTTCAACACAGGAAGAGATTACCCCTGCTAGTGATAAAAGCCAGCTGATCTGCAGGTGATCTTGTAGGTGATCTGTAGATTAGGTTTGCACCACTGTTCTTATTATCTTCCTCAGTTGGCCTGTTCTGATTAATGCCAGAGCTCGTTAACAAAAATAATCAGTCACAATCAGAGCAGCTCCCCTCTTTGCATTTTTATAAATTGCATAATCACGTTTCCCCTACTACTTGAGTGATAATTACTGTAATGAACTCTTCTTGAACCCCCCCACCTACCCGCCAGCAAATTGGAAATGTCAGAGATATAATCATCATGCAAGATAGTAGCATCAAGGAAGAAATGGAGGGCAAAATCCACCAAAGCCAGCTGGGTGCATGATTTCCATTCATTTTGATAAGGACTTGGTGGGGGTTGCACACAGACTGAAGATAACAGGACTGTTCGGACAAAAGAAAAACATGTTCAGTGAATGTGTGAGAGGAAGTAGAACCATGCCCACTTATCCTGATGCACCTGCTGTTAACTCAAAATACCTTTTCCAGTGTCAGGAGTGGAAGGCAAGTTTTGCCTTTACTCCAATAGTGAAGTGCCCTCCCATGCTGAACTATGGCAGATGGCTACTTGGGAGAGGGCCTTCTCAGCAGTAGCCCCTTCAGTTAAGGAATGCCCTCCCCAGATAGGTCTGCCTGGCGTCTTCTCTAATCTCCTTTTGGCACCAGGCAAATACATTTTTTAATTCTCACACGCTTTTAAAATCTGTATATCTGTGATACCATACTGTGCTTTGAACTGGTAATTACACTGTGTAACTTTTTAGAACTCCTTATTGCTTGATGCCTGTTACAGTTTAGTCTCTGCTTTGTTTTAACATTGATGGTTTTATTAGGGTGCTGCTTTTGATTTTATGTATGTGGATTTTTGGATTTTATTTGTGTTTTATTGTATGGCATCCTTGGAACAATTTGTTATAGGGCAGCTATCAAATTGCATTAATTAATTAATTCCATTTATTTATATATTCATTCAATTTGTTAGTTGCCCTATAACAACTTGTTCTCATTCCATTTATTTATTGTGGTCAACAGACCAGAAATAAAACCAAACAAGCTTACGCTGGCTCAGCTTGTCTGAGCATGGAAAGCTAAGCAGGGTCAAGACTGGTTGTTACTTGGATGGGAGACCCTTCCTCTAGTTTCCTGCATTGAGCAGGGGGTTGGACTCGATTGCCTTGTAGGCTCCTTCCAACTCTATGATCTATGAATCTATAAGACAGAATAATCTTAGATACAAAGCAAAATATAACAACACAGGGACCATCAGACCATATACAAAACAGCAAACAGCTTGGGGTATTCCCCCCAAAGATGTCCTTCTAGCGCCAGATATTTAATTGCTTCCTTGTTTTCACTGCCACACCGATATAAATTTGGCCACTCCTAACAACACCCATGGGATTTTGTCTGTCATCAAGTGTTTGACATAAAATCGAGCCAAGCTTATTAGTCATGTGATCAGTAAAGGGGCAATCATTTGCCTCTGAGCTCCAGCATAAAATGACAGAACAGAAGAACATTCCCGGTTATTATAAGGATAGACCCTCAAGGACAGAGGAACACCAACATATCTTCTCCCAAGCATTTGAGAAGGTCGCCAAGTGCTTTACTTTTCTCTGTGGGGTGAATGGCAACAAGGTGGGGTTCTACCTGGTCTTTGCCCCTATTAACCACAGCCATTGAAAATCAAACCTGCTTCTATCTGCATAGCCCAATTCCAAGTTCTGTTTCTTATTCACACTATACTCTAGTGACTAGAATGTGATAGAATGTTTGGAGCTGGCTTTTCCATAAGGTGACGCTGCTGCTGCTGCTGCTGCTGCTGCTGCTGCTGATGGTGGTGATGATGATACAGTGCAATCTCTGGCTATGAGCTTGCTGATCTTTTGCAAATCAACAGGATTTTTATTCCAATTCCACAGTTTTCTTTGCTTCTTTTGCATGGCTGATCTCCTGATGTTCACTGCACTCCTGATTCATCAAACATTCCATCCATACTCTCTCTTCTTTCCCTATCCAGTTGTCACTTTTTCCTTATTACTAGGTCTTGGTATGTATGTGTTTAACAAGTAGATTTATATTCTGCTTTACGATTAGCATCCTCAAAGTGGCTTATGGTGTTTATAAAATACAATGGGTACACTAAGAATCAAGTACATACATGTACTAAATGGTTTCTCCAGGTTGCAAAAATGGTCACTTATGACCATTCATAATCATTCACAATAAGTCCCACTATGTTTTACATGGCAGCCACATTCCACTGGTGTTCCCAGATGAAATAGGAAGGGCAGACACATGCACACCCGAAGCATGCAGCAGCAATGTCAGGGGAATCTCTGAGGCATGTCAATTCCATGTTTAGCAACGTGCCTCTCCCTGTTCCATTTTGTTCAGTTACTGCAGCAAGCCCAGTATAACCCAGCTGCCTGATAAGAGTTGTCTACACTTTCACTGCACACATAGGAGCCAAAAGGGGATTCCAGTTCATGTTAATGATGCGTCCAGGGGTGGCAATTGTTCTGCATTAATTAACGTTGCTGTAAACAAGTATAAATTTGTGTAAATGCCAAAAATATGAGAAGGGGCTTGTTATACAAATTTGTTAATGTGATTGAACAGTGTGAGATGAGATGGGGAAGAGATCCATCCAACATTCCAAATTTACTAGGGCTTCATTTCCTCTCTGTATTATTTCACTGAAAGCAGTGGTATTACACTATGAAAAATGGATTAGCAGAACACAGATGAAATATTCATATTGCAGGGTGCTCTTTCCAGATTTTGATGCTCACTGGTGTTGGCCAATTCAGCCTCAGTTTATACCATGTGGCTGATTCATGGCCAAACAATCATGTTCCAACAGCTCCATGTTCTAGTGCCAGCGAAGCTACTTAGGAAAGCAGCAGTTACTTTAATCAGATGCATATGCCACAGGCTCACTGCAAATAGGGGCATTTTGGTAGGGGTTAAGTGTAGGGTTAATAGAGGCAGCCCAGCAGGAGGGCTCATTTAAAAGGAAGAATGTTTGTTTATTTCTGCTAATGGCCATGCTCAAAGAAGGAGTTCATATGGATTAGAATGGATTCTCCAGAGATTGTAGGAAATCTTCTGGTCAACTAACAACCTGTTACCACAAAGTATCACTTATTTAGCATTTAATAGGCACAGTCAAAACCTGGACTCTTTTTTGGTTCCAGTCCTTTCCAGCCTGTTTAGTCTATAAAGAGTCATATGGAGCCTTAAAGACTAATTTATTGTGGCATGAACTTTTGTGGACTAAAGCCCACTTCATCAGATGCATGAAGTATTGTTCTCAGTTGGTATACACTGTATACCAGCTGAGAACAATACAGAACAAATTAAGTTGTGTTGTAGGGCTTGGCCATAAGCCCTACAACACTGGGTGGAAACATAGATTTTTAGGGATCAGTGGGTTTCTGGTATAATGTTGCACTTATGAGTGTTATCCAATGTTAGTCCTACTTAGAGTAGACCCATTTAAATTAATGGGACTTAAGTTAGACTAACAATGGATACAACCCAATATATGTCCATTGCATAGTTACTCAATAGTCTCCAGAAAATGAAGCTACTGCGTGGGTTACTCCAGTCGTGGGTTGATTGTACAGAGGAAATTATTGAAGTCCTTGTGGAATTTCTCAGGGATCTTCTGCCCAGAGGTTCAGATGATGAAGCTGCCATCAACGTATCTCAAATAGAGGCCTTCGGAGACAGGAGCTGCGAAAGCATTGTTCCACATCAGTCATGAGTATCTTGGCATACTATGGAGTTACATGAGTACCTATGGCAGCACCAGTGACCTGGAGACAGAAGCTGTCACCAAGCTGAAAATTAACTGTGAGCGAAGCTGTGCAGTAGTATCATCAGGGATAATATTCCTGATTTATTTATTTTATTTATTTAATTATATTTATACCCCGCCTTTTTTCCTGCAAGGAACCCAGGGCAGCTTACATAATCCTCCTCCTCCTCTCCATTTTATCCTCACAACAACCCTGTGAGGTAGGTTAGGCTGAGAGTCAGTGACTGGCCCAAAGTCACCCAGTGAGTTTCATGGCCGAGCAGGGACTAGAACCCGGATCTCCCGAGTCCCAGTCCAACACTCTCACCATGGCTTGTGTTCCATTTTTGAGAGGGGGCACTGGTGTAAAGAGCCTTTATATAGATGTAGAGGCTTTATCCACCAACATCCTCCACAAAGATGGACTACAGTCCATCAGGTATGTTATCCTTTCCTCATCTGGACCCAGCTCATTAGATCCTCCCAGTGAAACTTTTATGGGAGAAAGTAAAGGACAGGGGAGGCTGGTGACTCCTGTGTCAGTCGGGCTCCTTATTCATTGCAGCTTTTATTCTGAGCTTTATTTATTTATTTATGTGGAGAAAGCCTGAATACACACACACAGTTTCCCCTTGGTAACAGCAGGTAGTTGTCCCTGGCAACCCCTTGTCTACATAATCCCCCCCTGGGGGCAGGAGATGCAGAATCAGCCAGACAGGTAACACCCATATCCTCAATGGGGCACATCGGCCCAAATCCACAAAGAAGAAGCATGGGCCATCAAAAAGGCAGGACAGTCTCAAAGAGCTGCAAAGTATTCCATACCTCCAAAGGCGCTACCTTTTCCCGGGCAGGAATAAGCCCACCTGATTGCAAGGGGGCAGGGATAAGCCCACCTGATCAGCAAGGGGCGGGAAGGAGGGAGGAAGGGGTAGAAAACCCCTCTACCAACCTGACACAGGTTGTTGGGAACACGGGTGCGCTGACAACATCCACGGCTAGCTCCGGCTGGGTGAAGCAGTTCTCTTCCCCGGGCCAGGCGGGCTCAGAGTTAGGCTGGGAAAGGAGCCTAAGGTAACACTTTGCCGCAGTACGCTAGCCTGGGAACCCGTTCATTCATAAATCTGAGGTCACACTCAGGTCTTGTTGATGGTATAGTATTCCTAGAAGTCTATTAGTTCCGCTCCATTTAACCTGTAGTAAATAAAAAGTGTCTGTTCTTGCCACAAATAGACTCCTGTGCTTCCTTTTTCCCGCGTACTGAGTTTCAATCGCTTATACGAGCTTTAACGGGCTGTAGCTCAGTGCCGGTTAACCCGTTAAGTGCTGAACTCACGCAGAAGACCCAGTCGCTGGTCTTCCACATGGTGTCAGAGGTGGGATTTTTGAAATAATTGTGGTTAACGGACCGAACTATTAGAGCCTAGGGGAGGCTAGCGGATTGCAGGAAAAGAGTTAATCAAGGGACCTTAGCCTAAGCATGGGGGACCAAGATCAGGAGCAGCCCCAAGCTCTTGGTGAAGTCCCGCAACGCACGCCCTTCTTCTGGGAATGTTGGGCGAGTTGTCGCCCCTGCGTCCAGCCATTCGGAGGACAGCGAGGAGGAGAAACAGTCTGCTTCATCTCAGGAAGAAGACTCAGACGACCCGGACCAGAATCTGTGGTCACCCCGAAGACCCCCGGAGGAGGGGGGCATGTCTCGACCGTAGAGTGGAAGGTGCGGCCAGCAGGGGCCGGCGCTGGCCCCCTCCAGTCGCATGGGGGGGACCCTGCCTGTGGACCCCCCTTGTTGAAGTCGGCAGCCCTGGAGGAGGGGATGACGACGAGGATGCCCGGCCGGGCACAGACCCTGATGATGGAACAGCCGGCGGAGTCATGAGCGGGGAAGGTGGGGCGGAGTTTTTTCCCCAACTGGATTGGCGCCAGACCGGGGAGTGGATGAGGCATCAACAGGCGATGTTCCAACAGCAGCTAGAGGTGCTCCGATTGCAACTGGAACTAGCCAAAGTGACTGCCAATAGTGGGGGGGGGAATGCTCCATCCCAGCCCCCACAGCCCCAAACCCCGAAGTGGGATAGGAAGCAATTTCCCACTTACAAAGCTGGACAAGACGTGCTAATCTTTTTCACGCTGTTTGAGGCAGCTTGTCAGGAGCAGCAGGTGCCGGACAACCAAAGAATGTCCGCCCTGCGGACACAGGTCAGCGGGGAGTCAGCTGACCACCTGGGGATCCATACGCAAAAGGCTCAATTGGACTATGATGCTTTTAAGGAATCTGTGCAGTGGGGGCCAGAAAGCCCTTGGATGCAACTCCCAAGCATCACTCTTGTGGATCGTGTCCCCAGAGCAGATGCGTTGGAGCCGGAACCAATTCTGTGAGTCCATTTATGTGAATAATGTTCCCCATGTGGGGTACCGGGACACGGGGCTGATGTGACTGCCCTTACAAGGGGCAGTGTGAAGAAATCCCAGTTCTTGCAGGGACGCACCTGTGCCATAAAGCCTTACAACTCCCCAGACATACATGTTCCCCTGGCCCGGGTGCGGGTGAAGTTTAGGGGATGGGAGGGGGAGAAGGATGTGATTGTACATGGACAAAAGGAGTGGGGGGTCATCATAGGAAATGACCTGGCCTTTCGGGTGGCAAAGATGGGGGTCCTGACCCGTAGCCAGGCTAAGGGTGAACCGCCCCTCCCAGCAAAGGAGGTCCCGACCCCCACTCCCCGCTCCAAGAAAGGCAAGAAGCTGGCCACAGCGCCGGACATTCGTTCCCCTGCCCCAGTTAAGGAATCTCAGTGGGGGCAGGCAGTACAGAAGCCCAAGAAAGGCAAGAAGTTGGCCACAGCGCCAGACATTTGTGCCCCTGCCCCAGTCACGGAACCTCTCAGTGGGGGGCAGGCAGCGCCGAGTCAGGGAGAGGGGTTTGCCTCCATGGCACGAGACTTTGGGACCCAGACTGCGTTTCAAGGGGAGCAACAGCGGGATCCCTCGTTACAAGGGTGTCGGGCAGAACCCGACTGGGCTCCAGGACAAGCTAGCCACACTGACCGGTTTGTGTGGGATGCAGGAGCCTTATACCGGGAGTTCAGTCCGAAAGGGGGACAGGACTCAGACTCAAAGAAGCGGCAGTTAGTGGTGCCCGAAAGATATCACCAGGCGGTACTGCAGCTGGCACACGATGTAGCCTGGAGAGGGCACCTAGGGCAGAAACAGACTCTATCCCGAGTGACTGAAGGGTTTTACTGGCCAATGGTGGCAAATGAGGTCCGGGAATACTGCTGGTCCTGTGATGTCTGCCAGCGGGTGGGACACAACCGGGACCACCCTAAAGCCCCCCTTCAACCCCTGCCGGTGGTGGGGATCCCCTTTGAGCGAATAGGGTTAGATATCCTGGATCCCCTGAATCCACCTACCAAGACTGGGAAGCGGTTCGTATTGACTGTCATTGACTTTGCTACCCACTATGCTGAGGCTTTTGTGCTAGCCTCCATCTTCCCGACCAACCTGGCTAAGACTCTCTCCTCTCTCTTTCGCCCGCCTAGGATTGCCCCATACTGTGGTTTCAGACTGTAGCACGGGGTTCATGTCCAAGCTGTTTAAGAAAATGTGGGAGTTGGGCGGCGTGGAACATTTGACCTCGGTGCCATACCACCGCGAGACTAATGGGCTGATTGAAAGGTTCAATCAAACTTTGGGGGAAATGATTTGCACCTATGCGGCTAAGCATCCCGGGACCTGGGACCAGGCTCTGCTGTACCTGCTGTTAGCATATCAGGACTCCCCCCAGGAAAGCCTGGGTTTCTCCCCGAACTAGTTAATGTTTGGGCGGGAGCTGCGCGGACCGTTAGCCTTGCTGCGGATGGAGTGGGAGGGGGTTGCGACTTGAGTCCCCCGTGCCCGTCCAGACCATCATGCAGCAGCTCCAGGAGGCCCTCCGAGAAGTACGGGAGACCGCCCAGCAACATCTAAAGGTGGCACAGCAAAGGCAGAGTGAGTGGTACAATCAGACTGCGGTACCACGGACTTTTGAAGTGGGTGACCAGGTGCTGGTACTGAAACCCACCCGGACTGATAAACTGTGCTTAAAGTGGGAAGGTCCGGGGACTGTGGTCGGGAGGGATGGGAAGGTGAATTATCAGGTGGTGTTTCCAGGACGACCTGGGAAGCACAAGCTGTATCATGTGAATATGTTGAAATTGAAATTGTAACGTCCAGCCGCTATCAGGTGTGTGAAGGAATGTACAGATAAGGATTTTGCTGAAGGGGATCTGTTGGCAGAATGGGGGAAGAGGGGAGGTGTAGAAGAAATTGAGTTGTCCCCCTCCCTGTCGGAAAGTCAGAAAAGTCAAATGTCCCAGGTCCTAGAAGACTTCCAGCTGCTGTTCTCAGACCGCGCCGGTCGAACTACGCTGGTGCAACACACCATTCAGATGGGGGACAACCCCTCTTTGCAGTCCCTTCCCTACCGCGCAGTTGGCCCCCATGCCAAAGTCATTGCAGGGGAGGTACAAGCCATGCTTGACCTCGGAGTTATTGTGCCCAGCTCAAGTCCCTGGTCTTCCCCTATCGTACTGGTGGCGAAAAAGGATGGGGGGGGGGTCCGTTTTTGTGTAGATTACCACAAGATTAACAAAGTGACTGTCCCAGACCCCTACCCCATCCCGAACATGGATGTCCTGCTGGAAAGGTGGGGGGGGGGCAAATACATCACCACGTTAGATTTAACTAAAGGGTACTGGCAGGTTCCGCTAGATACAGATGCTGCGCTGAAGTCTGCTTTTGTTACCCATCTAGTGTTCAAATTCACCACCTTGCCATTCGGAGTCCGGAACGGTCTGGCTACCTTCCAAAGGCTGGTAAATGGGATGCTAAATGGGTTGGGGGAGTTCGCGTGTGCTTATCTGGATGATATCACCATTTTTAGCTCCACCTGGGAACAACACTTACAGCATGTCCGCCAGCTGTTTCGGAGAATTCAGGAGGCAGGGTTGACTGTGAAAGCGAAGAAATGTCAGGTCAGGGCGGGGGGAGGTTGAGTATCTGGGGCATAGGGTAGGGGGAGGTAGTATCAAGCCCCTGGAAGCCAAAGTAGAGTCGGTCCGCACCTGGCCCCAACCGAAGACCAAGAAACAAGTGCAAGCTTTTTTAGGGGTAGCCGGCTATTACCGTAAGTTTGTGCCTCACTTTAGCCAGCTAGCCGCCCCACTCACGGATTTGTGCAAGTAATGGCAGCCACTTAAAGTCCAGTGGTCAAGTACCTGCTAGACGGCTTTTGACGGGTTAAAAGTCTGCCTCATGGCAGCTCCCATTTTGCAAGCACCTGACTTTGAAGCCCCTTTTGTGCTGCAGACTGATGCTTCTGAGGCGGGGATGGGGGCTGTCTTGTTGCAGGAACGGGCAGGACAAGGACTATGCCCTGTCGCCTATCTGAGCAAAAAACGTCTGCCACGGGAACGCAATTTGGCCACCGTAGAAAAAGAATGCGTAGCCGTGGTATGGGCAGTGACCAAGCTTCATCCCTACTTCTGGGGATGCTGATTTTTGCTGCAAACAGATCATTCCCCCTTGTGCTGGCTGGACCGGGTGAAGGGATCCAGTCAGAAGTTGTTACGGTGGAGCCTAGCTTTGCAGGATTTTGATTTTTCAGTAGAGCACATTAATAATAATAATAATAATAATAATAATAATAATAATAATAATAATTTATTTATTATTATTACAGAAAATATAACAACAGAAAATATAAAATACATAAACTAAAACAACACAATACATACTATTAAAACATCTTAAAACATCTTTAAGACATCTTTAAAACATCTTTAAGACATCCTAAAATTCCGCCGGATAGGCCTGCTGGAAGAGTTCAGTCTTTACGGCTTTTTTAAATTCCAAAAGACTGACAAGTTGACGAATCTCCTCCGGCAGGCCATTCCATAATCTGGGAGCAGCAGAAGAGAAGGTCCTCTGAGTAATGCTTGTCAGCCTAGTTTTGGCTGACTGAAGCAGATTCTTCCCAGAGGACCTAAGTGTGCGGGGTGGATTGTACGGGAGAAGGCGATCCCGTAGGTAGCCTGGACCCAAACCATGTAGGGCTTTAAAGGTAATAACCAACACTTTGTACTTCACCCGGAAACTGATTGGCAGCCAGTGGAGTGCTTTTAAAACTGGTGTGATATGGGCACCCCTAGGTGTACCAGCAACCAGTCTGGCTGCCATATTTTGCACTAATTGAAGTTTCCGGACTAGGTATAAAGGTAGCCCTATGTACAGCGCATTACAGAAGTCGAGCCTCGAAGTTACCACTGCGTGCACTATCGTCTTTAGGTCTTCCAACTCTAGGAAGGGGCGCAGCTGGCGTATCAGCCGAAGCTGATAATAGGCACTCCTAGCCGTCACATCTATCTGGGATGTCATTTGGAGCAACGGATCCAGGAGCACTCCTAAGCTGCGAACACAGCTGTGAACACCATCCAGAACTGGTTGACATACCTCCAAACCCAGGTTGTGGCCTTTGACAGCAAGCACCTCCGTCTTGTCTGGATTCAATTTCAGTTTATTTTCCCTCATCCAGCCCATTACTGCCTCCAGGCATTTATTCAGAGGAGACACACTATCCTTAGCTGTTGCTGTTGACGAAGGCATAGAGAAATATATTTGGGTGTCATCAGCATACTGATAGCACCCCGCCCCATGCCTCCGGATGATCTCTCCCAGCGGTTTCATGTAGATATTAAATAGCATTGGGGAAAGAATAGCTCCTTGTGGCACGCCACATAGCAGCTCCTTTTTGGAGGAGCAGCTATCCCCAAGCATCACCATCTGGAACCTACCCGGGAGGTAGGACCGGAACCACTGAAGCACAGTGCCCCCGATTCCCAGTGCCCTCAGGCGTTCCAGAAGGATACCATGATCGATGGTATCGAAAGCCGTTGAGAGGTCCAGAAGCACCAACAGGGACACACTCCCCCTGTCGGTACTCAGGCGCAGATCATCTACTAAGGCGACCATAGCAGTCTCAACTCTGTATCCTGCTCTGAAGCCAGTTTGAAATGGGTCTAGAAAATCGGTGTCATCCAAAACTGCTTGGAGTTGGAAGGCAACCGCCCTCTCGATCACCTTGCCCAAAAATGGAGGATTGGACACTGGTCTATAATTGTAAAGGGTAAAGACAACATTTTGGCAGACGGGTTATCCAGGGCTTTCTCAGTAGGAGAAAATTAGATAGGAATTGGGGCGATGGGCCCCAATGCCATCTTTTTCCAAAGGGAGGGATGTGGAGAAAGCCTGCACACACACACACACACACACACACACAGTTTCCCCTTGGTAACAGCACGTAGTAGTTGTCCCTGGCAACCCCTTGTCTACATAATCCCCCCCCCCCGGGGGCAGGAGATGCAGAATCAGCCAGACAGGTAACACCCATATCCTCAATGGGGCACATCGGCCCAAATCCACAAAGAAGAAGCATGGGCCATCAAGAAGGCAGGGCGGTCTCAAAGAGCTGCAAAGTATTCCATACCTGCAAAGGTGCTACCTTTTCCCCGGGCAGGAATAAGCCCACCTGATTGCAAGGGGGCAGGGATAAGCCCACCTGATCAGCAAGGGGCGGGAAGGAGGGAGGAAGGGGTAGAAAACCCCTCTACCAACCTGACACAGGTTGTTGGGAACACGGGTGCGCTGACAACATCCACGGCTAGCTCCGGCTGGGTGAAGCAGTTCTCTACCCCGGGCCAGGCGGGCTCAGAGTTAGGCTGGGAAAGGAGCCTAAGGTTTCATGTAGATATTAAGAAGTGTTAGCAACACTTTGCCGCAGTACGCTAGCCTGGGAACCCGTTCATTCATAAATCTGAGGTCACACTCAGGTCTTGTTGATGGTATACCTAGAAGTCTATTAGTTCCGCTCCATTTAACCTGGCTGTAGTAAATAAAAAGTGTCTGTTCTTGCCGCAAATAGACTCCTGTGCTTCCTTTTTGCTGCGTACGAGTTTTAATCGCTTATACAAGCTTTAACGGGCTGTAGCTCAGTGCTGGTTAACCCGTTAAGTGCCGAACTCACGCAGAAGACCCAGTTGCTGGTCTTCCACAATTTATTTCATTTTATACCGCCCAATAGCTGAAGCTCTCTGGGCGGTTTACAACAATTAACAAGACAGTCCCTGCCCGCAGGCTTACAATCTAAAAAGACACGACACACAAGGAAAAAGGAATGGGGAGGGAAGAAGGGGGAAAGAGCTATCCATGGTTATAAGAGCTGGTTATAAGAGCTATCCATGGTGCTCCATGGTGGCGAACCTACTTTGGGAATGGAGTTCAGCCAGATAAGGAGCCCCATTGCCATAGCAGTCACCAGCCTCCCCAGTAAAGGATTATACTCAGGGATACCACTGGAGTAGCTCTTTCTCTGGATGATGTTTCTTGGTCACACATGAGTGTGACAGTCTTGAGAGAGTGGTATGGACTGTTGTGAACTGGCTTGCTTACACATACACACACAGCCACATTTGTAGGGGCTGTGCCAGAAGGCAGTATGGGATGAGTCACAAAGTATATGCTAGGGGCTCAGCTTGATCCAGATTTGATATGCTGTATCTTATATTGCTTTGCGGTGCACACATAATGAAGCATAACCACATATTTCTTGTTCAAGGTAAAAAAACAGACACAAAAATAAATATTTTAAGATGTAGGGTTAAAAAAAAAGTAAAGATATATTTCCCACAGATTTTGGATTATGACATTTCCCTCTTTTACAGGCAACCAACTGCGTCTTCAGCATTAATTCTTGGCCCCCAATTCACAAACCACTGATGGTATTATTTAAGGCAAGAGAAGTCTTATTATCCTTTTCCTTCTTTTCTCTATGGATTCTAATTAATCCTTTAAGACTAGCACTGCTGCTTCATGTTTGCTTAAGAGGAGAGTATGGGGATATATACCCAGAATCCCTAAAGAGTTAAAACTCCCCTTGATGCATCAGTTTGGCAAGCTGCTTTTCTTTAAAAAAATAAAAATAAAAAAAGCTTCCTTGCCAAGCAGATTTTCCCAAGCTTTTACAACCCCACAAAACAAATCAGATGAAAGGAAGCAAATCGGGAGAGGGTGGGGAGGGATGCAAAATGGGGAAAGAAAAATGATAAGGCTGCTAGGTTACTTGTGAAATCACAAGAACCATCTTAGCAGATTTGTAATGGAAAGCTAGGCATATATTGTTATAGTGAAATGTCAGAAATTGGGGTGTTGTTGAGAATCACGGGAAATCTGGCAGTCTATGGGGCATTTGGGGAATATCCAAGGACATTCCCCCCTCCCCCCATTTGTTGGAGAAACAGTTGTGAATGTTGGCGGTCACATGTAAGTGATAGACTGGTTAATGCGTACCATCTCCATATATATCAAACAAACAAAAGGCACTATATTACTACTACTACTACTACTACTACTACTACTATTACTCCTAGAAAAGAAGAGTGGTAAAGCAAGGCTGAATGTTCAGAGATACTCTGGTTGCCTCATGCTAAATGATCTACTTAAGAATACAGAATGGCCTTGTTGTTTGAGCTTCTCACAAGCTAAGGGCTTATCTATATTGTTGGGAATGAACAGTCAAAACCTCAAGCCATGCATAGGTGCATGATGTAATTGGGACCACAGAGTCTCTGCATCCTAGAGCAGAGACCCTGTGGACATTACCCAGACCTTCTGGTGCAGGATGTGGGCGTAACCAGTCACCTTCTCTTCCTGCCCCGGGAAAACAGTCGGAGCCATGAAATTGTAGGAACAACATGTCTGAAGATGTAGCCGAGTTGCAGTTCTGAACTTTTCCCAAGTTCAGAACAGGTCGACTACCATATGATTCCTACACAACTGTAAATACATTCTTAAGCCTGCCTGTATCCAATCTGCAAGATCTGAGTGAGTAAACTCTGTTTTTAACCTCCAAAAGACTGTTTGTCTTATTAGTAGTGTAAGGGGGAAACCAGGTGAAGATCCAGCCTGTCCAAAAGGGACAGTCTGTATCAACTAAATGCACAGCCCTGCTTTAACCAGCAGCTCCGCATGCACACGTTTTTCGCCTGTAGTTGGGTATACTCTGCTGTGTTTGCAAAAGCAAGAGGGGAGAGATAATATATCACAATATCCTCTCCCAGGTCTTTTGGCAATCCCCAACATATATGACAGACTTAAACTGGTTTAACAGTAATTCTTCCTCCCCCCCCCCCCCCAGGAAACATTGGGAAAGCAATGTGAGGAAAGGGCTAGGAATCTGCTTAGATTCTGTGTTAATACTTAATACACTTCTTAATACATTGGAAACGTATAAGTAAAGCCCACTGTTTACCTTTCAGTGGCTGTAGCTTGCTTTCCCGTTATAAGGGATGTGGGGGTAAAACAATGGTAAAGCCATTGGAAGGCAAGTTCTAGTGTGGCTGGAAATGTTAGCAGAGGAGTGTGTTGTTTTGGGAGCACTTCCAAATTGAGCAGCAGGATTAGCTACATTGGAATTCATGCTCAGTTTGGGTTCAGCAAATGATTACTCCCTGCCAAGCAGAAAAGAAAGTGTTAGCAACTAAATCCAGAGAATTATATTAGCATCAATAAAGGGGCAAGGGCCAAACCATACAAGCCCCGCAAGCAAAGCAAAGAGCTCCGCTTTGGCATCTCCTGAAAACTGCTGTGTGTTGCTCCACTTGGCAGTGCTCTGCTGACTGCTGCGTAATTATTTGGATCTTTATCTTGCAGGGATGTGCGTATCATGGTTTGTCAAGCTGTGAACAGCCTTTTATGAGACCAGAATCTGAGAGGTATGTTGAGACAGGATCAGACTTAGCCCAAGCACATGCCAAAGTGTCAGGAGCCAAGTTCACAAGGGGGGGTGGGGAGAGAAGCCAAATCAGATTCCAGGCACACTTTCAAGTTATTAGAATCCATCTGAGTGTGGGAAACCCAGGTATGATAGGAATTACCAGGAACACAAGAAGGAAGTAGTTCAAGGTATAACAAGAGATTTATATAGATTGATTCAAAAAGCAGAAGAGCAAGAGGACCAGCTAAAGGCAGTATGGGCAGGGATAATGAATTTGAAGAGGTGACCTCGAAGGTGGGTTGGAACAATATATGGGATAGACGGATTGTGATGGTGATGTCAACTAGGATAAAGGAATTTCTATAAACTAGGTAATTTGGAGATGGTATTTAACTCCAGTAAGATTAAATAGAATACAGTCATACCTTGGATTGAGAGCATAATTTGTTCCGGAAACATGTTTGTAATCCAAAACACTCTTATATCAAAACGAAATTCCCCCCAAAAAATTGTACAGAGATTTTTAATTTAAGCCGTACTACAGTACTTGTATTGCAAGACGTCGCTTATATATCAAGTCAAATTTTTTAAAATAAATATTTAAAAATTTGCTTGTCTTGCAAAACTCTCTCAAACCAAGTTACTTGTAATCCAAGGTATTACTGTAGATAATAATTGTTCTGCATTTTGTTGGAGAGGACGTCAGGAAAAAGGGACATACGCTCATACGTGGTGGAGTTGTAAAAATGTACTGGTTTTTTGGCGAGAGGTTTTTACAGAAATATTGGAAATTATTAGTATTAATTTAGAGGTCTGTCCAAAACTAGCATTGTTATCAATAACGGAGAAACTTATTTGCGACCAAAATACGAAGGAAGTAATTGTAAACTTGTTAACTGCGGCTAGGCTAATGATAGCGAGGAAATAGGAAAGTACAACATGTTTTCCTAATAACTGACTGGTATAAGGAAGTTTGGGATATAGCCCTAAACGATAAACTAACTTGTAGTATCAAATGCAAAAAAGGACTGTTAAAGAAGAAGAATTTTATGGATATATGGAATCAATTACTAGATTATGTATTAATAAAGGGGAAGGGGAGCATGCCTTGTCAGGATATGTTATAGTTTTGGAATTTGGAATTCATTTGATCAAGGGGATGGAAGTATATAAATTGGTCCCTTGGAGGGTGGGGGGTGCACTTTATGATTTATTGTATGTTGTTTATGTTATATTTTTGTGTTATTCTTGTATTTTGTTATATTTTGTTTTGAAAAGTAAATAAAATTAAAAAAAAAAAAAAAGGAAGTAGTTCAGGCACTGTTACGAGATGAACAAACATGCACTTAGCGAAAAATTGGCATGATATGTACAGAGGAAACACAGGATAATGGTGCAGTACATTTTGAAATAGCTGCATAGTCATTTAAAAGAGGTTTTAATGATTGACTTTCTGCTTAAGCGGGATAGATGATGTTGCTGCTCCTACTTGCCATTAGATGTCCAACATCCTATTTACATGTTACTGAGAGACTGTGGTTCCTGCTGCCTCTCTGGCTGCTCCCACATCACTCCAGGTAACATAAGCATCTTCTGCCCATAGGGCTCAAGCAAACCATGTGGTTAAATGCTACCCACTCCATGTCACCATTGTAACCATTATGATTTGACATTGTACGACATTACCAGAAGCACAGTGACAGCAACCACTATCATGGCATCAACCACACGGCTTTAGGCAATGTGTACATTGAGTCTGAAAAGAGTTTAACATATAGACTGGGTTTGCATGATCACCGCTTAAGCCATGGTGGGTTGTGGTGCATGCTGCCCGCTCTTGAATATTCAAGCCACAGTGGGCAGGCGCCGTGGCTCATCATGTCCTGCAGACTCGGCGAGGGTGGCTTATGCGAGGGTTAAACAACCCTCACATAACCCTAAAACAGCCTATGGGTTGTTTAACCCCCGCATCAGCCACCCTCGCTGGCTTCACATGACACAATAGGCCACGGCACCTGCCCACCATGGCTTAAATATTCAAAAGGGCAGCTGGCACATGCCACAACCCCCCATGGCTTGAATAACCAGCCCATTGAAAGTCTGTATCTGAGGATGGGTTACTGGGTTAGATCATGGCTCTGAAAACCAAAAGGCCCTGGGTTCAGGACCTCATGCTTCATGGCAGTGCTTCATTTACTTTCCTTATTTGAGAGGTGTGTCTGTCTGAACTCATGGCCTCTACAGTCACACCAAGGCTTCTGTACAAGTGACACCCTGCCAAGAGACTAAGATGTGAACAGCCTCTCAATTGCTGCAATTGTACAGCAGAGAGGAGAACAAGAAGAAAACCTGAATATCGCTGTATACTTACTTAGAGATGGTTTGAGTGAGGCTGTCAACAGCCAGAGAGTAGCATTCCTTATCCTTAATCTCCATTCCCTGTTCTAGTGACCATATAAATATATACAGTATGAGCTCCCTATATTCCTTATCTTTTGTCTCCAAAATGCCAAAGTTCTAGAAACAGTATTACAAATGGATGTAGGTTAAAGCCTGGTTGAAATTAATGGGAGGTTTTGCAGAGTTTCTATTCATTTCAATGGGGTTTGAACTTGAGCCTGTTCAGGTGGGTTATGCTCTTCTCCTCAACAAAAAATGGAGAGAAGAGTCTTAGGTTCCAGAGCATCATTGTCTGTACATAAGTTTGGCTCAGCTTGTCTGAACGTGGAAAGCTAAGCAGGGTCAAGCCTGGTTTTTACTTGGATGGGACACCCATCCTCTAGTTTCCTGCACTGAGCAGGGGGTTGGACTCGATGGCCTTGTAGGCCCCTTCCAACTCTATGATCTATGAATCTATGTGTGTGTAGAGCCCTCAAGAGTTGCACACCTGAGGTAATCCATTCTTTAAAATACAGGGAATAGAACATTAGGCTAGCATATGTTTTTGCAGTGTTGAACAGACCTCTAGTGGCAAGAGAAAATACATACTGTCGAACAGAAATAACTTGATCAGGAAAACATTATATATGAAAGGTTACTATAAATTTTGAAAAGCCGTCTGATCAACACCACCACCAGAAATAACCTATTCAACCTCCTTAGGGCCAAGCTATACATTATGTTAACCATGTGCTTTAAAGCAAATGCTTACAACTGTCCACTCTCTTTTACAAAAAGCAGCCACCATGCTGCCCCCCCCCCCAAAATCAGGACCACTGCATGAGAGAAGAGGGAACATATTGGTTGTTGAGCTGTCACTGTAGTTGCTTATGACGCAATCCTATTGCCTGTTTAGACAGAAAAACGTCCTACAACTCCAATGCTGGCTGAGGAATGCTGGGAGTTGTGGGACTTTGTTTCTGTCTAAACATGCATAGGATTGCACCCTTAGACTCTTAAACTGCAGCCTGTTTTAGCACCCTTAGAGGGTGTCCTTCTTTTGGATTGCCTTGTAAACCTAAATAGTGTGGCATTATATTAGGAATAAATGACTTAGAAGTAAATATTAATTAGAAATAATAAGCATGTTTCCATATATGGCGGCCTGACAGAAAGGTTATCAGTATGACACTTGGTTTGTTGATTCCATTGGATCATGCTGGAGGTGGCTGGGGAGGGGGATATTATTTATCACTGCTGTTAACTTTGGAGTGTTATATCCCAAATAGGTTGTATTGTATATAATCCCGGGTTCAACATATTGAGACCACATAATGTTTAGGTCAGGCTTCCCAAAACTGGTGCCCTCCAGATGTATTGGACTATGACTCCCATGATTTCCAGCCAGCATGGTCATTGGCTGGCTGGGAATATTGGGAGTCCTAGTCCAATTCATCTGGAGGGCACCAGTTTGGGGAAGACCAGCAGATAGCTTGGTAGCAATGCACACACATTGGATGCAGAAAGTTCCATGTTCAGTTCCTGGCATCTCCAACTGTAAGGTGGTGGGTAGCAGAATTGGAAATGATCCCTGGGTGAGTCTTTGGAGAACCTCTGACAGTCAGGGCAGACAATGACGTGGTTCACATGACACGACAGCCCTCCATGGCTTAATTTACCTGTGAGGGCGTTGTGTTGGGTGCCTATGGGCGCAATTTTTGGACGGTGTCTGTGGGCACCTGGCTTGCTGTGGCTTGTCATGTCATGCGAACCCAGGCGCCGGGGTTCCTTGAAGGTTAGAAAACCCTCAAATAACCCTAAAACAAGCCGTGGGTTATTTGCAGGTTGTCTGACCCTCAAACAACCCTTGCTGCCTGGCTTGCACGACACAGCAAGCTGGGTGCCCACAGGCACCATGCAAAAATGGTGCCTAGCATGACACAACAGCCCCCATGGGTAAATTAATGATGATGATGATGATGATTATATTTATTTATCGCCCATCTGGCCGGCAACCGGCCACCCTGGGCGATGTACATAGGATAAAAACAAGATAAAATACATTTAAAACAGTATAAAAATTTTTAAAATCTTAACCCACCCCATATTCTCGCCTGAACAGCCAGGTTTTTAATGAGCAGCGGAAGCTCAGCAGAGAGCGGAGGTCACTCGGGAGAGAGTTCCACAGTACGGGGGCCGCCACAGAAAAGGCCCTCTTCCTAGTCCCCACCAGTCTAGCTGCTCTGGCTGAAGGGACAAGGAGAAGGCCGTCTGTGGCAGATCTTGTTGAGCGGCCTACTTGGTGTTGCGGGAGACGCTCCTTGAGATAGACTGGACCAGAGCCATATAGGGTTTTAAAGGTCAAAACCAACACCGTGAATTCGGCTCGGCAAGCAACTGGTAGCCAGTGCAGCTCCTTGAGCACTGGCGTGATGTGATCCCGCCGGCGGCTGCCTTTAACCAGGCAAGCCGCCGCATTCTGTACCAGCTGTAGCTTCCAAACCGTCTTCAAGGGTAACCCCACGTAGAGCGCATTAAGCTGTTGTGTAGTGCAAACCAGGTCAATATTGGGCCAAATGGACTGGTGAATTGACTCTGTATAAGGCAACTTCATATGCTCAGATCTACTTTTAGCAGACAATATGCAGGGAAGAAAGTAGGGACCAAGAATACCTAAAACTACTAGGTAATCTAGCACTGGCTGAACCTCAGTTGAAGAGCATTGTTATTCAAAATGTAATTAGACTGCCTAAATAGTGTTGACATCCTGTTGGGCTAGGTTTCTCAAGAGATGTACCAACCTGCACTTTCTATTCTTTTCAGTGGCCGCAACTATGCTCTACCCATATTTGAGAGTCTAGCTCAATACAGTCCAAGAAAGAACATTTTACCCTTTGGAACATGTGTCCTGTTTTGCTCACTTGCTCAAAGCTATGCCTCTCTTGCTGTATAGGTATGTAGCTAGTGAAAAGCAAATTATAGTAAATTCAAGCTTGAATTCTATATAAAGTTCAATCTTTGGCCTTGGGAGAATACTACATGCGTGAAGAGTCTGTCTGCTATAATGCAAAGGCTATTTTCTTGGGGAATCCATAATACCATATTGGTGTTATACTTTTTTTGGGTACCGGTAATTATTAGAACTGAAGTAGCTCCCAGGGAAGATAAATAAAATGGAAGTAGTACTGAAAGGCATATTTCCTCTTCTAAGAGAGGGGGGGAAACCCACATAGAATGGCTGGCCCTCCTACATGGATAAGCTTGAATTTTCACAATTTTGGAAAATCCAAAGAAGTCCCACATGTGATCTGTACAGACAATTGCAGTGTAATTGGATGGATTTAGCTAGTCCCTTCAGAGATAAAATAGTAGTAGGCGATCACTCGTGACTGAGTAAGATTGTCTTCCAGGATAAAATTACAAAAAGAAAATTATAAAAGGAGGAAATTCTAAAAAAAATTGTGTAGACTCTAGCGATGGGTCCGTAAGTGGCTGTGCAGGCCAATTCTAGATCCACACAGCTTCCCACAGTGAGGACACAGGTTACCAGATGGAAGATGGTGCTGTAAAGGATTCGTTTGACGTGCTTTTTGCTTAGCACGTTTCTCCCTTTCACTTTGCACTCGGGCTTCTTCAAAGTCCATGGAACCTTTGTGAAAGGCCAACCTCCATTTAGATCGTTCATGGGCCAGAGCTTCCCAGTTTTCGATGTTTATATTGCATTTTTTTAGATTAGTCTTAAGAACATCTTTAAACCTTTTATACTGACCACCGATATTCCGCTTTCCATCCTTGAGTTGGGAATAAAGTAACTGCTTTGGGAGACGGCAGTCAGACATTCGAACAACATGACCGGTCCATTGAAATTGGCGTTGAAGGATCATTTTTTCAACGCTAGTAGTCTTTGCTTCTTCCAGTACACTGACATTTGTTCGCCTATCTTCCCAAGTAATTCGCAGGATTTTCCGGAGGCAACGCTGATGAAACCTTTCAAGGAGGTGGAAATGACATTTATAGATAGTCTATGTTTCGCAGGCATACAATAAAGTTGGTAGTACAATGGCTTCATAAACCAGCGTTTTGGTCTTCTTACAAATATCCCGATCCTCAAACACTCTATGTTTCATTCGAGAAAATGTGGCACTTGCGGAGCTCAAACGATGCTGGATTTCACTGTCAATGTTAGCTGTAACAGAAAGATAGCTGCCAAGATAGAGAAAATGATCAACATTTTCCAGTATTGCCCCACCAAGCTGGATAGATGGCATCACCAAAGGGTTAGCTTGCACTTGCTGATGAAGCACTTTGGTTTTTTTTATGTTAAGTGAGAGACCAAGTTTTCCGTATGCTTCTGCAAAAGCATTTAGGATAGTTTGGAGATCATCCTCTGAATGTGCGGAGACCACATTATCACCAGCATACGGAAGTTCCACAACAGAGGTTGTAATTACCTTACTCTTGCTTTCAGCCTACTGAGATTAAAAAGCTTTCCATCTGTTCGATATATAATTCCCACACCAGTGGGAAGTTTCCCCTCGACAAGATGTAAAATCATGGTGATGAAAATAGCAAATAATGTTGGGGCGATAACACAGGTTTAACACCTGATCCCACTTTAAATGGAGCACCATGAGAGCCGTTGTTGTCCAAAACCGTTGATGTCATGTTGTCATGGAGAAGTCGCAAGATATTCACAAATTTATTGGGGCATCCAATTTTCATAAGGATAGTCCAGAGAGCCGTTCGGTCTACAGTATCAAAGGCCTTAGCCAAATCAATAAATGCCATATAAAGGGGTTGATTTTGCTCCCAGCATTTTTCTTGGAGCTGACATGACCCAAGGTTGGAGAACACTGTTCTAAGGGGTATCACCAAAGCAACAGAATGAGACATGCAACTTCATTTATTTCTCTGCAGTTTTGATAGGATCTAAGCTGGCCTACAACTCCCAACAGCCCTAGCCAGCTAGCCCTAGTCAACCTAACCAGCCCCAGCCAATTGTGAGGGATTATGGGAATTGTAGGCCAAAACATCTGGAGGGCCACAAGTTACCCACCCGTCCTGTACTTCAAGGGAAAGCATTTAAGTTCTGTAAGACATTTCTTATCTGAACATTTTAAAATTTGGCCATCTTATAGTTCTCACCACACAGACTCTTTGGGGCTGTTTGCACATCATGGCAACATTCAGCAGCAAATTGTGGGTTAATTAACCCAAGATTTGCGGAGACAGACACTGTATGCGATCCAATTCCATTTTCTGTAAACAGACTCTGATAAAGGCATGGTTGGAGGTTGTCAGTGTGACGTGAGAATCAGGACCAATGGGTTGTTTAGGGGCTAAACAACCCAGCAGTTAGCCTAAGAACAAACCATGGGTTAAGCATCAGTCTGGGTTCACATGTGAAGTTGACAACCTCTAATCGAGCCGATAGGAGGTTGTTTACAGAAACCAGAAGCAGTTCACAGTCTGCATGCACCTCCGCGAATCATGGGTTAAATAACCCACAATTTGCCACTGTGACATGTGAACTGGGCCTCTGTGAAAGGTTTCATGAACTTGGGATCAATAGGGTTAGAACCAGATTTGGTCATACTTAGAGTAGACTCATTAAAATCAATGAGGACTTGTGGTCCTCCAGATGTTTTGGCCTACAACTCCCATCAGCCCTAGCCAGCATGGCCAATGGTGAGGGATAATGGGAGTTGTAAGCTAAGTCCTCTGGAGGGCCAGAACTTGTAAGGGTTAAGCCAGCACCTCTGCAAAGGCTGAGCTTAACCCTTACACAAGTTGCCTGCTTTGGCCTACTCTGGGTATGACCAAATCTGGATCCAGGCCAAGGACTTGATTTCATTTTAAGCAGAATGTTCAGGCCTTATCATCCACTTAAGCCTTAAACAATTGTGGAAAGAAGTTAGTGTCAAGAATGATGGCTGACACCCTTGGTTTCAGGGTCAAAGGCTAAAGTGCATCACTTAGATTTAGATTCAGCAAGTAAAAACAAACAACACACACACACACACACACACACAGACAGACTCCTAAGATAGCTTCAAAATTTGGGGGGAAACCCAGACTAAGAGCACTGTTCTTCTCATTGTCAGTAGTACTGTGTTTTCCACAGAGGGGAGAAGGACCTCTCTTCAAGTTTACGTCATAGCTTAGATGTGGTTCCTATTTACTACAGCTAACCAGGTCTTCTAGGAGCCTGTTATGATGGCCCAATTCAAGGCACCTCTGCTGATTTCCTGGGAAGTACACTTCAGTTAAATGTGGGGCAAAGTTTCCATTGTGTGCTGCCAAGATCATTCACTTC
Source organism: Shinisaurus crocodilurus (assembly GCA_021292165.1). NCBI lineage: Eukaryota > Metazoa > Chordata > Lepidosauria > Squamata > Shinisauridae > Shinisaurus > Shinisaurus crocodilurus. Next base: position 107,651,309 of record CM037877.1, read on the forward strand.
ACAAGTATCTACAGCAAACCTTGGTCAGAGGTATGCCCCCAGCTCTTCCCTGCCAAAGTTACTCTGTACTATATTTACTGATTACGTACAACCCAAGCATTCTGTTCTGTTTTTTCCACTAAGTAGCCACAGCAAAAACATGAGGGAAACAGCCTATATATTGCAAAAATACAAATATTGCTCCCCAGCATCTTCCAAACTACATGTTCTCTCAGTGGTCATTAAAACAGATGTCTAAAGAAGTAAAGGAGCAGGAGAGCTGGGTCTGGAATTCATAGGGAAGTATGCTGACCACTGGAAGCTCTCAGATTCCTCCGCATTTTGGAGCCATTTGCAAGATTTGCCCTCACCGTTCTAAATAACAGGCCTACGTGAAGGGATAACATGGTCAAGCATCTGCCAAGGCCCACACAGGGGCAAGGTGGCCCACCTCTGATCAGAGCCGCCAAGATCAAGTGAGCCTGAGGCTGCTGAATAGATGGTGAGGAGCAACAGATACGGTTGTTATTATCACATGAAAAGGTGATTGCTGCCGTTCCTTGCCGCTGCCCATCTATCCAGCAACATTTCACCAGCCCACCCAATGTTCCTCCCCACCACCACTTAGCCCATTCGCCTGCTCTTTCCCTGTGGGCTGATGGCAAAAGCAACACAGTGAGGAACAGCAGGAGCCACTGCTACCACCAGCAGTGGTGGGATCAATTATCCCACCTCTCACAGGTGGTGGTGGGTGGAGGCATCTTGCCCGAGGGGCTTCCTAAAACCCAGAGTCAGCTGACTAAGGGTCAAACTACACATTTTAGGTTAATTGTGTAGCATGAAGTGGAGCATAATTTCCTTTTTACTCTAATGTAAGTGCACATGGCCCCAATTCAGATCATGACCACCACACACCAAGAGGGGTGGATTAACCCCACCCAAAATATTGTTTTTTAAAAATAAAAGATTCTTCTCAGCTTTCATAGTCAGAACAGAAAGATTCTCAAGAAGCGGGTGAAGGATACTGCTCATGTTCTTAGTGCAGCCATGCAATAGCTTAGTCTCTGCCCATATAGAAAGTTAGTCCCAGTTAAAGATATGGCTACAAAATGCAAGTTGCCCTAGCTAATTCCTAGTTAATCTTTCAGTTGAAGAGTATCTTATTCTCATTTTGCCCTATCCTTTTCTTATGTTCTATAAAATGGAACATAAGAAAAGATGTCATAACTTGTACTGTTTCAGGTCATGGGTTCAGATGATGCTCTGTGATGTAGCCCGGGTTGCAGTAGGGTTCTGCTATGGTCTGGTCTTCAGCAGGGGTTAGGTCAGGTCAGGTTACTCAGGGAAGCAAGATCATCACCACAGGAAGCTTTGAGTAGGGCTGGAATCCAGACAGGATTGTTTGTATGGAGCTCCGACAAAGAGCAGCTCAAGACTGGACCTTAAATACGGTAGGTTGTTGTCTGCACTTAGGCTGGTTGGCTCCACCTCTGCATTGGCTGAGGCTTTGTCTCTTAAAAGGGCCTGGCCTGGTTTAGCAGCCTCAAGCTGTGACAACATGGGAGCAGTGGAGGCTGGTGGCTCCTATGTCAGTGGGCAAGTGTATCCACTCTGGGTTTTAGTCTGAACTTTAAAGGAGCTACCCATGGTGCCGAACCCTAGCCCCATATAGGTTCAGTGCCATGGATGGCTCCTTAAAAGTTCAGGCTGCAACCCGGAGTAGATACACCACCCCATAGACATTGGAGCCACCAGCCTCCACTGCGAGGGAGCGACCGTGGCATGCAAGTGTCCTCATGACCAGAATCCAAAGATGGCAAGGCAACCTCCTCTGGACAGAGGGGAGCTGGCCCCTGGGATCTTTCTGGGGAACTAGGTCTTGAGGAGATGGACCTCATGATGCCTTTCCATGATGGAATCCTTTCCCCTGAGCTCTTAACTCTGGAGCTTCCTTGGAGGACAAAGGGCCAGGATCTTCTGAGGATGAGGGTTTGGGGTCCTGGTCCATGACACCTCTTCATCTTGACTATAACTACTTCTAAGTTTAAACATTCCTTTAAAAAAAAAAAAAAGTAAATTTGATTCAGAAAGGCATTCAAACCATATGCATTTTCAGTTTCTACATGAAGTCTTAACAAAAGTTAATGGGTTTTTACTACAGTACTAAATAGTGTTCAGTTAACCTTTTCAAACATAAATAAAGTAAATGGGGGGAGGGGACACACCTCTTGCTGCCCATTAGGAATAGCCATGTGGTTTGATCTCCTACTTGTCTAGATACAGGAATAATGAAGGGATTTGTCTATAATAGACAAGTAGTTTAATATATGTATATAAATTAATCTGAAGCAATTAATCATGTGACAAAAAGCTCTTGAGCTGCTTCTACACTACCGTGTAGAGAGATCCAAGTATGTATTACTGGTGGCTGCTCTTTACCAAATCTATCAGAGGTGAGAAGCAATTCAAGAATGTGGAGCGGCAGGGAGAGCAACAGGTCACCTCCAGGACAGAGGCATTTCCAGATGAGAACTCTTAGCACAATACAAAACACAGTTGCCATCCCTGTACTGTGGAGGAACTAGGTGTTTTCCCCTCAAGGCAGAGGTTCTGCTGCAGGGAGACAGCATTTTCTCAACATACTGTGCTCATTTCCACCAGCTAGCTTGTCTATTACAACTATGACTGAGGTGTGGAATGTATCATGTGCTCCCACTGAATATTGTTTGTGACACAAATAGCAACAAGTGACAGGACTCTCCTGCCATCCATGCCAACACCAAATTCCAGGGACGGACACAGAGAGAGGATCTACAAGGCCCTCATCACAAAGAACAATGCCTTATTCCACACACATCCCACACACAATGTTTGAACTCTCTCTCTCTCTCTCCCTCTCTCTCTCTCTCTCTCTCTCTCTCACACACACACACACACACACACACCACCACCACTACCACCACACGCCCAGAGAGAGAGAGAGAAAGAGAAATATCTATCTCCCCTTATCCTTCTATTTGTTCTGTATTTAGAACAAATACCCAAGGTGGAGCTGACTCCATCCACATGAACATTACGCCCAAACCTAAAACTTCATCCATCCTTCTCTGTCCCTCTTTCTATCCCCCCCTCCCTTATGGATGTTGGCTGACCCTTTTTCATTAGGCCAATTACTTGCTAATAGTCCAGGATGATCTATGGTCGTTTTATCAATAGGAGCTAATGATTGGAGCTAGTCTCCTGATAGGAGCAGGAGAAAGCAGTTCTCTCTAGCTTTTAGGGTGCAATTCTCATCAGAGCTTGGAAAAGATGACACCCCGGTGCTAAGGAGAAAGGACAGATACACAGTGGAAAGCATGTTTGCCCATTAGATTTAAAAAGTACAAGTGAGACCTGCAACAAAGTGTTACAGTGTTGGGTGCTGCCATTTAGGATTCCAACCACTCTGCTCCACTCACCCTCCCACAACAGTAAGTCAGGATTCCATGGCCACTGAGTGTGCACAGTCCTCATTGGTCTGCTTTTGTGGTGTTCCCCCCCCCCTTAGGGCTTTTTTGTACTTCTGAGAACCTTGGGATTGCCCCAAGCTTGCCAATAACTCCCTTTTGTGTGTAGGTGGTGCCGTTTTGGCTGCATAAGCAACCGCACTCATAGCCTGAACATCAGAAATAGAAGGAATTATTGTGACTTGGCTGAAGCATCTTTGGGCTGGTATGGCTCTATTTTGAGACCTGGCACAGAATTATTTCTTTTAAACTATTTATACTCCACTTTTGTGTTTGGGAGGAAGCAAACAGAAATCATTTCACAACAAAAAGGCAATATACATTAAAAACATGCCATAAAATAAAGTCATCACTGTGCTCTCTGCTTACAGGAGTATATCTGCCTGTACCATGCTCTGCTTGTATATTTATAAATAAAGTAAATATTACAAAGATGCCATAAGTCTCCAGTGTTCTTTCTCATCCAAAGGAAACTAAATCCAGTATCTTTCTTGCCTGAATGCAGGAAGCATGTAGCAATACACTCGGTCAGTCAGGCGATCACTCGTGACCGAGTAAGATTGTCTTCCAGGATAAAAAAAAGAAAATTTACAAAAAGGAGATTTTAAAAGGAGGAAAATTCTAAAGAAAATTGTGTAGACTCTAGCGATGGGTCCGTAAGTGACTGTGGAGGCCAATTCTAGATCCACACAGCTTCCCACAGTGAGGACACAGGTTACCAGATGGAAGATGGTCTTGTAAAGGATTCATTTGACGTGCTTTTCGCTTAGCACGTTTCTCCCTTTCACCTTGCACTCGAGCTTCTTCAAAGTCCATAGAACCTTTGTGAAAGGCCAACCTCCAGTTAGATCGTTCATGGGCCAGAGCTTCCCAGTTTTTGATGTTTATATTGCATTTTTTTAGATTAGCCTTAAGAACATCTTTAAACCTCTTATATTGACCACCGATATTCCGCTTTCCATCCTTGAGTTGGGAATAAAGTAACTGCTTTGGGAGACGGCAGTCAGGCATTCGAACAACATGACCGGTCTACTGAAGTTGGCGTGGAAGGATCATTTTTTCAATGCTAGTAGTCTTTGCTTCTTCCAGTACACTGACATTTGTTCGCCTATCTTCCCAAGTAATTCGCAGGATTTTCCGGAGGCAACGTTGATGAATTCTTTCAAGGAGTTGGAGGTGACGTTTATAGATAGCCCATGTTTCGCAGGCATACAATAAAGTTGGTAATACAATGGCTTCATAAACCAGTGTTTTGGTCTTCTTACAAATATCCCGATCCTCGAACACTCTATGTTTCATTCGAGAAAACGCAGCACTTGCGGAGCTCAGACGATGCTGGATTTCACTGTTGATGTTAGCTGTAACAGAAAGATAGCTGCCAAGATAGAGAAAATGATCGACATTTTCCAGTATTGTCCCGCCAAGCTGGATAGATGGCATCACCAAAGGGTTAGCTTGCACTTGCTGATGAAGCACTTTGGGTTTTTTGATGTTAAGTGAGAGACCAAGTTTTCCGTATGCTTCTGCAAAAGCATTTAGGATAGTTTGGAGATCATCCTCTGAATGTGCGGAGACCACATTATCATCAGCATACTGAAGTTCCACAACGGAGGTTGTAATTACCTTACTTTTTGCTTTCAGCCTGCTGAGATTAAAAAGCTTTCCATCTGTTCGATATATAATTCCCACACCAGTGGGAAGTTTCCCCTCGACAAGATGTAAAATCATGGCGATGAAAATAGCAAATAATGTTGGGGCAATAACACATCCCTGTTTAACACCTGATCCCACTTTAAATGGAGCACCATGAGGGCCGTTGTTGTCCAAGACTGTAGCCGTCATGTTGTCATGGAGAAGTTGCATAAATGGCCCTTGTGGCCTTAAAAAAGCCCCATGCATCATGAGATTCTGCAAGTTCTTGAATTTCTTCAGCTTTCTTTTTCCACCAGGCGTTCTTAAGTTCTCTTGTTCTTCTTTGGACCTCAGCCTTTGCACTAGCGTAGATTTTTTTCTTGGCAGCGCAGTTAATATCATTTTGCCATATTTGGAAGGCTTTCCTTTTTTGGTCAATTATATATTTAATCTCATTATCATTTTCATCAAACCAATCCTGATGTTTCTTAGTTTCGTATCCAATAGTTTGTTCACAAGCTGCAGTAATGGAGGTTCAGCTTAGACCAATGGTCCTCAATGTTGTCAGGAGGTTCCATAGGTAGATGTTCCTTAAGAAGTGATTGAAGACGAGTTTGCTTAATAGGATCTTGAAGGGCGTGGATGTTCATTTTACGCCTTGGTTTCCTTCCTTGAAGCCTACGTTGGGGAGCAATGTTGATAACCATAGTGGACCGGATTAGTCGGTGGTCTGTCCAGCAGTCGTCAGCACTCACCATGGCCCTAGTAAGAAGTACATCACGGCGATCTCTAACATGGACAATTACATAATCCAGAAGATGCCAGTGCTTTGACCGTGGGTGCTGCCATGATGTTTTAAACTTATTCTTTTGTCGAAAGAGCGTGTTTGTGATAGTGAGATTATGCTCTGCACATATAGACAAAAGTAAGATTCCGTTCGGGTTGCTATTACCAACTCCGTCTTTTCCAATAGTTTCTGGCCATAAATCAAAGTCACGCCCGACTCTTGCGTTAAAATCGCCCAGGAGGATAATTTTATCCTCCTTAGGTATCTCTGACAGGAGAGTGTCCAACTGGGTATAAAAGTTTTCCTTGATGTCTTCATCAGCATCTAATGTTGGCGCATAAGCGCTCAAAATAGTTACCTGCTGGTTATTGGCTAGCTTTAATCGAAGAGTTATCAGGCGTTCGTTAATGCCAGTAGGAACTTCTGACAAAGAGTTCACTAGCTCATTTTTGATGGCAAAGCCTACTCCATGTATTCGTCGGTCCTGCTCAGGTAGTCCTTTCCCGAAGAAGGTATAGCCTCCTTTTTCTTCCTTCAACTGTCCCTCTCCTGCCCTTCGAGTTTCTTGAAGTGCTGCTATGTCAATTTTAAACCGTTTCAGCTCCCTTGCAATAATAGCAGTCCTATGCTCAGGGCGTTCACTATCTATGTTATCCAGCAGTGTCCATATATTCCATGTTCCAAAATTCAAATGTCTTTTTCGACCGCTAAAATGGTGACCCCACTGGACGCGGTAATCCAGTCAGGGGAGAAAGAGGTAGACTATGTTTAGGGCACCTTTTCTAGCCCCCTTCCCATACGGGGTGAGCAGAGTGGATCCTAAATAGGGCTGCTCAGTCATGGATACAGCTGCCGAGCTGCTCGACTACCTCGTTCCTTGAACAGGGCGACTGAGTCTGCATCCACCGCCCATGTGCTGGTCCGTGACTAGGGGCTTCCAGATTCACAGTCCTGCCCCCGTCGCCATTCGCCAGTCGCCATGGGACTTTTTTGGTTGGTTGGTTGGTTGGTTGGGTTGGGTTGGGTTGGAAGACGCCTGTGCGTGAAGCTGTTTTCTGTGGGGAGATCAGTGCACAACGAATCACCACACAAACTTGACAGAGGACGGCAATGATCCAATGGCACGGTTACCCTGACGATTGGAAAACCATTCTCTGCTGCAGCCTTCATCCGCCTTCACAGCCGTTGTAATTTAGGTTTAAATTATCTTCCGCCTGTTCTGCCATTGAGGACTTTTTGTTTTGGATCGTTCTTTGTCTGGTTCCTCTCCCCGGACCTTACCGCCATGGGTGACCCTACCGGGAGTATATAGCTCCCGACGGCATTGATCACAGGGTTCATTGGAACACGCAAGCCCACTCACCACTTCAAGGTGACGATCCGGCGAGAGGGATCGTACACTATAGTGAATGTCAATGTACAAATGCTGACAATCCCCAATGAATTTTGTGAACACCCCCAAACCAATATCTATTTCCCCAGTTTTCAGACCTGTTGTCATTCACCAAATGTTGGACATTCACTTTATATGTGTATATATGTGTGTGTGTGTATATATATATATATATATATATATATATATCCGTATCTACCAAGGTAGAGAGATTCTTCAATATTCAAGGACGTTTAGCAGCATATGGGAGAATATATACAAGGAAAGTCAATCTGGTTCCACAGGTGGCAGCCAACTTGAGCACTGTGGAGATTGTCAGCCTGTAAGTCTTGCAGCTGACCTGCATAACTGTTATTAATTCACGACAAACCATGGAAGACGATTCGTTTTCAGATTCAATGTGGCCGATTAGAAATGAACAGCTTAAAGCTGTAAAGTGAACAGATTTAAAATGAAAGCAATTAAAGCCACCGCCAACATGCCACCTCTAGATACCGTCTTTTCAGCCCCTCTTGCTAGAGCAAGAGATTAATTTCAAATGAAAAGGGTTGCATGCCAATTGGACACACAGCCGGGTCAAGTGTTGGCGCACCTGTTGTCTACAGTCACAAAATCCTGCATTCGGATTTCTAATGCAAACACTACCTTTGTTCTACAGCATGATGAATACTTCTGTGTCAAGTAATGCTCGACCCTAGAAGTCAGCGCTGCCACTCGCTGCCTATGCTGCAGCAGTCCCACTTCATGTGTAAACCGTTTGCAGTTCAACACTGCTGTCAGCTAGCTAGATCTTAATAAAACATCTTTGCTTCAACAAATGTGCAAACAGTAAGCTGCTGAAACTTTCCTGGTTTTTTATGTTCATAAGTGCACAGGGGACTGTTGTTCCCATGTAGTGTCTCCTGGGCTTGCTGTACCATTAAGCAGGGTGAAGTGGACCTCCATAATTAGAAAATTTGGAGCACCATTAAAGAGCAGTGAATGGTCAGTTTCTTAAATATATATTTTACTGCAGGAGGGGAGAAGCATTCAGATGTTTCATTGCCACCACCAAAATTTCTTGGGCTGGTTCAAAGTCTCTCATAGGGTCCACCCAATAAAAAAATCACACTCCAAGGCCAGAACTAGATGGAGCAAAGCTTTTGTGGATGCTATTGAAAGTGCCCTTTGTATTTTTCCCTGTAGAGCGGGGCTGAAGGGAAGAATCCTTGGCAGAAGGGCTTAGAACTCCCCAAGCAGCCAGACAGTGTATGTCAAGAGCTTCAACCAGACTGTGTTATGAGTGGATATAGTCATGATCATCTGGTTATGACTGTAGCTCACAGGGAAGGCCCCAGCAGGCCCCAGCAAGAGCCTGGGTACGCTTGGGTTCAGGAGAAATGAACAGCCTCACCCACCGGACTGGTGCAGAGGATGCAAATGAAGGCCTGAATGGAGAATGATTGAGAACCTGATGAATGAATAGGCAGTGGCTGAGAGTCTTGCAATGATCAGATTAACACGCATGGCCTAAAGGCACAGGAGAGACTTTCCTGAAAAGAACCTAAGAATAAGCCCTGCAAGAGGATGGCTTCCCCCCAATAGAAGATTCAACCAGAAACTTAAGCTCATCAAGTAAGGAGAACCCACAAAAGGTTTTTCTTATGACACCCATCAAAGACCTTAGGCTCACAAAGGACAGAGTGATTAGTGGTGATTAAGGCCATGAGGGAAACAAAGGAGATCCTTGCCCCCCTCATGTAGCCAGGAACTCAGGGAAAGTTATAAGAACTGAGGTTTGAGTAATGAGAAGGTGTGTTGGGAGACGGTCAAGAGAGTCATCCTAAGACTGTGAGGGATTGAGGCCTACACAGGCTTGAGTTTGTTGAAGCCTGAAGGCCCAAACACTTGGATGGGAGGGGGAGTTTGAGAGTTTTAGTTCACCCAATAGAAGTTAAGAATTAGTTCTCCTGTGCAAGGTCACATGGTTATAACCTTCCATTCCTGGGAAGGTTATATATGTGTGGGGGGTGTGGTTAGCTAGCAGTTAGTGCTGGGAGAGAGCTAGAAGCAGCAGAAGCAGAAAGAGCAGAGAGAGAGAGAGAGAGAAAGAGAAACTGGCTGCATCAGAGATAGGTAGTCTGAAGTTGAACTAGAGAACATTGGATTGTTTGTTTGTTTGTTTTATTTTATCATACTTGCTTTTGGATTATAACCACTCTATTAAGTAATTTCCCTAATATTATAAGTAAACTGTTGTTGTTTACCCTGGTTTGTTGGAGTGACTTATTCTACACGTCTAAAAGCCTACACCCACGTTACTGGAAGCAGGCAAAGGCTTTGGGAAGAGGCAGAGATCTTCCCAAAGGCAGATTAAGGGGTCCCTGCAGTAGCGGAACCTTGACAGATGGTGGTAGCGGTGGGATTCTGAACAGTGAGATTAAGCACTCCAAACAGTAATCGAGGGTTTTACTAATAGAGCTGGCAAAAGCAGTGTGTGTTTTAACTTCAGGACTGAGGAATAGGGACCCAGTGAGGCAATTAGGATGAGCCAGTATCTCTCCATGAACAAAACTGCCCTGATAGAGCAGTGTAAAAAGGACAATTTGCCATGGGAGGAGAAAACAGCAGAAGAACTGAAAGTTATGCTGATCTCCCAGGCGGCAATAGAAGGAGCTGCACCCTCTAGCCCTAGGGTAGCAGGACCCCAAACAAAAGAATGGGAAGCTCCGTGAACAGGAACTACGGCTAGTGGCAAAGCAGAAGGAAGAAGAGACCAGGTTAGAATGGGAAAAGCTTCGTCTGCAGGGAGAACAACGCAGACACGAGGAAAAGATGCAACAGGAGCAACGCAGACATGAGGAAAAGCTGCACCAGGAGAAACTGCAAGCCCAGAAAGAGCAACTGCAAGCCCAAGAGGAACAACGCAGACACGAGGAAAAGGCGCGGCAGGAGCAACTTCAGGCCCAGGAAGAGCAACGCAGACACGAGGAAAGGATGATGCAATTGAAACAGGAGCAGCCTGTCAGAGTTACCCCGAAGGACTTCACAGCATACACCCCAGGAGAAGACCCACAAGTGTTCCTGACCACTTTTGAAAGGGCAGCACAGAAGTGGGGATTGCAGGAGGGTGATTACATGAAGTTTGTGCCTAATTTAATCAAAGGGGAGCTGGCAGAGATTTATAATAGCATGCCAGAGGGGGAGGCTGTTTCCTATGCTCAATTCAAAGAAACGGTGTTTAAAAGGTTCAGGTTAGGCCCTGAGCACTTTAGGAAAAAGTTCAGAGGGTTAACACCTCAACCTGGTAAATCTATGGTAGAGTTTGCAACAAAATTAAAAAACCTGCTATTAAAATGGGTGGATGAAGCAAAAGCTGACAACAGGGAAAAGGTGTTAGAGCTTATGGCTCTGGATCAGTTTTATTTTCGGTTGCCCAGAGAAATAAAACTGAAGGTTAAGGATAAAGATCCTGAAACTGTAAACCAAGCTGCAGAAATGGCTGACAAACTGATTGAAAACCGGGAAGGGTTAGGCCCCAGGATTGAGTCTGAGAAGAAGGGGGGGAAATGGGAAGCCCCAAGTAAAAAGGAGATCAAAAAACCTCCTTTTGATCCTTCTCACCCCAGAGACCGTGCCTGTTATTCGTGTGGTCAGACAGGCCACATCAAGAGTAGCTGCCCCAAGTTACAAGCAATAACACCAGCTAGCCCAGGTAGTCCTAAACCCGAACAAACCAAGCCACAAGGTGTAGCAAGCATAAAAAAACCTTATAATTGCGGTTTTGTGATCACCAACAGGGAAGAGGTTAATAATCAGTTTAAAGAAACTGTTTATGTAAAGGATAAGACCATTATGGCAATGTTGGATTCTGGAGCTGATGTTTCTCTGATCCAAGCAGATTTGGTGACACCTAAAGATTTGGTACCAGGAATGTCTATTGAGATCCAGGGAGTGAATGGTCCCTCCTTTGAAGTCCCAGTAGCAAGGTTATCCATAGAATGGAGGGGATGGAGAGGTCTGTATGAAGTTGGGGTGATGGAACCTCCAACCCAATTTGCCCCTATCATTGTGGGAAGGGATATAATGGGACCAGAAGCTCAAATATGTGTGGTAACCCGCAAGCAAAAGGAAAGGGAGGAACTTTCAAGACAGGACCAGGTAAAAGTTGATGGGGTAAAAGAAAAGGTACTAGAGGTACAACCCACAGTGATTCCGGAAGGTCCAAAACCAACCCCAGACCCTCCCCAAACCGAAACAACAGAACAAGCCTCCATGCAACCTGTTGACCTGAAAGCCAGTGAAATAACCGGGGCAGGTGGTTCTGTAGAGGAAAAGGCGCTAGAGACCCCTTTTCCTGATTTAAGAGGAGTAGAGGAATTCAAGCAGGAAGTCCTCAGTGATCCTAGTTTGGAGCCTCTGAAAAGAGTAGCTCTCCCTCAAGAGAAACCCTTCTCTGAGGAAAGAAGGGAGCAGATTATTTGGGAGAAAGGATTGCTGTATAGGCTGTGGTTACCAAAAACCCAAGAGTTAACCTGGGAACCACTAAAGCAACTGGTAGTACCTAACCAATTCCGGATAAGGTTGCTAGAACTAGCCCATGATGTGCCATGCGCAGGGCACTTGGGGAAAAACAAGACTAAACAAAGGCTCATGGCAAACTTCTTTTGGCCTGGAATTGCTAAGCAAGTAGCAGAGTACTGCAGGTCTTGTGAAACCTGTCAGCGTGTGGGGAAGGCAGGGCATCACAGTAAAGCCCCTTTGCAGCCTCTGCCTATTATAGGAGAAGCTTTCTTTAGGGTGGGCATGGATATTGTAGGGCCTTTCACTAAATCCACCCGCAAGGGGAAAAAGTACATCCTCACAGTGGTGGATTTTGCCACAAGATACCCGGAAGTTGTAGCACTAGCCTCTATAGATGCTCCATCTGTAGCTGAGGCTTTGCTAACTATATTTTGCAGAACTGGATTTCCCTCTGAAATCTTAACAGATCGTGGGTCAAATTTTCTCTCCGAGATAATGGAATGTCTGTGGAAGTGTTGTGGGGTAAAACACTTGAAAACCACTCCTTATCACCCTCAATGCAATGGAATGGTGGAAAGATTTAACGCCACACTCAAAGGAATGATTAGAGCTTATGTAAACACACACCCAAATGACTGGGATGACAAACTGCAACACCTACTTTTTTCCTACAGGGAAGTTCCACAGGAATCAACGGGATTCTCACCTTTCGAGCTGTTGTATGGCAGAAGAGTGAGAGGCCCTCTTGATCTCCTGAGGGAAAACTGGGAAGGTAAACTCGTAGAAAACAAAACCTCTGTGGTGGATTATGTGTTAAAACTTAGACAAACCCTAGATACACTCTGTAAACTAGTTCAAGTCAATGTAACCAAAGCCCAAGAGGTGCAAAAGTTCTGGTATGATCAAAAGGCACGCTCTAGAGTATTTGAGGTAGGGGATCAGGTAATGATATTTCTTCCTCTGCGCAAAGACAAACTTAAGGCTGCTTGGGAAGGCCCCTACACAGTTAGAGAGAAAATGGATGATTTAACCTATGTGGTAGTTAAAGAAAAATCTGAAAAAAGACCAAAGGTAGTACATGTAAATATGATGAAGCCACACTATGAGAGGAGTAAAGTAGTTTTACAGGTGCAGAAGGTGCCAGAGGTAGTATACTTAGGGCACAAGGTTGGAAATGGCCATATCACACCTTTATGGGACAAGGTTGAAGCTATCAGAACCTGGGACATACCTACAACCAAGAAACAGGTCAGGTCATTCTTGGGATTTGCTGGGTATTACAGGAGATTTGTTCCCCATTTTGGTGAAATTGCTGGACCTTTGACTGATTTAACCAAGAAATGTAAACCTGACAAAATTGTGTGGACTGATGAATGTCAGAGAGCTTTTGATAGACTAAAGGACATTTTAAGCTCAAAGCCCGTGTTAAGAGCACCTGACTTTGAAAAACCTTTATTGTAGCTACTGATGCCTCTGAGACTGGCATAGGTGCTGTATTGTTACAAGACTATGACTCTGTTAAACACCCAGTAGCCTACCTGAGTAGGAAGCTCCTACCCAGGGAGAGAAACCTGTCTACGATCCAAAAGGAATGTTTGGCAGTAGTGTGGGCTCTGGACAAACTCAAGCCTTATGTTTTTGGGCAAGAATTTACTTTATGGACTGATCATCATGCCTTGCAATGGATACAAACAATGCAAAATACCAACTCCAAGCTTCAGAGATGGTCTTGGAAATTGCAGGAATTTCAAATGAACATTGAACATGTGCCTGGGAAGGAGAATGTGATAGCTGATGCTTTGTCTAGGAAATAACCAAAAAACAGTTGCCTTTTTGTGTAGGTTAACGTTACACAATTCTCTTCTGTAAAAGGGAAATTGTTCCACTTGAGGAGAAGGAGGGGAAGATGTGAGGGATTGAGGCCTACACAGGCTTGAGTTTGTTGAAGCCTGAAGGCCCAAACACTTGGATGGGAGGGGGAGTTTGAGAGTTTTAGTTCACCCAATAGAAGTTAAGAATTAGTTCTCCTGTGCAAGGTCACATGGTTATAACCTTCCATTCCTGGGAAGGCTATATATGTGTGTGGGGTGCGGTCAGCTAGCAGTTAGTGCTGGGAGAGAGCTAGAAGCAGCAGAAGGAGAGAGAGAGAGAGAAAGAGAAACTGGCTGCATCAGAGATAGGTAGTCTGAAGTTGAACTAGAGAACATTGGATTGTTTGTTTGTTTGTTTTATTTTATCATACTTGCTTTTGGATTATAACCACTCTATTAAGTAATTTCCCTAATATTATAAGTAAACTGTTGTTGTTTACCCTGGTTTGTTGGAGTGACTTATTCTACATGTCTAAAAGCCTACACCCACGTTACTGGAAGCAGGCAAAGGCTTTGGGAAGAGGCAGAGATCTTCCCAAAGGCAGATCAAGGGGTCCCTGCAGTAGCGGAACCTTGACAAAGACGTCTAAGCTGGCATGTTTGAGACGCCGACCTCTTGATTGCTCCTGCCTCCATGGGACTACAGTTGAGGAATCCACTGCAGGGACCACCAACGGACAAGGTAGTAACCGGAACTTCTTTGTCATACTATCCTTTTAGACGGACGGAAGCCTTTCTTCCACCCCCTTTTGTAACTGTAGGCAACTAGGGCAAACAGGGACTCTTTCTCTCTCTCCACAGTATAGAGTATGTCTGAACAATAACAAGGGTATTTGCTACCTGAAATCATTGGGTTTACTGTACCACCAGAAGTAAGATGCTGTACCTCCTCTATATTTCATCTTTAATAAACAACTCTTTTGTTTCTGATGTCAGTGTGCGCGCGTATGTGCTTAGTGTTAAAGGGCAAAGCACACACTTCACCCAGCTGCACGTGTCTTTACCCCAGCCAAAGATCCCAAACCTTTCGTGAGAGTGTGGGGTTAGCCTCTCTCCTTTGAGAGAATCTGACGCCCAAATTATCTGTCGTAACAGATTGGCGGAGAACGGGGGCAGCAAGGTGGCGGATCCTTAAGATCATAACTGAGGACCATATAGCAGTTGTGGCGGGGAGTGTGTGAGGAGCTTTCCCTTTCTGTTTCCAAAGCACTTGGGCAACTTTGAGGGCGAGGGCCAATATACCCCAAAGTTTGTGTTTTGTTCCAGGTTGAGGGTGGGTGCCAATATATCCGAAGTTTGTGTTTGTTCTGGGTGGAGGACGCGAAGTCAAAGCCTGCGCAGTAATTTTTGGTTGAAGTGTCTGTGTTTTGGGTGGAGGATGCAAAATCGAAGCCCAAGCACTAGTTCTTGGATGCTGGAAAGGAACCGGCAATCAGGAGCGCGTCTCTTGATCACTGGAGAGATCAGTGATTTGGGAGGAATTTAAGTGTTCACAGGAGGGAAAGACTAGTGGGAAACAGTACTCACGAGCGGCAGCCAGGTCTTCTGAGAAACTGTAAGTGGCCAACCCGTGATCCCTGAAAACCAGCAGCCAGAACATAGAGCTAGGAACCGTAAGAGGCGTTTGAGGGGATTTGGTAACATCACATTGCAAGATTTGTAAGTTGCAGCGATGTGCACAGTTCCTGAGCATAAGCAAAGTGCAAGTGCCTTTTGAAGAGTGTCTTGGAGCAGCTGCGGGTAGCGAGGAGCGGGTTCACCCCTGATCAAGGAATATCCACCCTCAAGCCCCTAAGCAAAGCTGAAGCACACCCCAAAAAGAGTTCTTCTCCCGTAGTTGTAAACAACGAAGGGAAAAGCCATGGTGGTCACTCCAATAGTGCCCCCCGTGAGCGGAGCCAGAAGATTTGTCAAGAAAGGAGGAGAACTGACCGAGTTAGAAGTGTACATTGCCAAACGAGGGACGTGTGTGGGGAGATGATTGTTTTAAAACGAGCAATCCGTTTCAAACATTCAGTGAGGCGTTGGAAGAGTATTTTAAAGAAAGCAAGCCTTCGAAAGTGCAGAGAAAGGCAGCCATCTTATGGGGAATGCATAATGTGTGTGGGAGTTACCAGAAAATGTTAGCTGTTCAGGAAGAATTAGAGTTGCAAAAACAGTTTGCAGAAGGCTGGAAGCTAGAATGTCAGCAACTAATCAGAGAGAAAGAAGAAATGCAAGCAGACAAAACATGAAGGGCTTCAGCTCTCAGGCAGATGGAGCGGGAAAGAGATCAGGCAGTACACAATGCACAAAGGGTGGGTCTCGAGGTGGACAAGGCCACCAAAGACCTGACCCAGGCCAGGGCAGCTACCAAGGTTTCAGTGGAGAAATTGCGGGGACAGAGACACGTGGTCACACATGACCACTGCGAGAAGCAGATCCAGGAGCTTCAAAGGCTGTTGGAAGCTCAGCTAGGGATCAGCACCGCCATCTGAAGTGTCTTGCCAGATATTGAGGTTAGAGAGTTGAGTGCATTTATCCACCACACACAGATGCAGTTAGATGACAGAGCCCAAGTTCATCTCCAATTACAAAATGCCGCAGGTTGCTTTATCATAACACAGCAGCCAATGCTACCAGGTTTTGCCAAATCACTTTTCTGATGTTATTTTTCTTTCCTCCCTTCAGGGAATTATTGGAGGACCTTAATTACCTGAAAATGGCAGTTTTAATGGCAAGCCAAACAAGTGGAGTAGATTTAATATAGCCCAAGTGGCCTGTGGCGCACGCTGGCTCAGCTTGTCTGAGCGTAGAAAGCTAAGCAGGGTCAGGCCTGGTTATTACTTGGATGGGAGACCCCTCCTCTAGTTTCCTGCATTGAGCAGGGGGTTGGACTCGATGGCCTTGTAGGCCCCTTCCAACTCTATGATCCAGGGATGGGGACTCGGACTCGAGGACTCGACTCGTGAGTCGGACTGAGTCCCCCCTCTGACTCGAGTCCCAATATTTTTAATGGGACTCGAGACTCGACTCGGGACTCGAGACCAAGGACTCTTCAACATCCCTGGGCTGTGCAAGAAGGAGTGGAGAGGAGCGTGATTGCCGGCGAAGAGCGCAGGGAAGCGAGGTGTGCCACTGCTCGGCCACTATGGACGGCTACCAGGAGTGCAGCCCCAACAGTGTGTCAAGATTTATTTTGATTGATGTGTTGCGTACTTGGGAGAGGCAGAAGAAGGACCTGAGATTACTCTGTGTGGCTGCTCTGAGTGTGTTTCTGGTTCCAGCAAGTTCATCACCAGTGGAGCGGGTGTTCAGTGAGGGTGGAATTGTGATGAGATCTCACCGTTTCAGAATGGGGGCCAAACATTTAGAAAAAATCATGTTCATCAAATGCAACATGGATAAGTTTTAGGAAGTACAGCAAGTTTATTTTTTAAAATCATTTTTCTAAAATGCAACCTTTCAGACATTTTGGGTTTGGCTGCCTCTGCCTGCCTGCCTGTCTGGGGTTCCCAGCCTCCTCTGCCTGCCTGGTCTCTTCTTGACCAGTTCCACAGTTTGAATTGTCCAAGACAAAGGCCTCTGCCTGCCTGTTTTGGGGTTCCCTGCCTCCTCTGCCTGCCTGGTTATTTTGGGTTTGTCTGCCTGGTCTGTTCTTGCCAAAATCAGTTGCAGAGTTTTGAAATAAAAAGGCACACTTGTGCCTATTTTAAACCACACATCTGAAGTAGCCTTATTTTGTTGGGAAAAAACCCCATTGATTTTAATAGGGACTCGTGGAGTCAGCTTTGGGAGTGACTCGTGAGTCACCATTTTGGACCAAGGACTCGGACTCGGGTCCAAAGACTCGTGACTCGACTCGAGACCAAGGACTCTTCAACATCCCTGCTATGATCTATGAATCTATAAACTGCCATGGGAATAATCATTTTTTGCTCCAGTTTTCCCTTTCAACAAGACAGAAGATTATTTGTACCCTTCATATGCAGAATTCCTCACATGCTTTTGCTTTGCCCTGAGATCGGAATGGCCACCTTGCCTTCTGCATGGAATGGCTGCAAATGTCTATGTTCTCCAGCTTCCTAGGAGCTTTAAAACCAACGTTTTGTGGAAGGACCATAGCTCAGTAGTAGAGCACATGCTTTGCCTGCAGAATGTCCCAGGATTGATCCCTGGCATCTCCAGATAAGGCTAGGAAAGAATCCTGCCTGAAAACCCTGGAGAGTCACTGCTGGTCAGTGTCAACATTACTGGGCTATATGGACCCATGGTCTGATTCAGTATAAGTCAGCTTCCTATGTTCCTAACATTCTTTTTCTCCACCAATCTCCCCACTGTTTGTGGGCTCTTCTTGCAAGTGTTCATGCTGATGGGAAGTGGGGAAGACTTCCCATATTAAGGAAGAGTGGGGGGGGCAGTTGAGAGCAGGATGCTTGACCTCCCCCCCCCCCAATACTCTGCAAATTCACCGCTATCCATTTTAGCTCATTCTTCTCTTAACTGAACTCCAGGACTAGAAAGAAGTCCAGCTTTGGGGGCAGGGGAAAGACAGGCAGACATTGGACTGGTGGGGGACATTTGCAAGAGAGAATCCATACGTGCAGGAAAAGGTAAGCACCCCATTCTGCCCACATGACTTCCCTCCCCTACATTTGCATTTTCTTAGGAAATATGGGTTTGGGAATATACCTTCCTTCTTTTTTCTTGGAGTGAAGGGCGACTGTTTCCTTTTCCTGACCAGTAGCTAGTATTAGCTAGATTTAGACTGTGATTGCCAAGAGCAGCCAAAGAGTCCTTTCCTTTCCCTACAAATAAGAGAAGGTGGAAGATGGTGGCGCAGCAAGATGCACGCTTCAGCTGCGCTGCTCGGCTCTGCTGACTTTATCTTAATTTGAGCAGTTAGCCCGGATTTTTATATTCCTTCTGCTCTCAAACGGCTACTACAGCTCCCTACGAATAAAACCTCTTGTTATGGCAAGTCAGACTTTTTGGAGAAACCCCCGCCCAGCATGAGTTAATTTAAAGGGCCCTGTCACTGGGAACGGAAAAGTGCCCTAAAGGCTTGTTTTTGGGCTGCCCGTGGAATACATCATTTTGCAAGGACTGGAAGAGGTGTGGGAAAGCAGTCAACGGCCTCTCCAAGAGCTCTCCAGTTAGACAGTGTTGTTGGGAAGATTGGCTGGCAGAGGCAGTGCCTGGCCTTGTTTGCTCAGGGCATGATGGACTTGGGAAGCCTGGACTGATGCTGGTTTGGACCTAGCACAGCTTCAGTTGGCTTCTGTTGCTCACTTATTCATTCTCAGCCTGTACATTTGTCAACACATTTCTTCTTTTTTTAAGCCCGTACCCCATAAGTCTCCAGTAGGGTGGCCACTTGGGTATCACCAAAGAAGAGGACATGCATCACTAACATAAAAGGCCACAGATTTGCATAACATTTGCATATGTTAATTTACATGTACAGATGGACATTTTGAAGTAATTACTATCATTTCAATACAAATACAATACTATTAATTGTGGAAGACTGTGACCTGTGGGCCTGCTCAGTCAGCTGTTATCCAGGTGCTAACTGTTGTTGGGCAACTTCAAGTCCCCTGAGCAACCTCCCTTCATATGGTTCATATTTCATCAGGCTTTGGACTGGATAGAGAATACCTTCAAAATAGAGGACAGTTCTCTGTAAAGTAGGACATCTGGCCACCCTAGACTGTTCCCTTTCCCACATTGACTCTCTAAGTCAGGGACAACCAAATGGGAAACAATAAGCCACATCCACCCTCTGCTTCTCATTACATGAAGGTGACATGATCCATCAACCCCATCACAAAAAGGGAGAGCGTCCCAGTGGCACCTGGAGGACCTCTCTAGCCAAATGGACACCTTTGCTCAGGGGGCTCCGCCAACACATAAAGTGCAGTGTGGAGATATCGGATCCCTAATGCTCTTGGGAAGTCTAGACAGAACCAGAAGTTTGTTCATTTTATTTCTATTTTAGGGCTATAGAGCCTAATGCTAAATGAAGGCATTCACAGTTTTGTCTCGCAGGTTATTCATCATCACGGCGTATCCCAACAGGCAGAGAAAATTTGGTAGCATTCCAAATTGCCCATATCATGTTAAAAACAGCATTATTCTTTCAAAAATCATATCACAATAGATTTATTACAGAGAGCAAGCTATTCCACCAATCTTGCTCTAGCCTTTTAAGAATTAATTCCATAAAAATGTATTCCAGCCCATAGCATTATAGGGAGGGTATGTGCTTAGGTTTTCCTCCTCGATACATTGCAGGAGAAAGGAGGAAGGACAATTCATACTTTATGTTGCAACTCTAGTAGCTGCCCATTAACTATCCTTGACCTAGGCTGCTAGTAGAAGCATAGAAGATTTTAAAAAGCCAAAAAAATGATTCCCTGCGATCTACAGTGTGTACATGGGTGCTCATTAACAGTGTGAAGTGAAGATCCACGTTTGTAAGCACATGAGGACATGCACTGAGAATTGCAATTGTCCTCAGCTCCTTGGCACACAGGGGTGTCGGAGAAATCAGCAACAGATCAAAATGATACCAGATTTCTATGAATCTGCCCCATGGAATCTGCAGGGGATAGGTTTTTCAGAGTTGCATGGGTTCCATTGACTCGCGGACCATTTTTTAAACTTTCCAGAACTGTATGCAATTTTGGTCGTACAAAACTACAAAAATTGCGTTAAAATATGGTAACATATATGCCTTTTTAAAAAAGTTTTATACATCTCTGATCTCTCTTCAACCTCTGCAGGGTAGCAATCTTTTTTGTATGCACTCTGCTAATTGATTTTACACTGACCTAAGAAAAGTACACAAAATGTGATATACCGGTGAAAGTTCCGTAAATTCTGCTCACGCTGGCTCAGCTTGTCTGAGCATGGAAAGCTAAGCCGGGTCAGGCCTGGTTATTACTTGGATGGGAGACCCCTCCTCTAGTTTCCTGCACTGAGCAGGGGGTTGGACTCAATGGCCTTGTATGATCCAACTCTATGATCTATGAAATCTATGATGGATTATTTTTTTTTGCTTCCCCCTTTGCGTCCGGAAGGGGGGAATCCACATCTGTCAATTAGTGGACGACAGAGCCTGACAATCCACAAAACACAAATGGAGTGGATTATACAAGATCTTTACATGTGCCATATCCACTGTATATTTACAGTTCTCTGCCTCTTGTACAATACCTTTATTTTGTGAGAAGTAAATACATCTAGATCTTTATAAACAGATCTGTCAGTATATGCTGGGACCCATAGGCACTGGCAAAGACCTAGCAAAACTCTAGTTTTGTTCTGGAAGAGGTCTGCTAATTACATCACATTGCTTTCCTCTTTTCTAGACAAGCTTGAGATCCAGCTTCTCAGAAGCCTATGGATGTGCTCAAACATGCATGTTCAGCAAGCAATGAACACAATGTCAAGTGAGAGTTTGTATGTATGAAACAGCCATCACAGATAGACCTTTCACATCACCTCATAACACATGAAACATTACACTTTTCAGTGGAACAGCAGCTGCAAATCATAAAGTAAGAAGTGATCAAGTGATATACTGCATCAATGAGCTTGAAAACCCAGATTCTCAAAGCCCTAGATCAACCTTCCCCAACCCGGTGCCTTCCAGATGTTTTGGACTACAATTCCCAGCATTCCTGATCATTGGCCATGCTGGCTAAGACTGATGGGAGTAGTTACAAGGTTGGGACAGGGATAACTTTCCCTCCTGGTGGATCTTTTCTTTACGTGGGTTCCCCAGGAAAAGGATTTCTTATCGTCTCCCACCAGTCAGGATGAAGCTCCTGACACGTCCTCGTCTGTCCAGCTGCTTGAGGAGTTTCTGAGCCCTGTTGCCAAGGGCCCCTCCCTCCAGCCTAGACCGAGGAAAGAAGAAAAAGAAAGGGGCTTTGGACTTTCCTTCCCAAAGCCCAGGAACAGAGAACTTAACAAAACCCTTCTAAAAATCTTAAAACACAAGCAATAGCTTTGTAACCATGCGGTCTTTCATGTGGGGAAGAGTTCAGTGAGAAATCCCTTATTAAAACACAGCCAAATGTCCAAATATTTAAAAAGAGTATATTTAGGGGGGAAAGAGAAACAAGGAGGGGGGGACAGGGAAAGCAACAATCACACGCATACACAGAATTCCAAATAAAATCAAACTGTCAGTCTAACTCATCTAGTCACATTACCTACTTGAGTAGTCTTGGGTCCCAGAGCATATGCCAAGTTTATTGCAGAGAGGATGGTCTGAGAGAGCGCGCGAGTGAGAGAGAGCAAGAGAGAGCGCAAGCATCTGACTTCCAGTTACATCATATATGGAAAGCTCTAGTAGGACTGAGTGAGTCTTTCTTTTTACGGGGAGCTCAGTTCAGTAAAAGCCAGTCCCTTTGCAGAGACTGATGGTTGGTCTGTCCAATACCATGATAGCTTCCATTTATAATGTCAGCAAATCTGAAAATTACCTAGTGGCTGGACCCACCTTCTTAACGACTGTAACTTACATCTCAAAAGCCCAAGGTGGTTGGAACTAGTCACTGGATTCAAGAAAAGGGATTAAGGTTTGGTTCTCATTTTGGAGGACAAAAAAGTGAGATATGGCTAGATAAAAACTACCCAGCAGCAGTGGCGGCTCGAGCGGTGCGGAGACCATTCCGCACCATGCGGGTGGGGCTCCGGCAGCGGCAGCACGGAAAGGTAGGCTGCGGTGGGGTGGTGGAGTGGCGGGGTGGTCCGGTGGCTGCAGGGGGTGGCGGCGGTGGCTCGAGCGGTGCGGAGACCGTTCCGTGCCACGCGGGCGGGGCTCCGGCAGCGGAGGAGGCGGCGGCACGGAAAGGTAGGCTGCGGTGGGGGGGTGCCAGGGGGTGTCCGGCGGCTGCGGGGTGGTGGTGGCGGTAACATGCTTTTTTTGAAAAACACCGCCATCTGCTGGATGTGACGGCGACACACGCTATACTAAATATTTTACGATTCCATTTCAATGTTTCTGATTTACGATCCATATACGATTTCCCACGGATTGCTTCTCACATGGACAGTTCTGTGTTGCGTGCTCTACAGTCGCCAAACCAGACAATGGGACAACAGAGATTGTCTACCCACAAGCATTGTGAAATTAAACATCTTAGAGACGTGCGCTTTCTCTTTTCTTTCTTTTCCATTTACCCAGACTGGGCCACAGCAACGTGTGACCAGGGTACAGCTAGTAATAAATAATAATGAATGAATGGATGGATGAATAAGGACAGCTTCAAAAGACCGATTGTTCTCTGCCATATCCTACTGCAGCGATGGGGAACCTCCAGCCCGTGGGCCACTTTGGCCTGCTGGGTCAGACCCTCTGGCCCCAGGGCCTCAGGCACAGCCCCTCTGGCTGGGAACCTGATGACATCAGGTGGCAGCACCCTGCTCCATGATATCATGTGGCCTGCCAGGCGGACTCTGGGGGAACAATCTAGCCTCCAGAACCAATATGGCTCCTCACCCTTGCCCTAGTGTGAACTCACAGGCTTTCTTTTTTCCATAGGCAGGACAGAATCAACATTTGCTATACTTCAAAAGTTTCAAACTTTTTTTTTCTATTTACAGGATTTATTCTTAATATCATATACCTACTAGCAATTTGCATGTTGCTAATAACTGATATAGCTGGATGAAGGATTTCTTCTAGATGACTCTAGTTGATCCAGAGCTTGGTACCAAACTACTGACCTAGAAGTTTTTAGGGGTGGGGCAGGGCAGGGTTGGGATATCCAAAAATGCTCACATGGGGTAGGGAGCGAGTCATACTTGCGATCAGTATGATGTTGGCTTCAGACACAAATAAGCATGCCGAAATGTCAGTGAACCCTGTGGAAGAGAGGTAGGCAGGGATGTTGAAGAGTCCTTGGTCTCGAGTCACGAGTCGAGTCACAAATCTTTGGACCCGAGTCTCGAGTCCGAGTCCTTGGTCCAAAATGGTGACTCACGAGTCACTCCCAAAGCTGACTCCATGAGTCCCTATTAAAATCAATGGGTTTTTTCCCCAACAAAATAAGGCTACTTCAGATGTGCCTAGAATTTATTTAAAGCACACAAGTGTGCCTTTTTATTTCAAAACTCTGCAACTGATTTTGGCAAGAACAGACCAGGCAGACAAACCCAAAATAACCAGGCAGGCAGAGGAGGCAGGGAACCCCAAAGCAGGCAGGCAGAGGCCTTTGCCTTGGACAATTCAACTGTTGAACTGGTGAAGAAGAGACCAGGCAGGCAGAGGAGGCTGGGAACCCCAGACAGGCAGGCAGAGGCAGCCAAACCCAAAATGTCTGAAAGG
The DNA here is from genome assembly GCA_021292165.1 of Shinisaurus crocodilurus. Lineage (NCBI taxonomy): Eukaryota > Metazoa > Chordata > Lepidosauria > Squamata > Shinisauridae > Shinisaurus > Shinisaurus crocodilurus. The sequence goes on from CM037877.1 coordinate 107,675,304, forward strand.
TTGCATTTTAGAAAAATGATTTTAAAAAATAAACTTGCTGTACTTCCTAAAACTTATCCATGTTGCATTTGAGGAACATGATTTTTTCTAAATGTTTGGCCCCCATTCTGGAATGGTGAGATCTCATCACAATTCCACCCTCACTGAACACCCGCTCCACTGGTGATGAACTTGCTGGAACCAGAAACACACTCAGAGCAGCCACACAGAGTAATCTCAGGTCCTTCTTCTGCCTCTCCCACGTACGCAACACATCAATCAAAATAAATCTTGACACACTGTTGGGGCTGCACTCCTGGTAGCCGTCCATAGTGGCCGAGCAGTGGCACACCTCGCTTCCCTGCGCTCTTCGCCGGCAATCACGCTCCTCTCCACTCCTTCTTGCACAGCCCAGGGATGTTGAAGAGTCCTTGTCTCGAGTCCCGAGTCGAGTCTCGAGTCCCATTAAAAATATTGGGACTCGAGTCAGAGGGGGGACTCAGTCCGACTCACGAGTCGAGTCCTCGAGTCCGAGTCCCCATCCCTGGAGGTAGGCTCCTTCGATAGCCATGGAAGCCCAAGAACATTAAAGGAAAGGCTCAAAGTAAACTCTGGGACCATGAGCTGCTGAAAGGGTATGTTTCTGAGCTGAGAGAGATGTTCACCTGCTGAATGCATGACAGGAAAAAGGAGAAGATATGGGAGTTCATCATTCATAAACATGCACCAGAGGAGGGAAACTTGCAGAGGATTGCACCTTAAGAGTACATTTATGCTTGGAAACTGCAAGCTGTATTCACGTACGTGTGTGTGTGTGTGTGAGAGAGAGAGAGAGAGAGAGGGAACTGTTGTAATAAAATATCCTATATTTATCTGACAGAATTGCACATTAACTGCAGTTTTTAGTAACAAGGTTTATGTGGTGAAATCATAAACAGTCCATACCATTCCCAGTATATCTGTCACAGCTGAGAGAGCTCTTGCTCTGGTAAGCAATTGTTTTACATAAATCCACCAACTGAACACTTCACAGATGTCTGTGCCAATTGGCTTTCATTTATATATTTGTTTCACAGCACACAGGAACATTTTGCACTTTTCCTCTGCAACTCTCTCTCAAAAGCAAGCTCACTCTTCACATTGTTCATTTGACGCTAAAGATAGGTCTTTGATAGATATAGATATAAGGCAGCAATTGGAAGGAGAGTCTTATTATGCTGCCTTGTTGAGAGATACGACATCATACACAAAGGAAGTGATAGGAAACAAAGAGCATTTCCCTTCAGTGCACTATTCCTCTCCAGCGTTGAGATTTCAAACCACATTTCGTGCACAGAACTTCTCATGCCAGTGTCATTTAAACTATAATCATTGGGATTATGTATTTTAGCAGCCCAAGAGAATGGTTCCCACATACACAGAATTCTGTTTATTACCAAACTCATAAAGGACAAGAGGGTCTCTATCCCCACCCCACGAAATCCAAATGAGGAAAGGATTTGGGCTCTGCTAACAAGATAGCTCAGATTGAAGGCCTTGCCAGGAGATATTCCAGGAAAAGACCAAGTCACCTTTCCTTTTGCGAGCACAGTAGCAAACAGAAATCTACTTTTCATTCTTGAAACAAGAAATTACGATGCAGTAGAACTACTAGATGGAAGCCAAAGTGGAGAAGTGTAAGCCTTTGTATCGGAACCAAATGTCTAGGGCAGGGGTGCAGAACCTCAGGTCTGGGGGCCATATCTAGCCCTCCAGGGCTCCCCAGAAGGCTGTGCTCCCTTTCCCTTCCCCTGCCCCCAACCCCTTTCCCCCAACCACTGATTGGTGGTTTCCCAGCTTTTGTGCAGTTTTTTCCCCATTCTAAAAGGTTGAAATGCCGCTTCTACAGCTTAGTCACTGGCAGTAAGAATTTTAAGATAAAATATGCTAATATTTGGGGGGGTTGGTCCCACCCCTTTTTAATTTATTTATTTATTATTTGCATTTATTTATCGCCCATCTGGCCGGCAAACCGGCCACTCTGGGCGATGTACAGAAGATAAAACAGAATAAAATACATTAAAACATTTTTCTCCATTAAAATACATTATTTTTCCTTTGGCCCCTTCCACCACTGGGCCATGAACCCTGAGAGCTTCTCCAAAATGGAAGAGCTTCTTCTTCGGGCTGAAAGAGATTCTGTACCCCTGGTCTAGGAGTTACCTTCTTTCTACTAATCTGAATGGCTCAACCCTACCCCCCTGAAATTCAGGGACACATCTCAGTTCACACACACACCTGAGATTTGACCCCCCAAAACCCCAAACACATTTCTTTGAATACCCAAATGGGAGCGATATCATGAAACACTAGCTGTTCTGTCAAACCCAAACCATGCTGTCTCTCAGATCCAAGCGAGTTTTGTTCCAAATTCTAGGAACAATCATCTATGTCTTTGAGTTCAACTCACAATAGTCCTGTGGTAGAGCTGTTGCCAAATATCCTATGCACCCTGCTTCTGGGTGACCTTCAAACTGATAGTGTTGCTCTTGGCAGGAACATACTTGGCCTGACATGCAAACCTTGGCACCTCAACGATGATCCGATGGGCTGGGGACCGGACGTCCTACCCAGTATGTCATATTGACATATTGAAGAGAGGCTTGCTGCACTAGGGTATAATTTCAAGATATAACAAGATACAGAAGTAGATCCCTTTGCATGATAGGTGAGGCTGATAAGAACATAGACATCTGAAAGAAACTGGTTCAATTCATAAGACCCAATGTAAATCTCATAAGCTTTGCAACTAAAGCCTAACTGCACACGCGCACATCTACACACGTGCACACACACACACACGTGTGCGCGCACACTGTAAGGAAAACTTATATTCTTTAACCAGTTCCATTCTCCAATTCTGCTATTTTTGAACAGTATTTGGTTAGATCCAGTTTTACGGTGGATCAACTGCACTGATGGAAGTGGACCTTCCCGTGCCCTCCTTCCCATGGAAGCCCCTCTTGTGCCCTGAAAATGTTACATGGAGAGTCAGGAGACCCTGCTGAATGGGGTGAGCTGTGGTGTGCGGGGGGGGGGATCTCCCAAAATTGGGCACAGGGACCTTCCATGAATGATCTTGCAGAAGGCAGATCCTGGATCCAACCCTTGGAGTGCAATCCGATGCATGTTTGGCTGAGAATGCTGGGAGTTGTAGGACATTTTTCTGCCAAAACAAGCATAGGATTGCACCCTTAGTCTATTTCTGTTTTTCATGGGAGAGGGTGAAGGAGATATGCATGACATTGAAGCTCTGCCCCTGACCACTAGAAATTGTATAAAGCAACAACTTCAGCTTCTTGGGCATTGTCCAGAAGCACATATTCACAACCATAAGGCCTAGAAAATTTAAAATAAACTGTGGAGGAAGGGGGGGCTGGCTGACCTGCCACACCCCCACCCTTTCCTACCCCAAAGGACTCAAGACCCCCAGAGATCTTAAGGTACCAGATTGCCAGCCTTAGCTATCTGCAATCCTACTTGAATCTCTGTTCAGGGACTTGCCTTTCTGACTGTAACCTGGATTTGGATGCTGAACCAAGCAGAGCAATCCACAAACACCATGTGGGGTAAAAAACTAAAAGGAGGTTTATTCTGGTAGCATTTTACAACAACCAATAGGGAAATGAGGGAAGGACACAAAATTAGAGAGAGACACTTTGGTACACAGCAATAGAGCTACAAAATAACAAAACCTGATTCATTATATCTCTCAGGCACACAACTCTGTTACCTGGGGGGTCAGTTCTCTTCCAGGGTTGGATCCAGCACGGCCTTGCTGCCCGGGAGGACTACTACACCTACCCGAAGGTCCAAGATGGGTAGCCCTCCACAAGGCTTGCCTTTACCAGAGCCCTTATTCAGCTAATTTCACCAGGAGCTACCTGGGGTCGGATCCTGAGGCCACCCGAAGGCTTGGGCCTCTCCTTGGCTTGCTGCGAGGTACAGGAAAACAACTAATAGCAAAACTTAAAAACCAGGAGTCCAGATGGATATTTAATCTAAATACAGTAGTTCCATATGGATTAAATGAGAACATAGATTGGTTAGCAACAGGTTTATAATATACTACTTTTGCCATGGTTTTGTTGAAACAAATTCTGTATAAAGACCAACATCTGTATAAGTTTGTTCAGAATACTAAATGTATAGCCACCCGATCAGGCCACCTCTAAATGAAGAGTATTACCAGGTGTGTGTAAAATTAACCACACCAGATAAAAGTACTCCATCTGCAAAGCTCTGGAGCATTGTCTCAGGAGGTTGGCAAATGAGACCAGCATTGGTGAGTCAATACACTCCTTCTGAAAGGATTTTCTTAAATTGTTATTATTTTTTCTAAAAAAATTTTTTTAATGTATGTGATAATAAAGCAAATGTATATTTTATATAGAAATGAGAAAACAGAATAATAGTCTGTAAAAGGAATTGAGTGTGAACTACAGTGGTGCGAGTGACATCATTTAATTATGTTTTATATTACTATTAATTGTGTTCAAAATGACTTGCTGACTGTAGTTTGATTTACTGTAAGGCTTTTCTGTTCTTTCCAAGCCACTGAAGAAGGCCTTCAGGGCCAAAACGCATTTGGCTTTATCACCTATCAACAGGAAAGCTTCTTTGCTGCTGAAAAGACTTATCTCTGGAAGCAATAAACAAAAAAACATTGGCATTAACAATATTGCACCCAGAGATAAAAGCCCTCTTGTTTGAAAAAAAAACAAAAAACAAACAAACATTCAAGATCATCTTCAGCCTATGAGGAGCTATTATTTACATGTCTATTAAGTTTTCTGGCTTATACATGTTTTATATATATATATTATATATATAATTCTTTTAAATATATTTCTGCATATCTTGATATTATAAATTCAGTTTATTTTACATATATTTCTCTTGACTTTTAAATTTCGGGTTTATGTTTTAGTCAGGATTTTTAACATATCCCCCCCCCCTTTTTTTATATGCTTTGCTGCTTCTTAGTCAATCAGGATGAACTTTGCCTGGCCAGGCAGGGAGGGGGACTCATGACTCATGGCATTTGCATCTGAAAAGCCGTGTCACTGTAGACTTTGGGACGCTGGCATATACACCTCGCCCCCCCCAGTCTTTAGCCGGTTCACTAACCGGGTGTGTTAGTGAGTGAGTGTGTGTGTGTGTGTCTGCGCGCATGTAGGAACCCCCAAAGGCTCTTTCCTTCACACGCTCCCTTTTAAAAAAAATGAAACTTGAGAGGTCAACCCTCTCATTTCATTTTAAACTAACTTAAAAGAAAAAGGCTTTGCTAGCTTTCTACTACTAGCACACTTCTTCTCCTTTACACACACACACAAAAACAGAACAAAACAAAAAAGCATCAAAACATTAAACACATTAACTATAATTTTAACGCAGCTTAAAGCTTAAAGCTGTAAATTTTAAACATTAACTACAATCTTAACACAGCTTAAAGCTGTAAATCTTAAAGCTCTTTAAACATCAAAACAGCAAAATAACAATTAGAAGTTTATAGGTTTACATACACGAGAAACATCATATACAATTTAAATGGGAACTCCAACCCTTTTGATGCTTGACTGGCACTTTGTCTAAAAAACTTTTTTGGGTTGCTACTTTTTACTCAAGCCTGTAGGGGGCAGATTGCTGACTGAAATGTGACTCTTTAATTCGCCTTTATGCTTGCTTTTAAAGGTTCGCTTCTGCCACCCTCCACCTAACGACAGGGATCCATCACCCCTTTTTCCAAAGGCTCACTGGTGGTACCCACCACCCAATGACATGCACGGGATGACTGTCTCCCTCAGAATTAAATGCTTAGCCCTGGAGGCTCCACCCAGGTGGCTAGAACACCAGCCTGGCAATTTTTCAGCCGTTAGAGGGCTTCCCGCCTCTAAATTCTTTTTAATTTTCTGCTTTGTTCTTTAGCCTCTGACTGATTTTTTTTTTCTGGCAACTCTTCTCTGCCCTGAGGCCCTTTGAATACATGCAGCCATCATTATTATTATCATCAAATTTCAAATTGACCTGATACAGTTAGGACTGACTTTTGCATTTGGGGACAAGACAAGACAAATGGTTCAGTTGCTTACACTGGGATCACCCGTCCACTCCCCTCCAGCAACAATTTATCGACAAGACAAATACACTTGGATCACCCATCCCCTCCCTTCCAGCAACAATTTAACAGTTTTCATTGGCTTTAATTAACTCCCAATCTCAGTACTCTTTTCTTCTTGCTGGAGACACCTGGAGGGAAATTCTTTTGTCTTTCTGCTTCTTTCAGCCCTCCACTTCGGCAGCACAGGGACAAAGTCTCTTTTTCTGGGGGGGGGGGGTGTTTTCTGATGTCTGCCCCCCCCCCGCTTGCTGCTGCCTAGCCTGGCAATTCACCATGTCCCGTCCCCCCCCAAAGTCTTGACAATTTCTCTGGGGCACATAGCACAACCAAATCACTCATCAAACGCTGTCCGAAAAGTCAACGTTTTGCTCACCAGTTTCTTAAGAGAGGTTTTCTGGTCTTCTCTCCTTTCTTCTGCTCCCCTTGGAACACACATGCGTGCGCACACACACACACACACACACTATTTCTTCTTCTCTTTGCTCCGGTTCTTTGGGATTACACAGCCGCCATCTGCTCACCCGCTTCTTGCGCTCGATGGGTAGGATCCTCTTCCGCTTACTCACTGGCAATTGCTGCTCCCAGCCTCTGGGACACGCACACGCAGCCTATATCTTGCCTTGCCAGGGCTCCCCCAGTTCTGGTACTCTTGGATCACACACTTGCTGCCCTCTGCTCACTTGCTGGGCGCACAGGCTGTTCTGGAACTTTTTGGAGTTTTGCTTTCTCTGCTTACTCACTCCACAGTTGAGATTTCTTGCCTTCAACGCTCCCCGCTGGCAGCTAGGCTTCCACAGACTGCCAAGCAATCTGAACGTTTTTCCTGAGGCTCAATCTCACACTTCAATTTTTAAAAAATTAACAAACCTCTACCAATGCACCAAAGTCTCTCCAAGGCAGCTTCCCTATTTGCCCACGTGCACCCACTCTGTGGTCCAGTTTCGAATCCCAGTGCTTGCCACCATGTGGAGGAAGGGGGGGCTGACTGACCCGCCACACCCCCACCCTTTCCTACCCCAAAGGACTCAAGACCCCCAGAGATCTTAAGGTACCAAATTGCCAGCCTCAGCTGTCTGCAATCCTACTTGAATCTCTGTTCAGGGACTTGCCTTTCTCACTGTAACCTGGATTTAGATGCTGAACCAAGCAGAGCAATCCACAAACACCATGTGGGGTAAAAAACTAAAAGAAGGTTTATTCTAGTAGCATTTTACAACAACCAATAGGGAAATGAGGGAAGGACACAAAATTAGAGAGAAACACTTTGGTACACAGCAATAGAGCTACAAAATAACAAAACCTGATTCATTATATCTCTCAGGCACACAACTCTGTTACCTGGGGGTCAGTTCTCTTCCAGGGTTGGATCCAGCACAGCCTTGCTGCCCGGGAGGACTACTACACCTACCCAAAGGTCCGAGATGGGTAGCCCTCCACAAGGCTTGCCTTTACCAGAGCCCTCATTCAGCTAATTTCACCAGGAGCTACCTGGGGTCGGATCCTGAGGCCACCCGAAGGCTTGGGCCTCTCCTTGGCTTGCCGCCATTACTCCAACAGCCGGCAGCCACGCGATGACCAAAGACAAAGGCAAAACCCACACGTTGGGAAATATACCTTTTTTCCCCCCTCCCCTCCTTTCTGTAGCTTTGCTGCTTTTTAGCCAATCAGAATAAACTTCACCTGGCCAGGCAGGGAGGGGAACTCATGACTCATGGCATTTGCATCTGAAAAGCCGTGTCACTGTAGACTTTGGGACGTCGGCATACACACCTCGCCCCCCCCCCCAGCCTTTAGCCGGTTCACACATGAAGGTGTGTGTGTGTGTGTGTGTGTGTACACACATATAAGAACCCCCAAAGGCTCTTTCCTTCACATAAACATATTGAGATTTCTCTGGAAGCTGAATTCTGCACTTTTTAAACAACATGCTAATTCAGTTTTGGAAATTACAAATGCATTAAGTACAGTCAGTTTGAAAATTATGAGACAAAACTAAATAATCTACACACAAAAAGACTAGACACCATCCAGCATGATCAATATATTAACTGGTCCAGGTGCAATCTTTCCACCACCAACCCCTCAGGAAATTTATGTAAAAGCGAACAACAGAAATCGCATCATAAGGAAACAGAACTATTTTTTTTGATGATTGTGTTCCCAAGATTTGACAGGCGTCACAGCATACACATAACTTCGCCTAAAGATCACAAAGTTCTTGCAAACACCCTTGATATGTAGTGCCTGCCTGCCAGTGCACCTCTCCAAATTTGCTTTCCAGTGAAACATCCCCCATTTCCCCCATATGTTCACCTCGCCAGCAGCAGGTGTGCTACGTTATTGTTTTTTACACTGAGGGAACCAGTTTTCCCACTGCAGTTCTCAGCTTGCCCCATGCCCTCACACTTTGCTCGCAATGCAAAGAGATGCTGTACCCCTCGGGAGAATTCCAGCGTGGAAGCCGCTTTGCCCGTACCTCTGAGGAATACTACGGGGGAACCGCTAACACTGTAAATTGTCTCAAAGACATACTTAACGTATTTAAAGAGCAATTATGGTATGTTAAATGAACACCAATCAACTGTAAAAACAGCCGTTACAGGGGTTTAATAGGTATATAGAGGAGAAACCCTCACTACCCTTCAATTAATTCTAAATCACACTAGAAGTGTAACTTGAATGTTTATTGCTTATTAATACATAAAACATGTGTGGCATGTTAAAACATTTAATTAGCATTTTAATAGCAAGCTGAACATTAAATATCAAATTATTGCTAAAGCACTTGTTGATCTCTTTAATCAGCATGTTAATGGACCTCTAGCATGTGGCGCTAAGGTCAGCATAGAAATTAGGCGCTCTGCATTGGCACTTAGCGGTTTAATAAAAGTTATGCCCCCATCTTCCCTCCTTTTATTGGCATGGCTTGATCTCAGGTGTCGGCTCCTCCTGCGCACTAGTGGCTGACTTGCATTAGAAACTGGCTGACAGGTGCAATGTAACATGGGAGCTGTGAACTCACGTGGGATTATGGCTCCATTTGTATGGAAAGTGGAGCCAAGCTCGTGTTATTTTGTGACTCCCACCAAGCCCGTCATCAGCAAGCAGTAACCTCAGGCAACTGCCAAGGACTGTGGCTCATGGTGGCTCAGCTTGTCTGAGCGTGGAAAGCTAAGCAGGGTCAGGCCTGGTTATTACTTGGATGGGAGGCCCCTCCTCTAGTTTCCTGCATTGAGCAGGGGGTTGGACTCGATGGCCTTGTAGGCCCCTTCCAACTCTATGATCTATGAAATCTATGAAACCCTGGGCCGTCTTTTCCGGCACTCCAATGAGTGTCTGGTGGCCACCATTGTAATTTGCCCATAATTCTCTGACCCTCCGCAGAGAAGCACTGTTGTCATTCTCCTCACCCAGCCATCCCTGCCTCGAGACAGAGATGAATGGGAGGAGGAAAGGGGCTGCCTGTCACCTGCCGCCATGGGGCGGCCTATTAGAGACCCTCATGCTGAGGGCCCTCTCAAACCTGGAGCTTATGTGAGCAGTTCTTGAGCTCACATCAGCTGCTGGCAAGTTGTTGAAACGAACTCATAGACCAGTGTTCTCCAACCTTGGGTTGGAGTTGTAGGCCAAAATGACCAAATGCAAAGTTTGCCGGATCGTCATGTGTTTATGATTAATCAGGTATTAATTTCATTACACAACTCTCTGTAAGGATCCAGATCAAAGCGTAAGCAGTCGTGCAATCAACACAGAACTTGTCTCCGGCTGCCTCCCTCAACTTGTTCTCGGGTCTAGCTGAGCCTCCTTTGTCCATGAGATGATGTCGCTGCTGCCCCAGCCCCAAAGTCTTGCCTAAAAACAATAGGTGTTGTTTTTAGGCAACACCGGGATTCAGCAACAATACATGCTGAATCCCGGTGCTGCAAAACTGTAGTAAAAACTATGTGAACATAGCACAGGGGTGGGCAACAGGCAGCCTGCAGGCCTCGTGTGCCCCCCTGACCTTCTGTGTGGCCCCCACTGCCCCTCTGCTCCTCAATTTGCAGTGGCACGGCAGTAGAAGCAGGGGGAAAAATATTGGTTTGCCGCTGAAATTTGGCAGCATGGTGGCAAAAAGGGCCTGTTTAACTTTAAAGCAAAGCTAAATAGACACTTTTTGCTGCCACTGTGCCTATATTTTTCCTGCCATGGCAGCTGAATTGCAGCAGCAAATTCAGTGATGGTAGCTGGGTAGCTAGTTCCCAGTCACTTCCTAACACCCCTGCCCCCTGAACTTAGCAGTTCTGGAAAGAGGTGTTCTCTTGGTACAGTTTTAAGGACAATATGCTGGTATTAATTTAGTTAAATTATGTATATTTATAACCCAGCCTTCAAATACACATTGGGACAACTTACAATAAAATGTTAACACATAGAGTTCTGGTTTATACATCCTACATGTGGCAGAGTGCTGGGATTCAAATCCACAGTAGGCCTCAGGCCTGAATCTGGATCTAATGCATAGTCTCCAATTGCCCCGAAAATGCCAGGACCCTTCAGGAAAACCCTTAAGCCATCATGGCTTCTCACTTTGTCATGCAGAGTCCTGAATTCCCCTGCCTCCTGCAACTGCAAGCTACTTAAAGGGGCCATGGGCAAAATTGCAGCTAAGCTTGCAGTTCTAGCTTAGCTGCAATTTTGCCCATGGCCCCTTTAAGATAGCTCTGCTTAGGCTCGAACAGCCACAATAAGCCCAGAGGGAACAGATGCTGCTAAGCTGGGAGGGCCAGGCGAGGATGTGTGTGTATGTCTGCGTGTGTGTACATGTGTACACACGCGCATGCTCTACCTGCTGCCTCTGCTGCATGTTGCTGTGGAAAATGGATTAGCTGGGTGAAAGCCTGGACCGATGGAGAGGTGAATGAGGGAGTTTATCACATGATTCCTATCTTTATATTGCCGAAGATTTTATTTCCTAACAGAGTTGATTCTGTGCCTCTAACAGGTGAGGTTACAGTGTCAGAAGGAAATGCAAGCAACTTCCCCTTCTCTCTGAAGTTCCATGTTTGGGGGTGTGGAGTGGGTGAGTAAGCTTCACCTGTTGAATTTGTTCCAATGCTGACAATTTTAAAACAGAAAGAGATTGCCCTGAAAGCACTGGCCCCTCCCCCCCATGAAAAACACCAGATATCAACAATTAAGGGTTTAAGTAAGGTAAAAAAAAATTACAAAAGCCACTTATAAAATATTATAAAATAATATATAATGTAATAATTATAATAAGATTTTGTGTTTCCTCTAATAACTTTTGTACTTGACCATGCCCTTTGGTTGCCTGGCCATACCCTTGGCCAAGCCCTCATGTTGCCTGGCCACGCCCTCTTGATCACAAACATGTTGCTTAACCATACCTCGTACAAATTCAAATGTGTGTCCCTGTTTTCATCTGTGAATGTTGGAGGGTATGCTAATGGCAGTCAGGCAGGGCACTAAGCCTGTGTACCCCCCCACAGTTCTAGCCAGCAGGGAAACCTTTGAACAAAAATTCAAATAATAAAAGAAATTGTTACTAGATTTCTTTCTTTCTTTTTTGCTGCAAAGACACATAAAGGGATTCTTTCTGCTTAAATTGAACTTGTCTTGTTTCTTCCCAAGCCTATATATGCACCATATATTTTAACTTTTATACCCTAATTTACTATTTTATTTTATACATCTTAGTTCATATATCTTAATCCACTCTGTCATATATCATAACTTCAATATTTTAATTTAGGGCATCATATTTATACCCTGGTGATTTTAAAGTATTTTGTTATTTATTTCAGTTCATATATTGTACTTTATCTTATGTTAAACCTGGCTGGTTTTGGTATGTCTCTGTTCTCACGAGTCTGTGAGTGTATAATAAACTTTGATTGGATTTGAACAATTTGCTAGAGTGGGTCAGGCTTTCGGATCAGGTCTGTTGGTTGGTCTGGGCAATTTCCTAGGGGATTCTGCCCTTGCTGCATCTTGGGCTGGTTGCAGTTCTGCTCCCCCCCCCCACCCCAAACATTACAAGATCTGGGTGTGAAGTCAAAACTTTCAACTCCCCCCCCCCCACATTGTAATAGGATATTTAGTGTGGTCTATATGCATACATTTGCACGAGAGTCATCCCTTTTTCTTACAGCAGATGGATCATATGTGCAGGGGGAACTCATGTGGAGCCACGTAGGCCTCAGCTGGCATTTAGCTTCCTATGGATGGTGTATGTGTGGACAACGTACAACTAAGCACGCACACCACCATGGATGTCTGTCCCTGAGGTAATTTAATTGACTTCACAATCTGGACAGCTTCTTGCCACTTAGTGATGTACCACCTCCATGCATCAGGAGCATGATCCAGAGCTGGTTCTCACTCAACGCCTTGTCCAATCTGTAATAGAATATTTGGGAGAGATCAGATAGTCCCCTGACTTGAGTCTCTATATTGTTAAGCGCATATACCTCACTTCCGAGCGCTGAGAAGTTTCAGGGGTTCCAGCACTCACCCAGGGTTCTGCTTCCTTAGAAGGAGGTCACAGGAGTAGGGTGGCCTCTTATGAATTGCCAAAAAAGAGGAAACGTGTCACCAGAAAAGAGGACACAATTTTTCATTAAATGTTCACATGCTAATTTATATGCTAATTTCTAATTATTTAGAAATATTATAATTTTAATAGAAATACAGTACATCTCACCATACTGCGGAAGACTGTGATCTGTGTGTTTGTCTGTTCAATCTACTGTCCAGGTGCTCATTGGATGGGCAACAGTTCTTATGGTTATCTTTATTTATTTATTTATTATATTTGTTAATCGCCCATCTGGCCAGCCACCCTGGGCGATGTATTTATTTATTTATTTATTTATACATACCAGACTTAGACAGGACAGCCCCTCAAGCAGAGGATACCTTCAAATAGAGGACGTCCTCTGTAAAAGAGGACAAATGGCCACCATAGGCTAACGGTGTTTCTGTGACATAAGGTTTTGTTTACATATACTGTATATGCAGGCTGAACATAAGAGGGGGTTCACAGAATTAACATTCCAACAGATTCCTGCTCCCCATCATATTTCTAGGGAACCCCTAGCATTATAGGATTTCCTGCAGAGATCAAATTCCCCCCCTCTCCTTTTCAGACCCAGCTGCTCACCTGCTTCCTTTGTTCCTACCCCAGACTCAATTAGCACATTCCTTGGGTGGGGTGGGGGCTCCCATTCACAAATCTGGAGATGGCCAGGTAAACTTGACCAACCGCTTTGGACCCATTCTAGAAGACTCTTTTCACAATCACAGACTCACAGGTCTGTGAGTGGGGGTCCTTGAATGATCATTCAGCCAACCCCCACCTTATTACAATATTGTTGTTGATAAAGTTTGCAAATAGAGCAGCACAAGCATGCTGTGAGAAAGATATTGGAGTCATCAATCTTGACATGCATGACCAGCAGTGCTCAAATTATGGAGGGGGGGGCACCTGGTCTGGCCCCTTTTCCTTTTGAGACAACCCCCTTAGCTATGTTTTCAGAGGGATATGGGGGGCATCATTTGGCTAAAATGGGGGGGGGGTAGTTGGTAGGGGATATAGCTTATATATACTTCATAAGGGACCCCCAATAATTAAAGTGCAGATGATTGGCTTAAAACACACAAGAAGGTTACTTTCGTTCTGTGCATATAACAGGTGCATGACAGAATGAAATTCAACTGATGAAGTTTCTCATATAACTGCGCCTCCATGCAAGATCAAGCTTTACCTGCCTAATTTTTGCCTGCTCAGCATCTGTTAAAGACAAAACAGGGTTTTGCCAGGGATGCCATGAAGGACTGAAACAAATGTCACTCCTGGCCCATCCTTTTGCAGATCGGACACAGCAATCTTTCCCTTAAGGCACAGCTATGATGAATGGAAAGTGACGGCTTGGACTAGATCCACTTGATTGTATAGAAAAAAGAAGAAGCCTGATCAGAAATGTCCCCCTAATCCAGTTAACTCTGTCGTGTAAATTGAATTAAGCCACATAGTATTGGTAACAAAATAAAAGGAAAGGGGGGAAAAGTCACACCCCTGAGAGGAAGCATTAAGTTAATTGCTAACAGGGCTGCCAGGTTGCAACCTGGAAAGCCATCCTGTCTCTTTAGCAGCCTTGCAGCTGCCAAGGAAGAAGCGGCTGGGGCTCCTACTCTGGTCCTCTTGGTCCATTTGCCCTTTCCATCTGCTGGAGAGCAAAACAAGAGACCAGCTCACTCCAGCAGCAAGGATGGGAAGGTTGGCAATGGGATAGAAGAAAGAACTGGGCAAAAGAAAACACAACTGCGTCCATTGCAGCGATGCGGTTGCTGGAGAGAGAAAAGAATTCTCCTGGGTGTGGGGCTCCCGTACCTTCATCTGCTGAGTAACTAGCAGAAATTCAGGCGAAGAAGTTAAGGGGTAAAGGAAATAAAAACCCTGCTAGTGACTGTGCCGAAAATTTCTTGCACATTTTTTCCCAATCATTCTCGTTCATTTTGACTAGAAAAGAAATTGCTTTTGAAAAGAAATTCAAAGGAAAAGAACGTTTTGGAAAAATACTCATGGGTTGGGTTCCGGATTCTTGTGCTGTCCTTACTTATGAGGTGGCTGAGAAGCATGCATGAGTCTCCTGCCTTTCATTGCATACCGGTAATCATATCTCCAGCAGCCTGTAGCCTCCTCAGTGTCCTACACTTCAATTGAAGCCCAGGAGAAGTAATCATGAAGTAATTTCTCCCATAGGCCTTTTTCAGATCAGGAAGTACAGGCAGCCTCTGGGGCTGCAAAGCTGACTATAGAGAGATGTATAATACAGTCATGCCTTTATTTATTTATTTATTTTATTATATTTATTAATCGCCCAACTGGCCGGCCACCTGGCCACCCTGGGCGATGTACAATTAAAATAATACAGTAAAACAATACAATACAATATGATAATTAAAACAGTATAAAAATTCTTTTAAAATCCTAACCCACCCCATATTCCCACCTGAACAGCCATGTTTTTAATGCACAGCGGAAGCTCATCACGGAGGGGGCATGGCGAAGGTCACCAGGGAGGGAGTTCCATAACGTGGGGGCCGCCACAGAGAAAGCCATCTTCCTAGTCCCCACCAGCCTGGCTGCTCTGGCTGCTCTGGCTGCTCTGGCTGATGGGATAAAGAGAAGGCCATCTGTGGCAGATCTTGTTGAGCGGCCTACTTGATGTTGCTGGAGGCGCTCCTTGAGATAAACTGGGCCGGAGCCGTGTAGGATTTTAAAGGTCAAAACCAACACCTTGAATTCGGCTCAGGCAAGCAACTGGTAGCCAGTGCAACTCCTTAAGCACTGGCGTGATGTGATCACGCCAGCGGCTGCCCTTAATCAGGCGAGCCGCTGCGTTCTGTACCAGCTGAAGCTTCCAAAGCGTCTTCCAGGGTAACCCCACGTAAAGCGCATTACAGTAGTCTAGGTGAGAGGAGACCAAGGCATGAACCTTGGATTGAGAGCATAATTCATTCCGGAAACATGCTTGTATCCAAAACACTCTTATATCAAAACGAAATCCCCCCAAAAAAATTTGTACAGAGATTTTTAATTTAAGCCGTACTACAGTACTTGTATTGCAAGGCGTCGCTTGTATATCAAGTAAAATAAATACATAAATAAATAAATATTTAAAAATTTGCTTGTCTTGCAAAACGCTCTCAAACCAAGTTACTTGCAATCCAAGGTATTACTGTATAAAGAAATACACACAGAGAACCCTTGGCCACCTTGCAGTGATTAGGTAATTTCAAAAACACCACCAAAGGAAATAATAAAATGCCCTCAGAGTAAGGCAGAAAAATGAATCCTCTTCAATGGGGGAAGAAAACTTTCAGGAGATTGGAGGACAGATTTTGGCATAACACCGCGCCTCTTACCTGAAGCTGGACACCACACTGTGCTCTTCACGCCTGCTACAGGGCTTTCAGGGAAGCAGCGGTATGATAAGCATCTGCATTAAGAGATGTATCCACAATCTCCCCTCAGAAATTTAACTTTTGGAAGACCCTGGGGAAGGTGCTGAACCCTGAAGAATGACAATAGTGCTGAGCCAAAATTTCTCAGAAGACCTTTTCCTCAGAAATGTTGAGATTTTTTTATTTTCTTACTCCCCTAGAAATAAAAGGCCACTTTGCAGAATTTTCTTCACATATTCTTCACCAGTGTGTGTGTGTGTGTGTGTGTGTGCGCGTGCGTGTACACACACGTGCCAGCCACCTCCCCACAATGCCCCGGAATGGTACTAGGTATGGGGCACTGTGGAGGATTCAAAATGGGGGCTGCCAACACAGTTGCTGCTGTTGTCACTTGCAGTAACACCACAAAGCCCTTAAGAAAAAGACAAAAGCTATGTGACAAAAACTTCCAGGGATGAACCCTGCCTGTGAGACACTGTTTTACTTATTTATTTATTATATTATTCAGTGAAATTGCCCCCCACTCCCACTTTCTCTGCTCACAATTAGGGTGGAGAATTTTGAGAGGACATTTGCATACAGCTCTAATTGAAAACTACCGTATGCATTTGATTTAAACTAAACATCTTCATCCCATCAGGGATCCTCACATATTGGTTCTGGAAATAGCAAACTCAATGGACCAAATGTTTATTTGCTCTGTTCCACCAGAGCTTTTCTTATGTTCCTTACATGTGAGTGTTAAACCTCAGGCCTGTGGGCCAAATCCAGCCTGCCTGGGATCCCCCAGATGGCCACGCCCCCTTGCCCCACCCCCCTGGGATCCCCCAGATGGCCACGCCCCCTTTCTCCACCCCCTGGCAATTGTGCAGCCTTTTCCCCATTCTCAAAGATTGAAATGCCTCTCCTAAGGCTTAGCGACTGGCAGTAAGAGCTTTAAGCTGCAATATGCGGGTATTTTGGGTCTTAACCCCTTTTGCATTCAGTCCACTGGAATGCAGCTCCCAAAAGCTTCTCTCCAAATTGAATTTGGCCCTCAAGCTGGAAGTGGTTCAATAGCCCTGTCCTAGTCTCCAGATATTGGGGATGCCTTTGGGCAAGATGCGCTCAGTGGTCCTGCTCCCAGAGTAGGCCCACCTCTTCGGCACTGCCCATTCACTTGTACTCTCCTTGTGGCCCAATCTGCACCACTGGTCAGGAGGAAAGGTCAAGGGAAATGGAAGCAGCTCCTTCTCCACCACCACCTTGCTTTTATCAGTGCTCACATGCTTGGAGAGGGCAGGAAGGAGGACCAAGTTTGGGTGGGCTCTGGAGGATTATTATTCCAGTCTTTGAGCCGCAACGCCAGCCCTGGGATTATTATTCTAATATTTGATTTGTCTTTAAAACTGCACACTGTACATATCTGTAGTCTTCACTAATATGTAAACCTATGTAGCATAGTGTTGTTGTGTTTAAACCCTTTATCCTCTTTAGTGCTGGCTGTATTAAACAACCTAACTTTGGCTCAATACAGTGACTCTAAATAGGGGCTCCTAGATGGTTAATGTCACTAAACCAGCTATACCTAATGATGTAGTGGCAAAAGCTTTCTTTGGAAACACATGGCCTTCTCCTTGGCCCTTGTGGCAAGGAGAAAACACAAACACACACACGCTCCCCAAACAGGCCAAAGCAAACAAGGGAAAAAAAAGGTATAATTGTAGTGATAGTGACCCATTTGTCTAGGCGCCTTGCTACTCCAGGTCCACCCCCATCATATTTCTGCCAATATTTACTTTAAAAAGGTGCTTTTCATGTTTGTTATCTGGTTATTTAATTGAGGAATCTTGCAGGCTCATTTTGCAAAATGCCTTTTGCATGAGAACCGAAATCGTCACCTCTTTCTCCAAGAACAAATCAGCCATTTGTTAGCCATCTGATGATCACTGACTGGGCCTTTATGTACTTACCGTGTGCTCCTTGAATTCTGAGCATGTAATAGCCCAGATTATTACCCAAGAAAACCAGTGATGTACATACAAGAATTTAACTTCCTTGTAATAACCCTTGTAATAAGGCAGTGAATATCTAACTGGATATTAGAGATGCTATTTGGAGGTCATTTGCAGCTAGCCAATTATAATCATTCTCATCTTCCTTAGTATTTATATAGCACTTGTGTTCAAAGTGCTTCCCTACGTTATCACAGTAATCTATACAAGAACCCTGTCAAAGATGATTATTCTTGCAGATGAAAGGCTGATGCTGAGATCATAGCTTACCTAAAGCCATTGACCGAGGTCACGGCAAAGGTGAAGTTTTGAAGCCAGCATGGAATAGTGGCTTGAATGCCAGGGAGACCCAGGTTCAAATTTTCACTCAGCTATGACACTCAGCAGTCGCTCCCTTTTTCTCAGCCTAACCCTTTTTCACAGGGCTGTTGTAAGGATAAAATGGGAGAAGCACCATCTGGAGCTCCTTGAAAAAAGGGAAAATATAAATACCTAGGGTCTTACAAGCATAACAATAGCCCCCAAACAAATCTGCCCTGCAGGTAGAACCCCCCTGCCTGTATCATGATATAGAGTTACTGAGCACGCAGGCCTCCTCTGCTCTCTTTGGGTCCAGGCACCCTCTCTCATAAATCAAGGTTAGACTGTGGGAGGGGGTGGGTGTCCCTGGTCCTAGTCCAGGCACTCTATTCAAGTGGAAGAGTTAGATGTGACTTCTCCCACTGAAATAAAGGGGAGTTAAAGGTGCTTTAATTTACACTGGTTCATGCCTTGCTTAAGCAGAGTTTTATTTATTGGCTGTAAAGTGCTTTGAGTTCTTGTTTTATAAAAGTGTTGACTACTATTATTAAAAATGAAACTTTTGGGGCAAGAAGAGGGGAAAGCAGCAAAACATTTAAATAAATTTATTTTCTCTCAGGTTTTTGGGAAAAACCCACAAGCAAATCGACCAATGGTTGCTAAACACCATTAAGGTTTCCTGCTTTCTTAAATGGCTCTCTCTTTATTTCCCCTTCCTCCCTTTTGACTTAACCAGGGGTAGGGAGGTTGTGGCCCTCCCAATGTTGGACTCCCAGCTCCCATTAGCACCAGCCAGGGATGTTGAAGAGTCCTTGGTCTCGAGTCACGAGTCTTTGGACCCGAGTCTCGAGTCCGAGTCTTTGGTCCAAAATGGTGACTCACGAGTCACTCCCAAAGCTGACTCCACGAGTCCCTATTAAAATCAATGGGGGGTTTCCCCAACAAAATAAGGCTACTTCAGATGTGTGGTTTAAATAAATTCTAGGCACAAGTATGCCTTTTTATTTCAAAACTCTGCAACTGATGTTGGCAAGAACAGACCAGGCAGAAAAACCCAAAATAACCAGGCAGTCAGAGGAGGCAGGGAACCCCAAAGCAGGCAGGCAGAGGCCTTTGTCGTGGACAGTTCAACTGTGGAACTGGTCAAGAAGAGACCAGGCAGGCAGAGGAGGCTGGGAACCCCAGGCAGGCAGGCAGAGGCAGCCAAACCCAAAATGTCTGAAAGGTTGCATTTTAGAAAAATGATTTTAAAAAATAAACTTGCTGTGCTTCCTAAAACTTATCCAT
Source organism: Shinisaurus crocodilurus (assembly GCA_021292165.1). Classification (NCBI taxonomy): domain Eukaryota; kingdom Metazoa; phylum Chordata; class Lepidosauria; order Squamata; family Shinisauridae; genus Shinisaurus; species Shinisaurus crocodilurus. Next base: position 107,694,996 of record CM037877.1, read on the forward strand.
GTTGCATTTGAGGAACATGATTTTTTCTAAATGTTTGGCCCCCATTCTGGAACGGTGAGATCTCATCACAATTCCACCCTCACTGAACACCCGCTCCACTGGTGATGAACTTGCTGGAACCAGAAACACACTCAGAGCAGCCACACAGAGTAATCTCAGATCATTCTTCTGCCTCTCCCAAGTACGCAACACATCAATCAAAATAAATCTTGACACACTGTTGGGGCTGCACTCCGGGTAGCTGTCCATAGTGGCCGAGCAGTGGCACACCTCGCTTCCATGCGCTCTTCGCCAGCAATCACGCTCCTCTCCACTCCTTCTGGCACAGCCCAGGGATGTTGAAGAGTCCTTGGTCTCGAGTCCCGAGTCGAGTCTCGAGTCCCATTAAAAATATTGGGACTCGAGTCCGAGTCGAGTCAGAGGGGGACTCAGTCCGACTCACGAGTCGAGTCCTCGAGTCCGAGTCCCCATCCCTGGCACCAGCCACTGTGGCCCATTGTCAGGGATTACAGGTATTGTAATCCCACATCTGGAGGGCCACAAATCCCCCACTCCTGGGTTAATCCTAGTCTTCAGCCCCAACTGAAATAATTTGCTCATGTGCTCATGATTCAGTCCTTCTGGATGCTTGCTCCTCTGCTCCATGTAGTGTTTCCCCCAAAAACCACAGTCAGGGATATAATTAATGGGAGACAAGGAAATAAAAATAAGCTTAGTGCGGCCTTGAGAGTCCTGATGGACAGGACCAAGTTTGTGCTAGACGTTGAATGGAAAGGGAGTCCAATAGAGAGACTTGAAGTAGAGCTGGTGTGAGGAATGTGTAGCCACTCAGATGTTGTTGGGCTGCAATTCCCATCAGCCCTAGACAGCATAGCCCAGTGATGGCGAACCTATGGCCTGGGTGCCACAGCTGGCACGCAGGGACCTCTCTGTGGGCACTCGAGCTATGGGTCACCAGATCGCGAAAAGACCGTCCCCTTCTGCAAAACACTAATGATTTTGTTCTTTCTCACAGTGTGGAACAGAATGACTTTATTCTAGAATTCCTGTTACAGAATTCTTTTCTACATTTTCTACACTTGGTTCACCATCACTGGCATAGCCAATCGTGGGAGACAATGGAAGTTGTAGTCCAGTGATGGCGAACCTATGGCACGCGTACCACAGCTGGCACGCAGGGACCTCTCTGTGGGCACTCGAGCCATTGGTCGCCAGATCGCGAAAAGACCGTCCCCTTCTGCATTGAGCGTTCGGGTTTCCATAGTAACTCCTCTCCATTCATTCCTTGCTGGCCTCCACAAGCAGATTTTGAAGAATGATGCACAGAGCATGGCTTGGATGTAAAGCCCTAACATGACCTGAGTGCTGCATGTGTTGCTCTCAAACTAACGAGTATGAGCCAAGGTTTGACAAATTATCAGCATGCATGCAATAGCAAAAATCACATTAATTGTGCAAAAGCATGCCCAATGCAAACTTTTACCTAATGCAGTGTTTGCAGTCCAAGACATAAAGTGTTTTAAAATGTGTTAAGCACGTTTAGTTTTCTTGTTTATCTTGCTCATCCTAGTACAGGTTGACTTTTACTTTTACTAATCCGACACCTGTAGAAGCAGGGAAGGGACCTGGGGTAAAGCTTGCCCCATACAATTTCAGTCTGGCATATAATCATATTACAAGTTGAGAATCCCTTATCCAAAAATACATGTGCCTAATTATTTTGTATAAATTCCCTTCAGGCTATGTGTACAATGTAATACTATAATAATTTTTTGAGTTTATTTTTTTTCCAACAAAAAACTGTTTGTATCATTGAAAGCTCTGTTATTGTGTTTTTCTTTTAAGACAAAAGATGTTAATTAGTTCGGACAACTGTATGAGTTGTTTTTCTAAAACTAAAATCTCGGTATTCAGGTTTAATTGCAGTGTTGGCACTTTGAAATAAATAAGTTGGTTTTGTGTTGCAGTTTGGGCACTCGGGCTCAAAAAGGTTCACCATCACTGGCATAGCCAATCGTGGGAGACAATGGAAGTTGTAGTCCAGTGATGGCGAACCTATGGCACGCGTACCACAGCTGGCACGCAGGGACCTCTCTGTGGGCACTCGAGCCATTGGTCGCCAGATCGCGAAAAGACCGTCCCCTTCTGCATTGAGCGTCGGGTTTCCATAGTAACTCCTCTCCATTCATTCCTTGCTGGCCTCCACAAGCAGGCACACTCCAACATCTCCACCTCTCAGAAGCAGACTGCGCAGGCACCCAGCCCTCCTTCTAACTGAACAGACAGCTCAGAAGCACAGCGCGTGCGCGCCAGAATCTTTGCGTGCCCGGTGAAGAGCCATGCCCTGAGACAGAGCGGGGCATGATTAGCTAGTGCCCCGTCCTCCTTCCTGCCAAATTTAAGGCACTTTGAAATAAATAAGTTGGTTTTGTGTTGCAGTTTGGGCACTTGGGCTCAAAAAGGTTCACCATCACTGTTGTAGTCCAACATCTGGAGGGCCACATATTCTACATCCTGGAACTAGAGCATCACATGGTCCCCAAGTGATGAGAGAAGTGAACAATTTTGGCAGTAGAGTCGAACCTGCTACACTGGTGCAGTCTACCAGGATCTTTTCAGTTATGGTCCCACTAACATGGAACCCACCTCTGTGGGTGTCCTCCCCCCTGCACAGGACCCTTTTGTTTTTTTTAAAAAAGTGTTGTAAAACTTGTTTTATTTTTGCAAGCGTTTAGCTAATTAGCTGCCGACAAGAACAATTTGGGTGTTAGAATTAATTTAGACTGAATTTGATTGAAATAGTCATTTAATGCTAGCATGTCCAGCCAAAGTTAAAGTGCTTCCAAGGCCCATTGATTTCAATGGGAACTACAGTGACCCTTAGCATGCTTACTCAGAAGTTCCATTGAGTTCAGTGGGATATACTCTGAAGTAAGCATGCACTGGACTTCAGTCTTTGAAAGACTTAACTTTGGCTGAATCAATGTAATAAATATTGGTAAGGTTTTATTTGGTTGTGAACTAAGAAAAATGCGATAAATTTTAAATTTAAAAAATAAGCAAAACAAACCTTTTTGGTGGGAAAAGAGCAGCAAAACTTGAAAAGCACTATGAACAGTCCTTGCTTTTGGGGATTTAAAAACCCCCCTAGATGAAATACAAGGAACTCCCCCACCCGCCCACCCCATTATTCAGTTTTCAAACAAGACTCAAAAGAAAACAGGCAAGGGGGTTTAATTTTCAACTGGATAGAACCATACACACACTCGCTTTTGAAAATTCTTTATTCGTTTTCTTTTGCCTTAAAAAAAGTTATCAGTGCAACATTTCAGAACTTCCACTCCTCGTCCACCAAACACTGAGCAGTAGTTAATTTTAATTAGGAAATACTGAGTTCTGAAGCCAGTGGGTTATCATTTTGCTATTTATTTCCTTCTGTCAAACTCTGAAAAAGTCCTCTGTATAAATTAAACAAATGAAAAAAAAATGTTATTCTCAATCCTAGGTCATCATTACAGCCAACAGAATCATAATAATGCATCTAAAATGTGTGTCCACAATATATCAAGGTATACATTTGGGAGGAAAAAAAACACAAGGAAAAAAATATGACATTCTAGACTTGTTAAAAAGGATAATGGTCCCATATATTTATTAACAGGTTAGCAAAAACAAAACAAAACAAAACAAATCCAATGGATTACAATATTTACATGTTATTTGAAAAATAAAGTAGTGATAAAAACATGTCACAATCATTTATTTCTTTTTTTTCTTTTCATCTTTTTCATTTTTGGTAACCATTACAAACACCCAATCCAGGTATGGAACTGTTTAAATACATTTGAAATGAGGCCAATTTAAAAGAAAACATTCAGACACAAAATGTGTATTTATACTTGTCCTTCCAATGTGTTTTCCACATGACTCTCCCTCCCTCCAAATAAAAAAAAATCCCAGCCCCATAAAATATGAATCCTCAAAATCAAAACACCATGCTTTTCAAGTAGCACTTATTCCACAAATGCAACAGTATTCTTTTTCTTTTTTTTAATCTCCTTTTTTTGCCACCAATTTGATGAGAAGTTCTGTTGGGATACTGACTTCTCAGCAGCTTCCTGTCTCCCGAGCCTCCCATCCCATACCCCCAAAGTTAAAGAAAGCGCCAAACAAAAAATAAAAAAGAAAAACAACCAAAAGAGACACATGCATTTCTAAAACTAGGTTTCAGTCAAGTACGTACTTTCTACTTTTTGGGAAAGAAACCCCTTTGTTCACAATCAGACCATTACCCATGGGCCCAGATCTTCCGTTTCATGTTCATGCAAAATATCCAAAGACTTTTGCATGAATAAGGAACACAAGCTCAATTTCCATGCGTGTAGATTCCTATTTATGCTACGCTGTTCCCCCTCATGCGAAGAGCTAATGGGAGGTGATACAAAATAGTTTTAACTCCCACCTTGAAATCTACAAAGAGTAGATTTGGGTCACCTCAAGCTTTCAGAACTATGCGTTTAGCAGCTAGCTCCCTCCCTCCTCCCCCCATCGCAACGAAACAAGACACACCATATACAAAAAACAAAACAAAAAAGGCAACTGTTCTTAATAACCAAAATAATAACCAGTGAGAGATGTTCAATTTGACAAGCAACAGAATGATTATGAGGACCCATTTGATTGGTCCACAACCTGCATAGCTGTGCTGTAAGTTTGGTTCTTAGTTTAATGGGGTTTTTTGTTTTTGTTTTTCTTTAAAAAAGTTACTTCTTTGCTATTTCCATATGTTTAAAACTAAAGAGAAGAAAAAAAGGGACATTCTATTCACAAGAACTAATCCTCCTTCCCAACCCTGTCTCCTGGGTGGTCAGGGGACCAGGGTGGGGAAATAACGTTACTTTACATGAAAAAAAAAACTTAATTGTGCTGTATTTGTAATCCCTCAGGCTGAGCTCACATAGACATGGGGCAAAACAAGAACGGCACATAGTCAGTCACATGAGTCTTTAAAAAAACACACACACGCGCGCACACACACCCTAAAATCATAGCTGAACGCTAACAAACAGCTTACCTGGAATAAAAGATGACAAGTCACAGACAGGTATCTAAGAATTCTCTCCCTCTCTCTTTTTTGTATTTTTTTTTACTAAAATAATTAAAAAAATCACAGTATTTTAAGAAATAAAACCCCCACAGGGATTTTGAGCACAATTTTGTTTTCCTTTCTTTTAAAACGTTGTGGTTTTGTTTCTCTTCCATTCACCATCTTGCCCAGCAGTCTCTCTCTACATTTAACCACAATGACGACAGGTAGTACTGACAAATGCAGAGATTTGTATTTTTTAAATTTCCCTTGGTTAATTCTGAGGTACTAGGAAACAGGTGACTGTTTTAAGCAAAAGCAGTTTTTTTTCTTCTTCTTCTAAAGCAAGTCAGTCAGTCAGTCTGGAAAAGCGTAATATGTATATTAAAACTAGAAAAAAAAAGCGCCCACATTTGTGCGCTGAAAGTTGTCCCCTGCACTCTTCCATGCTTGTGACACTTCCATCGTCGAAACAATCCAAATCCTCCATGGCAAAGCACAACGGCATAATGCAAGGAACGTTTGGGAGTTTGCTTCTCAAGTCCAAATGAATGTAACTTCCCACTGTCAAGATCCAGAAGAGTCGCAGAGACATAATGGAGCCACATATTCCATCATCCTCAATTAAATAAATTTAATATATGTACACACACACACACACACACACACACACACACATACAGGTACCAGTGCTTTGAAAATAGATCATTCAGTCCTAAAAGCAGCTTTGATTCTTCCTTGTCCCCCTCCCCTCCCCATCCCATCCATTACTGTTCAAGTAGGTTGTTTGAAATCACACCAGGTGCTCATTCGCTTTTGGCCTCTGCATTCTCATGGAGTGATTTATCAGCAGCAGCAACAATACAGACGGCAGGTTCATTCTTGTGGGAAAAGTCCACTACTACTTTCGCACTGCTTTCCATCTCTTCTGCCATTGGTACCTTAACATTCTCCTCTGTGTTCTCTTTTGGCTGGCCGTCTTCACTAATCACTCGGTTGGTTTCATTTACAGCCCTGGAAATCCAGACAGCAGGGAAGAGAGACATTTTTGACACAGAGATACGTGAGGATGTGTTAAAGTTAAGTCATAACTGACATGTGTTTCCTGCTAGGTAGAGCTAATGTTATGATAAATTCTAGAGAGGTAAGCCACATTCGTCTATAGCAGCAAACACAACAAAGGGTCATGTAGCACCATAAAGGCTAACCAATTTATTGTGGCATAAGCTTTGCAGGGGGTATTGTCTACTTTGTCATATGCATGAAGCATTCACCTACATGGGAAGGTATAAGTACAGAAAGGGGGAGGAGGAGGAGAAAAAAAACAAAATTAGGCCCAAACGTCAAGCAATTCACGAGAGACTTGTACATGTGTGAAAGTACTATGCAGAACACAAAAGAATACAGAATCCAATCCAATGTATAGGAGGCAATCGATGTGGATGTAACCTGCTTCCAACTAGCAGTGCTGGTGATGAACAGGGATAGCAACACTCTGATACCAATAAGGGAGCATTTCAGTCTCACAGGATATTCTGTAGCAGACCTAAAAGTTATCTGAACCTAAGAAAAATGTTATACGGTAGACTCCAATGTGAAGCAGCTGAAGTGGAATTCATTCACAAATCTGACAGCTGTTGGGGCTCAATGTCAATAATACAGTGGGCCTTCTAGTTCGTAGCGAGAAACTGGTCAGCAGTAATTTGGAAGGGTTTGGGGCCTAGTCAGTCTGTGGAATGTCAAGACCAGTGTGAGCTCATCACGGTCAGAGTTCTCAGGCGGGAGTTGAGTTGTTTCCCCAGTCCAGCTGCAACTTCGACCTGGCAGGGATAGAAGCTGGCAGTCTTCTCTGGGAACTTCAGGAGAAGGGAGGGGTGGTTTGCAGAGGTGTCACTCCGGTTGAAGCCTCACCCCTGAAGGGTAGAAGGGGAACACCCAGGTGGGATAGGACCTCATGGATGGGCCAATTCCCTTGTCAATTAGCGATTTGGAAGGAGGGTTAAGATGGCCACACCTTCGCTTTTAAGTCAGTGCTTAGCCTCTAGAGCCTTTGCTGTGAACATCTCTCTCGTCTTTCCTGTCTGGGAGCACTCTGCACATGGACTCTACCTAATTAGAACTTTCTTCTCTTTGGACTTTTACTGTCAGAATCTGCCATGAAAAGGACTGTCATACTTTTCATAGACTGTGCATTCTTGTGGCTATGGATGTGCCTTTGTTGAGGAGCCCAGAGCCCCACTGGCTTGGGGCTAATTCCTGACTTCTGGACATTCCTATGCCTCAACCCATGTGGTGTAGAGATCCCAAAGCTAGGAGCTTTGGACGTTGGAATCTCTCTGTGTGGGGAAGTACTTTGGATTCAAGTCTGATCTTATTTTGGACCCTTATTGTCATGAGGCCTGGACTCAAAGTACCCAGAGGGTCCAACCCCAGTGGCAGTGTTGGTCTTGACACCTGTGGAGGTGTGAGTGCTGGTTCAGGTCCTCTTCTAGAATCCCTTCCCTTGTCTCACATGAGCATAGGGCTCAGATCCTAAGACCAAGACTCACAGCACTCTGGAGGTTCCAACTCAGTGGCAAGGTTGGCTCAGATCTCTATTGGTGTGTGTGGATAAGTTAGGCCTGTTTCTAGGATCCCTTCTTGTTGCAGGAGCATCTGCAATTGGCTCCAATCCTCCCTTGTCTGAGGAGCAGCGGGAATTGGCTCCAGTCCCTTCCTTGGTGCGGAATGTCGAGGAATTTGGTCCCCAAGAGACATTCCAGTCCCCTACCTTGATATGGAACAGTTTCAAGAGCCTATAGCAAAATGCCATCAGCTATATGATTTCTGAAGACTGTAACTGTTAAGCTTATGCTGTGGGATTTGCTGTAATAAATCTCACTGATTGGAATCTCCAGTGTCAGAATGCTAGAATGCATGATTGCAAGACCGGGGCCCTGACAACAGCGAAGCTTGGGTGTCTAACAGATCCTTGGAAATTCTAACTCACTAAAGTGAGTCCTCTGTCCTCTTTACGAGTTTGTTTGTATGAGTCATCTTCCTATGTGTATACATCATCAGTAGCTGCTAGTTAGGAGCAGGTCAGAGCCATGCAGATTTCATCTTGCATTAATTTAATTGGATTCTATATGCTTTTGTGCTCTGCACAGTGCTGTGACAAATCTGCTGCTAACTCTGCATGGTACAGTTATTTGGCTCCATTTTGTATAACAAACAAACAAACACCTCAAAAAACAACGCAACATCATCTGTTTTTCTTCCCTCTATTCTGTACTCATGGGATACATGACAACTTCATGCATTGGATGAAGTGGGCTCTGGCCCACAAAAGCTTATGCTGCAATCAATTCGTTAGCCTTTAAGGTTCTACAAGTCTCGTTAATGTTATCATAGAACCTGATTATTGGAAGGGGTCAGGTTAGTTAAGAGAATTCACTGATGGCCCCTCGATGACTGTCTGCTGAACGGATGGGACTCCAGCCATACAGAAGTTCATCATCCAAACTAGTTCCATAATAACTAAGGCTGCACATACTTTCAGCTAAAATATTTTGCACCTATGTAACCCAAATTCTGCACAAAGAAAAGCCAGAGTATACAATCTGCCTATATTATGCTAATTAAGCAATCTTGCACACTTGCTTAATATCAGTATAATATTGCTGTTATTGATACTGGATACTGTTAATTGAACTACCGGTATATTGTATGCTCATTTAAATGTTTGATATGTTTTAAATAACTGCAATTGAGTTTATTTCAGAACATTTCTATACTGCTCTTCATTAAATCCCCCAAAGTGGTTTGCAAAATAAAATTATGATAAAATACGATAAAACTAATCAATAAAACAATAGAACAGTAATAAAACAATAAAATGTATCATTAATATAACCAGGGGTAGCTGGCAATGCTAGCAGTGAGGAAAATGCCCGGGCAAACAAATATGTCTGTAGTTGTCAGTGTAAACACTCCACACCAGCAGCCTGCCTGATCTCCATGGGGAGATAATTCCACATGGTGGGTGTCACAATGGAGAAGATCCTCCTCCATACCACAACCAAGTGAACATCAGTAGGTCATGGTACATTATTCAAGGCCTCCCCCTCAGAGGGGGGGCAGACTGGGGCAGCCTATACAGGAGAAGGTGGTTTCTCAGATAACCTGATCCTGAGCTGTTTAGGGCCTTATAAACCAGCAGCAACACCTTGGCTTGGAAACGAAATGACAACCAGCACTGAGCTTTCAGCGCAGGAATCGTGCGCACGGTAAGAACCTCCACTGAGCAGTCTAGCCACTGCAATCTGCACTAGTTGCAACTTCCGAACCATTCTCAAGGGCAGTCCCACATAAAGTGCTTTAAATAGTCCAATTTGAGGTTACCAATGCATGGATTACTGTGGCTATCCCTATCCAGGAATGGTCGTAGCTCTCGTACCAGGTGAAGATGGTAATAGGGCACTCTTTGCCACTGAGTTGTTAATGCTACATTGTAACGTATTATATATTATGATTATTGTAAGAACAGGTAGCTTACCTTTAACTGTGGTTCTTTGAGTGCTCATCTGTGCATTCACACATATGGGCTCTGTGCTTGCACGGAGGCTCGCTTGGGAAACTTCTACAGCTGAGGAATTTTGGCAGGAACCCTCCCCCATGATCTCATTAGTGGGTTCCTGCCTTTTGTCACAGTTTCCTGAGACTGCCTATTGTGGCCTCAGAACAGAGAGAAAAAACTCGGCACCAACATCAACACTGACACCAGCAAAAAAGGCTTGTTACCAACTTCGACACTGATACCGAAGTGGAGACGGTGGGTGGGTTGTGTGAATGCAGATGACCATGCGAAGAACCACAGTTACAGGTAAGCAACCTGTTCTTCTTCATGGTCTCTGTGCATCATACATATGGGTGAGTAGCAAGCTGACTTACGAGAGGCAGGTCGGTATCCTTATTGTAGTATAGAAGATAGGACAGCATGACCGAAAGAGCGGTCAAGCCCTGGCTCGAATGTCCAGTTGATAATGCTGAATAAGCGTAGATGAATTCAACCACGGCATAAGTCTGGCAGAGCCACACCCCACACCGCATCCAAACACTACCAAAGTAGTGACACCTCTGGTTGAATGCACCTTTACTTGACCCAGTGTTTGAGTCTGGCTGCTTCATATGCCAATCTGATGGTGTGGACCACCCAAGACGCAAAGCACTGTGAGGAGACGGCCAAGCCTTTGCGTGTCTCTCCATAGTAGACAAAGAGCCTAGGTGACTGACAGAAAGACTCTGTTCTTGATAGAAGGCTAGAGCCCAATGAACATCGAGGGTATAAAGGGCCAATTCCACTGGTGAAGTAGGAGAGGGGAAGAAAGCGGGTAGAATCACATCCTAGTTCAGATGGAACTCAGATACCACTTTTGGTAGGAAATTTATTTATTTTTATTTTATTTTCTCTTTTTTAAAAGTATTTTTTATTTAATTTTTTCAAGCAAAATATAACAAAATATAAAAATGACACAAAATTTAACTAAGATTACATGTAAAGTGCACCCCCCCCACCCTCCTAGGGACCAAGTAATATACTTCCATCCCAATAATCAATTATTATTCCGTATTCCAGAAATATAACATATCCTGACAATTTATTTATTTATTTGTTGTATTTATGAATTGCCCATCTGGCCAGCAAACCAAGTAATATTATAAATTCTGGGCCACTCTGGGCGATGTACCACATGATAAAATATAAAATACAGTTAAAACAGTATAAAATTTTAAAATCTTAACCCACGCCATATTCCCGCCTGAATAGCCATGTTTTCAGTGAGCGGCGGAAGCTCAGCAGAGAGGGGGCATGGCGGAGGCCACTAGGGAGAGAGTTTCACAGTATGGGGGCCGCCACAGAAAAGGCCCTCTTCCTAGTCCCCACCAGTCTAGCTGCTCTGGCTGAAGGGACAAGGAGAAGGCTGTCTGTGGCAGATCTTGTTGAGCAGCCTACTTGGTGTTGCTGGAGACGCTCCTTGAGATAAACTGGACCGGAGCCGTATAGGGTTTAAAGGTCAAAACCAACACCTTGAATTCGGCTCGGCAAGCAACTGGTAGCCAGTGCAGCTCCTTGAGCACTGGAGTGATGTGATCCCGCCGGCAGCTGCCTTTAACCAGGCGAGCCGCTGTGTTCTGTACCAGCTGTAGCTTCCGAACCGTCTTCCAGGGTAACCCCACATAGAGCGCATTACAGTAGTCTAGGCAAGAGGAGACCAGGATGATTCCCTTTCCCCTTTATTAACACATAATCCAAAAACTGACCCCATATATCCTTGAAATTGTTTATCTTTAGCTGTCCCTTTTTACATTTAATACTACAAGTTAAGTTTATCATTTAAAGCTATATCCCATACCTCCTTATACCAGCCAGTAATTAGAAAATCATGGTGAACCTTCCATTTCCTCGCAATCATTAACCTAGCCGCTGTTAACAAGTTTACGATTAATTCCTTCGTGTTTTGGGAACAAGTAACTTTCTGTTATTGATAACAATGCTAATTTTGGACAGACCTCCAAATTAATACCAATAATTTCCGAAATTGCAAAAAAAAAACTTTTGCCAAAATTCCAGTACATTTTTTACAACTCCACCACATATGAGCATATGTCCCTTTCTCCTGACATCCTCTCCAACAAAGTGTGGAGCAATTATTATCTATTCTATTTAATCTTACTGGAGTTAAGTACCATCTCCAAATTAGTTTATAGAAATTCTCCTTTTTATCGACATAACTTTCAGAATACGTCTATCCCATATATGGTTTTATTTATTTTTATTTTATTTATTTCATTTCTATACCACCCAATAGCTGCCTGGGCAGTTTACAACAGTTCCTAAAACAGAACCATAATACAATAAAAACAACCATAAAATTTTTCCACAATACAGAATTTAAAAACAGTTTTAAAAAATTAAAAACAATTTAGCAGCAAAAACAATATGTAATACAGAGTAAACCTGTTAAAAACACCTGGCATGGGTGCCCCCATCAAGCCATTAAATAACCTTAGATGTCTTTAAATGCCTCAGCACTGTCTTAACCTGGCACTGAAAGGATGACAAAGTCAGCACCAGGCAGGCCTCAGTGAGGAGATAATTCCACAGTCAGGGGGCCACCACTGAGAAGGCCCTCCCCCTTGTTGCCACCCTCTGAGCCTCTCTCGGAGGTGGCACAGAGGAAGGCCTCAGATGTTGATTGCAGTTGCGTAGATTGCATCTATTTGAGTAGGAAAGCAAATGTCCAGAAGAAGAACCACCTTATCTTTATGGAAAGTCATATAAGGAGGTTGATCGTTAAGCGCATGGCTCATTCGACCAATGAGTGGACGTGATGGGTACTAAGAACACCACTTTCCAGAAAAGGAGATGGAGGTCGACTGTTGCAAGTGGTTTGAATGGTTTTGATGTCAATGCTTGAAGCATAACTGACAAGCTCCACTGCAGCACTGGCAGTCGAATAGGGGGCACGAAGTTCTGAACTCCTCGAAGGAATTGTTGCACTAGAGGGTGTGAAAAAACAGAAAATCCATCCACTGGCTGATGAGAGGCTGAAATGGTAGCGAGCTAGACCCAGATCAAAGAATGTTTCAGACCCCTTTTAAACAAGGAGAATCAGAACTGAAGAACGTGCTGAACAGAATAGTGTGCAGGGTCAAAACCAACAGTAGAAGAAAGGAAGAAAACGTTTCCCACTTCCTAGCATAAGAAAGTCTAGTAGCTGGTTTTCTGGCAGTTACCTGATGAAAGTAAAGGTAAAGCATTATGTATCACCATAGTCTCCAAGCTGTCAGCCAGGTGTTGGACCTGACCTCAGTCCTGAATGGGAAGGGTACTGATGGGAGTCATAGATATTCCCCTCTGGTCCTGTGCAGAAGAGAGAGCAAACCATGCCTGTCTTGGCCACCATGGGGCCATCAGGATGCAATTAGTACTGTTGGCTCTTATTTGGGCCAACACTCTTGTGAGTAGGGGAAAGAGAGGGTAGAGACAGAAAAATTCCCCATCATCTGAGTAGGAACGTGTCTCCCAGCGATTCTGAATCAACTCCTGCCCTGCTGCAAACCTTACACATATTGCGTTTTCTCAGGTCATGAACAAATCCATCATGGGAGTGCACCATCAATGAAACAGTGACTGTAATACCATCAGATCCAGCTGCCACTTGTGGGAGACTTTGGAGAACTGGCTCAATGAGTCTGCAAGAACATTGTCCACGCTAGCAATATGTATAGCAATCAGCCCTATTTTCCGGGGGATAGACCAGTCGAATATTCTGAGTGCTAGGATGGTAAGTGCAGAAGATCTCATTCTCCCCTGTTGTTCAGATAACAGACCATCATGGAGTTGTCTGTTACCACTTCAACCTGTCAGGTCCTGAGGTTCGGTTCAAAAGCCGTTAAAGCTTTTTGGATGGCTAACAGTTCGAGCAAATTGATATGGTAGATGGACCAGGCTTTCGTCCAGGGTCCCTGTACCCTCAACACTCCACAATGAGCACCTTAGCTGACTAGGGATGTGTCAGTTGTAGTTACCCTGAACGGAGAGGGTTGTAAGAAGGGGACTTCGGTCCACAGATCGGTGTGATATGTCCACCACCAGAGTGAGGCTACTATTTCAGAAGGTAAGTATTGGCCTGTTCGGCAAGTATCGCCCTTTAGGTCAACGGTTCATATGAACCAATTTTGTAGAGGTCTCATCCTGAGATGAGCAAGGGCAACAACCGAGACGGTGGCTGCCATCAGTCCTAAAAGCCGCTGAATGGTGAATGCAGTAGCGACATGTTTGGAGAATAAGTTCATTGCTAAGGTGAGTAGTGCCAATGGGTGATCCCGAGGAAGATAGGCTTGACCCATGATGCAGTCCAGAAGTGCACCAATGTATTGAATGTTCTGAATGGGCACCAGAGTGGACTTCTTCTCGTTTGTGTATAGTCCCAGAGTCTCTAAGAGGTTGCAGGTGATAGATATTGTTCAAGGAAGTTCTGCCTCCATAGAAACAACAGTCTACCATTAGTCTAGGTGAAGATAGATTTGTACTCCTTGCGTGTGGAGATGGCCGCACACCACCACCACACATTTCATAAATGCCCTTGGTGCCATTGCTAGGCTGAAGGGCAGTACTTGAAATTGATATGCCTTAGGTCCTATGGTGAACTGGAGATAGCACTGGCTGTTGACATCGATTGCGATGTGGAAATACACATCTTTAAGGTTGATGGAAGTGAACCAATTGCCCTTGTGCAGGAGAGGTAATATTGATGCAAATGCAGGCATCTGGAACTTCTTGGGTGTGATGAAAGACAGACCTGCATACTAGAATATGGAGCATTATATAAATCTTGTAAATAAATAAATACAATGAAAGCGTTAACGTCCCTCAGGTCCAGGATCAGTGGAAGCCCTCCATCCTTTTTCGGCACCATGAAGTATTGGGAGTAGAAACCGTCTTGTAATTGGTACGATGGGACCTGTTAGATTGCTCCTTTCATCATGAGGGAATCTAAATCTAACTGTAGCACTGCTGATGGGGATGTGGTATGGAATCTACAAAAGGGCGGGAGGGTGTCAAATTCAAACCTGTAGCCCCTGTGGATGATGGAGAGGACCCAAGAATCTGATGTTATGGAGGTACATAGAGGAGAAGAGAGACAGGTGAGTTCCAAAGACAGGAGGAGAGGCAGAGGGGCAAAGATGAATGGGGAATCAAAGACGCTGCCTGCCCCCAACTTCACCTTTCTTGCGGGAATTACAGAATCTGGCTATGGGGTATTGATGCCTCAGTACTGAAGCTGCTTGTTTTTGGAATGGGCAATCCCCTTGCTGCCAAGGCTGGAAGTGGGGGATGCTGATGAGATAATTGATTCTGCCTATACAGAGGTGGAGGTGGCTGGCCGAGTCCCATCTTCCTCGCCGTGGGTTTTGCTTTTCGGACAGCATCCATAGTGTCGTTGGTCTTGGCACTGAAGAGTTCTCATTGGTCCTCCAGTAGATAATCACAGAGAGACCCTGTAGTTTGAAACCCACAGACGAAGAGCTGCTGAGGAGTAGATCCTCCAACCCATGAGAACTGATCTTTGACCTTCCTTGTCCATGGGAGATGAGTGGACCTTCTGTGATCGAACCTGTGAAGACTCCACAATGATAGAGTTAGGCTGCAGGTGGGAAAAGTGGAAACCTGCATCCCATTCTTGGACGTGATCAATGTTTTCCAAAGGTTTTGAAGTTGGAGTCATGACAGACGGGACTTTCCAGGATTGTTGGACTGTTTGCATTAGTGTCAGCAGAAAAGGAATTGCTATCGGGGTCGATGCCTCCATATAGACTGCATCAAACTCTGGTCCTTGACTGTCAGTATTAGCTGCTGCATTTCAAGGCCTAAAGATTGGGCCATCCGGAGAATTTGATCTGTGTAGTGTCCCATGTCTTTGGATGGGGAAGCCGGGTCCTCCTGGGTTCCCACCGCTCCATCTGGCAATGATATTGATGGTGCCACTGATGAACATGAGGCCGTGTCAGAGTGGTAATCCTCCACAGTTGAATGTGGTGATATATCCGGTTGTGTGGTCCTATCAGTAGGATCGTGATGGGGTCACTCGAACAGGTATGTTCCGAGAGGGTGGCCTTTGGTCTGCGGATAAAGGAACCACCAAGGTTGTCGGTGCAGACATGCAGCTGGGCAGTGGAGCCAGAGGAGGTTGCTGGAAAATGTCCTCCACTGGAGGCTTACTCAGTGATGCTGACGGAGTGGATTGGTACTGAGGGGAAGCAGTGCCAAGGTATCGAACATGCTCATAATGGGCCTCACGTCCAAGCCTCGAGTGCCAAGCCTCCCAGTAATACTGTTGCTGAGGGGGTAACGACCACACGCATTGTCTGCCCCAATCAGAGATAGGGGAGTGGGATCGATCTTGCTGTCTGTAGGCTCTGAAGGACCTTTCACCTCTTCCCGATGGGAAGGACTCCGATGCAATTGAGTCTGGTGATCCATCTCAATGCTGAGGAACACGGAGCGAAGAACGGGTGCATGACCCTCACCTGCCTTGGTTCCGACCTGGGGTGGGGTCTCTGATTTCTCCCTCCGAGGTGGAAGCTATCCGAACCACGTTCTGGGCCAGTATCAGTGTGACCTTTGGTATTGGAGAGTTCAATAATGGAGGCAGCAGAGCCCATATGTGTCACGCACAGAGACCATGAAGAATTGTTCTGTGAACAGCTTTGAAAAGAGTGTTTTTGTGGCTGGGTGACCGGCCAGATGGGCAATTAACAAATGTAATAAATAAAATAAATTTGTGGAAAATGCAGTATACGAATAAATTAACTGACTATGATTACTTTACAAATGTGCATACAGTACAAGTGTTTATATAAATAAAATATATGCACATTTCTTTAGTTGGCATCATTTATCCTGCTCCTTTGAGTGAAGGGGGGCAATGAGCTATGCAGGGTGAAGGCACACTCCTTTCATAGATTTCATAGATAGAGTTGGAAGGAGCCTACAAGGCTATCGAGTCCAACCCCCTGCTCAATGCAGGAAACTAGAGGAGGGGTCTCCCATCCAAGTAATAACCAGGCCTGACCCGGCTTAGCTTTCCACACTCAGACAAGCTGAGCCAGCGTAAGCCACAGGCCACAATCATAGAATTTCAGTGTTGGAAGGAACTTTGGAGGTCATCTAGTCCAACCCATGGCTCCAAAATACTACTGAGCCTCCCTTAATTAAGGTACCAATAGGTGGTGCTAGGGATGATGGTACAGGTTTAGATTAGGGACAATTGTGAACACCCCCCTGAATGGTTCTCCTGCTTCTTCTCACTCTTTCTTTTGCTGCAGCCATCCTCCATAGTTCCTGCCCCCTTGCCTCCTTCCTCCATCTCTTTTTTCCCCATCTGCCCCAACTTCCCCCTCTGTGTCTCAGCAGCTTCTTCAAAATTATGTTATGGCCACACATGGCCCTTCAGGCTGTATTTGAGTAAACCATATTAAAATTCCCTTGGACTGTTAAGAGCAGCAGACCAACTTACATGCCATGCCTAAGAACATGCCGTTCCCACTCGGAGCCCTCTGCAAACGTCCGACCACAAAATTCACACGGGAAACGTTTTTCTGGTGGTCCATTCTCTGAAAATCTCATGGACCCTAGAGAAAAACAAAGCATATGTTAGCCTTGAGTAAGAGTCCTCATATTTCTCTTAAGAAAGCAGAACATGAAGTTTCTTTTGAAGCCCAAGAGAATGTATTATTATTATTATTATTATTATTATTATTATTATTATTATTAGCAGTAAAGCTCTCTGGGCAGTTCATAAAAATTACAAACCACAAGATAATAAAAGCGTAATATAAAATCTCTAACATGCAAAATTTAAAACAATTTAAACAGCTAAAACAGTTACAATAAGATACTGGACCTGATAAAAACAACTGACATAAGTGCCCCATCATATGCCATCAAATACCTCGGAGTAGAGGACAGTCTTAACTTGGTGACCGGCCAGATGGGCGATTAATAAATATAATAAATAAAATAAAATTGGTGCCAAAAATATGACAGTGTTGGCACTAGGTGGACCTTAGTGGGGAGAGCATTCCATAATTGGGGGCCACCACTGAGAAGGCCCTCTTCCTTATTGCCACCTTCTGAGCCTCCTCTGGAGGAGGCACTCAGAAGGCGGCTTCAGATGTTGATTATAGTGTTCAGGTAGGTTCATGTAAACTATTTATTTATTTATTATTACATTTAATTCCTCTTAAAAAGGAATCTGAGTTGGGAATCCTGTGCAATCCTTAGTCCAAAACTAAATTAGCTAGTACCAATATTCTAAACTAATCATTTAGGGCAGAGGTGGACAACTTTTAGCCCTCCAGATGTTTTGGCCTACACAACTCCCATGATCCTTCACCATTGACTATGCTGGCTAGGGATGATGGGAGTTGTAGCCCTCCAGACATTTTGGCCTACAACTCCCATCATCCCTAGCCAGCATAGTCAATGGTGAAGGAGTTGAAGGCCAAAACATCTGGAGGGCTACAAGTTGCCCACCCCGATTTAGGGCATATGCAAATTTGGATTCAGTACACTCAGGAGCTGAATAATGATGGACACTCAGCAGCTCTCACTGTGGTATACATGAAGTTACCAACGTTTGCCTAATGGAATTTGAGAAATATTAACATTTGGCTAGAAAAATTTACTTCATGTATACATCCTCTCAGACTTACCAGTCCCATCTTCCATGCCAAATGTAATTGGTTAGTCATTAATCTCATCTTTCCCATTGCCTTTTAACCCTCATTTTAAATTATCTTCTCCTTAATAGTCTGCTAGCTTGTCCCTAGAAAACCCTGGGGATTTTAGTTATGTAAGGAGACTAAAGACCTCTAACACAGAATTATCGGCATTCAGAGAATAGCTCTGGACATTACAATGACTTGAAGAGAACAAGAAAGGCAAGAGTCCACCTGCTCCTTTGCCTCTCTGCCTTGTGCAAACGAAGGACGCTTGCGAGAGAAGCAAGAGATCTAGCCGACGGATGTCGGCAAAATCCGCAACAGATTCAAATGAGTCTGGATTTCTACGAATCCAACTTGTGGATTACGCAGTGGACCAGTTTTTCACTTTTTGTGGGGATTTGTGCTAATGCGCATTAGTGCAAGTAGAATGAAATTCTGGTTTAAAAATCCGATTCTGTCCATGGGTGGATGACAGAAAAAAAGATGCCTGAGAATCCGCAAAACACAGACAGAATGGATTTACCAAAACCAGTACATCCCTGATTTTATTAGCCTAAACGAGCGATGCAGAGGAACAGGAAGTATGAGGCAGGGGTACTTACCAATTTCTTTACACTGGCTGTGCTCACACATTATGATAAGCCAGAATAGCTGTCTTATCCTGGCTTATATTGAACAAGTGGCTGTAGCCAGAATAGCTGTCTTATCCTGGTTTATATTGAACAAGTGGCTGTAGCCAGAATAGCTGTCTTATCCTGGTTTATATTGAACAAGTGGCTGTTTTCTCCCACTTTGCTCCTCCCTTCATGTGAGTGGAGAAATGGGAAGCTTGGTATGATGTTTGAACCCAGGCTTCTGGTTTGTTGCTCCCAAACAAACCAGGCTCATAAGCCAGGTATAAAACATGGCTTGTTGTTGGCTTACGAATCCTGGCTTGTTTGGGAACAACAAACTAAGAGCCTAGGTTCCGATGTCATGCGGAGTTTCCCATTTCTGGTTTGTTTTACCCACTTGTGCAAAGGGAGAAGTGAACGAGCTGTGGGCACCAGCACACTATTCAATCACAGTAAACCAGGATAATACAGCAATTCTGGCTTATCGTTATGCTTCCAGTGTTATAAATTACTGAAGTGACACTCACAAAAGTATGGCATTTCAAGGGTTCTTTGGGGATAAAATGAGTTTTAATTGTAGTCTTTGAACTGGCATGAAAAAACTAAGGAGAACATTCTAGATTTTTGATATGTGCAAGCATCTTTTTTCTATTGTGACATGAACAGGCAATCCAAAAGGGAGGAGCAGCTGCTGGCATAGATGCTTGATTCAAGCACTGGAACTTTACAGTGCAATCCAGTTCAACTGAAATGAACGGGAGTTTTGCCACTGGATTTAATCAGATATGGACAGCAGCCATAGTTTTCTTGGACATATGATCTCCAACTATATGTGAGATGTTCCTTGTGTAGGGTAAAACCCACTAAAGTGTTTTATTACTCTCTGCATGCCTTGACAATCAAAACAATGGGCATGATCCAGCCAACATTTAAATACTTCTAAGTCTCATTGAATTCAGCGGGAAAGAGCTAATCATGTGCTTAAATCAATGGGACTTAGAGGTGCTTAGGCTTTTGCTGGATTGTGGCCTGTCAAGTATAATTGAGCACTCTCGGCTCCTTGAAGTCACAGTGGACATTCCACATGGCTGAAATGCAGGCTCTGTGTGAACAAGAGAGTAGGCCACCAAACAAAAGATGAAACGTTTTCTCTCAAAATTAAGATGATCGCCACACAGGCCATTAAAAATAATTACTTGGACTATCTCGCTTGATTCTTTTCACTGAAAATGAGATGGTGCCATCTGCTCTAAGCATTAATTCTTTAGTGGGGATTATCTTGAGCAAGAAAACAACAGAATGCCAATGCCTTTGCCTTCCCAGAGTCCTCTCAAAGTACATAATGAAAGAAATGGGGATTTTGCTTCATTTACTACTGATCTCTGCTTGCCTCATTTCCACGTTTTATTATAATGTACACAGCTTATGAGCCAACTTAAGCTACTGACAATCTCTCTCTCTCTCTTGTGTGCACACAGAGTGCCTGTCCTTCTTTCTCTGGGCAGTTTCAGTGCAGGGAAGAGATGTTGTCACTTTCTTTCCAAAGCCTTTTTCCATGCAGTGATGGTTAAAACTACCTCTTAAGGAATGTACATTACTTTAGAGCAGCCTTCCCCAACCCGGGGTCCTCAAGATGTGTTGGTCTAAACTCCCATTATCGCAGTTAGAGATGCTGGGAATTGTAGTCCAACACATCTGGAGGGAACCAGGTTGGGGAAGGCGGCTCTAAAGTAATGCTGCTTTAGAGAGATTTTTGTCTTCTTGATGCTAAAAGTGTCTTTTGCAAAATGCTGATCTTTATCCGCTTTACGTATTTCACAGTTTGGTCCCTAACAGAATAAATTTGTCACAGCAGCAGCAGGGGATGGGGGAAGCTATCTGAAGTTTTATTGAAAACCCCAAATTCTGCTATTGAAAATTATGGAGAACAGATATATTGATAGTTATTAGTCATGTATAGCTAAGAATGGAATGTCATGTCTGTGTTTTGTGTTCAGAGCCAGTATACCTTTGATTACCAGATGCTAGGAACAAACTACAAGATTTTTTTTAAAATTATGGAACCAAAATCAACTCTTCTGAATCAAGAATGCCTATTGAACTGAGGCTAATGGAAAACATAGAGCCAGTGTAGGTTTGTGGCTAACAAGATGAGCTATGAATCAAGACTGCTCCCATTCAAATCTGTTATCTACCATGAACTCACTGAGTGAACTCTCTCAGCCCCTTCCCCCAATCTGCAATATGGGGATGATAATACTGGCCTGCCTTATTGTAAGGATGTTGCAAGATTGATAGAGTTAGGGTATATGAAATGCTCAGAAAGCAATCAAGAAAGTTAAGTGCTATTATGAGATGGGTGTTGAACATGGACTAACACAGACCATAGACTCCATTATCTGAGAAGGAATGAATATGGAAATCTATACTTGGAAGTTCCAACCAACTTTGAATATTGCCCTAGTAAATCAGAGTTGTGGTTTGCTACTTGCCTGCCTGCTATGAGAGATTACATGAATGCATGGAACTGGCCAAATGCTGTCATCAAGTGCAGATGCAGCTCCAGAGAGAACACCGGGACTGGGGCCATTACAAAGTCAGGCTGTGTATGCAAGTGCTGACTTCTTTGCTCCTTAATAGTAAAGACAATAGACAAAAATCTCTCTAAAGTCTTCTCAGACTCAGAGCCTTTTCAGTGGTGGCGCCCCATTTATGGAATTCCCTCCCCAGAGAGGCTTGCCTGGCACCAACATTGTTATCTTTTCAGCACCAGGCAAAGATGTTTTCATTTCCCCAGGCTTTTAAATATTTTAATGCATTACTTATTTTTAATGCGTTATTTTATTTGTATTTCATCTTGGTTTTCTAAACCGCCCTGGACACCAAGCTGAAGCTGGTACAGAAATAGAATAATCAACAACCAACAAAAAATCTGTACCGTTTTCTCCCCTCCCATTTTCCCATGAGCTCTTTGCTCCATTTGGGACGTTTCTCTTTTCCATGTGGGTCTAACTGAAAAGGTGTTCTCCTTGTCCCACATATATTTAAGAGGTTGTGTAGCTGGTTTCAAGAGGAAAGTGATTTATAAGCATAGAAGAAAGAACATCTGGTCTTTTTCTCCACTCCCACCCCACTGTTGTTTCAAACTTGCTTTAAGTTAAATCCTTAATCAGCAGCTCAAGAGCTTGAAAAAGGATGTGTGCTTGGTTGTGCAGGTGCTCAAATATTTGATGCTGGCACTGTGGCGTAGATATATATATGTCTTTGACATGTGTTAGGTGTATTGTATTAGCCATGATTTTGGTATCTTTATATTTTCATGTTAGTTGAAACCTTAAATTAGGCCAAGAGATTATGAACCTAGACTGCTAGTTGCAGATGGAAATTTAAAGAACAACACACCACCACTTGCTATTGTAAACTTTTCAGTGTGATCCAGTTAGTTCCCTTTTATCTGGAGCATCTTGAAGAGAGACTGGGTTTGCATGATCACGGAGGTAAAATAAGCCATGGGGGCTTATTTTCCCTCCCCACGCATGCCAACTGCGAGCAAATTAATTAGCAAATTAATTAGCAAATTATCCTCCCCAGGCTGGGTCGTTGTGATGTCTGAATCCGTTGAGAGGTGGGTGGGGTGGTTTACAACCCCCCCCTGAAACCCATGGCTTTTTTGTAAACCACCCCAGCCACCCACCCTCGCCGGGTTCAGACATCATGACAACCTGTGCCCGGCGAGGGTAGTTATGATAATTAGGCAGCTTGTGACCGACAAGCTCAGGGAGGGAAAATAAGCCACCATGGCTTATTTCCCATGATCGTGTGAACCCCGCCCTGACTGACCCAGTTCAAACAATCGCAGGGTGGTTAATAAGCCACGGTGGCTTGTGAAGCACCCTGTGTGTGCTGGCTGGATTTACATAATTACCGTTGCCAGCGCAGCTTGTTTTGACGTCCAAACCTGGCAAGGGTGGCTGGTTGACATGGTTAACAAACTGCTGAGCAACCCAAAGCAGGCTATAGGTTCTGGGTGGTTTGTTAACCACCCCAACCACCCACCCTCACTGGGTTCAGATGCCACACCAAGCTGTATCTAGTGAGGGTAATTATGACAATCTGGCTGGCATCCATCTGGCACGTGCGGGGTGATTAACAAGCCACCATGGGTTATTAACCATCCTGCAATCATGTGAACCAGCCCAGTGACTTGACTTATATTTCTGCTTTAGCTCTTATGTATCTTAGAGTTCCTGATGAAAAATCCTGGTGAGCTAAAAAATGTTGCTCTTTGGAGGCAGAATTATGGTGGGCATCAGAGTCAAGACAACAATACTGACCTCTCCCTTCTGACTTGGGACTCATCTCCTCTTCCTTTTCTTCCTCATCGCTGCTGGAACTGTCCGCTTTTCCCTTCATTTGTTCCAACTGATCTAAGTTAACCCGTCCAACCAGCTCAAAATTTCGACTCACCTTTGGAGAAGAAAACAATATAGTGGAATCTCATTTATTTGAACTTCCCCACTCCGTGCATCATGCATGCTTAACTGTCATTCAGAAGTACTTCACAACTAGCATAGAAAAAGAAATATGGAGAGTATTTGTAGATTTTGTTTTATTAAGTGGGAAAGGGTGTGCACCTTCACAAAAGTCATTACAATTTTGGAAGGCTGAATAGTTATGTAGTTTAGTTGGTCCCGGTGGTGGTGGTGGTGTGCACATTATATTATTATTATTATTTTATTATTTATTATTATTATTATTATTATTATTATTATTATTATTATGTTTTTATGTGTTTGTTGTATAATTCGTATGTTTATGTATTTTGTAGCTTATATGTTAAAATTTAAATAATTTGTTTTTAAAAAAGATGTGGCAATAGCCACTAGCTTAGATGAGGTTCAAAAACAAAGAAAGAAAGAAACAAAAACAACTAGCATAGAAGTTATATATTTTACTAGCCAAATTTTGTGAAACCCTCGGGTAAGACACGTGCTGAGAAAACTCTGATGAAATAGCTTGGGTAGTTAATATATAATAACATTCACCTCAAACTATGGAACAAGTAAGATTCACAACAGAAAACCAGAATGGGTTACATCCAACGTCACACGAGTGGATGTCCGCTTGTGCAACAGGTCTTCCCTGTGTTCTCCTTTCACCTGCAACCTCCCACGTACCACCACCCCAAGCTGCTTCGGAAGGACCCCCAACCCTCTGGAGCAAATTTGGGAGGCTCACGGGGCTACAGGGGGAGGGAAAACCTGTTCTGGCAGCGGTTTCTGTTGCGCTGGTGGGCATCCAGGGTTGGATACAAACCAGTGTATTTTTCAAGGTGTTATGTGACCACAAACTGGAACTTTACATTTTGTCTTTTACCATAATGAAAATAGAACTGAAACAGCTATGTTCAGTCACACAAAAATCTTCTCCTGGTTTTCTTCCCAAGCTTCCCCCCCCCCTCCATCTCAGCAACCTATTTTAGAAAGCGGGGGTGGGGGGGTGGGGAAGCCCTTTTGTTGTTGCTGTTATCAAACAATTGGTGTCACAAACCCTTAGTTATCTACTGCAAATCCACCCACAGATCTACCAGTAGATGCCAATCTATCTTTTGCCCACCCCTGTCACAGTGAACTCATAATAGTGAACTCATTCTCTGAGTGTGGATACTTATGTAACCGAAACTGCACCATCTGCACACAAGAGGGAGATATCAGAAGGCTTGGGGGGAAACCCAAGGTTTGCAGAAGTACACAAATGTTTAGCGGGAGGGGAAGCCTAAGGTGGAAATGGGGAACCAAAAACAGCCCAATGAGGACTGAGCATGCTCAGTGGCCACAGAAGGCTGACTTACTAGGGTGGGGATGGAATGGTTCGAATTCCCCCCCCCCCCATTAGTTTGACGTCCACCCATATTACGACTGGACTAGGAATGGAAAAAGGGGTGGAGAACGGAATGGAATATCCTGAGAAAGGGCATGGCTTGCTGGCTAGAACCCTAAACAGGAACTCTCCACACTGCAACACTTTGTTTCAGGTCTTACTTGTCATGGCTAATAGTCATTGCCAGATTTATCCTCCATGAATTTGACTAATGCTTTTTAATACCCTAGATCAGGGCTCTCCAACCTTGGGTCCCCAGATGTTGCTGGCCTACAGCTCCCAGCATACCCAGCCAGCATGGCTAATGGCAAGGGGTTCTGGGAACTGTAATCCAGCAACATCTGGGACCCAAGGTTGGAGAGCCCTGCTCTAGAAGCTAGCAGCGAGTACTGTATCATGTGGCAGTGAATTCCACAGGTTAAATACGTGCTTAAGAAATACTTCCTTAAAAGTATGCTGGATCATTGCATTTGTCATGGCATTAGCATGGGACAATCGGCATTTGTCTGCAGCTATCTGAAACATTACTAGGAAGCAGGTGCACAGGTGGGCACAGATGGGACGAACTCACCTTATGCTCATCTCGAAGGTGGGCATCCAGCTCATCCGTGTGCTTGGTCTCATAGTAGCAAAGTTGGCATTTGTAAGGTCTCAGCTCATTGTGCTTCTCTATGTGCTGCTGTAGGCTCTCATCACTGGAACAGGTGAAGGTACACTTGTCACAGCGGAAAACGACTCCCTGCAAATATTTGGACAGCTTGGAACGGCACACTTCTATGGGAACCACTCGTTCTTCTATTGGGGCAAAAAGAAATGGTGGGAGAAGTTCCATTAACAAGGACAGTGTCTCCAGATCTCTGAGTGTGCTCACATACAGTCACTTCTCCTGCTGTTTTCCTAAAATGTATTTCAAACTCATCAGTTTGTTTCTATAGCATTTTAATACGGACACTACTTTAGAACCATTTTCTCATTCCGTTCTCACAATGGCCCTGTGAAATAGAACACCTCCAGTTTTGCAAAATGTATTTAGTTATTTAAATTTAGAGCCCACACAGTCATGAGACACAGAGGAGATAGAACTGTAATGTCACAGTAAAATAAAATTGGAAGTCCCCCTCCTCTTTACCAGCTTAACTTTGATTCCTGAAAGCCAGCCCCAGTGGATAGTAGGTATTGACATACTTCCAAAAGATGCTCAGGCTTGCACTTTGGCAAGTTTCTAGTGGGGTGTTGTTCCATAATTTGCTGGCCGGGGGGGGGGGAGGCAGGTGAAATGAGGCAGTAAGCATATTAACCGGTCAATGTAAATTTGATTAGAAAATTGTTTTTCAGTCTCCCTGGAGAGTATTGCTGACCTGAAAGTTGCCATTTTCCAACAGAAGGGAGACCCTAGAACTAACACTGAAGTTTGACTCTATTCATTTAGGTTTGAACAAAGACAGTGGTTTTCTGTCCCACTACGGGTGCTAATTTTCTTAGCAAAAGATTCTGTTATCATCAATTACTGTAGTTGTTAATAGTCACTGTGTTTATTTTGCATAAATTTAAACTCTAATTGAATTGTCACAGACTGTTAATTTTGCATTTCATAGCTATTTGACCCTACTTCCTCTTTCACAAGTGTATATATACTTGCCAACTGAGGATAACATTTCATGCATCTCATGAAGTGCGGTCCACGAAAGCTTATGCCATAATACAACTGTTATAGTCTTTACAGAGCTTTAAGACTCTCTATTAGAGTTGGAAAGGTTAGGAACAATTAGTTAGAGTCAGCAAAAGGCAGGGTTGCTTGAGCTCCATCTAATGCCATGTGAACGGACTTCCACTCATGCAACAGGACTTCCTCTTCCGCTCCTCCCCACTGTACGCTATGCAGTCCTCCAACCCTCCAGAGAAGACTTAGGGTGTGCAGAGGGGATATGCCCACCAGCAGTGGACTACAACCCACTGCATTTATCTGCCATTTAATTTCATGTAACTGTTAACTTCAACAGCTTAATCATTTTGGGGTGTATAAGAAGGTCTGATGAAAATAATCTATTTTTGTTTTCCATTATCAACAACTGAAATTTGCTACAATGTAATTATAACCTGGTTATTTTAAATTTCAAGAACTTGTGTAGAGATCCAGTTCGTGCAACCCTTATGCTTAAGTCCATTCTATACTACCAAAAGTGTCTTTAAAAGGTGCCTCTTATTTATTTAAAAGATTTGTAAGACACCTTTTAGGGAAAAACTTCCCAAGGCGACATACATAATTTAAAACCAGAAAACACAATAAAACAATGTTAAAGACAATAATAATAAGATCAAAATTAACAATTACAACCAGATAACACCATATACACAACGGGTGAGTTCGCATGACATGCTAAGCCACCCTACGAATAAGCCATGATGGGTTGGTTGTTCACGGTACAACCCATGGTGCGTCTGACAGACAATTGGACTCACCATTAGTCATTCTCCCACTAGGTCCTCTAGCTGGTGTCCCAGTTTCCTTCATGGCAGAGACCATCTTGTCTCCCCCTCCCTGCTCCAATTGCTACCCCTTTTTGTTCACTACCATTTTTTATTTCTATTTTTCAGAGCCTCAAAAATGTGCAATTGGGTTAAAAAAAAAAATTGCATCTAGAAATGTACGCAAATGTCTTCATTTTTTTTAAAATTGTCAATCTTTCGGAGGTGCACAAATGCTCTTACGACTGTCAGAAATATATGTAGTCTTGCCTGCTTGACCTGCTTGTGAGTTTCAGCTGTCACAGGGAGCAAAGTGCGGTTGGTAACATAGATGGAAATTGACACGGCGAGACTGCACATAGGCTAATTTCTGCACAGTTGCCAAGCGGTCAATTGAAAATCACTGGTAAAGGGGTGGGGAGTAGGTGCCTTGAAAGGGGGTTAACTTTCCCCCACCCTTTTCAGAGCACTTACTAATGTGGCTACTGTAGGTCCCTGACAGTTCTGAAAAAAAACTGTCCCGAGGAGGCAGCTGAATGGGGTGGAACAATTGGGGCCATTTTGCTGGTGGAGTATAAGTACCGATGGTACTGGCACCAGATTTGCAGCATCCCGTTCTGCCACCTCTAAGGGTTGTTTTTTTTAATTGTCAAATTTGCATATTTTTGGGGGACTGGGAAATATATGGAAATTTCATGGCTGGAAACTAAATGGAGGGAAAATATACACAAATTTCATGGCTGGGTAGTAAACAGAGGGGAAATTTGTGTTATATTTACTGTCCAGCCATGAAATCTGCATATATTTTCCAATTTTAAAAATGTGTAAAAAACCACCACCACCCTTAGAAGCGGCAGAATGGGACAGAGCAAATGGGGCACCAGCACCAGCAGGACTTACACCTGCTCCTGCCCCCCCTGCCAAAGACCCCATTCATTCCGTCCCATTCAGGTGCCTGCTCATGGTGGGTATTTTTTTTTAGAATTAGGGAACCACAGTAACCACAGCAGTAACTGCTCCGAAAAGAAGCCGTGAAAAGGAGGGGAGGTTAATATTTCCCCTTTCCGGACTAGCTGGAGACCCGGGGAAGTGTCGAAAATGCGGAGGGCACTGAGAACTGTCAGTTCAACACTTGAAATCCAGAGGAGTACCCAAAGCCTGTTAGAGGGATGCATTCAAAAACAATGCATATGATTATGCATTAATTCATTCATGAGGGATGATTATCCTTCATGAATAACCAATGTTTAAATAAAAATGTTCTTAAGTAATAGTTAAATGCAATCTTCCCAAATTATAATCTGTAATATTTCTGAATTTTTTATTCTTTGTACATACAGGCATAGAAACTGGTCCTGTGAATTTAATTTGGGTGGGGAAAAACAATACAAACAAATGCTAATAGGATTTCAGTAGCAAATAAATAATTAAACCTCCATTTAATAACGCTGGAAGTATTATCCTCACCCATCCTAAAAAAGTTTGGCTGAGGTTCTTTCAAAAAGTTGATGCTCAGCTCAGTGACATTTTCAGGAAAGAAAAAAAAAAGCCACTGAAACACCCACACACACCTTTAAATAACCATCATTTCCCTTCCACTGAGCAATGTAAAACCGGTAACAGTACTTAGAGAGAGAAAAATAAAATCCTCAGGCATATTGTACTTGGTAAACGGCATTCAGCACTGGAAAAAACATCAAGGCATATTTTCAAAGGCTGGATGGGAACTTATCAGCCGATAGTAGCATCTAATTGCATTATGTGGAAATGAAAAGGCAGCAAGCTTTGGCTGGGCGTGGATTTGCATTTCTACAGACAACTCTGAGGATGGGTGGGAGTGCCAAAAGGGTTCAAGAGGTGAGGCTGTTAGGAAACCCAAGCTCAGTTTACAAGACAGAAGCTATTCCTTACTGCCACTGTGTCTATATAGCAACCACTCTCTGGTCTTTAAAAATCCCTCCTTAAAGCCTTATAAAGAACATAAGAGGCCCAGCTCCCACTGTGCCCATATAAGGTAAGTTAAAACCACACTTATGATGGTGTTCAAGCTGACTGATCTGAATTAAGCGGTGCAGCACTCTCTGAGGCAGTTTGATAATATCGTGTAGCCTGTAACAGTTTAATGAGAAACACATTCCTCCCTCTTTTGAATGAGCCCTGCACCCTGTCCCCAATCACCCAATACTCTGACTGTAAGTTGCCTCCACTGCATATTAAATTCTACTACCAGGCCTTAACTGGGGTTCAATAAAAACTGAAAGTGTGTAATTACTCCTGAGTGGCACCCATCTAACTTCTCTGTCCCTATTTAAATCAGAGTTTCTCATAATTTTCATTGTGAGTCAACCATCCTAAGCAAAGAAAGAAAATGGAACGATCATACCCAGGTATATAAATACTTACACAAAATTGTAAGAATACAGAACATCCCTTCTCTCCACTCAACAAAAACTCTGATCGATTCCCTGGTTATTTCTCACCTGGGCGACTGCAATTTCTCCTCTCTGGCCTTCTGCTGTCTCACCCTGGTCCCCTCATGTCTACTGTCACTCTGATCAGATGATACTCCTCCTTAAATCTCTACACTAGCTTCCTGGCCACCTCTGGATCCAGCACAATATCCCCTTCCTTGGTACCAAAGCCCTCCATAGCCTTGACATCCCTTCTCTCTTCACTCTTATATTCTGATACAATCCTACCCACAACCTTCACTCCTTCAGTTACACCACTCTTAGCCATCCGAAGGTCTCCTGCTCCATCAAAAGACTCAACTCTTTCTCCCTGGCTGCCCAGTGTGCCTGGAACTGCCTCCCAGAATACCTGTATGGTGCTACCACTCTAACTTCCTTTATTTATTATTATTATATTTATACCCTGCCTTTTTTCCTGAAAGGAATCCAAGGCGGCTTACATAGTCCTCCTCCTCCTCTCCATTTTATCATCACAACAACCCTGTGAGGTAGGTTAGGCTGAGAGTCAGTGACTGGCCCAAAGTCACCCAGTGAGTTTCATGGCCGAGCGGGGACTAGAACCCAGATCTCCCGAGTCCCAGTCCAACACTCTCACCACTACGCCACACTGGCTCTCCCAGTGACCTCCCCATACTAATAATGACCTTTTCCATGAAGCCTTTGGCTCATCTCCCTAGGTTCCCATGCCCTAGTGCAGCCTTCCCCAACCATGCCCTCAAATGTTTTGGACTACATCTCCCACCATTCCTGGCCACTGGTCATGCTAGCTGGGGTTGATGGAAATCGAGAGTAAAAAACATCTGGAGGGTACTAGGCTGGGGAAGGCTGACCTAGTGTAAATTAGCCTGTAACTAAGCCTATGTAAGTGAAACAGCTGCATATTCTTTCCCTATTGACCACTACTTTCCCTTTCTCTGTTGTTTCTTCCATTTCAAATGTTAGACTGTAAGCTCCTCAAGGCAGGGAGCAATCTTCTTGTACTATGTACAGTTCATGCACACTGTTGGTGCTAAGCAAACAAATAAACAATGACCAGATTGGCTGATAGTCTTGCCCTAGACCAGCCTTGCCAAACCTGGTGACCTCCAGATGTTTTCGACTTCAACTCCCATCAGCCCAAGTCAGCATGGCCAATGGCCTGGAAAGCTGGGAGTTGTCATCCAAAACATCTGGAGGTTGGGGAAGGCTGCTTTAGATCCAAGAATGACAGATCAAAAGAAATGGAGTGTAAGTAAAGTCTCAAGGTCCCTCAGGAGCATAAAGAGCAGAAACCAAAGAACATTAAAAAAACCCAAAAACCAAGGAGCTATCTTTCACAATGTGGGAGGAAAAGATAGTACAGAACTGATATGTTGCCCTTTGTTAAAGAACATGTCACTAGATGGAATCCTGCAGATGGGATCAGGAAAGGGCTTGACCCTTCGAAGACCAGTCCAAGACATTTTGGTGCCAAGTACTAAAATATGGATCCACAGTAAAACGCACAACAATTTATAATCTGTGATCCTATGCAGGGCAGCCCTTTACCAACATACGGTGTATGATGGCTTATATTCTGTTCTCTGTTAGTGACATAAATGACACATCAGTATGCTCCATCATGCTTCCTCTCCTACAGCTGATTCTCATAGCATCAGATCTTCTCATATGTCCCACAGTATCTCAGATCCGATTGACAGAAGTCACTTTACATAGCTGGCCCTTGCCAAGACTTTATGTCTATATTAGATCACTAAGGCTTATATCTTCTTTGCAACATCATACTTTCCAGAAGTTACCAAATTTATTTCTGCATAGTTTCATGTTTCATCAAACTGGTTTCCCTTAGCAGATGTGAACTGTCGCTTAGGAAGAAGCATCCACTACAGCTCTATGATGAGACAGCTTTTGGACAACATTAAGTAGGGGTGGACAACATTAAGTAGGGGTGGGCAACCTCAAGCTAAGGGGACAAATTTGGTTCTCCTGGGATCCGAACCCTGCCCTCTGGGGTTGCCCAGAAGGCCACTTCCCCTGGCCCTGCCCACTTTCCTCTGACACAGATTGTTTGGTGGTTTCGTGGCTTTTGTGCAGTTTTTTCCCCATTCTAGAATGGAGAAATGGCTCTCCGAAGGCTTAGTTACTGGCAGTAAGAGCTTTAAGATACAATATCCTAGCATTTTTTTGGTATTCTTGTCCCCACCCTGACTCTGTCCCCTTTTGCCTTTGGCAAAGTGTACAGCATACTTTCGAGATTGGAGATTCTGGGTGGAAGACACAAGAGGCATATCTACAGCACAGACCTAAAACTGGTTTAATAGTCATGCAACCTCTCCAGAAAATCCTACAAACTCCAGCCTGCTGGGGTGCTAAAGAAGTGCTATCAGAGAATTCTATACACCTTAACCAGACTAGAATTCCCAGGAATTTTAAGCGAACCTGTGACAGTTAAATGGTATAAAACCCATTTATATTTTTAGTCGTGTTATAACCAAAATATCCCAGAAAATGATGGAACAGACATGGACAAATGTTGGGCACTTACTTTTCTGTTTGTTAATAATATTGGCCTGGTAATTAGATCTCACAGCGAGAGAGAGAAGGTATAGCGACAATTAGTAGTAGAGAGTTGTTCAGGAGAAAGACTGCACGACACAAGGGGAAACAGTACACTAATCCTAACTATCAATGTGGTGTGTATCTGCCTATAAATCTGGCATAACAATGACCCTGTAATTTATTTATTTATTTGTAGTATTTATATACTGCTAAGTATAATAAAATCCCTAAACGGCTTACATATAAATATTAAAT
Source organism: Shinisaurus crocodilurus (assembly GCA_021292165.1). Lineage (NCBI taxonomy): Eukaryota > Metazoa > Chordata > Lepidosauria > Squamata > Shinisauridae > Shinisaurus > Shinisaurus crocodilurus. The sequence goes on from CM037877.1 coordinate 107,727,581, forward strand.
CACATGCTAATGCTATTGTAATGTCACAACCTATAACACAGTGTTCTCCAACCTGTGGGTCGCGACCCCCAAGGGGGTCATGAAGTGTTTTCTGGGGGGTTGCCAGCGAGCGAGAACATGCGCAAAAGATGCATGCGTCACTATGTGGGTTGAGGCGACAGGCGGCGCTGCTGGTTGGAGGAGGTTTGAGAGAGAACATACGGGAAAGACAGCAGTGCGCAGGCGTGCTGGGAGTGGGGGGACAAATGCGTGCGTGGCAGTGAGACATCTGGCGGCTTTTGGTATGTGCATCGTTGAGGACGGCGAAGCGGTTAGGGTGGCGGCGACGAGTAGCACACATGCGTCCTTTCGCCATGTGAGTGAGCGAGGCTGGGCGGGCTGAGCAGTTGTTGGGCTGGGAAGGGGTGGTGGTGGTGGCGGCGGCAGCCAGGGGTGTGTGTGAAGGGTGTCTTCCCTGTTTGTGGCAGCGAAAGTGGGGCAGCAGCATTCCCATCCCCTCCTCTCCTTCCCCCACTACTCACTTGGGGTGTCAATTTGCAGCAGGAGCAGCTCCTCCTCTTCCTCCTCCACCCCGGCCCCTCATTCTCATTCTTGACCCTCCCCGGGTGGGCTAAGCAGGGAACCCCGCCACTGGGACTTTCAGGGATCCTTCCTCCGTTCTTCCCTTTCCTCACTTGTCTTTTTCAGGGTGCTGCCTCCTCTTCCTCTCCTCCCTCAGTCTCCTCCTTTACCGCCTATCCCGTTCCCTCGACACCTCAGTAAAAAGCTCTGTGGCGCCTTCTTCTTTCCCTTCTCCCCCCCTTTCCCATGAGTGTCAAAACTTTCTTTGGGCGGCAGCGGGATGGGGCTCAGGCCGGGCTGAGGCAGGCAGGATGTGCCCCCCTGCCGCACCATGCCTCAGCTGCAGCTGCGTGGTGACAGCAGCGATGACCTGGGCGCCCTGGACGAGCTCATCCCTTTCCAGGATGAAGGCGACAAGCAGGACAAGGGCACCAGGGGGTGGGGGTGCTGCTCGGCTCATGTTGCTGGTCAACGAGTCCAAGAACCGCAGTGGAAGACATGGTGGGGAGTGGAAATAGGATGTGTGAGCGAAAGAGGAACCCAAAATGCGGGGCTTAGCTTGAGCCAGAGTTCAGCCTATTGTTTTTCAATGCCCTGGCTCGACTCCTTGGAATCTATGAAGGAAAAAGTGGAAAATACGCCCCTGAGCACATGCAGAGTGCACTTCCTTTCACCACTGAGTTAATTACAGAGACTTCCCACCACCGCGCACTAGGTGTTATGGAGAAATGCTTCTCAGATCAAGAAGGTGGTGTTTTCCAGACAGACTTGAATCATAGCATCTCCTCTCTCTCCCTCCTCCCCCGAAGAAATTGAAAGCTGCCTAAATGGCACCTGATGGGATGTTAAGTGCTGGGAAGACGGAAATCTGGAGGTGGGGAAATTGCTTATATTGTGTAGTAACCAGAATTAAAGATCTAAGTACAACCATCACATTAAATATTAGGTTAGATTAAATTATATTCTGAAAAATCTATTTTTCGTGTGTTTTCTTTACCCTATTAAAATGCAAATTTATGCAAATGTGGCAGGGGGTCCCCGGTTACTTTGCTATTATAAAAGGGGGTTGCGACTCGAAAAAGGTTGGGAACCCCTGCTATAACACAACTGTTAATATCATCCACCCTGTTATTTAACAACTAGATCAGAAGTTCAGATAGCACCCCTATTATGCTTGATACTAATTTATTTATTTATTTATTTATTTAATTATTATTATATTTATCAATCGCCCATCTGGCCAGTCACCCGGCCACCCTGGGCGATGTACAATTAAAATACAATAAAACACAATAAAACATAATAATTAAAACAATATAAAAAATTCTCATTAAAAACCTAACCCACCCCATATTCCCGCCTGAACAGCCATGTTTTTAATGCACGGCGGAAGCTCATCACGGAGGGGGCATGGCGAAGGTCACTAGGGAGGGAGTTCCATAATGTGGGGGCCGCCACAGAGAAGGCCCTCTTCCTAGTCCCCACCAGCCTGGCTGCTCTGGCTGATGGGATAAGGAGAAGGCCGTCCGTGGCAGACCTTGTTGAGCGGCATACTTGATGTTGCTGGAGGCGCTCCTTGAGATAAGCTGGGCCGGAGCCGTGTAGGGTTTTAAAGGTCAAAACCAACACCTTGAATTCGGCTCGGCAAGCAACTGGTAGCCAGTGCAACTCATTAAGCACTGGCGTGATGTGATCACGCCGGCGGCTGCCCTTAATCAGGCGAGCCGCCGCGTTCTGTACCAGCTGAAGCTTCCGGACCGTCTTCAAGGGTAACCCCACGTAGAGCGCATTACAGTAGTCTAGGCGAGAGGAGACCAAGGCATGAACCACTGATGGGAGCAGGTGATTAGGAAGGTAGGGGCGCAGCTGCCGTATCAGATGGAGTTGATACAGCGCCGCCCGGCTCACAGCTGCCACCTGAGCCTCCATGGACAGCTGGGGGTCTAGAATGACCCCCAAGCTGCGGACCTGGTCCTTCAGGGGTAGATGTACCCCATTCAGCACCAGGTCAACATCCCCTAACCTTCCCTTGTCCCCCACCAGAAGTACCTCGGTCTTGTCGGGGTTCAGTTTCAGCATGTTCCTTCCCATCCAGCCAGCCACTGACTCCAGGCACTTGGACAGGGTCTCAACGGCCAACCTCGGTGAGGACTTAAAACAGAGGTAGAGCTGCGTGTCATCCGCATACTGATGACATCGCACCCCAAACCTCCTGATGATAGCTCCCAGCGGCTTGAGGTAGATGTTGAATAACATCGGGGAGAGGATGGAACCCTGCGGCACTCCACAAGTGAGCAGCCGAGGGTCCGAAGCCTCCTCCCCGAGAACTACCCTCTGATACCTTCCAGAGAGGAAGGACCGGAACCACTGCAATACAGTGCTTCCCAAGCCCAACCCCTCCAGACGGTCCAGGAGGATACCGTGGTCAACGGTATCAAAAGCCGCTGAGAGATCGAGGAGGACTAGAAAGGAGCATTCGCCCCTATCCAAAGCCCTCCTCATATCATCCACCAAGGCGACCAAGGCCGTCTCCGTCCCATGTCCAGACCTGAAGCCCGACTGGCACGGATCCAAATAATCGGCTTCATCCAAGTGTGCCTTCAACTGAGCACCCACCACCCGCTCGATCACCTTGCCCAGAAATGGTAAATTGGAGACTGGGCGAAAGTTGTTTAAATCCTGGGGATCCAAGGAGGGCTTCTTTAGAAGCGGTCTTATTACTGCCTCCTTGAGGGCTGATGGCATCACTCCCTCCTCGAGGGAGGCATTCACCACCGCCTTGATCCCCTCACCCAGTCTCTCCCTGCAGCTCATGATGAGCCAGGATGGGCAAGGGTCAAACAAGCAGGTGGTCGGCCTCACCGATGAAAGCACCTTGTCCACTTCCTCAGAAGGAAGAAGCCGAAACCGATCCCACAAAACCGGTCTGCCATTGGCCTCCTCCCGCTCACTCCCTGTGTCCACGACGTACGATATCCCACTCCTAATCCGATCGATTTTATCTGCGAAGTGCTTCGTTAAAGCCTCACAGGAGGCTTTTGACTGTTCCAGTGGGTCCGGAGCGACTGGACCGACCAGACTCCGGACCACTTGGAACAGCCTCCTGGGGCAGCACTCTGCAGACGCAATGGAGGCAGCATAGAAATTCTTTTTTGCTGCCTTCACCGCCACCCGGTAGGCTGAAGATGCAGCTCTAACCCGTGTTCGATTGTCTAATGACATGAACTAGGAAATTTACCAAAGGCCAAGTGGGATATAGGGCATCCTAACTGGTCCTACAAGACAAAGTCAAATGCTGTTAGGGATGAATCCATAGTGAGTACTATAGATAGTGCTGGGGGGCTCCTCAGGCCCATCATTTCTGAAAGCAGGCCCTGGTGCTTGCCAAGAAACTGCTTCTGGAACTTAATGGAGCTGTGGGAGCAGGCCTCCAATGCAGGATGAAGAGCTACAGTTGACGGTTGGGGTGGAGGGATGGGGGAGGGGGAGACAGTGCTGAGTGCACCTAAATGGGCTCTTTTCAGTGCAGCCAAGTATATATTTCCAGTGAAGCCTGACATACTGGAAGAAAATTGTTTGATACACAAAGGCAGACTATCTCAGGCCATGATCCTTCTCCTTTCCTTTATTGATCACCCCACAAACCCCACCACCCATCTTTCCCAGATACAGTCCTCCCCTACAGAAAAAAGATCCACTCTGTCCTGCACAGGCAACCAAAGACATGTGGGGGTGAGCGGTGTATCAGTGTGGATGAGCATAACGGCGTAATGGAGTGGAGTGTCAGAAGAGAAGTCATCATGCAGCCCCTGGGGCACATGATAAGTAGTATTACCGTACACACGTAATAAGAATAACCGTACACATGTAATAATAATGTGAAGGAAATGTTTTCCACTCGTACTACTCATAGGCTTTCAACCAATTTGGATTTCTCTCAATTGGAACAACAGTTTTGGTTCACTTAAAATATAAGTGTTTTTTTTGCCACCAGGGATCTGTGAAAATGTTTCAGGTAAGTTGAAGGAAAATAAAGCCTTTCTCCTTTCCTCCCTGTACATCAGGGGTGGGAACCTGTGGCCCTCCAGATGTTGCACTCCAACTCCCATAACCCCTTGCCAGCATGACCAATGATCAGGGATGCTGGGAGCTGTAGTCCAACAACATCTGCTGTACATGCAGATGAAAGACTATCTGAACAGCGGGTCATAGGACACATTTTTTCATCAATTCCCAAAGCTGGGCAGTACCCATGCTTCACGTGGTTCAGGCACCTTGCTAGAGAAATCCACCCGCTTCACCTTTTTGAGGCAGATGGCTTCTAAGGAGAGGGCCTTTTGAGTGGTGGTGCCCAACTATGGAATGCCCTCCTCAGAGAAGTTTGGCTGGCACCTTGGCATCAGGTAAAGACCTTCTTGATTCTCCCAGCCTTTTTAGTCTGACATCGTTTAAAGACCATGTTAGTGCATTTTTAGATCTTTGCACTGCTGTTGCCCTTTGCTGTTGATTTTTATTTGGTTTTTATTCTGTAGCTGATTCACATTCTTTAGGTTTTTATCATGCTCTTATGTTTTATGGTTTTTACCTCTATTTCAGCTTTCCCCAACCTGGTGCCTTCCAGATGTCTTGGACCGCAACTCCCAGCATTCCCAGCCAGCATGGTCTGCTGGTGGGGAATGCTGGGAGTTGCAGTCCAACACACCTGAAGGGCACCAGGTTGGGGAAGGCTGCTCTATTTTGTTAACCGCCCAGAGCAGGGGTCCCCAATCCCCGGGCCGATACCAGTCTGTGGCCTGTTAGGAACCGGGCCGGGATGTGCTGCAGCGAGCACCCTACCTTGCTCTCGGGGTGCTCGCAAGCTCCAGTGAGCACCCCCTGCCGCTCGTCCCTCTGCTTGCCTCCCGGCGAGCATTTCTGGAAAACCGGAAGTGACGTGACGGGAGACCCATCACGTCACTTCCGGGTTCTCCGGCGCTGCTCTTTTTACGTAAATACCATGGTAAAGTACCTTAAAACGGCCGCAAATAGCAAATCGTGGCCGTTTTAAGGTACTTTATCATGGTATTTACGTAAAAAGAACAGTGCTGGAGAACCTGGAAGTGATGCGCCGGGGACCTTGTAGGTCCTTTCCCCGGGCGAGCGGCAGCAGGTAAGTCGCCAAGAGTCTCAGGAGGGTCAAGCGGGGCGAGTTCGACTCGCTTCAGCCCCCTCGAGACTCTTGGATACATCCCCACCCGCACAGCAGGAGGTGAGTGGACCCCCCCCCCCCGGTCCGTGGAAAAATGGTCTTCCACGAAACTGGTCCCTGTTGCCAAACCCCCCAGAAGGTTTCGACTATGGGGTGGCACAGAAATGTATTAAATAAATACAGACAGACATTTTGCCCCATTACTTCTGCAAACCATGTCGCGTTCCCCCCAAAATGGGCAATCCTGTGTACATCTCTCTAACAGGCAAGAGGTTGCTTAGTAAGAGGGTTACAAGGGACAGCCTGGTGCTGACAAACTGGCACAGACATTCAGTAGGTCAAAAAGTCATCTTGCTGCTTCTTTCAGGGAGGTTAGGAAAACTGATTAGCTAAATGCCTGCAAGCACGCTCTCGACAAACAAACAGCAGTAAAGATTTAAGTTTTTGGTTCCATTCATATTTTGGGGCATTGCTCCAACCATACCTATTGACCAATTCAATAGTTTCCTTAACAGCACATTCCAGATACAGCTAAAACACCTCAGAAAATAAATTGAGGTTGAACCAGGAGCTCATTTGATCCACTTGTGCACTCCAGAAGGTATAAAACAAAAACCAACACCAGTTCTGGAAACCTCAATGCCACCCCCCACCCTCCAAATCTAAAAAAGTTTTATAAAACAGATAACCCTTCTAGCATGCCCTGGAGGTCAACAGGATCTGGCAGTCTGGCGCTATAACTCCCTCGGAGGTTAAGCTCAACACTGGAAGCCATTGTTTGCTCAGCTTTTGCTTTCACTGAGGTGGCTCTGTTACATGCATTTTGAATCCCAGAGAGACTTTTTGTTGTTATTGAAGGGGCATCTGTGAAAGTCATTGGTCTGCCTTTCCTACACAGCCAGAAAATGACTGTGAACTCTAGTCTTCTTGTGTACCCCATTTAGGTACCCAAAAGCAACAGAAGCTTATGCAGAAGTGGCAAGCTACTACCATGTCTGTGCTGCAATGCAGAAAAACAAAAAACGAAACGAAATGAAACAAAAACAAAAAGAAAAGATTTCCTCCCAGGAGAGAGATGGCACATACAACTTCCATTACCTCAGCACAAATACCCTGCTGGGGGATGCTGCTCAGCCTGTGATCAGGCACAATGCCACTCCAACACATGGGAATGGATTTCGATAGCCAACAGACCATCTCTAAGCATCAAGTGTGATAACTATGGGCAGGATTCCCAGCCCTGAAGAGTCCAAACAGCTGTCTCTTCAGAGTGTATAATTCTCCAGCTAACAGAATCTGAAATTCTTCTTTAGTTCTCTTAAAGGGGTGGGGGGCTCAGTGAACTTAGTTTCTGACATCCTGTGCCAGTAGACCAGGTGAGATCTGATGCCAGGCACAGAAAGACATTCTAGGCACAGAAATTGCATTGATATACACACACACACACCCGAGAAGTGAGGGAAGAGATTCAGGCAGGGACTTGCAGGAGCCGGCTCCTGAAAGCCACTGCAAGTGGTGTGGGGGAATCCTCAGCTTATCTCAGATCTTTGATCAGAGATAAGAATGGGATTCCCCTTTATGCTGCTCACATTCGGATAGGCGGGGTTTTGGGAGGGCAGGGGGTGGGGCCTATGGAGGATGCTCAATCTTCTGCAGGCCGGATTGGGCCCCAGCACAGGCTGGAACTTGCCCTTCCCTGGCTTATGATGAGTGTGTTTCATGATAAGCATAATGGTTCTGAGGGCAGCAACACACACAACCCTCCTTCATCTTCCCTGTTCAAAGTTTGTTCCAACTACCACGATACTGAAGACAACTGATGATTGATGGCATCACCACCCTGTTAAATTTTCCTGGCGTACCGGGCTTTCCAGTGAACAACAGGAGCCATTAGCACAGACTCAAGTTGGCCACTGGTACATTTTTGTGCGGGTTCCTTTACCTCTATGAAGGACGATATGGTCAATCATGTTCCGTTTATATTTGGTGTGGTACAGACAGAGCGGACAGCGGAGATCTTTGGGTCCTTCCTCAGGAACTGCTGAATGCCCAGCTTCCACATGCATAGTAAAAGCAGATCTATAAACACAGGGAGTAATGGAGAGGCTCAGAACAGAGGGCTGTGGAATCAAAATCTTTGGGTAATGTTGGGTTCTATCAGAAGCTACAGATACCACTCTGTTGTATTACTTTAAAACACGGTTTATCAAGATTTGTCATGATGAACCTCCCCAGGTCAAGAAATAATTGGTTCGAACATTCCCAAGGGCCAGTGCATTACTTGATCTAATGGTGCTGAAAAGGTTGAGAGTGAGCCACATGTGCTTCCTCTTTCTCCTTTCCTCCTGCAAACCCCAATTTAATTGTGGTTAAATGTGATATTGGCACCAGTGACTTAATCTAATGAGGATTCCTTTTAACCAGGTATTTGAAGCCACACTTAAAGGGGAAAATCTTTGCACCAGCCCCAAGTGTAACAAAAACCAAGACTGACATGCTAATCATGTTTACTTCAGTCCCAGGTACGAATCCTAAATAAGGCTTGGATAGGCAGGGAATGGGGATGCATGGCCCATGAGAGGCATGCCAAAGAAGCAAAAGAAATCTGCCCCTCCTCAAAAGCAGAGAAATGCTCCATTAGCCCACAACACCAATCCATTGATACAAGACTTTATGTTCTTATTAAAAGGGGATTAGACAAATTCATGCAGGATAAGGCTATCAAGGGCTATTGGTCACAATGGCTATATATTCACTCCAGTATTAGAGGCAGTATGTCCCTGTAAACCAGGTACTAGGGAACACAAGCAGGAGGGTGCTGTTGCACTCCTGTCCTGCTTGTGGGTGTCCGATAGGCATCTAGTTGGCTGTTGTGGGAACAGAATGCTAGACAACATAGGCCTTTAGTCTGATCCAGAAGGGCTCTTATGTTCTTAAGTGGAGTTGACACATCCATGTTCCCCTGACTGGGTTAGGTATGTACTCCTCATCATGGCGTTTCAAGATGAAACTCTGGTTTCAAAGCCACAGGCTACCTTATTCGCCCAGATGTTACATACATGCAAAATAATTGCTGCATCATGATCTTAAACAGTATATGATTAATTCCAAAGGACAAACCTGTAACAACATGGGTGGGGTGGGTCTGCCTCTGTTAGTTAAAGTAGCAAAATGATACAAAGAGTAACCCCATTTTCATGCTTTTCAGAAATCTTCTGTGTACTCTTTGAGAAATTCCTTTGAAAAGTTTGAGTAAAATTAACTTCAGGGTTTCCAAAGTTAGGAGAAGGTTTTGCTGACTGCAGAACACTACACAGTCAATAGGAATTCACTATTACTCCCCGCTAGGCTGATTTCTAGATTCCTCTTACTTCAGAGCAGATGTCTACCTCTAGCTAAAGGAAAAGAGGCTGTGGGAAGATTTGCGTTGGCAGAGGTGTTTTTTTCTTGCACCTTCATGCAAAGCAAGAGAGTACAGGTGGCAGTGCGAGCTGCTTCCCAGGTTGTTTCTAAATAACACCAATGCTTCTTCTGTGTGTTTTTAGAAGGTACCAAAATGTAATATGGGAAGAAAAGTCCATGCATCTGTTTGCAAGGAAGAAGACACAAGCAGATTTTTGTACATATGTATAAATGTTCATACCTCATGCATCGTTGAATTTTCATACCTTTTCCCCCTATGCATATGACTCCTCTCAAAGGAAATTCTGGCCCAACCACAGCACTGTAAATTACATTAAAGTTTTCAACCTTCAGTATGCCTAACAGGACACACCTTAACAGATCATTTCTTGTGGGACTATAATATTACAGATAGAACTAATCTTGGTATCCTCCAATAAAATCATGGTCATTTAAATAACCTTGAGTGTTTACTGGTACACAGTCCAATAATGTTCAGTAACACTGTGGTAGGCCAAACCCGCACGGATAAAGCTGGGTTTTAAGGCTATCACGGCCACGAGTCATGATGGCTACATATGACCTCCAATATCAGAGGCAGTACACCTCTGTATGCCAGTTACTGGGAACATAAGTGGAAGGGTGCTGCCGCACTCATGTCCTACTCATGGGCTTCCCATAGGCATCTGATTGGCCATTGTGTGAACAGAATGCTAAACGAGATATGCCATTGGTCTGATCCAGCAGGGCTCTTCTTATGTTCTTATGCCTCTAGACATCCGAATGTGGGATGTGGGAAGGAGGAGTCAGTAAGTGTAATGCCTCATACTTCCAATTTCTCACACTTCTGTTCACATCTAAACCAGAACATTTCTACTCCCTCAGTGAGATTATAATAGCATATTGTGTCAATTATTCAAATTATGATTTTTTTAATAACTTTGTTTTGTGTAGCTTCTAATTCTAAAATCTACTTAAGAGAACCTGTACCCTTTTGGTGGCAGGGAAGATGAGTTCTGGGGAAATAGAGACAGGAAACAGGCATGAAGGGAGAAGGACATGGAGCCCTGGGAAGGGCTAGGAATCTCTGTGGGGCACAACGTCCCTTACACCGCCCAATTCGCCAACCTAGTCTCAATCTCTAAAATTGGGGCTGCAATCCTATACCCAGTTTCCAAGAAGTAAGGGCCACTGGACTCAAAAAGACTTACTTCTGAGTAGAGGTGAATAGGATAGAATAGTAGAGTTGGAAGGGGCCTATAAGGCCATCGATTCCAACCCCGTGCTCAGTGCAGGAGAACAGATGTGGGCAGCCCAGGCAGTCACCCATCCAAGCACTGACCCAGCTCATACCTGCTTAGCTTCAGCATGTGGCCTGCATTATGTGCTCTCGACACCACCTGCAGGTGTTTAAAAGCTCTGGAGATGCTGTAAAGCATATATATTGCCCATATTTTAATTTTTTCTACAACAGCAAGGACTGGAGACTTATTATTTGTTAATATAGCTAAAAACAGCAAGATTTTGCTGTGTGTGGCAGGCACAACTATAGACATAGACATTTCTGAGCTTATAATTGCTACCAGGAGATAAATAGTCATGTGAAAAAGAAAGTACACCTTTCTCGAGTTCCATGGTTCCACGTATCAGGACAGAAGAAAAATCATCGGGCCCGTAGCAGGTCTCAAAATTAGGTAAAGACAACCTCAGATGAACAACAACACATGACAGAGTACACCGTGGCATTACTGTATTTATTGTACAGAAATACAGCCAAGATGGAGAAGCCATGTGGGAAAAACTAAGTACACCCTTACTGCTGCCATAGGTATGAAGAGGCTAAGGAACAGCCAGGTGCTGCTAAGCAAATGCCCTTGATGAATTGATCATCAGCAAGTGTGACCACCTCTATAAAAGCTGAAGTGTCAGGAGTTTGCTGGTCTCCAGCAGTCCGGTGTGTGTTACCACAATGCCAAGGAGAGAAGACATCAGCAATGATCTTAGGGAAGCAATTGTTGCTGCCCATCAATCCGGGAAGGGTTATAAGGCCATTTCCAAACAATTTAAAGTCCATCATCCTACAGTGAGGAAGATTATTCACAAGTGGAAAACATTCAAGACCGTCGCCAATCTTCCCAGGAGTGGACATCCCAGCAAATTCACCCCAAGGGCAGACCGTGCAATGCTCAGAGAAATTGCAAAACATCCAAGTGTTACATCTCAGGCGCTACAGGCCGCAGTCAGCAGGTGCAACGTTAAAGTTCATGACAGTACAATGAGAAAAAGACTGAACAAGTACGGTTTGTATGGAAGGGTTGCCAGGAGAAAACCTCTTCTCTCTAAAAAGAACATGGCAACACGGCTTGGGTTTGCAAAGTTGCATCTGAACAAATCAAAAGCCTTTTGGAACAATGTCCTTTGGACGGACAAGACCAAAGTGGAGCTGTTTGGCCATAATGCACAGTGCCACGTTTGGCGAAAACCAAACACAGCATATCAGCACAAACATCTCTGACCAACTGTCAAGCATGGTGGTGAAGGGGTGATGATTTGGGCTTGTTTTGCAGCCAGAGGACCTGGGCACCTTGCAGTCATTGAGTCGACCATGACCTCCTCTGTATACCAAGGTATTCTAGAGTCGAATGTGAGGCCGTCTGTCCAGCACCTAAAACTTGGCTGAAGTCATGCAACAGGACAATGATCCCAAGCACACCAGCAAATCTACAACAGAATGGCTGACAAAGAAAAGAATCAAGGTGCTGCAATGGCCCAGTCAAAGTCCAGACCTCAACCCAATTGAAATGCTGTGGCAGAACCTTAAGAGAGCTGTGCATTAACAAATGCCCGCAAACTGCAATGAACTGAAGCAATGTTGTGAAGAAGAGTGGGCCAAAATTCCTCCACAACGATGTGAGAGACTGATCACGTCATACCAAAAACGATTACTTCAAGTTATTGCTGCTAAAGGTGGTTCTACCAGCTATTGAATCATAAGGTGTACTTAGTTTTTCCCCACATAGCTTCTCCATTTTGGCTGTATTTCTGTACAATAAATAATGCCACGATGTACTCTGTCATGTGTTGTTGTTCATCTGAGGTTGTCTTTACCTAAGACCTGCTATGGGCCCGATGATTTTTCTTCTGTCCTGATATGTGGAACCATGGAACTCGAGAAGGGTGTACTTTCTTTTTCACATGACTGTAGATGCATTTACATATGACCAGTTTGATCCTTATCGTTTACTATCACTATGTATTTGACCATCAAAATTCACAGAAGTTGCCTGAAGTTGTTACAAATGTGATGATGTTTAACTGTGCTGTACAAGTACTTACTTAAAGCCTGTATAAAAGGAACAATCTTTGCACTTGAACAGCTTCTTCCCTCCATGTTTGTCACGATAATGACGCCGAATGCTCTGAATATAACCCGAAGAGAATTCACAAAATTCACAGTTAAGGATGGCTTCAGCTTTTTGGTCTGCTCCAGAAAGTGGGATAGGGCTAACGTTGTTATTGTTCCTTGCCAGAGCTGCCGACTGGTAGTGGTTCAATTGCTGTTGGACATCTGGAGGCTCCGAATAGGAAGAATCTGTGGGGGAGGAAAACAAAGAGCTGGTAACACCAAACTATTGAATAAAATGAGGGGTCTGAGGGAATCCACTGAGACAAGTCATCCAGAGTTTTGGAGCGGGATGCTATCAATATAGGGACGGCACCCAGCGTTTTCTCCCCTTTTCATCAGACCCCACTGTGGCCACCTGAACAGGTGCCTAGATCAGTAATGGAGTAGATGACGACTAAGAAACTGAAGCTCAACCCAGATAAGACAGAGGTGATGCTGCAGCTGCTGAATAGTTTATCAATCGAAGATGGTGGTATTCGGCTTGTTTTGGATGGGATCACCCTCTCCCTTAAGGGCCAAGTTCACAGCTTGAGGGTGATGGTAGATGCTAGATATGTTCCCCCGTCCCTCACAAGGGATGTGTAGCTGCCCCCATCAGTTGCAGCATTCTAAAAGATTCTGTAAACCTTTTAATCAGCCTTCGTTGATGCTTTATTGCTATGGCTTTGGGATTGTTTTTATGTTGCCTGAATTATATCAATGTATTGTTAGCTTTTTGCATTTCTAAATGTTAAAATTCCTCTAGAACATTATATTATATTTTTATACTTTTATTTTATTTGCCACTTTGGGTATGCTGGGAGCTGTAGGCCAGCAACATCTGGGGATCCAAGGAGAGCCCTGCTATAGTAACATCCAGGCTAGGCTAGTGTGATATGTTGAATTTGGGACTGCCTTTGAAGAGTGTCTGGAAACTACAATTGGGTCAACATGCTTCAGTCAGACTGTTAACCGAGACTGATTGCTGTTAACACATTATATCAGTATTAGAAGTACTAGTATCAAGTTTTAAGTTTATTTCCAGGTTCAAGTTTACTAGTTATTTCATGTTTACTAGTTTCAGGTTTAGTTCCAGGTTCAGTTCAAGGTGCCGGTCCTGGCCTTGAAAGTCCTAAATGGCTTGGGACCAAGTCACCTAAAGGACATAAATCTTTCCCACACAAACATGTCTGTCAGGTAAACCTGCCTCTTCTTTGAAAGCCTCCCTGGGTTCCCTCAATTTTGGAAATGAGCCAGGTGGCTACCAAAGATAGGACCTTTTCTGAGGTGGAACTTAAATTATGCAACACCCTCCCTAGCCCTGCTCAACTAGCACCTTCTTCACAATCCTTTAAGTACCAGATGGAAGTCCATTCTGGTTTTACAGGTATTTATTGACATTTGATGGCAATATTAATAACAACAACATTTGTACACCATTTTCATGCATTTCCTCGTAATAATTTAGTTTTATGCAAACTGGTCTCATTGTTAATGGATTAACTGCTGTTTTATGGATTTTTAGTCACTACTGATATTTAACCTGCTTTTTATTGCTTTTACCAGTTTTTATTATTTTAATTATTAGTTTTATTATTTAAAATATTTATAGACTGCTAACTATCCAAGATCTTGAAGCCATTTGCAAACAATTTTAAAAAATCTTAAAATCCAAGATCCAGTGCTAAGTGATCAGGAAAACAGTTTTTAATATTTATTTATTTGATTTATATCAACCTTTCCACCAAAAATGGTGTTCAAGGTGGCTAACAATAATAAAATTAAGATTAAAACAAAAACTTAATTAAAAGAAAAAAAATAAATTCAAAGCACAATTATTAAACACACAGTAAAGGTAATAACTAGCACCCAACCAATGAAAAACCCCTTCAGCACCAGACCAGTTTTTATGCCAAAGGCCTGCCTTAATAAACATGTCTTTGCCAGCCGGTGGAAGGATAACATAGAGGGAGTCACCTTAGCCTCCTGCAGCAGGAAGCTCTAGAGCCTGGGGGCTGCCATCAAGAGGCACTGAAAACACTAGTACCGTAGGTACTGAATGCCTCCCACACAACAGGGGGGAGAACATTTCAGAAGGTAGGTCCACCACAGGAGGAAGCCTATTTCTGCACGATCTAGCAGGTCTATACAGTGAAAGATGGACTTTCAGGTAACCTGGGTCCCAGTTGCTTAGGGCTTTTATGTCAATAATAAAACCTTTAACATGGCTTGGTAGCTAATAGGCAGCCACTGTAGTTTGCAGGTAATATGAGCACTGTCAGGTGTCCCACTCAACACCCTGGCTTCTGCATGCTGTACTAGATGCAGCTTCCAAACCAGTCTCAAGGGCAGCCTCATAGAGAGTGCATTACAGTAATTTTATGATGTGACTTTTGTCAGTTGTCTTGTGCCATATGAGAAAGGCAGGATATAAAATCCTTGAAATAAATAATAATGTCACCTCTTTTGTTCAATTTCAGTGAAATCGAAGTAAGCCTGACAAGAATGTGCTGCAAGTTTTTCCTTCTGGGTTTCTTGAGGTGACAGAAGCCAAAGGCCAGTTCACACATGCATGCTTGTCACTTGTTTACTGCAATACTGAGGAAGGACTTGCATGCACGAATGCGATTTATCACTGCAGACAGAACTTTCAAGTCCCGTCAACCCAAACACGAATAGTTCATGTGTGTGGCCAACAGTGATCAGGTGATGAGAGATCAAGCAATGTTCAGACAAGCACAAAACAACTTCTGAGACTACACCAGCTCTGTCTCTTTTCAGGAAACAATGGCCGATACAGCCATAAATTAAAATGCAGTTGTGGCTATGGCCACCACAACAGAACTTTATTCATTTATTTAATTTATTTATTTTTATGCATTACCTAAAAGGAGAGAGCTATAGATTCTTTACTCAATGATCTATACAAATCTCCACCTGATTAATACTGCCCTTCCTCATTAAGAGTACATTTCTACTGGAAAATGTCACATTGAGTTCAATGGTGTTTACTCCCAGGTAAGTGGGTATAGGATCCTAACCTTACTCTTTCAAGTGTGAAGTGAAGGAACGGTGAAAGCTATAAATTACCCTTAGTTCTAACATCTACCCTTAGTTACCTTCTATAATTAAGTTACTATTGTGCAATTAAAATTTCTTAAATTTGATTTGGGAATATCATTTAAAAAAATAAAAATAAAAATCTGAGAATGAGGCATCTCATCTGGAAGGGCTAATAAAAATATTCAAGTTGCAAAGAATCGGTACAGCCTGAAAGAGAAGCAGATTAATAACAGAAATCTTCCTTCATCAGAACAATACACTGGACATAAATATAGCCCCATCTGATTACATGCTGGCTAGTACGATTGACTTGCATGAACATAATTTGTAATGGAGAAAAAAGATGGAAACGTAACCCTTCATGCAGCGTGAATTAAAAAAAGTTATGAAACAATGTGCAAATATGGAGCATACATAAAATGAAAACAAGGTATCCTCTGATTCAGGCGTACAGATATAGATGATAGATGCAAGATCCCAGATCTCACTAAAGGGACTATCGAATCACAGAAGTTATTTCCTCAAGTTTTGGTATGATGAGAAAAAAAATATCCACAAAGAAGTGTAAAGAATGTCAGCAGTCATGAAGTGTCATTAAGGTGGGAAGCCACAGATATATGCTTGGTGGGTGTACTGATTTATATGTAAGCGGAAAATTACCAAGCAAATCCAACACAGTCATGTTTGATTTCAAAAGATGAAACTTCTCTAAAATGAGGGAACTGGTATAAAGAGCATTGATAGGGAAAGTCAAGAGGGTCGTCAAGAGGGTCAAATCTCTCCAAAATGTGAAGTGACCCAAAGAGTCCTTCCTATGTCCTTGTGTGGGATCAGCTATCACTGTGGACAAGGTCAGGAAGAAAGGGGATTTTTTTTCCTGTCCCTGTTGCCTCACCAGTTAAGGCCAATGTAGCTCCTGACTCTGTGTGGTAGACGGAACCCAGGTCTATGGGGGAAATTCCTTAGTGAAAACGCCCCACATAAGTCAGAAGGCAGCACTCCTCTGACTAAGGGGCACCTCTCCCGTCTATCCCACTTTCTTCTCACGAAACTGTGCGTCAGACATCAAGTGGAATTACTTTACTTTCTCAGATCATGTAATCTTATGTCAAGGCCAGGCCAGGGTCATGGTAGCCATATTCCAAGCTAGATTAGGTTTCCAGCCTATGGCATCTGTGGTCAGTTGCTAGATCAGGAGCCGATGGCACAAAATTTACACATCAGGCCTAAGCAATCAAGAGACTACCTCCCTCCTTCCCACTGCAGGGGGCTAATGTTGCAGACTTGTATTCCCTTGGGTACTCAAAGAACACCCAAGCATTTCCCTAGGTAGGACTAGGTCCCTGTCCCCATGCTATGATATTCCTAATTCACACTCCAGAATCCCTGTCTCCCCATAAGTGCTGGGGGACAGGAGGATGACATCTGATGGCAGAGCTGTTGAAAAAGCACTCTCTACACCTCCCAAGGTTCTGCTATTGAAGGATTAGGAAGCAATAAAAATCATTTCAGAATATCGAGCCCAGGCTTCAGATCTCCAGCAGACATGTCAGCCACCAATAAAAATAATATTTATGCAATTTTTAAATATAATTGTCATCTATGTGCATGGAGCTTTACAAAGAACAGCGATGGCAGGTCCCTACCCCAAGTGGCTTACAATTTAAATTAGACACAGGGAAAAACAGAGGAAGAGTGGAAACGAAGGCATGGGTAAGCAGGGGAATAATAGTCTTTTGACAGAGGGATGTAAAGAAGCCTCTATTTAATCCTTCACATAGTAATATTTCCAAATGATCCAAAGGTTAAAGTCCTGTTAAGCTTTTAACCAGTTCTCATTTGGTAAAAAAGATTTTAATACATTACTTTTCTCCCTAGAGCCTGCTGCTTCATATTCAAATGTTTCCAAAGAAAAGAAGGAGCAGTAAAATTTAACCCTGGTATTTACATATAACACACAGTCTGATATGTGAAGCTGCAACAAATACATGAAAAACACAACTTAGGAGAAACTTCCATTTCCAGATAGAAAGAAAAGGGGAGCAAAAAGATCAACATTTCTACCCAGAGAAATCTTTGGAAGGAAACATAATGCTAATCTGTATTTCTCATGTTCAGTGTGCATTTTTGTCAGTTTATTCCACCACCACCCCTCAGTTCTGGGAAACCATACGATCTGAGGGCAACAGGATATTTAACACCACACCACCACCCCCAAATTTGTAAATAACATCTCCTGCTGTCATGGTCATCTCCTGCACTCTTGCTCTGCTCTTTTGCAGTGCTTCTTTAATTTCCATTCTCTTGTAGAATCTGAATGAGTATTTCCTCATGGAAAGCAATCAGGACTGATCGCGGGGTCCCTAACCTTTTGGGGTTGGTGGGCACATTTGGAACCCTGCGTGTGTGTCATGGGTGCTCTCACAAAATGGTTGCTATAGGGGGTTTGCCCATTCATAAAATGGTTACCATAGTGGCATGGCCAGTCACAAAACATTCATTTTCCAGAAGGCAAAATGGCAAGACTAAAAAATAATAACTTGCTCAAGAACCTAAACACAGTCAGGGAGCACCAAAAAGCAAAACCACTCTCTTGTACCCAAATAAAGATTGTGCTGGAGAGAAGCAATTCACTTTGCAGCATGGCAGCTTCCCAGTTTTTTTTAAAACAAAATAACTTAAGCAATAGTTGTAATAGTTGTGCTAAAACTGTTCTAGCTGTTAAATTATTTTTAAAATTTTGTATATTGGAAAAAATATGTTGCTTTTGTGGCTGTTTTATGCTATTTTTATTGTATTTGTGCTGTGTTTTATGAATTGTTGTGAACCATCCAGAGAGCTCCAGCTATCGGGTGGTATAGAAATGAAATAAATAGAGAGATGATGATGATGATGATGATGATGATGATGATGATGATGAAATAAAATAAAATAAAAATCAAGAGGGAAATGGAGCCTGGTGGGTGCCAGAAGAGGCACTATGTTGGAGACTCCAGATAGTTTGTTCAACAACAGATGTAAAATAATAGATTTTTCTACATAGCTTCTCTGCAATAAGAGCCCCTAAGGTTATGCAGAGGCACAATAAATATTTTGAGTATGGAGGGGAAACGTTTGTTATATTTCCCCTCCATTTACTTCCCAGCCTTGGAATTTGCGTATATTTCTGTCAAAAAAAAAAAATTCAAATGTGCAAATTTCCCAGAGAGTTAAAAAACAACAACCCACAACCCTTAGAAGTGGCAGAACAGAATGTGACCCCATTCACTCCATCCCATTCAGCTGCCTTCTCGGGTTTTTTTGGACAGATGTCAGGGAACCACAGTAATGGCTCCAAAAAGGAGCTGCGAAAACAGGGTGGCCTTAAGATCTCCCGTTTTTGGACTAGTTGAAGACTCGGGGAAGCGTTGAAAAGGTGGAGGGCACTGAGAAGTGTCAGTTCAACACTAGAAATCGGGAGGATTACATGGCTAAGGGGAAGATCTTACACCCACCCCCTTTTGGTGCACCTACTCTGCTGCTTTCCCCCCTTTTGCTGGTGCTTTCCAATTGACTGGTAAGCAACTGACAGCTGTCAACTGTTTGCAATTTAGCATATATGAAGTCTCACCTCCTCAATCTGTTAGTGTCTGACAGCTGAAACTGACAAAAGCATTGACCAGGCAAGACTACATATATCGGAAAGCCGTAAGGTCGCACTTATGCAACTGCGAAAGACCAACATTTTTTAAAAAAATGAATACATTTGCACGAATTTCTGAGGTCCAAAAAAACCCAACCAACCAACCAACCAACCAACAACAAACAAAATAACTCTGACCCCAATTGCACTTTTTTGAAGCTCTGGGGGGGGGGGGGGAAACTTGCGGCAAATGAAAAGAGGTCGCAATCGGAGTGGGGATGGGGGAGACAAGATGGATTGTGCCGTGAGGGACACTTTGATACTGGCTGGAAGACAGGGGGAAGGAGGGGGAGAACGACCCACAGTGAGCCCGATCATCTGTCAGGTGCACTGTGGGTTATTCTGAGAACAACCCACACTGCATAGCTTATTTGCAGGGTGGGTTGCTGTGTTGTGGGAACTTGCCCATTGTTTTGATCATATTGCACATCAGTTTGTTTGTCATCTATCCAGCAGTATTAACTGGGTATTTCATGGCCCATTGCAATATATAATTTTTTGGTTTATGCTTTTGAGTTGTTTTGAAATATGATTAGGGTCCAGTAATTAAGAACTGTATGTTTTGATGAATTGTAAATGGGTTGTTATTTAAAACGTTGATATTTATGTATTGCCTTATGAATGGTTGTTTTTAACTGAGCTTTGCAGTCCATGTGTGAGTTGCATGTAACTGTAAAAAGTAGTTTAGAGTTACGTGCATGAGCTCTTGTAATATGGACATCCTTCCATGCATATACCGCAATCCTGCTGCATACATACAGTCTCCATGAGTCATGAAATAGAAGTTCCTGTTTTAATTCTGTAATCACATTTTCTACATTTCTGAAATTACACCATGGCCCACACTGGGGCTTTTCCACCAAACCTCCAAACTGCTTTTGCTCTCAAACTTACGAGTCCTAGTCTAACTCCATGGACTCACACTCTCTGTTCTACGCAAGGGCCCCTGGGCCAGCAAGTCACTGTTCTGAATGTTACTTGCTCCAGCAAACCTCACTAAACCTGAGATACAGAGATACAAGGAATAAAGTACAGAGCCAAAGTCTTCAGCTCATTTATGGTGTCATAACAAAACAATAGTGACATAAAATGTTTATGATCTGCTCTTTAAGAAGGTTCTTTCTCCACTGACACAGACTATAGTTAGCAGACATCGCCCTCTGCCAGGATATTTCCAGCTAAATGTGTCACCAACACCTCATAGAATGTGTCTAACAGTCCTCGCTGGAGCATGGTAAGGTAACTTAAATCATTAACACAAGTGTGTGTTATTTTAATAATATGTTCCGGCAGCGCGCTCTGGGATTTATTTACTTTTTAGGAAAGTTGGTATACAAAGACTGGCAGGATCCAAGAAAGACAAAGACTGCGGCAGCCAACAGCAACAACAACAAAAGCCAAAATAAGCCTTGCTGGCTGCAACTTGGTTTGCCTCTCTTGGCAGAGGTTTTGCTGATCAGAGTGGCAGCCTCCCCTCCCTTCTTTCCAAAAACAAGCAGGACAAGTGGTATTTGGCAGGTGGCTGCTCAGATGCCACAAATGCATGGCAAACCCCTGAGACATCTTGGCAGACTGCCACATTCTGTGGCTACTTCTCCAACCACAGGAGGCACGGGCAGGGCGGAGGGTGCTGGCGTACAGTTTTCCAGAGCAGACACTGCAAAACTCCTACGGTGCAAATTCCAATACTGAGTACAAAGCAGAGGTGGGAACAGATTCCCAGCACATTAAAGAACTCCTCTGAACCCAAGTTTTCAGCACCAACAGAAACCTATTTCATAGTAATATCCAGCTGCCAATAAGATAAAGTGTTAATTTTTCATTAAAAAACAAAACAAGACATGGGAGAGATAGGGCACTTTTGTGGGCACCAAGGAAGGTGTCTAGGGTGCGTTGGTTCCCATGGGCACCACATTGCCTACCATGCTCTACAGCAGGGCTCTCCAACCTTGGGTCCCCAGATGTTGCTGGCCTACAGCTCCCAGCATACCCAGCCAGCATGGCTCATGGCAAGGGATTCTGGGAGCTGTAGTCCAGCAACATCTGGGGACCCAAGGTTGGAGAGCCCTGCTCTATAGCTATGCATCTATATTGGGTATCCAAGTCTGCGAGCCAATCAACAGCAGTGTTTGAACAGAACAGGCAGAATTCTGAGTGGTGAACTGCTGGCTCGCTAGCAATTCCTGTATAGATAGTATACAGGAAACTTTAGAAGTTGTCATTTGAGAGACAGAGATAAGTATCCCATGCCTACACAATATGCTCTCTCAAGAACTACATGTCCCAGAGTAACTGCTAGCATTTCCTGTTCATGAATAGGAGAAGACAACCACAGAATTGTAGTATCTAGTATCTGGATTCACCATGAACTTTCCCCACAAAGAAAAAGTATCAGCAAATACATGAGTTAGCTTGACTTAATTTACTGCAAAGAAATTCACAAACAGCAGATGAAGAACAACGCATCCCTCAAGACACACATTAGCAAGTGGAACACTCGCCGCGAACCCCACCCTTGTTTTCTTCCCACACACAACCTCCCAGTCTGAAAATCTTCACCCTAAAGTGACACATTAAATAGCGATGAGAAATGTGTGTGGCAGCAGTGTGGAAAGTAGGTAGGTAAGGAAGTAGAGTTCAAGAACACTACAGATTTGCTCACTTCATGCTGCACAAACACGAGGGAGGGAGCAGCACTCTGAAGGAAGCTAAAAGCAAAGGGAGAAATGAGCAGAATCGAACGATGCTCAGGAAGATCTTGCAATGTATGTCCCCGGTCAGCGCGTACATTTTCAACTGCAGTGGGTGGGTGGATTTTGAACTGTGCAAGGGCTGAAGGCCCAGCATCATTGGTACTGTTCTCTGACTCTTTAACCCCATCTACCTAGTGTGGACAGTGAAGCTCTGTTAACAGTTTTTCTTTTATGCACCTCAGGTGTTCACTCCGGTTTGCCCTTATTTTGGCTTGTTCACAGGAATAATACACAAGCAGTGCAGAGGAGTAACATGCAAGCAGGGAACTCTGGCACAGCCTCTATTGCTCTGGAGGTTCGAGGTCCCTTTGTCTGTGTTGCAGCTCCATGCAGAAGAAAGGAGCCGAGGTGTATAATGACGAGTCTGTGGCATGGGGGGGGGGGGGGCTTTGCGGCAGGCCAGATGGGAACACCTGGGAACTGGACTTTATTTATTAGACAGATACTATGCTTTTCCTTTGAAGAGCTCAGACCAGTTTATATACAGTTTTTCAATCCAAGCAGTTCACATAACTGGGCCTGGCTGTATATTGCATTATCTTCTATATTGCAGTAGAAGTGCAATATATGGCTTCAGACCATTCACGAGCACCCAGGCCACCAATGGCCTATCCCCACCGTATGTGCTTGTTCCAGACAAAATGCTAACTATCTGACATAAATGGCGATCTCTCAGGCTACTGCTTCTTCCAACAGTACCCAGCTTGGATTTGCACCTGGGGTGCTAATCCTATGGCCCAAGCCAAGTCCCCAGGCCTGGGGCATCTGCTGGGGAAATCCTACTCAAGTCACATCCTAAGCTCATCAGTGCACTGTTTGCCTAAAGCTAGGGTAGAAGAGGGCATTTTGCCCTCATATTGTGTGTGTCCAGTTCTAAAATGTAGGCAAGTTCCTAGCTTATGCTTACCTACCTGAGGGACAATGTTTCTCTTCTAGGCAAAAGGGCTGACAACTTTCTAGAGAAAAGGAGTCCACTTAGCAGAAGGGAGGTTGGAAAACCAATCAGTCCCTAGGAGGCAGAGATAACCAGCTGTCACCTCATCCAGTAGAAGCAGAGTTTCCCCACAGTCAGGTGGGCTGAAAGGCTGCCCCAAGGTCGGTCTTTATGCAAACAGGGCCATGCGCCATAAGTGACATAGCACTTGGAAACCTTTGATCAGAGCAATTGACAAATTCAAAAGGAAGGGAAGGAAAGCTGGGAATCTTTTCTGTCTCTCAAGAAGAAACTCCCTCTGCCCCTGCTAGACATGACACTTTCCAAGCAGGATTCCTGGGGCTAGGTTATTAGTATTCAAGCTGTCTGCCTTGGAGGATTACGGGCATCCAATTGACGGTTGGAGGAGTGTGGCGGATAGGATTGCCACCACACTCCCCTTGCCCTCAAAAACATTTAGATGGCCGATTTTGGCTGTCTAACTGCTTTTCCTCTCCTCGCGAGGAGGAGAGGCTGAGGCACCACCTGGATTCTTCGTATGACGGCAGTGCCTCACTCCTCCTCTCCCCGCCCCTGGGAACGTCCCCCCCCATGCTGGAACCGAAGACGGTCTTCCATCGTCAGTTCCCAGCTGGCATGGAAAGAACCATGCCAGCTGAGAGGTGGGGGGGGAGGGCGCTCCATGGGTGGACTCCCCACTGCGACCTCAGAAGGGATTTCCAAGGTCGCAATGGGGAGTCCCACTAATCCTATGCCCCCCTCCCCCCAGGCAAAGTTAGAAGGCCATAGGATTGCTGGCTTCTTAGGGCACCAGAAAGGTAACCAAGAAGTCAAAATTGAGTTACCGGTAAGTGATTTTTTTAAATATCGGGGGGGAGTGGGGTTGTGGAGCTTTCCTCCCACAACTCCTTTCCACTAATTTTAAGTACAGTCCCAGGGGAAGCGGAGTCTTCAGGGTTTGGCTTAGCAGTACTTCATTTGTGCTCTCAGAGAGTGAAAAGGAGCAGAAAACACAACTACTCCTGCCCCACAGCAATCCACCCACATGGGAATGAAGAGAATATGCAACGCATGCATGCTGCGAGCAGTGGGAAGCCGAACAGCAAACCTAGCCTATCCATCCGCAAGGACACAGCCTCAGAGTTTTAAACACTATAAAAGAAGAAGCATGGGACAGACATGAAAAAGCAGGGAAGGGGGGTGAAGCTTTGTCAGAAAAGTTCAGAGAGCTGAAGACAAGGCGACTATCTTTCAGGAATATATGTTCAACTCTCCTTTTATGCCCACCAAGAAATTATATAGCAGCCTATCAGTGCTGGATTTGGAATCCTTTGATCGGCTCTGGCCATTTAAAAAAAATATTGAAAGGATATATGAGAGATATATAGAAGGTACTGTAGAGGGCAACCAGAAGATGTGGACTGTAGGAATGTTAGCTATTCAAAAAGGTTGGAAAGATGTTATCTATACTCCTTTGAAACTTTTTAATCTTTCTCCCCCTTTGAATTATATACGTGTGCAGGTCTGAATGGATTAGAGAGAGGAGAAATGCTATACAACATCTTACACAGGTGTCAAATTCGCTTAGAAGGAAAATGAACTTAATCTAAAAGAAAGTTAAAATGAATTTGGAAGATACCTGCCCCATACTGCTCTATCTGAAGCCTTTAAAAATTTGCCACTGATTATTCTCTAAATTAAAAAAAAAATCCTACAAAAGGTTACACAATGTGGTGGGTCATAAATGACAGAGGAACATAATTTGAGTTATCTATATATACCTACAAGAAAGAGAAAAGGAATTGGAATGAGGGTAGAGCAGAAGAGCACCAGCCAATTTAATAATCTATTCTCCCAGTGTTTGCATTTTAGGGAGTCTTAAAGGAATAATATTCAACAAAAAAAGAAACACCTGGAAATGTACCACACCCCTAAACCACATCTTCATAAGAGCAATACAGAGATTCATGAGATGGGTTCTATGATACAACTGTGCATTAACTACTATGTGTATACTCCCAAGATTTCAAAATAATCACAAATACAAGGAGGAATGACATTACAATAACACACATAGAAAGGCCGTCTTATGGTACCTAGTGCATTATCCAGCCAAAGCACTTTAATGTTCCACTGATTTCAGTGGCGAACTTCAGCATGTGTTTAAATTTGCTGCACTGAAAATCAATGGGAGATTGAAGTAGTTAACATTAGCTGTATCAAGCCCAATGCTCTTTTCCTAACATTCTTGGTTCAGTGCTGACTGTACCATTGCTTTCCCACGAGAAAGCCCAGCATTAATAAAAGCCAAGCAGTTTGGAAGGACATAAGCCTCTGGACTGGACTACTCGTCCTGTTGTTTTATGTACTCCCACCTCAAATGAAATGCATTCTGGACATGTGCACACACGGTGCTCTTTTTGCCTGCAAAAAATAAATAAATAGGAGGTTGTCAGCACATCACCGGGGATGCTGAGTGATCACATAAAACACAACAGGAAGTGAGGGATAAGCAGGAATGAAGGTTGGAAGTAACACTATCTCCTTTCTGCCAGGGTGAGTCAGAGATAATTTAGAACTTTCCCCTAATTTATTATACACTTTCACTTGTTTGTGCAGCAGCTGGAGGTAATTTAGATGTTTACCATCGTTCACTTTCTCTATTTCCCAAGGATCCACGGAGGGGCTTTTCTCACTTCCATCACTCTTCAAAAGAAGGGAAATGGTAGCCTGATTCTCATTGTTACCAAGGTAGTGTGCAAGTTGCTATAAACTGCTCCCACAGAATTCCATTCCACATCAGGTAATTCTTGAATCTCCAATCACGTAAGATGATGACGTTAAGTTTCTATGTCAGTGCTGAGCTACCATTAATCTCACCACTGCCAACTGTGTGCAAAATTCCAATATGATCAGTGTGACTCGACATGATTCAGAGCATCGAATGACACTTAGGAGATGTGGAAGCAAACCACAAGTGGAGCAGGTTTTCAGCAACTACTCAACTGCATCGGTAACGTGATCACTGGAGCAGAAAAGTTATATCCGATGCCTCTTGATCCATGCCACCAACACAGCAAAAGCCTCCCTGATCCTCATAATGAAACAAACACAGGGAAAAGGAAGAAAATCCTATGAGATAACCACCCCTCAATTAAGAAGCTGCTGTGACATCAATAGCATGTTATGCAAGTGTGCTTTTACTAGTTTATTTGATAAACGTAGTAAATTACATTGATTTTCTCCCCAAATAATGTATACATTAACCAGTATCCTATTCCTAAACTCCAAGGGGCTATGGCAGGGGTAGGCAACCTTTTCGGACCAGTGGGCACACTTCGTCGTTTTCTTTTCGAGCCCAAAGGCACTTAACTTATTTTCGGGGTTCCCTCTTTTCTTGTGCCCCCCCCCGCTTCCGGGATTATCACTCTTCTTGACCCTGCCCCACCCACCTGTCCAGGATTCCCACTCCTCTTGTCCCCCCTTCTTCCTCCCCCCCTTCCTTCCTGTTCAGGGTTTCATTCCCCCACTACCTCCTTCTCATACCCGTAGTTCCACCACACTTACCCCAACCGCTGTTTCTGCCTCCCACTGTGCTCACTTCCGCAGCAAGGAAGCAAGGCGGGAGGCAGAAGTGGTGGTGGGGGTGAGTGGGGAAGGACAACAGGAGTGAGGGGTGTGGAACAACGGGGGCCTGGTGGGCGCCGTGTTGCTGACCCCTGGGCTATGGTAATTATTTTTCTTTTAGCTCTAAAGCATTTTACTGCTGTAAATACTGCCATCACCCAGGGTGGCCAGGTGACCGGCCAGATGGGCGATTAATAAATATAATAATATATAAATATATATAAATATATATTCTACCAAAGAATTTTGTTTCTTATCCCTCTACAAACTATAAGAGCAAAGGAAGTTTATATATGCAAATCTACATTTTGCTTGTCTTTGTATGGGGGACCTACAAAGGACAGCTGCTGCAGTTACTTAGGAGTTTGCTGCCACTCATGTACCAAGCCTTCCGAGAGCTACATTGTTCAGAATTATTTTACAAGGGGTATTAAAATGCTGCTAGTTCTTGTTGTATCCCAAGCTAACATAGTCATTTTATAAATGCCCAGTGCCCAAAGGAACTCGTTTAAGCACATCCAATGGCTTTCATACACTCAGTGACCCTTTTTGACTTTGCCTTTGAAAGTCAATTGGTGAGAGGCATTAGGCTGGTGAGTATCAGGGACAAAGTCTTTATTGTGGTGGCCCTCTATCTCCCCAGGGAGATATGCACAGCCACCCTCTTTGATGGCTTTTAGGAGGCTTTTACTCCTGTATGCTTTTGGGTGATTTTATTGCACAGTGTTTTAATAACTGTTTTATATGTTGTTATTATTTGTATGTGACTTAATGCTGTCTTTGTTTTTTTTATTATTTTAATAGCTTCTAATTTTATATTGTTTAATCTGTTTGTTAGTAAGTTATTTGGGAGGGTGGATACCCTAAAAGGCAGGATAGAAATATGTTAATAAAATTGAACTCTATAGTAAAATAAAACCACTCTCCAAGCCTAGAGGGACTTTAGTGGCAACGGTACACACAGTAAAAGTGAACCCCATGTAGGGGGATAGCTTAAGAGAAAATGGAGCTCTTCAGAAAAGCTTATATCTCACTTCAGCCCACCTCCAACAAGTCAAAGCAAACATCTTTCATTTCAATATCCTCATGATGCAATGACTTTCAATACAGAAAGAGGCAGAACATATAGCCTTGGGTGTTCCGGTTAATTACTAAACTGTGTTGCAAAAGTTTGGAGCAAAAGTCTGTTTTTGTTGCCCTCTGCTGGCTTTCCCCTTCCTTTTCTGAGGTACTCTTTAGGAAATAAAGAAGACTGCTTACCGCAAAGAAAACTTGCAACAAAATCTCTGACAACAACAACAACAACAATAATAATAATGAAAAAAGGAAGCTTCTGTTTTGAACACTACTGGCATTGTGCTTGCATATAGAGTGGACAAATATTTTTCTTGGCCTATGTAGTATAAGATGGCCACATCACTAAGTTTCAGGAATAGTTGTATTTGTAATGCTTTCTATTCTTAAAAAACAAAAAAAAGAGTATCTGTGATTGGGTTCGCATGACACAGCAAACCATTGTGGGCCACTAGCCACAGCGGGTTGCCGTGTTGTGTGAACCTGGACCGCTTCCCATAGGGTGGCTTGTTTTGGGGCAACAAGCCACGCTGACAACCCATGACTTGTTGTAGGTGCTGTTGAACCCACAATGGGTTGTCATGTCATTTGAACCCAGGAGACCAATCTCATCGTGGGTAGCGGGAAGCAGTGAGAGAGCTGCTTGGCAAGAGCGGCAAAATACCCCTTGCCTCTCTTGGCGATCTCGCCCATGTCTCTGCCAGATGCTCCAGTGATGCCCAAGTGGCACTTTGGAGCAACCATCACTGGCTTACCCCCTTTTAAAAAAAAGAATAGGGCAGCAGAAATGTGCGCGATTGAGTTGGTATTTCTAAAATTATTTTTTGGGTTTGTGCAGGTGTGCACTTCCTGCTGCCCAAAATGTGGAGTCTTGCCTAGCCAATGTCCTGGTAAGTGTCTGCTGTCAAAGTACAGTAGGCAACATCCATGGACACTGGCAAGGCAAGGCTGCATATAGGTTACTTTGAGCACACTTGACAGCTGTCAACTGAAAAGCAAAGAGGCAAAGCCATGGGTTGTCAGGGTGGCTTGCTACCCATAAACAAGCTAAGGGAAGCAGTCCGGGTTCACATGACATGACAACCCACTGTGGCTGGTTGTGCAAACTTGGTCACTGATTCACTATCCTTTAAAAAAAAAAAATTAATTACCAAAGTAGACTGGATGGCAAGGAACTAAAGCAACTTTCTCCAAGCTGCTGCCCTCAAACTATGTTGAACTACAACTCACATCATCCCCAGCCAGCATGGCCAGTGACTATGGCTGAACTAGAGAAACGTTCTGCAAGAACCTGACAGTGAGCTCAGAGACTCTGAGATGAGAACAGAGAGGTCATTTCCCGCTGTCCAAAAGAGAGGATTGTGGTTTCATATTTTTTTTTAAAAGCACCCGATTGTCATAAAGTGATTACACATACAGTATGCTGTATGTGAAAAAGTTGTGCAACGGTCAAAGGGTAGTTCCTGGCCTTACCTGCAGAACCACTACCTGCAGGTAAGAAAAATCACATCAGGCAGGGTTCAGTGGGTTTGGGGCATTCACTGGTGGCAAGGCACTGCAGTCTCAGTGGCAGGGGACAGCAGCGTAGTTCACTCAGATTTTTCAATTTAGATTATATCTGTTTGCCCATGAGTGACATGGAGATCAAATTAGTATCCAACCCCAGTGTGTAAATAGGAAGCAAATTCACAAATGCTTGCTAAAGCCAACTGCCCCCACCCTAAATGTCTGCTCTTTCTAGACTCCCAGCTTAATGTTCCATAGGGAGCCGCTGCAGACCTACTTTTAGAATTGTAGAAATTGATGGTGGCCCTATCTGGTGATTTTATGTTATTTATTTTTTATTTATTATATTTATACCCCGCCTTTTTTCCTGCAAGGAACCCAAGGCGGCTTACATAATCCTCCTCCTCCTCTCCATTTTATCCTCACAACCCTGTGAGGTAGGTTAGGCTGAGAGTCAGTGCCCAAAGTCACCCAGTGGGTTTCATGCCGAGCTTGGTTACCTGTAACTGTAGTTCTTCGAGTGGTCATCTGTGCAGTCACACACATGGGCTCTGCGCCTGCGCGGAGGCCGCTTCAGGAAGGTTCTATAGCTGAGGCAAACTTTGGGCGGGAACCCCTCCCCCCTGCGTCTCTACTGCGCGGGTTCCCGCCCTCTCCCTCAGTTCCCCTGAGACCGCCATCGCGATCCCAGTGCTAAGGAAGAACATAGGAAAAACTCCCTACATTGAACATCAATACCGAGGGCGGAAATCGATGGCGTCGTACGGTACCGATGGTACACCCAAGGTCCCGGTCCAGTACACCATCGAACTCGACAGTGACACCGTAGCGGGGATGGCTGGGTGGGTTGTGTGACTGCACAGATGACCACTCGAAGAACTACAGTTACAGGTAAGCAACCTGTCCTTCTTCTTCGTGGTCTCTGTGCATCACACACATGGGCAGAGTAGCAAGCTGACTTACCGGCGGAGGGTCGGTGTCATTGCAGGATCGATGAAAGGACAGCTCTGCCGAATACATTGTCCTTTCGGGATCGGACATCGATACGGTAGTGTGTCACGAACGTGGAAGGCGTCGACCACACTGCCCCCTTGCAGACCTCTGTCAGGGAGACACCCCTCTCGAAGGCAGTTGAGGTTGAAACGGCCCTAGTGGAGTGGGCTCGGATCGAGCTCGGTAGAGGTTGTCCCTTGAGCTCGTACGCTAGTTTGATACAGGACACAAGCCACGAAGCCAGTCGCTGGCTCGATACAGGCAAGCCTTTGGAGTGACCTCCGTAACAGACGAAGAGGCGTGGAGACCTCCTGATGGACTCGGTGCGGGACTTGTAGAAAAGTAGAGCCCTTCTCACGTCCAGCATGTGGAGTTGTTGTTCCAGGGGAGTAGACGGACCTTGGAAGAACGCTGGCAATATAATATTTTGGTTGAGATGGAAAGAAGAGACCACCTTCGGGAGGAAAGCCAAGTCTGGGCGCAGTACTGCTTTATCTCTATGGAAAACAAGGTACGGAGGGTCTACTCTCAGGGCCGTCAACTCCGATGCCCTTCGGGCAGAGGTGATGGCGATAAGGAACACTGTTTTAAGAGTTAACAAACGGAGGTCTGACGTCGCCATAGGTTCGAAGGGCTTAGACATGAGTACCTGAAGTACGAGCTGAAGATCCCAAGTCGGGTTTACCGGTTTGAACGATGGGTTCATGTTGTGCAGACCTCTCATGAAGCGCTTGACTAGGGGATGGGAGAACAGTGTATACCCATCCCTGCCCTCGTGGAACGCTGACAATGCCGCTAAGTAGACTTTCAACGAGCTCGTCTTGAGACCTTTGTGTTGCAGATGGAGTAAAAACTGCAGTACACTATGAATAGGAGCCTTCGGATATGGCACCTCGATCTCCCCGAGGTATTCGCCGAAGGCTTTCCATTTCCTTGTATAGGATGTCCTGGTGGATGGTTTCCAGGCCTCCCGTAACACAGGTATGATCTCTGCTGGGAGTGAGTCTGGGATCAGATCATCCAAGCAGTAAGTTGGAGGATGGATGGGTTCGGGTGCATAATTGAGCCTCGAGCTTGAGAGAGGATTGTTGTCGAGCTCGGTAGGCGTAAGTACTCCCCTTGGGACAGTCTGAGAAGAGGAGCAAACCATGCCTGTCTCGGCCACCACGGGGTCACAAGTATACAGTTCGTTTGGTCGGACTGGATCTTCGCGACGACCTTGGTTAACAGTGGAATCGGAGGAAACACGTAAAATAGAGTCCCTGACCAGGTTAGCAGGAACGCATCCCCAATCGACCGGCTGTCGTGGCCCGCTCTGCTGCAGAAGACCTGACACGCCGTGTTGGCTGCCGTCGCGAAAAGGTCTACCGTCGGGGTCCCCCACCGTCGAAAGAGGGACTGACGGATTCGGTCGTCTAGTTGCCACTCGTGGGAATCGAAGGATATCCTGCTGAGGGCATCTGCAAGATAATTGTCCTTCCCCGCGATGTGGATAGCTCTCACCGAAATATGGCGGGGTATCATCCATTTGAATATACGAAGGGAGAGGTTCGTCAGCCGTATCGAGCGAGTACCTCCCTCCTTGTTCAGATAAGCAACGACAGTGGTGTTGTCGGTGACCACCTGTAGGTGTTTGCCCTCGAGTATGGGCTCGAGGGACTTCATGGAGTTCCATACAGCTTTGAGTTCGAGGACGTTGATGTGTTTTCCTCGGTCGTGAGGGCCCCATTGCCCCTGTGCTGTGTGGTCCCCACAATGCGCTCCCCAGCCCAGGAGGGAAGCATCCGTCGTCAATGTGATTGAGGGTACGACGGGCTGAAACGGCATGCCTTTTGTTAAGTTGTGACGAGTTGTCCACCAAAGAAGCGACTGCCTTACTGTGGACGGGATCGACAGACGAGTTCGATGGGCATTCGTCTCGGAATCGAACGACCTTATGAACCAGTTTTGGAGCTGGCGCATATGGAGTCGAGCGAGAGGGACAACTGATATGGTTGAGGCCATGAGGCCGAGAAGACGCTGGATCGAGAAGGCTGTGCACGAGGTCGCCTTGTGTATTCTCAGGGCGAGGGCAAGCGTCTTTAGAGTTCTGTCCTCTGGTAGAAAGGCGCGACCGACAGTAGCATCCAGTAATGCTCCGATGAATTGGATCCTTTGAGTGGGGAAAAGCTTGGATTTCTTTGCATTGAGACAGAGTCCGAGGGTGTTCAGAGTGTTGGTAGTTAAATGTAGGGCATCCTGGAGCTCCTGTGCAGAAGGTGCTACGATGAGCCAGTCGTCCAGATAGGGGTAGAGCGTCACCCCTTGAGTCCGAAGATAGGCACACACTACCGTCATACACTTGGTAAACACCCTCGGTGCCGTCGAGAGTCCGAATGGGAGTACCTTGAACTGGAAGGTATCGGATCCGACCATGAACCTCAGGTATTTCTGGCTGTCCGGGTGGATCGCTATATGGAAGTAAGCGTCCTGGAGGTCGATGGAAGCAAACCAGTCGTTCTTGCGAAGGAGAGGCAGGATCGACTGGAGCGTGACCATCCTGAACTTCTTGGGTAGAATGTAGAAGTTCACTGAACGGAGATCCAGGATCGGTCGGAGTCCCCCATCTTTCTTTGACACCGTAAAGTACCTGGAGTAGAGGCCGTCCTGAACGAGGTGTGGAGGGACTGTCTCGATGGCCCCCTTGAGCAATAGGGAGTGGACCTCTTCCTGCAACGCTCGAGATGGTTGTGTAGTGCGGGTGCCAAGGAAGGGTGGGAGGGAAGCGAACTCGATCTTGTAGCCGTGCTGGACAATGTTCAGAACCCAACGATCGGTGGTAATTTTCTTCCATGATGGTAGGAAGAGGGATAGTCGGGTTCCAAACTGAGGTCGAGCCGGAATCGGAGTCAAGAGGATCGAATTGGAGCTGTCGGTCGTGCCTTGGGTCCCGTCAAACCCGTCGCCTTTGGGAGTCACCTCCTTTACGGGAGCCCCGGTACCGTTGCTGCTGGAAATGACGGCTCGGTGCCCGGGGCTGCTGTGGACGAGCGCGGCTATCCTGCCACTGCTGGTGCTGTCCTTGTTGAGCTGGAGCTATAGGTGGTAAGTATGGGGTCCACCTTCGGCGTCTGAATGCTCGAGTTGGTTGCATCGGAAGGAGTCCCATCTTCCTAGCGTTCACCCGGGCTTTCTGGACCGCATCGAGGGAGTCGTCTGTTTTGTCATTAAAGAGACCGACTCCATCGAAGGGCAGGTTCTCGATCTTGGCTTTAGCCTCCGTTGTTAAGGTTGAAGACCGTAGCCAAGCGTGTCGGCGGAGAGCGACTGCGCTCACCAGGGATCTCCCGTGGCAGTCTCCCTGATGTCTGGCCGTGTGGATTTGTTGCCTGGAAGTGTTCGACGCTTCGGCCTGGAACACCCTAGCCAAGTCTCTCTTCTCGTCCGGGAGATAGTCTATCAATCCACTCATCTTCTCCCAAAGGAAGAGTTGGTACCTCGCCATTGTAGCTTGGTACCCGGCGACCCGGATCCCCAGGGCGCTCGAAGTGTAGACTCTTCGTCCGAAGTTGTCTAGCTTTTTTCCCTCAGGGTCCGATGGAGTGGAGTGCTGCTTGCCCGACTTGGACTGCGCCGACTCGACTATCATTGAATTTGGAGTGGGATGGGAGAAGAGAAACTTGGCCGTGTCCGGTCTAACCTTGTAGAGCGCGTCCAGGCGCTTAGCCGCGGGAGGGGCTGTGGACGGGGAGCTCCAAGATCCTTGCACCGTCTCTAACATGGTAGGAGTAATCGGGAGCAATGTGGGGCCCGAGGAGGATTTCGAGACGGCATCAAATAGAGGATCCACCGCTTTTTTCTCTTCTACGACCGTCTCCAGTCCGAGGGCTTGGGCCATCCGGAGGATTTGTTCCTGGAAGGTGCCCATATCCTCGGAAGGGGACACTCCCGACTGGGTGGTCACCTGTTGGTCTGGTGATGTCGAGGAGGGGGAGACAGAGACGACTGACTCCGAGTTCGAGATAGGTGAGCCCGGGGTCGACGATCTACGGGACCGTGTGGCTGCCTCCGGCGAGTAGGCGGTAAGCCTACCTTCTCTCACCTCGCTGCGTGCCTGCAGAGCTAGGAGACAAGCTGGTGGAGACCTCCTAGAGCTCCCGGGTGATCTCTCCCGCCTTGGTGGGGAGCGTCTCCTAGGTGGGGATCTATCTCGGGATAGGTACGTTCTCTGGTATCGATAATGGGAAACCGGGGAACGTCCTCTGTGGTATGTGTCTCGCGACCTCGAGGAGTATCTCGAGTCCCTGGAGTCGCGGGATCTGTCCCTGTAGCGTTGGGGATCCCTTGATCTCGAGACCGAGGATCTGGATGAAGCCCGGTCCCGGGTGATCAGAACCTCTTCGATCTCGAGTGATTTGGATCGGGTTCGTGGGGTACGAGCCCGTACCCCACGAGCTGGAGAGACAGATAAAGGAGCGGCAGCGGTCTGTGTCAAGGGTCTCGGTTCCGATGGTGAGTCCACGATCTCCCCATCTGAATACGCGACGGCCTGCGTAGCTTCCTTCGAGCCCGAAGGAGCTGTCGGAGTGGAGCAAGGAGGAGGGTCCCTCGAGCCCGAGGGAACCGGTGCGGATGGAGATTTGAGCCCAGCCGGGCGATCTGAGGCCGCGACGTCCGTCGGGTCCATGGCTAGCGTCGATCTCGATCCCGAGAGGGACGAAGCCAGTTTTTTCGCCAATTTCCTCGCTTTTTCCTTCCGCTCCTTGCTTCGCTTTTTCGCTTCTTCCTTCTCCCTGCGTGCCTTCTTGGCCTTACTTTTAGATATCATAGTGGCCATATAGGCCTCCTGAGCGTCCGCTGAGGAGACCGTGTGGGAAGGCGGCGTACTAGGCCTCGGTAAAGAGGAAGGCTTTTCCGCGGGCGGCTGGAGGGCTTTTTTGTAAAGAATCGCCGTCAACTTATCCGCCCTATGCTTCCTCGCTTGCTTAGTGAAACCTTGACATTGATGGCAAGTTTCCACGTTATGGCCTTCTCCAAGGCATGCAAGGCAAAGCGAGTGTCCGTCTGCGGGGGGAAGCTTGGTTCCGCACCTCACGCACTTGCGGAAGGGGGCTTTCGGAGCCATAATTTCCTCAATGATCCCACGAAGAACGGGGGGAGAAATTAGAAGTATTCTTATCTTTTTTTGTTGGATTCTACGGAGAATCAATGAACCTCTCGAAGTAACAGCCACACGCGATGGCGGTCGAAGAGGAACTGAGGGAGAGGGCGGGAACCCGCGCAGTAGAGACGCAGGGGGGAGGGGTTCCCGCCCAAAGTTTGCCTCAGCTATAGAACCTTCCCGAAGCGGCCTCCGCGCAGGCGCAGAGCCCATGTGTGTGATGCACAGAGACCACGAAGAAGAACCCGGATCTCCCGAGTCCCAGTCCAACACTCTCACCACTACGCTAGATGGCCTCTTAATGGTGTCACATTTGCCTGTGGTTCAATATACAGCCGCCTGAGAAAGGGCATGCTTCATGCACGCACCCCAGTTGTGGAACCCCCTCTCGCTTCTCATATACAGTTAGCACTGAGTCATACAAGCTTTCAGGGGCAACTAAAGATCTATTTCTTCATTAAAGCTTTTGATTAAATCTGTGTCTCTGCGACTTGTAAACTTATTTTATCTGTGTTTCTGTTCTCCCCTGTTTTACTGGTCAATGTTTTGCAAGATTTTACTGTGCTTTACTGGTTTTGAACCCTACTTGGGGATTATTTTATAATGGAAAGTGGGTAATTTTTTAATTTTAGTTTATAAAAATAATTTTATAAAATAAAATTTTGTAAAAATATATATTTTTTAAAACTCCCCCCCCCCAAATAGAACTTGTTCACACTTGTGGTTTATCCCTATGCCAGGCGTGGGCAACTTTGGGAGGTCAATGGGCCATTTTCACCCACCTCTGGATGTCCCGTGGGCTGCAACACCCCTCCCTCAGCAGGTACTATAAAAGGGGGGAATAAAAAAATAAAATAAAACAAAATGGCATCCTGGGTGGCTATGGAGCACCAAAAGGATCAAAATTAGGCATTTTGTTTACAAAAACAAAAGTTTTTGTTTTTTTAGTGGCAGCAGATGCACTGGTGGATTGTGGGGGCCACATGTATACCATCCCTGCCCGAAGCAATGTGTCTGCAACACATAGTTAGCTAAGGCCACAGAGGAGTTGGCATGGCATCCTTACCTATATAAGTGCAGCCAAGACTGCTATGGCTCAAACAAAGCCGAACATAGAAGAAAGGGAATGCGGTCTCAGAAGGGCATGCTCACTCCCATATATGAATGCACCTGATTATTTTCAAGATTTCTCCCTCATGAGTTGCACCTTATAAAATTAAAAAAGCAGATGGGGGTGTAGGTTAGAAGGATGTTCAAAGGGAAACTGATACCAATGTGTGCATACTGTTATTCCCAGAGCTTCTCTCCCCCCAGCCCCCTGCCCCAAAAGTAATAGCATGAAATTCCCAAATTGTTTTTTGGTCTTTTTTTAAACCCTGGGGTAATTTAAAGAGCAGCTCTGAGGGCAGCCGATAAGAGCTGAACTCTAAATATATCCATATGCAGGTGTGCAAGCAGATGGTGCATAGACGGCCTTTATGGCAGGGGTTCGCAACCAGGGGGGAATTCCCCCCAGGGGGGGAATTTTAGGGTTTCAGGGGGGGAATTGGGACCACAGACTCAAACTGTTGGAATACTGATCTTTCAACAAATTACAATTCTACAGATTGTACATAATCTACAGGACATCACACCTTATTGTATGGCACAGATTAAGTCAGACAATCTTGGAAAGCAGGGAATGACATTCTGACATATGGTGAAGAGGGTGCATGGGGCAAAAAAGGTTGAGAACCACAGCTTTATGGCAAAGGGGATAGATATCCAAGGCATTTCAATGCTGTAATAACACACATTTTATACTGGAAACAGTATGCAATTATAAAGGCATAACACGTAGCAGCTTTTTAAGAAGCCTCACTAATAACTATCAGAGTGCACCAGTTGGAACTGAAGGACCAATCAACGCCTTTCTTTCAATGGCAACACATATCAGTTGTACCTGATTTTATAACATAAACGTGGAGATAATCTTTGGTTTGGCACTAACTATGGTTAGTGAAAACGCTGGTACATAGATAGCTCTGAAACCAGAAGGGGAGAGGGACTCTGCATGCAAAAGGGGAGGAATGTATAAGCCTGAGTACAAATTATGCCAAATGCCTAAGCACGGTTAGGTAATCCGGCAGCATTTTGACCCACAGGGGATTCTTCCAGCAGTTTTCTTTGCAGCACTTTTCCATATCCCAACTCCACACTGATTTTTAAACTTAGTTCAACAAGATTAGCAGGGTGAGGAGGAAAATTGCTACTGTAATGCAATTAAGAGAACCTTGATGTGCAAATGCATGCAGTGTGCACGCCTGTAGATCATGGTCTTGGAGGGGAAAATAAATACATCCCAGCCTTTGAAAAGGATTTCAGGTTTTGATTCTCAACAGCCTTCAAAGATTAACACTGCTTAAAAGAACCTCTATAAGAATCCAGTGTAATTAAAATAATTTCTAATAACCCTAATCCCTGATGGAACATTCCTCTTTCTAAATATATCTATTGGACTCATTTCTACAACTGGTTCAAACCAAATCTAACGGCACATTTGAAATACATAAGTAAATTAAGAG
The DNA here is from genome assembly GCA_021292165.1 of Shinisaurus crocodilurus. Taxonomy (NCBI): domain Eukaryota; kingdom Metazoa; phylum Chordata; class Lepidosauria; order Squamata; family Shinisauridae; genus Shinisaurus; species Shinisaurus crocodilurus. The sequence goes on from CM037877.1 coordinate 107,765,453, forward strand.
ACTGATCCTATAGCCTCTAGACATTGTCTGGGGGTCCGTAAGATAATTCGGGTTCCCAGATCCCAGGTTGGAAACCTGGGAGAGCTCTGACCTTGGAGCTGGGAATCTACACTCCGATCCCCCCTCCCACCCCTCACAGCCAAGATGGAAAGAATCACACTGCTGTTTCTCCAAGGTTGGGAAATCGACCTCGGAGAGGGGGTAAAGAGGGCATTCCAGGGGACAGGGAGGGAAGGAGAATGGGGCCACCAGGATACGATGTATTCTGACAGTGCTCCAGCCTCCTTCCCTCCCCCTCTGAAGCACCTCAGCTAGACAGGCAAAATCAGCCATCTAGCTAAAATGCAGAGTGGGAGGTGCAGGGAGGTGGACATTGCCTCCTCCCACTCTGCATTGGATGCTCGTAAGCCTCCATTTTGGGGGGCTTATGAGCATAGAGGGTGCAATCGATAGGACTGCACCGTAAGTCCTAATTGCACTGCTGGCAATTTGACTGCTATGGGATTTCCTCTCAAAAACTCAAGTTCACACTCTTTTCAAAATGGCTGAAACAAACACAGATTCTCAACATGAATACAAATTCAAGAATTAATTTTCTTCTTCAACTCTATAGTGTGTATACTGCAAGAGACAGTATGAATTTCTATTGATGTAATAAAATGATTCATGCAATTTGGGACTTTGCAAATTATAATTCCAATACATAAGAATTAAGAACTGCAAAGTTACACTCATAACATACACTGTAAGATTGTAAAGCAAATCATTTATACTGAAGCTAACTACTAAATAAGAAATTATACATTAGAACATAGCTATCACATCGGTCCTACATTATAAAATGCAAAACTAAGTTATGGTGATAGAACCTCAGCATACTAGGTCTCCTAGGAATTATGTAGTCATAAATCAAAAAAAGGAAACATTAATAACCTCTTTGACAACTTTTCCTGAAAAGCTCCCAAATGCATTCAAGTATGAATTTGAAGTGCAGAACTTTGTGCAACAGAAACTTTTGCTTTATATATTTGTTTCAGTACTAGGGATCAATTCTCCCTTCTTTCAAGGATCTTTCTTCACATTTTTAAAGCATAATTCCTACTGACCTATGAACAACCAAGACTCCTGCGGCATCTTAAAGACTAATAAATGTATTGTTCCATAGACTAGAACACAATTTATCACATCCATGCATTTATCACATCCACGGATAATCCTCCGTGTTATCTTTCATGCCTCTGACAAAGTAGGCTCTAGTCCTCAACAGACCAACAGGGCTACTCCCAAGCCACAACCCTTGTCACCGAAGTAGAAAACATTATGGCTGGGATCCAATGAGCTACCTTAAGTGTGCCCAAACCTTGGGCATGCCCAGTGGCATTTTTTGCTCCCCACCCCGCTGCTTTAACAGCAAACTTTCCCTGCAGTATTACAAACTGTTTTTGAAACTCCCCTCCATTGCAAAAGCAGCTTGCCACGCTACAGAAAAGGGAGGCTGCTAGTCCACTGCTAAACACAGCTGCTCTACTCACCTCTGGCGTAACAATAACCTGAGTACACCAATCCATTTAAGATGAGATGCACAAAGAAGCCGTACAAGCCCTAACACTAACAGTGATCCTCAGCATGTACTTCATAGCCCTTCAAGCCACAGTGTATATGGTGCTATCCATTACATAACAGGATTTTGCGGACTATACATTATTGGCTTGCCTTTCCCTAGCTGAGTGTATACAACTTTGCAACCAACCGCCATTTCGGATTCAAAGCAGCGACCTGATATTGACACGCTGTAGATGTTGCATGCGCATGCAGACCTAATTGTACAGTTCTTTGGATCTCAGCTCTGCCTAGTATTCTATTTGTTATGGCTTGGTGTTTATGGAAAATTTGCATATATAAGGAAGTCTGACTAGTAGATATATTTTCACCCCATCGCCTCTTGGAACACTGCTGAACATAAAGAAAACAGGCTGGTGCTAAGTGTAGAAATAAGTTGGGGTGGTTTGTTTGTTTTTTGCATTGTTTGAATGATTACAACAGGCATGATCCCACCAAAGTTAGGTGCCTTCAGGTTCCATAGATTTCAGTGGGAGAAATTTAAAATTTGTGCTTAACTCTTCCTCTGCAGTCACCGGGACCTAAAAGTACTTATTTATGTTATTTTTACTATGTTATTTATAAGTACCCTTGTGCACTATATGGCAGAAAGGAGGCCTAGAAATTCTAATAGATAGACACTACTCATCCTTATTAATATGTGCTTTGATTGAGCTGACCTACAGTGCACATAACACAACCTTGTTGATTAAAACTGCTCATTAACATTAATGGTTCTACATTCTAGCCCCTTCAGTCCCCATTCATGAAAAAGACAAAAAAAAATTAATTAATGTCACCCCCACCCATGGTCATCACGTGCTCTAATTGTGATCCAATTTTGTATCATCAGCAAATTAACTAGATCACAGCCATCCTGAAATATAGGTTGCTTATACACACTAAAACAGCAGACATTCTCCCAACTGTATATGTATTGTATGAACTCCACACTTTATACTCCCCTCAGCTGGACATAAAAATCCATCTCACATATATCCCCCTGCATTCTGTAGACTTTTAAGCAATCTTTTATCTATTCCTTATACATCACGAGGAGTATGCCATTTAAAACAATCCAGAGTCATGTAGCTGTGCAATTCCCTTCTAGAAATTCAAAAACATATCAAGTCACTATCACAAACCAAATTAATACGTCTAGGACCAGCACCATAAAGTCTAGAAAATTACTGGAGGGATGTCTTTCTTTAGCAAGTGATGCTGAGAATGTCAATTTGATTATTTGAACACCTGTAATCTGACAGTCTCCTTAGTAGGTTGCTTCCATAATTGTCAAAAATAATTTGATTAATAAACCTATTAGTAAAGGGTGAGTGAGTATTTGCAACACATTCCCTCTATTTCTGAAGCTGATCTGGCTAACAGAGACATCCTTCCTGACAATACGTGGGCTGGTTGCTTATTATGAGGAAGCTCTAACCAAAAAAAACATTATTTAAAAAGAAAGGAATCCAGCCCCCCCCCCCCCATATCACCAATATTAAACATTTTGAGAAGATATACATGGCTTCTCTAATATTATCTTAAGGCTGCTTCACACTTTATGGCTTTTGGTGTACACTTTTAAGATAGTTTTAAGTGTACACTTAAAAATTTATAATGACAATTTCACAAACATGTACTATACAGGTGCATCAGTGAGCGGTGAGTGGCTACGGATTCTTGCTGAGTGTACACTTGGTGGCAAACATGAATTTTTCTCCTGCATAATGTGTGAAACCTTATTTATGACAACCAAGAGTTCAAATTATCCAGTTGCCAAAGCCCACAAGAATTGTTCTCATCTGTTTGCTATGAAAAAAACCAGGTACGCTAACCCACAATAAGGGACAGGATACACCCCCAACATTGCCCTGTGCTAAAATCGGCAAGGCCTGTTTTGCTTACTTTATTTATTGGTCTGTTTTTTGTTCAGGATTTGTTCAGAAAGTATTCCTTCTAACAGTTCACCATAGTACAAGTTCATTGCCAGACACTATTTCCTTGTGGCAGATGGATCTATTGAAATTGAACTGGACACTGAAACATTTACTGAGAGCAGGATCCATGGTCTAGTGCCCTTCTGCATCATTTGGATTTTTCAGAAGGCTCAGCTTGGGGGGGAAAAGTTGTCAGTGGCTCCCTGCCCCTGAGCTAAAGCTAAAAAAAAGGGTAGCGTCTGAGCTACTGTTTCAGGAAGTCTGCTTTAGTTGTCTCCCACCTTGCAAGAAGACTACAATTCAAAGATTATTGAGATCAAGCAGGATCATCAGGACACACAAAATTACAGCTAGAGTCCATTCCACCTTAAATATACTCCCTGATGATGTTGTAAGAATAAGCAATGAAACTCCAGATCTCCTAGTGGTCCAGGAACAGATAGTACCCCATTGCAGGCAAAAAGTCTCAAATAGCCCACAATTATTCCAATGAAACAGAGTTCGAATAACTCCCACAATGCTCTCCCCTCACAGGTGCAATATTTCCTGCAGGAAATCACAGGGGAAAGTGTGGATGTAACGTGGGCTGTCCCTTAAACAATTGTTAAAGAGATGGGGGGCCAGGCCATGGGATGCAATGCTCCCTCCTGTTCCCTCCCTCCAAACCTTGCCACGGTTAAGGGTTATGTTGGCAAACTCAGTAGTTATAGTCAATGCTTATCAGGTTCCTTCTTAACTAGACCTTGCTAACCAGCTTCAAAGCCTGGTTTCACAGCCCAATTAAGGTTTTGGAAGGGTATGCAGGAATTTGTGGAGAGGTGCTGGGTAGAGGGATTCTACCGCCCATCCCTAAGGAAGGGCCCCATCACGTTGGCACTGGCACTAAATGGGCTGACGTAACAGTGAATTAGTATGTTTGTTTCCCCAAATATCACTCACTTTTACCACATGAATAGTGACAGCCAAAAATGGATAATATTTCAAGTTTGTTTCAACAACAACAACAACAACAAGAGTCCACTTTGTACTCCTTAGCAGGAGAATGCCTGTAACATACTTTTGCTTCTTTTATTCTAAAGTAGTGAAGTATTAATAACACAGGACCCCAAGACACTCAATGAGAAATGCAGGCAAATCAAAATATTAACATGCTAATTATGGGGTCTGAGCATGAATTAGCACAGCTCTTCTGCCATTTCTTAACATCCATTTGGATTGTGATTTGCTCATTTGGAAAGGGTATTTTCTTTACAAAATGCAAAACTACTTGATCAAACTGCTTTTTTTCCTCCCAATAAAGAGAAGAATCTGAGATCTCCCTCTAAGTTTTGTTGGTTTTGTGTGTGTGTGTTTTTGGAAGCACCTCTTACCATTAGAGTCTTCCACTTCTTCAGCGGTAGTGTGGTTCTTGGAGGCATGTTGAGCATGCGAGGTTACAAGGCTGACAATGCGTGGTCTTGGTAGTGTCAGTGCCTTCCCATGCACTTTCAGGGAGTGCTCTTTCAGCTGGCTGATTGTCATGGTGGAAAATGAGCAGGAGGAGCATTTGTAGGCATGTTCACCTGGGTGAGCGAAATAACAGGCAAGTCATCAGCTCACAAGACGACAGGAAAAATAGCAAGGGAGGAAGGGGATGGGTGGGGGAAAAATCTTTCTCCTCCTATTGAACTCAGCAGTGAGAATCCCATGGGTTCCTCCTCTGGGTAGTCCTAAAAAGAGAGTAAAATCATTTTAACTGTCCTATTTCTATTTGTCTCAGGGCCAATGCATACAACTCCTGCCATTCATTGTGGCTGCCATCTTCAGCCCATGCTTGTAGCTTCCTGCATGGAAGCTACCCGCCAAGTAGAACCTGCCAATCTGGATGCCACCCAAAAGCCACACTGAGGTTGTTTGAGGGTGTGTGTGTGTGTGTGTGTGTGTGTGTGCGCGCACACAGGGTGGGCAGATTTTGCTTGGGGCTAACAAGTCAACCTCCAAGATTCAAGGAGGGAGACACCAAGGGCTGAAGAGGACACCACAAGCAAGGTGTTCATGTTAAATGGTTCTTGGTGGGTAACGATACCCATTAACATGGCTCATGATGTGGCCCTTGCACAACTGGGATTCATCTCATGAGGTTCAGGGCGAGGAAGTGTAGACACTCTTATAGAATGCTAGTATCAGAAGAAAAGGTGGGGGGGAATGGAATAAATTAAGCTATTCATTAAGCTTCCGCTCTTTGGAAGTGAACTTGACAGGGGAGAGAAGGCCACTTGTGTTTTCTTGACAGCCAGAACACCAGAGTATATTTAAATAAAACAGCAGAAACAGGCTACAGCATTGGCGAATGAGCCTGATGACGGCTCAGAAATTCTCGCAATACTATTCTCCATAAAATATCGTTCTACTTGGTAGCACCTTCTGCCATTAGTCTTCCCTACCATTCCCTAACAGCCGTTTTCCCCAACTGAAACCATCTGCCAGACTGATACTCCTTGGCTATACAGATCTAACACAATGAAGTAGGGGTCTACGAATTCGATTCAGCACAACCAGTACTTGGGTCAGAGCAGGTTCACAATGAGGAGAACACTTGAGAATGCCACGTACAGTGAAGATTACAAAGCCAGATGGAAACTGTGCTATAGGAGCCAAAGGATAGAAGAAAGCCATGCAATTAGGAATTGTGATCCAAGCCGTACAGAAGTTGCAAAAGCTGCCTTTGAAGTCTATGTGGAAGCAGTCATAACATGAAAGCTAATGTGTCCAAGATGGGGCTGCGATGGGAGATAGCATCCACCTACTGAAAATAATCTCACTTTGAGACCAACAGTGCAGTCCTACCACACATTAATGCTTATTGTGTGGACAATTGTTTATACAGAGTAAAGTTGCCACTAAGAAAACCCTGATTTATATACCGAAGAAAAGAGTTTTGCACCAACGTATAAGGGGACTGCACAGCATTGATAACATTTTGTGGAGGATTGGTGGATACACACAGGCTCTAGTCATATGATCTCCCTTCCCCAGCCAGGATTATATGTAGGGAGAGTTGAATTCAAGTTTGCATGCTCCCTCACACACACCTTTTCTGCCCCAGCCATGTTCCTCTCCACAGTAGAGAGACGTAAACGATCAAAGTAGGAGATTTCTTGGACCCTATGGAATAAAACTTGATAGAAAGGGGGTTTGTCCCACAAAGTCAGGGAGATCCCACCCACATTAAAACAAATGAATAACAGTTGTTCACTTCTCCACAAGGGGGACAGGAGATAGGCATGCAAGGGAGAGCACAAACTAAGCCCTGCTCCTGGTCTTTCCTTGGGTACAAGACCAGTGAACCTGAACACACAAATTGGCTGCACAGACCACAATATTGAATGTGTGTTGGAAAAGTATTATGACAAGAGGAAAATAAATCAAAATAATTCCTTTTAAAAATGTGTCCTGAAATTACTGTATTTGCAAGCAAGCAAGTTTATCAACCATCCTGTTCTAAAATGTGACAGCTCAGACTGCTTTATATAGAAAGCATAGATACCAAACTCCCCAACAGTGAGAGTGGTTCAAAGTTTCCCCTAGGTTTGTATATGAAAGAGAAGTTTCAAATAGAGATATAATTTGCTCATGAAGTAGGAGGTGAATGAGGCCCTTAAAGTGAATGTTGAACCAATTAGGTAAAATAGCAAAAGAGAAGAGCCTCACTCTCCACAAAGGTAGGCATAATGTCATAGGACTGAAGGCAACAAGAGAATATTGCAAAAGGCAGCCCTCTTTTCTAATACAGGCACGTATTACATGATTCCTCCATTAAGACAGCACTACATAATTCAAAATACATCTAATCAAGGCACTGTAGAGATCAGGCCTTCCTGCCCTGCCCCTGGTTTACATTACTCATAAGGCGTGTAAGTGGCAACTCTGCTTGCAAAGCAGGTCCACAAACCTTACTTCCCCACATTACTGCTTCCATTAGGTAAGGATCACACACTGTTCAGCCTCTACATGTTGGACTCGGTGCTACATACATGTTACATCCAGTGTATGTAGGTGACCTGGAAGCTGGGATGAATGTAGGTGAACAGGGAAAAGGAATCCCACTGCCCTGCTGGATGTTGCATAAATGCATTTTCATGTTGATATGAATAGGGTTGATGTTACTTCATTAACAGGTTGCTGCTACAGCCTGCTACACTGAACCACTATACCCAAGATGTTAAGGTTTTGTCTACAATGTAGAAAACAAATTAACACACACACACACACACACACCCCTTCCTAGTCTCAAATGAACAAATTGGAAAAGAACCCACACACAATGTAATAGTTTCTACAATTAATTAGCCTAAATTGCTAGATAAAACCAAAAAAGATTAGCTACATAACATACTTTAGGTAAGGAATCTCACACTAACCCCCCCCCCCAAGAGTAGTGGCAGCAGATCAAATGAAGAGCCCTTAAGTAGGATTCATAGCTATACAGTTTTATCCAATCTATCAGAGATCTGGGTCAGTATAGAAATGTGGTAGTTTATTTTTTTTTTTTAAACTTGTTTCAGTTTTTTAAAAAAAAGGTCCCAGAAGGGAATACCAAATCGGACGTTTCCCAGCTAAGTCAAATGAAACAACCAGTGAGTAGAACAAACATGTAATGCAACACATCTGAGCTCAGAAGAACAGCCCTGTTAGATGAGAAGAAAGGTCCACCTGGCCTAGCAATCGTTTGCAACAGTGGCCAACTAATCTCTGGAAAGCTTACAAGCATTATCTCCCCTGCTGTTTGTCCCAGTAATCTGGTATTCGGATGCACAGAAGCTCTGTTTAGGTCTCATAGCTAATAGATATTGATAGACATGTTCTCCATGTATTTGTTTTAACCCATTAAAATAAATCTAGGCTACTGGCCAAACACCATATCTGGTGGCAGAGGATTCCACAAGCTATTTCTACACTGAGTAAAAAGAGTACTACTTCTTTTTCTCTATTCTGAACCTACTGCAGATGCATTTCATTGGGTAATCCCAAATTCTGTTATTATGAGAAGGAGAAAAATCTCCTTTAATCTGACCTATCCATGCCATTCATTATTTTATAAACCTCTGTCATGTCTGGCTGGGGGGGGGGGGGAGCCAGTTGTGAACATTTTCATGAATATAATTTCTGGGAAGAAACAGTCAAGCCATATAGTCCTTCTATGTAAACTTTGGTACAAATTACCAAACTACATCTTTAGAAAGACATAAAAACATTGGAAAATCACACTACCATGTTCTGAAACTTATCACTCCAATAGTGAGAAGTCAAATGTTTGTGGGCCACATATGATTATATATAGACTACAGGTGCCCCATCCATTTTCTTAATATTATTGTTGGAACAATACAATTGAAATAATTGAGGGGCTTGGGAGGGTGTTGGGGAACAAATGACCAGTGCACCAAATGACCTGGGGATAGTTAACACTAAACTCATGATCATCTGGGAAGAGTCCACTCCTGGTGCCAACCCCCACTTCCCCTCCTCCTCAAAAAAATCCTGGGACTATTTGACAGATGAAATTGCTGCATACAGAGGAAGAACTCCTAATAGACAGCACAATGCCAGTCAAAAGCCATTATGTGCTCATCAAGGTAGTGATGGACACAAGAACAAGACTTGGCATGGATACAGTTATGAATGATAACATGCTCCAGTAACATTGGTATCAATATAAAATGAACAACATTTAGGATGAGAAATGGAACTGAGGGCAGCTTCTCACCACCTTTATCTTAGAAACTGGCGCCCTTATAGAACTCAACGTAATTACTGCTGTTGTTCAGCTAAGAAGAGATACCTCTGCAACAGGCAGCTCTTATCAGAGCTCTTGGTTTTGAAATGAACGCCCAAGTTCCCATGAGCTAATGAGTCAGCAACACAGATCCAATTACCTTCAGGTTACTGTTACAATGTTGCTAATGAAGACCATGGCCAAAAATATTAATATTATCCGATTAAATTCCCATCCAACACACCCGCCCAGCCTGGGGGCGGGTTGCAAAAGTTTGCATTTCAAAGAACAAACAGTCTCCACATTATTCTAATTCTTACTAGAGCTGAGCCAAACCAGAGCAGTTGAGTTACATGAATATTTTCATACCTATCAAAAATTAACCTCCACTTTCAGCATTTTTTAAAGAGGGGAATGCTGAAATGAGTGCATAGGCGTTTGCAGGGGGAGAAGGAACATCCCTGGAGAGCACTCCTTCTTTTGATGGGACTGAAGCAATGAAGCCACTGCAAAGCAACAAAATAGGGAGCATCAGCTGAAATGCACATTGGGAATGCATATCAGAATGTGTATGTAATCTCTTAGAATGCACATTTTGACATGCGTCAAACTGCATTCAAATACACATCCCATTGCTCTCCATGAGATATGTGCATTCTATTGTGCAGCTTCAGCCACATACCCAAATCTGACTGGCTCTAAGATATCATCATGCTCACTATGTGATCCCTGACCGGCTGGGATCACATAGTGAAAGAAAAAGAAGCAGCCCTGTTCATGTTTTTAATATGGTGCAAAGCAACAAGAAATGGAAGTACAATGGGTATGAACAGGTTCAAAACACAGCATGAAAAAGTGGATTAAAGTCCCTTTCAGGGTGATCTTCTTACCCTTTGAAAGCACACTTTCCACCTAAAAATATTTGAGGGTTAAAATTTGACATAGGTCTCTTACCACAGCACTTAATGTGTTTTCCTCACAAACAACTTCCAAACCAAGTGGAGAGCCCTACCTTAGTCTCAAGCCTTTTACTTCCACCTTTCCCTGGTTCTTCTCACCCCAACAGCAGCTTAATATCTATGTCTCATTTCCAGTTTTGACCTGCTGCCAATTTAGAATCACCTCTTGACCTAATATGATTGGTCCAATTCCAAGTTCAGTTCTGCTTAATGTAGTATTGGCTTAACTCCAGCACCACACCAACACCTTTCTTCTGGTTGGGCTGAATGCACACTCCAGGTTAATAAATTGATAAAGTTACAAGCTGGCTGATTAACAGCAGCAGTAAACAAGAAAAAAATGAGTAAGATGTTCTTGAGATCTTCATTATGAAATGGAGAAATAGGACTTACCAGCATGAGCTTTGAGTAGGTGAGTTTTCAGCCGGCTGTTATAGGAGGACTTGAAAGGGCAGAGTTTGCAGCGGAATGGTTTATGATGTCCATGGTGGGCTTGCATATGGCGATCCAAACTTGTCAAGGGAAAAGCAGCAATGAGAAGCAAAAAGAACGAAGAGAAAATGTGAATCATTTCAGCTAAAACTGTATGGCAGAAAAACATATACAGTCATGCCTTGGATTGAGAGCATAATTTGTTCCGGAAACGTGCTTGTAATCCCAAATACTCGTATATCAAAACAAAATCCCCCCCAAAAAAATTTGTACAGAGATTTTTAATTTAAGCCGTACTACAGTACTTGTATTGCAAGACGTCGCTTGTATATCAAGTAATAAATAAATAAATAAATATTTAAAAATTTGCTTGTCTTGCAAAACGCTCTCAAATCAAGTTACTTGCAATCCAAGGTATTACTGTATGATACCATCTGTAAGGTGGATCCTTTGGATTACACTGGCAGAAATAAATTCTCACAAATGAGAAGATAGGTATGGCACAGAGCACAACATAGGATATAAGCCATTAAACAGGCAAATGGGGTCATATTTGGGTCATCTATCATAGCAGTGATCATGACAAGTAGGCACAGCAACTGAAATCTACCCTGCTGTAACTTAAGAACATCAGATCTAGAAATATTTTTCCAGCTCTGCATCTTTCAAAGAAAACTAAAACAATGAGTTTCAAAGAAAACTAAAACAATGAGTTTAAGGAACCAGATACTTAAAGAGTTTTAAAACTTCAAAAAGAATGGATTTTTCAGTTCTAATTTCCATCCTTTTACATGCAGTCCAAATATGACTGCAGTACATTAATATGAGGAAAAGAGGTGGTTGAGTTTTCGTAACTAATCTCTATGTAAACATGCAGTAAGTTCAAGTGCTTTCATTTCTATCTGAATTGCCATTCTTCATTCATTTTAATGTTTATCTATTGAAATAAGGATATTGAGCAGGTGGCTGCGAAGCTCCTACTCTCTCAGATGGGAAAAATGGTTTGTGCTTTATTTTTTCAAGAGAGCACGTTCTCCTAATAGTGCCAGAGTTATGATATTTACCATTAAGTAACAATTTTTAATTGAAAACAAGTAAGTTGCCTATGGTGAAACTATAGTTCGGGAAACAAGCTAACTTCATACCATATGTATGAAGCTGGCTTGTTTTCAATAATAAGAGTTAAGATTATCCACAGTTTAGAGTTTGTATAACATCCTAAGCTACACAGCATACTAAATGCAATCCTATACATGTGTCCTTTAAAGTAAATCCCACTGAGTTCAATGGGATTTACTCCCAGGTAAATGTGCATAGAATCACAGTCTAATTTGACTTCATGCAGATGATACTACAATATTTTAGTGTTGTGGACTCGTAAAATCCTTTTGCAAAAGAAATGTGCACAGGACATTTTGGTGTTTTCATTTCCCCCCCTCAGGAATTGCTGGATATTTGGGTTATCCAGAAGGATAAATGGGAAGCAATGGTTTTCTCACCTAAGAATTGATAGAGATGACAAGGATAACATTAAAGCTTTGCTTTTAACATCTTTGTTCAGCAGCCCCAAAAACAAAAAAACCCCACTATGATTGATCAGAATGCAAAGTGAGTCATTGCCCTGTTTGTAATACCTCAACTGCCTGAATAGAACTAAAATATATAGTCTACAAAATGTAAACGTGTTAATACATAGGTTGGAGAAGTACATTGATATAACTATAGGATAATGGCCTCAATTTGTTGCATCAAAGTATTTAACAAGACCACTGAACCAAGAATATGTATTAAAATATTGGGAATATTTCCAATAGCTTTCACCTCTGACTGGGAAGATAGCTCAGATGCCAGTGGAGGGGTCACCCTAAAGGCAATTCAATAGCTCCCACCACCACCAACCCCCCTCCCCACAACTCACACTGAGCTCTTGAGACTGGAGTAGGGGGTCAGTTTAAGAAGTCTCAGTGTCTTTAAAAATAACCACAAATGTAATGCTATTCCTGTCATCCTGTCAAAGTAGCCCCCTAGTGGTTCCATGTTTCTATTCAGGAGAAGATGAGGGAGAGAAAAAATCCAACAAAAGCCCCTCCACCGAAGCCCAAGCAGCATTTGGAGTGACCATTGCTGGTTCGTCACCTTAAAAAAAAAAAAATTGGGAGGGGGGGCACAAATGGACGCAGAAATCTTTTTAATTTATTTATTTTTTAAACTGTCGGTCTTTCAGCATTGCACAAGTGCGCGCTTACAAAAATATATGTAGTCTTGCCTGGTCTATTACTTTGTCAGTTACAGCTGTCAAACCATAAGGAGGCTCAGGGGACACACACGAAAGAAAAGGGGTCATGATCTGGGCAGGGAGGGGGAGACAAGATGGGCTCTGTTATGCAGGAGCCCGGGATACCAGCTGGAACACCGGAGGGAGCGAGGAGGAGGGGGAGAACAATCCAGGGAGAGTCCAATTGTCTGTCGGGCGTTCCGTGGGTTGTTCCACAAACAACCCACACCACATAGCTTATTTCCAGGGTGGGATGCCATGTCGTGCAAACTTGTCTCTTATGTTGCAGGAGCAGTATTACTGCCTCTGGGAGTGCAAACTTTGCTTTAGAAGCGGCTTGTATGAATGGGCTCTCTTATCCATATCAGTAAAAACACCCAGGAAATGCTTTTGCTGATGTGGTTAAGACTGTATCTTACTTTGAGTGTTGAATTTAAGATTCCCAAGATGGCAGTGGCAAAGCTGACAGGAATCCTACCTCAAAGCTGTAGTATTTTTCTAAGTATACCCTTTAACAGTGCGCCCCTACAAAGTCAGAAGGTAAAACTGCACTTATGGGTTGCTATTTCAATGTTGTTAATACCACTGTATTCATATTGGGCTAGACCTGTATATTGTTTACATAGACGCAGGACCGGTGCAAGGCAGTTTGGTGCCCTAGGCAAGATCAGATATTTAGCGCCCCCCTTCCCACTTGAGAGCGCTGTATTTTTTTTTCCAAGCCATTTCTGGCACCCCCTTTAACCCTGCGCCCTAGGCAGCTGCCTAGTTGGCCTAATGGTAGCACCGGCCCTGCATAGACGTTTCACCATCCCTACCCCTGTAAGTTAAATAAATAAATCATTCCCTTATACCTGCTTAAATAAGAAGCCTATACTGAAGAGGAAGATCTCTGGACCGAGGTTAGGGCAATTTGAGCTGATCTGAGACGACAGACATTTACACATGACTTCTTCGCACATGCAGTTAAGAGATAGGGAAAATAGTCTACTAGAGGCTACCACACCAAGTCTGAATCCCCTGACATCCTTGCCTGTCCCACCTCATCTGTCATCCCACTTCCCACAGCAGGGTTGGGAAGCTGTGGGTTTGCTTCATTTTGATCCAACGTCTGTTAGCTACTACTGTTTTAAGTAATTTAAGATCATGCAGATAAAGTTATGCAGAGCCCTTGTTAAATCCCCAAGGTATGCACTTCATTTTGTGTATCTCTTCGACCCAGGCCAGTGTAAATAGCACTCTTGCTTGACTGAAACTATGGATGGGCCCATGCTGTAAAATAAATGAAGCTACATAGTGGTTTGCTTTGGATATTAAAAAGAAATGCCAAGAGTGGAAGCACAAAGAACAAGTGCTTCTTCTCCCCATACTTCCAGCCCTTACCTGCATTTCTCTTTCAGGAAAATTCCTATTCTGTCTCTGAATCAGGAGAACGCACACCCATCACACTTGAGACAAGACCCCAGAAGCATCAGGAGAAGCATGACACACTTTTGCACTCACTCTCTCTCTCGTTACTTGTTTTGAAGGTGTTTTGTATCTCACAATATATTCAGTCCTACTTTGTGTGTGTGTTGCAGGGGGAGGGGGGGTGTCATGTAAATCTTCTTACATAAAACTTCCTAATTTCAAAGAATGCATCTTCAATGAAACATCTTAATTTCTTTGTAAACAATATATATATTTCCCTACATGTTTAAGCTGAGATATAAAAAGATGATTTTTTTTTTAAAGGCAAGTGTTCTGGGCAGTATCCAATGCAACACTACCAGTAACATAAGTTATGTTGTGCTAGTGTAAATGAGCTCTAGTGCGAGGCCAATAGCGCTTGCTGCCACAATGGGTTTTCCATGGAAACCTGTCGTGCAGCAAGCACTATTATCGTTTATATAATACTTTTTATGTAATACTTTTGCCCTTTGGGCAAATGAGACTGTAGAGTTAATTTTGAATTCTGTACACCAAGGATGAGGAACCTCTTTCAGCCCAAGGACCGAACTCAATTTCAGAGAAGCTCTCAGGGGCCACATTTCATTGCTAGTCAGGGTCAAAGGCAAAAGGGGTGGGCCCAAAAATACAAAAAATGCTACTATATTGTAGCTTAAAGCTTTTACTGCCAGTAACTAAGCCTTAATTGCCAGTAACTTGAGTGGAATTTCAACCTTTTAGAATGGGGGAAAAACTGAACAAAAACTAGGAAACCACCAAACAATCTTAAGGTTGGGGGAAAGGGGGTGGGGCCAGTGGGAATCTCTGGGGGTATGGCCATCTGGGAATCTCAGAGGGCCAGATTTGGCCCTGGGCCTGCGGTTCCACTCCCCTGCTATACAAAACATCTAGTCCAGTTGTCAGTGCTTGAGGCTAGGAAAGGCTAAATTGTCCCTAATCCCACCCAGCAAAGGCACGTTTGCAGCATATTTATATTTAAAGCAGAAGGTTCATAGATCATAGAGTTGGAAGGAGCCTACAAGGCTATCGAGTACAACCCCCTGCACAATGCAGGAAACTAGAGGAGGGGTCTCCCATCCAAGTAATAACCAGGCCTGACCCTGCTTAGCTTTCCACGCTCAGACAAGCTGAGCCAGCGTGAGCCACAGGCCTGTATAATAATTTCTGTGTGCAGGGTCCTGTGCAGAGCTTCTAGTTCAGAGTCATGGATTGAATACAGGGAGCAGAGGCAGAAACTGTTCATCCATTGTAAAATAAGCATCCTTAATCCCCACCCCTGCCTAGTAGTTCCCACTATGCCTTGAATAGGAGGAGGGGGAAAGATGTTCAAATGTTTCAGCATTCCATTTGCGTTCCTACTACCGTCTATGAGTTCAGCCTGATCCTAAGCATTTTAGTATGAAGGAAGTCCCACTCTGTTCTATTGGGCTTACTCCTTAGTAGGTGTGGCTAAGATTGCAGCTTAAGTGTAGTTTTCATCCTCCACGTCACTGCCCAGTCCCCTGCATCAGGTGGACAATAAAACTATGGTGGCCTGTGTCTCCCGTGAGCGACAGGCAGATAGGCAAGCATGGAGCCAGCAGCATGCTTTTGAAGAGATCCACCACTGATGAGTCAATGGTGACATTGTGTGCAAGCAGAAATGAGAAAGGAAAAGGCTCATATTCAGAGGAGGAGGGGAATAAAGGCTTCTGCTTCAAAGAGCAAAATACATTCTCTAACATTACCATTGTGAACATTTTTTCCATGAGTGATTTATCCAGTGGAGAATGACAAAAAGTTGTAGAGACCTGAGCTGACAATTCAATATACTAATTTCTACAGGTACAGTTTCCCCCCACGCATATCTTTATAAGGGCAAGGAGACTGAAAAATCCAAAGAAGGAATTAATTCACAGATATGATCGTTCTTGTCCAAAATCATGGCAATAATAAGTTTACAATGAGGCAAACACCACACAAAGGCCAAAGGCCAACATAATGGGCTCAAGTTTTCCTAACTCTGGGCTGGAGTGCAGCCAAAGAGGCTTGTGTTGCCATTCATTTCTGTGCCCAACACAGTAACAGATCTCTACCCTGGAAAAGACAGTGATGTCAGTAGTTATAGTTAAATGGGCAGTGTATCCCAACTCTAAGGCTAATTTGAAATTAATTCATTTAGGGAGCAATCCAATGTATGTTTAGACAGAAAAATGACCTACAATACCCAGCATTCCCCAGACAACCATGCATAGGATTGCACCCTTATTGATATAAATTTACACACTGAGAGCAAACTTAGTTGTTGGACCTGGTCTTCTAGACATGATGCACATTTGTGGGATGATTTATCCAATTTTCTTGTGCAAAATGTTTAGCACCCTGCTAAATATGTTTACTCAGAAATAAGACATACCGTACTTTCCCCCTTGTATAAAACTATAAATTAAAAAAGGATGTTGTTTTCAATTGAGATTTCTATTTTAATTGGAAATTTGGAGTGCACTCTGCGTTTGTCTTCCAATTTCTAGCCTACCTATCTAATGATCCAATAGATGAAGTCCGGAGATTTTAAAGGATTGGCGTGATTCCTACAAAGCCAGAAGGCCACAATAAAGAAACATGTGGCTTATTATCATACAGTTCTGTTGGATAGTGCCCTAAATTTCAAGTGGGCAGTGCCAATCTAGAATCAGTATATAAATGAAATACCTTTATATGCTTCTGTATGGATATATAAATTTGTGTTCTTTAGCACATGGGCAAGTGCTAACTGAATATTAAGTAGCAGAAATAGTAACTGATATAAACTTACTTGTGCCTGAAAGCAGAGACAAAGGAACAATACTGGCAGCTGTACTTGTCTTCACGAGTAAACATGGCCAGTGCCAAGTGACTCCTCTCATGCGATCGTAGACCCTGCATAGACATCAAAACCCGGTCACACTGGCTGCAGTGGTAGCCACCAGGTCTGGTTTCATCTTCCAGTGATGGTCCAGATTCAGCTTCTGCAAGTTCCACAGTGGCAACACTGCCAGGGTCTTTGGCTCCCTCAACACCCTCCAAGAAAGCTGCATGTGAAGGATCTTCAGCTTCCTGCTAAAAGACACACATCCCCCCAAAGCCATCAATTCTCTCTCCCTTCTTCCCTATTGTTACCATTAAGTCTATGGAAGTTTATGGTTTTCCTCTATTGGTAGCATCTCTACAACTCCCAACTATGAGCAGATTCTGGAAAAAAAACATCCCTGCAATCACAGTGAAGAAGATGGCTCTACAGAAATACAGAGCCTGACTATTTTAGTGGCCAACAGCATTGCTGGAGCACATCACTTTCCATGATTGCCAAGAAAATATTTTTCACAATACTTCACTTCATTAGATGGAAACACAAATTCTAAGGAAATGCCAAACTTCCTTATACAAGATGACTGGAATGTGTTCTCTCTTTCCTTCAGCTTCCTGGTATAAAGTTGGCACAGGACATTGCATTGCTAATGCTCAGCTTTTATGCAGAATTGCCTAAGTAAATATTTTTCCAATCTGCTTCATCAGCAACTATGATGCTGATACTACCAATCTATCTGGAGTTTTCTCAAATTCAGTAATGTATTATCTTTTGTCACATAATGTAGTGGGGGTGGGGGGAGAGCCCCAGAAAGACAACATAATATAAATTGCTCTTCTCAAATACAGTGATTTAAGCCCTTGGGTGTTCAATTTCTTCTTTGAGTTAATCTGTAGGAAATATCTAATCTGTATTTGTTGGATAAGGTTCTACAGATAGTTAATAGACCCTTTCCACCAGAACACACACAACTGCTAGTCCTGGAGAACCAAATTCAAAAAGAGTGTTTTGTCATAATTTCATAGAAAGTCAACTTTGTATTTGTTACTACATTTGAAGATGGGGAGTTATTTTAGTATAAGCATTCAGTCCTTCATTCATTCTGTGTGAGAAGATAGGACACATACTGGAGTGCTCCTGGAAGACAGACATATACAAGCACTCACTTGCACATGAAGAAGTATATTCACAACTAGGCCACCCACTCTACTCCATGATTCCCTCACACAAAGAGCACATAAGTGAATGGTCCTCTGTAAATGGAAGATATGCATAGAATTGTGTGTACTCTGCTCCAAAAAAATAATAATTAAAATTAAAGCATGAATCTTCACCAAGGTAACTCAGATTCTGCAGCAACCAATGATGCACCTATGCAAATCGAGCAAATGTGTGAGATCCTGCTAAGTCAGGGATAAGTGGGGAGCTAAGGGGTTATACAAGGCACTGAAGCCCGGGCCCAGCAGCTCAGAAACCTTATTCAGCAGCTCCTCTGGCTTTTAATATTTCATCAGGCATTGCCCACACATTTTCAAGCACAGGTTCACACCCAATAAGGGTAGAAAATTGAAAGCAGAGCTGAAAAGTTTTGAAAATTGAATAGAATAAAATAAAACAGATGCAAAAGGAAGTTAATTCTGCAGCATCTACCTAGACTTGGATATACAACGTGTACAGCACTACATTAGCAGTTGATGTAGTGCTGTACATCCAGGGCACAAAAGTACACAAACCTTTAGAAATATGTGTTCCAATCCTCCTTTTCTAAAGAGGTTTTAAAAATAATAAAAAAAATAAAAATAAAGACAGTACAATGTCACTGTGACACAGAACAATTTTTAAAAAATCTGCCCAGCAGTAGACTTTCTGTTCTCAAAAGAAAATATTCCCAGGCAACCGGGGGATGGGGATGGGGTGACACTATGGTCCAAGAAATAATGCCTGAGGAACAAAGCAATGTTAAATCCAATTAAAATGTAAAGCAGTATAGAAATACTATTATTCATGTTCAATATTCTTAATTTCAGCAATGTGGTGCCTGATCCAGAATTACCTGGAACTAAATGATAATTTGGTTCATTTCCCTCTTGATGTGACCAGGCCTTTAGCCCCCAAACTAGCTCTTAAACGTTCTTACCTTGACTGCAGCAGACACCGAGGAACCATTCCCGTACTGGACATGCTTACGAAGGTGGTTGCAGATGGCTCGAAGAGTTGGATGAACTTCCACACAAAATTTACACTTGTAGCCCACCACCTTCCTCTCCTTCAGTTTTGAAACTTCTTCCAAGCTACCAAAAGGCTGTAAGGCAACACAGTTGGAAACTTAATTAAACCATCCTTTCTGGAAACAAATTTCTAGACTGCACTACAAATAAAATTAGCAACAACATTAAGCTTGTTAGAATAAGTAAGCCACTGAGGTGGCACAAGTTTATTCTAAAAGTTCATGTTTAAAGATCCCTAAATGGATTTAGTATGCCATTAAAATATTGCTCTAAGCCCCTGGGACATGTAGAAAATCTAAAATGAAATTTGCAATCTACTAGTGATATTAAAATATAAAGGCAAAACCTTGCATTTCTATATAGCAAGAGAATAAAAACATAGGCAAGGTGGCATTTCAACACTAAACTATGATCTCTTCGGCCATATATCTGCTATAAATGTAACCCGGTTCTAAACTAATGGGACCTTCATGGCTTTCTTCTAGGGGAACCTTGGAATTATATCCAGAGGGGTAGCCGTTTTAGTCTGTAGCAGCAAAAACAACAGTCTTGTAGCACCTTAACGAATGTATTTATTCTGGCATAAGCTTTTGTGGACACTGTCCACTTCATCAGTTGCATGAAGTGTCAACATCAGCTGGCCAATCTATATACACATGCGGGAGGGGGGAGGGGATGTAAACAGTATTGTCAGAGAGAACTGAAATGCAAAAAAGTACAGACAGTGATAATTACCTTTACAGTTGCCATTCACAAAATGTTGTTGGGTGATAATGGCAATCATTGCAATGGTGAGTGAATTAACACATTGAAATACAACACTGAAATACTAGAAGGTACAAGTGTTAAGGTAATTACCACTGTCTGTACTTTTTTTGCATTTTAATTCCTTCCAAGGACACCAGTTACATCTCCCTCTTCCCCCATGTGTATATGGATTAGCTAATTCAAGACTGACACTTCATGCATCTGATTTGTTAGTCTTTAAGATGCCACAAGACTCTTTGTTATTCTTGGAATTATAGGGAAAGACTTGTGCAACATCAATAGTACTTGCTAGTGCAATGGTTTTTCCAGGAAACCAGTCATGCTAGCTAGCACTACTGTATTGATGTTGAGCAATCGTTGGGTTTCTGCTAGAACATATATAGCGCTAGTGGCCAGACACTGCTGGATCCTTCCGTTTGTGTGCATGCAGCACATACAAGCGCAAGGAATCTTTAACAGAGAACACTCATCATACTCTCACAAAGCTTTAATTCCAAGGATTTCGGGGGGGGGGGGAGCCATGATAGTTTTAATATTTGTAGAGAATATATGGTCTTGATGACAGCACCTACAGTTTTGAGCCATTCTACGAGTAGATTTGCATGTTTTTGACTGAGAAAAATTCCTGTAAAACTGAGATTACGACTCCTGAAAAAATAAAACATGGATGTTTTGTGTTTGAAGGCGAGATCTCAGCTACATGGGAGACAAGCAAAATATTATATATTCCTACCTGTCTCTGTTGCAGAACCATGCTTCAAATGATTCAAGCCCAGCTATTCTGATCTTTGCCTTAAGTTGCCCTAGTACTGTTCTGCATCAGGTCAGCCTAGATATGAGCATTTTGTTTAGGACCTGTGGCCACAATATGTTAACTTCCCTGTTTTTCCCTTTTTGACCCTTCTTATATAATCCTTGGCTCCCATTGCTTTTTCTCCCTGTCAGAAAACTAACTCTCTAAAACTGATTCAACGTATTAAACTCCATCAATGTGACCCCATCAGCTTCAGGACCCATTCAGTTGGGATCCCAGCTTGAGACCTAGGTTCCTGGCAAACCAAAATCTAGTCTCCCCATCAGTAGCTGTTGATCCAATGAGATGCATTTATTGTTTTCCTCTTACTCTCTAGGACCAACATGGTGGAAAACCTCCAACCATGTAATAAGAGGTCATTAAAAAACAACTTGTTTTCCATGTGAGGTTTGCAACTCCCACCAAATGAGGGGAATTGTTCCAGTATAGTATCAAGTAAATGAAGGAAGGGTTTAATTTGTTGATCTGGAGAAACATGCTTAAAATCCATGGACTTCAAGGGCTTTGCATTCAGCTTTCTTCTCAATTATTTTTCATGCCTTCCCAATGATTTTGCTAAGGAACAAAATTAAATTTTGGCCATATCAATACTGGGGGGTAGGGGGCAGAGGAGCAGGTAGGAAGAGCAGTGGTTTCTTCATACCAGAAAGCTAATAGGATTTGGTGCCAAAGAGAAATTAGCTTTGAAATGAAGAAGGGGAGGGTGGTAGAAAGAACATGCCAGGACTTTCAGGAAGGGGTGGAAGAAATGAAAGAAGGGGGTGTAATCAAGCTGCAATGTTTAATTGACTTAGGGCTTATTGGCACACTAAGTCACTGGTGAGCCTGCAGCTTCTCGGCTGCCAAAGGGAATGTGCATCTGGACGCTAGTAATGAGAAATCTCCTGGGGGCGGAAAAGGAGAAAAAAACACCAAATATAAATATAAAATGTGAAAACATATCCTTACCCTCTCTTGTTTGAAATCTACAAAAGCACCATCTGCATATTTTTGCTTGCTCAGAAGCTGCTTCCTCCTCTCTTGACGTTTGGCACGCTTCTGGAATTCCTCATTGTGACTGTTCAAGTGTGAGGTCAGCTCCGCCATGCTATGCAGTTTACTATCACAGTGCCTGCACTGGAAGAGGGGGTTCTGGAAGCGGGCGCCACTTCCCAGTATGGTAAAGTCCCTCTTCAAGTCCTTGCTGTGGTGTTCTGTGTAATGCATGCACAGCAGCTCGGCTGTGCTGAAGGAGAGCTTGAAACACTTGACGCACCGGAAGGGAAGCCACTCAATTTCCGGAGCCTCTACCTCCACCTCGGGCTTCTCAAAATCATTCCTCTCCTCTGGCAGAGCTTGCTGCTTTTCATACTCATCAGCATACACGGCAGTGAAGTAACCCCCCAGCTTGCTCGCATGTTGCTTCTTAGGGAACACTCCAGGGTGGCGTTTCATGTAGTGAGACACAATTCCTTTTTTGCTGAAGGACTGGAAGGAGCAGAGAGAGCATTTCTTCTTCTCCACTGCCCTCCTCAGCTCCTCGCTTAACTGAGGAGAATCTTCCTTTGGGGGTGATGGGATGATCACTTTGTTGGGTTTGTCGCTGACAGTCCTTGAAGCTGCCAAGCAATGAGTATAGTAAGCATCAATGTCATGACGCTTCTGATAATGTGCAGCCAAACCTTTACGAATAGGGTTTGTGTAGGAACACAAAGCACATTTGAAGAGGTTGTTCTTCCCTTCTGGTTGGGCCCGAACATTGTTGTGTTTTATTCGGTAGTGCCTAGCTATCCCTTTCCTGGTGGAGCAAAAATACTTACAGAGTTGGCATCGGAATACAGTGTGAGAAACCAAATGGGAACTTGAGAAGTGTGAAGGAGGCACTGAATCATCTCCAACGATTCTTCAGGAGCAATTTCTGGAGAGGGCTTAATTTCAGTGACTACTTCAGGCTCCAGAGAGGCAGGGAACTTAGGAGGAGATTGTGCAAACACATCAAACTCAGGCTGGTTATGGTATTTTTCGTAATGAATTTTGAGTTTCTCTAAAGTGCCATGTGTGTAAGGGCACAATTTACACCTGTAAGCACCATACCCTTGCTTGAAAATTCTACTGGTCTCCTCCACATCATTCTGGTTCATGTCATTAGGCTGCTCCACATCATGCACAAAATCTTCCGCAGTGACTTTTACTGAGGGATGTCTTTTCTGATAGTGCGTAAGAACACCATGGATGCGTGTATTGATGTAGGGGCAATGCCTACATTTGTACACAGCTCCTGGGTTAATATCTATGTCTTGTGCAAAATCTGCAGCTTTAACTTTCATCCCAGGATGTTTTTTGCCATAGTGAGTCAGAAGCCCATGCAAATTGTTGTATTCTGACTGGCACACTGTGCACTGGTACGGCGTTGAGGATATTGCAGGATTCACTGAGGTGAGCTGGATAGCTTTGTCTTGGGAAAAGTTTGAATCCTCTGCATATTCTGTATCATGGTCCACCTGTGATGCTATCTGGCCCTCAGAATTTACCCTGGCCCCAGCATCATTGGATGCTGGGTTGGCTTTATCAGCAGCATCTTTCTCCTTGATGATATCTAGCAATACCGATTCATCTCCATTCATAGCCCAGGGATGAAAAGCTTGGTAGTGATTAGTAATGTCCCAAATGGAAGATGCTTCAAAAACGCAATCTCTGCATTTATAGGTTTTCATCTCAGATGGTATCAGTAGAGCTGGAGGAGAAGGATCCGGCCCTGCCCAGAGCTTTGTTGCCATGTATGTGTAGTCGACATAATGCTCAGGATGTCGCCTTTGGTAATGCACAAGCAAGCCACTGGGCTCAGCATGAGAATAGATACACCACTCACAATGATACCCAGCTTCTATCAAGCCATCCAAAAATGCCCATCGCAAAATAGACGTGACTGTGGCCTTCAAGCTTGGGTGGTCCTTTTTAATGTGCTTCCGCAGTGCGTAGAAATAAGGAGATGTGTAAGAACACTGCCTACATTTGAGAGCTCTCAGCTTAGCCTTTTCTCGCTCAGTATTGGAAGAGGGAGTCTGCAGGCCGGCGGGGGAGTTTTTCTGGCCACGATCACAAAGGCTCCTGATTGTGGCAGTGTGCTGCCTAATCACATCTGCATTGGCTTTGAAATCACGATGCTTCTTTTGGTAATGTATGAGTACGCCTTTCACAGTCCGGTTCCCATAATCACAGTGCTGGCAGAAGAACATCTCATTCTCTGAGGGAGCCACGGCACTCTCGGAGCTACCTCTATTAAGCTGTTGCATAGATACTGGTGGTCTGTGAACACCAGGAGGCATATCTCCAGCTCTCATCATTGCTGCAGTGGGAGGTGCCTGCCTAATGTATTTCGCAGTTACTTTTATCTCTGGATGCCTTTTCTGGTAATGCACTAGCACTCCAACCACTGAGCGGTTGCTGTAAGAGCAATGTTTGCAGTAGTAAAGTTCAGTGGTAAGGTCTGGAGGTGGTGGAGGTGGTAGCTGTGAAGCCATGTTGGACATTTTGGGGGAGACGGGTGATCCTAATTCATAAGCCATCTGAGCCAGAGCAGAGCCCCTCTCCACAGATACCACACGCATAGTCTTCTGAATCCTGAAATAGGAAGCCTTCTCTTCAGGATGCTTTTTCTGGTAATGCACTAAGACAGAATGCATATTAGGACTTGCGAATGAACAAATGTCACAGTCGTAAACCACAACACTATTTACTGATGACTCCTTCTGGCTTTCAGATTCTGGGCTATTACCTTTCGAAGAATTTTTGCTAAAAGCAGCAGGTACACCAGTCCCACGTGCAACTGGAGTTGAAGTGGCTAGGCTTTTTGGAGCAGAGTTCAAGATCTCCCTCAGAGTCTGTGACTCTGAGCTTAACCCCTCTTGCTGCTCAATCACATAGCTAGAGAATATCATTGCATTGTTAATTTTGACTGTCGGGTGCATTCTTTGGTAATGTGGCATTAGGCTCCTAACATTTGGGCTGGTGTAAGAGCAAAAGCGACAGCGGTAGATCAAATCAGAATGATCAAAATTTAGTACATTCATAGCTTCAGGATGATGTTCACCATAATGCTGTTGCAGGTCTTCAAAGTTTGTATAATCAATGTAACATTCAAGACATCTATAGACTGCACTGTGATCATTGGGATCCAGGATATATCTAAAGCTGAACTTAATGTAGGGATGCATCCGCTGATAATGAGTGCTAACACTCCTGGCAGATTTGTTGCTGAAGTCACAGTGTTTACAATAGTAAAGCCTTCCAGAATCACCATAATCAGAATTGTCATTGTTTTGATCAGATCCATATATGCTTGACTGGCTGCCTAAAGCAGATGAATTCAAAACTTGGTCCTTCAAGCCAATTGAAGAACAATAATAGTCCTCCTCATCCTCAGATATAGTTAGCTCAATTTCTGCCCCATTGGTGGAATTGTAATCATGGGGGATATGCCTGTAGTTGGACTCTTTCTGAGACTCACTGGTATCTCTTCCCCACATTTGTTGGGAAGTGAAAGATGCCATTTCCATCAGTGGCTCAGATTGTTCTTCTTCCTTGTCCAGTTCTACTTCTATCTCCACTTCATTGTCTTCCTCTTCCTCTTCATCGTCCTCTACATTAATCACTGCATCTTCTTGCTGCTTGTTTTGACTTATTTTACTTTGCAAATTACTAGCTATCTCATCGATTCTTGTTCTCTTCTTCACTGGTGACAGATCTAGGGGGAAGTCATTGGACATCTTTCTAGAGGCTTTCGCTACAAAGTTGTTTTTAGAAGATAGCCCAAGAATTGAGGTCTGGCTTTTCTTCACAGTGCTGGGAGAGGCATGAGCATCAGGCTCACTGTCTTGTGGAGTATTTGATGAGGGGCCCTCATATTTTGGCAAGTTGTCACAAAATGAGTGCTTGTGTTGCTGATGAACCCGAAGGCCTTTCAAAGTAGTTGTGGAATAATTGCACATGGTACATTTATATGGATGCTGTGAATTGGACTGTGGAGATTGCTGCTGCTGCTGCATGGAATCCATCATTCCCCCAGACTTCCTGCCATTGATATTGCCCCCATCATAGGATACTGTGCTTTCATTTAAAGAAGAAGCTATGCTTTCCGTTTGAGAATTCACTGCATCCCAGTCCGATGCTGCACCAGTGTGACACTGTTTATGAGCTCCAAGTTTGAATGAGCTCTTGCAAGTGAAAGGACATTCATCACATTTGTATACTGCTGTCTTTCCAGACAGGTGAATGTTTTCAATATGGCGGGAAATGCTCCGCCGATGCATGGTAAGGAAAGGGCAGAAAGGACACTGGAACCTATTCATGAACCTTCTAAAGGGGATCCCCTTTGTTTCCAATAACTTGTGGCCCTCAGATCCCATCAGTTGCTCTGCCGTTAGTCCTGAGGTTTGGTGATCCATGGAGTTCAACCCATTCTCACTGTCTAGTTCATTTAGCTCGTCATCAGAACTGGAGTCATTCAGCATACTGTTTGTATCCATATCAGCAGAATTTGCCATGTCAGCAATCCCATAACGAGATCTGTCAGACAAATTAACAATGCCCGAATTGTGAGGTGCCTTATGTTTCATATGAGGATAGGAAACAGAAGAAAATTTTGAAGACGAAGAGTTCGACCTGACAAGGGAATTGTTCATAGAACCTCTGTAGTTTGGGATGTTTGCGTTAGGCATCTCTCGTCCAGAAGCATTCATGGGAATATAGTTAGAGTTTGGGGTGGGGCTTGGTGGACCCTTGCTTGATACATCTGGCATATTGGTCCCTTCCTGTTGCTGCCTCAGGCTTGACAATATTTTCACCATGCTGCGATGCTTTTTCATCATATGATCACACCAACGTTCCCTTCGAGGCGTCTGGTAACTACACCATTCACAACAGAAATTGCCTCTTGACTTGGTTAAAGGCTTGACCATAGACTCCAAGATACTGCGCTCTACAACTTCAGCTGGAAGTTCTTTGCATGAGTCCTGTACTGGTACAGATGTAGATGCTGATTCAGAGATAGCAGCTGAAGCAGCAGGAGGAGTGGAGCTCTCCTTCAGACTATTCTTGTGGTACATCTTCTGGTGTTTGATAATCCTTGCACGTCTCGGTGATTTGTAGGTACAGAACTGGCAAGAAAAAACCTTGCCAAAGCCCTCGTGCATCATGATGTTGTAATTTAAGGAGCCAGCACCAGGTGATCCAGCTGGCGATCCTCCAGCCTGAGCGCCATGCACTTTCCGCGTATGCTCTATGAGAAGGTTTTTGGATCGGAAATAACGCACACAGAATTTACACTGGAAAAACTTGTTTGCTGGTTTGGAGAGCATATGTTGGCCATAATAATTCTGGCTATGGCTATAGTAATTTCCAGTCCCCAACTGAGCTGCATTTTGTCCTAAAAGGAAGAGAAATAACAAACATTACTTTAGGAATTGATAAAATGTATTATAGTGTCATCCTTCCACCCTCATCAAAATTGCAAGTTATTCCCAAGGACTGGGTTTATAAATACTTCCTTCGATTGCATAAAATGGACCTACCACTTCCAGTTTTGTTGGTAAATGCATAACTAGATGTGACATGTAAATGATAATTCACTTCTTTCTTCTTTCTTTTTTTAAGGAAAAAATGTAGTTTGCAGAATTCACATATATCACTTCCAAATGGTTTAAAGTCAAACAAAGGAGTAATGAACAACTGTGTAACAAGTAACAATGAGATAAAATGCAAGTCTAATGAAGATTTGTTCATAACAACTACCACTAATAGCAAAAGATTGCCATCAGTGGCACTGGCTATGAAAGTAGTTTCATCAATACCCTTCTTGAAATGTAGGTACATTATTACGCGGGTGTGTGTGTGTGTGTGTGTGCCTGTGCACACACCTATCTATACATACACTTAGTAGTAACTTTCTAAGAAGTAGTGTTAGAATTCCTAAACGTATCAAAAAAGTCTTATGAGTGGATAAAAAGCTACAACCAGCGGTTATTGGGGGATAAATGCATCACATGGGGGGCTATGACATGTTTTTACTTTTGATCAAGAGATGAAACCAACATATGATGGATGCTACTCCATTGGTGGTCCACTTAATGAAAACTTGTGGGTAGTTGAATGCCACTGATACAATTGTATAGGCTACTGCAAGATATTCAATATAAGTTTGCAATGGAATCCAAACACTCAGCAACAGAACATGGTCACTACCTATTGAATATGAAAATCACAGGTGGCAGTTCACCTGCAAAGCGATTTTTGTCATCAATTATAAGCTGTTATAAGATGTGCACATGTCCCAATAGGATAGTAACCTTAGGATGTAGCAATGGAGTAAAACCATAAAATGACAACATTCCAAATAGAGAGTTAGGAAAGGAACAGTATTTACCCGCCATTTCATCTGCAATTGCAAATTCATCTTTTACAGAAGAATATTCCACCTCAGCCTGGTCACTGCTATTCATGGAACTAAACCTCGACTGGCTCGGTGTTTCCTCAGCGACATCTGTGGGCTGCAGAAATGCGGTATGAACATCCTGAATGTGAGCTTTAAGATCTTCATAGGATGGTGCTCGAAAATCACAGCCATCACACTGCAGCACCTCCATAGTCCTTATTGTTAAGTTTTACATTAGGAAATCCTGAGGGGGAAGAAAAGGGGAGGGGGAGACAAAGTGTCAGATAACCGTTTATGAATGGGGAGGAAATTAGCATATGACTGACATCCAGAAAAATGTTACAGTAGCATAGATTTAGTCTTGAGCAAATATAAGAAGATTTTATCAGAAACACTCACCTTCACCTGCAAAAAGTAAAGCAAAATAGAGTAGCAACAGATTCTTACAGGATCTCAGAGGCGACACTGTAGAAACATTCAGGTGTGTGACTAAGAACATAAGAAGAGTCCTGCTGGATCAGACCAAGGGTCCATCTAGTCCAGCATTCTGTTCACACAGTGGTCAACCAGCTGCCCATGGGAAACTTAAAAGCAGGACATGGGTGCAACAGCACCCTCCCACCCATGTTCCCCAGCTACTGTTGTATCTAGGCATACTGCCTCTGATACTGGAGGTAGGATATAGCCATCAGGACTAGTAGCCATTGATAGCCTTATCCTCCTTGAATTTGCCCAATCCTCTTTTAAAGCCATCTAGATTGGTGGCCACCACTACATCTTGTGGAAGTGAATTCCATAGTTTAACTATGCACTGTGTGAAGTACTTCCTTTTCTTGTCCTGAATCTCCCACCCATCCGCTTCATGGGATGACCCCATTTTCTGGTATTATGAGAGGGAGAAAAATGTCTCCCTCCCCACTTTCTCCACATCATTCACAATTTTGTACATTCCTATCATGTCTCCCCCTACTTGCCTTTTGTCTAAGCTAAACAATCCCAGCTGCTGTAAGCTTTCCTCATAGGGGAGTTGTTCCAGCCCCTTGATTATTTTAGTTGCCCCTTTCTGTCCTTTTTCCAACACTACTATGTCCTTTTTTAGGTGCGGTGATGAGTACTGTACACAGCATTCTAAGTGCAGTCACACTGTAGATTTGTATAAGGGCAGTATGATCTTGGCAGTTCTATTTTCAATTCCTTTCCTAATTATGCCTAACATGGAGTTTGACTTTTTCACAGCAGCTGCACACTGGGCTGACATTTTCATCTAGCTGTCCACTGCAAGCCCAAGATCTCTTTCTTGGTCAGTCACCGCTAGCTCAGATCCCATCAGATTATACTTGAAGTTGGGATTTTTCACCCCAATGTGCATTACTGTACACTTGCTTACATTGAACCGCATTTGCCATTTTTATGTCCATTCTCCCAGTTTGGAGAGATCATTTTGGAGCTCCTCACAATCCCTTTGTTTTCACCACCCAAAATTATTTGGTGTCATCAGCAACCTTGGCCACTTCACTGCTAATTCCTAATTCCAGTCCAGATCATTTATGAATAAATTGAAAAGCATTGGTCCCAATACAGATCCCCATTTATATCCCTCCATTGGGAGAATTTACCATTTATTCCTACTCTCTGCTTTCTGTTCTTTAACCAGTTACTGATCCATAAGAGGGCATCTCCTCTTATTCCATAACTGCTAAGTTTGCTCAGGAGTCTTTGGTGAGGGACTTTGTCAAAAGCCTTCTGAAAGTAAACAATGTCTACCGGATTACCCCTGTCCACATGTGTATTGACACTCTCAAAGAATTCTAAAAGGTTAGTGAGACAGGAATACCTTTGCGGAAGCCATGTTGATTTTTTTTCAGCAGGGCTTATCCTTCTATATGCTTACTAATTTTATCTTTAATAATGCTTTCAATCAATTTACCTGGAACAGACATTAAGCTAACCGGCCTGTAATTTCCTGTATCCCCCCAGATGTCTTTTTAAACATCAGTGTTACATTGGCCATTCTCCAGGCCTCTGGTACAGAGGCTGATCTTAGGGACATGTTACATATTTTTGTTAGAAGATCAGCAATTTCATATTTGAGTTCTTTATAAACTCTAGCATGGATACCATCTGAGCCCTATGATTTATTAACTTTCAGTTTGTCAATAAGGTTAAGAACATCATCTTTTGTCACTACTATTAGCTTCAATTCCTCAGCCTCCTTTCCTGAAAACATCAGTTCAGGTACAGGTATCTGTCCTATATCTTCTGCAGTGAGGACAGATGAAACGAATTCATTCAGCTTCTCTGCAATCTCCTCATCCTCCTTTAATACTCATTTAACTCCATTGTCATTCAACGGTCCAACTGCCTCCATAGCTGGTTTCCCGCTTCAGATATATTTAAAGAATTATTTATTGTTGGCCTTGATATTGTTAGCAATAAGCTCCTCAAAATGCTTTTTTGCCTCTCGTATTGCCTGCTTGCGTCTCCTTTATGTAAGTTTGTGCTCCCTCCTTTTTTTCCAAGTCTCATTTGGGCAAGACTTCTGAAGGAAGCCTTCTAACAGCTTCTTTGACCTTGCTGGTTAACCATGCTGGTGAGCTCTTAGACTTGATGCTACCTTTCCTAACCTGTGGTATACATTCTAGCTGAGCTTCTATTATTGTGGTTTTGAGTAACCTCCAAGCATTTTGAAGGGATTTAACCCTCTTGACTCCCCCTTTCAACTTCCTTTTTACGAGGTCTCTCATTTTAGAGAAGGTTCCTCTTTTGAAGTCAAATGTGACTGTGTTGGACCTCCTTGGCAATCTTCTATTTAAATATATATTAACTCTGATAGCACTGAGGTCACTTTCCAACTGGTACAACAAAATTTACATTTTGTACTAGGTCCTGGGCAACACCCATTTGGATTAAATCCAGGGTTGCCTCCCCTCTGGTCGGTTCCATGACCAACTGTTCTAGGGTACAGTCATTTCGGGCACTGAAAAATTTAACCTCTTTGTTGTGACATTTATCCAGTCAATGTGGGGGTAACTGGTCACCCATTATTACATCACTTCCCCATCTGGATCCCTCCCTGATTTCATTTTCCATCTCAAGAAAACCTTGATCATTCTGGTTTGGGGGATGATAGCATGCTCCTAGTACTAAATTGGTTTTTGAGCCCAGTATTGTCATCCACAGTGCTTCTGTGGAAGAGTCTGCCTCTTTTAGGTTTTCTAGTCTGCTCAACACTATGCCCTCTTTGACATACAGAGCAACACCTCCTCCAGCTTCCTATAGAGTTTATATCCAGAGATGACCATATCCCACTGGTTCTCTCCACTATACCAGTTTTTCATAATGCCCGCTATATCTAGGTTCTCCTTTAAAACCAGGCACTCCAACTCTCCCATCTTGGCTTGGAGGCATCTAGCATTTGCATAGTAACACCTATACACGATGTCCCTCCCCAGATATCTCTGGTGTGTGCATCTTTAAGGCCTCTTTACTTGGTACACAGGACTTGCTTAATTGCCTCACTTTGCTCAGCTCTTACCTGCTGTTAACATCAGTCCATCTCCAACAAGGAACAAGGAAGCATATGGTAGAAAGGCACCAACAATACAACGCAATGAAACTATTGTTAGCGGGGGAAATTCTTTTCAGACACTTCCTTAAAATCCCAAATAGATTATTTACTGATCTTTTATTCCATGCTTCCCCCAAGGAGTTCACGTGACATACATGGTACCTTCCACCTTCTCAATAATACTGCTTAGTAGGTTAGGCTGAGACTGCCTAACTGGCCCAAGGTCACCCTATGAGTTAAGTTGGATTTGTATCCAGGTCTCCCCATTGAAAACCCAACACTCTAGCCACTACAGTACACAACTATTTAACTGTAAAAGACTGTTACTTTTAGTATTACAGACTAATGCTTACTGAATTTTTAAAAAGTCTTGTTTACTGAGCTGGAGAAGGTAGCACCTAGTTCTCCTTCCATAATACAATAGGAACCTTTCAACAGAATTATCAGAATTACATCCCCCACCGCAATGTTTCATGGGTCATATGATTCATAGATTTCATAGATCATAGAGTCGGAAGGGGCCTACAAGGCCATCGAGTCCAACCCCCTGCTCAGTGCAGGAAACTAAAGGAGGGGTCTCCCATCCAAGTAATAACCAGGCTTGACCCTGCTTAGCTTTCCACGCTCAGACAAGCTGAGCCAGCGTAAGCCACAGGCCTCCTTGAAGAATGCAAGTTTAGTACATGATCCTGTTAAAATCTACTGTTTTTATCATTCTAGGAGATGCTTAATGAATAGGTTGAAAACATACCACTTTCTGTAGAAAGAAGTGTACATAAAAGATAAGCTTTTTAAAAAGGTAATTCTACCCCAGCAGTCCATGGATCCAGCAGCGACTATTATCTTAATGAATGGATCGCTTATTTTAAAGTCTTGTCACATACTCGAGCAGGTCACATTCAGCCTAGGAACTCCACAAGTCCAAGAGATGGAATGGCCGCCAAAATATGCCGATGAAAATTCCCTTCTCTTATTGTAGAGCAACATAAAGTTACTTCTACAGAATGCTCAAAGCTGAACAATATTATTGAGTGTAATAAAGAAAGGCACTGCTGTCAGGATTCTGCATCAGAAGAAAGTTCTTCCTGGTAGCATGATTTTCTTTTTTCGGGGGGGGGCACTCAGTGAGCACAAAGGCACATGTACTGACAGGATTTTAAACCCTGCAGTGCGTTAGATCGCCACTCTGCCTCCTCCTTGCACCCTTCTCCTTCCTTGCATTGAAAGAATGAACAGTGGCACTGCCTTCTTTTCAGCTAACAAAGTTAACAACAATCAAGATACTCAATCTTTTATGTGCAAGCACCAGACCAGACTGTGTGGAAGAGGTTGCTATCTGCTCTGGATCAAATTACAGCAGTGAGCACCGAGGCCCCACCCCACAAGTCTCCTTTAGCACAGTCCATTAGACCTGAAAACAATCCCTCCCCCGCCCTCCTCTCTTGTCATGGTGCAGCAGACAACTCCTGAATTCAGAATGCTCCATAGGAAGAACTAGAAGGAAGAAAGAAAGAAGAAAGAGAAAGAAAGCAGATCCTCCACTTTTCACTGTCCATCCTCATAACCTCCCCACTCCAAGTATAGTCCTTTCATCTGAGCCAAACAAGCCACAGCTCTGCTGAATGTGTTTATCACACTTTCAAGAGATATGTGAACTCCTGCGTCACTGAAGCTTTAAGACTCACTAAGCTGCCCTAGTCCTCTGAGCTTTAGGAGAGAGAGTGCAGCCATTTTAGCTCAGACAAGTCATGTACTCAGAGAGAAAGAGAAAGGCTCAGAGCTCCTAACCAGCACATAATATGGCTTCACTTATCTCAGCCTCATCTCGAAACACAAGATTCTTCTCTCCCCACACTACCTTTTCTTTCTTTCTTTCCAAGCCTGGTGTTAGGAACCAGCATCTTGGAGGACCAGAACTTATGATTTAGCCCTTGCAGGAAAGAACAGACGCCTGAAGGCTCCAACGTGGCTGTCCTTTCCCCTAACACAGCCATGGGCAAAATATCTCTGAAGGCTCCTTCTGGATCCCACAAATGTTCCAGCAACAGCAGCTTTTGCTTAGGCAAAAGAGTTATGAAATTGTCTTAACAGACTGAAGCAAGTCACCTTTTCTAAAAATAAAAACTACAATAAAAAAATAAAATAGGAGAGAGATGGAGAGGTGGGGGGGGCAGAAAAGGAGAAAAGGGAGGGGAAAGCCCTCCAGTATCCTTCCTCTTGGGAGTCGTTCTTCTATGCACAGAAGACATACCATCTGACTCTGCCTGCCAGATTCCAAAGTCTAATGACCTTTGTTAATCACCAGCCAAGCTGTCTGCCTCAGCAAGCCTTGCCAATAGGCACACCCTTCAACACAAAGGCTGGAGCTATTCCTTTTGGAGAGAGGTTCTATGAAAGCTCCATTGTGTAGAAAAGCTGAGGGGAAAGAGAAAGCGAGGTGGGAGGGGTGAGGGAAGATCTTTTCCTTTAAATACCATTGAGTCTATGAGGAACAAAAGTGACAAAATGGCCTTCCTCTACTGTTTCTCCTTGTTTGGAAAGTTCTCAGATTGGCTTAGGAAACAAAAGAAGGGAGTGAGAGGAAAAATTAAAACATCTCTCCCCAAGGTATAACTCAGTCTCTGCTGCTGAACAAGAAAAGCAACAGAGAATTGTCATCAGTCAGCTGCACCATATGCCTGCTGCACTTCCTTGAAGTTACCTTAGAAAAGATGTTAACTCTGGGCTGCCCATACAGAAGCACTCGGATCAAATATTCAACTTGTTCTCTAGCAACACAGATCGAGGAGCTGTGTGATCACCAGGTGTTCATCAGGATAATCCTCTCAGAATAGATCCTGTTGAATTGAGTGGAACGGGGACAAGATCCCATGCGTTCTCTTAATAGATGTGAAGCTATACAAGAGCACTTCAATGGAATTTGTGCAGGAGACATTCCTGGTAGACTGTGATCACTGATTTGTAAATTATTCTTTAAGAAAGAGCTTTTAAAATGGTTCCTAACCTTAATAAAAATCTCCAAATCATGCAAAATGGGAGCTGACCTCAATAATTGTTGTAAGTTACAACTTAGTGGCCCTTTAATTTCAAATTTTCATCAAAATCAGAAGAAAATATTTTTTACTTTTGGTTTTATTATGTAAGTATTTCTGGTCATGGTTCAACATGGGGGGGGGGGCGGGAATCCCCAAAGACCTAACATGGTTTAAGTGATCAAGGAAATCCAAATACGATGTCTGTATTTTTCTTTGTCTATGGGAGATAAAGAGCAGAAGGACCCATCTGTCAGCCGAAGAATGGAGCTCATTTTCACTGCAGATGTTAATATGCTGTCAAGATGCACATGAAAGAGAGATATATGGAAACAATATCAGCATGTTTGTCCATAATGACAAAGGCAGCAGTTGCAACATTTCCATGTGCTTATAACCAGGACTGTTCATACTTTGTAATACTAAAAAAACAAACCAAAACCAAAACTCTACTCAGATTATGCAAATTTTGTGCAAACAAAATCCAAAATTTATACCTAACCAGAATAAAGTTAAGCAAATATAACGAAACTGCATGAAAGTGTTACATTTCCATATTTTATTATAACTCTAAAAACTAGGTTGATAATAATTTAGAGCCAAGACATGTTCTGGGAGAATGGTCAGCTATGGTATAAATGCAAGGGACAGAAAGCTGGATTCAAAGAGGATGAAGAAGGACCTGTGTTCATGGTACCGAAACCACCATGACCTAAAGTCAAACACGCCACATGCACTATCTGAATTTCCAATTCAGTTTGGAGTGGGGGGTTTTTTTGCTACCTAGATCAAAAGAACCATAAAACTACTTCCATATGGGGGGGGGGGAGATTTAAATTGGGTTTTATTATACAGCAGCCCCCTCCCAGATGTCAAGCTACTTTTGAAACAGTATACTTTCAAAAGCAGATTATACTATAGCATAGAGTTCAGGGGTTCAAAGCAGCTGTGTGTGTATGCGGGGCTGTCTTTACATTTACAATACCTTTATATTATCCTAAGTAGTTCTTCGGATCCCAGCCATTATTTTTTGCATTACTTTAGTACTTGAAATCTTTCTAGTTTCATAGCATGTGTCTGCTTAGTAATTTACAGCAGCAGACACAAATCATGCATGCCCACACAGGTTACAACCTTCCAGATGCTTAACTGTCACTTTTTTCTTTAAACAAAATGGGAGTTCCATGCATGTTGGACATTTTCATAATACCCAGTTCAAGATGGATCTTAAGTTCATGTCAGGATCCGCTCTTCCAGGGTAGTGCCACAGCTCCACCTGGTAGCAACGCTACCTCCTTGCAGGAGCGAGCCCAGGGTTTGTAGGCACTTGCAGGGTGTAGCCTCCTGCTCCTGGCTGCTTTCAGGCTAGCTAATGCAGCCCAGCTGGAAGCAGCCAGAAAGAAAGGGCTGCAGTTTGCTTTCAACCTTTGCCACAGCAACACCAACCTCTGTGTTGTCTGCAGCCGGTTCCTGCTTCCAATGACCAACCTTGCTCCTTGCCTTGCCTTGTGTTTGACCTGTGACTGCTCTTGACCTACGCTTCTGCCTCTGGCCCTTGCTCTGCCTGGTACGTGCTTGGACTCTGTTTGCTCTTTGGACCTGTCTTCTGCCTCTGACCCTTGCCTGGACTCTGCTTGACTTGCCTTCTGCCTCTGGCCCCTGTTTGGACTCTGTTGCTCTAACCCCTACTGGACCTTCTGCCTCTTGCCTGGACTTGCCCCCTGCCTCTGGCCCCTGTGTGGACTCTGTTGCCTGGAACCCGTGCTGACCCTTGGGCCTACTGCCTGTCTCCACCTCCATCTTCCCTGGCCCCGGCGTTCCAGCCCTGAACCCTTGCCACCCATGCCCCGGATCTTATAGTTCAATACCGGAAGACTAGGGGGGGGGGAGTCATCTTATGATGGGAGGAAAATGGTTATGTGAATCTTCCAGAGATGTGCTTGTGGAAAACAAATTGTAGACGGATTTGCTTTCTCCATACATTTGAGCAAACTTCTCTTAATATAATCCAGAAGGCCTTAGTATTGGTTAATCTTCTCTCTGTGCTGGAGAGAGATTAGTTTACCAGAAATAAAACTTTGAAACAGCAATGTGATTTAACAGCCACTTAATTATAGACCTTAAAAATCGTTCAAGAAATAAAACCTGAAGTACCATAAGCAACACCATAGGGCATTTTTCTGCCACAGAAATCTTGATTTAAAACCAAGGAAGACCATATTTACTGCAAAACCTTCTACTGCTACCACTAGATTGCTAGTGAAGCGCTTTACATAGACAACACATGAGTATTTTTAGGACAAATGTGTTAAAGTTTAACATAGCACTTTCCTATTAATAGTAGTAGTAGTAGTAGTAACTATTATGCCTGTATCAATCACGTTAGGTTCATTGCAGACATAGTACTGTACTCTGCAAACTACAGTTAGCCAACAGAAGCCAGATTTGGAATGCATACTATCTCCACCCTCCTCTGAAGAGAATTCCCACCTCCTTCGGGATTTAGTGCTACATGTACAAAGCCACCAGGTTCCATCATAATACTGTAATGATTTACAAACCAAAGTTTCAAATTCTAGTTTACAAGGGAACCATAACTAGAGGTGCACATGTAATTCTCATCTGGCTAATGCCAAGGAAATGATTTCAGTTGGATTTCCAGTGAACCAGCATCACATCTGCACCAAGCCTTATCACACATGTAAAAGCAATATATCCCCTTCTTTCCTTTGGCTCTAGGAAAGCATAAGATATTTAAAAGAGACACAATTCAGACTTCAACATATTTACCAAGGAGATGGAATTTAGTTCTTTGTAGTACTGCTGAGGCGAGAGAGGAAATTGGTGACAGGACGTGGCTACTGCAGATACAAAAGTGGTAAGCATTGGTGTGGTGACCTTGAGCCCAAGAGAAGCCTTAGTGTGTGTGTGTGTGTGTGTGTGTGTGTGTGTGTGTGGGGTAACTTCCTCAGAAAGGTCTAATGTGGTGAAGGACCAGCAGCAAGAGAGGAAGTAGACAGATGCTGAGCCAGTTAAAAGCAGCTTATGAACCCTGGAGAAAATACCAAGCTACAATTCGTGGCTTCACAGGGCTGGGCTGAAGTTTCCTAATATATAAATAAGCTCATACTTGAATATCTTGTTACTAAAAAAAGACATTAGAGATATTTGCATGTATGCACACACATATACCAATTACTTCTCCGGTGATAACAGATGCAAGCATGACAATCATCAGCAGACTTCCACATGTATAATACACTGTTAATTTGACCCTTTGCAATAGGTGAATCCAAGTGATGCATTGAAGCAGGAGGTCACTGCAATGTTAAGAGGAGATTTTGTGCTTGCAAAGCCATCAGCCTTTAAAAGGAAATTCTAAAACCATACTATCAGAGAACAAGAGGTTTTTGCAGTGGTAGTGGACAAAGAGAGAGAGACTTCTCAAAAGAAGCAAAACCTTACATTTGCACAAAAGGTCAGGCTATCTTCATTTGGCACATACCCACACTCACAAAATGACAAACAGCATGTGTATAAATAGAATTGCTGCTCACTGAAACCATGCTCCAAATTTGACAGAGCATAATATGAACAGTTAGCCCCGGTTCGCACATAGTCTGGGTATGAAGTTTATTCCTGTGGCATGGGAAGGAAGTGGACAGACTGTGTGAGTGGAGATCTACTCATGTAGGTACCTATGCACAAAATTCTAGATTAAAAATGCATGGACATAGACATGGCAGGAGAACAGAACAAAGTCTTAGTCCTGCACTTCACCTCATGGATAACCTATGCACCTAGGCCTTGCGTCCACCAGTCCATAGCATTACATTAAGGAAAGAGTCAAAGAGATTGTGGGGATAGTGACTGGAAAAGTACTGAGTGATCATAATGAAAATTGTTATAATAAGGATTCAGTTTATATGGGAGAAGGGACCATTGCCCAGAGGCAGAGCAATTGCTTTGCATGCAAAACCTCCCAGCTTGAAACAATCAAGTACCAGGTGATGAGAAAGACCTCTGGAGGGCTGGTCAGAGAAGAAAACACAGACAAATAGTTTGACCTGGTATAAGGCAGTTTCCCATATACCTACGTTTCCACAAGGCATCAGTAGCAGACCAGAGTAGTCTTACTGACTCTCAAATAATTTGTCCAAAATGATCCACCAAGTTCCAGCATGACAAACAATACTGTGGAACTGAAGTCAGACTGTAGATATGCAGCTGAAGTTTGGCCATGTGGCAATCCAGATGGTAAATAAGGATTTAGGTTAAAGAACTTGACTGGTGTGTGCCAGTACCAATTTGTTCATCGTGGGCTTCATCACCACACCAGTCTGCAGAACAGCACTATCTCCCAAAATGTACATATTAATTTAAATATTTATAGGGTTCGTTTCCAAAGGAAATGTCTTCTCATGGATATGTAATATTTTAAAAAATACAAAAAACTGACCATAAAACCGAATTAATTGAGCAGTTGTAAAACATAGCCGAGAACACCAATTTTAAAAAATAATTTTAAAAATTAAAATTAAAGTTCTCATTTGCCTGCTGCTAAAAACCTGCAAGGGAAGACTTGAGTGGGTTTCTACAGCAAGGGAGTTCCAAAAGGTTAGGCTAGATCCCTACTGATCTAATGTCATGGATAGATGGGATATACTTCTGGGCCTCTTCTACAGACATCAGTAAAACTGGGCATCAGGAGCAAAAGAACTATCATGCTAATAATGATCACAAATTGTGGAGAGAAAGCCTGACAGAACATACACTTTGCCCCACATCCCACCTGCATAATCTCTACCTGGGGCAGAAGAGCCCAGTCCGTGACACATTTACATGCTGATGGCCTTCCCCAAGTACCCTCAATGGTTTGCCAAGCACCCTCAATCGCCCTTCCAAGCACCTTTGATGGACCATGGTCAAGGTGGCACGGAAACCATCGCACCCCCTCCTGCCTGGCCCGACCGGTTCGTCTTGTCAGCAAAGGGGGGGTCGGGGATCGAGGGGGGGCAAGAGAGAGGGTAAAAGAAGCAGCCGGGACTTCTGTGGGTTGTTGGAAGCAAGGTGCATTGAAGTACGGAGTGGGTCGTCAGCTCAGCCAGCCCAGACATTCAACCCCCAAGCGGAGCACCTGGGTATGCTGGTGTAAGTTCTAAGTTGCTAGGTTAGCCTAGGTAGACTCTCTGTTGTTAGCTTAGAATAGTGTAGATTTTTCTGTTATTTTGTAGTTCTGACTGTGTGTAACAAAGGTATTCCATTCTGTCAGTTTCACTCTCCTTATCTCCCTTTCCAATTTGTACTTGTTTACTATTCAATAAACTTCCTTTCCCTTTCCCCTAAGTGGAGTAAGCGTAGTTTCACTTTGACTCAGTGCTAAATTCCAGTGTTTACCACCCGAGCTGAGTGGGGGATTGCAAGTGGTGAGATCAGGGCTGTCAGTGAAAGCCATGGATCTCCTGTTTTGCAGGAAAGGACTAGTGGCGGTCCTTCACACAAATACTTCTGGTTTGACATCTTATATCTAGTATAGACCAGGGGAAAATACTGAGGTTTGTCCAGACTTCTGTATTCTTCGGGGGCCTCTATGTTCTATAGGCATCTTCTCAAGAGTTGGAACAATCTGATCCCCTTACAAATGACTTGAGGTCTGAAACAAAGTTGACATTGCCTAGAAATATACCAAGGTCACATTGCTTCTTTTCTTTACAAATGAAACTAAACAAATGTTTTTGTTTTGTTTTAAGCACAGATAAACAAAGAGTTCTTTGGGGGCCCAAAGACAGACCATGATCAATACTTAGCTATCCCTGAATGAGATGAATACTTACTTGATCAAGCCCATCTACAATTCACATTCTGACCTTTCACCAGTGCCAGAAGCCCAAGCATAACCTGATCTTAAAGGTTCTATCCCTATCTTGTCCTCTCAGGTGTCACTTGCTGATAATTCACTGACTGCCCAATTGCTTCTTGAAAGGAAGCTAATTACCCTTTTAATTTTCACAGCATGGAGCTCCATGGTGTATATAGACAGAAAATATTATTTGCTTTGGTCAGTCATTGCAGGGAAACTAGCCCTGTAATTTCTGTACTATGAGGAAGTGCAAATATGGCAGTTTTCAGCTCATTACAAGTAAACTATTGGCTGTTTCTGGCCTGTTCAGCTTTCTGTTTGCAAGCTTATTTGTGACGAGGTAACTCTCAAATACCAGCCTGATCCTTGCACTCATTTTCAGATGGGGGAAGTAAAATGTAAAACTGCAACACAATGTGCTATCTCCCTTGATATCTGAGACATCAGAATGAAAGTTGGTGGACATGTTCAGGACAACATGCTGTGTTTCAATATGAAACTCCAACTCGATACCTGCACCTGTTTTGTAGAAGGCCAGGAGCAAGTGAGGCCTCTCAACCAGTGTCTTACTAGTTTATGACTAAAGTCCTATACACAATTACCTGGGAGTAAGTCCAATTGAACTCAATGGAGCTTACTTCTGAGTAGGCATACATAAAATTACGCTGTAACTTGGTTATATATCTTGTCTACTGGTATATCAACATATGACCCATTTGTTTGTGCTTGCCCATTCCTGTGTATTTTATATGCACATTTTATGACTCTCCTATTTATGTATGTATTTATGTGTTTATTAAAAAAAACACATATCTATCAGTACAGACATTTGGATATATTCTGCTTTGGGTTTTGATATTTTAATCCCATATTTTTTGCTGGTCGTTATTTAAATAATCTTGCATTATATTATATTATTTGCGTTACTGCTATATGCACAATTAGTAGCAAGTCTTCAGAAGTTTTTATCCTGCATGATTATCTTTACCTGTGGACAGGTAGAGAACATCCAATTAGATGTTCTAACAATTTGATGTAATTTACATTTAATTTAATTCACTTACAAAACAACTGTGCAGTGTTCCACACGCCCCTCCCCAACATTATTACTGTAAAGCATTTTAAAATTTTCTTCATTTGAACTTGTGCCATTTTGCATGGTACTGGAATTAGGATCACTGGCCAGTTAACTTTGATTAACTATGGCAACTTTAAGATTAGTTATGCTCATGTTGATGAACAACTGTAATAACAAGTTACATACTATGGGATAATAGCTAGGCATCTTTGTACTAAAGACTCTTCAAAAGTGTTAAGGAAAAGAATTTATTCTTAGCAGCTTATTTCTCTTTAAAAAAAAACAACACAAGCCCTGGCTAACCTTTATAGCAATGTACCACACATCAAGTACAAAGTATGAGATAATGCTACTCTAATGTACTCCATAGCAGGGGTCCCCAACCCCTGGTCCATGGCCTGTTAAGAACTGG
Source organism: Shinisaurus crocodilurus (assembly GCA_021292165.1). Classification (NCBI taxonomy): domain Eukaryota; kingdom Metazoa; phylum Chordata; class Lepidosauria; order Squamata; family Shinisauridae; genus Shinisaurus; species Shinisaurus crocodilurus. Next base: position 107,807,857 of record CM037877.1, read on the forward strand.
GCCGCACGGCCACCATGGCGCCCGGCTGCCACACCACGCAGCTTTACGAAAATGCTCGTCGGGGAGGCAAGCAGAGGGACAAGCGGGGGGGTGCTCGCTGGAGCTCGCGAGCACCACCAGAAGCAAATTGGGGTGCTTGTGGTGTGTCCCGGCGGGGGGCCACCGCACCACCGGGACACACCGCGAGCACCACACCTGGCTCTCGGGGTGCTCGCGAGGTCCGGTGAGCACCCCCCACCGCTCGTCCCTCTGCTCACCTCCCTGACGAGAATTTTCGTAAAGCCAGAAGTGACGCGACGGGAGACCCATCGCGTGACTTCCTGGTTCTCCGGCACTGCTCTTTATGCAAATACCATGATAAAGTACCTTAAAACAGCTGCGAATAGCAAATCGCGGCCGTTTTAAGGTACTTTACCATGTTATTTACGTTAAAAGAGCAGCGCCGGAGAACCAGGAAGTCACGCGCCGGGGCTGCCCGGGCCGCCCGGGCCGCACAGCAGGAGGTGAGCGGTGGGTGACCCCCACCCGGTCCGTGGAAAAATTTATTCCACGGAACCCGGTCCCTGGTCCCAAAAAGGTTGGGGGCCACTGCTCTATAGCTCATACACAGCCCCATGCCTCTCGGTAAACTGTTACTTCTAGCTTACTGAGATAGAAGCAGGCAGTAACATGGGATGGGAGAGACAGGCAGGAATTCTAGGCCTGAAACTATGGCTTAGTCTAACCCCCCTCTGATGTTTTGTGCTGCAGGAAGAGGACAGAGGAGGAACAATTATTAGGAATGGGGAGGGTATTGAAAAAGCCAAGTCAGGATGGGGGGTAGTGATAGGGAAAATTTAAAAAATGTTGCAAAGTTTAGCCCAAAGTTGTTGTTGTTGTTTTAATACTTAAGAGGCAGAATATACTGTGGTATCATTTGATGGTTTAAAAATACAGTGCTTTTTATCAGTAATTATAGCCTATAACAAGCTGTAAGCTTGTGAACAGCACTTTTAGAATTGCATTCTTTTCCTCCTTTCTTCATTGATAATGAAACTTCAAATTTGATCCTTCTGGTATGTTTTGCGATGCTTTCCTCATATGTCTCACTAAGGAAAGTTAGCTTGGTTTCAGGAATCTGAAAAGTTTGGATTTTGTGCAAAAGATAAGCATGCTCAAAATAAATTACCGTATTTTTCGCTCCATAACACGCACCTGGCCATAACACGCACTTAGGTTTTAGAGGAAGAAAACAAGGAAAAAAATATTCTGAACCAAATGGTGAAACGACTACAAAACCCTGCCACTGTCACAGAACCGAGCGGGGAGGGCTTTCCCAACCCTGCGCTTTCTCTGCTGCTGGTGCTACTGCAGGCAGCTGGGTTGGACTAGCTGAAAGTTGTGCCAGTCCAAGCGCCCCCCCCTCCCCTGGAAGATTAGGGTGACGGGAGAAGCTCTGCTTTGCCCAGTCTGAGTTTGTCTGTCTGTCTCTGCCTTTAGCGCACGCACACACCATATATATACACACACACCCTCTCTCACACTCGCACACCCCCTCCATCCCTTTCCTGGTCTCTACCTTTAGTGCGCGCACACACCATACACACACACACACACAACCCCTCCGTCCCTTTCCTGGTCTCTGCCTTTAGCGTGCGCACACACCATACACACACACACACTCACACCTCTCCGTCCCTTTCCTGGTCTCTACCTTTAGTGCGCACACACGCACACACACTCACACCCCTCCGTCCCTTTCCTGGTCTCTGCCTTTAGCGTGCGCACACACCATACACACACCCTCTCTCACACTCGCACACCCCCTCCGTCCCTTTCCTGGTCTCTGCCTTTAGCGCACGCACACACCATACACACACCCTCTCTCACACTCTCACACCCCCTCCGTCCCTTTCCTGGTCTCTGCCTTTAGCGCACGCACACACCATACACACACCCTCTCTCACACTCGCACACCCCCTCCGTCCCTTTCCTGGTCTCTGCCTTTAGCGTGCGCACACACCATACACACACCCTCTCTCACACTCGCACACACCCTCCGTCCCTTTCCTGGTCTCTGCCTTTAGCGTGCGCACACACCATACACACACACACACTCACACCCCTCCGTCCCTTTCCTGGTCTCTACCTTTAGTGCACGCACAGACACACACACACACACACACACACTCACACCCCCTCCATCCCTTTCCTGGTCTCTGCCTTTAGCGTGCGCACACACCATACACACACCCTCTCTCACACTCGCACACCACCTCCGTCCCTTTCCTGGTCTCTGCCTTTAGCGCACGCACACACCATACACACACCCTCTCTCACACTCGCACACCCCCTCCGTCCCTTTCCTGGTCTCTGCCTTTAGCGTGCGCACACACCATACACACACACACACTCACACCCCTCCGTCCCTTTCCTGGTCTCTACCTTTAGTGCGCGCACAGACACACACACACACACACACACACACTCACACCCCTCCGTCCCTTTCCTGGTCTCTGCCTTTAGTGTGCGCACACACCACACACACACACACACACACACCCTCTCTCACACTCACACACCCCCTCCATCCCTTTCCTGGTCTCTACCTTTAGTGCGTGCGCACACCATACACACACACACACACACACACACACACTCACACCCCCTCCGTCCCTTTCCTGGTCTCTCTCTGCCTTTAGCGCACGCACACACACACCATACGCACACCCTCTCCCACACTTGCACACCCCCTCCGTCCCTTTCCTGGTCTCTACCTTTAGTGTGCACACACACACTCACACCCCCTCCATCCCTTTCCTGGTCTCTGCCTTTAGCATGCCCACACACCATGCACACACCCTCTCTCACACCATGCACACACCCTCTCTCACGCTCTCTCACTCGCACACCCCCTCCGTCCCTTTCCGGGTCTTCTACTCCCTCTCCTCTTCCCCCTCCTTTCCCCCTCCCCTTCCCCCAGAGTAGCCCCCGGAGGAGCAGGCAGGCATGGTGCTCCTGCTGTGATTCTGGGTTTCCGGCAGCTGCCGAAGGAAGAATCCTTCCCCCTCCGCCCCTAGCAGCCATAAGCGGCGGGGAGGTGTGGTCTGTTTGGGCTGGCTCCGAAAGTCGCAGCCGGAGAAGTTGAAACGCTACCTCCTCGCTTTGAAACAAAGCTTCATTTCCCTCACTAGGAAAAGCTCCTGGTTTGAGCAATCCCCTCCAGCTCAGCCTAATTGAAATGTAAATTCAAGAAATTCGCATATAAGAAAGAAAGCCACGTTGGAAGGGTATTTCCCTGTTCGTTTTTATCAGCGGCTCTCCGTCCTGTATTTTTGTTTCTCATTCCCTCTTTTCTTTTCCTGCCTCCGAAGAAGTTGAAATGCTAGCCTATTCCTCGCTTCCCCCTCCCCCTCGGCTTGCAGCAGCTCTCCGTCCCTCCTCCTGTGTTTTTCTTTCTCATTCCCTCTTTTCTTTTCCTGCCTCCGAAGAAGTTGAAATGCTAGCCTTTTCCTCGCTTCCCCCTCCCCCTCGGCTTGCAGCAGCTCTCCGTCCCTCCTCCTGTGTTTTTCTTTCTCATTCCCTCTTTTCTTTTCCTGGGATCGGGCGAAGGAGTGAAGAATCAGCTGGTTGGGGCTGTGGAGCAGCCGCCCAGCTGGTTGGCGAGCAGGGACGGGAGGGGCGGCTGCGCGCACTAAATGGGATGAGGCGAAGGAGCCACTGGCTTCGCTCCATAACACGCACAGACATTTCCCCCTATTTTTGGGGGGAGGAAAAGTGCGTGTTATGGAGCGAAAAATACGGGTAGCTGTTGTTCATTTGCTCTTCTTTCGTTAGAAATGGGGTCATTCCTTAGGCAAGTATAATTGTCTCTTGGCCTCAACTGCTATTTATAAAATGGGCTCAACAGAGATAAATATTGGTGGGACTAAGTTTTTTAAATCAAGGTAGAAGGTTTATCTATACTTTTGCTTGTAAAGAAAAAGGAAACAAATACTCAGAGAAGATGCAATATCATCTAAGCACACACCTCAAAGGAATGACTGTTTTTAGGGAAAGGGTTGTTTGGATTAGAGTGCCTTCTTCTTCATCAGACTTTCACTGGCCTAAGCAAGTTGGAGCTTAGGTTTGGAAAGAGGGGCCTTTAGCAAGGTCCCCTGGCCTGACTATACCCAGGATTCAAAATAACAAACATGGAAGACAATCAAGGGAGAAAGGTAGGAAGGGTAAACAAAGCTTACTGGGATTAGGGTCTAGCTCCACTGGAACAAGTTCCATATGTTAGGTCCTCCACTGATCACGCTGGCTGCCATGCTGACAGAGATTGTGCCCAGGTAGGGTTGAACATGCTTCTTTCTCTGGGGAGTATTCTTATAGGGCCTTGCTTGCCTAGGGGAAGGGTTGACTTAAACAATAGAACAAAAGCTAAGGTTTCCCAGGCAGGTTGCTCAGAAAAGAAGAGATATGCAGATATGGATGTTCTTATACTTGAGGGCTCTTATTGACTGTAGCCCAGCAACCAGAGGTATAGGAAATTGTATTTACCTGAGGTAAAAGTTTAGTATGTTCATACTTCAGTCCTTGTTTCAAAACAATACGTATGAACATATTAAACTTTTACCTCAGGTGAATACAGTTTCTACACAACTTGTGAAGCTCTGTCTACCAGGAGTGCCATTTAGGGAGGACAGGGATACAGTCTCCTCTCTGCTATGTTTTAGGCCACCTCTAATAATGGCTCAGGAGCATCCTGCCACCTCACAGGCTGTTCCCACTTGATGAATACTGAGAACTCAGTATATCCTGGGATATATAGTACACTTCATAATAATTAATTGATCGATCATGTTAGCAATGTGTGTGGCACTTTACAGAGTAACAATCAAGAAGATAAGTCTCTGCCTGAGAAGATTTTAAAAATCTAAAATTTTACATGGAGTAAGTCTACCAAGGAGAAGGTAGCAGGGAAAGAACGTGTGTTCCTTTTCATTCCGCATTCTTAGCCTACATCAGTAGGAGAAAAGTTGTGGGCATTTTTAAAGTGATGTGTGTGTGTGTGTGTGTGTGTGTGTACACGCGCGCACGCGTGTGCACAAATGTGTATTTTTGTCTTTTTCAACCAAGCAAGTTACAGTCCTTGTGGTCTGGTGTAGTGTTGGTAAGAAATATGATGCATTGGAATGACTAAAACTGCCTACCACAGTTCTTCCTATTGTTCCTTTGAACTTAGCTACTGACACATAAGTGAATGAGGCTGAGTTGTGAACAGGAAATACAGCGTTCAAAGCCCATCTCTCTCTGTGATTAACTCAATAGATGGCGATAGATAAGCCACTCTCTCAGCCTCAGCACAAACACACCACGTTCAATATGGGGGTGGATAATAATACTGACCTTACAGTGGATGATTAATATACGTGAAGTACTTTGAGCACAGTCTAAAACTGTGCTGATATATAAAAGCCCTGCTATATGTGAAGTATTATGTTCAACATGCCCAGTCATGGCCTGGGCCAGTGAAGAAGGAAATCCCTCCCTTCCTCCAGGACTACTTCCTCTTTTCTGCATCTATTCCCTACAAAACTACAGTATGCAACCACAGTGATCCAGGAAAAGAAACATTTTCTCTCTTTTGAAAGGCATTTATCACCACATAGGAGGTTGCTCCAAACTTGACATGTACTGCCATTGCCCATGTTCCCAAGTTATCTATAACGTGGGATTCTATCCTCTTTGTACTAGTTATGGCAGATGTGAGACCGCCACAAGGCCGGCCCTTGAGTGCAGAAGGAGTTGCTGGGATAGAATAGGTTACAAAATCCCTGAGGTGAATGTCTTGCAGAGACCATGTTTCCTGGAGGGAAATGATGTCAAAATTATTAATATACTTCTGGAATGAGGCATTTGGTGACTTATTGTGCCAGCCAGAGATGTTCCACGATAGACATTGGAGGGACTCTCCGCACCGTGGTTCAGGTCACTTGGGAATTTGTGCGGAGACCTCCCTTATTGATTGTTTTTGGTGTCTCGTTTGTAGATCTTTTTGCTCTAGTGTCCGGGTTTGATTGTAGCTGGATTCTGTACATGGCCTCCGGGCACCAGGCACTTCCTCCAGGGGTTCAATCATGTCAATGGTTGGACTCAATTTACTATTTGAAATCACGGGGCCATTCATGTTTGTCGAGTGGGCTATAGGATTTTCCGGCTTCACTGGGGAGCCCATCTCGGCCTCGTCCAGGAATCTCATGTCATGCCAAGAATATACTTTGGTTGCCACAGTATTTACAATAGTAGGCAAAGGGGCCGAGTTAGCATTTGGATTTCTTTGGGCTAGTGTATTTACTAAGGGATTTATTTCTGCAGTCACGTGACAGCTTGGAATGCGCATCCTCTCCGTGGCTACGCAGGTCAATTCTTGGGGTACAAGAGTGGTTTCTCCAACAGCCTGCCATGCCAACTCCTTAGTTTGGGGATCTCCTCCTTTCCTTGCTTGGATAATCATCAGATTGGACTTCAGATGCTCCAAGTTTATCAGGATTTCATTTTGGACTTCCAACGGAAGGTGACTGAAGGTGTCTATTAGCGTCTCTTCTTCCTTGGCAAATGGATCCCTCCCCTTGTCCAAGATTTGTCCTTGGTCTTGATACCAAGCACAGCTAGATCTCCTAGTCACTAGTGTGCCTACGTCATCATCCTGAAGTAAGGCAACGTCAGCGGAATCCAAGTCAATGAGATTGCTTGAAATGTTACACTCTAACGTTGAGTCACTTTTCCTAGTTGGCATAGGGGTGGCGACAAGGGCTTGAGGGGGGCGCAACATTCTCAAATAGTCTTGATACCAGGATATTAATTCCAGCAAGTGAATCCCTATTTTTGTATAATAGGCTAGCTTTACCCCAGCCTCTAAAAGTTACCAGCGCACGTGCGTTGGTGTTATTGTAAAAGAGGTATTCCACATGGGTTATGTCTATTGTGGAAAACTGGCCTGGGATAGCCATCCCTTAAAGGGAAAGGGAATCCCTTAAAAATAATACAGGCAATAAAAGCCAACCCTGGAGGGAAAAAACATAATAGTTTTAGATGGCATCATGTTAAGGACAACCAGTAAAATGTACACTTGTCTTGATGTGATCCTGCTAACCATAAAAGACCCTGACACATCCAGCAACTTGACCATCACAACAATGGATTGTCAAAGTTTCAGTCTGAAACCGGAATAACTAGCTGCTTTAATACGTACCAAAGGTACAAGTCCCTCTGACCAAAATCTTTGGCCTGTGTTGGTGACATTATTATAATAGATACGAGGTATACAAAAATCAGAGAACAATCACAGCAAATGCTCTTGATACATACTACTTTTTTAAAAAAGTATTAAAGATATCCAAGAGAAGGCCTAGCTAACTCTTGGAATACATTCTCAGAATCTGAAAATGGCACCCCCTTGCTGACTATCAATGCCAAGACCAATGGCACCTACAGGTTTTGGAATCACACCCATAGTTTAGATCAGCCTTCCTCTATTTAGATCAGCCTCTCCCAACGTGGTACCCTCCAGATGTGTTGGAGTATGACTCATCAGCCCCAGCCAGCATGGCCAATGGCCAGGGATGATGAGAGTCTAAAACATCTGGAGGTTACCAGGTCAAGGAAGGCTGATTTAGATCTTGTATTGTAATATTACGTTTAAGGCAGCAAAAGATTGAAGATTCATCCAGGAAAAAAAACTGACCATGCTAGACCTTAATCTGCAATCCTGTGCACACTTAACAGATAATAAATTTCATTAAACATAGTAGGACTTCTGGGCATTTATACAAATAATTGGGCTACACATGTGCAATCGTACTCACGTTTATCTGAGAGTAAGCTCCATTGAGCATAATAGGGCTTATTTCTGGGTAAGCATGTAGGGGACTGAGCCACAAAGAAGGAACAGTGGAAGGTAGAAATCATGACTAAACTATAGAGCAAATGAAATCTAGAGAAACTGCACAATGCACACAGAAGTACCTTACTTACTTTTCTGACTCTCCCAAAGCAATCTTTATTGGTTGCATCAATTTGAGAATACATGTAATCCATATTTAGACACTTGAATTCTTAAGTTTGTAACACTGATAAATTAGGGTGTGGGGGCAGAGACTGGTTGAAATATGCTGAAAAACACTCCCCACCACCACCTTATTTCACCTTTTCCAATTACATGAAATAATATATGGAAAGGGGGAGAACATAGAAAGGCCTACATGCCTACCCAGTGTAGGAGAACTTGCATTCTATAATGTGGTAAACCTGGCCATAAGCAGGAGAAATGCTTCTCAATCAAAATACCCCAAACGCTATTCATCCAGATTCATAAACAACTGTTTGCTGGGCCAACTCCAGGCAGAGCTTTTGGTAATTTGGAAAATAAATAATTTATTAGGTTTTTGGCGGGGGTTTGTGTGTGTGTTTTTTGCAACAAATGTTTGAACATGCTATACTGTGGGCTGATAAGATTTGTGGACATATTTGCAAAGTAGTCCTGGTGCTCTGTGTTAACACAGACACATCAGGATAGCATCTGAGCAAGGAATGAAACTATCTGTCTCAGTAGGTAATCTCAACCTTATGCTTTTTGAGACTAACTAGGAAGTTGAAGTTGAAGAAGGATAGACCTACTGGAAACAAACTGGGGCCCATGCCCAAGGAGGTAGATATTAACAGGGATGTTGAACAGTCCTTGGATTCGAGTCACGAGTCGAGTCACGAGTCTTTGGACCCGAGTCTCGAGTCCGAGTCCTTGGTCCAAAATGGTGACTCACGAGTCCCGAGTCACTCCCAAAGCTGACTCCATGAGTCCCTATTAAAATCAATGGGGGGTTTTCCCCAACAAAATAAGGCTACTTCAGATGTGTGGCTTAAATAAATTCTAGGCACAAGTGTGCCTTTTTATTTCAAAACTCTGCCACTGATTTTGACAAGAACAGACCAGGCAGACAAACCCAAAATAACCAGGCAGGCAGAGGAGGCAGGGAACCCCAAAACAGGCAGGCAGAGGCCTTTGTCTTGGACCATTCAAACTGTGGAACTGGTTAAGAAGAGACCAGGCAGGCAGAGGAGGCAGGGAGCCCCAAACAGGCAGGCAGGCAGGCAGGCAGGCAGGCAGAGGCCTTTGTCTTGGACAATTCAACTGTTGAACTGGTCAAGAAGAGACCAGGCAGGCAGAGGAGGCAGGGAACCCCAAACAGGCAGGCAGAGGCAGCCAAACCCAAAATGTCTGAAAGGTTGCATTTAGGAAAATGATTTTTAAAAATAAAATCTTCGCCGGCGATCGCACTTCTCTCCACTCCTTCTGGCACAGCCCAGGAATGTTAAAGAGTCCTTGGTCTCAAGTCCCAAGTCGAGTCTCGAGTCCCATTAAAAATATTGGGACTCGAGTCAGAGGGGGGACTCAGTCCGACTCACGAGTCGAGTCCTGGAGTCCAAGTCCCCATCCCTGGATTTTAATAGGCTTTCCTGGAAGAAACACACTTTTATCTGATTGAGTTGTGTGACTTAATTAGATTTCTTTTTTAATTCAATGCAACCACCATAGATTTCCCTGTTCAGCAGTAATTAGGAACCGGTTTTTACATTAAAGGTTCTTGAAGTGCCACGTTGCTTGGATGAGACAAGAGTCCACCCAGCCAGTAAAATACAGCTCAGGTTATACTCACTATCCCATTTATAATGCACACGATTTGCAGTATGCAGTATGCAAGATATGCAATGCAGGCTTGTAAAAAATGAGCTTTCAGTGTACAGCACAGTAATATATCCAAACATGAAAATCAAATATGGTTTTGTCCACTAAAGGTTTGGCAAATGATGGGAGCAGAGACAGCAGATGGGAAGCAGTCTAAATATATCTCACTTGAGAATCTGCCAGTGATACCTACTTTGACAGGATTTTGTACTGAAGATAAGTCCTAGGGCATGGTCTGAGGGCACATGATGTAGCCACCTTGCTGGACCTAAGCAGGTCTGAGACTGCATGGGAGACCATCTGGGCACCCTGTGTATCTTGAGTTCCAGCAGGCTTTAAATAAATATTTCTCATTAGGTTAGCCAGTATCTTTATACCCCTTTCCCCCAGAATTTAGTTGAAGATGGCCTTTGAGCTGGTTTCCACATGTATGTTCGTCACTTGATAACTGCAATGACTTTCATGTGTGAATGGGCCATTGCAGATGTAACATCGAACTCCCCCCCCCCCTTATGGGGGTACGGGCTGGGATGTCATCAGTATATGGACATGCTTCCTATTTGTTTCTGGGCTAAATTCAAGGTGCTGTTTATCGCTTCCTACCATGTGAACTGGCTCGTGAACTTTTCTCTACTTCTGAGATGCTTCTCTCTATCCCCCCACTGATAGATGTGCAGATACAGCCTTTCTGGTTGCAGTGCCCAGAATGTGGAACCACACCCACACCGCTTATTACCTACTTTTCAGCAAGCTTTGGAAACACTTTAAAGTTTAAAGCAGCCCAAATCAAAATTCTTATAGAACATCCAACATATTTTCAGGCTTTTGGTCACTACAACAGGAGGGAGTTCAACCGCTTTCCCCAATGTTCTTTCATGAGGGCTAGAAATGTTACAGTGATCAAAACAGTAACAGGCAACAACAGGCAGTACAAAAGCACCTGTGGTTTGCCACATGCCACCTGTTGCCCACCCCTGAAGGAAAAAAATGAACTCGATAAACCATGTTGTATCTATCACCTCACTTTTCCTATTCCCTTCTCAGACATACCAAGATAACATCAAGCAAGCAATGTGGCTTTATCCTCCTACATGAAGATGCAGTGGTAAGGACTGTGGTCACCTGAGGGAGCTGCCTCGGCCACATGCTGAAGCTAAGCAGGTATGAGCCAGGTCAGTGTTTGGATGGGTGACTGCCTGGGCTGCCCACATCTGTTCTCTTGCATTGAGCAGGGGGTTGGATTCGATGGCCTTATATGTCCCTTCCAACTCAGACTGAAGGGGCAGAATTGCAGCTTGAGATTGATAGGCAAATGGTCAAGGAGCACCTGATTGCTCTGAACGAGTTTAAATCTCCAGGGCCTTAGCTAGCTTAATAAAGGAGCTGGCAGAAGAACTCTCAGAACCACTGTCTATTATCTTTGAGAAATCATGGAGGACAGGTGAAGTGCCAGATGACTGGAGGAGGGCAAATGTTGTTCCCATCTTCAAAAAGGGCAAGAAGGAGGAACCTGGGAACTATAGGCCAGTCAGTCTGACATCAATCCCCGGGAAGATTTTTGAGCAGATTATAAAGAAGTCAGTCTGCAAGCACCTTGAAAACAATGCAGTGATTACTAGAAGCCAGCATGGATTTGTCAAGAACAAATCCTGTCAGACTAATCTGATCTCATTTTTTGATCGGGTAACCTCCCTTGTGGACTGTGGGAATGCTGTGGACATTATATACCTGGACTTCAGCAAAGCTTTCGACAAAGTGCCTCATGATATCCTGATTAGTAAGCTAGCTAAGAGTGGGCTAGATGGAACAACTATCAGGTGGATCCACAATTGGCTAAAGAATCGGACTCAAAGAGTGCTTATCAATGGTTCCTTCTCAAACTGGGGAGAGGTAACGAGCGGGGTACCACAGGGCTCGGTCCTGGGCCCGGTGCTCTTCAACATTTTTATTAATGACTTGGATGAGGAGGTACAGGGAATGCTTATCAAATTTGCAGATGACACAAAGTTGGGTGGAACAGCTAATACTCTGGAAGACAGAAACAAAATTCAAAGTGACCTCGATAGGCTGGAGCGCTGGGCCGAAAACAACAGAATGAAATTTAATAGGGATAAATGCCAAGTGCTGCACCTAGGGAGAGGAAACCAAATGCAGAGTTACAGAATGGGGGACACTTGGCTCAACAATACTACAAGTGAGAAGGATCTTGGAATTGTGGTAGATCACAAACTGAATATGAGCCAGCAATGCGATGTGGCTGCAAAGAAGGCAAATGCAATTTTGGGCTGTATTAATAGAAGTATAGCTTCCAAATCGCGGGGAAGTGATAATTCCCCTTTACTCGGCACTGGTTAGGCCTCATCTTGAGTACTGCGTCCAGTTCTGGGCACCTCACTTTAAGAAGGACATAGACAAACTGGAGAGGGTTCAGAGGAGGGCAACAAGGATGATAAAGGGACTGGAAACAAGGCCCTATGAGGAGAGACTGAAAGAACTGGGCATGTTTAGCCTTCAGAAGAGGAGACTGAGGGGAGATATGATCGCACTCTTCCAGTATTTGAAGGGATGTCACACAGAGGAGGGCAAAGATCTCTTCTCGTTCATCCCAGTTTGCAGGACACGGAATAATGGGCTCAAGTTACAGGAACCTAGATTCCACCTAAACATCAGGAAAAATTTCCTGACTGTCAGAGCAATAAGACAATGGAATCAACTACCTAGGGAGGTTGTGGGCTCTCCCACTCTGGAGGCATTCAAGGTGCAGCTGGACAGACATCTGTCAGAGATGCTTTGACCTAGATTCCTGCATTGAGCAGGGGGTTGGACTCGATGGCCTTGTAGGCCCCTTCCAACTCTACTTTTCTATGATTCTATGATTCTAGGGGCAAAACTTTTCTAAAGAAGGAATTTGTATCAACATCTGAGCCAGAACCAAACTGGAGAACCAGGAAATAACAATGAACTCAGTACAGAGAGCTAGGTAAGAGAATGACATGTGAATCAGGAAGTTTGCATTTCAGATTTCTCCTCTCTCAACAACTTGTGAGATGGCTTTAGGCAATCCAATCAGTATTCTGCCCCATCCCAAAATCTGCAATATGGAGATAATATTGCATAATATTGTTTTAATTATTATATTTTATTGTGTTGTTTTGTTGTATTTTAATTGTACATCGCCCAGGGTGGCCGGGTGACCGGCCAGATGGGCGATTGATAAATATAATAAATAAATAAATAAAATAGTACTGATCTACATTGCAGGGATGTTGTAAAGATTAGATAATATACATGGAGTTTTAAAAACTCCAAAGTTATGCTGAGTATTATTAAGTCAAACCTAAGTTTTTAATTATTTAAGTCCCTTGCCTCTACAATGTTCGACCCTCCTGACTTTTTAATTATGGCAATACCATTATTACAAATGAATTGGGAAAGACGATATCCTCAGTCTGCAAATGCTTTGACCAAAGTGGCATTATGTAGGAGAGAAGTTACTTGTCATATCTTGGCTTCATCTTTTAAGATTATATCTGCTCAGTCTGACTCCAGATTTAATTTAGTCATAAATTATTTAATTCTGTGCACTGCTTTTATCCTGCACATACGGGAAAATGCTAATTTTTCCAGATAGATTTGGTGTGTGGGATGCTAAAGCAGGAGCCTTGGTAATTACAATCTATACTAAATTGTTACATATTGTACATCTTGATCCTAAGGCTGCAATCCTTTGCATGCTTACTTGTGAGCAAGTCCCAAAGAATTCAGTGGGACTTACTTCTGAATGCATAGGAACAGGCCACATCTCTGTAAAGTCTGTCTAAGTATAAAAAATGAACATGTTTTATATTTACTGCCATCATGCATTCAATCCAAACCTGCTTGACAGCAGAATTAAAAATTGAGCAAAGGGGTGGGGGAAGCAAATATGCAGTTGGATACCCTGTACTTGAAATTTCCTATCCACAGCTGTGCTTAATAGCAAATTAGAATAGCAGATGCTAATAAATTTCCAAACAGCTCATTAATTATTGTAGCCACTATGGGCCCTCACCACATTCACAATTTGGCCATATGTGTGGTGGGGGTGTGTGCGTAGCAGCGATGGACAACTTAGTGGAAACAAGGGGGGGAAATCAGAAAACAAGGAAATCTAACAGAACATATATTTATAGTGAGCAATGTGGATAACGTAGGAATGTGGAGATATAACTGCTTTATACATGAACTGGTGCCAGATGGGAAGACACTTGCTGATATTGGTCAAGAGCATGGTAAACAAAGGGACCTAGTTTCAATTTTCCTTCTGAAATAAAGGAATGCACACAGACGCATCTCATAAGAATCTTTGGAATGTGCTCTCTCTCTCTCTCTGTATATATTCAGTTATTTTTTAAAAAAACCTTACCACTTTAAGACCAGAGTTAAGGCTATCTCATGTTGTCTCAAGCTCAACAAAGCCAGGAAATTGGAAGCTAAGGCTGATACCTTAACAGATGTGCCCCATGATCAGAAATGACATACAATGTCACAAATTGTGCTTGCTTAAAACTTACCCTCCATGCACCCACACTTTCCCTTGGTCTTCAGGCTCAAATCCAGATGGGAAGGATGGAATGCCTGGGACCCAGCAAAGAGGCCTCGTGTTGTCCTGGTGCTGCTTAGCCTTATGAAGCATCTGGGCCTTACTGTATTGCTAGAGGGATCCTCCTGAGAGTTCACCCATGCCTGTTTGTTGCTTGTACACATCATCTGAAGAGCAGGGCTTTTTTTCTCAGAGAAAAGGTGGTGGAACTCACCCCCTCCCCTGGCCACGCCCCTACCCACCCCCTGCCACCCCCTACCACCCCCATGACACCCCCTGCCACCGTACCTGCACCCGCCGCGCCGAAAAAGCCCCGCTGCCGCCGAAGCCCGCTGCCGCCACCTCGCTGCCTCGCCGCCGCTCACGTCACTGCCGTCGCCGTTTCACCTCGCCGCCACCCGCTCGCAGCCACCGCCTGCCGCCATCGCACGCCACGCCGCCCGCGCCAGTCCCGTCATCACTTTCGGCGCGGCGGAAGTGACGCGCCGGGCCCCTGCTCCGGCGCGCTTGGCCGCCGCCGCTCTAAACAGAGCTCTGAACAGCTCTGACTGAAAATAGGTGGCGGAACGCCGTTCCGGTGCGTTCCGCCAGAAAAAAAGCCCTGCTGAAGAGAAACTGTAACTATGTTTGACTGAATCTGGTGCATGCATCCTCATCTCCCCTCCATGTTTAAGATTTGAATTCTTGAATAGGGCTAAATTTTCATATCCATCTGAACAAGAGTACATAGAGTGAACACACATTCATTGTAATACTGCTAGTGTAGGTGTGGGCAACCTTGGCAGGTCCAGAGGGCATCTTTGTCCCCCAGAAAACCACCCCCTCCTGGGGCCACAGTCTGCTGGGTGACCCAAAAATGAACTTTTTTAAAAAATGGGGATGTGGGGGGGGGCAGCAAGGGCCACATGTTGCCCAGCCCTGCCCTAGTATGAGGCCCAATCCCTGTACAACATTTTTCCGCCACACAGGAACAGCAGGCATCAGGGCCCTCATGCTATATCCCTGCCTTCAGGAAAGCAGTACAAGGGCCCCAAGCCCCTCATTTTCATTTCCCAGCAGATGGAAAGAAAGAGCAGGGAGCAGGGCCCTTGTAATGCATCTCTGCTTTCAGAAACATAGTGTGATCCTTCTGTTTTCCCAACCTGTGTTTTCCATGCCCCTCCCCAAATTGCCTGCGGGTCAAACTACATGTTAAAGATATAGCTAGTAGCTATGGCCATTTGTCTTTTTTACTCAAAAGTAAATACATGGGCCCTGATATGGACTGGGACCAGAGCATGGGGGCTGTTTAGGGGGGCTTTAACCCATTTCCCGCTTGTTGTGGTCCCTATCCAGATTGGGGGACACTGCCTGCAATTTTATATATTACAACTGGATCACTCCCCCCCCCCCGATCTGGACTGGGACCATAGCAAATGGATTAACATGTAATAACATGTAGCCTGACCCTGAGAGGTCACATTCCATAACTAAAGGAATAGGCATTGTACACAAACTTCACTAGAGTCCTATGTAGGCATTAGTCTACAACAAGAGTAGGGCAGACCGTAGGGATGGGATATGTGCAAGCACACACACCCCATCCCCAAGTGTCCCCATGCCCCTACCTATCTCATAGACAGTCTGAAGGAGCGCATAGGCATTTGTAAGTGTGTTCAGCTGACAATCCTGAATACAGTGCTTCAGCACTTTCCACAAAATTTGAAGAAATATTTATTTATTTACAGTATTTGTATACCGTTCCATATCTAAGCAGATTCCGGAGCAGTAGACAATAAAAAGGCAAAAGCAGGTAAAAGAAATAAAAACAATACAGTAAAACCTTGGATTGCAAGCATAATTCGTTCCGGAAACGTGCTTGTAATCCAAAGCACTTGTATATCAAAGCGAAATTCCCCATAAGAAATTTGTACACATATTTTTAATTTAAACTGCAATAAAGAATGATAGTGTAAAGTCTTCATTTTTCTTGACCGTACTACAGTACTTGTATTGCAAGACGTCACTTGTTTATCAAGTTAAAATTATTTTTAAAATTTGCTTGTCTTGCAAAACACTCTCAGACCAAGTTACTTGCAATCCAAGGTTTTACTGTACATTGAAAACAGGTAACATTAAAATGGTGGTTGGACAGCAGAGAAGACTTCCTGGAACAACGAGGTCTTCAGCAGGCTCTGAAAGCAACTCTGTTTTAAAATCACACTTTTTAACTTGCTGTACCTGTGGCAATTCTTATCAGATTGGTTCGAAATCTGACACATTCGTAGATCTCATCAAATAGATCATGGATGCCAAGTTTCACATTAGCTCAAGAGGTGTCAATTGTATAAGTAATACAATTTTGAGGCTAGTAATGGTGGAACCTCATCGATAGAGAAAAATGTCAGATGATGCCCTCTGCAGACCAGATCCAAAAAGATAAATTATCAGTTGTTAATTACCAGTTGTTCAAGCAACTCTAACTTGTCTAAATGGGTCATATGGAAGAGGATGGCACCACATCAAATTGCAATCCAAATTATTCCAAAAGATGCAGGAAGCCACTTTTTAATGGAGCAAACACAATTGGCCATTAAAAAAACAAGTTGGGATAATTCTTTTTGCTCCATAAAATCTGCTTCCTGCTCCTACTGGAATTGTTTGGTTTGCAGTTTTTTCCTTATAATAATCCTGTAATCTAGATTAGACTGAATGATAGTGACTACCACCCAGTGAGCTTCATGGCTAAGCAGCAATTTGAACCTGTTTCCCCTGGTCCACATCCAATATTTTGTCCACCATAATACACAGATTCCTGCCTTCTATTGTTTTATTTATTTATTATATTTCTGAATTGCCCATCTGGGCGGTGATCCGGCCACTCTGGGCGACAGAACATAAAGTGCAAGAACAGGAGAAGATGGTTCACCTTGTGAACAGATTTGATTTTCAGATGTAGGCCAGAGAAGTGGTAGGTGCATGTCTCCCGAAGCCTCATTTGCAGTTTCCAGAAAAAGAGACAAGCCTGAACATTGGCTTGCTTCTACAGCAACAGGAAGTGTGTTGATGCAGAAACAGTGAACAAGACTCTGGCTGTGTATACCGTTCTCTCTCTAGCACTTCCTGGACCATAATTATTAAAAGGGGAGGAAGATTATTCTGATGAGGCAGACTAAGTGAACTGGCAAGAATCGCAGAATGCCAAAGCGATGGTGTACTGCCTACATAAGGAAAGGCATCCTGATGCCCTCCAGATACGAATGACAATTCCCAGAATCCCTGACCATTGGCTATGCTGGCTGGGGCTTAGGAGAGTTATAGTCCAAAACATCTGGAGGGCATCAGCTTGCCTACCCCTGATCTACATCTATCAAATGTTTAGAAAATGAAGAAGAGCGGCAGGCCATTAGAGATCATGGTTCTGGTAGACACTGCATCACAATCACTTCTAAAATATTGATTCTCCTCGTTTATATACGAGTGGGGTAGTGGTGAGGAATTACAGCACTACTTTCTAGGCACAGCAAAAACTGCAGTTGCCACAGCTGAGGCTGCTGAAACTTCTTGAAGCCAGCTGTCAAAACCATTAGCTACCTACTTTGCCTAGTCATAACTAAGATATAATTCCACTCTCGGTGTGCCTGTGTGACACACATGTGTTGCCAATGGGAAGGTCAGTATCCCTTTCTCACATAATCATATACTTCCCGCATTCTCCCTCCACTTAGTGTAGGATGTTGTCTCACTGTGAGGGATTGAGGCCTACACAGGATTGGGTTTGTGGAGGCCTACACAGGCTTGAGTTTGTTGAAGCCTGAAGGCCCAAACACTTGGATGGGAGGGGGAGTTTGAGAGTTTTAGTTTACCCAATAGAAGTTAAGAATTAGATCTCCTATTCAAGGTCACATGATTACAACCTTCCATTCCTGGGAAGGCTATATATGTGTGTGTGGAGTGTGGTCAGCTAGCAGTTAGTGCTGGGAGTCAGCTAGAAGCAGCAGCAGAGAAACAGCAGAGAGAAGCAGAGAGAGAGAAAGAGAAACTGGCTGCATAGCAGATAGGTAGTCTGAAGCTTAACTAGAGAACATTGGATTGTTTGTTTGTTTGTTTTATTTTATCATACATGCTTTTGAATTATAACCACTCTATTAAGTAAAGACTCTAATATTATAAGTAAAGTGTTGTTGTTTACCCTGGAGTTTGGAGTGACTTATTCACCACGTCTACAGCCTACACCCATGCTATTGGAAGCTGTAAAAGGACTTGATCTCCTGGAATGGGAGGGGCTTTGAGGAGAGGCAGAGATCTCCCAAAGGCAGGTTAAGAGGTCCCTGCAGTAGCGGAACCTTGACAGATGGTGGCAGCGGAGCGATCCTGAACAGTGAGATTAAGCACTCCAAACAGTAATTGGGTTTTTTTTTACTAATAGAGCTGGCAAAAGCAGTGTATGTTTTAACTTCAGGACTGCGGAATAGGGACCCAGTGAGGCTATTAAAATGAGCCAGTACCTCTCTATGAACAAAACTGCCCTGATTGAGCAGTGTAAAAAGGACAATTTGCCATGGGAGGAGAAAACAGCAGAGGAACTGAAAGTTATGCTGATCTCCCAGGCGGCAATAGAAGGAGCTGCACCCTCTAGCCCTACTGTAGCAGGACCCCAAACAAAAGAATGGGAGCTCCGGGAACAGGAACTGCGGCTAGTGGCAAAGCAGAAGGAAGAAGAGACCAGGTTAGAATGGGAAAGACTTCGTCTGCAGCAGGAACAGCTTAAGGCCCAAGAAGAGCAACGCAGACACGAGGAAAAGCTGCAGGAAGAACAACGCAAACACGAGGAAAAGGTGCGGGAAGAGCAACGCAGACATGAGGAAAAGCTGCACCAGGAGAAACTTCAGGCCCAGAAAGAGCAACTTCAGGCCCAGGAAGAGCAACGCAGACACGAGGAAAGGATGATGCAATTGAAACAGGAGCAGCCTGTCAGAGTTACCCCGAAGGACTTCACAGCATACACCCCAGGAGAAGACCCACAAGTGTTCCTGACCACTTTTGAAAGGGTGCAGGAGGGGGATTATATGAAGTTTGTGCCTAATTTAATCAAAGGGGAGCTGGCAGAGATTTATAATAGCATGCCAGAGGGGGAGGCTGTTTTCTATGCTCAATTCAAAGAAACGGTGTGTTTAAAAGGTTCAGGTTAGGCCCTGAGCACTTTAGGAAAAAGTTCAGAGGGTTAACACCTCAACCAGGTAAATCTTTGGTAGAGTTTGCAACAAAATTAAAAAACCTGCTATTAAAATGGGTGGATGAAGCAAAAGCTGACAACAGGGAAAAGGTGCTAGAGCTTATGGCCCTGGATCAGTTTTATTTTCGGTTGCCCAGAGAAATAAAACTGAAGGTTAAGGATAAAGATCCTGAAACTGTAAACCAAGCTGCAGAAATGGCTGACAAACTGATTGAAAACCGGGAAGGATTAGGCCCCAGGATTGAGTCTGAGAAGAAGGGGGGGAAATGGGAAGCCCCAAGTAAAAAGGAGTTCAAAAAACCTCCTTTTGATCCTTCTCACCCCAGAGACTGTGCCTGCTATTCGTGTGGTCAGACAGGCCACATCAGGAGTAGCTGCCCCAAGTTACAAGCAATAACACCAGCTAACCTAGGTAGTCCTAAACCCGAACAAACCAAGCCACAAGGTGTAGCAAGCATAAAAAAACCTTATAATTGCGGTTTTGTGATCACCAACAGGGAAGAGGTTAATAATCAGTTTAAAGAACCTGTTTATGTAAAGGATAAGACCATTATGGCAATGTTGGATTCTGGAGCTGATGTTTCTCTGATTCAAGCAGATTTGGTGACACCAGAAGATTTGGTACCAGGAATGTCTATTGAGATCCAGGGAGTGAATGGTCCCTCCTTTGAAGTCCCAGTACCAAGGTTATCCATAGAATGGAGGGGATGGAGGGGTCTGTATGAAGTTGGGGTGATGGAACCTCCAACCCAATTTGCCCCTATCATTGTGGGAAGGGATATAATGGGACCAGAAGCTCAAATATGTGTGGTAACCCGCAAGCAAAAGGAAAGGGAGGAACTTTCAAGACAGGACCAGGTAAAAGCTGATGGGGTAAAAGAAAAGGTACTAGAGGTACAACCCACAGTGATTCCGGAAGGTCCAAAACCAAACCCAGACCCTCCCCAAACCGAAACAACAGAACAAGCCTCCATGCAACCTGTAGACCTGAAAGCCCGTGAAACAACCGAGGCAGGTGGTTCTGTAGAGGAAAAGGCGCTAGAGACCCCTTTTCCTGATTTAAGAGGAGTAGAGGAATTCAAGCAGGAAGTCCTCAGTGATCCTAGTTTGGAGTCTCTGAAAAGAGTTGCTCTCCCTCAAGAGAAGCCCTTCTCTGAGGAAAGAAGGGAGCAGATTATTTGGGAGAAAGGATTGCTGTATAGGCTGTGGTTACCAAAAACCCAAGAGTTAACCTGGGAACCACTAAAGCAACTGGTAGTACCTAACCAATTCCGGATAAGGTTGCTAGAACTAGCCCATGATGTGCCATGCGCAGGGCACTTGGGGAAAAACAAGACTAAACAAAGGCTCATGGCAAACTTCTTTTGGCCTGGAATTGCTAAGCAAGTAGCAGAGTACTGCAGGTCTTGTGAAACCTGTCAGCGTGTAGGGAAGGCAGGGCATCACAGTAAAGCCCCTTTGCAGCCTCTGCCTATTATAGGAGAAGCTTTCTTCAGGGTGGGCATGGATATCGTAGGGCCTTTCACTAAACCCACCCGCAAGGGAAAAAAGTACATCCTCACGGTGGTGGATTTTGCCACAAGATACCCGGAAGCTGTAGCACTAGCCTCTATAGATGCTCCATCTGTAGCTGAGGCTTTGCTAACTATATTTTGCAGAACTGGATTTCCCTCTGAAATCTTAACAGATTGTGGGTCAAATTTCCTCTCCGAGATAATGGAGTGTCTGTGGAAGTGTTGTGGGGTAAAACACTTGAAAACCACTCCTTATCACCCTCAATGCAATGGAATGGTGGAAAGATTTAACGCCACACTCAAAGGAATGATTAGAGCTTATGTAAACACACACCCAAATGACTGGGATGACAAACTGCAACACCTATTTTTTGCCTACAGGGAAGTTCCACAGGAATCAACGGGATTCTCACCTTTCGAGCTGTTGTATGGCAGAAGAGTGAGAGGCCCTCTTGATCTCCTGAGGGAAAACTGGGACGGTAAACTCGTAGAAAACAAAACCTCTGTGGTGGATTATGTGTTAAAACTTAGACAAACCCTAGATACACTCTGTAAACTAGTTCAAGTCAATGTAACCAAAGCCCAAGAGGTGCAAAAGTTCTGGTATGATCAAAAGGCACGCTCTAGAGTATTTGAGGTAGGGGATCAGGTAATGATATTTCTTCCCCTGCGCAAAGACAAGCTTAAGGCTGCTTGGGAAGGCACCTACACAGTCAGAGAGAAAATGGATGATTTAACCTATGTAGTGGTTAAAGAAAAATCTGAAAAAAGACCCAAGGTAGTACATGTAAATATGATGAAGCCACACTATGAGAGGAGTGGAGTAGTTTTACAGGTGCAGAAGGTGCCAGAGGTAGTATACTTAGGGCACAAGGTTGGAAATGGCCATATCACACCATTATGGGACAAGGTTGAAGCTATCAGAACCTACAACCAAGAAACAGGTCAGGTCATTCTTGGGATTTGCTGGGTATTACAGGAGATTTGTTCCCCATTTTGGTGAAATTGCTGGACCTTTGACTGATTTAACCAAGAAATGTAAACCTGACAAAATTGTGTGGACTGATGAATGTCAGAGAGCTTTTGATAGACTAAAGGACATTTTAAGCTCAAAGCCCGTGTTAAGAGCACCTGACTTTGAAAAAACCTTTATTGTAGCTACTGATGCCTCTGAGACTGGCATAGGTGCAGTATTGTTACAAGACTATGACTCTGTTAAACACCCAGTAGCTTACCTGAGTAGGAAGCTTCTACCCAGGGAGAGAAACCTGTCTACGATCCAAAAGGAATGTTTGGCAGTAGTGTGGGCTCTGGACAAGCTCAAGCCTTATGTTTTTGGACAAGAATTTACTTTATGGACTGATCATCATGCCTTACAATGGATACAAACAATGCAAAATACCAACTCCAAGCTTCAGAGATGGTCTTGGAAATTGCAGGAATTTCAAATGAACATTGAACATGTGCCTGGGAAGGAGAATGTGATAGCTGATGCTTTGTCTAGGAAATAACCAAAAAACAGTTGCCTTTTTGTGTAGGTTAACGTTTCACAATTCTCTTCTGTAAAAGGGAAATTGTTCCACTTGAGGAGAAGGAGGGGAAGATGTGAGGGATTGAGGTCTACACAGGATTGGGTTTGTGGAGGCCTACACAGGGTTGAGTTTGTTGAAGCCTGAAGGCCCAAACACTTGGATGGGAGGGGGAGTTTGAGAGTTTTAGTTTACCCAATAGAAGTTAAGAATTAGATCTCCTATTCAAGGTCACATGATTACAACCTTCCATTCCTGGGAAGGCTATATATGTGTGTGTGGGGTGTGGTCAGCTAGCAGTTAGTGCTGGGAGTCAGCTAGAAGCAGCAGCAGAGAAACAGCAGAGAGAAGCAGAGAGAGAGAAAGAGAAACTGGCTGCATAGCAGATAGGTAGTCTGAAGCTTAACTAGAGAACACTGGATTGTTTGTTTGTTTGTTTTATTTTATCATACATGCTTTTGAATTATAACCACTCTATTAAGTAAAGACCCTAATATTATAAGTAAAGTGTTGTTGTTTACCCTGGAGTTTGGAGTGACTTATTCACCACGTCTACAGCCTACACCCATGCTATTGGAAGCTGTAAAAGGACTTGATCTCCTGGAATGGGAGGGGCTTTGAGGAGAGGCAGAGATCTCCCAAAGGCAGGTTAAGGGGTCCCTGCAGTAGCGGAACCTTGACACTCACAAACACACAAACTGTGCTCCAAGATTTAATTCATTCTGACGTTCCTCTTGCCAACATATTCTTCATTTGCATTCGCATCACATACACTTAGATTGTGAGCCCTTGGGGGGGGGGGGCAGGGATCCACTCCATCTATGTATATAATTGCTGCAACCCATCCTGACGCGCCTTGGGATAGTGCAGAACTTGTATCTGAAATGTTTTATCGTACTGAAGGCATTCATTCTTTTGAAGTGTTTCCATGATGAGGTTCTTGCTGATGGCAGTAAATCAGTCTAAACCCCATCTCCAGTTAAAGGGTGGTCTCATGTATTACCTGGGAGAGCTCTGCCTGAGTCCCTAGACACCTGCTGCCTCCTAGCCAATACTGACTGGCTGATGGACCATTTCTTCGGAGTTTATACAAGGCGAGTTCTTATGTGCTGTGTGTAATCCATGGCATAACTGAAGTTCTGTGGCCAAGCAATCCAAATTCACCTCTAAGAAAAGATGGATTCAATAGCATGTATGAATGCCAACAGAGCAAATTTGCATAATTATCTTGTTCTGCAAAATTTATTTCACAATTTTTACTATTTTGGATAATTAAGGGGAGGGGCAAAGAAGTACTGAACCCCCATCCTCAATCACTAGAGATCTTATTTGACACCCCTCCTGCTTCACAGATTTCAACAGGCATTGCACACAGGATTTAAGCATATAATTGCAGTAATTAAAAAAAAAAATCTTGCTTTTTTTGTTAACAAAACCCATGATTCTCAGGGATCTGTATGCAGCTGAATCACCACATATACATTACCCTCCTTATATCACTCCTTTTCTTTTTTGAAGGAGGATATTGGTGGATGACTTGAGTCTATTCACAACTTTGCTTCATTGCCTTCAATACTAGAAACCCAACAGTGTTAAAACTGCAACATGTTGGTTGCAAATTGATTAGCATCAATTGTGCACTGGCAATCTTCATATGCTCAGGTAATATCACAGATTCCAAAAGCCAGCACCAGCCACTTTGCAGTCAGAACAGCTAGATACAAAACAGAGGAAAGTCAAGCAAAGCCCAAAGAAAGCCAATTTAAAATGCTGCTTTGACAATCAACCAGCTGACTCTATCTGCTCAGGAAGACACTAAAGCAAAGCAAAGTGCAGTACTGCAAACATCCACATGCAAACTCTAGAGCAGTGTTCTCCAACCTTGGGTTCCCAGATGTTTTTGGCCTACAACTCCCAGCATGCCCCAGCCAGCATGGCTAGTGGCAAGGGATTCTGGGAGCTGTAGTCCAGCAACATCTGAGGACCCAAGGTTGGAGAGCCCTGGTCTAGACATACACTTCAAGCTGCCCACAAGGGATGAAGACAGCATCTCAATACAACAGAGTATCTTGTTTGATGCTATTTGGAACTTCACAATTTTAAATCATCGGGGGGGATGGGACTGTTTGGTAACTTTCACCAGGACATGATGGCAAAATGTTGCTGAAGTTCACCTCAAAATACTACAAATCTGTTTGGATTGTTCAACAGTAAAGGTACAATCCACTGAGAGGGATCCACAATCTCCTTCCTGCCTCTTCAAGCTACACTGAAATAAGTGAGAGCTGCCACTACTGTGTTTCTGTTCTTGTGCATTCCCATACTCCTCAGTGGGGCTTGTACCAGAAGAACTTTCTGATGGACTGTGATCAAGGCAAGCAAAAGCTAAAACAGAAAGGCAGGCTAGGGGGAATCCTGGTCAAGTGAAGTTTTCATCAAGATTAAACTGGCTCTCTTCAACCAGTCTTACTGACTAATTACACAAGTGTTTGTGTTGTTAGTGGTGGGAGATTGCTCAATGAATTGGAAAAATAACACACCTTGTACTTCCCTCCCCCCCCCCCCCAATAGCTGCACAATGCATTACTTTTGGCAGGTTAAGAGTGCTTCAGGGCACAAGAAATACTCTCAACCCCAACTAGCCAACAATGAGGTGTATCGTAATGCACACACAGTTGTGATACCACACAGCAACATATTATAGATGGGTCCTCTTAGGGATTCTTTCAAGCCAGGTTTGCATTACAGCAGATCACAGCAAGTGTGCCCAACTTCACTGAGGCTATGAGGCACTGTGGGCTTTAGTCACATGTTTGCAAAGAGCAAGGGGGGAAAGGAGCAATGAGTGAGCCCGTATATGGAGTTACAATAGAGCTCTGTGTATTATTATCAAGGGCATCTCTTTCAAATCCATTCTTAACTGATCTTACTGCCAGTCAGACAAGCACTGTTTTCTGTTCAAGGAAGCACTGTGGATAGTCTCTCACTGCAGAGCTTGCTCTGCAAACCATCTGGGACCTCAAGTCAAATATCCTAAGAGTGTACAGGACATGGTGTGTGTATGTGTGTTATTAATCATTCTTAAATTTAATGCACACATTCAGTGGGCATTTTCAAAAGGGAAAGCTACTATCCAAACAATGATGGAGTTAGGTTTCATTTAAATATAGTAACAGCTGTGTAGACAGTATCCATAAAAAAATCACAATTTTGTTTTGTTTTGCATTTTGCTTGGAAGCATGTACTTAGAAATTAGGATCATACATCAGAACACAGAAAGGTTCTGAAGTACTCCAATACTGCAATTGTAAACATTTTTACTCAAAAGTAAATCAATTGAATCCAGTGGGGCATACAAAGTGTCTAAGAGCGCAACTGTGTGCATGTTCCTCAAACATCAGTCCCACTGAGTTCAGTGGGGCTGAGCCAAAGCAAGTGAGACTTGCAGCCTTACATGAAATTTTCCTACTGCTTTCCAATTTGGCAAGCAGAAATTAAGCCATGCTAAACACTCAAGAAGAAGCACTGTGACATTAATAACTGAAACGTCTTTTCCTATGACTCATTCACACTAAATTCATACCGCTGACCTGCACAACATAAAGCTTATGGACAAATTGCAGCTTCCTCCCTGTTTATGTTCCCCCTGGGAGGGGGAATTTAAAAGACCCATTTGCAGCACTCCCCAGCCCCTTTATGGAAACATCTAGGGCAGCCTTTCCCCAACCTGGCACCCTGCAGATGTGTTGGACTGGCTAGGATAATGGGAACTACAGTTCAACACATCTGAGGACACCAGGTTGGGGAAGACTGATCTACGGCCTGCCCAAGCCAATCAAAAGTGGAGGCAGGCATATGGGAGAATGGCTGCCCCACACCTCCTCTCCCTGTATTCAAAGGCATATAGTGAAGTTGGCACCAGTTTTTCCAGCCTGTTCCTTCCATGCGGAAAAGCCCACCTGCAGCTTTCAATGTATGAATTCATGGATGGGTGAAAACCTTGTGTGTTGTTGCTGCTGACAAATTTACTGGAGTAGTAGTAGAGAGAAACAGGTTGTGTGGAGTGGGGGAGGGAAGAAAGGGGGCATAAAGAGATGGAAGAAAGAAAAAGGGAGATGCAGAGAGGCCTGTGGGTGAGAAAAACAGAAACTGAGATATTGAGAGAAGGAAAGGCTTCCAAGAGAATTGTAGTGCTGAGAGAAGAGAGAGCATTATGGGGTACAGGAAGACCTACAGTTGGGAACGAGAGAGGAGGTAGGTGTTTCATGTGACACTGTTCAGTTAATCAAAGGAGCCACTCCTAACTTCATATAAACAGTGTGCATTATTAAGATAGTTTCTTACAAAACAGTAACAGGGCCTTCTGCGCTCTCCTTGCTTCTCTAACACTCTGCCTCTCTCTCTCTCCTCCGCCTTACTTCCTGTTCCTCCTTCAAACTCCACCTCCCTGCTACTGCTGGTTTTACTTCTAAACTCTATACATATTTATACAGTAGCTGTGAGATAGCGTGGAAACAGAAAAAGAGGGCAGAAATGGGGATGCTGAAAAAGAGGGCAGAAATGTTGGTGTGGAAACAGAAAAAGAGGGCAGAAACGGGGGTACAAATCTGTGCTGAGGCACAGAGGGAGAAAGAGCCCTATGAGAGAGAAATGGGAGTGGTAGAAGAGAAAGAAGTTCAGAAAAGAGAATGCACTGTAGGACCCTAACAAAATGGCGGCTAACAGAGAAGGATAAAAATGGAGCTAAAATGGCAACAAAAATGCTTTTTAGGGTAAATATAGCCATGTAACTCAATTAAGTTATTAAAGATACATAAAAGTGGCTTAATGTCAGAGACATTTAAGTTCTGTAGTTCAGCCATACAATGAATATTACCTCCTTCAAAGTGAGAAAGAGAACAATTTTCATTTTTTTATTCCACTCAGCTGCAGTCTTACAGGTGGGCACAAGAGGGTTTAGGTGTTTTTCTAAAGCTGTTAGGGCTGCAAGCTTTAATCCATTGATTATATCAAACTAAAGCTTTAGCTGATACATCAGTGAAGGACAGTTTTAATCAATGAGGTTAGGAGGATACTTGTTTGGGGGGGGAGGCTATGTTGGTTTAAATATGTTACTTTTAGACAATAAAAAAGAAAATATTAAAGTTGGCATTCCTTCGAAGTATAAGTGGTGACTTTGCTTGATTGAGGCTTTGATTCCATGGAAATCTCTTTGAATTGAATTTAAGAGGCAGATGATTAATCAGCTAAAAATTCTTCTACCTGTAGACAGCCCCAAAAATCTGTATTTATTGGCTAATTCCTGAAATTCTTTGATCCCGGGCAAAAAGGTTGTAACCATGGTTCAATCAGTAGCAAAGGGTACAGATCATCTTTTGCTCATTAATTTTCTTGTAGGGCAAAGACTTCTTCAGGTGGTCTGGCTATTTGAACCATTTCCTTCCTGAAACCAAATACGTTGACTGTCAATTTTGCATACCTCCACCCACATTAAACAACAAATTCTGCCTACTTCAGCCTACGTCATAGGGATGAGGTTTATTGTTGCAACAAGCGGACAAAGTGACAGAAGACTGGGCTAGCCCAAGACATTTCACTGCCTGAGGAGAAAAAACAAGATGGCACCTACTGCCATTCCATGAACAAAAAGTCAGCTGGACTGGCAGATAAATCTGTCATCAACACTGATGATGGGACAGCATCCACCTGAAGGCAGCAGGCTAACTTAGGGGGTGCAGAGCAGGCCACATGGCACACAGGTCTCTTCTCCAGGTCCTTGCTGCTGCCTCCCAGCATCTGCTGCCTAAAGTGATTGCTTCACTTAGCCTAATGGTAAGGCCAGCCATGACAGAAGAACATTTCACAAGACTAGACTGCAGACCATGGAACATCAAAGTCAGGAGAGGGCAGAACAATGGACCAGCTGCCACAAATGAACCATCAATAAGTTTTGCTAGGGAGGCTAACATGAATAAGTTCATGCAGATTAGGAATACAAAACCAATACAACAATCTGGAGTTGTTAGATCAAATTGCTTAATCTCAAAATTGCCCCACAAAAGCAAGCAATCCTAGAGAATAGCTATACTAAAAAATGCAAACAAGTTCCAACTTTAATTACTGTCATTAATTTAAGGAGTCCTGGGAACTGTAGAAGCCATGGGCTCCTAAAAACACATGCGCGCGCGTGCACGCACGCACATGCATGCACCTCAGAATCCTACAAAAGGACAGTGTTCAAGTTACTTTGGGAAAAAATTTCCCAGTTAAATCTGTTTTAATCTGGTTGCAATTTGTAATATAAATTTGCCACTATTTTAACTACCTACATGCTTCCTCTGGGCCCACCATGGCTTCAATGAGTATTGTATTCTGCCCACATGATATATTCTTATTGTTAAAATAGTTATTACTATATCATTAGTATCTGGATGACGCCAACTCTACTTCTCATCTGCAGGTGAGACACACTTCCTAGACCAGCAACCATTTCTAGAGATTCAGAATACTGGAATAGATCACACATAAGATGAATGAAGCTGAAGCATAAGTAAAACCTGATTGCAATGATGTTGTGATGATATTTTGCTTTAACGTCAGGAAGTGACATGGCAAACTTAGAATATGTACAGCAACAGAGAGAGAGATCATCTGTTTGAAGAATGCCACAGATTATAACTGAAGCTGAGCTGAAATTTCTCAGAACATAATTTTTTGATAAATTTCTTTTTCAAACTTGGAGAATTTGCCCACCACCATATCCCCGAGAATATTTGGCAAAATTCCGCTCCCTCCGTTTTGCCACCAGCAAGTTGGGTGGAGAATTTGGGGGTGCCATTTTTGCTCAGCCCTAGCTATTAACAATTAATGTACCGTAATTGCTGAAGTTAAAGAATACTGAGCGGATTTTCTGAACAGGACTGCAAATGAACTGGTTCACATGTAATGGCAGCATATTGCAGCAATTAATGAACGCACGATTTTCAAGGACAAGCACATCCCATGGTTTGTTCTTAGGTTAACTTTGGGTTGTTTAACCCACAGATAACCCAAAGTGTTTGGATTTGGTCGCCAACTAACAACCTATAAATGGGGCATTCGTAGGTTGTTGCTGCAAACCAGAAGTGGCTTGCACACAGGGCATGTCCCCACAAATCAAATGCCACCATTATATGCAAATACCCCACTGATAAGGCCACAAAGGCAACACAGGAAAATATAGGAAGTAAAAACCATTAGGTACAAAATATATTTTAATAAGCTGAAACCCAACATTGTTAGAACTAAAAAGTTCCTCCTCAGAAGCAAATACGTGATAATATATTCATGTGCTAGAATGTTAATGTGAACGGGTAAAGTCTGTGTATTGGTTTTTTGCAATTTCAATTTCCTCCTGAGTAAGATTTTTTTTGTTGTTCAAAGCACATTGGGATTCAGCTTGATATGAATTTCTAATAAATCGCTTTTAAACAGATTGGTTTATATCCCCTGTATTTGTCTAAGCAGGCATCTCTAGGCAAGCAGTTGAGAAAGGATCACCTCCTTAGCCTCTCTAGGAGATGCTCTAGGGCAGGGGTCCTCAAACTTTTTAAACAGGGGGGCAGTTCATTGTCCCTCAGACTGTTGGGGAGCTGGACTATAGCTTGAAAAAAATATGAACAAATGGATCAAGTAAAAAAAAAGGACCCGGGTCCTTTTTTTTTTTTTCCTTCGCTGCCATCGTGCAGGACAAGAGGCCTGGCGGAGCCGCCGCCGCCGCCACAAGTCAGCATCCGGGTCCAGAGAAAAGGGGAGGGAAAAGGGGAGAGGGGCAACGAGAGAGAGAGAAAGGGAGCGAGCCGAGTGTTGGCAGGAAATTATGTAATTACGCTGGATGCGGAACGCCGACAAAAGAATCGGCGCTTGAAGCGAAAGAGTTAAAAAAAAGTCTGCTTCCGCCAATCAGCCACCGGGCCGGATAAAAAGGCAAGGCGGGCCGGATGTGGCCCGCAGGCCTTAGTTTGAAGACCCCTGCTCTAGGGTCTAGACCAGGGCTCTCCAACTTTGGGTCCCCAGATGTTGCTGGCCTACAGCTCCCAGCATACCCAGCCAGCATGGCTAATGGCAAGGGATTCTGGGAGCTATGGTCCAGCAACATCTGGGGACCCAAGGTTGGAGAGCCCTGGTCTAGATGATTAAAAAGGACCAAACCACCAGAGGCTAGACAATCATAAAGTCTACAGGCCACATTTGACACCCACTGATTCTTTTATTATGGTTCATAAATTTATGGGGCATAAAGCAAAGTCTTACTGCACCTGGAAAGCCAATCTATCAGGGAGAATGCCAGACTTCTCCCTGATAGGCTAGCTTTCCATATATAAGGAGCTCTTGATATATGGGAGGGGCTACTTTCAAGTAACCACCCCATGTGCATTCTAGAAGCAGTATGATTCCATGACAGGATTGTGCTAGTACATTTGAAAAATCTCCAAGGCTGCAGAAATATTGAATTATTCCACGTTAATATATGTTTGGATATAAGGGGCCCATTTCTAGCTTACACAGACCAAAATGCTTAAGTGTGATGGACCAGTATCATAGCAATGCATGTAAGGTAATATAAGAGAAAAAGAAGAAATTTTTACAATTATATCTATGCCAAAATGAATTTATTTATTTTTCAATGGAGTTTTAAATGGTTGGAAATGAGAAGAGGAATATGTATGAGGAAGTTCTATCCATTTGCAAAATGGAAAGAAAAGTTTTGTATAATTGTAACATAATTTCAGAGAAACCATATTATAACAAGATGCAATAGCAATGAGGTGAGGCAGAGATTAAACAAAATGTATTATGTAGTGGCTGTGACTCAAAAGGGTTTATTAAAAATATCTATAAAAGAAGTCCTGATTGACTGACGGACTGACTCATCAACACCCAGCTCAAACCAGTTTAATCTAGGAACGTGAAATTTTGAAGGAACATAGTTTTTATGATGTAGACACCCACTAAGGAAGGATTTTTGGAAATTCCGTCCCTAAGGGGATGAAAAAAGGGGGCAAAATCACCCCACTCTCATATCTCCTATGGGCAAAACAACAGGGGAGCAGTTATGCAAATTGGCCTCACCTCATAACTGCTGCAGGAGCCAATAGGAGCAGTTATGCAAATAGGCCATACGACACTTAGAATGTTCGTATGAATTCCTGCAGGGGCCAATAGGGGTGAGTATGCAAATCTCCCCTAGGCCATTTAGAATGTTCTCTGAGGGGGGTGAAAAGGGAGGGAAACTTTTTAAATGACTGAATGACTGTTGTGGGGGGGGGGTCGCATAGGCTCCATCACATTTTGACGGATCTACCCCAAACTTGGCACGGTCACTCTTCACCTGTAGACTCTCAGAATTAACCTGATTTTTCTTTAAGATCAGATATTTCTGTCAGATATTTCTGGACTGCCACAAGGGCCCAATCAGCAGTGGATATGCAAATCTCTCCTACATCAAAACAGAATGTTCATATTAACTGCAGCCGGGGCCTACACGGGGGTGGGGGGGAGCTGGGATTTCATTGTTGGGTAGTCCTGGGGGGGGGGGGGAGCAGGGATTTTCTTTTTCTCTTATAATAATCATCTAGATCAGGGCTCTCCAACCTTGGGGGGGGGGAGCAGGGATTTCATTGTGTAGTCTCGGGGGTGGGGAGCAGGGATTTCACTGTGTAGTCTTGGGGGAGCAGGGATTTCATTGTGCAGTCCAGGGGGGGAAGCAGGGATTTCATTGTGTAGTCCAGGGGGGGAAGCAGAGATTTCATTGTGCAGTCCCGGGGGGGGAGCAGGGATTTCATTGTGTAGTCCCGGGGGGGGGGGGAGCAGGGATTTCATTGTGTAGTCCCGGGGGGGGAGAAGGAATTTCATTGTTGTGTAGCCCCGGGGGGGGGAGCTGGGATTTCATTGTGTAGTCCTGGGGGGGGGGGGAGCAGGGATTTCATTGTGCAGTCCTGGGGGGGGGGACCAGGGATTTCACTGTGTAGTCCCGGGGGAGCAGGGATTTCACTGTGTAGTCCCAAGGGAGCAGGGATTTCATTGTGCAGTCCTGGGGGAGCTGGTAGTCCCGGGGGAGCTGGGATTCCATTATGTAGCCCCGGGGGACCTTTCCTATGGAGTGATTCAAAACAGCGGTCAGCTACATTAAGGAATTTCGAACAAATAGTGCCTATAGGAAAATGACGACCCGTGCAACGCCAGGTAAAAAAAGCTAGTATTTATATATATATATATATATATATATACATACATACATACTGAGTTACTGTATTGAGAAAAATAATCTTCTTTTTAACCTCCTTTTAATGCTATTTTTCAACACTGGTACAGTTGTGATAAATTAGGGGGAGGGGCATACGAGGCACTATGTGCCATGTCTAAAACCTCAGAAAAGCATTTACTTTATTTTTAACCTCTAGATCTAGACACCTGGCCCACACATGTTATGGCTTCCTTCCTGAAGGCTGCACAAATTTATGCTCTCAGGTTTGTAAATGCACTCTCTCACACATACCCACACCC
The DNA here is from genome assembly GCA_021292165.1 of Shinisaurus crocodilurus. Taxonomy (NCBI): domain Eukaryota; kingdom Metazoa; phylum Chordata; class Lepidosauria; order Squamata; family Shinisauridae; genus Shinisaurus; species Shinisaurus crocodilurus. The sequence continues at coordinate 107,840,951 of CM037877.1, forward strand.
GTATCTATCAAATAGGACGAGGTAAAGCCATTTTCTATTAAGGTAATCTAAAGTTCCAAAAACATGGAGAGGATAGACAAGACTTATTTCCACAATCACTTATTTTATCCATGCAGGATTTCCCTTCTACTATTTCCTTCCCTTTCTCAGCTTCTCCCCCACCCTACCCTAAAACCATGTCATAGTTCATTTAAGTACCACATATATTGCTGCAGTGCAAGGGCATTCATTATTTCTCTTTGGCCAAAGTTCTAACACTCTAGCTCAGGTCTGTGCAAGTCGTGACCCACCAAGTTGAATCGCCTACTGTGGCCTGCCTGCCAGGTGCTCCATAACCCCTCAGCATTTTGTTGTCCCACACAGGTAGCAAAAACAAGAGATTTAACTGAGCCACTGGTGGGTAACTATACATGTTTGTAAGGCTGACTTTGAGGGTCACAAGTTGTACAGAGCTGCATAGCTCTTGTACTGTTTATTCTAGTCTTCTCTAATCTGCCCCCCCTCCAGATGTGTTAAGCTACAACTCCAATCATCCCTCAGCCAACACATGGCTGAGGGATGATGGAGGTTGCTGTCCACCACATCTGCGGGGCACCAGGCTGGAGAAGGCTGGTTTACACCACCATGTAAGGCAGGGCTATCCAACCCAGATGTTGCTGGACTACAGCTCCCAGAATCCCTTGCCATTAGCCATGCAAAAGCCAGTAGGCCAGCAACATCTGGGGACCCAAGGTTGGAGAGCCCTGGTATAAGGAGTTAAGATGGAGAAGGAACAAGCATTTGCTCTTTTTTTTTAATATATTGGTCCAATATCGCCGACTTTTGCATCATTGGTTTTGTGTAAATGTTCCAGGAGTAGGGGCTAGGGTGACTTTATCCACTGCAGAGAATATATCAGAGCCAGGAATAGTTCTAAGATATCGCCATATAACTTGACTGAATGAATGGGAGCTTGAATGTGTGTCTGTGGGGGGAGGTGGGTGGAGAGAACAGCATTATATGTACTCCTGTTCTTAGAACACATGCAGAGAGTGCAGCAATACAGCATGTCCTTCTGAGTAACCTCTGCAGTAGCTAATGCTGTTTGCTTAGGATTGTGAGAGTGCAGCCTTATTTGGGTAGAGGGAACATTCCTATTTACAATAACTAAAGTTCTGTAGTGAAATGGGCCTGGTATTAACTAAATGTTTTAAGAAAAGAACTGGGAGGGCCTTGGTAAGTCATCACACTTTTAAAATACACCAGCCTCCAAAGTATATCATCACTCTGTGAATTCAAAGGCAGCCAGACAAGAGCTGGCACTTACAGCTTTGGTGCTCTTATCAAGATATGTGAGGTAGGAAAGAAGTTGCTGGGCCAGCAACTTAATCAGCTGATACATCTTCAGACCTTGTATTGTCTTGCTCAAACTTTGCTGCCAAATTATTCTTAAGATTTTGAGGAAGGATCACTTATAATGATTTTAGCATTGCAGATACTCTGTCACATCCTGCTATCATGAGAGGGATGTGCCTGTATACATGACAATGGTGCTTCATCTTCCATGGGAACAGGTTTGATTATCTAATATTGGGGAGAAGGCACATTATCCCAACTCCAGATGAGATCAGAACTCTCTAAAAAGAAAGGTAGCTCAAGATGTCCATGTTCAACTTCCATTTGGGCTCAAAATTTTTTTATTATTTATTACTCTTTTTGTATTGTATTATATATGTGTTTTCTTGTGAACCGCTTAGAGGTTTCATTATATTAACCGGTATAGAAGTATTATAAATAAATGCATGCTGTACATCAGGAGCAGTAAGTCAGTCTTGAAAGTTGTTCTGCCCTGAACTAATGCTACTGTATTCTAGTATAGCAGTTCTCTAGTTCTCTGGAGAGTAGTATTAGACTGGAAATAGCCTGCCCTATAATTTCTCAGGTTTACTACATAGATTCATAGATCACAGAGTTGGAAGGGGCCTACAAGGCCATCGAGTCCAACCCCCTGCCCAATGCAGGAAACTAGAGGAGGGGTCTCCCATGCAAGTAATAGCCAGGCCTGACCCTGCTTAGCTTTCCACGCTCAGACAAGCTGAGCCAGCGTGAGCCACAGGCCTGTTTCAATCTCCAGTCCTCCCTGCAATGAGGTTTAGGGTCACCTCTTACCATATGGCAGTCTTCCCCAACCTGGTGCTCTCCAGATGTTTTGGACTACAGCTCCCAGCATTCCTGACCATGGGCCATGCTGGCTAGGGCTGATGGGAGCTGAAGTCCAAAACATTTGGAGGACACTAGGTGGGGTAAGGCTGCCATATGCAATGAACTCTGATGGGGGGGAAAGGCTGCACCTGCCACCTATTCTAAAAACTTAAGGGTACTGTGGATTGGGGAAGCAGTTGGATAAATGATTTAGTCTTTTTCATGTCTTGCAGAAATGACATTACAGGCAGTCCCCGGGTTAAGAATGTCCGACTTATGGACAACTCGTACTTACGAAAGGACTTCCAGGTTCCCCAGCTCTACGTCGTTTATGTAGAGTATAGCGTAGTATACATAATTTACGCAATTTGCATAAATGCCATATACTACGCTATACTGTTCCGAGGTACGTACAAATGCAACTTAAAGACATTCTTAAGAATGGAACTCATTCGTAACCTGGGGACTGCCTGTGCCTAATGATTCCAGGAGTCAGCAGCAGCGTACTTCTCAGAAGCTGTTAGGAAAGGAGGGAAGCTAAAGGAAACGGAGAGGCAGGCAGCAGCCCATGGAGGCCTGCGAGGAAGAAGACTGAATCTGAAGAGATTGCATGGTAAGGGAGAGGGCAGGCATCTAAGAAAGGACCAGAGCAAAGGAAAGGTAGAAGCAAGAAGACCATGGCTAGCAGTCAGGGGAGGACTGCATAGATGAGGAAGGATGGCCCATATGACTGGAGAACCAGCCTCCAGGGTAGATTCAGGCAGCCATTTGAAGTGTGGATTGGCATGGTTTCACAATATGTCAGAGCATATACTTGGGGTTATTAGGCAAAAATAAACTTCATTCTCATAGTTCTTGCTAGTGCTACTGACAAAACAGAAGTTAAAGGTGCCTCACCCCCTGTAAGAGACAGAGCAACCTTGAAAATAAATCCACAAACATTTAGCTTGCCTGCTCATATGTATCTGTGTTACAGCACAATCCTAGGCATGTCTACTCAGAAGTGACTCCCATTAAGTTCAATTGGACTTATTCCCAGGTAAGTGTACGTAGGACAACAGCCTTAGTCATTTTGACAGTCAGGGGTTTTTTTTTCTTTTATTCCACTGTATTTTCTGCCAGATCAGCTGGAGGTGAGGCTGTTGTTGGTTTTTACTTGCTGCAGATGACAAGGCAAGCCCAGTCTTTCATGAGCAAACTTGGCACAGAAGCAGGAGTATAATGCTGAGAAACTTTGAAATGAACAATGTTTTCACTGTTTGATGAACAGTGTTTTCACCTTACCAAGGGTAGGCAACCTAGTGTCCTCCAGATGTTTTGGACTACAACTCCCATCAGCACCAGCCAGCATGGCCAATGGTAAGGGATTATGGGAGTTGTCATTCAAAACATCTGGATGGCACCAAGTTGCCTTAAAACACATGTGATAATTAATCTAAAAGTTGGAAATAAATGTTGCCTTCAAGGGTAGTACAGATAGTTCTTGTATAAGTGGCTGAACCAATGATAAATATGCAATCAGGCTTTGGAAAAGCCATGTGAGCATGACTATGTCACTTAAATGAAATTCAATGAATCAGAAATTTGATTAAGGTCTTTCAATAACAGCTCACTTGTGAAAATATTTCAGTTGTTACTTCCTCACTGGGTGGGTTCGCATGGCATGCTAAGCCACCCTGCAAATAAGCCACGATGGGTTGGCTGTTTGTGAAATAACCTATGGTGCACCTGACAATCGGGCTCACTGTGGATTGTTCTCCACCTTCTTCCCCCTCAGTCCTCCAGCTGGTATCCCAGTGTCCTTTGTGACAGTACCTGTCTCATCTCCCCCTCCCTATTCTGATCACTACCCCTTCGTTCGTCACCAGGTTTTTTGTTTTTTCAGAGCCTCAAAAATGCACACTTGGGGCCACAGTGGGGCGTGTGTTTTTGGCCCCTGAAAACTGCACAATTGTGTTTGTTTTTATTACTTTTTGTCGGTCTTTTGGAGGTGCACAAGTATGCACTTACGGCTGTCAGATATATCTATGCAGTCTTTGCCTGGTCAATGTCCTTGTAAGTTTCAGCTGTCAAAGGGACTGAAGTGCAGTTGGCAACATAGATGGAAATTGGCAAGGCGAGACAGCGCATAGGCTAATTTCTGCACAGTTGCCGAGCTGCCAGCTGAAAATCACCAGTAAAGGGGGAAAGGGGGTGGCGACAAGATCTCCCCTGTAGTAGTGTAATCCTTTCGATTTCAAGTGTTGAACTGACAGTTCTCAGTGCCCTCCACATTTTCGACACTTCCCTGGGTCTCCAGCTACTCCAGAAGGGGGAGATTTTCGCAGCTCCTTTTCAGAGCAGTTACTGCTGCGGTTGCCACGGTTTCCTAAAGTTCTAAAAACAACAACAACAACCCTGGGGGCGGATGTAAGTCCAACTGGTGCTGGCGCTGCATTTGCTCCGTCCTGTTCTGCTGCCTCTAAGGTGTTGTGTTGTTGTTTTTTTAACTGTCTGTCCGTTCTACTTAATTGCAAACTCTATGCCTCAGCAAGGACCCAATACTTACTTTCGCTTCTCGATAAAACTAAATTCTGGGATCGTCACAAACGATTGGGTTACTTCCTCCAGGGCACAAGTTCATCTGTAACTCTAAGAACTGCCAAATTTATAGCTAGGGCCACTCAATTGAGATCACAATACATAGAACAAATTCGGGTTGCATGCAAAGAAGACAAATTAATCTAAATTTATACTGTATTAGTATTCTACTCATTATAAGCTTTGCATCTGTCTCTCTTTTTAATCATCTAGTCATCTAATCATTTATTGATCCTTTACCTATTTTATCCTACCCCTTACCTCAATCCGATTTTATCAAATTTTATTTTATTTTATGTACTGTAGTTTTGATATGGTCAAATGGACTAATCAATAAAGAATATCTATCTATCTATCTATCTTTAACTGTCTGTCAAATTTGCGCTTTTTTTTTACTGGGAAATATACACAAATTTCATGGCTGGGTGGGATGTAAACGGAGGGTCTCTTTTTTAAAAAAAATCTGTGCCTCTTCTTAATTTTTTTTTTTTTAACTGCAAATTCCCTTCTGAGGATCAACTCCAAAATTAAAGCCTCCATGATACACAAAGGTTTGTATGTCATGCCTGAATCCTTTTTTGGCTAAACATTCAGAGAAACTTCCTAATGGCAAGAGCTTTTCAGCAGGGGAACAGACTCCCTTGGGAGGTGGTGGGCTCTGCCTCCTGTCAGAGATGCTGTAGTTGCATTCTGCACTGAGTGGGGGTTGGACCAAATGACTTCCACGGTCCCTTTCAACTTTCCATAATGTGTTTTTTTTTCATACTAAAATAGACAGCCTACACCTGACTCACACTACTAAATGTCTCTTCCTTACAACAACCAGATAAAGTAGGTCCGTATTATTCCCAAATATTCTTAACACATCTTTAGCATTGCCAAAGGCATTACTGCAATACCTTCATATGAGCCTATTTCCAATAAGGTCATCTTTATCCAATAAAGACCATTTTTCCCTCCAGAAAAGTTTTAAAACTGCTTTAAATGGAACACCCAGCACTAGCTCACAATGTGCAAAGGCCTTCGAAGGGGACAAAATTAGAGAATCCTTTCATTTTCAGTTATTTTGCTTTCAGGGTAACTTCTCAAATCCATATTGCTTTTTCTGATCTGGAAGAAGTCTCTCAGACACTTTTCACTCTCTTTGAACTTCAACCAAGTTATCTATTAAATTTTATTCCAGAATACAAGCTTGTTGATCTCCCCATCTATATAACCATCTTTTGCCTGAGAATGGACCAGTGCACTTCACGGAAGGAGGACTGATGAGAAACTATCAGGATTCTGTTGTCGAGCAAGCTTAGAGAATGCAGGCCTCATTGGGAAGTAAGGGAAATAAATAGCTCCATAATCTCTCCTTCTCACACATACCCTCCAAGTTTCCAAAGCAGTGGAAATTCATATACAACAGAGCAAATTTTATGAACAATAATTTTCCCCCTGAGTGAAATATTCAAATGCGGAGGGTTTGTTTTTTTTTTTAAAAGTAAATTGTAACAGCTTTTGACAGTACCCTCAGTTTCAAAAGCAATTTGCTATGTGGCATAAGGAGCTCCTCCTTGAGATATGCAAGTCCAAACCCACTTTCATGCAGGGATCTAGTGTTGTCCTTTGGCCTGTGGCTCATGCTGGCTCAGCTTGTCTGAGCGTGGAAAGCTAAGCAGGGTCAGCCCTGGTTATTACTTGGATGGGAGAGCCCTCCTCTACTTTCCTGCATTGAGCAGGGGGTTGGACTCGATGGCCTTGTAGGTCCCTTCCAACTCTATGATATCACTGTCAAGGTTCCGCTACTGCAGGGACCCCTTGATCTGCCTTTGGGAGATCTCTGCCTCTTCCCAAAGTCTCTCCCTCTCTAGGTTGTCAAGTCCTTTGCCTGCTTCCAGTAACGTGGGTGTAGGCTCTAGACAGTGGTGAATAAGTCACTCCAAACTCCAGGGTAAACAACAGCACTTTCTCTCTCTCTGCTTCTCTCTGCTGTTTCTGTGCTGCTGCTTCCAGCTCTCTCCCAGCACACACACTAACTGCTAGCTGACCACACCCCACATATATAGTCTTCCCAGGAATGGAAGGTTATAACCATGTGACCTTGCACAGGAGAACTAATTCTTAACTTCTATTGGGTGACTTAAACTCTCAAACTCCCCCTCGCATCCAAGTGTTTGGGCCTTCAGGCTTCACTACTCGAGGGAAGTGTTTGGGCCTTCAGGCTTCAACAAACTGAAGCCTGTGTAGGCCTCAACGAACCCAATCCTGTGTAGGCCTCAATCCATCACAATCACACATACATGTTTTGAGCTTACAAAACTGGTAACTTTCTTCCATTCTACATAAAATAACTGTACTGATATACCGTAACTGGCAAGATTTCCCCCTTTGAAATGCAGCAATCCTCTGCTTATACCACCTTCATCACTGGAAATTTGGTTTCACATTTGTGGCTATTTATATCAAATCACAGTTTTCTTCAGGGGGGAAAAACCCTCTAGCGGCTTAACACATGGGGTAGGATGGAAAATAAATCCAATAATAAATGAGGACAGAGTAAAATTGTCTTGAAAGGAGAACCAAAGAGCATCCAAGAGATGTAAAAGTTAAGAATATCATGAATAAAGTGAGTGGGGAGTTGCTGTTCTGGAGAAAAATGCAAATCCTAGGAGACAGTCAAGAAATTCACAGACTGTGGATTTAAAACCAAAACACAGATATGCTTTTTTACACAATGCACAACACAATTAACCTGTGCATCTCATTGCTTTGGGAATCTGTAAATGTTAACGGAAAGGACAATATCAATAAATGGAAGAGAGGTTCATCAGTGACTATCAGCCAGGGAATGCTACCTCATTATTTAGGTGTTCCCAGCTATTTATTACAACTAAATGAAAAACCCTAGCACTGCCATATTTTTGCCCATTTTTTTCAGATAATGAAAATGGAGCATGAGATTACAGCCTATGCTAGGAGCCAGGAGAAAGCCCCCACATACACACAAGAGGATGTCATATACCCATTCCTGCTCTAAAATAGTCCCATCTATTTTTACATGACAGGTCTGCACCATTTGTGACCCATCAAGCCAAATGCAGCTCACCCAACTAAACTGTCCGCTGATTGACTACACACACAGGCAGTCCTGGGCTTCAGTCCCAGGTGGACCACCATACATAGCTGGTGGGCTATGTTCAGTTTGGGAGATGCAAAATTCCATTGGTAGACAAATGCCTGCTCTCTTTGGACAAAAATGTATCAGCTGTGGTTAGAGCATGCCTCCTCTGTCTGAACTCTTTTGTACAGGATAAAACGCTTGTGCTTTCTCTCTTCTCTCTCTTTGTGGCCAACAGGTTAGGAAAGCCTAAAATCTATATTGGCAAATATCTCAGAGTTGCTAAGTACCCAAAGCCCTACTTTCTACATTCAAACAATTTTATGCTGAAGACAGCAAACATACCATCTGGCAAAGACAGCAGACAAAAGGACAGGCTATTATGCCTTACTGCAGGCTTCTCCTCTTCTTTCCAAACAATGCATTTCCCATACCACTACCCCCTCCCCAAAAGGCTAAACCATTTGGGCCAGAAGCCAGCACTTTAGAGTATGTTAGTACTAGTGCACTTTGTTCACATGTCCATTCCCCTTTGGGGACAGCCTTCCAATTTGCTTTTCTGAAGCAAAGCAGCTGTCGGCATGGGCTGTATGAAAAACGTGGGGATCTCCTTTCTAGAAACACAAAGCAAGAAGTCCCTGAAGGTCTGCAGTAACTCATACTAGAACGCCACGTCTCAAAAGCATTCTTAAATCGTATGCATGTAATCAGTTGCGCTTCATACTTTGGAGATATATGATGGATGCAGAGTTCTTCCCCAACGCCTCAAAACAACAACCCTTGCCCCAAGTGAGCATTACATTGCAGAGAAAAGGAGAAGGTGGCTAATGCTTTATCACCCCACAGTTCTGTTTTCCAGGGCCTCATATACCATTAGCACAGGAGGCTGGTCTTGCACCCCATTTGAACCTCTTCCAAAAACACTGTTGAATGTACCTATGCTTCTGCAGCTATTCTTAGATTTAAAACAAGAAAGAAGTAATATTTGGGGTCATAAGGACTCAGAAAAGAGGACATCAATCTTATTAATATATGAAATGGGTTCCCCTGGCTCCATACAGCAGTAGCTTACAATGGGGAAAGCCCTATCAAAACACAACGTTTGAAAGGTGCAAGCAACTTCTCTCTACTGAAAAATGAAATAAAATATACAAATTGCAGACATTCTTTCCCTAGCAAAGCAGCATTTTATTCATCTTATCATTTTCTTATTCTTTATCTTCAGGGTATGTATCCTAATGTAGTAAAAATGGCACCAACCACACACAAGAAGGAAGCATCAACAGGCTTGGGGAAACGTAAACGTTTACGCAAGTACAAAAAACCCTGGGGGGCGGGAACAACCTGAAACAGCCCAAAGGGCCTTTTTAGTGGTGGAGCCCAAGCTGTCTAATTTCTTCTTAAGGGCAAGTCACCTAGTACCAACATTACTGTCTTTTAAGTGGCAAGCAAAGTATGTCTTGCTTATCTGAGCTTTTTAATATTAAATAGCTGGAACTGTACTGTACATGTACTACTGTTTGATCTGGACTTTTAATCCGCTGTGGATTCAATGTTTTTGTTTACATTATTTATCACCAGTATTTATTTATTTTTATATTCTGCCTCTCCACTATGAACAGCTTTCAGGGTGATAAACAAACTCCAATTAAAATGTTATTAAATAAATGTTAGCCACAGTACAGCCCTGTGGCTTATGCTGGCTCAGTTTGTTTGAGTGTGGAAAGCTAAGCAGGGTCAGGCCTGGTTATTACTTGGATGGGAGACCTCTCCTCTAGTTTCCTGCATTGAGCAGGGGTTTGGACTAGATAGCCTTGTAAGCTCCTTCCAACTCTATCTATGAAACCCTGAGGACACCAATAAACCATGCTTGGTGGGATACAAATTTTAATTAATTAATTATAGTTTCTTTTATTGGTCAGATGCCCTGAGCATACTGTATGAAGAGACAACTTACAAAAGCTCAAAACAAAAATATATAATCAAACATTTTTTTAAAAAAAACATAACACATGACAATAAAACACAATACAGTAATACCTTGGATTGCAAGTAACTTGGTCTGAGAGCGGTTTGCAAGACAAGCAAACATTATTTAAAAATTTTGACTTGATAAACGAGCAAGGTCTTGCAAGACAAGTAGTGTAGGGATGTAACCGCTCACCTCGAGCGGGCATAGCAGGCCGAAATTGGCCCCACTCATGCCCGCCAGAGACTCGCTTTGATATAAGAGTGTTTTGGATTACAAGCATGGTTCCGGAACGAATTATGCTTGCAATCCAAGGTATTACTGTATAAGGCAGGGATAGGCAGAAGGTAGATCTGGATCTGCTAGGTAGACCTCTGAGTGCTTGCATATAGATCAGCAAGAGTTTCTGGACTAAGACACGTTTATCAATAGCAACAACAAAATGCTTCCCCCTGTCCCCACCCCCCAAGTTAGGCTGCTGAAATAAACAAAAAGCATAGGTGGGACGGGTCCAGGAATGGGTTTTTGTATGAAAAGACTGAGCACTCCGTTCTGGCACCTAAAACTAATTACTGGGCTGAGCATATGCTCAGAGATACCAAGTTCCTTAAGGGTGCAATCCTATGCATATTTCGACAGGAAAAAAGTCCTACAATTCCCAGCATGCCCCAGCCAACAATGCTGGCTGGAGGGATGTTGGGAGTTGTAGGACAATTGTCTGTCTAAACATGCATAGGATTGTACCCTAAATTCTATGCCTTTCAAGAGTGACTCTTTTGCACCTCTAGGGCAGGGGAGGGCAGAAGGTAGATCAGAAACTGGCTGATAGATCTCCGGTGATTTTCGTTGGATTGACCAGGGTTTCTTATTCCCAATTGCCTAACAATAGCTAAATAACTACACACACACACACACACACACTAAATTAAACGACTGAAAAGCAACATTCAGGAGAAAATGGTGGATTTGTGAGTGAAAGGACTTGTCAGCTTGGTTCTGATACTGACCACAAATTCCTGGGCTGAGCATGTGCTCAGAGGCACCATGTTACTTAATTAGTCCACTATTTTGCACCTGGCTTGAGTTGGTAGATTCAGGGTTGTAGTAAAAACCAAAGTAGCTCCTGCAAGCCAGAAGTCTGCCCAACCCTACTAGGGTGCTAGTGAAAAACAAGCAGATTTCACATCACAAAGCTGAAGTCTACCCACCCCAACTAGAAGGCCATTCACTTTTCAAAACTGAAAACAGGAAGGTCAAGAGGTGGGAAAATCTGCTACAATAATTTTAAAAAGGAAGTACTTTCAAGATTTTTTAAAAAGTTTTTACTTTCCAGCAAAATTCAAACAATAAAGGAGGCTGGCATACCTCCCTTGAGAGGCTGCTCTCACATAGGTGCCAGCACTGAGAACGCCCTGCCCTATGCACTCACATGTGAAACTTCTTTAATTGAGGCCACATGGATCAAACTATCACCCCCCAGTCTGAGCACACAAGGAGGATTATTATGTCCTCCTCCTCCTCTCAGCATAATGGATACTTCATATGAAAACAATTGCTCTCACATGTGTATCCTCATCATGGCCAGTCTTAATCCCCTATAAAGCAAAACTGCTAGTTTCTGCACAGAATGAAGAATCTATGGAACATACATTACCCCAGGGAATAAAGATTATACATCCCCTTATATAATTTTCTACAGTATAAATATTGAATGCTAACTTGCAAATATTCTAGGTAAAACCTACACTTCACATAATATGGGAGAGCACACACACAAAGGATAGTCTTGGCTGCAGTCTCTCTCTCTCTCTCTCTCTCTCTCACACACACACACACACACACAAATAAAAACCAGATTAGACTATTGAAATGTGCTCTACATGGGACTGTCTCCGAAGATTGTTTGGGAATTCCAATTGGTTCAAAATACATGAGCTAGGCTGGTACCGGTCCTAAAAAAACACAACTTGCCAGACTACTAATTTGTTTCTGGGTACAATTCAAAATGCTGGTTTTGATATAAAGAATCCATAAATGAGCTAGCCTATTTGAAGGATCACCTGCTCCCATATGAACCTGCTCAACTACCAAGATCTTTGGAGGTCTTCCTCAGAGTACCACCACCTTCAGAAGGAGAATTACTGGCAACAGGAAGCAAGGTCTTATCAGTTGTAGCATGTCTGGAATTCCCTCACCTTATTCAGCCACCTTATTCAGTGCCTGCACCACTAATGGTTTTTAAGCAATAGGAAAGTATGTTTCTATTTTCACTGGCTTTTAATGGCACGATTTTAATGATCCATTGATAGACTGTTTTGTCTGTTCAGTTTTACTTGTTTTAAATGTTATTCATAATTTCATTGTTGTTATGTATGTTCTTAACTGCCTCAGGGATCTTTGATTGAGAGGGGGAGTATAAAAGGCTTAATACAGTCATGCCTTGGATTGCGAGCATAATTCGTTCCGGAAACGTGCTTGTAATCCAAAACACTTGTATATCAAAACGAAATTCCCCCCAAAAAATTGTACAGAGATTTTTAATTTAAGCCGTACTACAGTACTTGTATTGCAAGACGTCGCTTGTATATCAAGTAAAAATAATAATTAATAAATATTTTAAAAATTGCTTGTCTTGCAAAATGCTTGCAAACCAAGTTAATTGTAATCCAAGGCATGACTGTACAAGGGTGGGCAGAAGGTATATCTCCAGATGTTGTTCACTCCAACTCCCAGAAGCCCCTGCCAGCATTGCCAATGGTCAAGAATGCTGGGAGTTCAAGTTCAAAACATCTGGAGATCTACTTTCTGCCTGCCCCTTGTTTAATAAATAACAAGACTGCCATACAAAAAAAAAAAAAAAGACAACCTAGTCTTAACCTAGTCTTGTAAATGATTCCACAAATGTTAGTAACCTCCTGACATTTCTTACTATCCTACTAGCCCAGGAACACTTGAGCCAGTCATTGGTACCTTTAAAATAAAGCCCCAAATACCCAATATTTGTAAAATTTCATCTGACTCCCTGGAGAAAATTCTTACTTGCTATTCACAAGCCTGTTATAACCACTTAAGTTTCAGTCTGAGTGCTAGAACCTATTTCACAGAAAGAAAAATAATGGTGCAAAACATTCTGTAGCATGCAATCAAAAGGAGTGCAACCATGCATGTTTCTATATGAATTTATTACTTTTTAAATGTGTATGAAAAGTTCGCACCATTTAGAAGAGCCTACAATGCCCTTTATAAAATATGCCAGCAAAAATATGATTTCAGTTCTTTGATTTGCCCTGCTGTAATCCTCATCTTGTTTAGTACATACTCTATATTAGAGTGCACTCCAGGAAACATAACAGTAGAACTAGGTCAACCATTAACCAAATAAAATGGGTAGCTGCTCTGTAGAGGATGCCCTTCAACAGCTTGCTTAATGAACTAGCTCTTTAGAACATGTCCCTCAATAAGGCTGAAGTTCATAGCTTCCATGGATTTTCTTTAATGCTGCTGGGTTCATCAGTGCTAGAAGGCCTCTGGTTGTGCCAACCTAAAATGGCCATGCAATAAAGTGAAAAAAGCAAGACCACTAGTTACAATTCTCTCCTGGAGCAAAACAATCCAACAGAGCACCAGATTCAACAAGGTCACCCCCATGGTTCCTCTGGTCTGATTTGCATGGGCAGATAGTAGGCATGTTTCTCCAAGTTTCATCTTTAAAACAGTCATTGTAATGGTTAATTTTTTTTTTAGATACCAATCATGGGATGTTTATTCGTTTCTACTATCACTTCTCAAATGAAAAGAAAAACCCAATAATTTTCTTCTTTATGTTTACTAAAACAGCCATTCAAAGGGTGGGGGCAAGGGGGATGCCACCAGTTTTTTTTTATGTCTTTGTATCAGACTTGGGTTTTTATCCCTACCCTTACCTTGGCACCCAGGGCTCACTGATAAACTGGATTAGGATGAGAGTACTACCAGGACTGTATCTCAAGTATTTCATTTTTTATTTTGAAAAGAAACTTAATGCTTTCAGATCCCAAAATTTAATTTTTAGGCATCAAAAGAGGAAAAAAGAGTGTGGAAATGTTGTTCTGAAAGATTTAGAGTTGTCATGGTCTCTGAATGCCAGTTGCTGGGGAACAGTGGGAACAAGTCATTGCTCTTATATCCTTCATGTGGGCTTCCAGGGGTATCTAGCTGGCCAGTGTGGGAAACAGGATGCTGGACTAGATAGCTCTTTGGTCTCATCTAGCAAGGCTTTTGGGGCATTTATAGTTTGTTCTTCACTCCTAGTTCAGATGTTGAAGAATACAGTAATCTCCTGAATGTGGTAGGAGGCTGATCTGGGTTTTAGAATTATGTATACATACATCTGTGACCCCATATAGGAAGTAACTCATGGCATGGGCTCACACAGAAGGGACATATATGTAAAATGTCCAATACCTGCAAAACTTCCAGTTACAAAGAGGGATGGAAGAAAATAGCATAATCGCTAGTACATGCAAGTCACAGTGGAATATTGTGAGTAGCAGTGCAATCCTACATATGACTACTCAGAAGTAAGACCCATTGAGTTCAAAGGAGCTTACCCCCAGTTAAAAGTATAGAGGATTGCAGTCTAGGTTACATATTCAGATGTTTTGGCTTATAACTTCCATCAGTCCGAACTAGCCTAGTCAATGATGATGGGAGTTATAGGCCAAACCATCTGGAGGTCCACAAGTTGCCCACCCCAGTATAGGCAGTAGATCAAAATATTAATTTAGGAATTTATATTCTGACCCTTCTCAAGAAATTCATTTATCCAATTATCCTCACACCAGAAATGGTGACTTGCACATGATGATAACCCAGTGACCTTCATGGCTGAGCAGGGATTTAGGCTCTAAGTCTCCCTAGTCGAAGTACAACACTCTATCCATTGCACCATTACTGGCTTTGTTTGTCTAAAATGGTATACTCAGTGGCTGATAGAGGCAGCTACTGAATACCTATATATATATTTTGCTGTTATCTTTTATCATTTTTCCAGGAACCCAGGCTATTCTAATTCTAGTTTTTATTATAATCTCTAAGCCAACATCAAATGTTAGACCGTGTGCCAACATCACTGCCATGAAGTTTAAGCCTTGATGTTTACACAGAGTGGCAGACCTCCACTAGAGGCCCATGGATAGATACAGGCCCAGTTTGGACAATCTTGTTAAGCCATGATATGCATGAGCTTCATATAGCTGCACAGAGCCCCCTCTGCTGCCACTTAGCTCCTCACTTCACGCGAGTGGTGATTCAAACCAGAAAGCCATAGTTAGCTATAGATTACCATTATTGCAAACCAGGAACAATGGTGTAATGGCTTCCAAACAAGTCATTAATCAAAAGCCAATTTTAAGCCATGGGAGCACAACGCTCATGCGTATTGTACCTTATTAAGCCAGGATTTGAACATCTGAATGCAGCCAGACACGCATTCCATTTGCTCTATCAGAAACAGAAAGTGAAAGTCAACCTCCTCATCTGGGAATAGTTGCTCATTTTCTTTTTTTTGCTTGAAGAGCAGATATGTAATGTCACCTTTCTAAACAAATATCCTGGATCAGTTTGTATCTTAGGCATTACTGTTGTCTACTATTAAATAATTCAGTGCAAATGTTATAGGATCCCTGCCCAGAGTATATACCTGTTTCCAAATCAGATATGGAAGATGACAGAGAAGGATAAGGATGTGAAGGCCCATAACACAAACCTATAACTGAAGCTACGCAGGTTTGGATTTTTAAGCTGCCTGGGTGTGAAATTGCTCAAAAATCTGATATAAAATGCACTAAGCTCTTGAAAGGAAGAGTGGGACATAAATGTCATAAATGAATAAAAATAAAGGGTAGAGCTAACTGGTAACAGAATGGGGAAAAAAATAAGTGTTCATAACCCAGGAAGAACTTTTGCAAAATATTGAGGTAATAGCTAAATATATTTCCAGTTGATTTGAATTAGTAATTAGGTTCTCATTATTAGCTGATGTTGCATAGTGACTAAGAGCGTAATTTATGTGCAAGGAAGTCATCCTTGGTTCAAACATCACCTCAGCCATGAGCTCACTAGGCAGCATTATGTTATCTTCGTCTCAGTCCCTGACCAATATGCAACATGGGGATAATTATCCTGATCTTCCTTACAGTGCTGTTGTATAGATTACTGAGATTACAGGTTTAAAAAATGTATACCCTAGTTTTTTTGGGGGTAAAAAATATATACACCAAAGTGGCTGATTAAAAATAAACACAACTAGAAAAACAACAAAAGCACTATATTTTATTCTGTTTGTTCCTAGAAGCATGATGCACCCATAAATAGCTCAAGGTACAGAAGCTTCTGCAACTGCAGAGAAAAACCTGTGATAATATGGGCTGCTATGTTGCCCCAAAACAGAAGTGACTAAAAAGACATGTGACTAAAATGGAATGCTTGAGAATCTTAATTTTAAGATATCTCTAGAATAATGGATACCAGGCCTTTTATGTTAACTTCCTTTTGGCCAATATGCTATCATTAACTAATTGACATTTCATCACCACCACCTCTTAGCCATTAATAATAAGCCAATTATCTGAATCAATATCCTCACTGCAATCACAGAAAGCCATGCACAAAAAGGTCTCAGCTGCATACTGTTCCTTCTTCCATGGAGTGATGTACATAGGGTTATCTCATTCTGCCCTCCAAGAACTTTGTTAGGTGGACATGGTGAATACAGGCCTGTGGCTTATGCTGGCTCAGCTTGTCTGAGCGCGGAAAGCTAAGCAGCAGGGATGGGGACTCGGACTCCAGGACTCGACTCGTGAGTCGGACTGAGTCCCCCCTCTGACTCGAGTCCCAATATTTTTAATGGGACTCGAGACTCGACTCGGGACTCGAGACCAAGGACTCGTGCTTCAAAATCGTGTTCCTCAAATGCAACATGGATAGGTTTTAGGAAGTACAGCGAGTTTATTTTTTAAAATCATTTTTCTAAAATGCAACCTTTCAGACATTTTGGGTTTGGCTGCCTCTGCCTGTCTGCTTTGGGGTTCCCTGCCTCCTCTGCCTGTCTGGTTATTTTGGGTTTGGCTGCCTGGTCTGTTCTTGCCAAAATCAGTTGCAGAGTTTTGAAATAAAAAGGCACACTTGTGCCTAGAATTTATTTAAGCCACACATCTGAAATAGCCTTATTTTGTTGGGGAAAAACCCCATTGATTTTAATAGGGACTCGTGGAGTCAGCTTTGGGAGTGACTCGTGACTCGTAAGTCACCATTTTGGACCAAGGACTCAGACTCGGACTCGAGACTCAGGTCCAAAGACTCGTGACTCGACTCGTGACTCGAAACCAAGGACTCTTCAACATCCCTGCTCAAGCCTAGTTATTACTTGGATGGGAGAACCCTCCTCTAGTTTCCTGCATTGAGCAGGGGGTTGGACTCGATAGCCTTGTAGGCTCCTTCCAACTCTATGATCTATGAAATCTATGAAACTGTTATATGACACCCCATTGCACTTCATGGCCAAGTAGCATTTTAAACTTAGATCTTTAACACGCTGGCTCAGCTTGTCTGAGCGTGGAAAGCTAAGCAGGGTCAGGCCTGGATGTTCAAAATACAAGTAGTGGAGACCCCTCCTCTAGTTTTGCATTGAGCAGGGGATTGGACTCGATGGCCTTGTAGGCCCCTTCCAACTCTATGATCTATGAATCTATAAACATCTGAAATCTAACACTTGATCCATATGTCAGGACTGGAGCATGTAGTGGATTCTGAACCTGTAATCTGAAAGTTGTCAGGTAAGTGGCCAGTAAGCCACTACCAAGCTCGGGTAACTAGCCAGACCAATAAAGCAGCCTTAAGTCAGAATAGAGAACAAACCTTCTTTCTAGTCTGAACAACAAGGCTACTGTTCCCTGTCCTTGCCAGAGCCCTGCCTCCACCAACCCAACTTTGGTTCAATCCCACTATCTGGCGTGGCAGGAGTCAGGTTTAACAACACTTATACCGATCAGTTTTGTAAATTAATGTTGCGGTTGTATTGATGACCATAGGCCCTGGCTTTATCAGGAAACTTTGGAGCTACTCAATACTTCTTTCTCAAATAAACCCTGGTTTGCATATTTGCAGTCATAAAGAAGAAAATAACCTTTGTCAATTCAGGCTTTTAATATATGCAGTTTTAATGTTTTAATTGTTGTTAATGTTCTTGTTTTTATTATTTTGTTGTTTTAAATAGTTGTACACCACCTTAATGGCTTTCTAGCAGGTAAGGCAGTATAATAAGTAAATAAATAAAACAGTCACCTTAATAGGATGGCCTTTAAATACTGTGCCGCTGATTTCTCAGCAACTTCGAATTTCTAACAACTCTCTTGAAGCTAAGTGTGGAGCCCCATTCTTCACATGTTGGCCTCTACTAGTAACTTTTCCTGCCAAGCCTTGCCTTGATGAACAGTCCTAAGTGGCCTTCTACCCATTTCAAGGAGACTCACACAGGAGAATATCCTGGTGATCTGCAGCCACTGGCTAAAACTACCAATCATCCGCTATTGCAAGCTATGACCCATTCACTATGACACAGAAAAGAGCAGACATGAGCAATGTATTTATATCCCTAACTGCATGGTGAAGAAATCAATACCTATTCAGAGCATTTCTATGGTACAAAGGGGTCTAGGCAGAAAGTGGAGAAATCACATTAACATTTCATTACATACTGAAACTACCATGTAAAATAAGTGATTAGTTCATTGCATCCCCCACACCCAAAAAAGGCCAAGTTCTACTTTGTTGTCAGAATTTGAATGTTAGCATGAATGAAGGTGCCAACTCTTATGAAGTGACCAACACCAACATAGGAACAGTGTGTGCAAGGTGACCACTATCTCACTGTAACTAAATGTAAACCTTGAACAGTCACCCATAGATTAGATAAAAACTCAAGTCCTAACTTCATTACAAAAAACTTCTTGCAAGAGCTAGTGGAGAGTGAGCAAGAGATGGTTCTTGCTACACAGACTGTTTTCTGTGTATCCTCCCATCCCAGGTGCTTTTGAGAAATGTAGACTACTCCTTACACTGAGATCTCAAGAACATTTGAATCTAGTCATTCCACAAAAACATCTCAGTCAAGTAGCTATTCACGGAAGCCTGCAATATTATTCTTTGAAAATTCTGCGGAACAGGCAACACATAACCAAGAAGGCTCTTCTGTGTTCCTGAGTAAGCTCTGGATTACTCCATGCTGTGGCTGTAAAACAGAGCTCAGATTATTATTGTTTTAATGCAGCCAAATGTCAAATGACAGCCAAATGACAGCCACACAAGCCAATAAATTTTGAAGAGTTGCAAAAGTTTCCCTTGAACATTTGGGGAACAGTCCTGATGAGGTGTCCTCCTGAAGATGCCATTTTTACAGGGGTTGTCTTAATTAGTAACACAAAACCTATTGGTGGCACTGCTAATTGAATGGCATGGTTTTATATAAAAGGAAGAAAAGGCCACCTAATCTGTAGGACCGTCCTTTTAAGAGACAACCATGATAGGTTTCTACAGTTACGTAGAAATTACATAATTGCATGGTCTATCTCATATCATTTACAGTATTCTGCACCCTTCTCCACTTCACAGCTACAACACAATGTTCTCAGATGATTGCAGCTATTGAACAAAACCATCTCCGCACTGGAGACAAAGGGATCTGCATGTTACAATGGAGCTTCATCAGAAGCTTAGGACTTTTCACATGACTGAATGCTTCCTTTTCTCCAGATTTGTGAAACCCTCCCTTCCCAGCCTTCGTTACACAATGCTTTTGGAATATCCTTCAATTGCTTCAGGAGAAATAAAAAGGCAGGTTCAAAAAAAGAGAAGGGGGGAAGCCAAGAAATCCTGCTGGGCTGAACTTTTCAGATGACAACACACAAAGGTGCTGCTTTATTGCAGAATGGGAAGGCTGCAGTATAAAGGACAAGATGCAAAGCATGGACGGGGGGGGGGGGCAGGGGGAGGGAATCTATTTAGACTTCCTGCACTGGCATGAAATGGCTGCTTTTCTTCTTAGTGCCAGCTCCAATGCTTCATGTTGACATTACACATCCTGTGCTGTAGATCCACCCCCATGCTGCTGCTTGCCCAACAGAATTATCTCCTGCGTCACAGCAGTGGCAACAGATCTGCTGGCTCTGCAGATCTGAGAGGCACCATTTCAAAGCTCTCATATAAGCAGCAACTGGACACATTTACCAGATACTCTGGTTAGTCTGTGGGGCACTCCCAGCAATACATTTCTCGGCCTAACCTTCTGTTATCCAGATGGTCTCTTTTCCCTCTTGGGATCAGACCTATTAAACTTTATTTCATTAAAGAAAAATAAAAGTGGGGAGGGAAAGCCCACACAAAACACACCAAAACTCCAGTCTTAACATGGGGTCCGTGTGCAGCAGTGCGCCTGGTACATCTCCAACAGGACTGCTGAGATGAACATGACCTAAAAAATAATTGGAAGCCATAATTCACACCCAACACAGAACAGAAATCTTCTGGAGAGAGAGGAAAAAAACTGTGGCGTTATCTGCCAGATTCAAGAACCCTGACAACGTAAACCACATGGATAGCTACTTGTATTTTGAACAATCACATATTTCTCCCATCATAAGGTCCTGGTAACATTTCCCCTTCATCCACTGCTCCAGCATTTTAATTGCCAACTATAGCAGTAGCTTCTGTAACAGTCTTTAAATTCAAAGCTACATGTTTACAAGGGCCCTTCGCAATATTCCCTTGCTGTTAGACTCATCAACATAAACAAGGGTGATGAAAGAAAAGAATATGGTTGAGTATGAATAGAAGAAGTGAAAAGGTTCTATCTACTGCACCCACACTTTTGGGTGCTGCAACATATACCAATTCACATCAGCTGCATCATGTTCAACCAAAATTTGTGGTCTCCAAGCTATCAAAAAGATTCATCAAAATTAAAATAAAACTATCAAGCGCAAACCTCAAGAAGACAACAAGATCTGGACTTCCTTCTAAGTTAGATAAGTTTAGGACCTAAGGGTATATCTATACTGCATATGTAGCTCAGATTTATTCCAGTTTAACTGCCATGGCTTCCACAAAGAATTAGGAATGGGAAGTACAACACTTAAAGGAGTTAGGCCAAGATCCCTAACATAACTCATGTTCCATTGGGCGTGAATCCATTGGATTACCATCTGTGAACTACAGGCTTTCCCCAAATTGTGTTTTCTCCCAGTGCCTCATGCTAAGGCAGTTATACTCTAGGACTGATTTCTTTAGGAAAAAATATTAGTATACACAAGTTTTATTTTTATTTATTTTTTAAAGCATTTTTATGTTGATGCCAAAGGAAACAGGAAGCAAATGATCAAAAACAAAGCAGTACCAAAACCCTAGCCGTGGAAGCCACAGAAACTAGAAGTAGTGCTCTAGGAACACTAGAGTCCATGCTTAATTAGCTTAAAGCAGTTCTGTTAGAAAAGGAATTCCTCCTCTGGGATCAGGACCTGCCTATTCTACAGTACTGGTAAAGTCATGAAGGGCACATCCCTCTTTTGTCTCCCCTACTCTTGAAATTTAGATTGTAAGTTGCCTGCAGGAAGAGACTTGTCTTTCTGGGTTTCTAGAAATTATTCTGTAAAGCATTGTATACACTGATCATGCTATAGAACAGAATAATAATTTATTAATAATATAAAAATATCCAAACTGCCTTTACCCATAAACATATTATTTCACCAGAAACTACAAGCAGCCCTTTCCACATTTTTGTTAAACAGTTATGAGATTAGGTGTTGTGCACTTTACCTTCCTCGATCTATTTCCCAAAGTGTTGGAATTCACCTTTTCAAAACATGTTCAAGATACTATCTAACCTGCAAAATTTGACAACACTCCATGTGTGCGCGTGCACACATGTGTGTGCGCACACACATGCGCACAGACAACTCACTTCTGTATATGGCAACAGAACCTCCAAAGCACCATTCCATAATCTGAACATCATCTACCAAACAGGCATTCTAAAAATAGCTTACCCACCCCTTGAAGTCTCAAGAGACCATCTGATATTGCAGTATAGTATTAGCAAAGCTAAGTAGACATGAACTCTTAAAATAAACATCTCCACAGTGAAGACCAGAAGGCTGTCGCACCCTATTTCGCCCTATGTGAAGTGACTTGAGAACCACCTGAAGGAACATACAGAAGGCTATTTTAGCTCAAGAACGGCATTTAAGCTATGCATCAGCCCAACATCTTCTGCTTTCATAATATGCAATAGAGATTAACAACAAGAGTAGGGTTGTCATTTTTAAAACGCTAGCTACTAGCTTTGGAAAGTGAAATATCATAGACATCAGCCACCTCAACATCAATTCGCAGCCACTACTGAAACATGAAACCAACTACTGATGTTCCTACTGAGATTCCATGGCTCAAGGGGAATTTTTCTTCCTTTCTCATAATACTATTAACTCAGGGTCACCTAATGAAGCTGACTAGCAGTAAATTCAGCTGCTAGCCATAATTTCCAGGTTCAAATGAAATGGGAGATTATGGCTAATTAGAGACTTCCTCATTTGACTGCTCACACTGCAAAGGGAGGAGCAAAGAGGATGTATGTGCAAGCAAAAGTCATTGCTATCTTGCTTTATTAAGCTGAGATATGATTGTCTGAATCAGGCCTAAAGTTAAGAAAAACAAACCATGGTTAAGTGTTATGTCTGCACAAGGCCACTGAGCTAAAACCTACTTTTCTATGTAAAACCAAGAAATATGTTGACAAATATTTTTACTTTTGAGATCACACAGTAGGAGATATATTATTGTGTCAAGCTATGAATATTTTGACTGTCAACCAAGTAGCATGGCCACCATCAACTACAGCAGTTTTACGTTTAATTCATTTCAAAGGGAGATATGCTGTGCTTTACTCTCCCATAGAAATCAATGAGAATTTAACAGTGCGATCCAATGCCCTCCGCCCTTGATGCACGTAAACATGGAGGCTTAGATGCATCCAATGCAAGGCACAGTGGCGATCTCCGCTGCCCCGTGCCCTGCATTTTTTTACCTAGATGGCTGTTTTCAGCCATCTAGAAGAAGCTCTTTGGAGGGGGAGGAAAGGAGGCTGAGGCGCCATTTGGATACGGTGTAAGCCATTGGCCCCAGCCTCTTCCCCTGCCTCTCCTCCTCTCCGAGTCCGATTTGTGACATGGTTCTTTCTGCGCCAGCTGCAAGGGGGGGCAGGGGCTCGGTGTTTGGAGTCCCAACTCCGAGCTTACAAGACCTCGGAGCTGGAGCTGCAAATAATCCTATCCCCCCCGCCCCAAATGTTGGGAGCCCATAGGATTGCGCCCTAAAATGATTAACTTTGGACTGTACCCTTACTTTCCATCTCACAGAGAAACACTGTTCTACCCTTTCACTATTAGGCTCTGCTTCTGGAAAAGGTTCTGGAACACATCTTCAAGTAAGTGATCTTACTTAGTGTTTTTGCATGTGTACAGAAAGAGCCAAACAAATATCCATTACATTTCACAATCATCTCTAAACATATCATCTGTAGTACAAGAAGCACATGTACTATACATTCAAAGGTTTAGAATTATGCTTGTAGGTACCATGAAGACTCTATTTAGTTGCAAAGCAATATGTTCCAATTGTTCAGGAAATAGTGGAATCACAAACTGGAAAAAATGTTTTAAATCAATTACCGGTATCTGAAGAAGTATTTTTGTTTCTTGGCAATTTAAATTGTTCATTTAAAATCAACTGATCCTGAAATCGACATGTTACCCTAGAATCTAAGTTCCAAAAGCAATATTTACAAAATCCGAAAACACTGACAAAGCTAGTCTTTCAGATGTAGTCTCAGCCTGTAAAATGTGTAAGTGATTAAAGTTCTAGCAATTCTCTTTCTAAATCATGCCATCGATAAGCATTATAAAAATGAAAAGCCATGGGAGAAAACTGAAATTTCAATAGAAGCTGCACAAAAGAGACAACCTACAGTAAGGTAAGATTTTTCTGAATTCATTGTGGCCCAATGCTCTGTTTCTCCTGGGACTGTGGAATCTTATGGTTCTTCAAACCACCACTGTTCAGCTATGGACTCTCTGACTTATTGGCATTGAACAAGCTATTGCTTTCTCAACCTTGTTTCTACTTCTGTTAAATGCCAAAATAATTTTATTTATTCATTTAAAAATAATTTTAGGCTGCCTTTAAGGGTACAACCCTATCAAGCAAACTTACATATTAAAAATGAAATACCACAATAAAACAAACATTAATAAACACCAGTAAATAATAAACATCCAACTAACATGAATGGATTTTGAAAGAAAGAGACAATTGTAATTGCACATCAGATATGCTATAGAAAAACAACCACAACCTGCCCTGTACAGTCTGCTCAGTGAGGTGGTCAACTGAACAGAAGTGGTAAGCTCCAGATGAATGCACAAGAATATAAGCAAGGGACAATACAGATTTGGAATGTTAGCGTCATTGGCATGTTAGTAGGTAGAACTTTTGTAATAGTTGCTCCGTTTCTGGAGTAACAGATTCATTATCTCCACAATCAAGAGTCCTGTACATTTAACCACAAGACCACAAATTCTTCCAGGAAGAGACATAATACATTATTTCACAAGTGTACTACAGTTACACTGGGTAAAGATAACTTAAACTAATTGACCACACTGAGTTGGGTGGGGGGCCTTGGTTGAAAACACTTGAAATGGCAATCTCAATGGAAGCAGATAGAAGAAGTCTGGAAGGCTTTGTCTACATGTCCACTTTGTTTTTTATGAACAGAGCAGTGAAGTTTCACCTGCAGAGTGTTGAGAGCATTTAGCTAATAATGGGTTTTCCAGCAGAATGCTAAAGCAGGGGTAGGCAGCATGGTGTCCTCCAGATGTTTTGGAGTACAACTCCCATAATCCCTTACCACATTGACTGAGGCTTATGGGAATGGTAGTCCAACACATCTGGAGGGTACCAGGTTGCCCACTCCAGTACTAAAGCAATGTCTTCAGGAAACTAACTTTCAAATAGAAAAGGGTCAAACTTACTTTCTGGCCAGCCTTGCAACTGAAGTCTTCAGACTCACATATTTTTGGTTGGAATGTACCGTACATGCACACATTCATGTATGCTAGGGACCACTGGCTAGATCCAGCCCTCTGGTGCTGTTTACTCCACTAAATGCTGATCCCTGAGGCAAATAGATGAAGAGCTTCTGTAGCAATGTGAAAGTGGTGTGGCATGGGATTTTGGCAAGCCATTCCACAATTCCTAGCAAATGTGGCCTTCCAGAAAAAGTAGTTGCTGACCAGGGATCAGTTGCATATCAGTTCAAAATCTCAATTTACTTTTCCAATCAGTGCTTCCATCTCTGCCAGCAGCTCTACATGCTACACACACAGAGAAAAAAACCCTTGGAGGTATTCTTTTCCATTAATAACACATCCACAGTTGGGACCTCATAAGATACATGAGGGTTAAATTCACACTACAGCTTCTTCTATAACCACAGACTTCAGCTCTCAGTTAGTTTGAATCTCCCAACCCTCACCGATGGGACTGCTTATTTTTCTGTTCTACTGCCAGCTGTCCAAAATATCATGGAACCAGACGGTGTCCACAAATGACATCGCTTTCCATTTTTAGTACTTATCAGACATTTTTTTAAAAAGTCTTCTCTCATACTTTGCCATCTGAAGTCCACTGATTTTTGCAATGGTGGTGTCTTTCTATAGAATCCTTTATAAAATGCTTTTGTGTTCCATCATTAATTATACTGCCTCTCTTTCCCCTACACAGATAGCTCCATTACCAGAGAGTTTCCACTACACATTGCTTATGGAATGTCTTAACCTACTTTTGTGCTTGCTTAACTGTTCTGTCTGCCTTCTGCTTCTATGTCTCCTGTTTCCTTTTCCTGACAGTGATCCTTGCATCCCGTGAAAGCAAACCCTGTGTGGTGACATCAGCAGAGGTTCCAGTTTTTAGGCCCCTTCCAATGCTTTCCATTAATAATAGCCATGCAGTGGTTTTAACACCACATATCTTAATTTCCAAGACAGTTTAGATGCTTCGGGTGTCAGATGGCTTTACGAGATGTCAGATGGTTTCACAAGAATGTTATGCCACAGGTCATTCCTTTCCCTTGATAATTACTAAGTAATTAACTGCAATATAAAGTAGTAAAGAGAGAGAAGAAAAAAAAGACTCAGCAGGGTGGAGAATATAGCAGCCGTCCCTTCCTTCCTCTAAATATTTAAGTCAAGGATCCTACACACCAGCATAAACTAAAAAATATTCTTTCTAAAACCAAAACCAACCAACAAACCCAAGACCTTTATAATCCACAAAGAATTCTCTGAAGCATATGTGGGTTCTTACTTAGCATTACTGAAGGACTAAACTCCTCTTTGGTTGAAGCTGGTCAATTCCAACTTCATACCTTATGATGACTGGTTCATGCAACATGAGCGTGAGCCAGGAAGTCCCAGGTTCAAATCTAATCTCAACCATTCACTCACTAGGTGACCTAAAGTAGTAGCTTGCCTCTAAGCCTCTCTCTATGATATGGGGATAATAATACTGAATGCTACAAGATTGTTGCAAGAATTGCTGACATGATGTCTGTAAATCACTGAACATCCTAAAGGAAAAATCCACTAGGCATCCTTTATTATAATTGCCAAGGTATGCCAATGCTGCAGTGCCTTCACAGCCATAATCCTCAGATCTGTGATTTTAGGAGGCAATTTACTGTACACTCATAACTAGTGTAGTTGCACAGCATTCACTAAACCAATTCACAGTTTATCTGATTTGCACAAGTTTCATCAGTAGAAATAAAGAATATTACCTCGATGCACCTTGTCAGCAATGCATTTGACTTGCCCTAATCAAATTTAAACATTACTATTTTTTACAGTAGTTATAACACTGGCAATATACTAACTCCTTTGGGGAGCTTATGTACATTCAACCAAGCGACTCCATAGTTATGGATAGTTGTTACAATTACTGTATTGTACAGAGCCGTGGGGGGGGGGGAATTGAGGAGCACTATACGACCACTGAATGTAACTCATTGCCCAAGACTTACTAAGTTCTGGCAATGACAATTATGCAATCTAAACCAAGCAAAGAGCAAAATGTGGGAGCCATTTGGGCAGAGGCCAATTGTATGGGTCTTTCCCATAGAGTTGGCAACCACACCTAGCGCAGTCAGGGTGGATCACAGCCCACATGTTGCTGGGTCAGTTTGTTTTTTTTATAGCAAGCAAGCAAAACTTTATTGTTCAAAGCCATAGGCCACCACAATTCAATCCAAAAATAAAATAAAATACATAATGAATTAAAATACAAATATGAACCATTTTTAAAAAAACAATACACTAAAATGTTATAAAGATAAAAGCCAATTTAAAAATGTTATAAAGATAAAAGCCAATTTAAAATTTTAAAAGGGAATATACAAGCATTAAAAAAGAAATATCAGTAATGTGATACAAATAATATACAGTCAAATATGGTCATCTCCTTTGCAATCGATAGCTATCTCTGCAATATATTTCTTTCTGATCTTCTTAGCAGCAATTGCAAAGAGAGCTACACGCCAGGTCACATATTTATCCATATCTGCTAGGAGATAGAAAGCCATATCCAAGGGACTCTGGTTAGGGAAACTTACAATTAAGGGTACCAGAAACCGTTCCCTTGGGTCATTGTATAATGGACAGCACAAAATATAATGGGTAAGATCCTCTAATTCAGAACAACCGCCAATGCAAGTACGTTCATTAACTGGGATACCCCTATGCCTCCCATCTCTATAAGCAGTATCCATCATATTTAGCCGTAATTCTGTGAAGGCTTTCCGTAGTTGTACAAATGTTAGCTCACTAAGGTAATCCACATGTTCACGAGCCTCTTTAAGTTTGAAATATAATGGTGCACATGTGGATGTATACACAGAGTTTAAATCGTTTTTTGTGGCAACCTCCTTTATAGTTCGCTTGAAGATATTTTTCAGTATGTCTAATGGGAAGTCTTTAAGCTCAGCCAGTGAGAGACCATATTTAACCATAAGTTGAGCAGCATGATGTAACCAATTTTTAAGAGGAAATCCATTGGCCATTTCTATCAAACATTTTTTAGGTAATCTGGTGTTATCCATGTGTTGGACCTTAAACCAATAACATAAAATTCTTTTATCTATTTGGCTTTCTATAGTCAGCATGCAAGTCTCTAGCCTAACCATGGCAGATTGTACATCTTTAGGCAAGCCCAACAGAGCTCTTAAAAAGTAGTTCTGTGGGGGTTCTAAAGCTAAGACCTTTGAGGTGCCCCAAACCTCTGCCCCATATAAAATTTGAGCCACTGTTTTGGCTTTATAAACAGATAGGGCTGGGTTTACCAGGTTCCCTCCTTTAGAAACAGCAAATTTCATAATAGCTTTAGCTGATTTAAAGGCTTGCAGCTTGATGTTTGATAAATGTATGTTCCAGGAAGCTGTTTCTGAATAGACCAATCCCAAGTATTTGAATGATTTCACTTGAT
Organism: Shinisaurus crocodilurus; assembly: GCA_021292165.1. Taxonomy (NCBI): domain Eukaryota; kingdom Metazoa; phylum Chordata; class Lepidosauria; order Squamata; family Shinisauridae; genus Shinisaurus; species Shinisaurus crocodilurus. Next base: position 107,869,411 of record CM037877.1, read on the forward strand.
TTATAATGTGCTCATCCAAATGCCAAACATGCTTTTTGGGACGCTTCCCAAACACTACAGCCTGTGTCTTATTATAGTTTATGGACAGAGCATTTGTCTTACAATATGAACCAAACTTCGCAAGCAGCCGTCTCAGTCCCACCTGTGTTCTAGATACAAGAACTAAATCGTCAGCATACATTAATACTGATAATTTTTGGTCAAGAATTGTAACAGGGGCAAACTGTAACCCATCCAAATCCTTAACCACATCATTAATGTAAAAGTTAAACAAAAAGGGTGCCAAGATGCATCCCTGTTTGACTCCGACAAAGGTTTTTATTCTAGAAGTAAGATGACCAGCCAAATCGACTTTAACTTGTACTGATGTATCAGTATACAGTGTTTTTACAAGGAATAGTAAACGGCGATCTAAGTTTGTCTTTTCCAATTTCTGCCATAATAAGTGTCTAGGAATTGTGTCAAATGCTGACTTCAAATCAATAAAGGTGCTGGGTCAGTTAAACTTTATTCTAGTCATGCAGGATATATTCGTGAATAAACAACTCCCATATAGTTAGAGTAACATTTAAAGGGGCCCTAAATTAAACAAGGAGGCTGCCCTCTACAGGAAAGGCAACAACTAAAAGCACACTGCTCAGAACACCAGTTCTAAGGGATACCACCATACACACAATCAATTATCACTGCTACCATATCCTGCCTTTTGTTAGGCCATGGAATTCTTCCTCGCACGAATAATACCAATGATCATTACTCTGAGCTGTATTACAACTCTGCTGATTTTCTCCTCTAGAATCATAAAGATGGCAAATGAAAGAAAATACTAGTGCTATTTATTACCAGTTGTTTCGAGGTCTACATATAGGCCCCAATCCAGCTATAGTTCATTATGATTAAGTCCCATTAAAATCAAGAGAATGTAAGATAGTTGAAACAAATAGTGCAATCCCATGCATGTCTGTCTACTCAGAAGCATTGAATTCAATTACCGGTAGTCCTATTCCCAGGTAAATGAGTGCAGCAAAAATTCTTGATTTCAATAGGACTTAGTCACAAGCAACTGTCACTATATTAGGGTAATTGGGTTACTATCAAGTGAACACAATTCTATATACATATATATATGAGGGGGGAAATAAGTGTAGTCTCAACATAACCTAAATAATCTTCAATGATAGCTAGGTGAAGAAGATGCCAGTTAATCAGCAAGTCAGATATTATCAATTTTTCACCCATTATTTGACCACAAAAAATGTTCTATATAACATTCAAGAACTCCCTTGTATAAGTGGTAACTTACCTTTTATCACTGCATCATGGGTCACTTAATACCAATGGCAGGAGTCAGATCCTCTTCCTTATTGCTGATTGGTTAAAATTGTTTTATATGTTTATATGTGAATGGTTTTATATTATATTACTATATTGTATTTTTATGGTTTTAATCTTTTAAACTGCCCAGAGAGCTTTGGCTATTGGGTGGTATAGCAATGTAATACATTAATTAATTAATTAACTAACTAACTAACTAATAAGTGCTGCCAGAGTCAGGGTCACACATAGACATATCCCCATTTTGTACCAAACACATCCTAGTTTGTAACTCTTCAAGGACCTTATGCCCCCTCCCATTCTGATTATACCATGTACTCATAATTAAAGAGGCACAAGCAACGGATGCCCAAGAGTTAAGACTGCCACCCAATCCATTGCTTTTTGTGATCAGGCATGGTGCCCTGCAAAGTTTCTGGAGTCTTCTAGAAGAAAGCCATTTTGTAGAGAGCACAATTCTGTTCTTTGTTACTGTTCTAGTAAATTAATGCGGTGATTACATGACTATTTTCTTTCGGCACAATTGGCTAATCAAAAAAATCTACCAAATTTAGTAAAAACTTGTTGCACATAGATTCCACTAAGAAAAACAACCAACATATCCCAGCTAGAAACAACTACGGTATGTGCCTTTGCACACCTTTTCCATGTTCAGCTTAAAACATGTAAAATAGTTTTTGCTTTGTTTTAAAAGCATATTTGTCATAGTGCTATAAATTATAACAAAGTTCTCCCGATTCCTAATTTCTTTCTCTCTCAGTGGGGGTAGGGGGATAAGCAGAATAATGCTTCAGAGATAACACTGAGAGATGAAGTCAAGAAATCATTCAAATGGGTCTCTTAAATTCTGTTCCCCAACCAACAAGATAGCTGAACTTGCGATGATAATTATCTTCTGTCTCCCTTTCCCCTCCTCTTTCTTCTCTCAGCACTGGCATACAAACCATGCTATTTTAACTTCTTTCCTGTTCTCCCAGTTCTTCTGGAACATTTTATTTTCAACATTCAACTCATCTGGAATATTGCCATAGTGAAGTTCATCCATTATAATGTTAACTGTGTCTCTCCCAACAGCAGCTATCACCTATTATCATTATTGCTCTAAAGTGGCTTGTTTGTTTTTACAGAAAAAAACTAAAGTGGTCTTAACTCTAACCTAATGTCTATCCCAAAATTGCAAGCTCAGTTCTTGGATTGAAGAAGAATGAGGAAGTGCTTAACCCTTTTAAAAGGGTCCTAAAATTCAAAACATTCATAGTTATGGGGAAATTGTATAAGAAAACCCAACAACACTGTTAGTTCTTCTTACCACAAAAAGAACAAGTTTCTAGAGGGGGGGCTTCATATATGTGTTCAAAAGTGTTGATTCAACAAAATACTTAAGAATTGCTTTCCTAAATCAGACCTTAGCATGAAGAAGTCCACCAGTCTGTTTTGATCAGCATCCAGACAATTGCCTCTGAGAAGCCCACAAGCAGGCCAAGATGGAGGTAGCCATCCCTGAAATCCTCAGCGTCTGATACTCAAAGATGTTCCATTCAATTGTTATGGCTAATAGCCAATCATAGGTATACACTCCATAAATTTGTCTAACAGTGCAACCCTATACATTTCTATTCAGAAATGACCCCCACTGAGTTCAAAGAGGTCTACTCCCAGGTAAATGTGCATAGCAGCCTTCCCCAACCTGGTGTCCTCCAGATGTTTTGGACTACAACTCCCATCATTCATGACCACTGGCCATGCTGGCTGGGCTGATAGGAATTTAAGTCCAAAACATCTGGAGAGCACCAGGCTGAGGAAGGCTGGTAAATAGGATCGCAGCCAAAATCTTCTTAAATAATCTGTGTAACTTCTTGTAACAATGTATGTTACGAGTACCATCATACACCATGAGCTTCAAGACAGATTGCACCTTTGGCAACAGTCTGAATAGATAAGTATCTGCTGTGCCAAATACTCTGGGGCCCAATAACCAATGTGTACAATTTTAAAAATTATGTCGGTTGAAACATTCAACCACTGCATGAAGAATTACTTTCTTTTCTTTGTCCTGGACTTGCTGCCATTGACAGCTACCTTCCTGAACTTGTCTAAACCTAAACCTGCAACAACAAACATACAATCCTTGTGGCAATGATTTCCATATCTACTTACTGCATAAAAGAAAGGGGTTCTTTTGTTTGTCCCAGTGATTACCAAATTTGCACCACAAGAGGGGCTGAAATGTATCTTGAAAAATTAAAATGGGACTTCTCCTTTCTTCCTCCACCCTGCACCCGTCACAGCCCCCCCCCACCTGCTCCAGAAGACCCCTGCCCCTCAGAGGTTGGGGTAATCTGTTCCATCAGTAGTGTCCATTCAGACAACATCTGATACAACCCAAAATGCATCACTTTTCTGATAGAAATCTGCATAAGAGTTTAGAATTGTCTAGCGTAATTCATGATCATCCTTATATTACCTGAATTATGACACAGCCCTACTTACATTTTAAAAATTGGCCATGTTCCTATAGTACTGCTTAATGAAAAAGGAGCAGTAGATCAAGGGACCAGTTAACTAATGCTTCCTCAAAATCTAATACATTCAGTAAGGAGGACTTTTCTCATTTGCCAGTGCAAGAAAAGGATCCTCTGTGTCAGGGGTTCTCAACCAGGGGGCGAATTCCCCCCAGGGGGGAAATTTTAGGGTTTCAGGGGGGAATTGGGACCACAGACTCAAACTGTTGGAATACTGACCTTTCTACAAATTACAGTTCTACAGATTGTACATAATCTACAGGACATCACACCTTATTGTATGGCACAGATTAAGTCAGACAATCTTGGAAAGGGGGGAATGACATTCTGACATATGGTGAAGAGGGTGCATGGGGCAAAAAAGATTGAGAACCACTGCTCTGTGTCTTCAAAATTACTCTTTGCAACATTTTAATGTCTGGTGAACTCTTGGTCACAATGTAGCTAAGTATAGATAGACCTTCCCACCCACTTCCTCCAAACCTGAACAGTTAGTGTTAACCAGCATTGTGCTTCTGCTATTTCATAGATATTTATCGATTTCCACCAATTTCATTCTGTCTGTATTTTTACCAATGACAGACCTATGTTATTTTGCTTAGTTTTTTTACATTAGCTACAACACAAGAGAAAGCTGTTGCAGAAGATTAGAAGCCTCTTAAAATATGCTGCAGGACTAACTATGCTGTTTTGAAAATAATCCCAGAAGTTTGTTTTAGCTTACCTCCACTCTCTTCCTCCCACCCCCCAACTAAGAATATATATTTCACAAACTATTTTTGTTTCTTGACTAACCTTCTTCAAAAGTAAAACCTGGATTATTATAAGAGTTCAGTACTTCCTTTCTAGCTCTAAAATTAAACCATCAGTTCCTTAGTGCCCAAAGAACCACATATGCCAAAAGTCCAACTATCTTTGTGAAATGCATTTCTTCCTTTCTACCATTAACTCTCACCATAAAATTCCATCTCATCAATTGATATCAAACCATAACTTCTTTTTATATTGGAATGCAGTGAGAGACACTAATTCCTTATGTTTGTCAAAACCACTTCACTAATCAGATACTGAGGTCAAATACACTCCAACTTAGTCTTTTTTTTTTATGAGATGTATTTAGCAATGGCCTAATTTAATATAAACTCATGAAATGTTATTAAGAATTATTGGTTATAGTACAGGGGTAGAACTATACAGGGATAGCATCTGGGGGTCAGCAATGTTAATTCCTATGGAACCTAACAGATACTCACATGTTTTTTCCTTCAGTTTAAAACCGCTCAAAGATCTGAATGAACAACAACAAATATTTAACATTTCTTTTAGGTGAACCAGAACATCAATGCAAATTAGCTATTCTGATGTCAAATTATTGTTTTCACCATGTCAGAGCTCATTTAGACCCCCAGAACATTAAACATGCAGTGTTTCATTTTCCTCACTCACTTGTATTGGGGGCTAACTGACCTGTATTTTAATGAAACCCTCAAATTAAAAAGCACACAAAACCACAGTGGGAGATATTAAAAAACTACAATATGATGGACCATTTATTGTAAGAGAATATATGGAGTATGAAATGGCATAGGTTAAGGGGGAAAGTTCTCCATATTTTTTATATCCCTTTACCCCAAAAGCATAGGAGAATTAAAAAAAAACAAACCAACAAAAAACCACCAACTTGTGACTTAAATAAATACACCCTGAGTGGCTTTTGTTGTTGTTGTTGCTGCTGCTACTACTATTAGGTTACATAGCTAAATCTTCGAAAAGCTATTATTTTCTTCCACTTGTTTTAATTTCTGTATCAACCATCTCATTATATACATACTAAATTCTTCATCTTATGGACCTTTTATTCAGAGAATAATACTATTTCATGGAATAATATAACATCTCTGGTTTCCAGAAACAATAAATATAGACATATCAAAAATACAGTGAACTAATCACTGTTTAAACTGAAAAAAGTAGATGAATAACCACTATATTATGGGTGTATAAATAATTTTCTCAAAGGCTCTCAAAATGAGTTCACACATACATGTTCATCCCTCAATGGCTGCAACATCAAGTGAGGACTTGCATGTGTGAAACAGTCAGATCACATGACACCATCTCAAAGAAGATAGTTCATATATTCAGTGTAGGTCAAGAGGAACCATCAAGTATTGAAACAGTAATACACACACATGTGAAAACTAGCTTTTCAGCACTCTGTATTTTCTAAACAAGGAGTGAGATTGCAATGTTCACTTGCTGCATGCAAGGAGAACTGCTCAGTTCCTGATAGAAGCTGTCTTAATCAAGCAGTTTTATTAGCAAGAAGAATCTTGGGCCATTCTTTCTTTACTTTTTACAACACCCACCATAGACTATGAAGGTGTTAAATTTAAGATCTGTCTCATGCCAAAGACCATTTACCTTTCATATAGCAATTGTCCTATGGGTCAACAATGCAAGTCTTTAAATTATGTCTGAGCTATCTTGACCCTTAAGTATGGTTAAGGGTATGATAAGTATGGTTCTATTAAAACAGATAACCCAAGTTATTATAAGTAGAAACTGTGTGAACAAATTCATCATGGGAGAAAAAACAATAGCTGTCTACTAAAACAAAATAAAAACTCTCATTGACATCAGCAAGCAATGGATAAGGCCTACCCAAAGGCCAGTATACAACATCATTAGAGAGTATCAAAGTAATGTCTTACAATGTACCATTGTGCTTTGTTCCACTGTTCACTATCTAGATATGTATCTCAGAAGTTTTAGAAAGAAATATGCAACCACAATCAAAAGTTATCTATTAAAACCAAGTGCTCTACATGAATTTTTATAAATAGAAAGTGTACTGTTTTATCATCAACATAGCTAAAAACATTAAGTTCTATCATCTAAAAGTTAACATTTTCAGGAATTACTATTTTGGTGGTTGTCTATAGTTCAAGGTGGGGGAAGGAGGGTCCTTATCTTCTCATAACTTACAGCTATCCATAACATACACATCATTATCTACATCACTTGGTTTGCCTTTCCAATTTTATGGAAACCCAAACTCCTCTCAGTATTTCAAGCATTTTCATAGAATCATAGAATGCCACTTTGCTTTCATTATTTCATCCTCTATTTGCCAGCTTCTCATAAGAGAGAATTAATTAAACGCATAAGGTAATTCTCATAGTCATTGGTTCATGTAAGACACACTGTAAAATATTATATGGATTGGAATTGTCATGATGAATCTGTCTGCTACATGGATATAATTTTTCATCAATGATGACCTTAAACTAGTATTCCAATTTAAATTTGGAAACAAAGATGAGGGAGGAAGGGGGAAACGCATGTTTTTCTTGAATTGTGTTTTTGAAGTATTGGGTTCCCACAATCCAGATGAATGAAAGCAATTTTGAATCATATTGATTTCAACAGGAAAGAGTTAAGTGCATGTTTAAGGCTGTGGTTCACTGACCTGGGAATAAGCCCTACTGAACTCAATGGGACTTCTGAGTAGATGTGTATAGGATTACACTGTAACTCTTCCATTGAAATCAATGGGATTTAAATGTGCTCAGGCTTGGCTGGCTCATGAGAATTCTTCTGAAACTCCCAACATTTCTAGACTGAAAGTGTTGGGTCAGTTTTTAAAAACATGAGATAAATTCGTTCATGAGATACACAGTGTATATGGTGCCTTATGGAATTTCAGCGGGACTCATGGTGGCCTCATCTGGATTAAAAAAAAAAAAATCCAAGAAGACATGCAGCCCCAAATTATTTGCCAAAACTTTAATGCTTCCAGAAGATATTATACTATTGTGCTTCGTCAATTGGAATGGCCACTGCAAGGCTATCACAAATTTTGCTTGATTGACATTGATTTCATGTCATTCTGTAGAAGAACATAGTCAGCCTCATCAGATAGACTTAACCATTCATTTTCTTTTAAAAAAACAAAAACAAAAAACAAAGCATGTCTTTGGTCAACTGAATCAGCCACTTGAATGCCATGAAGTTCAACCCAAAAAATGGGGGGGGGGGGTTAGTTTTAAAATGAAACTACAGAAGGAAAGGGGAGGAAGGTCCTTTCAGAACATTGGTCTCTCTCTGTCTCTGGAGAATCTATGAAAAGAATCTATGAAACTTCCTCAAATCGTCCATTTCCTGGAGACAGAAAGTGAAGAGACATCAAAAACGGTCGCTCAGCGAAGGGAAAAAATTGTCAAGCCAGGCTTTGCCAACAAAGCTTCAGGGGGAAAAAATGGAGAAACATCCATAATTGCATGAGCACTTCCCATCTCAGCTTTGTCTAGTGGAAAAGCCTGTCCTTGCTCTCCCTCTCCTCCATTTTCTGGTGGAGCTAGAGAACATGACATGGCTTACCTGACTCAGATCACAGCCCTCTGTCCAACTATTCACTTCCTCTTAGGCATGCAAGTAGCTTCATGAGACAAACCGGCATTGCAAACAAAGCAGCAGCAGAAAGCCACCCTATATCTCACCACCTTCCACCCCCAGCCTTTACAAGAAGGTCCTTCCAAAACCCCTAGAGGAGAAAACTTTCTCTGGGGTGCAAAAGGGCTGAGAATCAGACCAGAACAGAGGATCTCTAGGATCTTCAACAGGATCTCCCCTTTCCTTCCCTCCCCTTTCCCCTGTGTGCAGAAGTAGAAACTGCAAAGCTAAGAAAGGAAGGAAGGAAGGAAGAGGGTTACTCCAAGAGAAAGGGGGGAGAGAGAGGAGAAAGCCTAGTAGAGAGACTGTGTGTGCGAAAGAGAAGTAGCTTTGTGTTTTGGAGTCTGGACTGGAACCAAAGCAGACAGCTTGCAAATGGAGGACAAGGAGATAAAGAAAGGGGGGAAAGAGGGAGATGGGGCGGGGGGGGGAGAAGCTCAGCTGCTTCTCATTCCCTGGAAAGCCATAGACACCAGGGAACTGAAGAAGTGAAGCTCTCTGTTAACCCCCCCCCCCTTCTCCTTTCTCTCTCCCCCCCCCCCTCTCAAAGGAAAGAGCAGGACCGTGTGTAATGGCTTCTCTCCAGCTTAACCGCTGTTCTCTTCCAAGCCAACCCTTTCAGAAACCACAGCCAAAGGGAGACCCCCACCACCTCAACTTCAGGAAAGGCGGGAGCGGGTATATATATATAATAACGTGTGTGTGTGTGTGTGTGTGTGTGTGTGTGCGTGCGCGCACGGGGGTGGGAGGTCCAGTCTACCTGCCTGAGAGAAGGACCAGATTTGCAAGAAGAGAGAGAGAGAGAGAAGAGAAAGCAAAGAAAGAGAGAAAGAAAGAGGTCACCGGATTGCCTGGGTCGAGCCAGCTAAGAGCGCGAAGCTCTTTTCCCACCTCTCCCGCCTGTGATCCAATCACTTCCCCACATCCAAACCCCCAACTGCCCCCACACACTTCTGAGCTCCGCTCCTCTCACTTATCTCTCTCCCCCCCACCACCTTAATGCAACAACAACAAAAAATTAATTAACTGCCTTCCTCCTCCTCCCACCACCAGCAGCACCAGCTCCACCACCACCACCTCCTCCTTCTCCTCCTCCTCCCCCACTGCAAGAGACAAGAGACTTCTCTCTAAACAAAACCACCGTTTCCACCACCACCTCAATTTTTCTTCGTCTGGCTTGCTCGAATGAATGGATTGGGGATTTCAGAGAAGATCATTATTATTATTTTGTTATTGTTCAAGGTGGTGGGACAGCAAGAAAAGATCTCTCGATCTCTCTCTTTCTCTCGCCAATTTGCTAGATCCGAGATGGGTTTTAATTGCAAGAACTTACAGGAAGGTCCCGGTGCTGGTGTTGGTCTCTTTCCTCTCCTCTCCTTTCTCTCGTTCTTCTTCTTGCAATTGTTGTGGAAGTTGTTTTTGCTAGTCTCATGTGCTCCTTGCCAGGTCTCAGCAATGGAGGATCGCCATCTTTTTCCCTGCTTTTTTTTTTCTTTTCCCTTTCCCCTCTCCCCCCCTCTCCCTCTCTCTCCTTCACTGGCTTGCTGCAGCTGCAGATGACCTGAGATATCCGTCTCTCTCTCTCTCTCTCTCTCTCTCTCTCTCTCAACCCTCTGTGTGTCTCTCTCTGAATAATGAGCAACCAGAGGGAGCGAGAGGGAGAGAGAGAGAGAGAGGAGAGAGAGAGAGAAGACAATCTCCTTGCCTACCACACAAAACGCAAGAGCACCAGGGGGTGCAAGAAGGCTTTCTAACAACAACAACAACGTGGAAGGAGGGGAGGAGAGAAAGAGAAAAGGGGGAAAGGCAGGAGAATAGGGGGAAAGAAAGAAAAAAAAGATAGAGATGGAGGAGGAGGAGATGGTGATGGAGGAGGTGGTGGTGAAGATGAGGGAAGGGAAAGGTGGCTACAAACTTAAGTCCTCTTGGGATATGATTTCTGAGGCACTCCCAGGCTTACTGAGGTGGGAGAAGAGAGAAAGGGCGGCCTGAAGAGGTTTCCCAGTTCCAAGCTGTTGCCTCCAACCTCCAGCCCTCGTTAGCCTTGGAGATGCTGAGAGAAGCCCCTCGCCTGCAGCTCTCCCGCTGCTGGGTCATCATAGCCTTTTCTACCAGCCATGGCAAGTTCTAATAAAATCAATGCCACCACCCGGGTTTCCTGCACACGGAGATGCGCCTTGTTGCCTCCTAAGCTGATCCCTGAGATAGGTCCATCTAGGAGAGGCTTAATCTTTCCCCTGAGCAGGGGGAGAGAAGAACATAAATGGATCTGGAGATTGCAAAGTGTATTTAAAAAAGAAAAGAAAAGCACAGATCTACCACGTGGTTGATTTTAATCCCCCCTCCTCTTTTAGCTTGCATTTGAGGGGGGGGGAGAGAAAGAGAGAAAGGACTCAAATTGTCCATTTCTAGCACGTATTTTGAAGTCTTCTCCCGGAAATAAAGACTCTTTGTCGTTTGATTTCTTCCCCAAGCATATATACACACACATGCAGACAAAGGAAGAAAGCTTGCAGCGCTGAGGACCAAACGATTCTGCTACTTTAAAAGCTCTGTGCAGTGTTTCGACTGCCACAGAATCCTACTTTAAAATTAAAAATAAAACTTTGGTGCCACCATCGGCCCCCCTCCCTTTCTCCCTTGTTGTCTGCGCTCCTGCGGCTGACTGTGATCGTGTACAGCCTATGGAAAGTAACAATCAAGATTCCCAAATGATAAGGTGTCATCACCTTGAAGGCAAGCAAGAAGCAAAGATGAAGTTATTCTATCCCTGAATCTTTATTTTCCTAAGTAATTGTCTGAACCTCTTCTGCAAACGTGGGGGAGGGGATCTCCCTTTTCCCTTATATCTCCATCCATGCCAAATTTAATACCTTCCAGACTTTAATCTTGTACTGGGGGGGGGGGGAGATGAAGTTAGCATTGAAAAATCAATAAACACTGTAGTGAAGGGGAAAGCAATTTGAATTGGAAGATGTGACACTACTGAAGCTTCTTGTCTGTTCCTTTAGTCCTCAAACTGTAGTCTCTCCGGATCAGAAAGGGAGTAGAACCTTAAACTTTCTGGGTGGTGGTGGTGGTGGTGTCAGGAGGAATCTCCTCTATGGAATGAGAAACCTTGGCTCAAAGAAAAGAGCTAAGCCTCCTCCTAAATATTAGGATTTTATTAAGATATAGAAGCTTGATTCCACTCAAGCTTTAGAGACTAGTTGATTCCCCAAGTCAAGGAACTAAGGGACAGATCTGGAACTGGGAAAGGGGGAAGAATGTTGATCAGATAAATGATGATGAGATAGCAAGCCTACCTGCACCTTTCCATAAGCACATAACTGGTGTTGTTCTCCATTCATACATCATGATTATTAATATTGGGTGCATCTCAATTCTTCTAAAATCAGTGGGATACATGTCATCTTAAAAGAGAATAATGTCCTCTCATTCTATTATTATACTTATTTACATGTTTTTGTCGCATACATTGGGTATTGATCACAGTGGAGATACATTTCTCAACCTCTACAGATGCTCCCCCCCCCCTCTGGTTTTGGCTTGGTCATCAGAGGTAGTATAAAAAGCTTCCTAGTAAGGTGTTGTGCTTGAGGCACAAGAGCCTTTTGTTGTTTAGGCAAAAAGACAAGGGGAATATTGGGCACAATCCAACCAAGGTTAAATTTAAAGTTAAATCACTTTAAGACTCATTGGAGACCCAATGGAAGAGTTAAGCATATGCTCAAATATCTTCCATTGGAATCAAATCAATCGCGCAAGAGAGTTTAAGGCTGCAATCCTACATGAATTTACCTGCAACTGTAAGTAAGTCCCATTGAACTCCTTGAGATGTACTTCTGAGCAGTCATGCATAGGATTGTACTCTAACTATGGCTGGATATCTTATTATTATATACTTTTTAATACCATCTCGTTAAATCTTTTAATACATCCTAATAATAATTATTAGGGCAACAACAAAATGCTGTATAGTCTACTTAAGCCTTAAGTGCAAAATTAGAATTTCCAATTATTGAGGCATAAGGAAGACTGCTGGGTTTAGAAAATCAGTTTGGAAAACCCCCAGAAAAAAATTCATATAGACTCTTACAGTCCTATACAGACAAATGAAGCAGGGACACCTCCTAAGATGCTGATAAAAGAACATTAGGGAAGGGAGGGGACAGTCTTTGCTGCTGCCAGGCTGCGCATGTGTTCTAGCAGCAATTTTCTATAAATCATCCCTTCTCATGAAAGGAACGCCAGGACTTTTACAAAAAGTCTTTGACGTACCTTCAGCACTCGAGCAGAGAATGTGTCTCTTTGTCTTTTAATAATGAATCCTGACTATTCCTGTCAGCCAGTACTCCTGGAAAATAAGAACTGAACTGCAGTGCAGAAGGAAGCTTGGAACCATCACATCAACCATGGGAAGCTTGAGCCACATCAATCCTGTGATCTTTTATATTAAAACAACAACAACAACAACAACAACAAACAAACAAAAACACAGCAAAGTCAAACAAAACAAAACCCAATCTTCCTGGAGATGGTTTCTTAGCTGACCTCATTTCCATAGAAATGCCCACAAGGGTTTTGTCTTCCTGGTAGCTCAGCTTGCATAATTACATAATTACGTATGTACAGATTGTCTTAGGTAGCTCAATCATGACTGTTCAACAGTCATTACTGTTGTCCCTAAGAATGCCACATAGCTTAGGGCAATCCTTTATTTGAAAGTACTGATTCATCTTTCCAGAACATCATAGTAGCTCCATGCAGCATAATGCATGCCTCTTAATGCCTCATGTTGCCCAGGACTCCATAGAATTAACAGCATTCTATTGTGTGTCTTATTTATGAAAAGTTGACCTGGTGACAATGCAATTACTATTGTTCAGCATCAGGTGATGAGATTACCAGGTTAATTCTTGACACACAGGTTTTTCTTTTCTTTTTTTTAAAGAGCCACAGAACACAGTTGCATTGGTGTGCACAAGAGACAGGGCTTTCTCAGTGGTGGCCCATCACTGTAGAACTCCCTCTCACAGGAAGAGCATTTGGACCATTCATTGATTGATTTTAAATAGGGTCTAAAGAACTACTTCTTTACAGCTGCTTTTACATGATTAATCTGAGGTTGGCCCACAATTTTAAATTGTAATTTTAACTGTTGCTACTATTTTAACTGTTGAGTTTCTGATATAACTCAGCCATGAAGCTCATTGGGTGACTTTGGACCAGTCACTAACTCTCAGCCTAACCTACCTCACAAAAATAAAAATAATTGTTCTTATTGTGGATTTTGTACTTTATTCTTGTTTTCAATTTGATTTCTTTGTTTTATAGTGTCTACCACTTTGAGAGGGCTGCATAGCCCTGAATGGCTGTATATAAATAATGTGTGTTAAATGTGTCTAGATCAGATTTATAAGTTGCATGTAGCAAGTAAGAACAGCTTCCAGGCAGCCGGGCAAGGAAGTGTTTACACATTGGAGAAAAGTTGGTTCTCTTGTTTTTTCAAGCCACCACAAGTACCACAAACATCTAACATGGGCATGTGTGGGCTGGTGGACAAGTACACATTTTGTGGGCTAGTAGCTTTCCTCTTCAAGCTTGGTCTTCCTGAAGAGAAGACTTTGGTCCTCTTCAAGTTTGAGATAATTTTTTCTCCCTCATAAAATAACTCAATGTTACCTAAGGGGGTGTATATGAACAACGCCGCTCCCACACATTCAACAACCATTTTATTTATTTATTTATTTATTTATTTCTAGTGGCCATGTACCATTCAAGGTAGTTCACAACAATTTAAAATCACAGCACAATCTAAAACCATACATTCAATTAAAATACAACACAAAAACAGGCAGAGACCATAGATAGAACAACCTTTAAACAAAACAAACCCTTAGCAGGGAGAAGCCTAATGGAATAGAAATGCATTCACCAACTGGTAAAAGACATCCAGAGGGAAAGCCAGTTGAATTTCACAGGACATTTCATATGCTCCACAATACTGGTGCAGCCACTGAGAAGGCCCTATCTCTTGTCACCCTCAACAGTGCCTCCACCCTAGATGGGACACAGAGAAGGGCCTCTCTTTCTGATCTTAGGGAGTGGGCAGGTTGGTATGGGAGGGGGCAATTCCCCCCCCCAGTATCTTGAACCCAAGCCATTTAGGACTTTAAAAATAATCACCAACACTTTGAATGCAGGACAGGTATAAGATGATCTCATGGTCAACTGCAGCTTCTGAAGCCTCTTCAAAGGTAGTTCCATGTAGAGCATGTTACAGCGGTCTAATCTTGATGCAACTACCCTAAAATAGGCAAAAGTATTCCTGGCCCACCACTGCCACCTAGTCATCCAGATACAAAACCAAATCCAAGATAACCCCCAAACTGGGAACCTGATATGTCCATCTCCCTCCTGACCAGGATCATATCAGTCTTATCTGGATTAAGCTTCAATTTGTTAGCCCTCATGCAGCCCATTACCCACTTCCATGCTACTACTCTAGACCAGAGGTGGGCAACTTTGGGAGGTCCGAGGGGTATTTTCACTCCCAGGACCCCACATGGGCTGCAGTCTCCTGGGTGACCTGAAAAATGATTTTATTATTTTTTTTAAGAACAAAGTGGTGGATTTTAATGGAAAAATAATGGTGTCTAAGAGTACTACAGAGTGCCCCCCCCCAAGAAAAATCTAGCTTGTTTGCAAGCTAATTTTGACCCTTTTCGGGCTCAGTAGCTTTAAAAAAAAAAAAAAACTTTTGGGGGGTATATGGAGGGCAGTGGGGGTGGCAGGGGCTGCATGTTGCCCACCCCTGCTCTAGACCCTCAACAGCTTCCTTGATATTAGATGCAAAAGAGAAATACAGCTGTGTTGTCATCTGGATAGTGACGATAACATACTCCAAACAATCAGACAACCTCTCCCAATGGCTCCATGTATTATTTATTCAATTAATTTTAATCCCACCTTTCCACCTGAAAAATGGTGCTCAAGGCACCAGACAATAAAATCCAGATTAACAAGATCTTCATTAAAACATAGCATGTGCCAGTGTGGTATAGTGGTTAGAGTGTTGGACTGGGACTCGGGAGATCCGGGTTCTAGTCCCTGCTCGGCCATGAAACTCACTGGGTGACTTTGGGCCAGTCACTGACTCTCAGCCTAACCTACCTCACAGGGTTGTTGTGAGGATAAAACGGAGAGGAGGAGGAGGATTATGTAAGCCGCCTTGGGTTCCTTGCAGGAAAAAAGGCGGGGTATAAATATAATAAATAAAAAAATAAATAAATAAATAAAAACACATACATTAAAACACAATTAGAAATAAAACAATAAAAGAAATAAGCAGCAACCAGCCAGTCAATAACCTCTTCAGCAACACACCAGCTCACCGCCAAAGGCCTGCCTGAATAAAAACATATTTGCCTGCTGGCCAAAGGCAACCTAACCTCCTTTGGCAGGGACTTCCAGAGCCTGGGAGCAGCCACCAAGAAGGCCCTCTCTTGTGCTAGTTAACATGTCGAATTGATCCCTGACGGACACCATACACTCAAGGACAAGGTTCTACCCTTAAAGGTGGCCTAAAAGTCATTTTAAATAAATAAATAAACAAATAAATAAAACAAAGCATCAAACAGAAGTGCCCCAAGATCACCCGCTGGCCACACACTCTGACACACCCACTGGCTGTGACCCACCAGAGGCCACATCTGCCCAACCAATGGCATGAAGGGACCTGATTGTGTGGAGGGGGACTTTGTTATACAGCTGGCACTCACACTAACACCAGATGTGCAGCTGCTGGGTGGGAGGGGGAGAGGATGACCAGCAGGCATGCCAGCGTCAGAAGCATGGCCAGCAAGTGCAGTCCTGTTCAGACTAACTGAAGAAAACATTTTTTTCACCCCATTTATAATTAACGTACCACAACTCAGCACCACAAAGCCACCATGAGTGCTGCTGGGTTATTAAAAAGATTAAATAAGATATGCCAAACAAAAGGACTGGGGCTCTTCTCAGGCACTTTGGGGTCTCCAGTGTGGCCTATGGCTCCCCAACCAGACTCCACACAAATGGCTGAACTGTCTTTTAGAGCTAGGAAGCCAGTGTCCCTTAGCTGACTCCGGCAATGTTTGACACTGCATGCATCAGCCTCAGCCTCTCCCACCATTCCCATTCACATAGCAGTACAACTATCAAGGAGCATGGAGAGTACAGGAGAGCAGAATGCAAGTGCATTAGAGTGGCGCAGAACATGGGATTAGCAATCTGGCCATGTTTCGGAGGGCAAACTAGGAGCTTCAGGGGTGCTGGTGATGAAAGGATAAAGGGCAGGATGCAGAAGAGTTGCGCATTGGGACTGGCAGGTGAAGGGTATGGTTAGAAATTAACAACTGGTCCTACCATTGGCCCCACACCCCAAAACTGGCAAATTCAGGATGCATTTTATTTATATGGCCCCAGGACATCTCTTGAAAAGGGACTTTGGCTCTCTAATCCATTTGAGTTTGATGGCTCTGTATTAGACAGACTCATATAGGGTAGATCTACCAATGGCCATTAGCCATAATAGTTGATTGCATCATGTACAGGGACAACATTGCTCTCTGAATACCAGATGTCATGTACAAACAGCAGGGATGATCATCACATTCATGTCCTGCGTGTGAACTTTCCGAAGCATGTGACTGGCTTCTGTTGGAAAGAGAACTAGTGGGACCTACAACAGGTTGTCCACTTAGAGTTTGTGTTGGGGTTGGGTACGTTTTCTTTAAACTTCTTCAGTAAACTCAGGCTTCCCCCAAGCATGCTCATACCTTGTTCTCATTTCCTACTGGCCCTGTTTTGGCTCCATTTCTGTCAGCACTCACTACCGGAGTTCACTATTATCGTGAATGATGCTAGACCAGATGGATCCTCTGTCTGATCCTGCAAGGGTCTTATGACTCAGGAAGTCCCTGGCCTCTGCCATAAACCTCACCAGCTACTTTTGGCAAGGTACTTCCTTTCCCCCTCAGCCACCCCCTGCAAGATGGGGATAATAATATAACATTTACCTTACAGCAGGGATGCAGAACCTCTTTCAGCCCGAGGTCCAAATTCCATTTTGGAGAAGCTTTCAGAGGCCACTTTCCAGTGGTGGTTGGGGATGAAGGCAAAAGGGGTGGGGCCAAAGGCAAAAGGGGTGGGGCCAGAGGCAAAAGGGGCAGGGCCAAAATACTAGCATATCTTAGTTTAAAGCTCTTCCTGCCAGTAACTAAGCCTTAGGAGCAGCACTTCAACCTTTTAGAAAAGGGGAGAAATTGTGCAAAAGCCAGGAAACCACCAAAAGATTGGTGGTTGGGGAAAGGGGTGGGGCAAGGGGAAGGGGTTATCACCTTTTGGGGAACCCCAGCGGGCCGGATTGGGACACCACAAGGGCCAGATTTTGTCCCAAGGCCTGAGGTTCTGCATCCCTGCCGTTAATAGGGTTGTTGTGATAATGCATATGAACTGCTCTGAACACTTGCAAGCATTCTATGTAAACCTTAACAGTATGGTCATAATGGAGCAGGTGGTGGGGATTCTGTGGTAGATCTACCACCAAATCCAAAGACCTACTGGCTTGCCACAGCCTGGGTGAAAAGTGGTGGGGCCAGCTTTTTCTTACTTTTAAAAAATCTTTTGCTTCTTACATTCCCCTTGCAGTCAACAGGAGGGAATTAACTGTGCCAGCTCCATAGTTTAGGGCCTTTTTGTGGGGCATGTGAACTAAGGGGCTCAATAATTTAGGGATGTCAAAGAAATCTGCAATGGATTCAAATGAGTCTGCGTATCTATGAATCCAGCCTGTGGATTCCGCAGCGGACCGGCTTTTCCCAAGTTGTACAGGTTCTGTGGACTTGACAACTTTTCTTTCTTTTTAACTTGGGGGGGGGGGGATTTGTGCAAGTGTGCATTAGCACAAGTGGAACAAAATTCTCATACATCCCTTAGAAAAATCCAATTCCATCAATGAGTAGAGGACCGAATGAAAGATGCCTGACAATCTACAAAACATGGACAGAATGGATTTAACAAAATCCGTACATCCCTGCTTAGGATCCTGCAGAGTCACAGCTTCCTCTGACAGCCTCAAACATGCCCTGTTTTGGGAACTACCACTTTCAGAGCATCATCCACAGACCCATGGAGAGGAAGGTCCACACAGTATCTGACAGCTCCATAGCTGCCTTCCCCAGGAGCTTTGGATTGCTCCCTTTGTATTATTATTAGTGAGTGATCATCCTGACACATGCAGCACAACAATTCCCACATATCAATTTTTATACAGAAGTGCCTTCCATATATGTTTTATGTTAATTGTTTAAAACATTTGAATTGCACAGTTCTACAATTAGATCTTCAAAGTGGCTTATAATCTAAAATAAAACAAATGTCAAATAAAATTTACATAACGTAGAACAATCTAGAGACACTGAAAGTGTAACAGAGTCAGAATCACTTAAAACATATTAATTTTATAACATGGGGGGGGACATGTTAATGTTATGTGGGGGGGGGAATCCAAAGTGACTTTTGTCTGGAGCGGTGGATAGTAAGTGTGTGTGGGTGGGAGGGGAACCAAAGAAAAGGAAGCTGTCCCTAAAATATTCTTAGGCATAATTTCATGGTCCTCATGCCTTAAAAGCAATATTAAACTGCACAGTGCAATCCTATACATGTTTACTTGGAAGTAAATCCCACTGAGTTCAGTGGGGCTTACTCCTTAGTAAGGGTGTTTAGGACTGCAGCCCAAGATTGTCAAGGGTTCTTGAGATGAAAATTTTGATCAACATCCTTTAGGACATGACAATATTTCCAAAATGTAGAATATAGAAGATTCCCCCCGCCCCCCGGTGTGGGCAAAGGTTTTCCTAACATCCTAAACTAAGATCTCTACCTCTTGTAAACTGGCTAGTAATGTAAATGAAAGAATTTTACACCTGTGGACCATCAAACTGATAGATATATTCCTTCTAGAAGGACTAGGTTATAGGGCAGTGATGGCGAACCTATGGCACGGGTGCCACAGCTGGCACGCAGGGACCTCTCTGTGGGCACTCGAGCCATTGGTCACCAGATGTGAAAAGACCGTCCCCTTCTGCAAAAACACTAATGATTTTGTTCTTTCACAGTGTGGAACAGAATGATTTTATTCTAGGATTCCTGTTACAGAATTCTTTCTACATTGTTATCAATTTAAAAAGGTTGAAGAATGATGCACAGAGATGGCTTGGATGTAAAGCCCTAACAGTTGACCTGAGTGCTGCATGTGTTGCTCTCAAACTAACAGAGTATGAGCCAAGGTTTGACAAATTATCAGCATGCATGCAATAGCAAAAATCACATTAATTGTGCAAAAGCATGCCCAATGCAAACTTTTACCTAATGCAGTGTTTGCAGTCCAAGACATAAAGTGTTTAAAATGTGTTAAGCACATTTAGTTTTCTTGTTTATCTTGCTCATCCTAGTACAGGTTGACTTTTACTTTTACTAAACCGACACTTGTAGAAGCAGGGAAAGGACCCGGGGTAAAGCTTGCCCCATACAATTTCAGTCTGGCATATAATCATATTACAAGTTGAGAATCCCTTATCCAAAAATACATATGCCTAATTATTTAAAAAGTTTGTATAAATTCCCTTTAGGCTATGTGTACAATGTAGTACTATAATCATTTTTTGAGTTGATTTTTTTCCCAACAAAAAACTGTTTGTATCATTGAAAGCTCTGTTATTGTGTTTTTCTTTTAAGACAAAAAGATGTTAATTAGTTCGGACAACTGTATGCGTTTTTCTAAAACTAAAACCTCGGTATTCAGGTTTAATTGCAGTGTTGGCACTTTGAAATAAATAAGTTGGTTTTGTGTTGCAGTTTGGGCACTCGGGCTCAAAAAGGTTCACCATCACTGTTATAGGGGAAACTGACAGAAATGTTATGGAGTCTGCTGAAGTGTGAAGACCCTGAGACTGCTTCAGCATTGATCAACGTGTGCAGAATTCTCAGATAATATTACACCTCAGGCAGTATGTTCTCTGACTGTATACCTTGGATAAGAAATAACTAAAGTTGAGCTCTTTTGAGTCACACGGATGTCAATGGAAGAATTAGGCACATGCTGAACTACCCAAACAAATGGCTGAGCATTCTTCACTTTGGCTGAATGGGTGTTCTTAACTTTGGCTGGACTGTTCTTTCCCTTCTTTTTAAGGAAATAATGAATGACTTCCTTTAAAGAGAGCTCTTCCATGATAAGGTGGCATGCCACACGGGATTCCAAAAGCAGCAACCAAGAGTGGGAAGTCTAGGAATTACAGGTAAATACAATGTTCAAAACCAGCATGGACAATTCTAAGAGCACCTTTGCTGTGGCCTATGCTCTCCCATGCAAGACTCCCCATTCTGGTTTTTCTTTTTCTTTGTTTTTTTGGTGTGGCTTGATCACTGATGATGGACACTGGTGTGCACTGAAGCTAACCATTGAAAAAGACATCTTAAGAATGAAAGTCACACCCACCTGCCTGGTTGGGGACAGAACAAACACACACATACACACACACACACCATTCTCTGGACTTTGGTCTGAGGGAAGAACGTATGGAAACTGCAGGGTTTGGAAATTGCTGGCAAAGAGAAAGCTGACTGGGAAGTGTAGTGGGGGGGAGTGCTGATATAGTTGTGAAACTGATACTCCTGTGTGCCTCCTCAAGACTATTAAACCTGTACATTTGTAAATAAGCATCTTATTAAAAAGCAGGGCTCACTTGGGTGGGGGATGTAGGGGACAGGATTCCTCAGGGATATTCTGGGATTGTTTCCTAAATATATAGTGTTCATCCTTGCAATAAGTATTCAGACCAGTGATGGGCAACATGTGGCCCTCCAGATGTTTTGGCCCACAACTCCCACCACCCCTCACCATTGGCTATGCTGGCTAGGGCTGATGGGAGCTGTAGGCCAAAACAAGTTGCCCAGTCCTCATCTAGAGCTGTTAATGTATGGAGATACACGGAGGAAAATACAGGCCTGTGGCTCATGCTGGCTCAGCTTGTCTGAGTGTGGAAAGCTAAGCAGGGTCAGGCCTAGTTATTACTTGGATGGGAGTAATAACCTTCCTCTAGTTTCCTGCATTGAGCAGGGGGTTGGACTCGATGGCCTTGTAGGCACCTTCCAACTCTATGATCCTATGTGCAGGTAGTCTTCTAGCCAAATTCAATTGCTGACCCACAACTAAACCCTCTGCTCCCGCCTTCCAGGGTGTATGGCCAATGAATGTAAAGGCACAGTGATTATTGCGGAGAATATAATGACCCCCCTCAAATTGTAAGGTATAAATAAATTTAAAAATTTGATTACTTGTATTTAGGTTTGGGTTGTTTTGGGTTGGCTTACAAGGCTCCCCGCGCCCACCAGTGTATGGTGAGAGGCCACCACTACAAATTTCCCAGCTGTGTGGGATTGTTAACAAAGGCACCATAAGATTCCAGTGCCTTTTCTCTTCTCAAAACTGCCCATAAAAGCTTCCCTGGACCAATGCTTACAGAAGGGGAAAAGAAGTGTGAAACAAATGTTTTGACTCAAGTGCAGCTCTTTAAATTCCCATTGATTTCAAACAGACTCAAACACTTTCTTCAATTTCTAGCCATTGAAATCACTGGGACTTAAAAGAGCTGGACTTGAGCTGGACTCTTTCATAATTGGCAATAGAAGTGCCTACATGTAATAGGCAACTCTACCAGTACACATTAGAGGGTCATATTACCTCTTGTTTGCCAGTTGACACCCAAGTGTTTTTAATGAACCTCTCCAATTAACAGCCCATTAGGATGAATAAACAAAGTTTGCACTTCGCTTAGTGGCACTTCAGTTTCCTGATGAGATGACTCACCAAGCCAACAGCATATTTGTTTCCATTCTGGAAGTCAATATGAAGTTTGATAATGCCAAATCTACACAAAAATGGAAACAATCTACACAAAAACAGAATTTTTCTGTTCGTCTACCAGTATGCTTCATTAATTATGGTATATTTTGGTTTGTTTGTTTTATTGTGTCCTGACTTTCTATTCAATGGAATCATGATGTCTAATAATAATAAAATTTATACAAAATACAACACTGAAATAATAAAGGATAAGATATTCAAAACATAACTCTTAGAAGATCTACATAAAACAGCAGGAAGCCAAGTATTTATTTCCCCTTGTTTTCAAAAAAAGGGGGGGGGGAAAGAATGAGGGAATGAGAAATATGAGTCTCACAGGGAAGAGTGCTTCACAATTGGGATGCCACCACAATCAAAAAGACCCCACACCTTTTTTTCTCACATACTTCACCTCTAGAACAGTGTTCTCCAACCTTGGGTCCCCAGATGTTTTTGGCCTACAACTCCAAGCATGCCCCTGCCAGCTATGCTGGCTGGGGCATGCTGGGAGTTGTAGGCCAAAAACATCTGGGGACCCAAGGTTGGAGAACACTGATCTAGAAGGTACCTGGAGCAAAATGCTGCCAGAAGATTTCAATGCCTGAGGAGCATCCTAAAGGAGGAAGCAAGCAGCCTCTAAGATACCCTGGTCCCACACTGTGTAGTGCTTTAAAGAGCAACACCAGCACATTGGGTTGTATCCAGATTTAGTCATACTTAGAGCAAACCCATTGAAAGTAATAGGTCTTAAACTAGTCATGACTTACTTGTCCTGTTTTTTTTTTCCAATGGGCCTGCTCTAAGCATGACTAAGTCTGGATCCAACCCCTTGAATTCAACCCTGAAGCAAATTGGCAGTCAGTGGAGTTCTCTCAACGTGACCCATGTAAATTAATATCCAAGTCTTGGGTTGCAATCCTAAACACACTTAGCTGAGAGTAAGTTCCATTAAACCTGAGCGGGCTTCCTTCAGAGTACAGGACTTTTACAGGATCACACTGTTAAAGCATGAAACAGATACCGGTATTTAAAAAGTAGAAATCATGTTTTGCATCCACAGTTCTATTGCCAAGCTGAACCTGTTGAGAGAGTGGGTAGAGATAATTTTTTCTCTACCCACTTAATTAACCTGTGGTCACTTGTGCACACTTATATTTTACCATGCAATCATGGATTTAGTTTTGGGGGGGAAAGGAGAAGAAAAAAAGGCCTGTAGAACGGCAACGTAATCATTCATTGTCCCAATCCAGCAATACTTTGTAAGTGAGGAGGCTTCAGTGCATGCATTGTGCTCCCCTCCCATTCATTGCCATGAAGAGAGCAGATCTGCACATGCGCGCATGCGCGCACACACACACACACACATACACACAGCTCCAGGTTGGGACAAAAACTTTTCAATGTAATTTATTTTGCACTTTCAATGGCAGTTGGTACGTTTATGTGTGCATAAACATACCAACACACTGAACTATAATTAACCAGGACAGGACATATTACATGATGGAAACTTACTGAGTGGTATCAGAAAGGGATGGCTCCAGAAAAGTTTGCTTGGTGGGGCAGAATAAATTCTGCTATGTGCAGGTGGTTTTTGGTAAGTGATTGTAATACACACACATATGTTTTTTTGCATACAGTCACATTCCATGAGATTTAAAAGCCTACACAAAGTTGCAGAAAAACCTCAGGACTGGGGATTTGATTTCATAGATTTCATAGATCATAGAGTTGCAAGGGGCCTACAAGGCCATCGAGTCCAACCCCCTGCTCAATGCAGGAAACTAGAGGAGGGGTCTCCCATCCAAGTAACAACCAGGCCTGACCCTGCTTAGCTTTCCATGGAGGATTTCCTCTCCCCAGCACTACCACCACCTATGGGGAAACTGCTCCTTCACTGAGCAATCCCATCAATAGGGTTTCTTTTTTATAGCAAATTCTTATTTTCTGGGCCTAAGGAACTCTCTGCTACTATAACTCAGAGTTTCACAAGCTGACCCTTTCCTGCTACCACCAATTCTTGTAGAATATTTTGGTATAAGAGGCTTAGGCATGAGATAGGCATCAGCACTAGAGACAAGATGAACTATTAAACAAGTTATTTATTAAAAGGATATTTTGTACATGAGGGATTGCTAATATTTACTTTAGGGTTTTCACAAAACTACTTAGTGACAATTCTTAAGGACTCAAGAGACACTGTTGCTACTACAAGCCTCTTAGGGCGCAATCCTATGCATGTTTAGACAGGAAAAAATGTTTACAACTCCCAGCTAGCCATGCTGGCTGGGAGTTGTCCGCATTTTTTCCTGTCTAAACATGCATAGGATTGCACTTTTAATTATTTCTTTTACCTCAGGCCAAATTCCCTAAACCTCCACCCCAACCAAACACACTTACAAACAGGTCCAGCTTCTGGATACAGTCTTTCTCTGACACCAAAGCTCCTCCTGCTGTGCTACTGGCTGCTTGAACAGTCTATCTGGATTTTTACTGCCTGCTTGAGTAATCTCCTTCTGGCAAGATTTTAGGGCAGCCTCCTGGCATAACAGAGCCACCTGCTCCCTACCACCTGCCACCTGCCACCTGCCCTTCACCAGCCATGTATGGTTATCCCACAGAGAAAGAATAACTTAAATGTCCAGGCCCTAGCTATTGACTTTCTCCTCAGCTTTCTCTTATTCCTTTTACACCACACACCAATCAGCAGAAAGTATCCCTCTCTGACTACCACAGACTCACTCTCAAGTCAACTGTCATTTCCCAACTGCTCTTTTCCACCTAGCTAGAAAACCCAGCCAATTAGAATTGAATTTACCTGATTCAGGCCCCATCTAACAATCTTCAAAGTGATTGTCCCTTTTTCCGCCTTCAGAATATCACTAAGCAATTACTACACAGGCCTTTGACAATAACAAAACAAGGAGGTCTTTGACAGTAACAAATCAAGGCCTCAGACCTACTCAGATACATTGTAGCCTGACAGAGGCCACACAAAGTAAACCTTACATAACAACAACATATATACACAGCCAGCATGGTCAATGGTCGGGGTGATGGGAGTTGTAGTCCAAAACATCTGGAGGGTACCAGGTTGGGGAAGGCTGGTAGATGTGCATAAAACATGCATGTCTACTCAGAAATAAGCCACACTGAGTTCAAGGTAAGTGAGTATAGGATTGCAACCTGAATGGCTTTGGTCAAGACATACATTTGGATCTAGACTAAGTTAATTATGCTTTAATCCCATTGAATTCAATGGGACAGTGAGTTATGACTAACTTGACCCACTGGTTTCAATGCAACTAAAGCATTCCTTATTTAGTATGGATCCTACCCATAATCTTTCAGCCTAACCTGAGTCACAGGGTTGTTGTGAGGATAAAATGATATGGACACTCTGTTTGCCACCCTGAGCTCCTGAGAGGAAATGCTGGACACAAATGTGACTAATAAAGAAAGAGCACTTCTAGCAATCTTGTTATACACATTTGTATTCACATGGAAAAAGAATGTTATCGGAAGATGCCCAGCTCTATCCATATCCTGTAGAACTGCTGGGGACTACATTGCATGCTTCTCATCTGAATGTGAATCACAATGTGGATATACATTCATATCTTAATCCACCAAGGGAAACTAGGGACAGAAGTAGATCTGCTGGACCAGGGTGACAGATTGTAAAACCATAAAATAGTAATACTACTACTACTACTACTACTACTAGTAGTAGTAGTAGTAGTTTTTGTTGTTGTTGTTGTTGTTGTTGTTGTTATTATTATTATTATTATTATTATTATTATTATTATTATTATTATTATTTCTGACCACCTAGAGGTATATTTGTAAGCAAAACATTTTGGTCAAGAATGAATTGCTTTGCAAAATTTTGTTGTCAACAAAATCCTTACAGTAAGGGTGTTATTTTAGACAGTACTCCAGAAAAATAGTGCTTAGGAACAGGCTGACTTATCTTTGGAATGTATTGAAAAAAATGTTACGCTTTTGAGCATCTGTCAACAGTTCACATTCCTTACTGGACATAAGAAAAACAAAGTGGCTTCAGATGTTAATAGTATGTGTGAACAGAAGAAGTGCAATTGCGTCACAGTTCATGTTTTGGCACATGTCAACACTTTCAAGCAGGACGGTGTAGCTCCACTGTGGGGGACCCATTACATTGATATTTATTTATTTATTTATTTAATTATTTATTTATTGTTTATTTATATACTGCCCAATAGCCAACGCTCTCTGGGCAGTTTGCAACAAGGCCAACATATCCCAACTCTTCCTGTCTAGAGTTCAGCACAACTTACATCTGACTCTGAGGGAGTCTCTCATCCAGGCAGCTTACAGGGCCAGACCTGATAAGGGCCAAAACAGATGAGCCACTGGAGATCTGTAATTGGATTGCCCTACATTTCTTTTCTGCTTTATAAAAGCAGCTGTATGTACCTCAAATGGCATTGGGACCATGCCATTGGGGGAAAGGGATTAACCCTTCCTCACACCATCTCCCCTAATGTAAAGCCCATTTGTGCGTTATCCTCTATTGTCGTACCCCCTCTGAAGGACTCCTCTTTGGAGGTTGACTGGGAACCCCCCAACCCAACCCAAGCATCTCAGAGGAGCTGCCTTTGTCTGGGGACCTCTGAAACTCAGAGACAGATGCCATGGCCACCTAGCCCCAGGGAGTGCAGGTTTCTGAAGGTCAAGGCTCAGTCAGGTGCCAGATACCGAAGTGTGGCCTGAGGAACTGAGACTCCTCATGAGTAAAGATATACTAATGAGCAAGGCCCTGTTCACAAGTAGACCTTTCCTCAGGTGGCACTCATGGCCTGCAGCAGCTCCAGGTTGAAGCTGAAGGCTCAGGCTTAAAAAGCTTAGGTAAGTTCTAAACAATGGCTTGAGCCTCGCTTTCTCCATGACATGCCAGTTTCTATGTGCAGAAATGTTTTGTACAGGGGAGTACTCCATTATGTGATCCCCCAGCTACAGTCTGAAGTGGTTCAGCCCAGAAATGGATTTGCTGTCTCATCTGCTGAAGAACGAAGACTAAGAGCATTTTGCATCCTCTTAATGCAAGCAAGAGGCAGTGCCACCAATCCAACTGCTGATATTTGCTGAAGACCCTGGATGTTTTTGTGCTTTCTGTACAATGGTACACAAGCCTTGTGAATGGTGAATGATTAATTTGTTCTTTCATACTGCTGGAAGACCAAAAAGAAAAGAAAAAAGCTTATCTCTTGCTGAGGTGTCTTTCATGCCCTCGAATCTCTACAATCTTCTCCCACTTTATTTCAAGTTGTGACAGATTCAGGAATTTATCTGGTAATTCTAGCCTCTTACCCGTCCACTTTTCTATATTTTTTTTAAACTCTCAAATATTTGATGAATGCAAAGTTCAGAGTCTTGCAGAATCACATTTATGTTAATATATCCTAATACTATTGATATGGCAGAATTTATTTTCTGTAAGGCCTTCTACATTTCATAGTATTTCCCCCCGTAGTATATAGTATGAAAACCCACTTGGAATCCAAGAAGGTACATCCTTATATACCATCAGTGAATTAAGTCCATAGATTCAAGACTGAAATGGTGAATGCTTATGAAACTGCTCTGTTCTTTCTTCACTACATCATAAATGTCCAGAAAATCTTTACAAAGCCTGTTCCCAGTAGTGAACAGTTGAAGGCATATGGTAGGGGGACATGATAGCATTCTTCCCATACCTGAAGGGCAAAGACTTGTTATTTGCTGCTCCAGAGGGCAGGACTAAACCTAATGGGTTTACATAACAGCCAGGGTAGATTTAGGTTGGACATTAGGAGAAACTTCTTGATGGTAAGAGCAGTTTGAGAAGATACCTAGAGGGGTGGTGGGATCTTCCTTGCTGGAGGTCTTCAAGCAGAGGCTGGACCATCATTCAGTGGTGATCTCCTAACACTGGATTTCCTGCATCAAGCAAGGGTTGGACTAGATCACACTTCAGATTTGCAGGATTTTACTAGATCCCTGAGATGTCCCAACCAGAATCTGGTGCAAAATATATACACTTAGAATTAAAACAAATTCTGGGCTAATTTTGCCCCCCCTTCCCCCCCCGAGCTTCTCTGAAACTGAATTTGGGGGTACTTCCAGATCCCTCATTGTCACTGGAGTCCCAAGTGACCGTGGTGGCTCAGAGTGCCTTTTACTAGCTTCAACCAGCTACGGCCTCTCCTGGACAGGGATAGCTTGGCCATGGTGGGTCAGGCGCTAGTAACCTCAAGACAGGATAACTGAAATGTGTTCTATGTGAGGCTGCCCTTGAGGCTGGTCCGGAAGCTGAAGCTAGTACAGAATGCAGCAGCTCAGCTGTTGTCAGGAGCTGCCCCTTTTCAGCATGTAACTCCTTTACTGATTTCCTGCATCAAAATAGCTGCCTATTTGCTACCGGGCCAGCTTTAAGGTTCTGGTACTAGTGTACAAAGTCATAAACAACTTTGGACCAGGATACTTGAGAAAGTGCCTTCCCTCTTATCAACCTACCTGATCACTGAGGTCATAAGATGGGATGCTCCTGGTGGTTCCGCATGGACCTATAGCCCAATTGGAGTCCACCCAGAGAAGAGCCTTCAGTGTGGTGTAGATGGACCCTTGGTCTGATCCAGCATGGCTCTTCTTATATTTTTATGTGGTGGCTCCATTTCTGTGGAACTTCCTGCCTCTGGAGGTTAGGCAGGTGCCAATGTTGTGTTGTTTTTGGTGCCTCCTGAAAACATCTTCATTTTGGGAGGCCTTCCTTGGGTGACCAGCCACTGTTTTTATAGATATTCTGTTTTTAATATTGTGTTTCATTCTTTTTAATCTTTTTGTCTTTTCATTGTTCACCACTCCAGAATCTGTGTAGATGTGGAGCGGTATATAAATGTTGTAAATAAAGAAATGCATTTCAACGCCTTCCCAGGCTCCATCCAACCCCATGATGGCAATGCCACCTTTGTGAAAAAAAATCTGTGTATTTACAAATGAACAGTTTGAAAGAGAATGCCAGTCATGTCAGGAAGCACAGGCAACCCTACTACCAAGAATGAATCACTGCAGCTCTGTATGTTCGGGTTGATAGAACCAATTCAAAACTGTTAACGTTTTCCAGCCTAGGCCACACCTGCTGTTCCTATGCATGATACTAAGACAGCCCTGACACATTGAGCATCGCTTTGCAGAGAGAGGTAGATGGGCTGCTTGCTTCGGTGAAAAGGCCACTTAATCAACCTAAATTGCTCTCGCTAATCAGTGCATCACTCCAAGCAAGAGCCAGGGCTGCCTCAGTTCTATTGCAATCAATGGGATAGCACACAATTACCTGAGAAGTTAGCTCCATTCAGAGGCAGTATTTCAGATTTCCGTGATGGAGAGCAGTGGAGGCAAGCATCAGCAAGGTGCAAAGGCATAATGATAGCAGGGACCAAAGTGTTCTGTGAGTGTGAATGCTGGCAGAGAAATGAAACTTAGCCGCTGATATTTTGAGATCAGCTGTAGTAAGAGTTCAACAGTGTGTGGAGTAATTCCCCCCCCCCCTACACTTCAGTCTCCTGTGGCATCATTTTATAAAGTTTTCAGCAGCAAATATTACATGGTGTCAGAAGAGAAAGAGAAAGTAAAACAAGAAATGGAGCAGCTACAGCCTCCAGGAAAGTTGATGTTTTAAAGGGAATGTTGCAGAAAACTGGAGAACAGCTTACCGTAATTCTTCAGCCCTGAAAGTTGCAGTCTGTGAATCTTCTCTTAAAATCATATTATTTATTTATTTATTTATTTATCTATCTATTTGATTGGTACTCTGACTTTCTACCAAATAGTGGCACTCAAGGTGGCTTCGATTAAAAAAAAAAAACCCCGGTGGATTTTAAGACTGGCACAGAGGTACAAATGAATGCAATTCCTCTAGGGTGCAATCCTATGCCCTCCAACCTTGCCTGGGAGGCCATAGGATAATTCGGGCTCCCCACTGCAACCTCAGAAATCCCTTCCAAGATCCCAAGATCGCAGTGGGGGGTCCAAGCGTGGAGCGCCCCTCCCCCCACCTTGCAGCCGGCGCAGTTCTTTCTGTGCCAGCTGGGAACCAAAGTTGGAAGACCAAGTTCGGTTCCACCCTGGGGAGGCAGTTCCCAGAGGTGGGGAGAGGAGGAGGGAGGCACCGCTGGCTACTGAAGAAACCAGCTGGTGCCTCAGCCTCTCCTCCTCGGGAGAAGGTGTAAAGCATTTAGATAGCTGAAATCAGCCGTATAAATGTTTTGGAGGGCAAGGGGATGACAGCAGCAATCCTATCTGCCCGGCATCTCTCACACTCAAAAAGATGCCCATAATCCCTCGGGTTCAGAGGGTTGCGGCCACCCACATAGGCTGGGGCTGTTACAGGCTTATCAAGCTTTGCAAGCTGAACCAGTTCTACTTCTACATCCAAATATTAGCCTACTAACACACTTTGAGGAAAGACTTCCAAGTGTTTGGCAAATGTAATCTGAAGTTCAAGTGTAAACACAAAGGAGTTTCTCTGGAATTCCAGGTTTTGAAGTTGTACGAGGTGGTGTTTGCTTAAGTGTACATGATGGAGTCTTTTTTTTTTTTTTTTTAAATGACAGTGTCATAGTACCACAAGACCCAAGTGCTGTATCCAATGTTAGTCTAACTTAAATACCATTTATTACAAAGAGTCTACTCAGAGTAGGACTTTTGGCTACAACCGTAAGAAACAAAATATTAAATATTAAATACATGAGAAAGTCATCCGGGAATTGGGCTATGTAAAATAAGGGCTTGAGAAATTGTTTATTGGCCAGTCACCTGAGCTAAGAATATAAGAAGAGCCCTGCTGGATCAGACCAAATGAATTGCATTTGCCATTTTGATGCCATTTCTCCCAGCTTGGAGAGATCTTTTTGGAACTCCTCACAATCCCTTTTTGTTTTTACCACCCAAAATAATTTGGTGTCATCAGCAAACTTCACTGCTCACTCCTGATTCCAGATCATTTATGAATAAGTTGAAAAGCATTGGTCCCAATACAGATCCTTGTGGGACCCCACTGTTTACATCCCTCCATTGGGAGAATTTACCATTTATTCCTACCATCTGCTTCCTGTTCTTTAACCAGTTACTGATCCATAAGAGGACCTCCCCTCTTATTCCGTGACTACTAAGTTTGCTCAGGAGTCTTTGATGAGGGACTTTATCAAAAGCCTTTTAAAAGTCCAAATAAACAATGTCTACCGGATCACCCTGTCCACATGTTTATTGACACTCTCAAAGAACTCTAAAAGGTTAGTGAGACAGAATTTACCTTGGTGGAAGCCATGTTGATTCTTTCTCAGCAGGGCTTGTCCTTTATATGCTTACTGATTTTCAACCAATTTGCCCAGAACAGACTGTTAAGCTAACTGGCCTGTAATTTCCCAGAACCCCCTGGATCTTATTTTTAAAATTGTTGTTACATTGGCCATTCTCCAGGCCTCTGGTACAGAGGCTGATCTTAGGGACATGTTACATATTTTTGTTAGAAGATCAACAATTTCATATTTGAGTTCTTTATGAACTCTAGGATGGATACCATCTGGGCCCAGTGATTTATTGACTTTCAATTTGTCAATAAGGTTGAGAACTTCATCTTTTGTCACCACAATTTGCCTCAATTCCTCAGACTCCTCTCCTGAAATCATCCGTTCAGGCACAGGCATCTGTCCTGTATCTTCTGCAGTGAAGACAGATGAAAAGAATTCATCCTGCTTCTCTGTGATCTCCTTATCCTCCTTTAGTACTCCATTATCGTCCAGTGGTCCAACTGCCTCCCTAGTTTCCTGTTTCTGATATATTTAAAGAATTATTTATTGTTGGCCTTGATGTTGTCAGCAATATGCTCCTCAAAATGCTTTTTTGCATCTCTTAT
Organism: Shinisaurus crocodilurus; assembly: GCA_021292165.1. Classification (NCBI taxonomy): domain Eukaryota; kingdom Metazoa; phylum Chordata; class Lepidosauria; order Squamata; family Shinisauridae; genus Shinisaurus; species Shinisaurus crocodilurus. The sequence goes on from CM037877.1 coordinate 107,901,608, forward strand.
TGTCTGCTTGCATCTCCTTTATGCAAGTTTGTGCTCCCTTTTGTTTTCCTCATTTGGGCAAGCCTTCATTTTTCTGAAGGAAGCCTTCTTATCTCTACTAGCTTCTTTGACACTGCTCATTAACCATGCTTATTAACTCTTTTACTTGGTGCTACCTTTCCTAACCTGTGGTACACATTCTATCTGAGTTTCTGTTATTGTGGTTTTGAGTAATCTCAAAGCATTTTGAAGGGATTTAGCCCTCTTCCAACTTCCTTTTTACCAGTTCCTGCATTTTGGAGAAGTTTTCTCTTTTGAAGTCAAATGTGACTGTGTTAGACTTCTTTGTCAATCTTCCATTTAAATATATATTAAATCTGATAGCACTGTGGTCAATTGGTTCAACATCATTTACATCTCATACTAGGTCCTGGGCAACACCACTTAGGATTAAATCCAGGGTTGCCTCCCCTCTGTTCGGTTCCATGTTCTAGGGCACAGTGATTTAGGACATCGAGAAATTTAACTTCTTTGTCATGACTGGAACATGCATTTATCCAGTCAATGTGGGGGTAATTGAAGTCACCCATTAGTACAACACTTCCTCGTTTGGAGGCCTCCCTGATTTTGTTTTCCACCTCAAGATCACCCTGTACATTCTGGTCTGGGATAGCATGTTCCTAGTACTAAATTAGTTTTGGAGCCAGGTATTGTCACCCACAGTGCTTCTGTGGAAGAGGCTGCCCCTTTTTGGTTTTCAAGTCTGCTGGACACTATGCCGTCTGTGACGTACAGAGCAACACCTCTTCCTGTATGCCATTCCCGGTCCTTCCTATAAAGTTTATATCCAGAGATGACTGTATCCCACTGGTTCTCTCCTTTCCACCAGATTTCCATAATGTCCACTATATCTAGGTTCTTCTTTAAAATCAGACACTCCAACTCTCTTATTTTGGCTCGGAGGCTTCAAGCATTTGCATAGGGACACCTATACACGGTGTCCCTCTCCAGAGGTCTCTGGCATGTGCAACTTCCATTTTGGCACTTAGGCCTCTTTGATTGGCTATCATGTTTCATCATAAGCTCATGGCCTGTTCCCTCCCCTTCTACATTTGGGCAATCAGAAACTTTTTTTATCTTCATCCCCTAGGGATGATTTAACCCGAACTGGGTGCTTCCCAGCTCCTGTCAGCTTTCCCCCAAGGTTCAGTTTAAAAGCTGCTCTGCCACCCTTTTTATATTTTGCGCCAGCAGTCTGGTTCCATTATGGTTCAAGTGGAGCCCCTCCCTCTTGTACAGGCCCAGCTTGTCCCCAAATGTTCCCCAGTGTCTTAACAAATCTGAACCCTTCCTCCCTACACCACCATCTCATCCACACATTGAGACTCCTGTCCTCAGCTTCGCTTGTCTAGCTGGCCCTGCATGTGGAACAGGTAGCATTTAAGAGAAAGCTACCTTCATAGTCCTGGATTTCAACCTTCTACCTAGCTACCTAAATTGGGCTTCCAGGACCTCACCGACTACATTTCCACACATCATTGGTACCACATGGACCACGACCACTGACTCCACCCCAGCACTATCTACAAAGCTATCTAGATGGTGTGTGATATCCGCAACCTTTGCACCAGGTAGGCAATTTACCATGCGGTCTACACACCCATCCCAAACCCAGCTGTCTATGTGTTTAATGATTGAATCTCCCACTACCACAAGCCCCCTTTCCCCCAGAGGCACATCCTCGGTGCAAGAGGATGTTTGTTCATCTTCCTCAGAATGGGTCCCTTCTAAGGGATCATTTCCCTCTTCTTCAGAATGATGTCCTCCTTTCCTGAAACCCCCATTCTCCGGGACAGCAGAGGAACTGTCACCCAGGCATTTGGACACCACTATTTGGTCCCTGAAGGTCTCATCTGCCAACCTCCCTGCCTCTCTTGGCTTCTCCAGGTCAGCAACCTTGGCTTCAGGGGAACGGACTTGTTCCCTGAGAGCCAGGAGCTCATTACACCGAGCACACCCCCACAACTTCTGTCCAGCTGGCAGATAGTCATATATGTGGCACTCAGTGCAATACACTGGCTAGCCCCCATACCTCTGCTGGCTTTCTACCTTCATAACTGGGTTGTTGTTGTTTTTAATTGGTATTATTTGTTTTCCTGGAAAACCAAGTTGTTTACTAGGAGAAGGGAGGGTTATCTATAGTTGTTAATTTACAGTTTACAGTTACTATGAGAAGGGAGAGAAGGGCTCTCTGCCCTGGCCTCCTTGCCCTGTTGCCAAACTTCCACGGTTGCTTAACTCATTTGTGTACTGACAATTTGTCACTGGGGCTGAGGCGCTTTGTCACTGGGACTCCTTGAGCTCAGAGAGCTCAATTTGAAGACTTGTATCAGAAGTTAAATCTTCAGAAACAAAAATAAAAAAGAACCTATGTTGCCTCATGAATTCCCAAAAAGGCCTTGAACTGAAAGGGAAAGACTATCTTCTTTCGGTTGGTTACCATTTGAAATCTATGGAAGCAATGATTGCTTGGGGATGTCACAAGTAGATTAGTAATCAAACACTGCAAATCTATACTGCAAAGCGTAGTGTACCAGAAGAGATTGTGATGGACAGGTTTGCACTAGAAATGTTTGCAAAAGCAAGGGATTTTGTTGTTGTTGTTGTTGTTGTTGTTGTTAATATACCGCCCAACAGCTGAAGCTCTCTGGGCGGTTCACAACAATCCATAAAAACACGCAATACAGTATACAATAAAAACATTATACAAAATTTAAAACCCAGATTTAAAAATGACATATAGATAAAACAAGAAATGCAATTAGACCAATTAAAAAGTAACCACCCCACCATGCACTATGTAGAGTTAAAAGCCTCAATATAGAGGGCAGTCTTAATCTGGCACCGAAAAGATTGTAAAGTTGGCAGCAGGCGGGCCTCAGGAGGGAGCTTGTTCCAGAGTTGGGGGACTACCACAGAGAAGGCCCTCCCCCTTGTCACTGCCTGCCGAACCTCCCTTGGAGGCAGCAACCGGAGGAAGGCCCCAGATGTTGAGCGTAGTGTCCGGGTAGATTGTGGTTGGGAAAGGCGTTCCATCAAGTATTGTGGTCCCAAGCCGTGTAGGACTTTAAAGGTTAAGACCAGCACCTTGAATTGGGCTCGGAAGCATACAGGCAGCCAGTTCACTTCCTGAAGTCCATTCTTTCCACAATCCAATATCATGGCAGAAAGACCAATTCTAACAGTGGAGGATCTGCTGAAGAAATCTGATTTGGAAAACACTGGATTATCCAGTTCTGCTGGATTATAGAACTACAAAAGTGCACAGCTTTATGTTCTTTGCATGTGGAAGACCCAGCTACCATAATTCAAAATGGACTGTGTAAACCTGCAATTGTGCCTGAGCAACATTTCATCCCAAAATCATATTTGGTTCAGACTGGTGATGTAGCTGTCTACAGGAGGACCAGAAGAGATATATATGTCTTAAACCAATGATGGATGAAACCACTGAAAATGTTCATGTATCTACAAGCTCGAACAAGGGTAGGCAACCTTTGTGGGTTCATGGGCGCATTAGGTCTTTTGAGGAAGTGTTTGGGTCTGGCCGTTGGGGTGCTTGACAATGGACTGCTTGGCAAAGTCATTAAAGAGAAGAATTGATTGAAAATATCGTTAATATCTTGAAGTATTGGGGATGGGGGTTGCTGCATGCAAAGCGTGTGCTCAGTCATTTTATGAGTGAACTCACACAAGAAGGCAGACACAAATAAACATGCAGTAGCTCACTCACTCACCTACTCTCTTGTAACACAGAGGAAGCAAGTATTTATTGGGGCCGGAGTTCATTGAAACTTGGGAACTTCTGTACGTAAAGCATGTACCCAGTACTTTCTCTTCCTCTTCCTTGCACTCACACAGGCAGGCTCTGGATTTCCTTTTCTCCCCCCACCCCCACCCACTTCCCTAGATTTCCTTTCTCCTCCTCCTCCCACCCATTCAATGGTACTTTTCCTGGTCATCTTCCCTGCCACCCTCCTGCTCAGGATTTCCTTTCCCCGCCACTTCTGCTGCCCGCCGCTTCTGCCACCTGCACCCGACTGCTTCTGCCACCCCCGGGCCGCCACTGCTGCTTCTCCTTGCTTGCCAGTTCTGCCCCCCTCCTCCGCCACTTTCGCCGCCTGCCCTCCTGCTGCCCTCCGCCGTCATCGCCTCTTCTGCCCTGCCTGCCTGCCACCACCCCCATACACCTGTCCACCTGCCCGCTTCCCCCACACTTACCTCAGGAGAAAGGAAACAGGAAGCAGTGAGCAAGCACCAACTGCTTCTTTGCTGCTGAGCTGAGCCTGGTGGTAGGAAGAAATGATGGTGGGGGTGAGTTGGGGAATGGGGGTCCTGTCGGGCGCCATGGTGCCCATGGGCTCCAGCTTGCCAGCCACTGAGCTAGAGTCTCAGTGCAGAACAAATGAAACTGTGAGACTTCAGCAAAGGTTTTGGACACTGTGGGTTAAGGCCCACTTCGCGCTAGCAGAAGTCGGCTAGTGCGACAGGACTTTCTCCCTCTCTCTTTCCCTCCGAAGCTCTCTGTGCTGCCTGAAATTCTGCTCAGGAGAGTTTCCCAGCCCTCGGGAGCAGATTTTGAGGGTGCACAAGGGGCCGCAGGTGGGGCCGGGGAATCGTCCCTTCTCCCAGTTCTACTGACGGAAGCAGCTCCATTAGCAGAATTACCCTATTAGATCCAACCCTGAGAGCCTGTGACTAGGCATAAGAACATTTCATAAGAAGACCTACTATACACAGAGAGTAAAAATCAAACTACATGTTACCATTAATTGCACAGTGTGTAGCTGAACCTTTTTCTTTTTAACTTGAGAGTAAGTGTGCACAGCCCTGATTCGGATCAGGACCAGCAGCACTGGGAGGGGAGGATTAAACCTTCCTGCCCCATTTGCTTCCTGAAATTCCACCCTGTCCCATGAAGATTAGAAAAAAAGAAAGAAAGCATCCTTTGACACCAATGGACATTTTTTAAAAATCCCTGTGCAGGGGTTGGGGTGGGGGATTTCAGAAAGCAAACAGATGGGGGGAAGGTTTAATCTTCCCCTCCCAGTGCATGCTAGTCCCAGTCCAAGTAAAAAAGAAAAAAAGAGACTTATGTACACACTATGCAAGTAACATAACGTATGTGTAGTTAGATCCTAATGTTTTATTTAAAGGAGAGATGAAAGTATTATTATTATTATTATTATTATTATTATTATTATTAATAATAATAATAATAATAATAATAATAATAATTTTTATTTATCGCCCATCTGGCCGGCAACCGGCCACCCTGGGCGATGTACATAGAATAAAAACAATAAAATACATTTAAAACAATATAAAAATTTTAAAATCTTAACCCACCCCATATTCCCGCCTGAACAACCAGGTTTTTAATGAGCGACGGAAGCTCAGCAGAGAGGGGGCATGGCGGAGGTTACTCGGGAGAGAGTTCCACAGTATGGTGGCCGCCACAGAGAAGGCCCTCTTCCTCGTCCCCACCAGTCTAGCTGCTCTGGCTGAAGGGACAAGGAGAAGGCCATCCGTGGCAGATCTTGTTGAGCGGCCCAATTGGTGTTGCTGGAGACAACACCAATTGTTGATAGACTGGACCGGAGCCGTATAGGGTTTTAAAGGTCAAAACCAACACCTTGAATTCGGCTCGGCAAGCAACTGGTAGCCAGTGCAAATCCTTCAGCTGCCTTTAACCAGGCGAGCCGCCGCGTTCTGTACCAGCTGTAGCTTCCGAACCGTCTTCAAGGGTAACCCCACGTAGAGTGCATTACAGTAGTCTAGGCAAGAGGAGACCAAGGCATGAACCACTGATGGGAGCAGGTGATTAGGAAGGTAGGGGCGCAGCTGCCGTATCAGATGGAGTTGATACAGCGCCGCCTGGCTCACAGCTGACACCTGAGCCTCCATGGACAGCTGGGAGTCTAGAATGACCCCCAAGCTGCAGACCTGATCCTTCAGGGATAGATGTACCCCATTCAGCACCAGGTCAACATCCCCTAACCTCCCCTTGTCCCCCACCAGAAGTACCTCGGTCTTGTCGGGGTTCAGTTTCAACATGTTCCTTCCCATCCAGCCAGCCACTGCCTCCAGGCACTTGGACAGGGTCTCAACGGCCAACCTTGGTTGGTGAGGACTTGAAACAGAGGTAGAGTTGCGTGTCATCCGCATACTGATGACACCGCACCCCAAACCTCCTGATGATAGCTCCCAGCGGCTTTAGGTAGATGTTGAATAACATCGGGGAGAGGATGGAACCCTGCAGCACTCCACAAGTGAGCAGCCGAGGGTCCGAAGCCTCCTCCCCGAGAACTACCCTCTGATACCTTCCAGAGAGGAAGGACCGGAACCACTGCAATACAGTGCCTCCCAAGCCCAACCCCTCCAGGCGGTCCAGGAGGATACCGTGGTCAACGGTATCAAAAGCCGCTGAGAGATCGAGGAGGACTAGAAAGGAGCATTCGCCCCTATCCAAAGCCCTCCTCATATCATCCACCAAGGCGACCAAGGCCGTCTCCGTCCCATGTCCAGACCTGAAGCCCGACTGGCACGGATCTAAATAATCGGCTTCATCCAAGTGTGCCTTCAACTGAGCACCCACCACCCGCTTGATCACCTTGCCCAGAAATGGTAAATTGGAGACTGGGCGAAAGTTGTTTAAATCCTGGGGATCCAAGGAGGGCTTCTTTAGAAGCGGTCTTATTACTGCCTCCTTGAGGGCTGATGGCAGCACTGCCTCCTCGAGGGAGGCATTCACCACCGCCTTGATCCCCTCACCCAGTCTCTCCCTGCAGCTCATGATGAGCCAGGACGGGCAAGGATCAAGCAAGCAGGTGATCGGCCTCACAGATGAAAGCACCTTGTCCACTTCATCAGAAGGAAGAAGCCGAAACCAATCCCACAAAACCGGTCTGCCATTGGCCTCCTCCCGCTCACTCCCTGTGTCCACGACACATGATATCCCACTCCTAATCCGATCGATTTTATCTGCGAAGTGCTTCGCTAAAGCCTCACAGGAGGCTTTAGACTGTTCCAGTGGGTCCGGAGCGACTGGACCGACCAGACTCCGAACCACTTGGAACAGCCTCCTGGGGCAGCACTCTGCAGACGCAATGGAGACAGCACAGAAATTCTTTTTTGCTGCCTTCACCACCACCCGGTAGGCTGAAGATGCAGCTCTAACCCGTGTTCGATTGTCTTCGGAGTGGGAATTACGCCATTGGCGCTCTTGCCTTCTCACCTGTTGTTTCAGAGCTCGCAGCGACGGAGTGAACTATGGCGCCTCGCAAGCTCTGTTTAGGCGAAGAGGGCGCTTCGGGGCAACTCGGTCTAATGCCCTGGTGATTGCAGCATTCCAGTCGTCCACCAGGGTCTCGACCAAGCTACCGTTTGTGTGCTCCAATTCCCCAAGCGTGTTCAGGAATCCATCTGGATCCATAAGACGCCTGGGGCGGACCATCCTAATAGGTCCCTCACCCCTGCAGAGGGGTTGTGGCATCGAGAAATCCAACCCCACCAGATAGTGATCTGACCATGACAAGGGGGTGGTGGATATACCCCCGATTTCCAGATCATTTCCCCCCTCTCCAGAAACAAAAACCAAGTCCAGTGCATGACCGGCTACATGGGTAGGTCCAGTTAATACAGGGTGCAGCTCCCAGGAAGCCATGGTCTCCATGAAGTCCCGAGGTGCCCCCGTGAGGGCAGCCCCCGAATGCACGTTGAATCCCCCAGTACCAATAGCCTGGGGGACAACACACACACATCAGAGACCACCTCCAGCACCTCGGCCAGGGAGTCTGTCGTGCAGCGGGGTGGACGGTACACGAGCAGAATCCCCAGACTGCCCTTGGGACCCAACCTCCAGTACATGCACTCAATAAACTTGGTCTCCCGGAGAGGGAGTCTGGTGAGGACCAAGGACTCCCGGTAGATAACAGCCACTCCCCCTCCCCATCCCCCAACCCTTGGCTGCTGGGCATACGAGACACAAGGCCGCCAGAGTTGGAGCAGCGGCCTCGACCAGCCAGGTTTCCGTAATACGTGCCAGGTCCGCACCCCCATCCAGGATCAAGTCATGGATGAGAGATGTTTTTTGGGTAACGGACCTGGCATTGCACAACAGCAAACGCAAGGTGTGGGGAGGAGCCACACATCCCCCAGTTATCCCTTGGCTCTGGGCAGGCCCGGGACAAGGGATAGGTATTAAGCATCGATCCCTTGTCCCCCTTAGTCGGCGTGGCCTGCCCCCAGCGTTCTGCCAGTGCCTGCCAGCTCAACAGTGGTATATTTTGCCCCCCAGAACTCCCTCCATCATCTCCCTGGGAGAGCACATGCCCCCTCGCTTCCGCCGATCAGGCGGGAGACCCACCCCTAAAACCCCCCAGCCCTTCAAAAAGCAGGGCCCCTTAAAAACCCCAGCCCCACCTATATCCCCCTCAGCAGGGGGGCAGGCCCTCGCCCTCGTGCCACCCCGAAGTGGCTCCCCCAAAGGGGCGGACCTCTTTGGTGTCGCCCCTTCGGTGGCGACCCCGCCGGTGGCGGACCCGCCCCCGCAGGGGCCTGAGCTTTATGGCCCCACAGTTGCAGGTGGGGCGGGTTGGCTCCTGGCTGGGCCCGGTCCTGCAAGGGAAGCCAGCAGTCCCACCGGTGGTGCGGTGGGAACCAAAATGTTCTGTAAATGTGTGCGTGAGGGAAGCAGTTCTGGGAGACACCAGCAGAGAATGTGAGCTTTTAAAGATCAGTTGCAGAGTAAGAGCTGAATCAATTAAGCCAAGGATGTTCTCCTACGTCATCATTTTGTAAAGTTTGCAGCAGCAAACTCATGGCTACATTTTAGGTTAAATTGTCAAAAATCAGTGTACAGTATTTAAAAAGAAAACATTAGTCATTATGCCACCTAATAGCTTTAGTGATCAGCATATGAACCTATGAAATTGCCTTATACTAAGTCAGACCATTGGTCTGGCTAGCCCAGTGTTGTCTGCTCTGGCTGATGGCAGCTCTGTATGGCCAGATCTACAACTAAAGTTTATTGTAGTACTGTATCGTTGCTGTGACTTGCAGCAAGTTGTGGGACACAACATGGCGCACTCACTTATCAGTGCCGGTCACGCTAGTCCTGCATAATTGTTCTTCGTTTCTTCCAGAATTTCCTGAACTAGGTTTATCACACAGGTTTTTTAGTAATTGCGGTTCACTGTCGCAGTACACGGCTACTGTGTCCTAAACTTGTGCTGCCGTTGCCCGTCCGAGGTGTGGCCACGAAAGTGTCCTTACTGGAGTTAGCCAATAGTTTTCGAGGGGTGGGGAAAATGAGACATTATATATGTCTCCCAAACTGGTGGGGAAGAGAGGTATCCGCCATGTGTTGTTGTACGGCAGTTCGACTTCTTCCCCAGAAGCTTGTTAATTTTTTTGTTTGTTTGTAAACAATTCTGTGCACTTCCACATCTCCGAGAAGGCGGCTTCGGGCAATTGCATTTTGGTGCTTTAAAAACACACACAACAATTACGCTCCTGTGCACGTGTGCACCTCCGCATAGACGGCAGACCAGAAAAAAAACCCCACCCTTCTTGTTAAATGGCCATTTCCCCATGCATGTGAAAAGCATGGAGTTTGAGAGGGGATAGGGGCAGGAGACTTCCCCCCTTTTTTAACAGCCACGTTCACCCCCTTACCCCAAGAACAGAGAGCTGTAAGTTAGCCAAAAGGTACCTATGTATGCTCAGAAGTAAATCACATTCTCTCTAATGCCCTTACTCCCAGGTGAATGACAATGATTTAACAGGAGCCTTGTGCTCGGGAAACTAAGAACGGGAGGAACACTGCTGTGGGAAATTGCATTTGGGTGGAGGGGAGGGGTGGGCTGATCCTGCTGGCTTCACCCCAACCTTGCAGGAGGGAGGCAGCAGCAGCATCCATCTCCTCTTCTTTTTGTGGGGCTAGGGGAGCTTTTTCCTTTCTCTTTTTTTAAAGATCACTCCTGCGCTTGTTCACACCTGTGCGGAGATGAGGAAGCAAAATAATGTTTTAAAAGCCCTATTCAAGACAACACCCAGTTCTACCACTACGGAGTTAGGTGTGGGGTGGCAAACCGGGACGAGTGCAGTACATTTAACGAGAGTGTGCCCTGTGAGGAGTGACTGCGGAACGTGGATATAGCAGTACCCTTCTGCTAACTTGACCATATACAGTGTAATGTGGATCTGGCCTATGTTCGCTGACAGGGGTCTTTCCAAGCCCTTCTACCCTGGATGTGGAGATGTCATCTAGTACAGCATCAGCACAGGGTAAATTAGGACCTTTTGTCGTGCAGACTTAAATACATATGGTGACTTAATAGTTGATACGAGCCCTGCACTTTAACTACCCTGCTATCTGTTGGAAAACAAGTTCCACTCAGCATGGGATCGCCAACGAATTCCTGACAAGCCTTGCTGACAACTTCTTCCTTCAGAAAATGCAGGAAAAAACGATGGGATTGACTATCCTTGACTTGATCCTAATCAACAGGGAAAGGTTTGGTCAAAGGGCTTAAAGTAGTGCGAACTTTGGGGGAAAGTGACCTTATAATGCTGGAATTCTTGACCTTATGGACAGCGAAAGGTGAGCATAGTCAGACATGTACCTTGGATTTCAGGACAGCCAATTTGAATAAAGTCAAGGTAATGTGAGATAGGATTCCATGTCTAGATAAACTAATAGAGAAAGGAGTCCAAGATGGGTGAGAGTTCCTGAAGAAGGAGTTACTGAAAGTACAATCTCAAACAATTCCGGGGGGGGGGGGGGATCGGAGACTGAAGGAATTTTTTTTTTTAGTGGAATGCCACAGGGTTTGTTTTGGGGTTGGTACTCTTCAATATATTTTTTTAATCAATGATTTAGATGATGGAGCAGAGGGAATCCTTATCACACTTACAGATGATACCAAACTGGGAGGAATAGCTCACATATCAGAAAACAGGAATAAAATTCAAAATCAGCTTGACAACATGGTGAAATGAACAAAACTAAATTCCATAGAGATAAATGCAAAGTTCTGAATTTAGAAAGGAAAAAAAAAAAGACTAGAATGTGCAGGTATAAGGGAGGGAAGAATAATACCTGGCCTGGCAACATGTAAAAAAGGGTCTTGGGACTGCAGTCAATCACAAGCAGAACATGAATCAGCAGCGTGATGTGACTGCAAAAAAGGCTAATGCAATTTTTTTCGCTGCATTAGTAGAGCCATGGTTTCCAAGTCATGAGACGCAATAGTTCCACCTTATTCTGCACTCGTCAGTCCTCATCTGGAGTACTGTGTCCAGTTCTGGGTGCGTGCCACACTTTAAGAAGGATGTAGGCAAACTGGGACGGGTTCAGAGAAGTGCAACGAAGGTGGACAATGGTATGGAAAACAAATCCTATGAGGAAAGGTGGAATGAACTTGGTATGTTTAGGTGGAGAAGAAAAGACTTGAGTGGGGAAATGATAGCACTCTTCAAATACCTGAAGGGCTTGTCACACAGAAGAGGATGAAAAACTTGTTTTTTGCTGCCAAGAGGGTAGGACTGTTGGGGGTGCTCTAGCTCTGGCCATCCTTCATCAAGCAGGGGGCTGGACAAGATGTCTTACAAGGCCCTATCCAGTTCTGTGATTCTATGCACAGCTTGTGCCCTATGAAGCCAAAACACAGCCTGCCAGCTATGTATGGCAGCCCACCAGGGGATCAATGAACATTTTTTTTTGCTGCCTGCCTGGAACTGACAAAAACAAGTCAAGCCCCTTGCAGCCACAATGTCAATACATGATACAAGTAGTGCAGGCTGGGTTGATTCTAAGACTAGTCAGTGTGTAAATAGAATAAGGGAGCTGGTCACAAAGATAGTTCCTCTTAAGGAATAAACATATTATGTGAAAAACATTGCAGGGGAAGGAAAATGAGAAGGTCTACACACTTAACACTTTCTACACAAAATATTCTGGAAAGAGGTGAACTTCAGGGAAATGTAAAGATCTCAAATGGGAGGGGGGTGAACCTAGGGGAGATCTACACTACAGCCTCTTTTGTGCATCAGGCAAAATGCATCCATTACTGTCTGGGCAAACACTAATGAATACGGTGCAGTATTCACCGTGCTGATAACACAATTGAGTGCCATACAGAAATGCAGTTGTAGGAGGAGTTTGAAAGGTCACATGTGTTCAATCATTTGTGTTTGTAATGCAAGTGCAGGACACCAAGCCTCTGCAATTGCAGGCAGAATGGCCATTTCAATTTCCTTTCCAGATTTACAAACAAAGTGCAGGGTAATCCACAGCTCCTCCTGCAAAAGCAAACAAATCAAGGAGCGGGAGAAGGACAGGGTGGGGGAGAGAAGGTGGGGAGGTTATGGTATTGCTTCCCGCTGCCATTGCCGTTACCTCCCCCTTTCCCCCTCCACCACTGAAAACAATGTGATTTACTTCTGAGTAGACATGTATATCATTGTGTTTTCAGCGACTAGTTTTTTGAGGCAAGGAAATGAAAGAGGAAAAAGGAGATAATTGGGAATGCTTGAAAATACATTCCAAACTTTATTTTTTGGGCTTTGTTTGCAAAGTGTTTTGCTGAGGCAGCCCCGTGTTGAAGATGCTGCCTTCCTTGCCCAGCACTTGGGGACTGTGGCTGGCTTCAGGGTCTCCTTCTGCCTCATGGGAAGCCCCTTTCATCCAGCAGTTTACTATTTTTGACAATATTTTTCAATGTGCAGCTCCAGAGATCTGTACATGAACAAATTAAAAGGAAACGTGTTATTCACAGATGCAGAGGCCTGGACGTGCGCATTGGCAGATACTGTTTGTTTGTTTGTTTGTTTAATTGAATGCAATTGTTCAATTGAATTGAATCGCTGGCAACCAGGAAATGGAGGACAGGATAGGAGATGTTGCCTCCCATTGACCCCAACACAAAATGGAGGACACACCACTTCCCCTGCGAACAGCTGGCAGAGTCACTCCCCTCACTCCGCCCACTGTTAACCATTCCTTGCAAGACAAATTACAATACCGGGGAGCTAGCACACACTTGAAAATATACTGGAGGAAACCTGCAAGAAGGAAGACAAAAATGTGATGAAAGCAGTTTTGAGAATTCTGGAATATGATGGCAGAAATAGCGTGAGAATTCTGCTCTGAGGAGTGTGTCATGTGTTGTGTGAGTGAGTCAGGCATTACCATGCCGAAAAAAACCCTTGTGTAGATGTGCTCCTACAAACCTTCTATTAAAGTAACAGAAGGACTACTTGGAACTCTGGTTACATTCCAGGAAGAACTTATTTTGAATTGAACATTGCCCTGTGAGTCTTGTACTGAAGGAAAGCCTATAAATTGACTAACCAACCCAAGTAACTAAATAAAATTGAGCTATGAATAATTCTTCCTGGAATGTACACAGAGTTCCAAGTGGTCATTCTGTTACCTTAAATGTTTCTAGTTTTCTTCTTATTTGAAATTTTGTTCTGCTTTTTCTGAATGGAGGTCACCTCTTTGCCGATTACTCTGTGTGGAAGTATTATATGAAAATACCATGTACGTACATCTGAGCTCGTTGGTGTTATAAAGGATTGACTTAGGGAACTGATCTTTCAGTTAAAAAAACAACAAATAATTCTGAACTAGTAATAAATCTAACATGGTTATGAAGGCAACTGACTTTAGACTTTCCAAGCTTAAGGATTATGGTTTTAGAGTAAGCAGTCCTTCTGGATGGAAAGAAGGAAGGATTAAAGAGGGAGAAAACAAATACATGATCAAGGGTTTCTCTTTACATGATAGTTGACAAGTAAATTGAGAAAGCATTGTTAGAATAGTTTGTAGTTAGAACATCTGGCCAAATGGACAGAACTGACTTAATGAGGCAGACCTTTCCCTCTTTTTTTCTTTTCTTTTGTTTGTTTGTTAATAAGGTTACAAACGGATGAGCTGCAAATCTGAAGATGCAAGGAGGGAAATGTAACTCACTTTCTCCGTGCTCTGCTTACTGAATTAAGACTTTTTGGCTAGAATTACAAAAGTCTAACCACAGAAATATTATTCACTTACGTAGTTTACCATGAAGCCATACAGACAACGAAGCTGCCCTGCACTGAGCAATTACCCTGGGATAGCTTGACCATCTGCCTTGATCTCTCAAGTGCTAAGGAGAATTTTACCAGACATCAGGCACAGCCAGATAGAGGTATAGTAAAATGTATGGTAAGATGCATCCACCACATGTTGCCATTTTGCTGGGATAACTAAGATAATGTCTACCGGGAGCAAATTAACTAGGACCTACTTTGCAAACCAGCATGTTGGGTTTAGCACAAGAAGTGGGAGATTATGGCAGCCTTCCCCAACAGGGTGCCCTCCAGATGCTTTGGGCTACAATTCCCATCAGCTGTGACCATTGGCCATGCTGGCTGGAGCTGATGGGAGTTTTAGTCCAAAGGGCCCCATGTTGGGGAGGGCTGGGTTATGGGAATGTCCACACCAGGTCATTTTGCCATGATCTGTCACTGAAAATAGCATGCGTAACTGTGCAGTCCATGTATCCTCCCCCCTCTGGAGGACCCCTCTTCAGAGGATGACCAGGAGCCCCCTCCGAGCTAATAGGGACTCCTTGTGAGTAAAGGCCTTGCTCATGAGTAGCGCTTTCCTCAGGGTGACACGAATGGCCTGCAGCTGTGCTCTCTGTGGGGCTCAGAATGCTCAGACTTAAACTCCTTCAGTTGTGGACCCTAGGTGCTGGGACAAAGTCTGAGTGCTAGTTCCTGGATTGCTGCCTTGTGTTTGCTTTGTCTTCTCTGGATCTCCCTGTGTTTAACTTTGGACAGTATACTGGCTTTGCTTTTGCAATGGACCTTGACTAGATTCTGGAACTCTGTCCCAGCACCACTATAAAACAGGACACCATGTCTCACATCTGTCACTTGTTCTGGTACTGATTGTTCCTGATTAGAGTTCTACTTTCTGTCTTGATTCAGTGGCAGGAAGGCAGGTATTACATGAAACTTGCCTCACCATACAAGCACAAACCTTTCCACAATTAGTCAGGGCAAATGCCTTTTCATTTCCTGGTTCTTTCTACATGAGGCATTTATCATGTGCTTGTCATTCCCTATTCAATGAATTGACAAAATCGTCAGTTGATTTACAGATATCTGTGTCAGTAATTGCTGGGATGTGAGGTGCTTCCAGACAGAGAGCTCCTAGTGTTACCAATCAGAAGATGGATTTTGTGTGGTAAGGAAAAAGGCAGAAGCAGTGGGAAAAAATGGGAGGGTTATGAGTGGAAGACAATGTCATCTGGACCCCCGTAAAATTATGAGAACAAGGCAGGGTGAGGGCACTATAAAAGCCTTGTCTAGAAGCACCCTTGAACTTAAGGGCACTTTAATAATTTGGGGCCCAAACCAGCCGGACTAAACATGTATTTAAATATGAGTGCTGAGAACATGCTTACATCTCTCCTACTCATATAAATTTGGAGCATTTAACTTTTAAGCTCCTTGTTTATTAGATTGGAGTTACCTCTCACTTCCTTCAGCATCTCAAAAAGGCATTTATGTTGATATTTAGGCAATAAAACCTCTGTGGAGAGTGAAGTCCTTCATCCTAGGGCAGCTTAGTAATTTGCGATGTGGTAAAACAGGATTGTGCCACATATCTGGTATAATATATAGTAAAATATGTGATAAGAGGGTCATCTATATGAGCTCTCTTTATCATCATAACAAGGGATAAGGAGGGTTTTACCATACATCAAGTGCAGACATCAGATAAAATGTTTGGAAAATGGTTGTCTTTAAATACTCAACCAGTATCTTATATCACATGCCATGTACAGTCACTTTTGAATTATATATGGTCTAGAGCAAAAGCAACTGGCAATGTTTCTACTGATTTTCTTCCAGAAGAGTTTTGTTTCTATTCTCAAATTTTGCTGCTTCGTTTCCTTTCATCTTTCTCCTTGAATTTCATAACAATGGAATTGCAGTATCTATTATTATTCCTTTGTTGTCATGTTAATTACTTTTGCCTACCTAGATACTATCTAGCCTATTTCAATCAACTAAGATTAAAGGTCTGTGTGATGTTAATCTTATTTCAATAAAGGGCCCAAACTTTCCAGGTGGATTGTATTTGTTGCATACAAGAGGACTCTACAAAAGGCTACCTTGTGCTGGGTCCTGTCTGCCACAGAAGTCACAATTCTACCACATGCATCTTGTCCCATAATCCCACATGTATGGGGACTGGTTGTGCTTAGTCTGCAAAGGAAAGGCACTCTGCACATGCTTAAAGGCACTTCTTATTCCACATGTTCCCAGACCTAAACCAGCTATGTATTGGCTAAAATTAAGCTTTCTATTTAGTTCAAAACTTGACTCTGACTTTCTTTGCCACCTCATTTTTTTCTTATTGAATATTTTCCTCAAGAATCTTTGCTTTCATGACTTTGGAATTTCATCTCCAGGCATGTGGAAGACTTTTTGCTGGCACCTAGAGTCCAGGTTTCCCCTTCATTCTGGTTGGAGCTGGCTATTGCCTGCTAGGTTTTGGACATTGTGCCATACATAAAACATTTCCAGCTGTTATTTTAAATCTTAAGTGCTTCTGAACTTATTTTATCAGCTGCCTTAGATTTCAGTAGATATTAACTTAGAATGAAGCATTCACAATTTCAGCTCCAGATGATAAGAGTTGATGGTCATAGAAGGATTATGATCACTTCAGTATAGGTCCCAGCTAGGGAATGTTCCTCCACTCAACCCCCCCAAAACAACAACAAACACACCAAAACAACAACAAACAAAACATGCCAAAGGTGCTATATAAAGGTTCTTGGATAAAACAACATATCCTTAAATTTCTGAAGCATTTTGACTTTGACAGGTTGTTGAATTCTAGGACTGCTACAAGAAGAGCTCCCCCCCCCTTTCTTTCTCCCATCTTTCTGAATGTTTTTCTAGTAGCTGTTCTAGCCAGCGTGGTGGAGTGCCAGAGGGCTCTCCAACCTTGGGTCCCCAGATGTTGCTGGACTACAGCTCCCAGAATCCCTTGCCATTCGCCATGCTGGCTGGGTATGCTGGGAGCTGTAGGCCAGCAACATCTGGGGACCCCAGGTTGGAGAGCCCTGGGTTAGAACATTGGACTAGGGGTACTTCCTAGCATGGCCAATCAGAAGGCATTGCACAGCTATCCCATCTTTACCTATTGAAATGAATATTCTGTGGTAAGAAAATAGATGGAAGAAGTGGTGGGCAAAACTGGGAGGGTTACAAGTGGAAGATGACAATGTCTGGACCCCCTGTAAAATTCCATGAATAAGGCAGGGGCAATTGCACAATGAAAGCTGCATCTGGAAGCACCCTAGGACTGAGGAAACCAAAGTTCAAATCCCCACTTGGGGTGGGTGGGTGGGTGGGTATGGAATCCTATGTATGTTTAGACAGAAAAAAATCCTACAATTCCCAGCATGCCCCAGCCAGCCATGCTGGTTGGGGCATGCTGGGAGTTTTAGGACTTTTTTCTGTCTAAACATGCATAGGTTTGCACCCTTAGCCAAGAAGTTTACTGGGTGAGCTTCGAACAGTAACTCTCTCTCACACACACCTCACATAAAATGGGAGAGAACTATGTATGCTGCTATTTAAATTATAACATTCCTTTCCAAATTTGCATCTATACCTATCGATTAGCTTATGCAAATTTATGCCCCCCTTTTGTTGATTCGTAAGTGGCTACCCTTAGTTATGGAATAACTAAATGTTAAAAAAAATAAGCAAATTGCCCCCAAAAAGAGTCTTCAGGGGCTCCAAACACAATTGTGGAGATCTTGTATTCAAGATTATTCTGAAGCACATTGGGATGTTCTCTTTTGTTTTGTTTCACTTCCCATAGAAACATCTCATTGCTTTGACCTACTGCAGCAATTCCAAAGCGGCTCATTGATGATAATGTGGTCTCCGCACATTCAGAGGATGATCTCCAAACTATCCTAAATGCTTTTGCAGAAGCATACGGAAAACTTGGTCTCTCACTTAACATCAAAAAAACCAAAGTGCTTCATCAGCAAGTGCAAGCTAACCCTTTGGTGATGCCATCTATCCAGCTTGGCGGGACAATACTAGAAAATGTTGATCATTTTCTCTATCTTGGCAGCTATCTTTCTGTTACAGCTAACATCGACAGTGAAATCCAGCATCGTCTGAGCTCCGCAAGTGCCGCGTTTTCTCGAATGAAACATAGAGTGTTCGAGGATCGGGATATTTGTAAGAAGACCAAAACACTGGTTTATGAAGCCATTGTATTACCAACTTTATTGTATGCCTGCGAAACATGGACTATCTATAAACGTCACTTCCACCTCCTTGAAAGATTTCATCAACGTTGCCTCCGGAAAATCCTGCGAATTACTTGGGAAGATAGGCGAACAAATGTCAGTTTACTGGAAGAAGCAAAGACTACTAGCATTGACAAAATGATCCTTCAACGCCAACTTCAGTGGACTGGTCATGTTGTTCGAATGCCTGACTGCCGTCTCCCAAAGCAGTTACTTTATTCCCAACTCAAGGATGGAAAGCGGAATACCGGTGGTCAATATAAGAGGTTTAAAGATGTTCTTAAGGCTAATCTAAAAAAATGCAATATAAACATCAAAAACTGGGAAGCTCTGGCCCATGAACAATCTAACTGGAGGTTGGCCTTTCACAAAGGTTCTATGGACTTTGAAGAAGCTCGAGTGCAAGGTGAAAGGGAGAAATGTGCTAAGCGAAAAGCACATCAAATGAATCCTTTACAAGACCATCTTCCATCTGGTAACCTGTGTCCTCACTGTGGGAAGCTGTGTGGATCTAGAATTGGCCTCCACAGTCACTTACGGACCCATCGCTAGAGTCTACACAATTTTCTTTAGAATTTTCCTCCTTTTAAAATCTCCTTTTTGTAAACTTTCTTTCTTTCTTTCTTTCTTTCTTTTTTTTTATCCTGGAAGACAATCTTACTCGGTCACGAGTGATCGCCTGACTGACTGACTGACCTAGGCCAGCCTGTAGACCACAAAGTTGTCCCCTGAAACACCACAAGCCTCATCTGTTGTGCCCTTACAAGCGCCCTCTCTTCCAATAGCTGTTTCTTTCCATGAGTGGGAAGTCAACCTTAGTGCTTTTTTCTTTTTCTTTCAACATCACACTTGATTTTTGTGCGAGCCACACTCAAGGGATCAGAAATACAGCAGGAGGGTTGCCTGCCTGCCTGCCTGCCTGCCTCCCTCCCTCCCTCCCCATGTGTAAATGATGCACCCTGGTCAGCTCTATGGTGCCACCAACTGGCGAGTCTAAACTGATCCTGTGAGGTGTTTCCCAGCCCTGCATCTGCTGGTCTCAAGCCAGCCAAGAGGCCTGTCTGCTTCTGATTCAAGCAGCTGTTTCTGCTTTTAGGAACCAGTCATTTCCTTTCTTCAGAAGCACAAGCCAGCACAGCCAATATCTGGAAACCTGCTGTTGCACAGTAGGCCAGAGTCTAAAACTGGTACTTTACTAGAAACTGGTAATAAAGCCGTTTGAATTGCTTTTCATCTTCGTACTCTTAATGGCTTTCAGGTTCATAGGAGACCAATCAATTAATCCTACTTCAGACCTCCAGGAGTAGAATGGATGCTTCCTTTCCTCCTGGTCTGAAGACAAGCCTAGAAAGGTCTCTCCCACCTCCACCCCAACCCAACACGTAGGGAGTATTCCGAAACCGCTTATTAAACTGTATGTCAAATGGCACCTACAGTGATAGAGCCCCCAACTGAGGTTGAGACCATATATTTTGCAATTTGGCATAACTTTAATGCTGACTAACCCTCTCCTAATTAATTGCCAAATCACAAACGCCAAGTTGTGAAAGGCAAATTATTGTTTTAAGTCAACAGTTTGCCCTGACCTGATTGCAGGTTTAAGGATTATCATTTACCTGAAAGGTAAATTGACTTCCCTCTACTGCAAACTGTGTCTCTCTTTCTTTTGATCTACTTTCAGTGTGCTCTTTATTATTTCAATCACTGTTGAGACACCACCCACATTCACACCAAGTACCCACTGAAATCACAAAGACTGCTGCCAAGTCAGAATGGCAGCTGGATTTAGCATAATACGTAACTTAGCATTTCTGTAGCCCAGGGGTGTGACCCTCCAGGTGTTTCTGCCTACAACTCCCATGATCCCTCACCATTGGCTATGCTAGCTAGGGCTGATGGGAGTTGTAAGCCAAAAGATCTGGAGGGCCACGAGTTGCTCACCATTCAGAGTTACATGATCTCAATAACCCTTACCCTAGCTCTGCAAGGTAGGCCAGTGTTGTACATTACACATGAGGGAAAGTTTATGAAGCCATTATATTACCAACTTTATTGTATGTCTGCGAAACATGGGCTATCTATAAACGTCACTTCCACCTCCTTGAAAGATTTCATCAACGTTGCCTCCGGAAAATCCTGCGAATTACTTGGGAAGATAGGCGAACAAATGTCAGTGTACTGGAAGAAGCAAAGACTACTAGCGTTGAAAAAATTATCCTTCAACGCCAACTTCAGTGGACCAGTCATGTTGTTCGAATGCCTGACTGCCGTCTCCCAAAGCAGTTACTTTATTCCCAACTCAAGGATGGAAAGCGGAATATCGGTGGTCAGTATAAGAGGTATTAAAGATGTTCATAAGGGCTAATCTAAAAAAATGCAATATAAACATCGAAAACTGGGAAGCTCTGGCCCATGAACGATCTAAATGGAGGTTAGCCTCTCACAAAGGTTCCATGGACTTTGAAGAAGCCCGAGTGCAAGGTGAAAGGGAGAAATGTGCTAAGCGAAAAGCACGTCAAATGAATCCTTTATGGGACCATCTTCCATTGCCTAGCAAGCTGAAGTCTTTGCAGAAAATGTGAGTTTGGAGGAGGGATCTCAAGAAGAAAGCGAGGATACTACATATCTATTTGTAGAGGCATCAGCCCAGTAAACCTAATTTATCTGAACAATACTGAAACAGCCAAAACGTTCAGAAAATTGTAACTTCAGTTAAGAAAGGAAGCACTGTGACTCTAGATGAGCTGTCTCCAATCTGGTGCTTTCCAGATGTTTTAGACTACAACTCCAATCTGCCCCCGCCAGCATAGGCAATGGTTCCTTTGGAGTAGGAAAGGGTGGGGGTGTGGCGGGCCAGCCAGCCCCCCTTCCTCCACATAAACAATATATAGTATAACATCAAACTACAAAAAAGCACAGAATTATTTGTGATATCTTCCAGATTTCTCAATGCTAACAGGATGTGGGGTCAAGATAAACTCCTTAATTCATTTGGTGTTGCAGTTAAAGTAACAATGCTACATTATTCAGACATATTAATATGTGCATACTGCTCAATATTTTAATTGTTTGTGCCTATCTCTGCCCTGTACTTTTGTGGGTAAAAAGGCAGCTAAATTGTCAAATAGTCTTCTCTTTGAGCCAATGCCATTCCCAAGAGCAGTCAGAATGGAAGAGTGATTTTCTCCCGCCCAATCAAAACTACCATATTCCCATTTATTTGATGAATATTTGGCACTACCTCATCTTTCCATTTTTATCCAAGCAAATATTTAGTTGCAGCCAGTTATTGAAGTATAAAATAATAATATTGCTGCTGTATTTTAAGAACATTCTAAATAGAAATACAGTAAAACCTTGGATTGCAAGTAACTTGGTCTGCAAGTGTTTTGCAAGACAAGCAAATTTTTAAAATAAATTTTAACTTGATAAACAAGCGACGTCTTGCAATACAAGTACTGTAGTACGGTCAAGAAAAATGAAGACTTTACACTATCATTCTTTATTGCAGCTTAAATTAAAAATATGCATACAAATTTCTTATGGGGAATTTCGCTTTGATATACAAGTGCTTTGGATTACAAGCACGTTTCCGGAACGAATTATGCTTGCAATCCAAGGTATTACTGTAAGTCAATTTCTGGATTCCATTTCCAACTCTTTGTCACAACATGAAACTGTGTGAACCAGGATTGGCCCAGCCCAGGAATTGGAAACTTGTGGCCTTCCAGATGTGTTGGCCTACAACTCCCATCAGCCCTAGCCAAGATAGCCAATGGTGAGGGATGATGGGAGTTGTAGGCCAAAACATATAGAGGCCCACAAATACTAGGCTAGCTAGATGAACAGTTTGGGCTAATCAGAGAGGGGTCGTTTCACTCTTCAGTAGCACTCTTGAGTTCTATGGAACAAAGTTACTGGGTTTCAAACAAGTGGCTAGAGGAGAATTGGTGCCCTGCCCCAGAAACATAGGGTGGCCAACTTTTGATTTTAAAAAAACACATACTCCCATGGGAAGAGATAGGAGATTAAACTAAGCTAAGGTGCAGTCAGGTCAAGACACAACAGATATGGGGCAAAGCCCGAAGGAATCTGGGAGAGCAGAGGAAGAGCTAAGATGGAATTTGATGGATCAGGCTGGAGCCAAGTCAGAATCTGTCGGGTAAGGGGCAAGGCCTGGCAGAAACTGTCCAGCTTCCGATACTGGTTAGCTGAGAGAACATGGTTTTACTGGTCAGCCCACAAAAATACTGACTGGTTGATGACCCAACAGACACTGCTGCCAGGGTGGATCACTGCAACATATTGCCCCTGCCCTAAATAATGGTCTTGGTTTTCAGTAGTTTTCAAAAATGTACTTGAAAACTGGATCAGATTATGCTGTGGATCTAAGCAAATGGGAAGTAGACTTCTGTTTGATATCTCAGGAGAAAACAGCAGCAGGGGAAAATTACTTAGAGGAAAAGGGAAAGAATAGTTTGTCCAGTGCGTAGCATTGCGTAGCTACAGCAGGCATCTGGATGCAATGCTTGAAGGATGGGGTTGAAATATAATAGACAGATAGATAAGATAATAAGTCCATTGCAATCTCCTTTTTGCTGCTGTAACACCAAAATAAAGATGCCAATATTCTACACAATATTTTTAGAAATAAAAAATAATTGATTTTTTCCCCATATAGTTTTGCACATTAGATGTTTCATAATGGACGTTTTTGGATTACAGTGAATGAAGTATACTGAACCTTGTGAATTTATACTTTGTCACATTCTTAGAAGTAATGATGCCCACTTCATTGTCTCCAGTTGCCCTCATTACTTGATATCTCTTGGTTGTATGTTCCCTGCCAGTGGCAATTCCTCAAAATGTAATCAGAAAGCTGATGGCATTAGTCAGCATTCAATACTGGTTGGCCACTGGGATAATTTATCTTCTGAGAGTGAGAGAAGTCTTGCATTCCCCACCAAAGCTCCATTGTGTTGCTTAAATTGCAAGCAGGAAGTGGTCCAGCTCCATAAAAGTCAATTTGCTAAAGAGTGACAAAGAGAAGGTGGAGCTGCTGAACTCATATTTTGCCTTTGTCTTCTCCCAAAAGGGGAATTGTGCGCAACTTTGTGTAAGTTGCATGACTGGTGAGGAGTCGAGACTGCAGTTCAAGATTGATAAGGAGTGATTAGGAAATGCTTTAAATGAGTCAATTCTTCAGGGCCAGATGAATTGCATCTAGGAAACTAAATGAACTTGCTGATGTACTCTCAGAACCTCTGTCTACCATCTTTGAAAAATCCTGGAAAACAGGTGAAGTCCCATGAGGCTGGAGATAGGCAAATGTTGTCCCAATCTCTTTTTTTAATGTGTGTGTGTGTGTGTGTGAATGGAGTATCTGAAAAATTATAGACCAATCAGTCTTACTAATAACAGGTGTGATACTAGAACAGATGATAAAGGAGTCAATTTATAAGCATCTTGATAACAGCTAGTGTTTAGTAGAAGCCAGCATGGATTTGTCAAGAAGAAATCCTGCCAGAATAATTGTATCTCCCTCCCTCCCCGATCGAGTTCCTAACTTAGTGGATTGTGGGAATGCTGGAGGTAACTTATATTGATTTCAGCAAAGCATTTGGCAAAGTCCCCTATGAGATTTTGCTTAGCAAATTTGTTAAATGCTGGCTGGATGCTCATACCATCAGGTGGATTCACAGCTAGTTGGAAAACCAGAATGCTCGCCAGTGTTTCCTTGTCAACCGGAGGGAGGTCTTGGGTGGGGAGCTACACAGCTATGCACTGGGCCTTGTATGCTTCAACATTGTAATCAGTTACTTAGAGGAAGGGGTGGAGGGAGTCCTTATCAAATCTGCAGATGACACAAAACTGAGAGAGAAAGCTAACATCTTGGAAGACAGGAATGAAATTCAAAATTACCTTGGTAGAATGGAGAACTGATAGGAAATTAACAAAATGAAATTCCACAGACACAAATGTGAAGTTCTGCATTTAGGCAAAAAAAAATTTCAAATGCACAGGTATAGGATGGTGGGTATTGGGTTTGGCAGCGGTATATCTGAAAAGGATCTCGGGATAGTTGTTGCTCACAAGCTGTTACAGTCAGCAGTGTGGTGTGGCTGCAAAAGGCTAGTGCGATTTTCAGCTGCATTAACAGAACCCTCACTACTTCCAAGACATGCACTAGTTTGACCTCGTCTGGAGCACTGTGTGCAGTTCTGGGCACAGCACTTTAAGAAGGATATGGACACATTTGAATGGGTTTAGAGGGGAGCAACCACGAATGGCATGACAAACAAGTCCTACGAAGAAAGGTTGAAGGAACTGGGTATGTTTAGCCTTGAGGAGAAGAATGGCAGGGCATGAAAGCACTCTTCAAATACTGGAACGGACAGAGGACAGGACTAGATCTAATGGGTTTAAGTTACAGTCAAGTAGATTTCAGTTGAACATTAGGAGAAAAGTCTTGATGGCAAGAGCAGTGCAACAATGGAGCCAGTTACCTGGCTCAGGGGAGTGAACTCTTCCTCAGTGCGGGTCCCCCTCACTAGATAGGCATCTGTTGGGATGCTCTAGCTCTAGATTTCCTACACTGAGGGTGGTGTGGTTGTGTGTGTGTGTGTGTGTGTGTGTGTGTGTGTGTGTGTTGGACTGGATAGCCTAGAAGTCCTCCTCCAACTCCATGATTCTGTGTTGCAGAGCATCAAGTAAGACCTAGACCACAGAGACCTGGGTTCAAATCTCAGCTCAGCCATGAAGTTCACTGGGTGGTTTTATGCTAGTCACACTCAATCTAACCTACCTCCCAGGCCTGTTGTGAGGATAAAATGGGGAAAATAATTGTGTTCCTTACTGGAACAAGGGTTCTCCTGGACTGAACTGGCCAACCTTGTTAGAGAATTTTAATTCCCCCCCCCTCAGTTTTAGTTCAGTAATGATGTTGCATTAGTTTATTCAGACAATTGCAGCTTCATGGCTATTCATTTCTTAACATGGAGAATGAGCAGATGTTCATAGCTATTTGTTTTATCAGTGTGTTGAACACTGAAGGAGTGTTCTAGCAACTCAATAGCAGTTCAACTTGCAATAGCAAGTGAAGACATATAACTGATTCTATTTGCCTCCCCTTTAATGCTCTGTAACTCTGGCCTGTCTGTGAATTCTAGTGAGAAGACATTCAGACTAGCTCAGTGGCACTGGGCTCAAATGAAGCCTTTCTGCTAGATTCTTAGCACACCTGGTCAACAGATTCCTTTAATCCAGTTTCCCATGAACATTTCAGGTACAGCCAGTGATACATCTGGTATACAGCATTCCAAAAGCTGCCAAGTATGTATATTGCTCATCTATCAACCTGTTTATGGGTTGGTCAATAGCTCTTAAAATAGAAAAGCAGTAGGGCAGTATAAGGCTTTCGATTCCCAGAGACATGAATTGTGTGTAGGATCTACTGGGCAGGGATCAAATCCTTTCAGCTAAGAATCTATTGTCAAATTGATTTTAGGCATAAAATTTAAGAATCACTTCACTGGACCAAACCAAGATTCATCAAGCCCAGCAGCCAGACAGTGAAGCAAGGTCTTAACTTTCCCCAGTTTCTTCTCGGTACAGTCATGCCTTGGATTGAGAGCATAATTCGGTCCAGAAATATGCTTGTAATCCAAAACACTCTTATATCAAAACGAAATTCCCCCCAAAAAATTTGTACAGAGATTTTTAGTTTAAGCCGTACTACAGTACTTGTATTGCAAGACGTCGCTTGTATATCAAGTAATAAATAAATAAATAAATATTTAAAAATTTGCTTGTCTTGCAAAACGCTCTCAAACCAAGTTACTTGCAATCCAAGGTATCACTGTATATCTGTACTACTTCTGTACTTGAAAGTTCCGTTTAGCTATCATGGCTAACAGACATTAAGAGTGCAATCCTATGGTTCCTGGAAGGTGTCCCAGGGACCATAGCATGGTGCAGATCTCCCCCCCACCCGGTCCCTGAGGCTGCAAACACAGCTACGACCTTGGGGCAAATCCAAGTGGGGATCCCCCCCCACACACACCTCATGGCAGCAGCTTTGGAAAGCTCTGTGTTGGCTCTTCTTCTGAAGTCACTTTTGCAACCTCTGAAGATGGCCTGGGAAGGAGGAAAGGGGGTGGGGGCAGGGAGGGGAGAAAATAGACATGGATCCGCTGGATCCTCAAGCTACTTTGTCACCTGTCCGTGCCCATAGCAAGATAAGTCAGCTAGACAGGCTGAGAGGCCTTAAAATGCTTTTAAGGTGAAGTGAGAAGCGAAAACGCCTCTGTCCACCCACCCTGCCTGGCTCTTGCCAGCAGAGCTTTGGATGGTCAGAGGGCTGCAGTCTCGGAGTCCTCCAGCTAAGGAGTGCCAGTCATTTAGGATTGTGCTCTATAGACCCACACCACAAAGTAGTCTCCTTTTTAAAAAGCCACCTCAGCTAGTCACCAGCACCACATCTTGTGGTAATAAATTCTGTAAGTTAATGACACATTGGGCGTGTTCACACGACACGGGAAACGCGGGGGAGCAGAGGTCCCTCGCGGTTCCCGTGTCGTGAGAACGCCGACTGGGGGTGCCCCTGCCGGACGGCCACGCGCGGGACGCTCACAAAGTGACCATGGGCGGTAGAGGGGTAAGCCCCTACCGCGTGTGGCCACCCTGCCATGCGAACAGCAGGCGGCCGTCCTGCGGGGGCCGCACAGTGGTGGCAGCCCAGAGCGGCTGGAGCTGCGGCCGCTCCAGCCTGTAGGGGCAAACGGCCCCTCTGGGCATCCCGAGCCGCCGCCCCCTAGCGCCGGGAGGCCCGCACTGTGGTGCGGGGACTGCCGGGCCCGGCTCCACCGGGGTCTGCCCACGCACGTGGGGCGCAGGTCATCTGTGGCGCCCCGCCAGACCCTGCGGATGGCCCCCTGGTGCCTCCCCTGCTCGCAGCCCATTGTGTTAAGAAGCACTTCCTTTCCCCCCCAGTGCTAAACAAGATACAGATATCATCCCTCTGTAGTCTACATAAATACCAATTTAACTGTCATGGCCTGCTTTCCACCCCAAACCAATTTGGGGTTCAACAACGCTTACATCTTGCACTGGGTCCTGAACAGCGCTTCAGATTAAGTCCAGGATAGCCTCCCCTCTGGTCAGTTCCATGCTCAGGGTGACCTTGAGATTGAGAATGAAACCAGGAAGGCATCGAAAGGAGAAATTATTAATAGATCCATTACTCCTTTCAATGCCTTCCTGATTTCATTCTCCATCTCAAGGTCACCCTGAGCATGGAACCGACTAGAGGGGAGGCTGGATATTGACCGGATAAAATGCATGTTCCGGTCATGACAAAGAAGTAATTTTTTTAGGTATCCTCAATGACTGTGCCATAGAACAGTTGGCTCACCCCAGTAGGGCAGAAGGGAGAGAGGAGCGGTGTCAGAGAGGCGGGGCCTAATCGGGGTTGTAAGGTTAGATGTCCCACTCTGAGGTCAGACCTGTCTTTCTTCCCTCAGAAGGGGAGATCCAAAACATCCTATGACCCATGGGACACCCTTCCAGGGACCCATAAGATTGATGCCAAAGTGACTTCATGGTATCTTGTCATCTTGTTATGCTCGTGAGCTGCACTGAGTGTCTTGTTTCAGGCTACAAGTTGAAATAATAATATGAATACCACCATTCTTTCATCAAACACGTGGACCTACTCCTAGCACAGGAAACCCCAGTTTTCAATTGTCTCCACTGAAAATATTATTCTCTGTACTTGGAAGACTGGTGCTGTCTTTGTTTTCTTTTTTGGTGCCAAGTGAAAAACTTTTTATTTGCCCAGGCATACTGGAGTTTAGCTGTCTGCTGTCATTTTGTTGTTGTTGTTGTTGTTGTTGTATATTTTTGTTTTTTCTTGTAAGCCACTCCAAGAGCCATGGCTGAAGAGCAATCAATAAATGATAACCTCCCTGTGACCACGGAGAAGACTCCCACAGAAAGGTCCAGTTTGTGAACATGCAGTAAAAGCTGATGGAGAGAGTTGCAGTACACCAGTAAGGGTTGGAGTCGCTCATAAATTACCCAGCTCAAATGCTATTCTTGAATTCGAAGACCTTTGCTATGCCTTTGGCTACTCTTCACAATTGGTTAATAGCCTAACTTGGAATTTAGAGATGAAGAAGGGGGGAAGAGACAGCTCATATAGGTTTCCATGTTGCTACAGGGGATTGATTCCTTTAGCAAAGCCTTGTATAAGATATTCACACTTAGCATTGCTCAAGGGTGGCAGTAATTTAGTTTTATAACCATCTCTTTTGGACACATACGTTGCTATGAGATGTCATTTATTCTTGGGACCGTGAAGTTTTTACATACCATGTCACGTTGGCCTGCAGCTATGACTGGAAGCAGCTATATTCCCAGCAAAGTGTTGGAGAAGAAAAATTGGTAATGTGCAGTGATGGGTCAGATTATAGGCTTGTGGCTGAAGAAGTTAACAGTCTTCAGTATTATGAGCTATGTTGGGTTTTTAAGAATGTCCCTTTTCATAGATGATTTGTTCTCTCCCAGACCATGGGGTGAGATTGGACATAAATATCAGAGTTGGAGAAAACATCAAATATTTTCCCCATATAAATCATAGAGTTGGAAGGGACCTGGAGGTCATTTGGTTCAACCCTCTGCTTGGTGCAGCATGCATCTACACAGCATGTCTAACAGCCGGCCATCTAGCTGCCGTTTAAGTACCTCCAGTTCAGAGAATCTACCACCTCCCAAGACAGTCTATGCTGCTGCCTAACACTGTTAGGAAGTATCTCCTAATGTTTAGCTAAAATCTGCTCCTCAGTAAATTCAAACCATTGGTTGGAGTCCTGCCTTCTGGAGCAACAGGGATCAACTCTGCTCCATCTTCTGCATATGGCCTTTCAGATTATTTGAAGACTACTAAATGCCACAGAGCACAGTGGTTCTTAAATTTGGTTGACCTGAGGAACAAACACCCTTCAGGTTTCTTGTTCTTTGTAGACCCTCAAGAGTTTTCTTCTGTAGAGCTACCATGTGGAAGGATGCTTGATGGGTTTCCAAATTAAAAACTGCTGCATTTGCCCTCAGTAGTCAATGATCCAATTAAGCTATAAGCATGCATGGGAAGAGAACTATGCACGCAGCTGGATGGTTTCTTTGAAGTGTCCACAGCAGTCACTTGGACTGCTGAAGAGTCAGGCTGTTTTCTTGTTTACATTTTAAAATGTAAACAGAAAGTGGGTTGCCTCCTCAGCATGTGGTGAAATTTAAAATAATCTTCTTCAGCATTTTCCTCTTTTATTTTTATTGTGATGTCAATAATCACACCTGAAACTATTGGTGGCTCCCCCATTAAATAATGTGCATGTGGAAGAGCCCTTGATAGTATGAGAGTTTGTAAATTTCAATTGCAGGCTTAACAGGGTAGGTCTATCTTCCTTATGTTACTCAGTAAAGTGTCACATATACTGATAGCACAATACTATTACTGATAAAACAGTGGTGAGGTATTGTTATTACCACAATTGACCATGGTGGATTGACCTTCTGGGTATGCTCTCTGGGTTGGGAATTGGAGGCACTGTTGTTTGGTGGTTCTATTCCTACTTGGAGACCTGATTCCAGAAGGTGGTATTAGGAAACTTTACTTCAGCCCCATGGCATTTATATTAACTGGTCTCTCGGGGTTCCATTCTGTCCTCCATGTTCCTCAACGTTTATATGAAGCCACTGAATGAGGCCAGATTTGGAATTGGGCATTGTGAAGAAATGCTGTATTTTCACCTGTTTATGTTTGGAAATGTTTAAATGTGACCTGTGAGACTATAACGTATCTGAGGCTAGAGGCCTAGCTTTGTTACTGTGTATGGAGCCTTAAACAGTTGTGGTTGCCTTGGTTACGGTGGCTTATGAAGGGAGGCTTTAGGCTGTTTAAAATGTCTAAGGGGAGAACTTACCTTTGTTTCAATTGGTCAGGTGGGATACCCCAGTGAAGGGTTGTTCCGCCACGGGCATCGATCAATGTTCTGATGACACACAGCTCTATCTGTCTTTTCCAGTTGAGTCAGGGCCAAAACAGGTATTACTTTAAATCCGATACTAGCAGCTAAGTCGTCCCTCCCATTTTTACTCTAGAGTGGGCACAGGACTCCCAATCTGGATCTTAAAATCTTCCTACCCCTAACACTAGGGTACTGATTTGGATTGGGCCCTGTACACTTAACTCTAGAGTAAAAATGAAAAAAAAGTCATAGCTACTAAAGTAGTGTCTCTTTGGCCCTCAGGGGAAGTGGAAACACTGATCTCATATTCAGGAGCAATAATGGACTGCATAAGGGCCAGTAGTTTGAAACTCAATCCTGGCAAGATGGAGGTGCTGTCAGTGGGCGGCTCGTCTGCCCAAGGAGATGGTGTATTTTCTTTTATAATAGCTTTTTGTCAGTAAGGAAAAAGATAGAAGTGGTGGGAAATCATGAGAGGGTTACTAGCAGAAGATGACTCCATCTGGCCCCCCCAGAAAATTCCATGAATGAGGCAGTGCAGTTGCACAATAAAAGCCACGTCTGGAAGCACCTGCTGTCGTCAATTTTTAAGCCTCCCATGTTTTCCCACCTCTTCCATATTTTTTCTTACCAGAAAAAAAAATCTGCTAACGACGGGGCTGGGGTGGGGAGATGGAATAGCTGTGCAATACCTTTTGATTGGTAGTGCTAGAAGCCTACCATCTAGAGCAGAGCTCTCTAACCTTGGGTCCCCAGATGTTGCTGGCCTACAGCTCCCAGAATCCCTTGCCATTAGCCATGCTGGCTGGGTATGCTGGGAGCTGTAGGCCAGCAACATCTGGGGACCCAAGGTATGGAGAGCCCTGATCTAGAAGCAGGGAGCGTGATCCTGTCACCCCCGCCCTCAATGCATGTAAGCCTCTGAACTTGGGAGGCTCACGTGCCTCCAAAGCATGGTGCAAGGCGCGGTGCGGTAGTGGCGGCCTTCACTGCCGCTGCACCTCATGCCCTGCATTTCATCTAGACGGCCATTTGCAGCCGTCTAGATGAAGCTCTTCGGAGTGGGAGGGAAGGAGGCGGGGCACTGTTTGGATACGGTGGGCCCCAGCCCCCTCCCCTCCCCACCGCCCTGGCACACCCCTTTTCCTCCTCTCCGAGGCCCATTTGCAACCTCAGGGAGGCAGCCAGGGCTGGCTGTGAGCAGGGTGGGGCGGGGGCTCAGCATTTGAAATCCCAGTTCTGAGCCTGCAGGACCTCGGAGCTGGCACTCCAAATAATCCTATGGCCCCCTAGGCAGGGTTGGAGGGCCATAAGCGCCCCTAGTTTGTACACTTTATTCTACTATTTTCTGTTTTATAATTGTACTTTTGTTTCGTACTACTTTGGTAGATACATTAGGAACATAAATGTATGCTGAAGGCATGGGATATAAATTATGTAAACAGATAAATTTATTGTTGTTGTTGTTGTTGTTGTTGTTATTATTATTATTATTATTTTCTTGAGTAGAAATGGAGACATAACTGGCATTGGGGGTTGTTGCAGTGCCTAGTTCTTTGGTTTGTTGCTCTGTTTGATGGACCATGGTTGCCTGAGTTTCAACCTGGGTTTGCTTTCCCTAAGCAAGGACAGAATTACCATCCACGCCTGCAAGAGGAAAGTATTATTTTTTCAGGATGGGCAATCTCTCAATAATGCTGTTGCTGAATATCTCGCTCCCCACCCAGAAATGTTGCCACAACAGAGGAGTTTGACATTTCTAGAAATATGGGAGTATCAACGCATAACTCAAGAGATTGTACCAGTATGAAAGATATTCACAGCTGCTTTCAGCTTCCTGCCGGAAGAAAAAGTGAGCTATAATTATGAAATGAGATGAAATGCAGAGGAGGCAACACTGAGGGGTGTGTGAGGGAATCTCTGGTCATTCTTCACGTGTGTATAAAAGTACCTGAGCAATATGAATCTGTATAACTGAATAAAACTCAACTTGGATGACAAAAGAGTCACAGTGCTTCTTTTTAATTATTGGCCCGATGTATGCCGATGTTTTCTGTCTACCCAGACAAAACGCACATTAAAAAAATTAAAATCTTACCAAAACAAGTAATCCAGGCTCATTTTGTTTTTTTTACAATAAAGATATATAATGCAATAATCACAATAGAAGTGTTACAATTATATCACAGTTACATACAGCGCCGTCCTATGTGGGTGCCCTTAACCCTCCGAACTCAGAGGATTACATGCATCCTGTTGAGGGCAGGAGGAGTGCGGTGGATAGGATTGCTGCCACGCTCCCCTTGCCCTTAAAAACATCTAGACAGCTGATTTTGGCCGTCTAGATGTTTTACACCTCCTCCCAAAGAGGAGAGGCTGAGGCACCGCCTGGCTTCTGAGGAAGCCGGAGGTGCCTCACTCCTCCTCCCCCCAGGAATGCCCCACCCCCCCATGGCGGAACCAAATTTGGTCTTCCAGCTTTGGTTCCCAGCCGGTGTGGAAAGAACCACACTGGCTGCGAGGTGGTGGGGGCACTCCACTTTCAGACTCCCCACTGTGACCTCGGCAGGAATTTCCAAGGTTGCAGGGGGGATTCCACATTATCCTATGGCCCCCCCAGGCAAGGTTGGAAGGCTGTAGGATTGCACCCTTAAAAGCGTAACATCACGTAGCACCTTAAAATTCCCAAACAAAATCAGGCTAAAAACTCAAAAGCCTTACCAAACTCAAAAGCCTTACTAAAGGTTTTTTTTTTTTTTTTTTACAAAACTTCTAAAGGCTTGGACCACTCTGAAGAGGGAATTCTATAACCATGGGGCCACATGTGCATTACTAAGGGCTTATCTGCATTACTAGTAATGTCATATGTGCATTACTAAGGGCTTCTTTGCATGAGGTGTTTAATCCTTTGCTTTATCAAGGCTGCTTCTTTCGTTTTCTTTGCGGGAGTAAGAGCACGTCCTTTACACATGTTTTCTTCCTGGGGTTTTTCTTTCTCTGCCTTCCTGTACATTACATGACACAGCCACAAGGTGGTGCTGTGGTATAGTGGAATTGCGAAAATACACGGACCGTTTTGTAGCATTTCATAGCATGATAACCCTTTAATAGCTCATTATCCTCATTCTAAAAAAAAAAAGCGCCATGAAAATGCCTGGAAAGCATGGGAGAGGCCCTGGAGGACGTCGTTGTCATCATGTAAAGCACCTGCAAACTACTGTGAGTGCAGAATCAGGAGAGCACAATAAATGCCTCGTGTAGAGAAGCCCTAAGGTTCATGAAGTAGAGTCACTGTTGCAAATGTTAAGATGTTTGGGGACTATATATGGGAGAAGATGGTTCCCTCTGATATGTATATGGCGATCCAGTTATCAGAGACCTTTTCTACAAACAAATAAATGAATAACTCTTGAACCAGTGATCCATGTGTATGGCATACGCCTGAGACAGCTGCTTGATTCAGTAGGTAGTAATAAGAAACTATTAGCAAAAAAATAAAATAAAAATTGGTCATGTGAATTGGCCTTCAACTTCAAAATGGTAACTGTATTAATCTCATTCTGAAGAAAAGGCTATTAAAAGAGAGGCGCTTCATTAAAAAGAACCCCTTATTGTCGAATAGGGGCTTATTAAAACTGGCACTCTGGGCTGTTTCAGCTCCAGCATCAGTAAAGATCAAAAAGAATTAATGTCTTGTGTCAATGATCGCACATTTAGAACAATTAAACCTATCCCAGAGATGAGGACGCCCTGAGCTGAAGAGGAGATATAGGATGCAGTGAAGAAGACATTGCTCTATCATTTCCTCTCCAGTCAACAGCATTCAGGCAAAGAGCTGTTGTCAGCTTGACCCGCAGTTCCTGTATATTCAGTAGACATGGGCCTAACTGCTAGCAAGAGAGAAAAAACAGGAGTCCATTAATGCCAAGTCAGAGTTCCCCGCTTGAGTTGGAGTTCGCCCATGTGTGAAAATTCTCTCCTGGAGCCGACTCCAAACAGGAGATGAGACTATCTGCTTTTGATGCTAATAAACAAAACTCTGTTAACTGAAGGGCAGCCAGAAGGTGAGAAGAACTTATTTTTTTCCACACTGGTTATATTCTAACTTGATTCTCGCATAGTGTTGGTTGAGGCAAAGAGGGGTTGTCTCGGATAGCAGCACATTTAGCCAAAACTGTGAAAACCTAGACAGACTTTTAAGGATTAGATTTGTCATCTTCCTGGAATTAAGCAAAGGAAAGGGACTGAAAACATGACAGCCCTGCATTCAAAACAAAGTTTTACTGCTGTCTCTCACTTCAGGGGTTCTCATCCCAATGGGAGCTGGTATAGAATGAAAGAGCTCAGAGTCTGAGCTACAAATGGAGAACCCCGCTTTGAATCTTACCTCTGCTGTGAACTCACCAGGTTGCTTAAAGCAAGCCATTCTCTCTTCATTTTACATCAGCAATATGAAGACAAAAATACACCCCCTGAGTTGTTATAACATTCTTAATCTCTGGGTAAATATTATATATTACCTTCTTTGTTGCTGTCCTTCATTATAATATGTGCTGGCTGGCACTTTCCCTCTTCTTAATGAGCCCTGAAATTGGGGATCTGGGTCCATATAGATATACATTCTAATCAAGAATCACTGTGGTGTGTGTGTGTGTGTGTGTGTGCGTGCGTGTGCATGCGTGAGTCCCCCCCACACACACACTCTAGAAGCTTGAGACTGGCTTTGTAACACATTTGGCAGAAGTACTGGACAGTGAATCAAATACTGATTCAGTAGTCAGTTCTGTCTTTCCACTTATGCTTCAATGCTTTTTAATTTTTTAAGCATTGTATGCACTTTCTACATTTAATTGAATAATTCATCCCACCCACCATTAATTTTTTTTTTTTTAAACACACTGAAAAATGTTTTGGAGAGGAAGGTTTGTGACGTCCCAATTTCCAACCAATCAGTGCTATGCACAGCTGGCTTCTGCTGCAAAAACACAAAACTCATTTCCCCTGAGCTCAATCCAGGAAGAAAATTGTACAACCAAACAAAATATGGCAAATGTGCTTCCACAGTGGCTTTCAGCTCAAATTATGTATGTCTGTACACATCCTCTATTCGTGCTAACAAAGGGCTTGCCATTTCCCATCCAGGAGCCATTGAATTCCTACAAGGAAAAGTGTTATCTATGCATCTACAAAAGGGATAATTTTCCATGCAACCTACCCTCAGCCTTAGTACGTCTAGTCCCAGTTATGTCTGAGAGCAAATGGATCAATCTAGGGCCCTAGGAAAAGAATGGCTCCTATTTTATCATAACTGTCATTGAAGCAAGTTTAATCAGTAGATAATCAACTACTGCTTTCAGTGACAATTTTCATCAATGCTAAGTGCATATTTTTGAGGTGGCTTTGGCTTTGATGTATTACTGTAACAGGGACAGAGACTTTAAAGATGGCCTTTCCTTTTAAAATTGAGTGGTGGTGGCTTAAAGTGTAAGTTATTTTACACTTCCCTCACTATCTCAACCAAGTTCCTATATTGTGTTTTTGGTAATCTGCACATTTAATTAATTGGTTAAAAGGCAGATGAATATTCAATTAAAAAATCTGTACCCAGGTGACAGCCCTATTAATAAGGTAAAAATAAAGAGCATGATGAGGGATTCTGCTATTTCACTGTTCAGCAACTATCAACTATCAAATTATCAACTTGATAATACTACATTAGGATCCAATGTCAGCCCATTCTCTTTCTAGCACAGTCATTTTCAACCAGTTTAGACTTGGGATCCACCTTCAGCCCAAACTTTTGAAAAAATATTTTTATTTGCAACGCAACAGTATCAACAACAGACAAACAAAAGTTTTTTGTTTTGTTTTTTGTAACCATATATTGTATGGTGGTAGTGCTGCTACTCCAACCCACTTTAGGTCAGGCTGCAAGCCAATAGTGGGGTCCTAACCAACCAGATGACGACCAATGGTCTAGCTGGACAAATATGGCGATGTAAGGTGTCCATGAAGCTCATTTTATATAGCGAATGAGTAAACATGCCCTTCAGGAGAGATGGGAAGAAGCAGAGTGCCTGGTGGAGACCTCATGGAAGTTCAAGAGCCCAGCTTCTGAGAGAGAGGAGTGATGCTCCATTGGCTTCGAAGAGTAGTCAGATAAATATAATTTTAGCTGATAGATGTAACCAAAATATTGGGGACACACACACACACACCACTACATATATACAGAAAATATTAGAAGATACCTGCCAAGCTTTGCAAGAGAGTAACCTACATCCCCCCCTCTGGTTACAAGAGAGTAACTACATGCTTCCATATACAAATGGTTGTATATATCCCAGTCAAAAACCACCCATTGCCCCGTCAAAAAACCCTTTTTAAAGGGACCCAGAATTTTGACATTTTGCACTTTTTCCTGAGCCTCTAATGTTCATGAAGGTGCAAAAGTGCACCAGGGTGTGGACTACCTGGGGGGAAAAGGTGGAGAATCTTGCCATGAAGGGGGTGCAAATTACACCATCTGCCTTCTGTGAGCAAAGATCACTCTCACCTTTGGTTTCTCTTGACAGCTCGTCTTTTGACAGCTATCAAGAGAAACCAAAGTGTGTGTGTGGGGGGGAAACCAATTTGGAGCCTCTTTCTGGCAATGTCCAGGGTAGGTACCTGCTGCAGGTTCGCAGCAGGCACCTCCTGGGACATTGCCTCAGCCAAGGCTTCAAATCTCTGCACTTGCACAACTGCAAAGGTTCTTAGTTGTGCAAGGGCGGTTAATTTTTTTTAATTAAAGTGCCATTTTGCGCAAAAAGCATTTTAAAAAAAGGTTCTGATGACCACTGACATCTCCTCCAAGGTGCCATTCAGGCACTTTGATGGGGCTATCAGTGGCTGTCAAGACAGGGACCGTGAAAGCTGGCTGTGATCTCCGGGGGGGGGAAGGGAAAAAAGCTGGGGTACACCCAGAACAGCTTACAAGCATGGCAGGGAGGCAGGGGGAGCCAGTGCCAGCTGCCCCCAAGTGCTGCTTGGGCACTTTTCAGGCAGCTGGCACTGGTGGTCACCCAGGAGCTGCTTGGAAAGTACACCAAGGGGTTTTTGCTGCTCTTGCCAAGCAGCTTTGTAGCCGATTCCCCATACCCACAATGGGTACAACACCCCCTACAACAACCCATTGCGGGTACAACAATCCCTACAGCAACACATGGGTTGTTGGGGTGGGTTGTTGCCCATGCATAAGGCACCCCGGGGAAATCGGTCTGGGTTCGTATGACACAACAACCCATCATGGGTAGCAACCCATCATGGGTTGTCGTGTCATGTGAACCCAGTCATTTGTTTCCACACTCAAATTAATAAGTGCATCTTCCCCTTGAGACAATTTTTGTCATCTAAAAACTGAAGCTATTGCATTGCTCAATCAGATCAGTAGTCTTTCTTTTCCCTTTCTTACTGAAATTATGCTAAAAGTACTGGGACATCTTAAACCTGTAACATCACTGCTGCAGCAGAAGAATCTGGATATCGAGGCAGCATTGAAACTTATTGACTGTGTTGGGAAGCATTTTGCAAGAGAGGCAAAATGATACTGTTTTCAACAACACTTTTGAAGCAGCCAAGGAAGCATGCGAATCTGCTGACAATGAAGCACCATCAAAACATCTTCATAAGCTCCCTCAGACTTCAGGAAAACTGATCTTAATAACCAAAAAAGCACTGATAAGTCAGATTCCACAACAGGAAAACCCAACTGGAAGAGGAGTTCAAGAGACCGGGGGCGGGAGGGATGCTTATCAAAATTGCAGATGACAGAAAATTGGGTGAGCTAGCTAATAACTTAGAAGACAGAAACAAAATTCAAAATGATCTTGATAGGTTAGAAGACTGGGCAGAAAATAACAGAATGAAATTTAACAGAGACAAGTGCAAAGTTCTTCATTTAAGAAATAGAAATAAAATGCACAGGTATAAGATGGGGGATACCTGGCTTGGCAATAGTACATGTAAAACTGATCTTGGAGTTGTAGTCAATCACAAGTTTAATATGAATCAGCAGTGTGATGCGGCTGCAAAAAAGGCAAATGCAATTTTAGGTTGCATCAACAGAAGTATAGTTTCAAAATCATAGGAATAGTTCCACTCTATTCTGTGCTGGTCAGACCTCACCTCAAATATTGGGGCCAGTTCTGGACATCACACTTTAATGATGATTCAGATAAATTGGAATGAGTTCAGAGAAGGACAACAAAGATGATCAGGGGCCTAGAAACAAAATCCTATGAGGAAAGATTGAGGGAACTGGGTATCTTTAGCTTTGAGAAGGGAAGACCGAGTGGGGAGATAATAGCACTTTTCAAGTACCTAAAGGCCGGGTTGTCACACAGAAGAGGGCCACAACCTGTTCTCTATCGTCCAAGACTGTAGGACATGAAATAACAGGCTTAAGTTACAGGAAGGCAGATTTTGGTTGAATATCAGGAAAAAAACTTCTTAAGGGTCAGAGCAGTCAGACAATGGAACCAACTACCTAGGGAGGTGGTGGGCTCTCTGTCGCTGGAGGTATTCAAGCAGAGACTGGACAGGCATCTGGCAGGGATGCTTTAAACTAGATTACTAGGCTGAGCAGGGGGTTGGACTTGATGGGCCAGTGTGGCTTAGTGATTAGAGTGTTGGACTGGGACTCGGGAGATCCGGGTTCTAGTCCCCGCTCGGCCATGAAACTCACTGGGTGACTTTGGGCCAGTCACTGACTCTCAGCCTAACCTACCTCACAGGGTTGTTGTGAGGATAAACTGGAGAGGAGGAGGATTCTGTAAGCCGCCTTGGGTTCCTTGCAGAAAAAAAGGGGGGAATACATATAATAAATAAATAAATAAATAAAAAGGCCCCTTCCAACTCTATGCTTATATGATAAGAATATTCCTGTTGTAGCTTATTCTTGATTTTCTACTAGTGGGTTATTCTTGATTTTTTAAACCTTTTTTGTTAATTGGTGGCAAAACCCGTAACAATTGTTGAAGTTCCTTAGTAAATTTTCTTTGAATGTACATAAATTGCAGTATGGCTGCAAAAATAAGATCTGAATAAAAACAGTTTATAATTTTGTCTTAAAAAGGCCTGCAGACCAGATAAACTGCCCCCTCCCCAATTTTTGGTGTCCTTCCCCAGAACATTTAAGCTGGCTATAGGTCTGATGCACACACACCCCTTGATAAAGGACGATACTTTTTTATTTTCATGCAAAGAGCTGCATGTTATGGAGAAGCTAATCATTCTGAACAGAGCATGAGAGTGGAGGGGGTTCATATTACAGTGGCAACTTTGCATAAGATTATTTGTGTGCACAGGGAAATAAAAGAGTGTGTGAACTAGTTGAACGTAAGTACAGAGCTGGAAAAGATCATGGAAATTTTGGAGACATAATCATCAGCCTCCGATTTCTGTACCTCTTTAATTGATGTTACAAATTTTTCATGCTATATGCCATGACAGGGCTGAAAGTGTACCTTGACAAAGCCACCAGCTTATGCTTGCAGGAGCTGGGAGGCCTCATTCAACATTATCCTAGCCAGATATTACCACCTCAACCCAGTTAAGCCAATATACTTGGGGACCTAAATTAGTGCCACCCTAGTCCTAAACATATTTCCTTCACAGGCTCAGGGCAGGTATCAATACTTTGAAGAAGATTTTTTTTAAAAATAAATATGAATAAAATGTTGATAAAACTTTAGAATATGTAAACAGATAAGGGTAAAACACACACACGCGCGCCGCACACACACACACACACACACACACACACACTCTACCTAATACTTGCTTCAAACCATTAAAAGACAGCCAAATAAGGAAATGCTTCCAGAAGACTATGGTTGATCCTATACATCCAGTATGCACAACCTTTTTTGGCCCCAGGGGCAGCATCAGGTGTCTGCTGAAGTGGCAGGGCAGCACATGTGTCTACAAGCATGCATGCGTGCACAAAAACACATGTGTGGATTGACATACAACTCACATACAACACACACACACACACCATAGTCTCCGATTGCCACAAAAATGCCAGGACCTTCACAAAAACCCTTAAGCCATCACGGCTTCTCACTTTGTCATGCAGAGTCCCAAATTCCAAACTGAAAGCTACTTAGAGCTGCTCTTAAAGGGGCCATGGGCAAAATTGCAGCCAAGCTTGCAGTTTTAGCCTAGCTGCAATTTTGCCCATGGCCCCTTTAAGAGTAGCTCTGCTTAGGCTCAAACAGCCGCAGGGTCTCCACAGAGAGACAGTAAGCAGGGCGGGAACAGAGGCTGCTAAGGTGGGAGGGCCAGGCAAGGATGCGTGTGCGTGTGCGTGTGCGTGTGCGCACACACACACACACACACTCTACCTGCTGCCTCTGCTGCATGTTGTTGTGGTGAAGGGATTAGCTGGGTGAAAAGAGAAGGAGGTGGAGGCTGCACCTGCTGGCCTGGACCGAGGGATAGGTGAACAAGGGAATTTATCACATGATTCCTATCTTTATATTTCCTAATAGAGCTGACTCTGTGCCTCTAACAATGAAATACAGTGTCAGAAGGAAATGCAAGAAACTTTCCCTTCTCTCTGAAGTTCCACGTTTGGGGGTGTGGGATGGGTGGGTAAGCTTCACCTGTTGAATTTGTGCCAATCCTGACAATTTTAAAACAAAAAGAAAGAGATTGCCCTGCAAGCACTGACACCCCCCCCCATGAAAAACACCAGATGTCAACAATTAAGGGTTTAAGTAAGGTAAAAACAATATTACAAAAGCCACTTATAAAATATTATACACACACACACATACACACACACACATATATATATATATAATACATTTTTATACCGCCCAATAGCCGAAGCTCTCTGGGCTGTTTACAACAGTTAAAACCATAAAATACAATATAAAATAAATATAAAATTTAAAACCACAGATTAAAAACACACAGCAGAGCTAGCAGCAGCAGTTACAATAACGGAGTTAAAAACAACTACAAGATTAAAATGATTAAGATGATTAAAATGATTAAAATGCCTTGGAGAATAGAAAGGTCTTCACCTGGCACCGGAAAGAATACAAAGTAGACGCCAGCCAGGCGAACCTCTTTGGGGAGCTCATTCCATAACCAGGGTGCCACAGCAGAAAAAGCCCTCCTATATATAATATAATAATGTAATAATTATAATGTATAAGATATTATATAATAATATAATTCTGGAAGAGTCATCCTAGCACTGGCGCTAGGAGCAGTATTTCACAATCATCCCTCAATTACACAATACTTCTTCACACAATGCATAATCAATTTGCTGCCACAATATGTGATGGTCAGTGTTGTAGATTGCTTTAAAACATGGCGCTTCAGTGTTTAATACTGGATATATGTGCTCAAATGCAAGACATATGAATTGTGGGATGGAAAAAATATGTATTAACCTCTAACCATGCATTTTAAAAAAATAATAAACTTTGAAATATTTTGTCCCAGAATACATTTACATTTAAGGCATACTCTTTCTCCATAATAATAAAAAAAACCCTGTTAGACCTTCTGAGTTTTTTAACAAAGCATAATCAATACCGGTGGTCTTCCTTGACAACTTATTACTGAATTTAGCTAAATCTAATAGTGTGATTCAATTGTACACTTACTTGGGAGTAAGCCCTATTGAATTCCATGGGACATACTTCTGAGTGATCATGCCTAGGATTGTGCTATAAGGCAGCAGTATTCTGGCCACTTCCTTGAGCGTAAAGCCCCATTGAAAGAAGTGGGAGTAGCTTTTGAATGAACATTTATTGCATCAGGCTGTAAAACTAGACTTTGCTCCTATCAGAACTCCCGGAACAGCCCTTGATGGTCAGAGAGTTATAATGGGCAGTTTCTCATGAATTTATTCTGAAGACTGACACAATTTGTGCCCTTAAAAGGCTTGTGCTCTGAACTTGGCTGTCAAAAATTAACCTCCAGATTGCCTTATTCAACCCATAAGTCTAACAGACAAAAGGAAGGACATCTTCATGCAAGCCAAGTCCCTGCATATACTTAAGCAACCTGGGTTTGTATAGGAACTGGGCTTGCATCTTTTTGTAAGAGAAGGTGTTCATGCATGCCTTCCTCTCTGTGCTAGGTTAAGACCATAAAAAGAGCCCTACTGGAAAGCTCTCAAGCAGGACATGAGAGTAACAGTACGCTCCCCAGCACTCATGTTCCCCAGCAACTGGTATTCAGAGGCATGGTGTCTCCAATCCTAGAGGTGCTATGTAGCCATCATGACTAATCCACTGATAGCCTTATCAGTAATATAATGCCTTGAGAAGGGAAACTAGATACTAACCTCCATGAATTTATCTACTCCAAGTTAGTAGCCATCACTACATCTTGTGGCAGTGAATTCCACAGTTTAACTATGCACTATGCAAAGAAATAATTCATTTTGTTTGTCCCGAATGTGCCACCATTTAGCTTTAGTGGATAACCCCAGGTTCTAGAATGAGAGGGAGAAAAACTTCTATCCACTTTCTCCACACAAAGGTGAGGTGCAAAGAGCAGCAAATAAGTGGAAGGGGCCAGACAGTAAGGCAGCGCTCTGGCAGGTGGGCACCTGAAGCAGCAGGAGTCAGGACAAGTGATGCACAGTCAGCAGCAACAGAGGAGGTAAGACAGTAGCCTTGAATGGGCCAGTTATAGGGAAGGACTCCTCCTCTTTCCCCTCTTCTTACCTTCTTGGCTCTGTTACTGTCTGTGCACTTTCTACTGATTGCTGCTGCTTACATCGGAAGTGCAGGAATATCAGAACCATTTAAAGTAAATCAGGTTGTCCTTGCATTTCCACTCTAAAGAATGGGTAAAAGCTTCCTGTAATGATTGGTGTGTCTTTTCAGCAGTTCTGTTTGTCCATGCACTTTTCTCTGTGCCAAATGTGGCCAATATTTGGTTTACACAAAGCAGGGGTGGGAATTGTGTGGCCCTCTAGATGTTGTTGGACTGTAACTCCTTTGCTTGTGTTGTGTTGTTCTGGTTTGAGTTTTATGGAAAGGACTTCTGTACTTTAGGATGTAATCCTATACACACTTTCCTGTGAGTAAGTCCCATTGAACGTAATAGGACTTACTTCTGAGTACACATGCATAGGATTGCACTGTTATTCTGTTTTCAGAGCAGTGGTAAATTTTACTTGGCTCTACCTGTGTACCCCATGTGGAAGTCTTTTTCTAACACATGCTGAAGTGCCATGGAGAAAGCTCTCTACACTAATGATTAGGATTATTCTGCAGGGATTTTGGATATATATATATTTTAAAATGAATTAGAAGGGAGTTAGCAGAAAACACACCCTCCTCAAGGGAAAGAAAGAAAAAAAGCCCAACTTCAAATAGCAGCAACAAACGTCATCATTCCATTTTGGCATTATTGTTCAATCATAGTGTTGTTGTTCTTGCTTTTTAATAAAGTACAATAGAGCCCACATGCTTTTTTTCTGAGTGGAGAAAATAGGAGCTTGCAGGGTGGGTCTGTGAACCACTTTGCACACTCAGAGATATCTAAATGTTAAATATTATTATTTCTTTGGCAAACTACTAATGAGAACAAAGCCACCATTGAGGGATCCATTTTTAAAGTGGGAGGGAGATCTTTAAAACAAGGAGTTTCCTGCACAATGTGGGGAAAGTAGGCTGAAAGTTATGTTTGACTGAAATAATGGCATATTCCTCCCTGGTTTACCCCTTCCTACCATTTGTTGTCACCTCTATATTACATTTTAGATTGTAAGCTCTTTGGGGCAGGGAACTGTTCTCTTATACTTGGTAAAGCACCATGCACATTGATGGTACAATAATAATAATAATAATAATAATAATAATAATAATAATAATAATAATAATAATAAATAGCAGCAGCAGCAATCACCATCATCATCATGGGTCTGGAGATCAAAGTGACGGTTAGAGCATCCTGGGGTGGGTGGCTAGGGCTCTGTTTTCTGTTGTCTTCCAGCTAAAATACAGCCCATCCAGATCAGGGCCATGGCATTGGGGAGACTTCTGGTCTCCACGTTTGTGTCTGTGTGAT
Organism: Shinisaurus crocodilurus; assembly: GCA_021292165.1. Taxonomy (NCBI): domain Eukaryota; kingdom Metazoa; phylum Chordata; class Lepidosauria; order Squamata; family Shinisauridae; genus Shinisaurus; species Shinisaurus crocodilurus. The sequence continues at coordinate 107,946,108 of CM037877.1, forward strand.
CTGTTATGGGTTATTAGCTGTTTCAGGTTGGTGATTGACAAACCAAGTTCATACAAACATACATAAAATAAATAAGTAGGCATGCCTAGATGTTCAGCCTTAGTTACCAACACATTGAATTAAAGGATGCATTTCTGCACAAAGAGAAAATTTGTAGTTGGGCCAAATATTATAACATGGCAAATATTGACAATATAATAAGATATAAGGATAAACACTTCATAACTATAGCCTTTTACCTATTATTGCAGGGAAATTTAGGGAGAGGCAGAACATAAGGAGGATCAGAAAAGGAACCTATAGATCTAGCATCAGAAAGAAAGTAGTACTTCAAACAGTAGAGTGAAGTTTGAAGGCCTGAGCACAGGATGCAGCAGAGCAAAGAAAAATACCGAGGGTTCGGCACCAAAGTTTTCAATTTTCAATTTTGAGATCCAAACCTGAGAGGGAGGAGATTCCCACCATGTCTAAGGCAACATCTAAGCAGGAACACCGTCCAACTTCTTTCAATACTTCATATTCTGCAGAGGGCAGGGATTTTATAAAGCCATCAAGGAAAGGAAACAAGTATGCCTTCTATGAAATTTGTGCTTGTGACTTCTCAATATCCCATGGTGGAATTAATGATGTAAATATCCATCTAGCCACTGCCAAGCACAAAACAAATGCAGAAAGCTGTAAGAGTTTAATGTCCTCCAGAGCTCTGATGAGCTCCTGGTCCAATCCTCACAACCCAGTGACTGAGGGGGCAGTACATGCAGAACTTCTTTTTCAGGGTTTTGTGCTGCAGCACAATTGACCATTTTCTGTAAATGACAGTTTCAGTAAATCAGTAGGCAGAATGTTTCCAGACATAGCCAAGAAGTATACATATGGACACAGAAAGGCCAGTCACCTTATCCACTGCATTGGAAAGGAAAGCATAGTTGACATCAAAAAGCAATTGTCACAGAGTTGCAGTGAGTTAAAAAAAATATTATTCCCTTAGTACAGATGGTAGTTCTGACGAGGATGACAAATACTTCCCAATACTCATCACCTTTGAACATTCACAAGGTTTAATAAGGACATGGTTCCTGGACATGCCTACCATAAACTATGCAGATGCAAAAAACATTGCAATAGACATAGGAGAATGTTTCTCTGAATCAGGGCTTAGCCTCAACAGTTGGGCTGCTTTTGTTTCAGATAATGCCTCTGTAATGACTGAAGCTTCTCCAGGAGAAACAGACTAGTGGCAAAATTTATGGCGTTGGTTGTGCTTGCCATTGAGTGCATTTAGGAGCAAAACATGCGGCAAAGGCTCTTTCATTTGATCCACATGATTTTTTGGTGGACATATATTATCTGTGGAGAAAAGAGCCTTTGGGGGGGGGGTTTCACACACACACACACACACACACACACACACACCCCTCATGTGTGAACCGGCTGGGGTGGGGTGTGCATAGTTAGCGTGTGGAGAAAGGGGCCTTTGGGGGTTCCTGCATGCATGCACATACATACACACACACACACACACACACACACACACACACGCCTCCTCATGTGTAAACCAAGTGGGGCCAGTTGAGGGGGCTGGGAGGAAACTAGAGAAGTTGGCCTAGGGCTTTCATATGTAAATAGTTCAAGTCATGAGTTCCCTTTCCCCTGCCTGGCCAGGTGAGGTGCATGGTGATTGGCTAAGAGGCAGCAGAGGAGGGGAGGGGGGGAAAAGGTATATTTCCCAAAGTGTGGTTTTTGGTCTTGGTCTTTGGATCGCGTGGCTACCGGCTACCCTGGCTATTGGGTGATGGCGGCAAGCCAAAGAGAGGCCCCAAGCCTTTGGGGGGGGCATCAGGATCCGACCCCAGTTAGCTCCTGGTGAAATGAGCTGGATGAGGGCTCTATTGAAGGCAAGCCTTGTAGGAGTTTACCCATCTCGGACCTTTGGGTAGGTGTGGTAATTCTCCATTGGGCGGCAAGGCTGTGCTGGATTTAACCCTTGAAGAGAATACCCTCAGGTAACATAGGTGTATGCCTGAGAGATATTAAGGAATCAGGTTTTATTGTTTTGCAGCTTTACTGTGTACTAAAGTGTCTCTCTCTTTATTTTGTGTGCTTCTCTCATTTCCCTAATCTTGTTGTAAAATGCTACCAGAATAAACCTTGTCCTGGTTTTACCCCACATGGGTTTTGTAGTACTCTGTGAGTTCAGCATCTAAATCCAGGTTACAGAAATTGAAGGCGAGTCCCTCAACAGAGATCCAAGTAGGATTGCAGACAGCTGAGGCTGGCAATCTGGTACCTTGAGATCTCTGCTCTTGGTTCCTTTGGAGTAGGAAAGGGTGGGGGTGTGGTGGGCCAGCCAGCCCCCCTTCCTCCACATTATCATTTTGGAAAAAATGCCAAAAGAAAAGAACTGCTAAGAGAAGACATTTCATTTTGTAATGAAACTATCAGGAAGGTACTAAAACCTACTTCAGCTCGATGGCTGAGCATGTCTCACATACTAGAAAGAGTCCTAACTATCTGGGATGGCCTTTGGTGTTATTTTTTTTATCCCACTGTGATGATGACAGTGAGTCTGGCCCATCAAAACGTCACAAAACAGGAGGAACAGACGGGTCATCTGAAACCCATGAGAGAAGACTGGCAAATATAATCGAAAATATCCACCCACAAGATTGTGGGAAATATCCACCCACAAACTGTATGTTCTGTTTCTGCATGCAGTTACACCTTGTTTTGAAGCATTTAATATCTTGCTTCAGCGTGAAGAACCCGTGATCCACAGACTGCATCCTGCCATGGTGAATCTGTATCAGGAGCTTTGGGGTTGCTTCATCAAACCAACAGTCATACGTGAAAACAAGGATGAATTATTATCTATTGATATCACCGAAGAAGAGTTTCAGAAGACAGAACATGACTTGTTTATAGGGTTTGCTGCATCACAGCTAATCAAGAAACAGGATCTTGAGGGATCTCCTAAGGTTGCAAAGTTCTGTGCTGAGGTAAGGAGATTTTATCAGAAGACTCTGGAATATATGAAGAAAAAAAATCCCACTTGATGATCCTGTATTGAAGGCTGCAGTTGTATTTGATCCCATAGGAAGAGAAAATAAAAGCTTCCCTTTGATTGAAACCCTTTTGGCTCAGTTCCCTGATGTCTTACCAGAGGGCAGAGAAAATGATCTTTGTATGGAGTTTATGCTCTATCAAAGCTACACAGATCTACCTGTCATGTCCCACGAGGAAGTAGGGATCGATCAGTTTTGACATCAGGCTTCAAAGCTGCAGGATCCAGCTACTGGGCAGCCACAGTTTAGGTTGCTCTCTCAATTGGTCAAATACGTCTTCCTCTTCCCACACAGCAATGCTTTCTGTGAAGGCATTTTCAGTATGTTCAAAAAGAACACAAGTGAGGTTCGAAGCTCTTTAGGAAAGCCAGCAGAAGAACATGCTGCAACCGGAGCATATGAAGAGCACACAGGAATAAGAAATAGTCTCTGTGCAGTGATGGCAGCAAAAACCTATCTATTTAAGAGTTCCAAATGCACAGACTGGTCACCAACCAGTGATCTGATCCACAAAGCAAAATCTGCTGCATACAGAGGCTTGATGGCAAGAAAAGAGCAAACTTCTCAACAAACTTAAGTTGAAAGGGGGACTGGCTGTGCTCACGTTATGGCCTTCAGTGGTAGCATAAATGTTCTCTAAGGGTTCTGTAGGAAGTTTTGTAGTTTAAAAACTCAAGTTGAAAGTGGAAGCGATAGCAGTGAAGAGCAATTGTTTGTTTGGCTACATGATTGTTTGTAATGAAGACTTTTCACCCATGTTGTATGGGTTTATTTATTTTAAAATAATGTTGTATTTATTGTTAATGTTGTGTGTATACAGAGAGAGAGAGAGAGAGAGGGAGGGAGAGAGAGAGAGAGAGAGACAGAGAGAGAGAGTTGTATTTATTGATTTGGGGTTTTCTTTTCCCCTCAGGCTTTCCTAAATGCAATACATAAATTCAAAGATCTCTGCTTAAAATACTTCAGTTTTTTGTGTTTCCTCTAATAACTTTTGTACCTGACCATGCCCTTTGGTTGCCTGGCCATACCCTTGGCCATGCCCTCATGTTGCCTGGCCACACCCTGTTGATCACACCTTCATGTTGCTTAACTATACCTCTTACAAATCGACGTGTGTCCCTAATTTCATCTGTGAAACATTGGAGGGTATGGCACACACACTCCTCACTCACTCAAATCCGACTCCTGCCCAAGAGGATTTCAGAGGCCTGACAGCTGGTTTTATCAGATAGAACCAACACTCCTCCCAGAAGCCTCAGTTCTCAAACCACCCAGCCATCCAGGAATCCTGGCTCCTAGCCCTTCTCCCTCCTCTAATCCACTCCCTTACTGATATCCCACACTGTAATACTTGGAACTTATTCAGAAAAAAAGAAAAAACGGGGTGGTGGGGGAAGAAAACATGCTTTATGAACAGGCTTTGTGGTTCCTGCCATAGAAGCCCTGTTCCTAGAGCATCCTAGAAAGCAGGCAGGATCCTTCAAACACTATTTCCTAGGATAATCCAGGGATGCTCTAGGAACAAAGCTTCTATAGCAGGACCCACAGAGCCTGTTTGTAGAGCATTCCACCTTTCCCCCCTGGGGGTCTTGGGGGCTGCCTGCGGCCCACATCCTTTGCACCTCTACTATATATCATTGGGCTGATTAACACCCATTAAAGCCTATGTTCAGTGTTTGGTTTGGCACACTTAAACCTATTTAAACAATTGGGTTTAAACACATCTAACCCTGTGCTGGACTTTGGCCAATGGCATTTAGTTGAACAGTGGACTGTGCTCCATGTTGCTTTTATATTCTGTACAATCACCATCTCCAGCACCCTACTGGCAAATTAGTATTAAATAGTGGCTGTATTTCCCATTTTGCAAATGGGGCACAATGACTGAGAGAAAGAAACAGGGCTAAGGCCTTCTCAGAGCACAGGGAATTTAACCAAGGCCTCTAAACTCCAAGTCCAATCTCTCTCTCTCTCTCCTGGGTCATGCTAGTCATCAAAATAAACCACAGAACACACCAATCTCTCTTTCCCCCATCTAGTCAGTCCAGTAACGCTCACATTACTGCATCTGCCAGCCGGAGAACACATGCCGAAGCGTCCATTAAGGTTCAGTGGTGGCTTAATGTATGGTTGCTAGGTAATAATCTCTAGCATCCACACACTAAGCCTTATGGGGTACTATTCTCTCTGCTTACAGCCCAACAGCGTCTGCCACAGAAGCCGAAATGACATTCCAGCTGCTATTGTGTGATGGGACACAACCCTGGATTTCAGCCAGGTTTTTGTCTCTTGGGAGCTGTGAGGAGAAGGGCCCGTAAGCTCCCTTCTCCTCCTGCACAAATATCTGACCTCATTGTACCTAAAGAGTAAACAACAGCAGCACTTTCATTTGGCACAAAATTAAATTAGTCCCCTTCAAATGTTTGCAGATGACATGGCTCTGCTTATGTAAAAATTAGCCTTCAAAGGCGATGTTCAACCCCTCCTCCACAAAAAACCAAAAACAAAAAAATGAAATGAAATGAAAGGGAATTATTTTCACCTCAATCCAATTTTCTTTCATCTGTCAAAAAGAAACACTAGAGTCTTCAAAGGCTATGGAAGTTCTACCTCTTTTCCCTTTCTTCTGAGATAGTGCATTTTACTGGGGGGGGGGAGTTGTTTGTTTTTGTTTTTACTTCAGGATTTGGAGTTTTCTATAGAGCACTAACCCACCCTCCCTCTTTAGATGGAGTCATCATCTATACCCACCAGATATCACGAGGGGGGGGGGGGAAACAGTGCCGTCTCAAAAATGTTTGTGTCAAGTGGAATCTCATCAAGGACTGCTTCAAAGATTAGCTCCTCATGTTCAAATTATCTCTTGTGGTGTTGCTGTTAGCAGTTGATTATTTATTTTTTTTTACATTATGCATGATTTGGGTTTCCTCACACAGTGTTAATCAGACTACAGAGAGAGTGTTTCATTAATAATTCCCATTGGCAAAGATTTCAAGTTTGTTGGTATTATTTACAACAGAGTAGGTTAATGCTAAATGTATTCATTTGCATCATACCGTGTCATGTGTCATAGCAATATGCTAGATCTGAAGAATTACTCATGGATTGCTTCATGAGCTTCTCATGAAAAACTCGCTGAAGCCCATGAAAATGGCCATCAAGAACGGGAACTGCATCAGGCCTATCCTGAGGCTTCAAAAAGAATCTATAGCACCAAAAACAACTCACTGGTTCATCAATGGGATGAGCTAGGAAGGAAACAGGTTCTTTTTTGGCTCCAAAAGGCCAAAAATCATAACATTTTGAACTGTTTTATATCATTCTATTGCTCAATCATTTATCTCCTTGGGGAAAGTTTCCATGTTTTACATCTCTGTTCAAATTACTGGTAGCAGGAAACAGAACCTCTTTACACATCCATTTTAGGAAACCATTCTTCCAGAATTCATCATAGCTTTCCCATTATAACTTTGCTGGACGGACTTAAATCCTGCCTGTACTGTACAGTATCCACAGAATAGATACTGGATTCCTTCTGGTTCTACAGAAGGAATATGCCAGGAGGGGCCAATTTCTAAGTTCAATTTTGCCACAGTTTTACATACATTTCAAGAGGTTTCCCCTGACATCTAAAACTTGCATAGTTTTAAATTATCTGGAAATACTTAGAATAAAGTTTTAAGGTTTTTTACTTTAAAAAAACACACCATGCCCTGGGTGTCTCCGATTTTGTTTTTAAATCTTAGTGCAACAAAAAAAGTCACAGGGGGCGCTTCCAGATGGAGGGGTCCTAGCTCTAACCATTAGAAGGCACTGTGCAACTATTCTGCCTTTTCTTCTTTAACTGATGTTATGTGGTAAGAAAAGAGACCAAAGAAGCAGAGGGAAAACATAGGAGAGCTATGAGAAGGGGACGTCATCTCCTCCGCCCAGGTAAAATTATGTAAATGAGGCAAGTTGATGGCACAATACAAGCCTCGTCTTACCCTTAATGGTTGTTGTTCCTGCATTCTGTGCCTACCCAGCATCGCTGAGTTACTCTTTCTGCCTTCTTTCTTAACTCTTTCAGCTCTACTCATGTTGATCCAAGATGGGCAGCCATGCCCTCAATTTGATTTTTAATGTTGGAGTACTGGAACCCATACCTGGTGCCCTCCAGAGGTTTTGGACTGCAACTCTCATCATCCCTGCCCAGTGGCCATGGTGGCTGGGGTTGGTGGGAGCTGAGGTCCAAAACATCGGGGGGGGGGCATCATGTTGGAGTAGGATCAAATCAACACACAGGGGAGACCCAGCCTATTATTTTCGAAGTGTGGAAATGTGAAGAAACCCCTCCCCCCAACACACACCCGATCTTGTTTGACCGTGTCCATCATTGTGGATTTTAATGAACGATGCATCAGCAAGGGCAATTATTTATTTATTTATTTATTATATTTATACCCCACCTTTTTTCCTGAAAGGAACCCAAGGCAGCTTACATAATCCTCCTCCTCCTCTCCATGTTATCCTCACAACAACCCTGTGAGGTAGGTTAGGCTGAGAGTCAGTGACTGGCCCAAAGTCACCCAGTGAGTTTCATGGCCGAGCGGGGACTAGAACCCGGATCTCCTGAGTCCCAGTCTAACACTCTAACCGGTTTGGAGTTTCATACTCTACCAGACTTCTATCTATACTACACACAAAGTTGACTGCAAAGGCACACATAGCATACCTTGTGCCTGCTTTTTCAGACAAGATCTTCAGGTTTGGTGCTAAAGTGCCAATTGAAGAGAACAAGGGCCCTCCCATTAAACCTCTTTCTACACTGTACCTAGTTTAATTTAAAATGACAAGAGAATCAAAATGCAGTTGCCACCCAATGACAGAGGCTTGTTTGTGTCTTTCAGTATTCTTTGATTCAGATCCCAGCTCTACAGTCGGCTGGCTTGTTCTTCCAGACACCGTAGCATCCATACCTTCTCTCTCTAGATTTCTTGCCACTCTGAGTCACATATCTGTGCTGGCAATACCATGTAACTAATAATTATGATCCATTTATAATTTCCAGTCATTGTGGATTTGTAGCTGTTATGTTTCCATTTAGAGTGCCAGCCCCTCTTCTTCCACAGCTTAATTTGCTACATTCTGTCTCATATTTATGTCGCTTGCTGGACATGGCAAAAGAAAATGTAGGCACCTCTGACAAGAAATCCAAAACCATGAAGTAGGGCTTCTGAATTCATCTATCTGTGTCGTTCGAGGACAATGCAAATCTTGTGAAAGCAAGGAATTCTCGCTTGTATTTTGAGAAAAGGAAAGCTGTTCTTACACAAATGAATTCCCTGTGGCTTGCAGAATCAGCTCCTTTTCTTTCTTCTTGCATTTCCCATTGTTTAGGTATATAAAACACTATGCTGGGCCAAAATCCTTGCTCCAGAGTGAAGGGTACAAAAACATACATCATGGTATATGCATCGCTGTCGTGATGCAACCTCATTGAAAATAATTGGGACATGTTTTCTTGGTATCAGCCAAACTATACAATTCAGCAGCCTCCCGTGTTGCATTGGTTTTGGACTATAACTGTAGCACTTCAGCAGACAAGGGGGCCGGGGATCAAGTGTTCTAATGCCCTCCCACATCTCTCTACACATGTAAAACAAGCATGTAAGGGAGAAAGTTCTAACCTGTCTCATGATGTACCTGATGTACCTGTTTTGAAAGCACAAGGAGGTTTTTACGTGGTGAAATATTCAAACAATATTGAACCCCACCCCCCAGGCCCTGCAGAAAGGATTTACAGTGCTCCACTCCCCACGGCCAAGAAGGCCTGAAGCATAGCACCACCATCCCTCATGCAAGAGCGCTGTCCTTCCCACAACAAGAGTGCTTTGCCCATTTATATCCAGGGTCTTCCTCTCTGTTGGTCTCCCAAGTGTTGGAAGAGGAGATGGTTTGTGGGAAATCCAGGTCATGCCATGCCTTGCCTTGATGGGCTCTGCTACCATTCATGTACCCTGGCAGCTGCCCAAACCTCATAAGTGCTGGCATTGGTTATTATCTGGACCTGCAGTCCGATGTGGTACCATCCAGCAGCACATGTATCATGCAAGACTGCTGGTCATGTATTTTCACATTAAACCTGTAAGACATGCTCCTCTAACATCGCTGGACATGTTTGGTGACCCACATCTCTGTATTAGTTACGTTGCCTGCTGTTATTTTAAATATTCCACCACACGAAATGGCGTTGTTAAGAATTCAGTTACACATGCAGTTGCCTCTGTATTCTAGGCACCTGTGGTTCAACATACTTTAGCTATCTAGTACAGCATAAGATCAGTTAGAGAATTCCTTCTAGGCTTTTTTAAAAGCAAGAGTCTAGGTAGAGAACATTACAGAAGGCAGGAATGTCCACTAATTGAAGTTATTTTATATGATTAATTATCTGGTTTTAAATCAATTTGTCAATTACATTTCAACACATGTACATATTTTATTTATGTAAATAATTTTACATATTTCTCTAAGATGCTTCAGATGGCATGCTGGAAGCTATCCCATAGGGATATCATCAAGACCTAAATTTTGCAAATCAGTTTGCCATTTCAACGCGTGCACCTGACTTGGAGATGGTGGTTACATCACATGTATTAAGCATTCAATAAACACAATTCTAGACACAGAGATATCTTGCAATGTGAAAAACTGGCCCCCACAAGGTCTTTCCCCACAAAAGTCACAGCCTGGTTCACCATGCATGTCCATCACTGATGCATGGTGAACACATTGAGTGATGGTCTGCAGGTATGAATGGGCCATCAAAAACAATCTAACACCACTGGTAGGACTTCCACTTCACCTTAACACAATGCTTTTCAGTGGGGTCTGTTCACAAATTCAGTTGCCAATCAGCAGACATACAGTAATCAAGCATAGATGCATCCAGTGATGTAGATGCACATGTGAATGAACCCCTAGTCTTGCATTTAAGCCCATCATAAAACCTCTTAGTAACCTAAGCAGGATCTGCCCATTTCAGAAAGAGAACAAGGCAAGATTGGAATGAAGACCAGTTTTTCCTGGCAGCAAAGGAAACATCTTGTAGCCACACTCTGCAAGTGGGTAATGAATAATATGGCCCTTCTTGCCTTCCCATGTTGTCTGTTACTTCAAGCAATACAGACACCCACAGACACACAAGGGACATAGCTGACAATCTGTGGAAGATACTGTTCCATTGGCAGCAAATGACAAGGCTAGAATGTATTTGTTTTTGCTGGCTTCCCTATAAAATATTGCTAATCTAAGTGTGAAGTCAAAGATTTGGAACAGAAGACTGGCAAATGTATACATCATGCGATGCACAGTAGTTCAAAGACGTCTTGTTATTCAGCTCTTATGGGAAAGGGAGGGTGTGAGAAGATTATCCAAAAATGCAAATAATTAGCTTTTCATGTTAGTAACATTATTGGTTGGTTGGTAGCCTCCCTGCACATCTTTCAATGATATGCTTTAAAAAAGCTAATCTATTAACTAGCCGGGAAATCAACTCTCATCTAACATCCCGACCTAGGCTTAGATTTAAGGTGCTTCCGGACAGAGGGCTCCTAGTGCTAACAGTCCAAAGGCCTTGTGCGGCCATTCCATCTTTTCTTCCTTCACAGACTTTCCATGGTAAGAAGAAGATGGAAGACCCAGGAGAGATATGAGTGGAAGACCCCCAGACAGTTCTGTGAATGAGGCAGGGCAATGGTGCGATAAAAGCTGGATCTGGAAGCACCCTTAAAGCATATTTGCATTTATTAGTTCCCCTTGATGGGATTGATTGTGACTATATATGCACACAACCGCCAATTACAATAAAGCATTAAAAGAAATCCTACAACCTTGATTCTTTAACCCCATGCTCCCCACATACACCTAACCAAAATGATCTGATGATATTTTAAAAGAGGAGTGTGGAACCTCAGCCCTGAGTGCCAAATCCAGCCTGCCAGAGATCCCAATCCAGCCCTACATATATAACACACACACACATTCATACCTACATGAGGATCCCCCCCCAAAGCCTAACTGCAGTGACAGGGGACAATTTGGGGAGCAGCACAGCTGAGGAGGGGGACGGTTAAACCTGCAGCTGCAATCCCCCTCACCCTGCCCCACCCCACAGCAAGTAGGCTTAGAAAAAGCCTTCCATCGGCTTCAAGACTAGTTGCAGTGCAATTGCAACCTAACTGAAGCACGGGGGGGGGGGATTTTGTGGGGGTTGCAAAGCATGGAGGGAAGGGTTAACCTTTCTCTCTCCAGCTATGATTTCCCCGCCCCATCATCCCTCTGCACTACAATTCCATTGGCTTCAATGGGATAAGATTTCCACTGAAGCCAATGAAAGGCTTTTTTCAAGCTTAATTGCTGGGGATAGGGAGGAGAGGAGGCCATGGGCCAGTTGGAGAGACTCTTATGTGTCACATCTGGTGTGTGGGCTGGAGATCCCCCACTCATGTCATAGAATATAAAGATTCACGGTTTTGAAAACAGGTACAATCAGACAACATCAACATCATTACTTGTATCAGTTGATATGCCCATTGCTTGATCAGCTTGCCTTCCATTGGCGTCTTCCATGTGCATTTTCATGGTAAGAAATTTCTCACCTTGTCTGTGGAAACTTTTCTATTGCATACACCAAGTTAGTGTATGATACTGGCTGTCATTTATGTGATAACCATGGTTGTGTGAAAATCAGCAGCTTCATGAATCAACTTCCTCTTTTTTATTCAAATGGCATTGGCTGTCACTGATTTATTATTTTTGTTATCTTTTAACCATTTTTTTTTCAGATTTAAGAGGTATGAATTAATACTAACCAAATGCTGTTTCAGAGACAACCACAATACATGATAAAACCCTGAACTTAAAATCCAACTTAAAATCCTCCGGTTTCGCTTTTGTATCTAAACAGCACTTTTGGCAAAAAAAAAATTGAGCAGGGAAAATGCGGTACTAGTTGTGAAAGTGAAAGAAAACTCTTTTTCCATTTCTGTAATTGTACTATTCTGCTATACCACATTGCCACCTAGAGGTCATATAGTGGAAAGCAGGAAAGGAACTGCTCTTCGTATTGTGCTTGGATCCCAATTCTACAATGAAACTGAAAGTAGACACAGTGGATTAACAGCTGATTAATAGCCTCATAGATTTCATAGATTTCATAGATCATAGAGTTGGAAGGAGCCTACAAGGCTATCGAGTCCAACCCCCTGCTCAATGCAGGAAACTAGAGGAGGGGTCTCCCATCCAAGTAATAACCAGGCTTGACCCTGCTTAGCTTTCCACGCTCAGACAAGCTGAGCCAGCGTAAGCCACAGGCCTGTAGAAAGGCACTCAGATTGACCATCACCCCGGTTACTCTGGCCAGGGAAGTTCTAGCCTGATAATTTCCGTATTAGCAAAGGTTTTAGAAGTAGAGTCTCATATTCTTATTTATTTATTTATTATATTTATAGCCCGTCTTTTTTCCTGGAAGGAACCCAAGGCGGCTTACATAATCCTCCTCCTCCTCTCTGTTTTATCCTCACAACAACCCTGTGAGCCTTTAAAGGGCTCTTCCCTTACTTTATCTCTCCCAATGAAGATGAGCATTCATAAGCTCTACTCAGAAACAACATTCATGCATTGAACCAACACGCACGTGGGGCTGTGCCAACTAGTCCTGCTTTGATGTCATTACAGACGTCTGCAGTGAAGAAGCCCTTGCATGTACAGCTGTGCATGCGGAGACTTCCTTTCTGCAGACATCTGTGATGAGCACACAGATATCAGGAGGTGGGGAAAGCTGGCATACATGCTGTTGAGGGTGGGGATAGCCGGTGTGGCCCCACTCCTTGCTCATGTGTTCATTCAACATGTGAGCATTGTTTCTGAACAGGGCTTATGTGTGTGCTGAACTGAAGTAACTTTATGAGAATACAGCCAAGAAACAGGGCCTTTTCAATGGTGGCACCTGTGTTGTGAAAGGTCCTCCCATGAGACATCACAAGGCCAGCTTTTTTATTTAGAAGCTTGGACAAGATCTTCCTTTCTAGGAAGGCCTTCAGGAATTGATCCAAGCTCTTGTTCTCTTATTGATTGGTGGTTGTTTTATATTGGCTTTCATTATACTCATTGATCTGGTTTGTTTTTTATGCATTATCCTGCTTTGTTATTATTTTAAGCCACCCTGAGGGGTTCATTTGATCAGAGGGTGGGATATAAATAGAGACAGATACACACTCATGCTGTACAGAAATATTGTACCTTTTGTCAAAAATGGGAAATGGAATGCATTATTCAAACCTGCTTACTACTCTACCATTAAGAATGTTTAGTAATTATTACATATCTTCATATGTTTATCATATGCTTACTCCCATGTATCAAATAAGTGACAAAGTGACAATGAGGCATAGGTACGGTATATCGTATATGTCTCATGGCCTTTATGACAAATATTATTCTTCACATTCTAAGAAGCCTCAGACAGAATAATTTTTGGAAGCTATTTTTTTATTTTCATAATGTACTTTCTGCTGCAAATCCACCCCACTCGTAACTGACAATATGCAAATCTTTCACTGCTCCAGGATTAGGAGGACTTGTTTCAAATACTTCACCCATTTCAGATTTTCACCCAATTTAAGTCAGCCAAGTTTCTTCCGAGCCCTTTACATGTTATTGAGGGGGAAGGAGAGAACGTGGCACAGGCATGCTGTTTTCTTACAGGGCCCAGTGTGAGGCTAGCTTCACCTTGGTTTACCCAGTCATTACCCCCAACTTTCTATCCTCACAGATATCTCTAGATCAAGGATGGGGAACTTGTGGCCCTCCTGATGTTGTTGGACTGCAACTGGCCTGTGGCTCACGCTGGCTCAGCTTGTCTGAGTGTAGAAAGCTAAGCGGGGTCAGGCCTGGTTATTACTTGGATGGGAGACCCCTCCTCTAGTTTCCTGCATTTTGCAGGGGGTTGGACTCAATAGCCTTGTAGGCTCCTTCTAACTCTATGATCTATGAATCTATGAATCTAAATCTCCCATCAGCCCCAGCCAACATAGCCAATGGTGAGGGATGATGGGAGTTGAAATCCAATAACATCTGGAGCACCACACGTTCCCCATCCCTGCTCTAGGTTCTCCATGAAAACCTCCCAAGAAAGAGATTCTATCATTAGGAAATTCACAAGGTTTTCCCTATCTTCCTGTAATTAAAAAATCCATTGTTGCTGCTTCTCTGCTGTTGCTTTGCTTCTTAGTTACTGTGCATGTTCATTTTATTGAAAAGTTATTTATTTGACAGTAATTTTAGGGAAACATGTTTGTTTGTTTATTTATTTATTTATTATATTTATACCCCACCTTTTTTTCCTGCAAGGAACCCAAGGCCGCTTACATAATCCTCCTCTCCATTTTATCCTCACAACAACCCTGTGAGGTAGGTTAGGCTGGGAGTCCGTGACTGGCCCAAAGTCACCCAGTGAGTTTCATGGCCGAACGGGGACTAGAACACTCTAACCACTATGCCACACTGGCTCTGCAACATGTGGCAAACAATTGTTCTGTCTACCTTCTGATATGAAAACAGCTAGCCATCACTTATTTTTTATTTCCCCCTTCAGATGTTCAACCTTAGGCTAGCAACCTATACTTTCCTCTTCCTCTTCCTCTTCCTCTTCCTCTTCTTCACCATCCTCTTTGCCCTGGGTCCCCGTCAATACTATTGCCACAGACATGACGCTGTGGTAGAGCCTCGCAAGTGTTGTTATCAATACAGCTCTTGTGCCTGAACTGCCTTGTTCGGTTGATTTTTGCATTCTGCAGAGAAGGTTTCGTAGAACAACTTTGTCCAGTGAGACCCTAATCATAACAAGAGGCTGCTGAACGTTACTGTGACACAAATAACGCTAATAATATTAGCCTGTTATATGGCAAACAGCCGTTTAATTAGGAGTCATAAAAGGATTACTAGCTTTGATTATTGCTATTCATAGTTGCACAGTTCATAGTTTGAAGACATCACATATATACAGAAGGAGGAGGTGTCCAGTACAGGCAGTACATTTTTATAGCTAGTTAAAAACTCTCTTCTTGCTCTGTGATTACCCAGCTAATTGATGTATATAATCAACGGTGTCTCTCTCTCCACTCTTGTATAGAGACTCAGCACTTGTCCAGATCTAGTGGGTGAGTTTGTACGTAACACTAAGCCACCCTGAGAATAAGCCACGGTGGGTTGGTGGGTTGTTCATTGCTCCTGACAGACTATCACCCGCTCAGCAGCTTGCCATGTATAGGAAGAGTATAAGGCAATGTTACTGGGCTTATTTTTAGGCCAACAGCTCTATGAACCTGCCATAAGGTTCCCCCCCTCTTATTTATAAGAGCAGTATAGATAGCATAAGGTAAGTATAAGATGAGATAGCTAAGAGAACCAAAGATTAGTAGGCCTAGTAAAAGATTGGTTTTGTGGGCCTAGTTTGAGCTGGAGTGAATTTTGGGAAGTGTTTGTTTGGATAGCACAGTCATCTTTTGACTTCGGAAAAGAAAGAAGTTTAAGAGAACAGGTTGCAGTTTTTAGATATGTTTCCAGCCACAAGGAGCAGTTGGGGAGTTTTTGAGTTTTTCTGGGATTAGCTAAGACGTCAGTAATGACGTTTGTAAGCAGGAGGCACTTAGATTTAGACTAATGGGCTTAAATGAAGCTAGACCACCGTATAATGGCCGATCAGTAAGCTTGTAGCATGGTGGATGCCAAGTACGGTATTGGATAAAGGATTGGCATAGGACTTGTGGGTATAAAAGAAAATTTTACCTCGTGGGCAAGGTTCCTGCCTTCTATCTCAACTCTAAGAGAATGTCTTCCTTTTGGCTTGTTTCTCCCTCAGTCACTCTCAACCTCCTAGCTGCTGCTGGCACATATCCAAGGGGCCTTTGTGACAGAAATCCTCATTTCTTCATTCCCTACTTCAGCACCTTTTCTGCAGTTGGTCCACTGGGGTTGCCAGCTCATGAGGGAAACTTCCCCCCAACCTGCATCTGATTGCCAAGTTTCTGAACCCTTATGAATGTGGGAATGTGTTCGCAAACTTTATTAAAAAAAAATTAGGGTTCTTACGCAAGTGTGCAGGACTGCAAGTCCACCTGTCTGCTATTGAGCCCAGCATAGCCCTATCCCTCTCTTGTCAATGTCTGTGTCAATTTCATTCTCCCCTTCAGGGCTTCCCCAGTGAAACTCCCCCACACTGGCATCAGATCATAAAAAGGAAATAATTTTCTAAGCCCTTATGAATGCAGCAATGCGTTTGCAATATTTATTTATTTATTTATTCGGGGTCTTGTGCAAGAGCACAAGACCACCTGTCCGCTAATTAGCTAAGCATACTGCTATCCTCCTCTTGTCAATGTCCTTGTCAATTTCATGCTCCACTTCTGCACTTCCCTTGCTAGCAAACACCTTTTTGTAAAAAAAAAAAAAAAAAAAAAAGGCTGCTTCACATCTACTGAAGAAATAACACCAGCCCCTAAAGCTCCTTCTCTCCTGCAGCCACTAGCCGCTTTCGGCTCCCCCACCCCCACTTTGCACTTGTCACTTCCCTCCACTGGTCTCCACTGCTAGCTGTCAGATGTACGTGAGGCTACAGAGCAGTAAGCAGGCTCACTAAACATGCAAATTTCAAAGCAGAGTGGGGACTGAGTGGGTAAACATATGCAAATTTCAAGGCAGACAAGTGAGGTGGATTGCTAAAAATATGCAAATTTCATGGCAGAGCAGTAAGACAGTGGGGGATTACACAAAATTCCTAGCAGTGGACATTCACTCCTGCGGGGGAAAAAAACCCTGTAAATGCATTCGGGACACTCTCCGGTGTCCTTTCTTCAAGATTTCTATGAAAAAATTAAAAATCCATCCTGAGGCAGAGGGCATTGAGAAGGGATGAGGGAGATTGGTGCTGGCACTAGTGCGACCACAAGGAGCAGCAAGGGCTTTCGCTGGTCTTGTCAGGGAGCTCTCAAGCTGTTTCCAGCAACCCACAATAAAATCGACCTGCCAAGTTCAGGCATCACAACAAGCCACCCTGACAACAAGCCACCCTGAGCAAGCCTACTGCAAGCCATGGGTTCTCAGGGTGGTTTGTTTGCGAAAAACAACCCACGACAGAAAAAAACGCTCTGGGTTCGGACATCATTCTAAGCTACCCTGCAACCACCCACGATAACAATCCACCATGGCTTAGCATGACGTGCGAACCAGGCCATTACGTAATTTCCCAAGCTGTTGGCTCAGCAATGTAGTGTGACACCAAGAACACAGAAAATGTTCCAGTAGGCACAAAAATGATGACTGCAGGCGAGGGGAGTGGGTCAGAGGTGGGAAGAACATTGTAAAATTACAACTATGGGGCAAGGGAGAGGTGATAGAGCTTAATAAAATAATGAATTTATTTATTTATTCTTTATTTTATTTATTTGTTACATTTCTGCACTGTCTGTCCGCCGAAGCTTTCTGGGCAGTTTACAGGACAAAGCTTAAAACCATAAAATACAATAACATAGTAAAATGTAATATAAATCTATAAGTTTAAAACAGAATAAAACCAAAGTAGTAACCAAGATAAATGCCAGCAGTACTGCAAAGATCTAAAATCACATTAACACAATTTTTAAAACTGAAGGGCTAAAAAGCCTGCGAAAATAAAAAGGTCTTCACTTGGAGCTGAAAAGACCACAATGTAGAAGCCAAGCGAACCTCTCTGTGGAGGTCATTGGACATCCGGGGTGCTACCACTGAAAAGGCCCTCTCCTTAGTAGCCACCTGCTTCATCTGATTTTGGGGGGCACTCTCTCTCTCTCTCTGCCACCCAATGGAACTGACTGCGTAGTGGTGAGAGTGTTGGACTGGGACTCGGGAGATCCGGGTTCTAGTCCCTGCTTGGCCATGAAACTCACTGGGTGACATTGAGCCAGTCACTGACTCTCAGCCTAACCTACCTCACAGGGTTGTTGTGAGGATAAAATGGAGAGGAGGAGGAGGATTATGTAAACCGCCTTGGGTTCCTTGCAGGAAAAAAGGCGGGGTATAAATATAATAAATAAATAAATAAATAAAATAATGTATAATTAACTCAGAGAATTCACTGCCACAAGATATACTGATGACCATTGTACTGCAGAGTGTATTTCATAACCAGGGCACTGCCGCTGAAATAAGCACCTATGTGAAATTAGCATAAATTATACAGGTTGCAGAATGCTGTTTTTCTTAGCGCAGGATTAGGCTACCCTAACACAGAATTTAGTACAGAGTATGTGAAACCCATTTCTGATCCCACAAAGTGCTTCACCGTCTGGACAATGTCATAACAGGTCTATTATTTTTTTTTTAAAAGCTGGTTTCCTATTTTCAGTATTCATTTGCAGTAGCCATCTATATTCAGACAGCCTGGCTGCTCAATTAGATATATACCAACAAATAAGAAGGAATAATGTGCCAATTTCACATCTTGCCCTTGATGAAAAATAAAAATAAAAAGCCTGGCTGAAAAGATGATAATGATTGTTCTCCTGCAGTACATGGGCAGTGGCAATATATTAATTTTCTAGCTTTATACTTTCATCTTCAGTATCCAGATAATACTGGATGCAATATGAAAATGTGGCCAATATAATATTTACTGTTGCCTGCTTTCATCCTCAGCCCAAGGACTTTCAGGAAAATGAGATGTGACGTTTTCTGGTCCATGCATTACTTTTTTGGGACCCCCTAAAAAACAAATATGTCAGTAAATACAGAGAAAGTATGTATGATTTTGATGGAAAAGGTGCAGCATTCTGCTGAAGTCACTCTCGACTGTGTGTGTGTGTGTGTGTGTGTGCTGGCAATCACTGCTATGAATTGCAAAGGAATTCAGATGGGGGGGAAATGCTTTCAGAAAATCAAACAAGCAGTAACTAATTATCGGTTGTTTTCAATGGCAAAACTAGTCATTTTAATACTTGTTGCAAGTTTCTAATTCTACTCCCCCCCACACACACACTTTATGGGTTAATTAAAAATTGTGGACCTTTAAGAGGACTGCTGCTAAAACAATCACATGTTTGTGATTTTCCTTTCCCCCTCTAGCAGTATCTGATGGATGACTGTGCTGCATTGTGTTAGATTGCAAGCAGAGGGGAAATTTGAAATGGTAAGGATGACATTCTGCCTGGCATGCTGCCCTTACTAAGCCTCTAACCAAGCTGTTATCTGGCTTTTCATACAGAACCTTGAAAACATGCTTAATTATTCCATACTGAAAAGAGACCATGACATAATTCAACCTAATTTCAGTAATGCTGTGTGATCTTGGGTACCAGTTTTGTGACCCTGCCCAGCCTGCACCGAAGGCAGGTACCAATAGTGTCCTACAGTGCTGACACTACTGGCCGCCTTTACAGCACTCACGTCATCCACTCACTGAGACTTTTCGTCATCCATGCCCTTCTTCCTTTGCTGCCGTTGCTAATAGCCCAGGGAGGGGAGACAGTAAGACAACTTTTGTTGAATATTATTAACGCCTCCCTAAAAGAGGGCTTTCTCCCTACATGCTTGAAAGAAGCTATTATTAGACCATTTTTGAAAAAGCCCTCCTTTGATCCCTTGGATTTTAATAATTATAGGCCAGTGAGTAATCTACCATTCTTGGGCAAGGTAATAGAGAAGGCAGTGGCCATTCAACTCCGAGCTGTCTTGGATAAAACCGATTATCTGGACCCATTTCAAACCGGCTTCAGAGTGGGATACAGAGTTGAGACTGCCATGGTTGCCTTGGTGGATGATTGCCTGGGAATCGATAGGGGGAGTGCATGCCTACTGATTCTTTTGGACCTCTCAGCGGCATTTGATACCATCAGCCATGGCATCCTATTATTCCGCCTGAGGGAGTTGGGAGTTGGGGGCACTGCGTTGCAGTGGTTCCGCTCCTTCCTTTCAGGACGATTTCAGATGGTGCTGCTCGGGGATAAATACTCCTCAAAAAAAGGAGCTATTGTATGGAGTCCCTCAGGGCTCCATTCTGTCCCTGATGCTGTTTAACACTTATATGAAACCGCTGGGAGAGATCATCAGGAGATTTGGGGCTGGGTGTTACCGGTACCAGTATGCTGATGACACCCAAATCTACTTCTCTCTAACTACATTTTCCAAGGAAGGTATGACTCCTCTGAATGACTGCCTGAGGTCGGTAATGGGCTGGATGAGGAAGAATAAACTGAAGTTGATTTATTGTTGTTGTTGTTGTTGTTGTTGTTATTATTATTATTAATAATAATAATAATAATAATAATAATAATAATAATATATTATTATTATTATTATTTCTCGCCCATCTGGCCGGCAACCGGCCACCCTGGGCAATGTACACAGATAAAAACACAAGATAAAAACAGAATAAAATACATTTAAACAATATAAAATTTTAAGATAATTAGCCCACCCACCCCATATTCCCGCCTGAATAGCCAAGTTTTTAATGAGCGGCGGAAGCTCAGCAGAGAGGGGGCATGGCGGAGGTCACTCTGGAGAGAGTTCCACAGTACGGGGGCCGCCACAGAAAAGGCCCTCTTCCTAGTCCCCACCAGTCTAGCTGCTCTGGCTGAAGGGACAAGGAGAAGGCCGTCTGTGGCAGATCTTGTTGAGCGGCCTACTTGGTGTTGCTGGAGACGCTCGTTGAGATAGACTGGACCGGAGCTGTATAGGGTTTTAAAGGTCAAAACCAACACCTTGAATTCGGCTCGGCAAGCAGCTGGTAGCCAGTGCAAATCCTTCAGCACTGGCGTGATGTGATCCCGCCGGCGGCTGCCTTTAACCAGGCGAGCCGCCGCGTTCTGTACCAGCTGTAGCTTCCAAACCGTCTTCAAGGGTAACCCCACGTAGAGCGCATTACAGTAGTCTAGGCGAGAGGAGACAGGGTTGTTGTGAGGATAAAATGGAGAGGAGGAGGAGGATTATGTAAGCTGATTAGGAAGGTAGGGGCGCAGCTGCCGTATCAGATGGAGTTGATACAGCGCCGCCCGGCTCACAGCTGCTACCTGAGCCTCCATGGACAGCTGGGAGTCTAGAATGACCCCCAAGCTGCGGACCTGGTCCTTCAGGGGGAGATGTACCCCATTCAGCACCAGGTCAACATACCCTAACCTCCCCTTGTCCCCCACCAGAAGTACCTCGGTCTTGTCGGGGTTCAGCTTCAGCATGTTCCTTCCCATCCAGCCACCCACTGCCTCCAGGCACTTGGACAGGGTCTCAACGGCCAACCTCGGTGAGGACTTGAAACAGAGGTAGAGCTGCGTGTCATCCGCATACTGATGACACCGCACCCCAAACCTCCTGATGATAGCCCCCAGCAGCTTTAGGTTTGTCAATAGCATCGGGGAGAGGATGGAACCCTGCGGCACCCCACAAGTGAGCAGCCGAGGGTCCGAAGCCTCCTCCCCAAGAACTACCCTCTGGTACCTTCCAGAGAGGAAGGACTGGAACCACTGCAATACAAGAACAACCCCTCCAGGCAGTCCAGGAGGATACCGTGGTCAACGGTATCAAAAGCCGCTGAGAGATCGAGGAGGACTAGAAAGGAGCATTCGCCCTATCCAAAGCCCTCCTCATATCATCCACCAAGGTGACCAAGGCCGTCTCCGTCTCCGTCCCATGTCCAGGCCTGAAGCCCGACTGGCATGGATCTAAATAATTGGCTTCATCCAAGTGTGCCTTCAACTGAACACCCACCACCCGCTCGATCACCTTGCCCAGAAATGGTAAAATGGAGACTGGGCGAAAGTTGTTCAGATCTTGGGGATCCAAGGAGGGTTTCTTTAGAAGCGGTCTTATTACTGCCTCCTTGAGGGCTGATGGCATCACTGCCTCCTCGAGGGAGGCATTCAGTCTTCAGAGTGGGAATTACGCCATCGGCGCTCTAGCCTTCTCTATCCAGGTAAGACTGAGTTGCTTGTCGTGAAAGGTGCTAATTCAGGAATTGAGGTTTGTCAACCAGTTCTAGATGGGGTAGAACGATGAGAAATGCCTGTTACCAGCTTCGGCTGATTCACCAGGTACGCCCATTCCTGGAATACGTGGTAACCTCTAGGCTTGATTTCTGTAATGCGCTTTACTTGGGGCCGCCTCTATACCTGGTTCAGAAGTTTCAACTAGTATGGCGGCCAGGTTGGTCTCCGGGACACCCCATGGAGACCATATAATACCGGTCTTAAGATCTTTACACTGGCTGCCAATTTGCTTCCGGGCAAAGTATAAAGTGCTGGTTCTTACCTTTAAAGCCCTACATGGTCTAGGCCCAAGGTACCTTAGGGAGCGCCTCCTCCCCTATCTTCCACCCCACCACTTAAGGTCTTCGGAGGGCCATCTGCTGCAGCTGCCTAATGTGAGACTGGCAGCTACTCGTCGGAGGTCCTTCTCTTTTGCTGCCCCTCAATTGTGGAATGGCCTGCCACTTGAAATACGCCTGCTGACTTCTTTGAATGTCTTTAAGCAGGCACTGAAGACTTTGTTATTTCAGCAGGCCTTCCTTTTATAACGTTCTGGAATTTTATTGTATTTATGGAATTTTAATGGAATTTTTATACTGTTTTTATGTTTAACAGATGTTTTTATTGTATACTTATCTGTTTAATTGATTGTTATTTTGTACGCCGCCTAGAGTAATAGTATATAGGCGGGATATAAATTGAAATAAATAATAATAATAATAATAATAATAATAATAATAATAATAAGAAGAAGAAGAAGAAGAAGAAGGTTGGAGCCTTTTTGTATATAGGTTCATGTGAGCCTTCTCCATATGAAGGCAAGGACCCAAATTCAGGGAAATGGGCCAATTCTCCATTGCAATACTTCTGAGTATTTCCTGTCTGGCAGTTTAAGAAATATCAAGAGTTGGAACAATGAGAACCGGAATGAACTCTGCTGTCAGTGGTTCAAATGAAATTTGGAAAGGTAATCTTTAAAAAGAAAATCAACAACAAAAATTGACTTGATTTAAAAAAACACACACACACAAACAAACCCAAACCCCATCTTCTTTAGACACACTGAGGCTAGACACAATGTTTGGAAGAAATCCAGAACAGCCTATATTCCCTACACCATCTGTCAGCAGTTACTTCACTTGCTGAGAGAGCTTAGAGACAAATGCAGGATCCCCAGTAAGTATTAAGCAATCAGATCTTTCTTTCTTTCTTTTTTTTAATTGCAAAAGAATATGACAGTAGTGGTGGTGGGGACATTCAAAAGGCTGATGCTTCCTTTTTAGAGCTGGGGGGGAGAATGGAGGGGGGATTCTAGTGTGTTATGTTGGCGAGGGACTGTCAGCCTGGAGGTGGATTTCCTTGGCTTTTATCAGCTGGAGCTGCCACCCTGTCATTATTTAAAGGTGGATTTGGATGTGATTAATTCTGAGAGAGGCCAGAGAGTTTCTCGATATGGATTTGCTTCAGACTAAAGCCCAGGAGGCTTGGCAATGAAGATAAATCAGCAACGTAGTCTGGGTTATACATGCCAGCTGTCAGAGTTTGGCCCCCAGCCCCTCAGGTCTGGGCCTTTTCTTGCTTAGCCATTAAAATCTATGGGCCATAGAATTTGGCGTGGGTTGGCAGCGATGCAAATTCCCACAGCACAGTTGTCCGGTGCTCTGGGACTTAAACCAGGAGCCTCAGGATGGTGTTGAGCCTGGGATGTGGGCCAGGTGGACACATGCGACAGAACGAGGCAGTAGGATCCTGAAGTGATGGACCGGACTGTTTCCATTCAAACTGCAGGTGTGTGTGTGGGACACCTTTTTTTTTTAAATGCCCACATGAGTTTAAAAAATGATTACGCCGATGCAGAAAAGCATTGCAGAGAAAGGTTCTAGCTCAGCCCTGCTGCACTTGTTTTCGGTTAGGAGGCAGGGTTTTTTTTGTTTTTTTTTAAACATAGGAGAGTACTAAAAAGAAAAAAAGAAAAAAGAAAAGGTCATCCCCACCTGATGTCTGAAGAGGTATAGGCCATTCTATCACTCCAGCAACACATTTAGCCTGAGTGGTCTGGGACGGTGTACATTCCAGAGTTCCAGAGGGCGCAGAAGGGAACAGAGGTGTGTAGCACCGGCAGGCAGAAGGAAGCGTCTGGATTGCCTAGGCCAGCTTTCCTTATGATGGGAAGCAGGATTATACTATGCAAGGCTGTTCACCACATGGTCTGTTAGGGCCCGGAAGGCTCTTTAGGATTAAAAGTAATCCAGACTTGTTAGAACAACAAAACTGGTTGTACTGTCTCACAAAACATCTGGTAGTCTTGCATGCTGGTCAGGTCATGCAGGTACAGCTTAGAGTCCACTGCAGTCCATTGGAGTCAGCATGGCTGGAGGAGAGCCAGCCATACATGTCTTCCCTCAAGGAGGGTCAAGGAAGAAAGAGAAATCTTGCCTCCAAGGTAAGATTCATTAGGTGTGGTTAGTTAAGCATGCAGGCCAGTCCCTGATATTCCCATTAACCCAGGGGAGGCTGGTGACTTCTATGTCTATTGTTTTATTTTATTTTATTTTATTTATTAGATGTATATCCCACCTTTTTTCCTGGAAGGAACCCAAGGCAGCTTACATAATCCTCCTCCTCCTCTCCATTTTATCCTCACAACAACCCTGTGAGGTAGGTTAGGCTGAGAGTCTGTGACTGGCCCAAAGACACCCAGTGAACTTCATGGCCGAGCGTGGACTAGAACCTGGATCTCCTGAGCCCCAGTCCAACACTCAAACCACTACGCCACACTGTGCTCCTTATCCATTGCAGCTTTTATTCTGAGCTTTATAGGAGCTATCCATGGTGCTTCATGGTGGCGAAGCCATTTTGAGGCTGGAGTTCTGAACCATGGATAGCTCCTATAAAGCTCAGAATAAAAGCTGCAATGGATAAGGAGCCCCACTGACACAGGTAGCACCAACCTCCCCTGCATTAACCCATTCCTCCTCTAGTCACTCTATGCAAGCAATGTTATTCAAATATCTAATATGGCCAATGGTCAGGGATGCTGGGAGTTGCTCCAAGACATCTGGAGCTCTACTTTCTGCCCACCACTGATATACTGGGTACATGGAGGCAGCATCAGCCAAGCATGCAGGCAGGTCAGTTCCTGGTGCCCATGAACCCATTCCTCCCCTCGTGACTCTAAGCATGCAATGTTACCCAAATATCTAACACCTTAAACTGGTGATCTCCAGATGTGCTGGACTACAACTCCCAGCGCCCCCCAGACAGCATGGGTTTGACTTTAGCCTCAGCCTGCCTAACGATAGGACCAGACCTGAACGGAGGCAGAAATGTCAGATTTATTCATTGTAAGGACTCCTTCTTGAAGACTGCTTTAATATCAGATTAGGACTATTATTAGGATATTCTCGTATTTAGGAGAAAGGAATGGCTGAATATATAGGTCCTAAATAATGGAAGACTGTAATGCTTGTTAAGTTGATGAAGTACTCGTTATGTTGCATAGGGTATATTGGTTTGCTGGTTATATTTTTGTTTTTGTTTTTGTAAGAAGCTATTGTTTATTGTTGTGTGTTTTTAAAAAAAAAAAAGATCACACAGATCATTTGGTAGATCCACATGCCCCCCGATCATGCTCATCTCAGTATATCCGCAATACATCTAAGCACAGTACAGCTAGACCGGCCATAATTGGTAGTTTTAAGCCAAATCACAAGAGAGTTTCCACAGATTGATTAATAACTTCAGTATAAAAATCATCATTTCGTATCTGAGGTGGAGAATTGGCCGCCTCCTGGAAAAAGGTCAAATGCTTTGAACATAGAGGAAGACAGTGAATTTTAAAGAAATAGGATCAAATTACCGCAACCTGCACCATGTGTATTGTTGTAATTTGCAAGGGGAAAAAAAATTGAAAAGCACAGAAGTAGGTCAGTAACTTCATGCTTTCCGTTTTTCAGCACAATCGTTTCATGTTAGCACTATTCTAAATGAAGCGAACCTCAACCAAATAAAATGGAGGTAATGGAGCCCTCTCTGACGGACTCGTAATCTGGAAATCTAGAGCAGGCCTGTACACCTTGTGACTCACCGAGCCAAAGGAAGCCCACTCAAGTGCTCGGCAGTCCTGAGCATCTAGCAAAACCAGGAGATTTACCAAGCCTCTCTTGTGCTGCCAGAAATGGCTAGTGAAAAAAAAATCAAGCATTTAGAATAAGAGGGGTTAGTTGATGTTCACATAACATCAAAAGTGACTGTGACACCATGGTATTCCCTCGGGATTATATTATTCTCTGTCATGAACATTTGTGCACAAATTGGGTGTAGTGGGTAAGCTGAACACTGATGTGGTGTGGTGTTTGAGCAGGGGTGGGGAACTTGTAGCCCTCTAGAGCAGTGTTCTCCAACCTTGGGTCCCCAGATGTTTTTGGCCTACAACTCCCGGCATGCCCCAGCCAGCATGCCCCAGCCAGCATGCCCCAGCGTAGCTGGCTGGGGCATGCTGGGAGTTGTAGGCCAAAAACATCTGGGGACCCAAGGTTGGAGAACACTGCTCTAGATGATATCTGACTCCATCAGCCCCAACTAGCATGGATGGTAGCAGGGATGGCCCATGACGTTTTGTTGCCTAAGACAAAAGATAAAATGGCAGCCATCTCACCCCATTCCACATAGAGACAGTGACGGTGACGGTTGAATCTGACTTCAACACTGGTGATTTATTTTTATTTATTGCATTTCTATACCGCTCAATAGCCAAAGCTCTCTGGGCAGTTCACAACAATTAAAACCATAAAATACATCTTCCACCACACCTGAAGACGGCAAGGTAGCCCAGGGGGTGCAGAACAGGCTGTATAGCACCCATAGCTCTGTCCTCCAACACCTCAGTGCTGCTCCCACGCATCTGCCACCTGAGGCAGCCGCTTCACTTTGCCAAATGGTAGAGCTGGCCCTGGATGGTGGGAGTTGTAGTAGTACAATATCATATGGAGCACCGCAGGTTCCCCACCCATGGGCTAGAGCAGGGGTGTTGAACCCCAGGGCTGCAGGCCAGGTCCAGGCTGCCTGGTTCCTAGATGGCGATGTCTCTTTCCCCTGACCACGGACTGATTGGTGGTTTCCAGGCCTTGGAGCAGTCTCCTTTCCATTCTAAAAGGTTGAAATGCCTCTCCTAAGGCTTCGTTACTGGCAATAAGAGCTTTAAGCTACAATAGGCTGGCATTTGTGGTGTTCAACCCCACCCTCTTTGCCTTTGGCTCCACCCTTTTGCCTTCAGCCCTGCCAACCACTGGAATGAGGCCCCTGAGAGGTTCTCCGAAATTGAATTCAGCCCTGAGGCTGAAAGAGGTTCGACACCCCTGGGTTAGAGTGTCAGACTAGGACTGGGGAGACCCAGGTTCAAATCCCCACCCAGTCATGATGCGTACTGGGTGACCTTGTGCCAATCAGTAGCTGAACCTACCCCACAGAATGGTTGCGAGGATAACATTGGGGGAGGAAACCATGTATGCCACCTCCTTGAGCTTCCTGGAGGAAAGACGGGATATAAATGTAATAAAATTAAAAATAAATATCACTAGATCCCTCACACTCACCCTGATACATTTTGGGTAAAGGTGATGCTGCTACCTGTCTTCAAGCCCCACATATAGTGGGAATGGGGGGAGGGCAGAGGAAGATTAGGAAAGGGAAGGACTGGTCCTCAAAGACTTTGTCTTGATCGTACAACTTCTGTTGCCGTTAGTGCCTTCTCCAAGCTGCGTTATCGAACCAAACAGAAGGGAGATGCAAAGTTACCAGCTTAGCCCTGTTAAAGCCTGGGAAATGATGCTGTCCAGACTCCAAACACATGACCCAACAAGCCAAATGCAGCCGATCAGCCATGATGTTCCACCAGGCAGGGGCTTGGTGAACCTTCGAGTGGTCACTGCCTGCCTGGGACTGCAGAAACAGGGTTGTCAACAGGGCCGGGCCTACCATTAGGCAAAGTGCGGTGGTTGCTTCAGGCGGCAGATGGTGGGAGGCAGCAGCGAGGTGTTGGAGGAGAGAACTGGGTACCATGTGGCCTGTCCTGCATGCCCCGAAAGCTAGCCTGCTGGTGCAGGTGCCATTGTCCTGTCATCAGTGCTGAAAAAAGATTCAACCGCTGGCCTAGTCAGCTTTTGTACATGGAATGGGAGAGGGAGCCATCTTGTTCTTCACCTCAGGAAGCAGAATGTCTTGGGCTGGCCCTGGTTGTCAAATACCTTTAAGGCCACTCTATGTGGTTGGTACGGGCAGCATGTGGCTTGGTGGGTGCAACTTTATGGGCTTGCTAACTCCATGGCTACTCCAGATGCGTCAGGTTTCTTTCCCCTCTATAGCTCTTTGAGCTATTGTTAGGCTTGATCAGACAAGGAGGAGGAGGTTGGGAGCAAGGAGACAGAGTTCCCAGTGGAGCTGTTTAATTGTATGGCTATGTTTTCCTGCCTTCCTCTTTCTTCTCCCCCGCCCCCGTTGCTGCCAGCTGGTGCTGAGGCACTCCTTGTTTTCTTCTCTCTCTGCTCCCTCCCAACATTCTTTCAGATGAGGTTGTCTCTCTCACCCATTAACTGATGTGGTAGCAGCAGCTGGGCTGGTTTCTCCAGCCGAAGAGTGTCTCCTTGACCAACTTTTTCCTTTGTAGCTCACCCATGTGATCTCCACTTACCTTTGTATTTTTAACAATCTGATTTACTGGGAATGTTTCAGCACCAGCCCTCCTCCCACAGGCCCTAAATTCTTTCTCTCTCCACTTTCAGTTCTCAGCGCTTATAACTGTGTGCATCTTTGGAAGAAAAGAACACATGTTTCTCGTCACTTCCACACCACCACCACCTGTGTGACTCTAGAGTATATGTCTAGAAGAACAGTGTTTGTGGAAATTAAACAACACACACACCCTGCAAGGTTAAAACTTCTGCAACTTTTTATCGCCACTCCACCTAAATTTTACAATTAAATCCTTGCCTAATACTGCACCTCCTTGAGAAGATTCTGTTCAACTAGAGCAGTAGGCTAAATTACTGTCATCTGACAAGTTGCTCAGTAGACCACGGTGTGCAACCTATTGCCCGTGGGCCTAATCCGGCCTGCAGAGGTTGCCCATCTGGCATGCGGAGGCTTGGGCTCCCTCCGTGGGCCATGCAGGCAGTGAAGCCAGTTCCTGACCGATGTGCCGGGTGGATCATCCACCTAGTACATCAGCCGGGGACCAAAGGACGTCAGGGGAGGGGGGCTGATGCCATTCAGCCTGCAGAGGGCTGGCTGAATGCCCCCCCCACCTGAATTTTGCTGCTCACCCCTGCAGTAGATGCTGCCTTAGTCATATGCAACATAACATACATGTGTACATGGGATTGGCATACGATACATAGTCTTCATACATCTTGCTCCCGGAGCTTCTGAAGGTGTTAATGTACTGCTAGGTTTTTCAGTGGCAGGTCTACAGAACATGCAACCCACGAAACTGACCACCAGGCATGTATTGTGGCCCACCAGCTGCCTGAGATCCCCTCACTTGTTTTTGCAGTTCTGGTCAGACGTACCGGAATGTACACAGAATAGGACCTGCTTCAAGCAACACCATGATGGGTTAAGACCAAGGGTGATTCCAATCAGGGTTGCAAAAAATCATGATTTTTTGAAAAAAATCAAAAAAATTGATGTTTTTATTTAAATCGATGATTTTTTTTATTTAATCAATTCCCCTCCCACAAAAATTTAGTAATTTCAAAGTTTCAGGCAACCACATGTACAAATAGCCTCCACTTAATAGTTAAGAACACCAAATTATACAGAATACACTTTCCTC
This sequence comes from Shinisaurus crocodilurus, assembly GCA_021292165.1. Lineage (NCBI taxonomy): Eukaryota > Metazoa > Chordata > Lepidosauria > Squamata > Shinisauridae > Shinisaurus > Shinisaurus crocodilurus. Next base: position 107,976,032 of record CM037877.1, read on the forward strand.
ATTTTTTTTAACGTTACCAGTATTATCGGTTACTAGGCTACCTACACAACAGGGTTGCAAAAAATCATGATTTTTTTTGCAAAAAATTAAAAAAAAATAAAATTTTATTGATGATTTAATCATTGCAACCCTGATTCCAATCAATGCTTTTATTGTGCAATCACCCTTCCTCATGCTCAGAATGTTATGGGGGACAATGTCCAGAACAACAGCATCTTCTATTTGCGACCCTCCTGTGATTTCCTACTACTACTTCCACCCATTTCTCTTGACACAACACAAAAAATCCACTAAGGAGGAAAAGGTGGAATAGCTGCACAATGTCTTTTGAATGGTGGTGCTAGGAGCTGTCCATCTAGAACTGGGGTAGGCAATGTGGCATCTGTGGGCACCAGTGTATCCTCGGACAATTTTCTTGGTGCCCACCATTGTGCCCTACTCCTTATTTTTCTTTATATATATATATATATATATATATATATATAAATGTCTCATGTGTAGCTGGGATTACTTCAAAACAAAGTGAGGGCCTCCAGATGCTCACATCTTATTTTCCCGTGAATGCCTCTGGGCCGCACGTGAGGCCCAGAGACATTCTTAGGAAATGAAGACAGCAGGAGAGTACAGGGTGATGCTTCCTCTGTAGTGCACCCAATTTGTAGTGGTGCCCAGGACAGCTTCTCAAATTGCCATTTGTGCCCACGGCTCCAAAAGTGTTGCCTACCTCTGATCTAGAAGCACCCCAAGGTATCTGTTGGGCTATCTTCTCCCATATCAATCTGCCTGCTGACTGAGATCATCATTTGGGGGTGCCCCTGCCTTCTGAGTTGCAATTCCAGCCTTTGGAATGCCCTTCCCAGGGAGGCCTGCCTGGCACCCACTTTGATATCCCTTTTTTGTTTGTTTTCTGAGGCTAAGAACTATTCATGTCTGAAACTTTAAGCAATTTTATGGTTTTATTTTGAATTGGATTGCTGCTGCTGTAGTCTTGTTGTTCCTATATACTGCATGGCTATTGCTGTTTTAAAAAATGCTAATGTTGTATTTCTATTCTATCTGAATTTGTTAGTTGCCCTGGCAACACAAACTGGTTGGTGAAAGCATGGGATATGAATTATGTGAATAAATAAGTGTGGCTGTCTGTTTAATAGATGAAGGTATGAATTGGCGTCTCAACAGTACAGCAAGACTTCTTAATTAATAATGTTGGCACTAGCAGAGGATGATTCAATCTTCGCTCTTTCAGGCAGCAAAATATCTTGGGTGGGCACTGTGAATGACGAGTGTGCCACTATTCAGAAATGGTGGTGGTGGAGGGTTCTAAAGCACCTGGCTGGCCACAATACGTACCGTGGCTGGTGGGCTGAGTTAGACTTGGGGAGGGGTGTCACACATGTTGTGCAGGCCTGACATGAACCACTGAACAGAAGCACCAATTCGTATGCACTGATGATATCGCCCCAAGAAAGTAGATTTGCACCCATTTACTTTATCCCCATTTTGCTTTGAATCATTTCACAACAAATTCTTCTGTTGTTTCTCAAGTAACAACAGAGCCAAATTCAGTAGCAAATCTAAAAATTCTGTCAACCTGCAGAGTTATTTTCTTAAAGGTATAACTGCTTTGTGCACTATGCATGGTGCAGAACCAGACACATTGTGCTTGCCCCATCTGAGTGAAGCCACGTCCACTGGCACCCCTAGGCATGTCCCCTGCCATGGTCCACCCCAATAGCCCCCTGAAGGATGGATCTGTCCATTCCCCCGAGGGAGGAGAGGGGCAGGTGTATAATTCTGTCCTACTTATTGCCCCTGGCCTCAAACTGTATGGACTGCAAAGCTATCTGTGAGTTAGAGAAGTCTGCACCTAGTGGCTGAAGATGTTACTGCAGACTTCAACCACATGGACACATTTAAATGAATTAAAATTAATTAATGCATTTTAAAAACAAAATAACCCCAAGTGTAAACCCCTAGGGTCCCCTTCGTATGCATGCCAAGTTTCAGGTGTCTCAGTTTCACGGTCTTGGTGCTATAGCGCTGATGGATGGACAGACTAAAATTAATCCCCAATTTATCGCCACCTATGAAACGATTCTGTGCTCTTCCATCTTTTCCCAAGTAGCAGGAAATCCTTCACGACATCAGTTTCCTTCTGTCAGGAGCTGTAAGGGCTATTGCTGAAAGAATCTGGAATTTTGTGCTGCTGTGCTGTGGGGTGAGCAACTGCGGTAAGATTCCCTGAGCTATGATGTCCTCTCAGGTTCCAGAGAGGCTCTACCCACCGTGTGGACACCATGGGTCAGGAAATCTTGCAGCCTACAGGCAGCCCATTGGTTTCCTCTGATGTGGTAAGGCTGTAAAGTAAGGGTAAGCAACCTGGTGCTTTCCAGATGTTTTGGATCTCAACTCCCATCAGCCCCAGCCAGCATGACCAAGGTCCAGGGATTATGGGAGTTGTGGTCCAAAACATCTGAAGTGCACCTGGCTGCCTACCCCAGTTGTAAAGCATCCTGCCCACTTGGTTTTCTTTTATGACCCTGTACTAGGGCTTCAAGAAACATATAAAAATGTACCTCAGTTATCTAAAGCCTGCTGTTTTCAGCCATATCTAAGAAAACTTTTCCAGTCCAGCTTTCCTGGAACATTCCCTGCCAGACAAAACAAGTTTGAGTCTTGCCTGACAGATGGGTATGGCTCACTTTCTAGTTGGTGTCAGGTTGCTTCCAAATGGAGGGCTCCTATCACTAACAATCAAAAGGCATTGTGCCGCTATTCCATCTTTTCTTCCTTAACTACTTTTTCCTGTTTTTTAAAAAAAAAGATGGAAGAAGTGAAGGGAAAACCTGGGAGGGTTACAAATTAAAGATGATGAAATTTGGGGAGAAAAAACCCCCCTCATAAAATTCCATGAATAAAAGCCTCATCTGGAAGCACCATTAGACACAAATTATCCGACTAATGTTTATTGTGAGTGGCCAACCGCTTCAAGCCTATAGAGCAGGGCTCTCCAACCTTGGATCCCCAGATGTTGCTGGACTACAGCTCCCAGAATCCCTTGCCGTTAGCCATGCTGGCTGGGTATGCTGGGAGCTGTAGGCCAGCAACATCTGGGGACCCAAGGTTGGAGAGCCCTGCTATAGAGGCTTAGAATAAGAACAGCATGGATCATGCTAATCCCCCCACCCCAAGGCTTACATCAGCATTGCAGGATCATCAGACTCCAATGTGGTGAACTTGAAGAAGATGGAAGCTACCAAACTAGATAGCAGACGTGAAGCCCTAATCTAGGCAGTAAAGCTCATGTATTGCTGTCGTTAAAAACAGGAGCCTCACCCTCACTTCGCTCTGTCTCTTCTTCATCATCACATCTACTAATATCAGGGCTTTTTTTCTGGTGGAACTCACCGGAACTGAGTTCCAGCACCTTTTCTCATATTAATTGCATTACAATTTAATCGCCATCTACTCCCGAGGAAATGTAATCCAAGAGTTCCGGTACCTTTTTCTCCAGAAAAAAAGCACTGACTAATATAAAGCTTCTGGTATGACATCATTACATTGTGAGTTTCCCCGAAGATGATGGGAGTTCTATCCCCACGCATCTGGAGGGCACCAGGTTGGGGAAGGCTGCTAAATGATTCTGCAGATCTTGGCTGATCTGGATGGATTAAATTCCAAGCCAAGTACAAGGTGGCGCGCTCCTCAAAAGATTAAGGCTGATTACTTTTATGCAGCCAAGATGACATTTTGCCAGAGACCTAGTCAAAGGCCACTAGCGGCGAGCAAGGAACTGGTCCCCATAGCAGATTTTTCAGGGAAAGGTGAAGTCCTCTTGTTCTAAGCAGTGAAAGCCGGAAAGGAAACAGCACTCGAGGGGCAAAGGAACATGTTATTTCCACATTTAGCCACAGTGACAATCAACAAGAGGAAGCCTAAAGTCAAGTTTAAGCAGGTGCTTCCTACACATATAATTGGGTCCTTTGTTTATTGTCTGGAGAGGACCAAGAATAAGTTATATGTCCAAGACAGGGCCCTACAGTTGTGATCCACCAAACTAAACACAGTAACCAGTTCCTGCTGCCTGCCTGGGACTGTAAAAACAGGAGGCGCTAACCCCTGGCATACATGTGTTCTGCTTGGTGGGTCAAAAGCAGCGAATGCCTGGTCAAAGACAGTGCTTGTTCACGGAAAAGCCTGAATTGCACGCTCAGCTTATTTATTTATTTATTTATTTTATTTTATTTTATTTCTTATATTTATTAATCGCCCATCTGGCCGGCCACCCGGCCACCCTGGGCGATGTACAATTAAAATAATACAATAAAACAATACAATAAAATATGATAATTAAAACAGTATAAAAAATTCTTTTTAAATCCTAACCCACCCCATATTCCCGCCTGAATAGCCATGTTTTTAATGCACGGTGGAAGCACATCAGAGAGGGGGCATGGCGAAGGTCACTAGGGAGGGAGTTCCATAACGTGGGGAACCGCCACAGAGAAGGCCCTCTTCCTAGTCCCCACCAGCCTGGCTGCTCTGGCTGATGGGATAAGGAGAAGGCCATCTGTGGCAGATCTTGTTGAGCGGCCTACTTGATGTTGCTGGAGGCGCTCCTTGAGATAAACTGGACCGGAGCCATGTAGGGTTTTAAAGGTCAAAACCAACACCTTGAATTCGGCTCGGCAAGCAACTGGTAGCCAGTGCAACTCCTTAAGCACTGGCGTGATGTGATCACGCCGGCGGCTGCCCTTAATCAGGCGAGCAGCCGCGTTCTGTACCAGCTGTAGCTTCCGAACCGTCTTCCAGGATAACCCCACATAGAGCGCATTACAGTAGTCTAGGCGAGAGGAGACCAAGGCATGAACCACTGATGGGAGCAGGTGATTAGGAAGGTAGGGGCGCAGCTGCCATATCAGATGGAGTTGATACAGCGCTGCCCGGCTCACAGCTGACACCTGAGCCTCCATGGACAGCTGGGAGTCTAGAATGACCCCCAAGCTGCGGACCTGGTCCTTCAGGGGGAGATGTACCCCATTCAGCACCAGGTCAACATCCCCTAACCTCCCCTTGTCTCCCACCAGAAGTACCTCGGTCTTGTCGGGGTTCCGCTTCAACATGTTCCTTCCCATCCAACCACCCACTGCATCCAGGCACTTGGACAGGGTCTCAACGGCCAACCTCGGTGAGGACTTGAAACAGAGGTAGAGCTGTGTGTCATCCGCATACTGATGACACCGCATCCCAAACCTCCTGATGATAGCCCCCAGCGGCTTTAGGTAGATGTTGAATAGCATCAGGGAGAGGATGGAACCCTGCGGCACCCCACAAGTGAGCAGCCGAGGGTCCGAAGCCTCCTCCCCAAGAACTACCCTCTGGTACCTTCCAGAGAAGAAGGACCGGAACCACTGTAATACAGGGCCTCTGATACCCAACCCCTCCAGGCGGTCCAGGAGAATACTGTGGTCAACGGTATCAAAAGCCGCTGAGAGATCGAGGAGGACTAGGAAGGAGCATTCGCCCCTATCCAAGGCCCTCCTCATATCATCCACCAAGGCGATCAAGGTTGTTTCCGTCCCATGTCCAGGCCTGAAGCCCGACTGGCATGGATCTAAGTAATCGGCTTCATCCAAGTGTGCCTTCAACTGAGCCCCCACCACTCGCTCAATCACCTTGCCCAGAAATGGCAAATTGGAGACTGGGCGAAAGTTGTTCAGGTCTTGGGGATCCAAGGAGGGCTTCTTTAAAAGTGGTCTTACTGCAGCCTCCTTAAGGGCTGATGGGATCACTCCCTCATCGAGGGAGGCATTCACCACCGCCCTGAGCCCCTCAACCAGTCTCTCCCTGCAGCTCATAACGAGGCAGGACGGGCAAGGATCAAGCAAGCAGGTGATTGGCTTCACAGATGAAAGTACCTTGTCCACTTCATCAGAAGGAAGGGGCTGGAACCGATCCCACAAGACCGGTCTACCATTGGCCTCCTCCCGCTGACTTCCTGTATCCACGACGTGCGAAATCCCACTCCTAATCCGATTGATTTTATCTGCAAAGTGCTTCGCTAAAGCCTCACAGGAGGCTTTGGATTGTTCCATCGGATCTGGAGCAACTGGACCGACCAGGCTCCGGACCACTTGGAACAGCCTCCTGGGGCAGCACTCCGCAGATGCAATGGAGGCAGCATAGAAATTCTTTTTTGCTGCCTCTACCGCCACCCGGTAGGCTGAAGATGCAGCTCTAACCTGTGTTCGATCGTCTTCGGAGCGGGATCTACACCATCGGCGCTCTAACCTTCTCACCTCCTGCTTCAGAGCTCGCAGCGATGGAGTAAACCAGGGTGCCGTGCGAGCTCTGTTCAGGTGAAGTGGGCGCTTCGGGGCCACTCAGTCTAATGTCCTGGTGATTGCAGCATTCCAGTCATCCACCAGGGTCTCGACCAAGCCACCATTTGCGTGCTCCAGTTCCCCAAGCGTGTTCAGGAAACCATCCGGATCCATAAGACGCCTGGGGCGGACCATCCTAATAGGTCCTTCACCCCTGCAGAGGGGTTGTGGCACCGAGAAATCCAACCCCACCAGATAGTGATCTTACCATGACAAGGGGGTGGTGGATATACCCCCGATTTCCAGATCATTGCCCCCCCTCTCCGGAAACAAAAACCAAGTCTAGTGCCTATGAGGGCAGCCCCCGAATGAACGTTGGTTGAAGTCCCCCAGCACCAATAGCCTGGGGGACCGCACATGCACATCAGAGACCACCTCCAGCACCTCGGCCAGGGAGTCTGTCATGCAGCGGAGTGGACGGTACACGAGCAGAATCCCCAGACTGCCCTTTGGACCCAATCTGCAGTACATGCACTCAACAAACTTGGTCTCCCGGAGATGGAGTCTGGTAAGGACCAAGGACTCCCGGTAGATAACAGCCACTCCCCCTCCCTGTCCCCCAACCCTTGGTTGCTGGGCATACGAGAAACCAGCCGGACACAAGGCCGCCAGAGTTGGAGCAGCGGCCTCCTCCAGCCAGGTTTCCGTAATACATGCCAGGTCCGCACCCTCATCCAGGATCATGCCATGGATTACAGATGTTTTTTGGGTAACAGACCTGGCATTACACAGCAGCAAACGCAAGGGTGGGGAAGGAGCCACCCCCCCCAGTTATCCCTTGGCTCTGGGCAGGCCCAGAACAAGGGATAGATATTAAGCATCGATCCCCTGTTCCCCTTAATCGGTGTGGCCTGCCCCTAGCACTCTGCCAGCGTCTGCCGCTCAACGATGGTATGTTTTGCCCCCCTGGAACTCCCCCCATCATCTCCCCGAGATGGACACATGCCCCCCCTGCTTCCACCAATCAGGCGGGAGACCCACCCCTAAAACCAACCCCTAAACCCCCTAAAACCCCAGCCCAGCTCAGACAGGGGGATAGGCCCTCGCCCTCGTTCCACCCCCCAAGTGGATCCCCCAAAGGGGCAACCCCTTTGGGGACGTCGCCGCCGGGGCGTCGCCGCCCCGCTCCACAGGCCAGCAGATGAAGACGTTGGTTCTGCTGGGGCAGCTGGCACCACTCCCCAATCAGTCCAGGGGGCAGCTCCTCTTGGCTGCTGCAGAGGCAGGGCCCCAGTCCAGCACGGAACCACCAGGGAGGGGAAAAAGCTGGCTGCAGGTGTAAGTCACCAGCTTACCTCCCTCCCTGGAGAAGCCCAAAATACTGGCTGGGTTGCAGGTCTTCAGGGCAGTTTAGATGAAATAGGGAAAAGAAAGGACATGGTGAAAAGATGGGGGCTGACGCACTTCTTAAGGATGCTTCCTGATGAGGATTCATAGAATGTTACAGGGGTCCAGTCAGTCTTACTCTCTTCATAACCCTCCACATTTTCTGCCTTTTTTCTTACCCTCGAAAAATCTCTCAAGGACAAAAAGATGGAATCGCTGCACAGGTGCTTGCTAACTGTTAGTGCTAGGACCCCGAGACTGATCAAAGAAAACACAAAGAAGAAGGAAGTAGGTTGGAGCTTCAGAATCCACTCAGCTCTGCACTGGGCTTCTGATATAGGCTAAACAGGACTATTGTCTCCTGCAGGCCTGCTTGGCTGGTCACAAGCCCGTGTTTGGCTTATGACCAGCCAAGCCAAACACAGCCCATTGTGGCCTGCCAGGTGCATGGTGGTCCACACACCCTGTCTTTCCTTCCAATCCCAGACAGGCAGCAAAAACGATATTATTGAGCTCCTGGTGGGGTGACTTATATGGGGAGGGCTCTATTCAGCTGGTGGGTGCGTGCTGTCACAACCTGGTCTATATAGTCTCTCCAGTAAGTAATTTCCAAATCATAGTTCTTGTTGCCAATAGCAAAGTTATCTGGGGAGTCTCTGCAAAGCCACACTTCGATTATTATTATTATTGTCCTTCTCTGAGTTCTGTTCATTCTGACTTGATAAACTGTACAGTATGGGAGGAAAATAGTAATATTAGCATGAAAAGAAAAATCAATAGGAAGAAGAGTTTAATAAAAACAAAGCAAAAAATCCACTTTCTTATAACTTTAAGTAATCTTGCCTGAGGTTTAGTACTCTAGCGAACCCAATCAGAAAAGAAAAGGAATCAACGGTATCTTTTTCACAATTCAAAGCCCTGAAATATTTCTTTCTATTTTATCTTAGTGATTCATGCGATCATCATTATAGGCTATTGAATCTTGGCACAATGGAGTTTAGCTTCATAACAACCCTGTGAGGTAAGACAAGTGCTACTCATATTTTACAAATGGCGAATGGAGGCGTAAGGAAGATTAAGTGCCTTACACAAAAAGCACATTACTGTGCATAGCATAACCTTTGACAAAAACGTCATTAAAGCCTTAATGTTTGCGTATGTCACTTAGCCCTATGCTCTCAATGCACTCTTTTACAACTGACAGACTCATTCATATAGTGCGCTCTCTCTCTCTCTCTCACACACACACACACACACACACACTATTGGGCTCACTGATCATCCTTCCAATATGACTCTGAGGGACCCATACACCTATCGCCAGAGCTGTGGTTCTGCTGCAATTCCCATGAGAGTTCAAGAACAAAGTACAGAAGTAGACACAGAAATTAGCTTCCAGAGAAGCTCAGCTTTCACTTAAAAAGAACAAGTGTCTAGCCCCTATGGTTGCAAAGTCATACTTGAAAGTGAATTAGCAATGCTTGGTGAAGTGACCGAAGCCAGAGGGGTGGCTAGATACATTTGCTTCCATAATAGCCATGTTCCCTAAAGTTGGCATCATTTGTTCATTCTATTATTATAGAGAATCCAGATGATGTCGCTGCCAAAGCATTCCATTCCAATGTTTTCTATGTTGTCCCCCAATTTATTTATTTTTTAAAGAACTGGTTTGTGGTGATATTTTTTACTTAAAACACAGTTGCGGCTCCAACTTGTGGACTGTGGACTGACAAAAAGGTATTGGTGTACCTAGTGTACAAAGCCCTAAACCACTTGGGACCAGGATACCTGAGAAAGCGCCTTCTCCCTTACCAACCTGCCAGGTCACTGCGGTCATCAGAGAACATTCTCCTGAGCTGGATCCACACCTAAGGTTTATTGCAGTACTGTATCACTGCTGTGACTTGAGGGGCACATGACGCATGCACTTTTCACTAATGGTCGCGCTAGTCCTGCGTTATCGTTCTTCGTTTCTTCCAGAATTTCCTGGACTAGGTTTATCACATGTGTGTTTTTCCAAGTTATCGCGGTTCACTATCGCAGTATGCATCCAGTGTGTGCTAAACTTGTGCTGTCGTTGCCCGTCCGAGGTGTGGCCACAAAAGTGTCGTCACTGGAGTTAGCCAATAGTTTTCGAGGGGCGGGGCAAATGTGGCATTACGTGTGTCTCCCAAACTGGTGGGGAAGAGAGGTATCCGCCATTTGTTGTTGTGTGGCGGTTTGCCTCCTTCCCCAGAAGCTTGTTATTTTGTTTGTTTGCTTGTGAACATTCCTGCAGACATGCACACCTCCGCATAAACGGCGGACCAGAAAACCCCCCAGACACCCTTCTTGTTAAATGGCCATTTCCCCTGCATGTGAAGGGCAGAACCCCAGGATAACCGCCATGGAGTTTGAGAGGGGACAGGGACAGGGGCGGGAGGCTTCCCCCCTTTTTTAAACAGCCGCGTTCACCCCCTTGCCCAAAGGACAGAGAGCTGTAAATTAGCCAAAAGGCATGTCTGCTCAGAATTAAATCACATTCGCTCCAATGCCCTTACTCCCAAGTGAATCACACTGATTTAATTGCTTGGGGAATTCAGAATGGGAGGAACTTGCATTTGGGTGGAGGGGAGGGGCATGCTGATCCTGCTGGCTTCACCCTGGCCCCGTGGGAGGGCGACGGCGGCAGCTTCATCCTTCTCCTTTTTTGTGAGGGTCCGGAAGAGCTTTTACCTTTCTCTTTTTAAAGATCGCTCCTGCGCTCGTTCACACCTCTGCAGAGATGACAAAGCAAAATAAATAATAATGTTAAAAAAAACCTGTTCAAGGCAATGTCCAGTTCTACCGCTACGGAGTTAGGTGTGGGGTGGCAAACCGGGACGAGTGCAGTACATTTAACGAGTGTGTGCCCTGTGAGTAGGTACTGCGGAACGTGAATATAGCAGTACCCTTCTGCTAATTTGACTATATACACTGTAATGTGGAGCCGCCCCTGGCGGCTCCACATGGACTATGGCCCGATCGGAGTCTACAGGGAAAGAGTCTTCTCTGTGGCAGCTCCACTTCTTTTGTGGAACTCCCTGCCTCTGGAAGTCAGGCAGGCTCTGACACTGTGTTGTTTTCAGCGCCTACTGAAGACATCTTTGTTTCGGGAAGCCTTCCTTGCTGACCAGCGACTTTTAATGTTATCCTGTTTTTAATACATTGTTTTTATTCTTTCATCTGTTTTATCTTTTTATTATTTCCCCACTTCAGAATCTGTCTACATATGGAGTGTTATACAAATGCTGTAAGCAAACAAGCAAGCAAGCAAACAAACAAACAAATGTGCCTGGCAGGAGGAGTGGTCTCTGAGACAGTTTGCACCATGTTGACTTCCCTGCCTTTCTCCAGTGCCTGCCCTGTATTTCCTGGTTGCACTCCAGGTTACATGTCCTGCTGTGCTATTCCTGGTCCCATAGCTCTAAAAAAGTACACAAATAAAAACTTAAATAAAAAAGCATTGTTTTAATTAAAGTCCAATTGTGCTAATGTAAAAAATGAATGAACAAATGGTCGAATTGCTCTGACTGATAAGAGGCCTGGAAGAAGAACAGAGAATGACTGATCAAAGGGCCAATGTCAAATGTACACCTCTGATGATTGGGACTTGTTTCTCAGTAAACATACATGGGATCTTTCCCATGGGCACTGCAGGATTTTTATAGTGCTACATTACAGTAACTCATGAAAGCACAGTTATAATCCAATGTGCCATTTTTGGACAAGGTCTTGCAGCATGTGATGGGTGGCATCTTAACTCCAGGTAGTTTGGGATGAAACTGAGTACTGAGATCCTTTCCAGCCTGGCCTTTGACCTTGTTTTGGGACTGAGACTGCCTTGGTGGATGATTTCACTGGGAAATGAATGATAGGGAAGTGGGTCCCTGTTAATTCCCCATTAATGGCCTGGAACCAGGTTATGCTCATTTGAACCTGCCCAGGCCTTAAGATCATCCTAAGGGTTCTGCTCTTTGACCCATCATTAATAAGGACTTGGTGGATACCAGGGAATTCTGTCTCTAGATGGCACTTGAGGCCATTTTTATTCCAGAAGGTATTTTATTATTGATTATGCTGGTTTCAAAAATAATGAACCCCATTTTTAGGTGTGGGTTTTGTTTGTTTTTTTAACTTGTTTTTATACTGTCCATTAGTGTTGTTATTTTATGTCTGCCTGTCCTTATTGTAAGCTGATCTGGAACGTTGCTTGAAAAATGGGGTATACAGTAAATTATCTAAATAAATGAAATTAAATAATTAATTCCGCTTCCAGCTAGTTGCAGAAGAGCGGTGCCTCAGCAGCGCTAAAGGGCCACAGCGTGGAAAGGAGCCAACTTTTCCAGTGGCCAGTGAGGCGGCGCTAAAGCACCCTACACATAGCGCCCCAGGCCTGTGGCTTACGCTGGTTCAGCATGTCTGAGCGTGGAAAGCTAAGTAGGGTCAGGCCTGGTAATTACTTGGATGGGAGACCCCTCCTCTAGTTTCCTGCATTGAGCAGGGGGTTGGACTCGATGAACCTTGTAGGCCCCCTTCCAACTCTATGATCCTATGAATCCTATAAAATCTCTTTGCCCTCTTGATGTCTTCCAGAAGAAGCAAAAAATATGCAAACAGGGAAAATGCCAGAATCAATTATGTACAACATTATCATACTGCAGATATCATTTATTTACATTAGCGCAGAGTTCAGACAGTCCTGCTTTTATAAACCTTCTTGGTTAGTTGTTTATTTGCATATTTATATATTTCCAGCATTTATGCCTTGACTTTCTAACAAATAATGAAAATGAAAATACAATGAAAATACAAACGAAGCTAGGCTTCTGGTCAATAAGCAAAGGAGGGAGGGAGAGAGCGAGCATGTGTTCAAAGTGCACAAAACCTAGTGCTGTTTATTATGCCCCAATGTGGTTGTACTCAAAGCCTCTTCCTGAGATATTTCTTTGAAGGAGCTGCAGGAAAACATTTTACATGCTGAATAATAAAAAAAATGTAGAGAACCAACCACTTCTATTAGTAAACCAGTTCCAAATTGGCTGCTTGCTGCCTTCTTAACTTCCATTATAGCCAACACTCCTTGCTGTCTCTACTGGGCGTGGGAATATAGGAAGCTGCCTTCTATTGAGTCAGACCATTGGTCCATCTAGCTCAGTGTTGTCTAGACTGGCAGCGTCTCTCCAGGGTTTCAGACAGGAATCTTTCTCAGTCCTACTTGGACAGATGCCTGGGATTGAACCTGGGATCCACGGCATACAGAGTACATGCTGAACCACTGAGCAATGTTCGTTCCATAGAACCTACTTGGCATGCTTTTGAATTGTGTCCAACGGGCAACACTGTTTGTTTCAAGGGCCTGCTGAGTAGAGTGGAACCACTTGCAATTTAGGATGGAACGTGATGTTTCGAGAGACATGCCACCACAGTGCTTCTTCCCCTCTCTTCCTTTAATGGAACATGCAATATGACATCATTACAGTGTGCATTGCTCCATCCCACATCATGTCATCGGCTGTTGGAAACAGTGGTGCAGCTAAATAATTTTTAGACCCTGGACCTAAAGGTCTTATAGCCGCCCCCGCCCCCTTTAGAACGCCATGTCTAAGTTGTGGAGCATACAACACATTTCTCGTCTTTGCTCCCGCATTGCCATTCCATGCTTTACAACTGCTTCTACAGTTCTGATGTGTCAAGGTAAAAAAAAAAAAAAAAGAAAAGCTGTTTGCCAATGCTGATTTTTTAAAAAAGAAATTCTCTAAGCATGTGAAGTTTTGCATTTTAAACTCACTTAAATCACATCATGACTACAGGAATACAATCAAATTTGCTTCTTCTGCCCTGATGCTACATACATTGACTTCAGAATAAGCACCATTTTGTTGTAATATAATGATGATGATGATGATGACGACGACGACGACGATGACAACGACGACAACAACAACAACAACAATGTAATACCTTGGATTGCAAGCATAATTCGTTCCGGAACCGTGCTTGTAATCCAAAACACTCTTATATCAAAGCGAGTCTCTGTCGGGCATGAGTGGGGCCGATTTCGGCCTGCTACGCCCAGCTCGAGGCGAACGGTTACATCCCTACGTGACTTGTATTGCAAGACGTCGCTTGTTTATCAAGTCAAAATTTATTTTAAAAAATTGCTTGTCTTGCAAAATGCTCTCAGACCGAGTTACTTGCAATCAAAGGTATTACTGTAATAATAATAATTCAAAGTAAAAAAGAATGAGTATCTGTCACCATGTACATGCCCAGTCAGCTGCCCCCCTGACTATAAAATGTTTTTAAGAAAAAAAAAAAAAGAGAGAAAGAAAAGATGCTGCAGTGAGCATGCTGGCCCAGGTGCTGATGTCAGGCCTATTTGCTGCTACCCCCATTACCTGCCACTCTCTGGTGGTCACTTGGGGGTCTCCTGGGCTACAGGACCATGGGCTTTGACCCCAAGGTCCAGCCCTAGGCCGCACCACGGATTGGCAACAGAGCAGAGGCATGACACTGTATCTCTCAATGATGCTATGTTCCATATTGTATTCAACTAGCAGTTATGAAGAAGATTTGGGGAAGAGACATATTTTAAATTTTTTTCTTTTAAAACATGTCTACCCCACTTGTCTGCCCCCCAAAAGGGCCCCCAAGGCAGCTTCCAGATTAAAAACACAGAAATACAAAAAGAACAAGATAAAAACAACAACATAGATAGAGTGCACCAGCTCTGTGTCTAGTTCTGCCTTAGTCTTTTATGTGTTGTAACTTACATTATCTTAGATTTGCCCCCCTCAGGATATGACCATCTCGTGTATGGTATATGATAAGTGAACAGATTATAAAGTACAGTATATGCCACATTTGTAGAAATTGGATGTGTTTATGGATGGAAAAAAGGCGTCCATGCTGGAATCTGAATTAATTATCACCTCTTCCTTAAGTTAGCTGGCAGATAACTCAAACTCTTCATTAATTACTTCCTTAACTCCTTCAAACCCAACAAACTTTTGGCATGCAGCCATCAGTCACCAACTGTTCACTTTGGAATATGTATGTCTTATGCCTGTAAAACATTATTGAGTAAATAAGCATCACCAAAAAAAAAAAAAAAGGATCTGATTCCAGTCAACTGGAGCTCTCATATATACTCATATACACTTCTAAAATCATGACGAGTAACTGTGCAAAACAAGAGAAACTGTACATGTCATTCAAACAAATCTGCAGCTAGTATGTCAATGACAGGCACCTATTTCTATCTCTCCTCTTAATTAAAATCAGATATAGCTGTGGAGGTACTAAAGTGGGACAGGGGGGTTCAGTAATGGACTGGATTAGGGCCAATAAACTGAATCTGAACTCAGTCAAGCCTGAGATATTGCTGATGTGTGGTTGGTATGGCCTTGGAGATTGTTTTCAGCCTGATCTGGTCCCCCCTAAAAGACCAGGTTTGCAGTGTAGGGGTGCTTTTAGATCCATCCTTATCATTGGATGCCCAACTGACCCCCATGGCACAAAGACCCTTCCAGCAGCTGAGACTGCTGTGCCTGGACAGAGATAGCCACAGTTATCCATGCTCTGGTAACATCACATTACCCATGAGCCTAACCTACCTCATGGGGTGGTGGTGAGTGTAAAATAGGATAATCCTGTGTACGTTGTCCTCAGCAACTTGGAAGAAGGTTAGTATAAAAGTGTGATAGACAAATTGTAAGGCCCAAATCTTGTCATTTTGCTCAAGTACTTGGCTCAGTGGGATGCTGGTTTATACTTTGTTTCATCAAAATTTTATTTATGAAGCTTTTCATTCACTCATTCATGTCTCTACCCCTATTCAGGTGTTTAGATATTGGATACGATAGATAGGCAAAGAGGGGGACCATGCTAGCTAGCCCCCCTCCATTGTCGCACCAGCATTCCAGATCACACGAAAAGCCCCCACGGATAGAGGAGGCTCTCCTCTTCACAAAATCATATTGCATGTGTAGCGGGTGACAAACATGACAACAGGAGGGGGTGGGGCTAGTGCACTCCCTTTCCTCATGTGTTTATTATACCCAATGTCAGAACACATGAATAGGGCGTGCGCACGTGTGTGTGTATGTGTGTGTATCTATCTATCTATCTATCTATCTATCTATCTATCTATCTATCTAATCTATCATCTATCTCTAAATCAGTGATTTCCAATTTTAAGCCTATCTCAAAATAGCAACATTTAAAATGACTAAAATGTTAATATTAACATATGGCGCTGAGCTGTGGGGCCTATCCAAGTGTCTTCTTCTTGAACAAAATCAAGCACGCTTTTTAAGAATCATCTTGGGGACTGAGAGGAACACTCCTGCTGCTGCAGTAAGAGCCGAAACTGGTACACATTCCATCCATAGCCTAGCAGCAGTCAAAGCCTTTAACTATTGGTGGAATATTCTTTCAATGGAACCAGACAGACTACCCAAAATGTGCCTTGAAGAACAGATGGGCTCATCTCAATCCATCTCATGACTCAAACGACTTTGCCAAACTATCTCGCTGCTTGGCCTCTAAACATAATATCTACCCTTTGATGGTCACCAGGCCAATGTAATCTTCAAACAAAGAGTAATGGATGTTAGTGCCCAATCTGACATGGAGTCCCTGGCAAACACCAGGTCACTGAAATGGCTGGCAAAAAATAAACTGTTCTTCAAAACTGAGAAATATCTAACAATGGGCATGCTCCAACATCATAGAACAGCCCTAATCAGAGCAAGATTCGAGCAGCTAGAATCTATGGTAAAACATGGCCGCTACTGCCAAGTGCCATACCCCGACAGAACATGTGTTTGTGGCGCAGGCGAAATGGAAGATATTGCGCACATCCTATTTAATTGCAAACTCTACACTTCAGCAAGGACATTCTACCTACTTCCGCTTCTTGATAGAACTAAATTCTGGGATCGTCACAAACGATTGGGATATTTCCTTAAGGGCACATGTAGCTCTAAGAACTGCTAAATTTATAGCTAGGGCCACCAATTGAGATCACAATACATAGATCAAATTGGAGTTCTATGCAAAGGCAACGAACTAATCTAAATTTAAACTGCATTAGGATTATATTCATTATAAGTTGCCCATTTGTCCCTTTACTTTTTAACCATCTAGTTATCTAATCATTATTGATCCTGTACCCATTTTATCCTACCCCTACTCCAATCTGATTTTATTAAATTTTATAAAATTCTATTTTATTATATGCACTGTACTTTTGATATGGTCAAATGGACTAATCAATAAAGGATATCTATCTATCTATCTAAAATGACTAAGCCCATAATTTATTTATTTTATTTATTATATTTATACCCCACCTTTTTTCCTGCCTCCTCTCCATTTTATCCTCACAACAACCCTGTGAGGTAGGTTAGGCTGAGAGTCAGTGACTGGCCCAAAGTCACCCAGTGAGTTTCATGGCTGAGTGGGGACTAGAACCCGGATCTCCTGAGTCCCAGTCCAACACTCTAACCGCTACTTGTTCCAGTACAATTTAAAATGAAAGATAAGACAACTTTTTTCAGACTGAAGGGTGACACGAGGACAGAAGTTCAACTTATAATATCAACTGGGGAAAATAATATTAGAACATCTGAGGATGTTCCTTCACAGAAGGTCCAAGTGATCTAGAGTTGTCAAAATCCCGGTGTTGCATTATTTGTATAACTAAATTTGGTTGACAAATGGAAAACCTTGGGTACTTCCAGACAAGTCTTTTATCATGCCATCGCCCTGCCTCATTCACAGAATTTTATGGGGAGTCCAGATGATGATGGTTTCCATTTATAGCCTTCCACATTTTCCCACCACTTCTTCTGTCTTTTTTCTTACTGTGGAAAATCTGTTAAGGAAAAAAAATAGCTGCACAATGCCTTTGGATAGTTAACGCTAGGACCTCTCCATCTAGAAACACCCCTTATTAAGGGCATTTTCCACACATGAGGTTTAAAACCTGTCTTCGTCCCGGTTTATTAATACTCTAGTGAATAAACCCTGCTTCACACAGGTTTGGCTCTAAATTTGATACAGTGAAGCCTTCAAAGTTATGCAGGTATCAGAGTTGGACACATTGTGCCCACCCTGTCTGAGTGAAGCCACAACAATTGACACCACTAGACATGGTCCCTGTCGTGGTGCACCCTTCTCGCCCCCTGGGGGTGTTTGTGTCTGTCTGTTTGTGTCACTCCATTCCCCTGAGGGGGGCTGACCCACAGTAGGGGGAAGAGGGCAGCCATATAACTGCCCCTCAGCCTACTCCTACCTGGCTTCAAACTATATTGACTGAAAGCTATGTGCTGGTTATGGACACTGCCACCTAGTGGCTGAAGTTGGTACTGCAGGCTTCAAACACAGACACGTTTAAATTAAAATTAATTAATGCATTTTAAATACCAAATAACCCCAAGGTGCAGACCCCTACAATCCCCTTATTATGCATGCCAAGTTTAGGGTATCTCGGTTACACGGATAGACACACATTCTCTTATATTATTATAGATTAAGGGATGGGATGGCCCAAACCCCTCTTGCCTAAGCTGCTTTCCATGTTTCCTGGGTCTAAAACCCTTTTAAATCTCTTTTCTGTTTTTCTCATCTGTATTACAAGTGTTCACACAAGTAGCATGTCATATGAAGTTGCCATATACTGGGCCAGGGCATTGGTCCATTTAGCCCAGAACTTTCAGGGTTGCAGGGAGAAGTTGCTTTCGGCCCTCCTACCAGATATCCTTTTAAACTGGAGATGGTAAGAATTGAAGCTGTGTCCCTATACTTATTTATTATATTTTTAGTCCATTCAGTAACAAAAGTTCTCTGGGTGGATTCTATAATACTAGAAGCACTAAAGCACCAATAACAATAATAACAATTATTGGTGCAGGAGATTAAAAAAATAAATTACAAAATATATAAAAAAGGAGCACTTAAACATTCTCAATCTAAACTGTAAAATCTAGAATTTAAAATACCTTAAATGCTTGGAAGAAGATGCTTGGTCTTCGCCTGCTCCTGAAAAGGTAACTATGTGGGTGCCAGGTGAGCCTCCCTGGCAAGAGCAATCCATATGCGGGGTGCCACAATGGAGAAGCCCTCCCTCTTGCAGCCACCTGGGGGAGGGGCATGTAACGGTCTGAGCAGGCACATCTGGGCTGAGACGTTCCTGTACATACTCTGGCTCCAAGCGGTTTAGGACTTTAAGGGGCAACACCAACACTTTGAATTGGGCCTGAAACAGACTGGAAGCCAGTGCAACTGACAAAGCACTGACATCACAGGAGCATATCGACCAGTTCCAGTTAGTAGCTTAGTAACTCTGTTTTGGATTAACTGAAGTTTCCAAACCATTTTCAATGGTAGCCCCAAATATAACACATTACAGTAATGCAACCAGCAGGTTACCAGAGTGTGGCTAACTGTTGCTAGGATATTTTTTTCTAGACAGGGCCTCAAGTTGGTATATCAGCCTTAGCTGATAAAAAGGTGCTCCTGGCCACCAAGGCCATCTGTGGCTCAAGTGACAATGATGGATCCAGGGGCACCCCCAGACTGCACACCTAAAACAGGCCTGTGGCTTATGCTGGCTCCGCTTGTCTGAGCGTGGAAAGCTAAGCAGGGATCAGGCCTGGTTATTACTTGGATGGGAGACCCCGCCTCTAGTTCTCTGCATTGAGCAGGGGGTTGGACTCGATAGTCTTGTAGGCTCCTTCCAACTCTATCTATGAAATCTATTAAATCCTTCAGGGAGTGTACCCACTCCAGAACAGGTTGATTACCAACTAACCACCCACCAGCAGTACCTCTATCTTGTCTGGATATTTGGCCCTTCTTCAGTCCATTGCATTGTTCTGACAGCAGTTCAGGACATCCACTGCCTCGCCTGAGTTAGAAGAAAAGGAGAGGTAAAGCTAGGTGTCATCTCCATATTGATGACACCTCAGCCTACATCTGGGATAGCCTTGCTCAGTGGTTTGATGGAGATGTTAAGCAGCATGTGGGATAAAACTAAGCCTGGTGGGACCCCATGACATACCTGGTAATTGCCATGGAACAGAGCAGTAATACCCCAGCACCACTACCTCATGGAAAGGCCTGTGGCTTATGCTGGCTCAGCTTGTCTGACTGTGGAAAGCTAAGCAGGGTCAGGCCTGGTTATTACTTGGATGGGAGACCCCTCCTCTAGTTTCCTGCATTGAGCAGGGGGTTGGACTCGATAGCCTTGTAGGCTCCTTCCAACTCTATGATCTATAATCTGTGCTTGACACATGGGGCAAGTTTTGACCATTTTGGTGTCTGCAAGTTGCAATGACAGTGTGGTTCAAATCTCAGTCATGAAGATGACCAGGCAGCTTTGGGCTCCTTCCAACTCTATGATCTATGAAATCTATGAAATAGCTATCCAAGCGGAAATGGAAGCACTGTAAAACAGTGCGCCCAACTCCCAATTCAGACAGCCAATACAGGAGGAGACCATGGTCAATGGTATCAAAAGCCAATGAGAGATCCAAGAGAACCAACAGGGTTGCACTTCCCATGTCTTTCTCTCAGCAAAGGTCATTCCACAGGATGACCAAGGCAGTTTCTATAATAAGTTCTGGATATGAGACTATTAAAGGGGTTATTAACAGGATAGAGTGACAGCACATGCATAGTCAAAGTATTATTATTATTGTTATTATTTATTGTACTTTATCCCACCCTTCATCACAAAGACACCAGGGTGGCTAACAACTTTTATAAACACAATACCATATACAAGCACCATTAAAACCGTAATTCTAAAATCTCAAATATATAATAAGATACAGTAAAACCATCAGCAAAAATAGACAGGTAAACAACAAAAGCATTTGCCTATGCCCTAAAACCTTGCATAAATAAATGCATTTTCAACTATGCTTCAAAAACAAAGCATAGGGGAACAACCAACTCTCCGCTGGAAGGGCATTCCACAGCCAGAGCACCACCACTGAGAAGGCCCTTGCCTCATGTGGTAACCCCCCAGGCTGCACTCATCAAGGGCAGCACAAGGAGAGCCTCCCCAGATGATCTTAAGTCCCTACTTAAGTAGGGGCATAGGAAGCTGTCTTATACCAGACAGGTCAGCCTATTTATCCGCCAGCCCAGCATTGCCTCCTTTGACTCTCCAGGAGCATTCCAGGGTCTCAGGCAGAGGTCTTTCACATCACCTGCTACATGATCATTTTAACTAAAGATTGAATTCGGAACCTTTCACGTACAAAGCGAGCACTCTACTACTGAGCTATAGTTCAGCCTCCCGCCCCCAATCAAACAAAGCCACCAACACTACACATCCATTGGGGTAAACAGTTATCTGTTGACTGGCCTGGTTCTGCTCCGCCCTCTGCTGCACTCCACAGAGCTGCACCCTGGGCATACACCCATCAGCCTACCTTAGTTACAGCCCTTCTTCATGTTGGATATAGGATAACTCAGCATGCAAACTTCCAGGGAGGGAAGGGTTAAAACCAGGTAGTTAACTGGGAATTGGTATGTGATGCCTCTTCCTGCTTTTTGTCCCTCCCACTTCCTTCTGCGCGTGCTCTCTCTCTCTTTCTCTCTTCCTGCTTTTGAACAAGCATGCAGCTTCGCTAAGGAGCTCCTGGGGCCCTTTGCAGTGACGCTGCCCCAACAGAACGATAAATAGACTCCTTTGAAACTAAGATGAACCTACATATGTTTCTACATATGTAAGCTGTATTTGTGAGTAAACTTTGTTTTTCTGTTCTTATCAAAGACGGAGTAAGACTGTTTCACGTGGGGATAGCTGCTGTTGTATTGTGCTTCCTCCGCTTATATATACCAGTATTCACCCAACACTTCAAGGCCGTTAGAAGGTTGGAGCACTGCCACCACATTGCCTCTTGCTATTTACATGAAACACCGTGCACAGACCTATTCTCAGGATACCACATTGCCCTTCCTTTCAATGGTGGTAGCTTGTCTTGTTCCACTCAAAGGGACAGCTTATTATGGAGCGCTGAATGATCATACTATTGGTGCAACTGTGTCAAACATGCAGAATTCTTTCAGGCATTCTAATAGCTCTGTGGCGTGCAGAAGAAACACAAAACAAGCAACCTGGTATTTTTCCAAGTGATGAACAGGCACAGTGAGAGAGAAAGAGAGAGAGAGAGTTCTTATCATAAACATGGTCCTGTGCTTGTATTATACCCACATGGAACTCAGTGCTGAAGAAATGATGGGAAATAATGTGTGTTTTTGTAGCTTGAAAACACCTATCATTGCCTCTGATTAAAACAATCCAACTCCCAGTTTGGTATAGTCCTGACCACATACTGTACTAAACACATATTCCTACCTCTCCACTTAGTCTCCCAGTTTCAGAACCGAAACCCATTATTTCCCAAAGGTTATTTAAACACCTTCAGTGAAGCAACATAAAATTACCTCTGATGTGCGTTCTGAAATAGATCTCCCTTCTGCTTCTTGTTTTTCACAATCGAGTTGCCAGCTACCACGGCTGTTGGCAGTTTGTGTGTCAAATGCACCACCTATGTGGGTCTGTTAATTTTTCTTTTGGAACGGCGACCTTACAAGAGGATGAATAGGCAGGAGGAGCATTTACAAAAAGAAGTAGTCATCATGACTATAAAGCAGAAACTCCTTAACAAAATAATGGAGACATTCAGTAACAGCAAATGAAATGTGACCTTCTGGCTAGAAACCAGATAGGGACCCAACTGGAGAACTTTAGAAAATTGGATCAGCCTCAATAGGCACCGAGTAAACACAAGAAGTGCAACATAGTATTATTAAGCATAATGCACATTTAATGCATAATTTTACTGCAGCCAATTTCATGCTACTGCCTCAAGTGAGCCTGGACCTACTTCTGCCAGAGCAGTCCACCACCATCAGCATCTCTTAAAAAGAATTGCAGGCCAGTAAACTATTGTCGACCCAATCTTTTCCTCATCCCATACTTTCTGCTTCATAAACTTTCCCAGCTCCCAGAAGCTTGTACTGAGACCTCATCCTTGTCCAACCACTCAGCTTTTGAAACACTAAATTGTTTTGGCAAGGCTTTTAGAGATGGGGTGGTTAGAACATATCCACTTTATGCTGCTGCAAGTGGGGTAGTGGACCTTTGCATCTGCAGAGCACGCCGTCTGAATCCCAGCCCTACAATAGGAGCTCCTGTAGACTATTGCAGATTAAAAATGAAACCCCATCCCTTGTATGAGGCAGCAGGAGTGCTTGCAATCTGACAGGATCCAGAAAGTCCACAGAAGAGGAGAAACCTTATGCCAGGGCTGGGCCATTTGTGGCCCTCCAGATGTTTTGGCCTACAACTCCCATCGTCCCTCACCACTGGTTATTCTGGCTAGGGCTGATGGGGGTTGTAGGCCAACAACAACTGGAGGGCACAAGTTGCCCACCCCTGCCTTACAGATTACTGCAGTAGACCTGGATTCATGAAAGATGCATGACAAAAATACAAAGAGGTGGAACCCAAGTTAGCTGCCAAGAAAATCCAAGATGCAATAGCTGATGACCCCAATTTTTGCTGAGATGAAGAACTGGCCCACCCATCTGGCAAGCGTATTAGACCCGGAACTTCCCACTGCCTTCCTTTCCCCTGTTCTCTCTCCCCCCTCTCTCTGACCCCCCACTCCCCTCCAATGCTTCCTGTCCCTATGCCAGGCTTGTGCAACCTGTGATCCACCGAGTCTGAATGCAGCTCACCAGCCATATTCTGTGGCCTGCCAGATACTACTCCCCACCACCCACCCATCTGCAGTACCAGGCAGGCCACAAAACCAGGTGTTTATTGAATCCCTACTGGGCTACCATGCATTGCTGTTGGCTGTGTGAGACTTGATCACAAGCTGTGGAGACCTGCACCATGCATCTTACCATCTTTGAGACTACTTTAAGGGCCGGAGCACACACCATGGAATTGGCTATGATCTTTTGTGGGAGCTATTCCTGTATTGGCCAGAAAATACAGAACTACTTATCACATGTTGTGAGTCCCTATACCCCTGCCGGCGCCAGGAACATGGAGGTTCAGAGTGTGATCACACCAATCCGCATGTTAAGTTTTCTGTATGTTATGAAGAGGATGGGGATGTTTTAAGTAGCTTCCCCATGGGGAACACAGCATGCATTTCAGCTCTGATCTCCCTGCATGCAGAGCAAGCTATGGGAAAGCATATATCTACAAGCATCACATCACTGCATGTTCCAGCATGCAACTGTTACATGCGCTGAGAGTTGGGAAAGGAACTTTTGTGAGGTGGGCTAGCTGTATGCAGCATCGGTACAAAGGGCTTTCACAGAGCCTGCACATGAAATAGGATTTAAATTGATCTAAGAAAGGGGAGGGCAACCAGTTTTGGCCCAAGGGCCGGATTACCACCCCCCCAACCAAGCTGGCAAGCCGGATGGTGTCAAGGGGTGGGGCCATGCCCTGAAGCCCCTCCCTTTCTCTCCTCTCCCATGAGGGCAGCCACCCCACCCACCTACTTAAAACAATTCTCTGTGCAGAGAGGCATGGAGCTGTGTCTCTTTTTGCATGGAGAAAGGGACTCTGCTGAGGCTTGCAGACACCGACTCCAGCAAGCCCTGGCTGACTCGGGCAGATCCTTCCTGTGCCACGTGCATCCCCGATCAGGATGTGAGCTGCATGGAAACTGGTGCAAGGGAATCCTCCGTTTATTTACAATCTCTGAGATTGGAGATAAACTGGGGATTTCCCTTTGTGCTGTGCCTTTGGGAGGGGCAGGGGCTTGAGGGCAGAGGTGGGGCCCACAGAGGGTGCTCAACCCTCCACAGGCTGGACTGGGACCCAGCGCGGGCCGGATTAGGCCGTTGGCCGGAGGTTGCCCTCCCCTGGTCTAAGACCTGTCTCACACATGCCTACTCATCACCCGATGACTGCAATGTGGGAGGGAGGAGGTGGTCATCACAGGTGCCTTGCATCTAGTTTCCTGCATTGAGCAGGGGGTTGGACTTGATGGCCTTGTAGGCCTCTTACAACTCTATAATCTATGAATCTATGAATCACCTCAAGTCCAATGTTTTTCAAAAGAGTCAGTTCAGACATTTTGTTGCCAGTGTGTATTCATTTCTCAGCTTCTCTACACTCAATGACTACAGACTTGATAACTCACAGCCGGATGTGTGAATCGACTCCACTGAAAAGCTCAGTGAGTGAGGCGATGTGAAAGGTCTATCTACCTGTGATGAAGGTTGTCTCAGGCTGAGACAACCACTTACAGAGGAATGAAGTGGTAGAATCTTGAGCTGGCAGAGTGGGCTTGTACCACTTCAGACTGCAGGGTGGGTGGGTGATCTCATTTTCGAATGCTGAGAAACAAAAAACCTCACACAAGTAGAAAACCAGCGCAGCAAGAAGAGGACTAGGGTAAAACCTTTCTCCCTGATGCGCTAGTTCTTAATTTGTAGAGAGGTGCTTTGTTTTGGTTTAAATGAGTATTCAAAAATTACCTACTGTGGTAGGTACAGTCCACACTGCCATCTCAGAATTCTACCATTCCATTCTGAAGCTTGTGCACTCCATGGCCATGCCTCCGACAGTGTCCTTTGGAGCAGCTGGGAGTTGTAGGCCAAAAACATCTGGGGACCCAAGATTGGAGAACACTGCTCTGGAGGACTCTACAGATGGGATACTTGTGGGTATCCCAGGACCTCACACTACAGCATCCATTGTGAAGTACTACTCCTTGTTGGAGAAATAATCTTCAGAAAGTTGGTTCAGCAGATAAGCTCTTATGCTCCCAAAGATGGTTTTAATAATAATAATAATAATAATAATAATAATATATATTATATATTTATTATTATTATTTATTTATTTATTATATTTATTTATTAATTATATTTATTAATCGCCCATCTGGTGGTGGTGATGATGATGATGATGATGATGATTATTATTTATTGAAACATGCTGGGCATTTTGCATCTTGTGAATAAATCATTTGGCGTAATAGCTTGAGAGGCATTTATACTATGTCCCCCCAGCCCCGGTACTCCTTTTTTTGCTCACATGTGTGATGACTCATTCACACATGCTAGTCATCACTGGATATTGCAGTTATGAAGTGATAAACATGCACTTGTGAACCAGCCCCAAGAATGCCGTGATGAAATGTAGAGCCCTGTGATGCAGCTTTTGGAGTTCATGTATCAGAGAAGGTCACCACTCTAACTCGAGATGGAACTGTGAAGCCCTCCTCTGCATAGCAGATATGAGAGAAGAGGTGTGCCCATAAATCAGCATTCCTGCTGATGGCAGAGGGAACAGCTAGGACTTTTTGCTTTGTTTATTTAATCATGCGGCTTCGTG
The DNA here is from genome assembly GCA_021292165.1 of Shinisaurus crocodilurus. Classification (NCBI taxonomy): domain Eukaryota; kingdom Metazoa; phylum Chordata; class Lepidosauria; order Squamata; family Shinisauridae; genus Shinisaurus; species Shinisaurus crocodilurus. The sequence goes on from CM037877.1 coordinate 108,002,156, forward strand.
TTCAGATCCCAAAGCGGCACAAGTGTGTTGCACAAAGAACAAAACCCTTTAAAAAAAAATGCAAAACGAGGCTGAGGCAAAACAAGATGGTGAGCCTGAAGCCAGCAAGAATGATTTATTTTAAGTGCATACATGCATCTTCAATAATGTTAGAGGCATGAATTACATTCCTAAATCTAGGAGATGGCTTTGCGCATTTAAGGAATTATGAATGATCAAAATGCACTGTGTGTGCAATGCTTTCTTCTCCTTTTTCCTGCCAATCAGGTTATTAAAGGCGATATTTGATTCAGAGGCATATTTAGAAAATGCAAAAGCTATGCAATTTTTACTTAAAAAAAGAAGAAGACATATGCTTCAATCATCCTTTGCAGTCCTTAAAAAAAAGCAAGAAAGAAAGGAAAAAAAGAAAGACCCAGAAAACCAGCCTGATCATACTCATGAAAAAAACAGCAGCTAACACACATGAGAGATGGAGGAAAGAATAAGAGGCAAATAAAATATTTCAATGTCAGTCTTTTCAAGGAGCTGTAAACAGGAAGGAAATAGAAATGAAATATGCTGAAAGGCGGTTTGACAATTGTAGTGTTTCCATCTGAGGAAGAAGGAGACAGTGAGAGACTCAGTGTGATTTACAAAGCAAGGGTGGGTAGAAGGTAGATCTGAATCTACTGGTAGATCTCTGGGTGATTTGTAATAGATTGGTAAGGGGTTCTGACTTCCAACTGTTTAACAAGAGCAGCAACAAAATGACTCCCCTCCCATCCTAAATTATACCGCTGAAATGAAGATAGCTTGGGGTAACCAGGAGTGGATTTTTGTGCAGAAGGGTTATGAGCTCTGTTCAGTTCCGGTATGCAAAACAAATTCCTGGGTTCAGAATTCTTTAATTCCAAGGGTTTGTCTTCTGCACCAGGCTCCAGTTGGTAGATCTCAGAGTTCTAATCGGATGATCGGAGGAAATCCTGCAAGCCTGAAGTCGGCCTACCCTTGCAACAGAGAAAAGTCTTAAGGCTGGGAGACTTAGTCTAAGACAGAGTGCTTTCCTGACCCACATAAGCCAGTAGGGTGCCTCCTATATAGCCTGACCACATGTTGTGACGAAAGGCTTCTGAGAACATTCCTCCCATTCCTGAGAACCATAGAAAAAGTAGAAGACTATGTACATGTGGAGGGACAATGTGGTGGCTGTAGTGGAGAGGTTGTATTTAGCTTGGGGAAGTCTTGAGTTCAAATCTCTTCTGTCCTGAAGCTAACTGGGTGGCCTCTGGCAAATTGCAAAGAAGCAGAGTTAGGGGTAGAACAGGGTGGAGGAAGTCGCTACAGCAAGAGAGAACCATAAAGGGCCATTTGGACACTGGGAGGCAGCCTCAATGATAGCAGTGAAGCAAAACAGTAGCTATGCCAAACAGCACTCCAGAAACATGGAAGAGGCAGAACGTGCAGGATGCATTCGTGCAGGATGCATGCCGTTTCCCTGAACTCCTTGGGGAAAAGGTTAATACAAACATGCTAAAGGAACAAACATCCGATGCATAAGCTTGTGTATGTCAATTGGTGACAACGAATGATATGTACTCTTTTTAGCCAAAGCTTCATATATTTTTTTGCTGAATTTCCCACTAGCACAGCAGCTTAAAACATTGATATTAAAACCTATTTTCACTGCTGTTCTCTCCTTCTGCTGTTTTTGCACTCAGATGTAACGAAAAAGAACTTAAAGGTGCAATCCTAGCATGTTTAGACAGAAAAAGTCCTACAACTCCGAGCATTTTCTGATGAAACATGCATAGGATTGCTCACCAAAAAGAACCGGGCCATTTTTTTCAAGCTCTGGACTGCTAGCCTTTTGCCCCTTTCTAATGAAATGATTGATAATTTCTGTGTGCACTTACTGATCAAATATTGCTCCTTCCACCAGCTTCTGAAAATTCTTCTGATGGCAATTTCCGTATTATTGGTAAAACTTCACGTTTTTAATTTAAAAAAAACAAAATGCCTTTGATGAAAATAATGACAAGATGCTGATCAACATCAATTACAATAGTCTTGATATATTCTCTAATATCCTTCTTCAAAGGGCTACTCCACCATTACTACTAGTAAAGACTGTCTTCTCCCATACGAGCCTGCCCGCTTCTTAAGATCTTCTAGAGAGGCCCTTCTTTCAAGACCGCCACCTTCAGAGGGGTGTTTGGTGGCGACCCAAAAGAGGGCTTTTTCGGTGGCTGCTCCTAGGCTGTGGAACTCCCTCCCAAGGGAGGCTGGTTTGCTCTCTCTCTGCTGTCCTTCCATTTCATAGATCATAGAGTTGGGGCCTACAAGGCCATCGAGTCCAACCCCCTGCTCAATGCAGGAAACTAGAGGAGGGGTCTCCCATCCAAGTAACAACCAGGCCTGACCCTGCTTAGCTTTCCACACTCAGACAAGCTGAGCCAGCACAGGCAAAGACCGCTTTAGTTAAGAAGGTCTTTAGCTTGGGTTTGTTGGGTTGGGTGCTGTTTTTAATAATATTTTGTTCTGTAATTATTATGTTTTTATTGTATTTTAATGTATTGTTTTATTGTTTTAATCAATCTAATTGTTTCGGTAAGCAGCCTTGTGTGCCAGCTTTTGGTATAAAGGGGACACACACACACACACACACACACAATAAATAAATACTACTAATGATTTCAAAAGGTGCTTTCTTCACTCAGTGTGAGTACATTAATGGAATCCCTGAGGCCTCGATCCAACTCCTACTGAAATTTAAAAGAACTGCATGAAATGCTAGGAGACATTTGGATACAGCTCAGTCAGAAAGGTAAATAAAATCAATCCAGGTGAATATGTAGAGTCGAAGGATGGAATGTACACATCCAAACTGCCAGACTTATTTATATTTATTTATATTTATATTTATTTATCGCCCATATGGCCGGCAACCGGCCACCCTGGGCGATGTACATAGAATAAAAACAATAAAATACATTTAAAACAATACAAAAATGTTAAAATCTTAACCCACCCCATATTCCCGCCTGAATAACCAGGTTTTTAATGAGCGACGGAAGCTCAGCAGAGAGGGGGCATGGCGGAGGTTACTCGGGAGAGAGTTCCACAGTACGGGGGCTGCCACAGAAAAGGCCCTCTTCCTCGTCCCCACCAGTCTAGCTGCTCTGGCTGAAGGGACAAGGAGAAGGCCATCCGTGGCAGATCTTGTTGAGCGGCCCAATTGGTGTTGCTGGAGACGCTCCTTGAGATAGACTGGACCGGAGCCGTATAGGGTTTTAAAGGTCAAAACCAACACCTTGAATTCGGCTCGGCAAGCAGCTGGTAGCCAGTGCAAATCCTTCAGCACTGGCGTGATGTGATCCCGCCGGCGGCTGCCTTTAACCAGGCGAGCCGCCGCGTTCTGTACCAGCTGTAGCTTCCGAACCGACTTCAAGGGTAACCCCACGTACAGTAGTCTAGGCGAGAGGAGACCAAGGCATGAACCACTGATGGGAGCAGGTGATTAGGAAGGTAGGGGCGCAGCTGCCGTATCAGATGGAGTTGATACAGCGCCGCCCGGCTCACAGCTGCCACCTGAGCCTCCATGGACAGCTGGGAGTCTAGAATGACCCCAAAGCTGCGGACCTGGTCCTTCAGGGGGAGATGTACCCCATTCAGCACCAGGTCAACATCCCCTAACCTCCCCTTGTCCCCCACCAGAAGTACCTCGGTCTTGTCGGGGTTCAGTTTCAGCATGTTCCTTCCCATCCATCCAGCCACTGCCTCCAGGCACTTGGACAGGGTCTCAACGGCCAACCTCGGTGAGGACTTGAAACAGAGGTAGAGCTGCGTGTCATCCGCATACTGACGACACCGCACCCCAAAACCTCCTGATGATAGCTCCCAGCGGCTTTAGGTAGATGTTGAATAACATCGGGGAGAGGATGGAACCCTGCGGCACTCCACAAGTGAGCGGCCGAGGGTCCGAAGCCTCCTCCCCGAGAACTACCCTCTGGTACCTTCCAGAGAGGAAGGACCGGAACCACTGCAATACAGTGCCTCCCAAGCCCAACCCCTCCAGGCGGTCCAGGAGGATACCGTGGTCAACGGTATCAAAAGCCACCGAGAGATCGAGGAGGACTAGAAAGGAGCATTCTCCCCTATCCAAAGCCCTCCTCATATCATCCACCAAGGTGACCAAGGCCGTCTCCATCCCATGTCCAGACCTGAAGCCCGACTGGCACGGATCTAAATAATCGGCTTCATCCAAGTGGGCCTTCAACTGAGCACCCACCACCTGCTCGATCACCTTGCCCAGAAATGGTAAATTGGAGACTGGGCGAAAGTTGTTTAAATCCTGGGGATCCAAGGAGGGCTTCTTTAGAAGCGGTCTTATTACTGCCTCCTTGAGGGCTGCTGGCATCACTGCCTCCTCGAGGGAGGCATTCACCACCGCCTTGATCCCCTCACCCAGTCTCTCCCTGCAGCTCATTATGAGCCAGGACGGGCAAGGATCAAGCAAGCAGGTGGTCGGCCTCACAGATGAAAGCACCTTGTCCACTTCATCAGAAGGAAGAAGCCGAAAACTGATCCCACAAAACCGGTCTGCCATTGGCCTCCTCCCGCTCACTCCCTGTGGGATGCACGATATCCCACTCCTAATCTGATCGATTTTATCTGCGAAGTGCTTCGCTAAAGCCTCACAGGCTTTCACCTGAGGTGGCCAAGTGTCCTACTTTGCGGAGGACAGTCCGCCATTTGAATGCAGTGTTCTCCAACCTTGGGTCCCCAGATGTTTTTGGCCTACAACTCCCAGCATGCCCCAGCCAGCTAACACTGCTTTACTTGAAGGGCTCTCCAGTCCAAGTCCAGTTTAAAGAAAAAGAACCATAAGTAGGGAGAACCTGCAGGACTCCTGAAGTTGCCCATCCACAGCTAGCACCTGGACAGCAAGCACACAAGTCACCTGGTCCCAGTCTTCCCCACTATGGTGAGATAGATCGCATTTCTTTTTAAATTACAGTAAGTACGGTATTTCTAAATTTGCATTTATGCATACAAATCAGCATATACAAATATGCACCCTCCTTTCTCCCTATTTTTTTTTTTTTTTGCAACCCTACTTTCACCACATGGTAAGCCACTATAAAAAAAAAACCCCACTGGTAGCAGTGACAATTCTGCTCTAGGGTGAATGACAGCTACTGGGGGCAGGAAAGGGGCCTTCAACAGGACTAAGGTACAGGGATAAAGGTTAGCCTCCCTCCCTGAGATCACAGTCCTGATCGGAGCCCCGCACCAACGGTTGTTATTTCGGAAAAAACACATTTAACCTATCTAGGTAGTTTCACCCTCAGAACAAAGCAGTCTTCCCCAACCAGCTGCCCTCCAGATGTTTTGGACTTCAACTCCCATCAGCCCCAGCCAGCTTGGCTAGAGGTCAGGAATGCTAGGAGTCGTAGTCCAAAACATCTGGAGGGCACCTGTTGGGGAAGGCTGGACATTAACATTTCAGAAGCTGACATTTCCCTGCACATAGAAATCTAGCACATCAATAAAAAGGCTAGGATAGATCCTCTCCCACCATACTAGCTTTCCATGGGTCAAACATTTGAATATGCAGCCTGCACACTTTCTTTCTGAAATGTACACCTGTAGGTGTAAATCTGCTTTTATTTTTTCCCAGCATGGTTTCTATTTTGGACAATGACGTAGGGTGGGAATTTTTCCAGTGCTTTATTTTTCCATGGAAAATTTTGCAGTTCGTAAGTCCATTAACAAAAATGAATGTATGCCAATTGCAACTACAATATCAGGTAAGCTTGGCAGTTTCAAAGTTGCAATTAATGTTTTTCAGAGGATTATCTTTAGCAAGAATGTGAAAGAATACATATATGCACCAGAAAAAAAGCCCTGCATATATGTCATTGAAATACACATGTGTCTCTGTGTGAAATGGAACTAGGAAGTAGTGACAGCGAAACTGCAGGTGCCCCAACAACCTTAGTGGAAGAGAGTTGAATTCTGTTGAAACAGGTAAGTGGTTGTCAGCATATCATGCATATTTCTTTAGGTTGCTAAAAGCAGTATGTCCACAATTTTCAGTACCTTTGTGTGTGTGTTTTTAAATGTAAACAATGTAAGGGAAGTACTTGCTATTGTCTCCAATTCCACATGTTACTGTCTCCCATTCCAATAAAATTAATTTTCTACATAATATAAAAATTTAAATCACGTTAAGTATGCTTTAATTTCCCCCCTCAAATATTTCTGATACAAACCTTGTCATGTATTGGGGCAAAAAATTAACACGGGGTACTTTTTCCCCGCTTTGTTTACGAAATACAAGTAAAATCAACATGCTAAATTAGATCTCTCTTGGGCAGAGGTGGGTAACAGAGAGGTGGCTCTCCAGATGTTTGGTCCCGTGGCTCTCATCAGCGCTAGCTCGCACAGCCAGTGGTGGCTAGCACTGGTGCAAGCTTTCCCCCGCCATTGCTGCCGCTGCCCCCGTCACCACAGCCCATCCCACCCCACCCCACCACACCACACCTCCATTGCCTCCACGATGTGTCACATCACCCACTTCCCACCAACCTGCTCGCCTTGCATGTCCCACCCCTGTTGCCTCCGCCCCATTGCCTCCACCACCTCCTGCTTCCCTCCCACCCCCGACATGCCTCCCACCCCCACTGCTGCTGCACATCCCACCTACCCCCAATGCCACATCTCCCCCCATCACCTCCACTCACCCTGTTGTCATTGTCTGGGCTCTCTGATACCCCCCTCCCACAATGCCTGACTCTGGGGAAGGTCCCCCTCAGAACCAGGCATTTGGGCCTGGCCAGCTCTCTGAAGAGCCAGACTGGCAGCTTTCACTAGCCGATGGGGCTCTAGAGAGAGCCCACCTGCCCTCTGTTTCACTCTGAGAAGGAAGGTAGCTACTACGGAGCTCCCCGCTAGCCGCTCACCTACTGCAGCAAATGCCACAGTGGTAGAGCAGCTATTGGGGCTCTCCGGAGCACCCCGCTGTGTGGGTCACTCGAGTGTGGGGGAAGAGCACAATTTGTTGCTCCCCCCATGCTGCTGCCCGAGGCGGGAGATTCATCCAACCTCATGAGAGGGCCTGGGATGCTGGGAGTTTTAGGCCAAAACTTCTGGAGGACCACAAGTTGCCCATCACTGCTCTAGGGCATCAGATCATTTCCCGATGCAAACTGAAAATTTTCCTATGCAAATGACCCTAAGCAAATTAACTCAATTTACATTGGAAAATTTTGCAGAAAATTTTCCAGTTCCGCATTTTCCAGAAAACCTGCATCACTGATTGTGGAATATTTATCTGGAATGGAGAAGAGAGGCATGAGTTCCAACTCCCCATGTGCGAACCCACTGATTCGCAAACTATATTCCAGGGAAGCCTGGGCTTCCTTGGAAGTCTGACAAAGGTTAATCACTGAAGTGTTTCCTGACATTCAGTTTATTTGCCACTCTCCATCTTTCTCTGCTGTGTGCATCCCTGGCGATTGTTGGGTGTGTTCTCTAATGTACTTAGTTCTCGTGGAATGATGTTGAGGCTCAATGTTCTGTGTGAACTATGTCCATGTATGGTTTGCAAAGTGCAGGAGATCCCTGCACCCAGAAAACTAGTGTGTCGGGGAGAAGAGTTCAGCCTAGCATTTTCCTTGACATGCTATTTTAGTATGTGTTGGGAGTGTGTGTGCGTGTGTGCATGTGGAGAAGAGCAATAAAAAAATATGATTCCCCCCACATCTAGCCTAAAGTTGTATAGTCCAGGAAAATCTTCAGCACATGATTCTACTAAATGTACCGTATATAAACCGTGTAACAGGATCGTATAATCAAATGACCTCATGACATCTTTGGCCACCATATTCCTTATTTCTATAATTTGATTACATGCCTTAAAAATATGCAAAGATTTCCATGTTGCTATGAACACAATGCCAGAATAGACTTCTGCACGGAGATGGATGGAAAGACGCTTATCTTGCCAATTCTAAAAATAACCAGCTCCAGTAGATGGGAGTCTAAAATGGTGACGCAGTATTTGACACGGTACTCTTCAGAACAGGGGTGCACAACCTTTGGGGGCTCAAGGTCCCACATACAACTCACACATATACAAACACACATCACACACACACACCTCTCACTCACTCAAATCCAACTCCTGCCCAAGAACATTTCAGAGGCCTGACAGCTGGTTTTATCAGATAAAACCAACACACTTCCCAGAAACTTCAGTTTTCAAACCACCCAGCCATCCAGGAATCCTGGCTCCTAGTCCTTCTCCCTCCTCTAATCCATTCCCTTGCTGAAGGATCCTGACATCCCACACGCTGTTACCTGCATCTTTTCCAGAAAACCCCCCAAGAAAAATGGGGGAACTGTTCTAGTAAATGCTCTGTGGTTCCTGATATAGCAGTCCCATTCCTAGAGCATTCTAGGAAGCAGGCAGCAACCTTTGAGCACTGCTTGATAGGATGTTCTGGGGATGCTCTATGAATGAGGTTTCTTGGACAGGAGCCATAAAGCCTGTTCCTAGAGCTTTTTGTCCCTGTTTTTCCTTCTTCTGGGTGTCTGTGGGAGGCCACCAGACAGGTCTTGGGGGGCCACCTGCAGGTTCACTTTTTGCATCCCTGCTTTAGAAATTTTGCCACGTCAAAGATTTATTTATTTATTTGCATTTATGCCCTGCCCCATCCGAAAAGTTGCTTGCAATATTTTATATTTTCTCCCATTGGTCCAGTCTTTACAGAGTTTGTTTGAAAATAAGGCGGGGAAACTCCCAAATCCTATCCAGTGTTTTCCTTCCAATTTCTTTTCCCACTCAAATGAGGAACTGCACATTCACCTATCCATATACAAGCCAAAGAAATTGGTCCAATACTCCCCAAGCCCCATCTCCTCCCAGATCATGTTAAATCAAAGTCTGGGTACTCAATGTTGTTCCCTTACCCACCATTTCCAAAGTCTACTCAACCACTGAAATGTGGAGAAATGGGGGAACAGGCCATCACTCAAACTGCAAAATGGAAGCATATAAAATAACAGTTCCTTGTGGCAAAATGTGAATGTGGTGGCCAGCATAATGAGGGATGGGTGCTTTGTTGCATCCACCCCCATTTCTGATGACCTCAGGGCCAAACCAAAACACAACTTTGCCCTGATGTTTTTTTAGCAGATAAGGCAGTGGATAAATGTTAATCAGAAAAAAATAAAAATTATAAATACATTTAATGTGCAATCTTTTATAAACGCGAGTAACATCCTTGGGCGGGGGGGGGGCGCAGTGGGAGACAACTGATAATTATCGGGATTGCAGCAGGGCCGTTGACTCCAATGGGGGATTTCATCCCAAGTGCAAATAGCAACTTCAGAGGATGGATTTTCCTCAGGACCGCAGCAGAGGAGGAAAGGGTTAAGCTCCCCCACCCCCACCACACCTGCTGCATCTGAATAATTATCACCCCCCACTTCTCGGAGATGCTCTTTGGATTTTAAAAACACATGCATGTTAAACGCAGACGTATTTAATGTATATGCCACTTCTGGTTGGGTGTGTCCTCTCCCCATTCCATACAGGTCATATCTCCCTCTGATGGCCTCAGCTGCAGTGGTAGCAGTTGCCAGCTGGGTGTGTGTACGGAGGCGGGCAGGGTGTGTGTGTGTGTTCCATCTGAAGAGGAGCCGAGACCTGGAGGAGTCCACAGACGCAAAGAGAATAAATCTTTGGCTGTGCCTTCTGTCTCATGACAAAACTGCTTCACAACCACTGAAGGCTGCGATCATTTTGTCTCATTTAACTTACCTCAGCGGCGTTCTGCTTGTCATCTTCTGTCCCTATTATACTACCACCCCATAATTTAGTATTGACTAGTGTTCCTTTGTGAAGAGTTGGGTGGTCCTGTCTATGCGCCACTCACTCACATCCCTCCTTTCAAACATATCTTTCTTTTATACTGTACTGCTGAACCTCTGGGGACTCCCACTTGCCGGCTAACCCTATGCATTTCACCCTTTGTACATGGATCACTTTTCTTCCCCATTACCCTAAATATTATAACTCACTTGGCGGTTGCATAGGCAAGACACAGTGCAACAGACTAGGACTCCCAAGTGGATTAACATGGTTAAAAAAGAAGAAAGACAGACAGACAGACAGAAATAAAAAGAAATGCTTAGGTACTATAGCTCGACTTGGGGCCTACTAGTGCCTATCTTACAGATATATAGGAGAATTTCAGATCTCACAGGAATGAAACAAATGGAAGGCCAACCCTGCAAACCTCTTCAAAATTGTGCAAAGGCACAGAGATATGCTTGCATAATTGCTAGTTTTTTCTTCTTCTTGAAAACCCCTCTAGGAGAGGGCAGGGGTGAGGGGGAAGGGGAGCCAGTTTCTTTACAATCTAGTCTGTGCTGCGTAGACCAGCCGTGGTGGTCTAGGCCAAGGCGGAACGTTTGGAGGTGCACAATAGCACAGCCTGGCCTGACTATTATCAGCTGCTGTTTTCTGGTTAGCTTTCCTTTTATTCAAGTGCACAATGAAAGTCTTTATCACCCTTCAGTCATAGTGACTCTTGAGGAATACATCTGGTTTTCTCTTTCAGCAGCTCTGAAAAGGTCAGTCTGTTCATTTCTTATTCGTAGGACACCACATCTCTCCCTCCCCACTCCTCCTGAACTGGGGGGAGAGGGAGGGAGGGAGAGAGAGAGAGAGAGAGAGAGAGAGATTGAGGCCTACAGCTTTTCATTCCACCTTGTCTGTAATTAGACATGGTGTCGCTCTAGAAACCTACCCATTGAAATTCTCCCACATACCTCTTTTCTGAGGACACAGGAGCAGAAAAGGAATGCAGGAGCATACTTCCCATTGTGCATTTCAAAACCATAACTGTCACCAACAAACTCCCACCCACCATCCTCCTCTTTTGCTAATGTTTCCAGAATGAGCTGCCCAGCCGTCACACTGCTCCAGCGATTGTGGCAATATCAGGTTCTTGCGTCTGTGAGCGTCTGAGAGAGAAAGCTGCCGATTATTTGTGCAAATGCAGTCGTAATTTTTTCTTCTCCACTCCACCGGCGTTAAACATTCTTCACACGCGCTGGAACATAATAACAAGTGTGCCCATGAGGAAAGAGCAGCTGGTGACTGACAAATTATCTTCCTCAAGGCAGGCAAACAGTGGCTTGTGCTCCGGCAGTCAAATGGGCATGATTTTGGTTCCACCTTTTGCGCCGTCTGGGCACAATGGGCCAGGCCCTTGGCTGACGGTAAGTCAGTGGAGCATCGCCAAAATATAAGTTCTGGCTCCATTCGCTGGCATTTTCCAGACATTCATCTCTGACTCACAAATATTCACATTGAGGATGCAGTGGTTCAGAAACCATTCCAAGGTTTCTATGTTACTGAAACTGTATTTGACTCAGCAATCATCCTGCACATGATAGGATTGCCAGATGTCTCCTGTACCTTTAAGAATGGCACAGAGTGCAGAACCTCACTAGCTGGGGTTTTCCCCTTCCTCAGAGGTGCCATTTAGGGAGAAAGAGGCATATTAATATAATTAAGATGACTTATATACCGCTTAATATACAAACATCTCTAGGTTAACATAAAAATATTAAAAATACATTTAAATACACTATTATAACCATTTCAGTTACAGTTTTGCACCACATGTGATTGTTTCTTCCTCAAGAGAAACTCTATTTATTGCAGTCATACCCTGTCCTTTGCTGAGGAGGTTAGAACAGGGTACAAAGCACCCCCACCCTTGGCTTTAATTAATTAATTAATTAATTTTGAAAACGTATGTCTCGTCTTTCTATAAAACATGAAAGGCAGCTTACAGTACTCTGATTAAAAAAAAAACAAAATACCAAAACAGAATGATAAAAAACAAAGAACAAGTTACAATCCTCCAGTAAAACATGGCTAAAACAGCTAAAAAGGGAGCTGGAACATAAAATCAACATGAGCAATAACCTGCAAAAGCTTGCGGAAATAAAACTGCCTTTCTAAAAGCAGCCACCATGGGGCTAGGTGGACCTACCGAGGGAGCTTATTTCTATTCCAGAGAGATGGAGCGGTATAGTGGTTAGCATGTTAGATTAGGGCTGGACGGCCCAGGTTCAAATTCACGAAGCTCACCAGTTGACAGTCATTATCGCTCAGCCTAACCTTCCCTCACAGGGTTGTTGTGAGAATAAAATAGGGAGGGAAAGTTCATATACACGGCCTTGAACTCCCTGGAGGTAAGGTGGGATATAAATGTACAGTAATACCTTGGATTGCAAGTAACTTGGTTTGAGAGCGTTTTGCAAGACAAGCAAATTTTTAAATATTTATTTAATTTTTTTTTACTTGATATACAAGCGACGTCTTGCAATACAAGTACTGTAGTACGGCTTAAATTAAAAATCTCTGTACAAATTTTTTTGGGGGGATTTCGTTTTGATATAAGATTGTTTTGGATTACAAGCACGTTTCCGGAACGAATTATGCTCTCAATCCAAGGCATGACTGTATCTTTCCAAATCTTGGGTGCACCAGCTGGAAAAACCCTATCATGGAGATTCACCCACCATGCTTCTGAAGGCGGAAAGAACACCGGAAAAAGGGCTTCAGAAGAGGAACAAAATTTTGGAGCAGGTTTACATGGAGGCCGGAGATTTTTCAGCAGTTCCCATCCCAGACTCTTTAGGACTTTAAAGGTCAAAACCAGAACCTGGAAGTAAATTGGCAACCAGTGTGGTTTGGTACAAGACTGATGCAATACAGTCTGACTGACTGACTCAAGTCAAGATTCTGCCAACTGCCATTTTCTGCTTTAATAACGCTGTGAGGTCTGCTAGGATCAGAAATCCCGACTAGCCTGGTGCCACACAGTGAGTTTCATTACTGAGTGCAAATCTGAACTCAGATCTTCCCAGTCCTAGCCTGAATTGGGACCAGTACACCATGTTGGACCAGTACACCCAGCTATATCTCTTCTCTGGTACAAAAAGGAACCAGAACAAATTCTTTTAAAAGATACTTTTCCCCTAATTTAATATTAAGCAGAAGGGCTCAGATTTTGCTTGCAAACAGCCCCAGGTCCAATCCCCAGCATCTCCCGGTATAGATTGGAGTGGGGGGAAACCCTGTCAGGAATGCAGGAGAGCTACTGCCAGTCAGTACAGAAAATACTGAGCTAGATGGACTAATGATCTGACTTGGTATAAGGTGGCTTTCTAAGTTCCTAAATATATCCAAGAGCAAGGCCTGGAATCTTACTGTCAATTTTGCCCTCCTCCTGAAATCTTGACTCCCTGCTGCTGAAGTCTGAAGTGGTGCCCTGCTGTTCACAGTACTACACACCCACTAGTGCTAAAACCTGTTTAGGTTTTAAGATCATCACCTTAGGCTCTGCTCTCCAGTCTCCTTTTTAAGCGGACCTGTTTGGTGAGTACAGGGCCTCTTGTGTGTTAGCACCAAGACAGTGGAATTCCCTCCTTGGGGAAATCCATTAAGCTTCCTCACTGTCTGCATTTAAGCATGCTTTGAAGACCCTTTTATTCTGGAAGGCTTGTTATCATTCATGTATGTATATGAGCCTAACAGCATAAGAAAGCCCATCTAGTTCAGCATTTGGTTCACAAAGTGGCCAATCAGATGCCTGTGGGAAGCCCACAAGCAGACTTAACCCTGATCTTCCTTGAATTTATCTAATCCCCCTTTAAAGCTGTCTTAATTCAATTCCACATCTTGTGGAATTGAAGTTTAAGTATGCACTGGGTGAAGAAGTGCTTCTTGTTGTCTCTACTCAATCTCCTACCATTCAGCTTCATTGGCTGACACTGGGTTCCAATGTTATGCTGACTTGCTAGTTCTGTTTTAAACTGTGCTGTTTTTATTGGTTTTCCCTACTTTGCTCTTGTTGTTGTAATTATTTTTGTGGAAATTATATGTAAGCTGTTTTATGAGGGAACCCCCCTCCCGAAAATGCATAATTTGTAAATAAATAAATATAGTGACTGGAGACGTAGCACCTGATTAAATTTCGCCTTCTATGCTGATATTAAAGGTGTTCTCCCTGGGCATAGACTTTGCAATCTTTACACATGAAACAGTTTGAATCTAGCTCACTTCCTCTAAGGACAAACCGTCAGTTCGGACTGGCACCTCCCCCCCCTTCCCACACGCACACTGAGCGGCTCTGTGCCTTTTAACAAACGCGCTGCAAGCAGGAAAAAAAATGCTGCTTTCTATATCACTGCATTGCCATACCTGGGAAGTTATGCCTGTTGAACTTCTGCCTGTAATGCAGCTGATTAAGCACAGGACCTGACAGGTTATAAAATGATGAGAACCTTACTGCCAATCGTGTTTGAAGGAAACTCAAACTGAATTAAGTCCGGCAGAACATTAGCTAGTCACATCAAATTAATTTCTTCTATGAGAACAAGCTACGGTAATATTCACCAGGACTCAGTCGGAAGGCACATTTGGTGCAAAAGCTGCTAGTTTATTAACTTCTGCTGCCAAGAAGTCTAAGATGTCGTGGTCTGATTCTTGAATTCTTGAACCATATCCAGGGTTATGCAGATGTTCTTTTTTGTTATCTTTCCCAGCTTTCATTGAGCTGCTGAAAAATCTTACGTAGCCTAAGCCTGCTGTTGTTGAGGGTGTGCTCTGGGAAAGTTTCTTTTTGTAGTATTTTCAGCATTATTTGGACTCGTGTGTTCCCTGTGGGCAAATGGAGGGCTGTGTGTGCATGGATGATGAAGTTACAGTGATGTAAACTAACCCTGATGGAACCACTAATGGGGGAGATGGGTAAGCAGGTTACTGTATAGCGCAGGAAGCACCGAGGAAGGGGAAGACACTGGTGGAGAAGTTGATGGAAAACAGCACGCGGGTGGCATTTCAGGTTTTAGTTAAAGGGGGCAGATTCAAGCCAACATTTAAAAGCTTACTTTAAGACAGGGGTAGGCAACTGTTTTGCCCCACAGGGCCAGATGCAGTGGTAGGTAGGGGGCCACATCCTGGTGAGGATGGCCGGAGTCAGCAGTGAGCAGTGGGCCTGGCCAGGGCCCACATTCCACTTGTCCCCCCCTCTCTCACACCCCCCCCTTCTGCCCATGTACATGCATACTTTCACCTACACGGTTCACCTACTCAGACACAGGCCTGTGGCTCACGCTGGCTCACCTTGTCTGAGTGTGGAAAGCTAAGCAGGGTCAGGCCTGGTTATTACTTGGATGGGAGACCCCTCCTCTAGTTTCCTGCATTGAGCAGGGGGGTTGGACTCAATGGCCTTGTAGGCCCCTTCCAACTCTATGATCTATGAAACATACACACAGCAATTTTTCATTGGGAAGACGCCTCCCTACATGCCATTTCCCCCTAACAATTGCACTCCCCCAAGTCTGCTGTTCAGGCGTTTGGAAGGCGGGGGAGTATGGTTTGCGTTTATGTATTTATTATATTTCTAATCCACCCAATAACTAATGTTCTTCCCTTACATGGGGAGGATGGCACAATGTGTGTGCCTGTGGGATTTGGCAACGGCAGTTTGGGCACCTGGAGGGGGGGCTGCATCTGAAGTCCTCCAAGGGCCACATGTGGCCCTCAGGCCTTTGGTTGCCCATATGTGCTTTAAGATATAGTCAAGATTGCAACCTTCAAAAAAACCCCACACCCTATATTTTAAGAGCATTGTTGTGGGTAGAGATGCAGGTGAAGTTTGCCTGGCTCAGACCTGGATGTGAACTTCAGGAGCTTGTAATGCTTGCCTGAAAGAAGAGGCATCAGGGAAGAGTCGCAAATCCCCGAATTCTTCTCTGGCTTGGCTTAACCCACCGTCTGCACCCAAAATGACTGGTATGCATGGCCAGGAGAAACCACATTGAGCTCTCTCTTGGCTGCACAAAGCTGTCACAGGTGCCCAGCGGTCTGGGACCCACAGTTTTTGCAGGTACATCTGTTAAATCCAGAGTATAAACCTCTCATGATCCCTGACTAGATTGGTGAGGGAGGAAAGCCCACCCTCTGTAGAGGGCTTTTTTGCCCCAAGGGTCCTGAGCAGGAATGGCTAGCTACCCCCACACACACACCAGTGTTTCTGCAGGCACAGCTTGTTCATCCTGCTATTCAAGCCCACCCATGCAAAGGACCCTCTTGGTTTCACGGGTACTGCCTTCACTGTGGTGTAGTGGTGAGAGTGTTGGACTGGGACTCGGGAGACCCTGGTTCTAGCCCCCACTTGGCCATGAAACTCACTGGGTGACTTTGGGCTAGTCACTGACTCTCAGCCTAACCTACCTCACAGGGTTGTTGTGAGGATAACATGGAGAGGAGGAGGAGGATTATGTAAGCCGCCTTGGGTTCCTTGCAGGAAAAAAGGCGGGGTATGAATAGAATAAATAAATAAAATAAATGTGTGGTGCATTTCTCCCCTCACTACCTGAAGCTGTCATTTTGCAGCCAGGAATCTGGGAGGGTTGCAAGTGAGCCCTGACTGTCAAATCGAGGATGTGAGGATGGAGTTATAATTGGCTGAGAAAAGAGCTGAGCTGTTACCACAATTTTTGGGGAAATGACTTGGTTTATTTCCAAACCAAGTCAAAGTCAGCTATGGACAGCTTGCCTACCTCTAGCTGTGGTTAATTTTCTATACCTTGGAATATCCAGATGGAAGTAAGAATAATCATGTGTTCTCTGAAACAGGGGATGGTGAAGGGAAAGGCGTTGCCCCCGTCTTCAGCCTTCCCCAACCTGGTACCCTCCAGATGTGTTGGACTACAACTCCCAGCATATCCCAGCCAGCCTCTGGAGGACACCAGGTTCGGGAAGGCCACCCCAGCTCCTTAGATAATGCCACTGAGTGCTACCAATGAAAGGCAGCTCTGGAACTCATGTTCCCTCCCTTCCCAGTCACATTCTCTTTTATCTCATCAGCTAAGGCCTGATTCACACATGCATAGCATCTTATTCGATGGCGCCATACTACATTACTGTACACTTGATGGATGGCAGCTCGGTGTATGAGCTGAAGCCATTGAAAAGCAGTGCACATGAGGTGATACAAAAACTCCTTCTGTGGAGTTTTTGTAATGGGCCATAGGTGTAATGGCCCATTCGCTTGAGATCACTTGATGTTGCCGCTCTCAGCTGGTGAGCATGCATGTGTAAAGTAATCCTTTGGCCTTCAGGTTTTTGAGGGCCTACCCTTTCACCTATATCCTGTCTTTATAGCCATCTTTCTTTATTGTGGTCATTAAATCATTTGCACAGTGTGTAATATCCTGGAAGACAATCTTACTCGGTCACGAGTGATCGCCTGACTGACTGAATATCCAATGGGGCCTCTGAGCGCCCGCTCATTCTGTGGCACCAGCAGGACCCAGCACTAGTAAAGTGGGGAGTTAATGCTTCGTAAAGGAAGCCCAGAAACAAGTGGAAATGCTCATTTTGGATTGCTTTTAGAACCACTAGCTTCCTGTTGTGCCACCGCTGTTGCCTGCTGATTGGGATACTGCCCAATGACTCCACCCGAAACAAATGCTGCTTGAGTTCTCCAATATAAAATGTCATAAAATGGCACCTACAAATACTTTTTTGAGTTCAAACTTTAGTACCTACTATAAAACAACTATAAAAAACTGCCAAATATCGGAAACCAAATACTGAACTAAAGTATCATAACATAAGAAGAGCCATGCTGGATCAGGCCAAGGTCCATCTAGTCCAGCATTCTGTTCACACAGTGGCCAACTAGCTGCCCACGGGAAACCCACAAGCAGGACACAAGTGCAGCAGCACCCTCCTGCCCATGTTCCCCAGCAAAGCCAACACACAAGGCCAGTGTCAGGGGTCAGTACTGCTGGGTACCTGCTGAGCCCCACAGCCCAGTAGAGGGCCCACGTCTGACTCCCCTTGCCCCTTTCCCCTCCTCCTTGCTGCTGCTGGTTGTTCCTCAGCCCTTTCCTAGTGTACAAGCAGTGAGGAGAACAAGCAGAAGGAGGAGCACCCTCCACTTGCCTTGCCCTCTTCTTCTCGGCAGTGGTGCAGATTATGGGGGAAGGGTTCACTGCTAACACTGAGCCAACACTGAAAATTAGGAACATATGAATTGCCTTATTCATCAGACCAAAGTCCTTCTAGTCCAGCATTCTATTTCCACCAGTAGCCAGAAGCTAGCCTCAAAGCCATGAATATTCTAGGGATATATGAGAATTTCATTGGGGTGTGTGTGAAAATCCAATGGACTTTTCCAGTTCAGCCCCCCAGATTTTGTTCCACCCCCCCCCCCCCCGCTAGTATAAACTCGATTTGTACTGAGTGGAGCCAGCACATGGATTTCTGGGTTTTTTTTAATGGTGGAAATTTGCGCATTTTTAAATTTGGCCTTGAAATTTGCGCAACTTGTAATAAAATAATGAAAAATTGTTCTTTTGCAAGTGCGCACCTGCGCACTTACGGGGATCCGAAATGAAAAGTCTTGCCTTGTCAATGCCCTGGGAAGTCTCTTCTGAAAATGCAGGAGGTGCTGGGGAAAGTGGAAAAGTGCAAGCCACCCTACTTACAGGAGCTGTCAGTATGTATATGCAGATGTCCCTGTGAAACCCCCCTGCTTAGCCCTGTCAAACATTTTTTAAAAGGAAGCCTGTGTTTTGACAGCTCCTGTAAATGGGGTGGCTTTCAGTTTTTCCACTTTCCTGAGCACCTAGAGGCTCAGGAAAGGGTGGGAAAGGTGCGGGACACTGAGAACTGTCAGGTCCACATATAAAAACTAGAGGATCTTGCTGCAAAGGTGGCGATCTACTGGCCATGCCCTTTCATGAGCAAAGATCCCTTTGTGGCTTTGCTTTCACTTGACAGCTCGCATTTTGATAGCTGTCAGGGAAAACAAAGCAACAATGTAACCTATTTGTAGCCTTGTTTTCTCAATGTTCCTGGATGGTGCCTCTTGTAGGAGACACTTCCCTGGACATTGACGAGGCAAGGCTTTTCATTTTGGACCCCTGTAAGTGCAAAAGACCGAATTTTTGTTTAAAATTTAATTTGCGCAAATTACAATTTCCTCAAATTTTAAGACCAATTTTTTAAAAATAAATAAATGCATGAATTACTCACAGACTTTGGGGGGGGATTCAGTGGAGTCTGCTGCCTCTTGCTGGATTGGAAATGTGCGGAATTTTGTCAGTCTTAGACTAAATGGAATTCCCAGCATTGCCCATACCTATTTGCAACATATCAACATTTGCATAGGAGAATAGTGGTGAGATTCATGTTAGCTTTTCCTCACAAAGGTGTAGTGGAGATGAATGAACCAAGAACTGTAAAAGTAAGTGGCAAACTCGGCCTGCTGTTCAAATTTCCATTGAAAATAACGTGGTTTGGTTCCATTCCTTGTAATTGGTTTAGTATTGGTGTTTACAAGAGGCATTGACAAAAATATTTATTATTTATTTCTTATTTCTCCCCATGACCTAGAAATGTACTTTTTTTTTTTTTTAAAGGAAGGTTGCAGTTCAATACTAACCAAGTCCGTGTCTTTAGGGTGGCAGCCTTAGGGTATATGTTATCCATGCTGCAAAGCAGTATTGATTTTTATAGCAGGTTAACTGTCATGTAAAGAATGCTGCCAAATTGCAGGTTGGTAAGGGTGTTGAGAATTTTGTGTTGGAAAGCCTGAGCCCCTCTCACAGATCTACAATTCACAATGTTTGCGGTGAGGAGGAATTACTAATATGCCTTTTTAAGTCTACAGAGCTGATACATTCTTGGAATGTCAGGAAGATAATAATCTGTGGGCTGAACAAGACCTCGAGGGCCACATGAGGCCTAATGGACTATGCATGTTGTCAGTCCTCAGTTTAATGAAGGATTGCCTTTCTCAGCACTGCAATGAGTAAAGTTAATGGACATACCCAAATACGTTGCAAAAGGCTTTGGTTTTTCAGGCAGACACTGAAAGTATTTCTGCACTGTTTCAGGTAGAATGTCAGGGTATTCTTCTGCAGGGGCTGTGGTTTTCAAGCTTCCCACCACCTTCAGAGAACCCTTCATGCATGAAAGTATCCGAGGAATGCTTGCTTGTTGTATGTAGACAGATTCTGGGGCAGGTTCTAGGGCGTGCTATTGGTTCATGTGTAGGGAGGAAGGGTCACTTAGGCCTGCTAGAGCCTAACCACCACACTGTGTGAACTGAGATTACACCCAACCAGGGCTGTTGCTTTCTATTTGCCAGGGTCTCGGATTTATTCCCCAGAGCCCTGGGAAATATTGCTGCATGCATGGCTTAATTACAATTTTCAAGGGGGATTGCTGCTGGGTGGGGAAGGGTTAATGCTGCTCCCCTTTCCACATGCTGCAACACCGACACACAACCCGCCCCCCTTCCGCTGCACAGCAATTAAGCTTAGCAAAAAGCTTTTCCCATTGGTTTAGGATTATCTGGGTCAGGGAGCAAATTAATTGAAGAATTTATTTTATTTGGGATGATGGATGAGAAATAAATTGACTGGCTTTGCCTCCCGTGAAATTTAATTTGAGTCATTTCTAAATTTGCATATATAGATATAAATTAGCATGTGCAGATTTTATGCAGATTTGTGTCCTATGGCTCTGGTCCCCGAATCTTTTAGGTGCCTAGCAACACCCATGCACCCAACTTTCCCCAGCTGCTGCACATTTCAGGGGAAACTTGGAAATAGTGGACAAGATGCCTATTTGGGATCTGCCCACCATTTTTGTCTTCTCACGGAGGAAGCCCTGCTAGAGAAGACACCAAAAACTATTCATAGTACACAAGTAAGATTGGTGGGGATGGGGGGGGGTATCATTATGCCAGTGGGCAAACCTTTTTGATGGTGGCCAGAAACCATCCTGGTAGAGAAGGCATCAGCCCTAGGTTTTTAGATATTTATTTGATCCCTTTTTCAAGGGTGCTCCAGTCAGATGAAGGATTTTAAATGTATGCAAGGAGATGCTGCATCCAGCAATCCTGTTTTGAATACACACACAGGCACCCAAATGCTGATATTATTATTATTTTCCTTGCAGCTTCTTTTGGGTGTCAGTCAGCAGAGAACAAGCAGTACAATCCAACCCAGACGCACCTCCTTTTGTAGTTTTATGATAATCTCTTCCAACATTGGTCTGTTTTATATTTAACATATTAAACTCGATGATGATATGGATTTGAGCAGGGTGGGGGGAATGTAGCAAGGTGCACTTATGCCAACGCATTGTCTCTTCTGACATATTTTTCTCAGCGTGACTGCCGTCCCCCTACCTTGTTGCACTGATGAATTACATGAGATGAATATCAGAGATCTGGGTTTGAAATGGTGAGCCAAGACGGCAGTAGCAACAACAGCAGCAGCAGCAAAGCAGAAACATAACGCGGATGAACCTCTATTGTTTCTATTTCGGGAGCGCATCGAGTGATTAGTTTGGGTAACAGTAACATCACATTACCTTCTACAGGCTGGAAATGTCTTTTAAAACTGAAGCCATGTGATGCGATGCTGTAGACAGAGCCAAGTGGAATACATCAAAGAGTGCCTTGATGCAGATGTTTCATGCAGAAGAAAATTAGGTCAGAGACCACTTCAATTTCAGCTTCTGCCAGGCTTGTTTGAGAGCTTCCAGTGAATTCCTAATGAATAGCTTCTAGGGCACTTTTCTCTCATTCAGTCACAAACTACCACGGCCAGATGAGCCTCCCTTGTGGAATCTCTCTCTCTGTCTCTCTCTCTCTCTCTCTCTCTCTCAATCTCCCTCCCCCCCTCTCTCAGAAAAGAAAAATCTGTTACTTGGTATTCTGAGTTTCCTGAGCGTTTCTTACACACACCTAAGAGAGACCAAGGTAGCACAATCTATTGACTTTCAGTCTATGAATGCAGAGCAAATAGGAGTAAAGGAACACTGGCTAAAAACTTGCCTACACTCACTGCCATGGCTGTGCCTTTTAGCCTTTCAACAGCTCATCCTGGAGAAAGGCTACCTAGGTTGGAACCGGTGGAGAATTTGTCAATATCGAAGCAACGTCCCCACCCCCAGAATCTCTCTGTTAAAAGACCGGAGGAACCGGGGATGAAGAAGACAAGCTCCTCTTGACAAAAAGATAGAAAACTGACACTTTTCTTCCTATGTCTTCCTACATTTCTTATATGCACCACCGACAAATCAGGTGCACCCCCCACCCCACTAAACTGTTTCTCAAGAACAACAAAAATACTGTAAGTCAACACCACCACAGCCTCTCTGTCAGAAGACATGGAAGAACCGAGTGCAGCCCCACTCTCCAATGACATAAGCGTTTCCCCTTTTTTCCTTGCCCTTGTGATAGTCTTTGAGGAGGAAATATTCCCCCTACATCAAATGGGATGAAAAAAATATTCTGCATCCTGTCATTATCCTTGAGGAGGGAAATGACATATTGTATGATGGGATTAAAAAAAAAGTATTATAGTTTAGGGGGGGAAACTGCAGCATTGTATTCCTTGAGGGGAAATAGACTTGTATTCAATTGACCCAAAAATATGGTGGATATATGAGTTCTTTCATGCCTCCATTTTCATGCACATGATTTTCTTCCACCCCATAATCCACAGATGTAGTAGACTGCTTTCATTAAAAGAACTTACAGATGCAGGATGGTTACAACCACCTTTTTAAAAATGTCCTTTTTTTTTTTTGGCTGGCTGGGGAATGCTGGGAGTTGTAGGAGTTTTTTCTGTCCAAACATGCATAGGATTGCGCCCTAACGGAGATCCGCAAGCATGAGCTGGCTTCTATGCACACAACTGATGTGGATATCGATCTGCCTCACAATATTCATCAGGCGGCATTAAACTAGTTGGATGCATCTTTTAATACAGATTGCATCCCCATGTGGCAGCCCTATTTTATGCATCTGGAGTTGAACTGGGACCAGAAATTCTAACAGTTCAACCCTATAACCTGTAAGTAAGTCCCATTGAATTCAATGAAGCTTATTCCCAGGAAAGTGCATATAGGATTTAGGTAAGGCACCTAAAATGCTCAGAAGAATGCACCTAATTCTGAATCTTGATGACTATTTGTTTATGTTCAACCTGCAATGTTGCTCTTTTAGGATGATAAACGTAGAGTAAACCAATTTCCTTATGGTGTGACCCCAAATCCATACCTCTGATGGGATGTAAGGAAGTTGAAATGTGGTCAGTGAGTGTGCATAAGACTGCAGTTTTAATATCCTGACAATGGTAATCACAAGGCTCATTAGACACTTTTTCCAGGCCTAATGGTTGCCAAGCTGAACCAAGTGTGGTTTGTTGATGTACAACCCAATCCTATCCCACACTTTAACAACAGAAGGTTACACTGCAATGTTAATGTGGCATCCTATTACTAGGCAAGCAGAGCAGAACCACAGAGCTAAGTCTCACTTGCCTTCTCTGCTTGGTAGTTGGCAGTTTCTCAGTGTCTGGGCAATCGTTTCTATCATGCCAGAGTCAGGATTCATTTTCCTCTGTGCTGAGCTCAGGAAATCAGAGAGCTGTTTCATTAAAAGATTAAAATGTATGACTTTGCAGAACCAACATTGCTCTTTGAAAGTTCACACCATCATTCTGACAGAAGGAAAATCACATTGCTCAGATGGTTTAGGGTGAAGAGCGTCTCCTCTCTAATGGATTATCAGGAATACCCAGCACTTGAGAGAAAATCTCTAAAAGGCGTATTTATATAAGTGTCCCCCACCCCCACATGAGGTGGTATTTTATAATGCCTTCATGATGGAAACCTACATCGTCCTGGGTAGAATCCAAAGCCCATTAGAACTGTGAGAAAGTGGAAATGTAACTCTTTGGCTACCCAAGGGCTGGGTTCATAAATCTCATTCTCACTTGCCTGAGCCTCTACTGAGAGAACCAGTTTTGACTGGGTGACTTGTCACACCACTCACACACCAGGATTGCCATCTTTATTTCAGTATACTGTAGTAAGTAAAAGAGAATAACATTAGATGTGTAAAGTACAATTCCATTCCCCCTCCCAGGTGTCCCAGAGTTAGCTATGTTTTTTTTCCACATGTACAGTGAACAAATACAGGTGGTAACTCAGCCAGTGCAAGCTCAAGGTTTTTGAGGGTCCTTGGCCAGATACCCTTGATGTCCGCTCCCTCTGTGAGTCTACCTTCTCACCACCATTGCCACCAGCTGCTGTTGCTCCTCATCCTCTTTTCATCATTGCTGCCACTTGCTTGCTTGACAGGCAGAAAGCCAGTGAGCAAGGAGGCCATGGCATCTACTGTTCCTCCTTCTTACCACCACCATTGCCTGGGCCAGATCAAGAGGCAAGTAAACAAGCAGGTTGCAATGGTGATGAGGAGGAGCAAGTCCAGGGGGCTCTTGTCACTGGGCCCTTGTTGGGGTGTGGGCCCAGCCATGCCTATTCTTGATGCCAGCCCTGATCCCAGCAAGCTAGCTGCTCTTAGCCTCCAAATTGTAGGTCAATCAATCTGGAAAATGCTTGCGAGCACAACCTAGGATTACACTCTAGAGTTTTAAAACTGCTTGCTCTTGTGTGGCAAACAGACAGCCCTTCTCAAGTCATTCTATCCATAGCTTATTTACCAGGCTTTTGCTGTCAGTTCTTGGGGAAATTATTGTTAACTCACCGAGTCTTCCCTAAAGACTAATTCTTCTAGCATTCATCTATGATACCAGTCAGCAAGGGGGGGGGGATGAAGCCCCCAGTCCTTCTAAAGCTTTCAACAAGACTCTCCTTTGCTCATCAGGGTTGGTTTAGTTGTGAGGAGAGAGTTCAGGTCTTGCTGAGGCTGAGCCCATTCCAAACATCACAGCTTTTGAAAACAAACATTACAACTAACTCTTAAACCGGCAGCTTTCTGGTCCCTACCCCAATTCCTATGGCTCTTTTGTTTTCCCTCCCACTATGCAAATGAAGCCCTCTTGAGATTGCCTGCCTTGCATGTATTATAGTGTTATTTCCCCCCTCCCCCGCACTGAGGGCTGCTACTCAGACTGTTTCTACTACCTTCAAAGCAGGGATGGGGACTCGGACTCGAGGACTCGACTCGTGAGTCGGACTGAGTCCCCCCTCTGACTCGACTCGGACTCGAGTCCCAATATTTTTAATGGGACTCGAGACTCGACTCGGGACTCGAGACCAAGGACTTGTCAACATCCCTGGGCTGTTGATGAGTCTTCTGGCTGTGCCAGGAGCGCGATCACCGGGGAAGAGTGCATGGAAGCGAGGAGCGCCGCTGCTCGGCCACTATGGACAGCTACCAGGAGCGCAGCCCCAACGATGTGTTGAGATTTATTTTGATGTGTTGTTGTGGGGGGTTAGGGTTAGGGTCAGACATTTTGGGTTTGGCTGCCTCTGCCTGCCTGTTTGGGGTTCCCTGCCTCCTCTGCCTGCCTGGTCTCTTCTTAACCAGTTCCACAGTTTGAATTGTCCAAGACAAAGGCCCCTGCCTGCCTGCTTTGGGGTTCCCTGCCTCCTCTGCATGCCTGGTTATTTTGGGTTTGTCTGCCTAGTCTGTTATTGCCAAAATCAGTTGCAGAGTTTTGAAATAAAAAGGCACACTTGTGCCTAGAATTTATTTAAGCCACACATCTGAAGTAGTCTTATTTTGTTGGGGGGAAACCCCATTGATTTTAATAGGGACTCGTGGAGTCAGTTTTGGGAGTGACTCAGGACTCGGGACTCGGGAGTCACCATTTTGGACCAAGGACTCGGACTCGAGACTCGGGTCCAAAGACTCGTGACTCGACTCGAGACTCGAGACCAAGGACTCTTCAACATCCCTGCTTCAAAGACTTACATAGCAATCCTGCTCTATAAAGCTTGCCTAACTCATGGTTGCCTGCAGTTCAGTGACTTAGGGCCACGTGGCTCTTGACTAGAAGCTGGATGAAAGTTGTGTTACCTCATGGTGGTGGTGGTGATGGTGGGAAGGTAATGTAAATCCAGCCTGAGAGGAAAAGGAGGTGGCATAAGTTCAAATGCTGGTCTTCCCAAATGAAAGGGAGCAGGGAACTCAGGGACGGAAAGTCCCTCTCTGATGTGACTTCAGGCTGGTTGAGATGTTCATCACTCAGCACCCAAGCAATGATGCATGTGTGAATGAGCCAGAACTTTCATATCACTCAGTGTCAACTCAGAAGACACAATGCTTTTCAATGGGGACAGTCCACCCATTCAGCTGTGAGTCATCGTGTTGTTGAATGAATGATCAAGTGATGTGACAAATTTAGACAATCTGCGGAGCCAATTTTAGGCACTTTATTAATGACAATAAGGATGATGATATGCATGTGTAAGCCAGCCCTTACAGAGCTAAGGAAAAATACTGCCCCAGTTCTTTTGCTTTGGAATACAGTTTTCATCCTGCTGGGGAGAAACTGCAGAAGAAAAATCGGCCAAGATCAGGCAGAATTCTCCCTTCTCATTGGCACCAACGACAGTTTGGAATGTAATTTAAGTGCCCGCTGAGGGAATGAGAAAGGGAGATGGGTTTGCATCCCCACAGTTACGGGCCAGCCCTACTATTTGGCAGCATGAGGCAGCAGATGCTGGGAGACAAGGAACAGCAGCAAGGTGTTGGAGAACAGAGAGAGGTGTGCAGTGCAGCCTGACCTGAGCCCCCTAAGGTAGATTACTGCCCTCAGGTGTGCTGGAGGACACTGTCCTGTCACCAGCGTTGAAGTAAGATGCCACTGCCAGTCTGGTCAGTTCCTGTACTTGTATTTATGTGTGTGTGCGGGGTGGTGGTGGTGTACTATCTTGTCTGCCTCAGGCAGCAAAATGTCTTGATCCAGCCCTGCATGGTTAACTCTGTACACAATTCTCACATGTAGGGCTTGTCCAAGGCATTTTGCTGCCTCAGGGGAAGGGCAAGATGGCGCTCCCTCCCCTTTCTACATATAGAAGCCAGCTGGACTGTCAGTTGAACCTTACTTCAACACTGGCAAAGGGATCGTGTCCCCCACCACACCTGAGATAGCAGGCTAGATTAGGGGACCCAGGACAGGTTGTGTGGCATATACAGCTCTGTCCTCAAACAGATGGAAAAAGCCAGGGAGTTCAGAAGGCTGCCACCGCTGCCCCCCAGCATCTGCCACCTGAGGTGGTTGCCTCACTTTGCCGAATGGTAGGGCCGGCCCTGCTACCACAATTGCCTTTTCAGTGACAATGTTCCATCTGCACCTAACAGATGGGAGCAGACATCCTTGCAGCAGGGAAATAGCTGTGCTGATAGCTCTTCCCCATCCTTTAAAACAATCTGTTTAGTTGTGCCCTCCAGCACAAGAGCTGCAATGCACAGCCTCCAAAGAATGATTAAAATCAAAAGCAGTGAAGCTGAACAAAAGGTTTACAAAGTGGCGGGACAGAGACTCAGGGACAGAGGAAAGGGAAAGGTTTCCCTGTACTCACCATTTTTACAGAAAAGGTTGCTATAGGAGTGTTCCCATGTTGGAGTACAGTGTGTGATGAACAGCCTTCAGTGATGCAGCTAGGTAATTTCAGACTTAATGGAGTTACGGGTGCCCTTTAGGCAGCCCTGCATAGTACTTCAGTTGTGAAGCACACAATTATTTCCCCTGCCCCCCCCCCCACACACACATTGCCTACAACTACTTTTACATTCCTGATATGTTAGATCAGGGCTCTCCAATCTTGGGTCCCCAGATGTTGCTGAACTACAGCTCCCAGAATCCCTTGCCATTAGCCATGCTGGCTGGGTATGCTAGGAGCTGTAGGCCAGCAACATCTGGGGACCCAAGGTTGGAGAGCCCTGTGTTAGAGCAACAAATAAGCAAAAAAAGTTTGCCACTCTGATTTTTTTAAAAAGAAGTACTCTGAGCACGTGCTAAACACATTGACTTGGGATTAAGCACCATTTTTAAGCTCTTCTAGATGAAGCTTTTATTGTGTGCTCACTATTCCTCACTTGTAGTAGTTTACGGGTGCTTTAGATGACTTTGGCACCCTCCAGTGTCTCTCCCAGGCTTTCCAACCGCTTTTCCTGTTGATATTTTTTTGAGCCGGGAGAATGTAGTACTTTTTGGAATCATGAACGGGAACTGTCTGTGTAGTCGCATCATTCTGCTTTGTTTCACTATGCCTTAGTGCAGTGTTCTCCAACCTTGGGTCCCCAGATGTTTTAGGCCTACAACTCCCAGCATGCCCCAGCCAGCGTTTAGGCTGGGGCATGCTGGGAGTTGTAGGCCAAAAACATCTGGGGACCCAAGGTTGGAGAACACTGCCTTAGTGCTAGCTAGAGAAGCCTCCAAGTAATCACGCAGAAAACCAAGAGGCAATGCAATTTGATCTCCATAGGAATAAGCTTGCACCCCCATGTTCCTCCCCCCCCAGGTAAATACAATAGGTATTATGTGGGGGCATTTAGGTGGCCAGGGCAGGTATTGCTGTATGTGGAAGAACTTTTGTACTGAGGAAGTTTGGGTGGGGAGGAGAATAATGTCGCTATCCGATGGATCCCATCGGGCTCCACCCACCAATGTAAAGGTTAGGTAGTGGAA
The DNA here is from genome assembly GCA_021292165.1 of Shinisaurus crocodilurus. Taxonomy (NCBI): domain Eukaryota; kingdom Metazoa; phylum Chordata; class Lepidosauria; order Squamata; family Shinisauridae; genus Shinisaurus; species Shinisaurus crocodilurus. The sequence continues at coordinate 108,030,713 of CM037877.1, forward strand.
CGTACTGAAAGACCAGAAAGGAAAAATCAGGTGTGTAGAGATCCAACCAACCTTAATTCCACAAAAGAATCCAAAGGCACAAGTAGTGGATTAAAAAGCCTCACCTAGAAAAGCTCATATATATTTAAACTAAAATTTGTAAAATGAGTATATGTAATCATGTACATGCCTGACCAGCTACCCCCCAGACCATATTTAAAAAGAAAGAAAGAAAGAAAGAAAGAATGTTCTAGCAACCTGTGTCAGCCCTGTTGGTTCCTGGCATGCCCATGTCAGTCCAGGTGCTAGCGATGGGCTTGTTTGCCACTGCCCCCGCCATCTGCCACTCTCTGGGAAGTTATTTGGGTGGGCGGCTGGGCTGTGAGGTCCTGAACTTTGGCCCGAAGGTCCAGTCCTGCACTACTGACAGCCTTCAAAGAATTTAAGAATATAAAATTGGTTAAAAAATCTTCACAGACTTTCAGGCATGGATAGAGGAGAGTTATGTTGCCTGATGTCATAAAGTAAATACATCTCTACAATAAGGATACCATACTTGGATACTCTAGCGCAAATTATCAATTATCACTATCTGAGGTACTTTTTCCAAGAACAAAATAGGGCAGTTTGGTAAAACACAATATCCCCACCACAGAAGTGCAACTTTGAAGAAAGATATACAAGTGTTCTTGTGCATGGATATTTTATTTTTATTTCTTATTTTATGTATGTTGCACACATATTTTTATGCATCTTGTATACAACCAATAAGAAACAAATGCACCTTATAAAAGTGTATTTGTGTGGGAAGGTTCCACGTGAATTCCCATATGCTTTTTTTTTAAAGATGCTTTGTGGAGTGAAAAATGCAAATGAAGAAGGGAAGGGAATCCCAAGGAGAACAAATGTACTACTGGCAGCAGCCACGTGGAGGTGGCCCAGCTATGACGAATTGTCTTAGATCTGTTGGATTTTGTGCAGGCCAGCCTTTAATATATATTTTTTTAGCCCCCTGATGTGGAACTAAAAGAAGACACCTTTACCCAACAGCTCTGCACTGAACTGGGGGAGGAGCTCTTTTCTATCACAATTTAAGGGGAATGAAAGGATCTGTTCTTATTCCAGAAACATCACTCCAGGAGGAAGGAATGTTTGGCCTTCTCTTCCTCTGGCATGGGGCACTTGCTGAGAGAAGCTTCCCGTTGTGCTGTTTTGCACTCGCGGCCTCTGTAAAGCCTCTTTCTATGGAAGGAGCTTTGGCTCAAAAATGAGCTCTTGGAAATCAGATCCACCTCCCAGGATTCCATCCAAATGTTCCTCTGCGCTAGTGAAACACAGAACAAGAAGTGAAATGAGAGACAAGTTGCATCACAAGCGGCTGCAGATAACAAGGAAGGCTTTGTTAAGAACTTGCAGTAAATATTTTCTCCTATTAGTGGAGTCATCCTCCCAGTCTGACCCTAGCAAGACGTCCACCTGGATTATGGATTTGGAATGTTTCGGTAGACCCTAGCATTTGTTTGCCATCTCTCTCAATCTCTAGCTGGATCGACACATGGGGCTGGCAAATTTGACAGTATCACTTAAACTGCAGGATAACATTTTGAATGCCCCCATCTAACCCACCCACCCCAAATCCTTCACTGCAAGTAGAAAATTGGTAGAGCAGGAAAAGGGCTTGGCTACAACAAACTCTCTCCATGTTATGCTAGGTGTTTGTTTTCTCCTTCCAGGAAATTTTAATGGGGGATAGCATTAAAGAATGTTATTCTCCCTGCTGCAGTCTGTAAGTGTGCATTCATTCACCTCTATTGCGTCAGGATTGTAGGCTCCCCCATTGGCAGAAATATAATTGATGAGGCAAAGTTGTGGTTCCCAATCCTATCTTTGCATTTTAAGAACTAATGCAAAGGCTAGGGGGCTTTTGCAGAGGAAAATTGGCAATGGGAGGGGTACTTAACTTTTCCTCCACCCGCCACTGTTCATCTGCAACCTCCTCCTTGCTGCCATTTTTTTCATCCTTTCTCCCCCAGCCAAGCTCTGAGACAAATGCCACTAACTGGACATGCTTCAGTACTGTCTGAACAGTTCTATTGAAAACTTTCTCAGTTTTAAGAGATCTATGTTTTCACAAAGATCTACATCAGGGTGGGCAACTTGTGGCCCTCCAGATGTTTTGGTCTGCAGTGTGGTACAGTGGTTAGAGTGTTGGGCTAGGACTTGGAAGAGCCAGGTTCTACTCCCCATTTGGCCATGTAGCTCACTGGGTGACTTTGGGCCAATCACTGACTCTCAGCCTAACCTACCTCACAGGGTTGTTGTGAGGATAAAATGGAGAGGAGGAGGACCATGTAAGCCGCTTTGGGTTCCTTGCAAGAGGAAACAAGGTGTGATATAAATGTAATAATAAATATATAAACAGCCATAATTCCTCATCATTTGCTATGCTGGCTAGGGCTGATGGAATTTGTAAGCCAAGACATCTGGAGGGCAACAAGTTGCCCACCCCTGATCTACATTTTCATTCACAAGAAAGTGGTGTCCTCTGTAGAGATGGTGACATTCTAAACTCAATAGTCAACTTTTGAATCAATCTAGTGACTGTGAAATTCCTTCTGGTTCTTTGTGTGTGTGTGTAGCAGTAGCTTCTATAGTGAGTAATAACTTTTCCCAACAAAGCCTTCCAATACCTTCCTCTAATTCCAGCAGAATATCTATCTATCTATCTATCTATCTATCTATCTATCTATCTATCCATCCATCCATCCATCCATCCATCTCCAGAAGCATATTAAATATTACATACCCTCCAACATTTCACAGATTAAAATAGAGAAATGCATGTGAATTTGTAAGAGGTATGGTTAAGCAACATGAAGATGTGATCATGAGGGTGTGGCTGGGCAACATGAGGGCGTGACCAAGGGTGTGGCCAGGCAACCAAAGGGCATGTTCAAGTACTAAAGTTATTAGAGGAAACACACAAAATCTTATATATTATAATTATTACATTATTATATATTATTTTATAATGTTTTATAAGTGGCTTTTGTAATACTGTTTTTACCTTACTTAAACCCTTAATTGTTGATATCTGGTGTTTTTCAGGGGGTGGGGGTCAGTGCTTGCAGGGCAGTCTCTTTCTTTTTGTTTTAAAATGGTCAGGATTGGCACAAATTCAACAGGTAAAGCTTATCTACCCACCCCATCCCCCCAAACATGGAGCTTCAGAGAGAAGAGGAAGTTTCTTGCATTTCCTTCTGACACTGTATCTCACCTGTTAGTTAGAGGCACAGTCAGCTCTGTTAGGAAATAAAATCTTTGGCAATATAAAGATAGGAATCATGTGATAAATTCCCTCATTCACCTCTCCATTGGCAGAGCACACACATCCTTGGGTCTGTTCCCTCCCTGCTTACTGTGGGCAGCCGTTCGAGCCTAAGCAGAGCTATTTTAAAGGGGCCATGGGCAAAATTGCAGCAAAGCTAAAAGTTTTAGCTAGCTTAGCTGCAGTTTTGTCCATGGCCCCTTTAAGAGCCTGCCCTTTAGATGCTGGAGGCAGGGGAATTCGGGACTCAGCATAACAAAGTGAGAAGCTGTGATGGCTTAAGGGTTTTCAGGATGGTCCCCGCATTTTCGGGGCAGTTGGAGACTATGAAATTATGCATGAAGAGGCCATAGCGAGGGTTGGTCTGACTATGTCCTTGGTAGAAACAGGAGGAATATCTTCTGGTACTGTGCCAAAAAATTAGTTTGGATTAGTAACTGTTACTATGTTTGGGAAGCTGCTACATTTTGTAAACAAAGTTTCATTCATATTTCCCATTGATTTAAATGGAAAAATCACAATGTGCCTATAACTTTCACCTTTTTTGGACAGACTTGGATGAAATTGGCAGGCAGGGTAGCCCCTTCTGAGGGGAGGAAGCCTGAAAATTCCAGAAAATAGGTCTAGGGTTGTTTCTTTATGGTAGGCACCTTTAAATTTGGAGCATTTAAAAGGGTTTCTGCTGCCCTGCCACGTGTACATGTGTGTGTGTGTGTGTACTAAGTATTGAAGAAAACTCACTGGAAATATATGTTCACAGGAACATAAAAACATAAGGAGAGCCATGCTGGATCAGACCAAAGCCCATCTATTCCAGCGCCCTGTTCCCACTGGAACCGTAGGCCTCTGGTCAAACCAGAGGCCTATGGTTAGCCCACAACAGGACATGAGGTCAATAGCACAATAGCTCATGTTCCCCAGCAACTGGCATTCAGAGGCATACTGTCTCTGATACTGGAGATACTAGTCATCACAAATAGCAATGCGTGAACATGCCCCGAGTGAATCCGACCTTTAGTCAGAAAGTAACAAATTTGTCCAGTGTGAGCTCAGATGAGAGTTCTCTTTAAATACAAACTCTCTTTCTGTGTATAGGAGCTTTTGCATATGCACAATATCATGATGTGTCTTGGGAGTTGTAGTTTCTCAAATCGCATAGTGCAACATGATGTAATGCATCACCACGTTATGTTAAGGTGACCATTTTTTTCAAATTTAAAACCAGGACATTTATTTATTTCATTTCATTTCATTTCTATACCACCCCACAGCCGAAGCTCTCTGGGCGGTTCACAACAGTTTGTACATAAAAACAATAAAAACATACAAAATAGTTAAAAAGATTAAAAACCAAATTTAAAAGCACAGTTTAAAATACAATCCAAAAGTTAATAAAACTAAGCCTACAGGTGACAATTCCCCCCCCCCCGTGCTATTTTGAGCTCTTAACTATTGAATGCCTTGGCATAGAGGGAAGTCTTAACCTGGCGCCAAAAAGATAGTAAGGTTGGCACCAGGCGGGTCTCAGTGGGGAGCTTATTCCAAAATTGGAGGGCTACCACTGAGAAGGCCCTCCTCCTTGTTGCCACCAACCGAGCTTCTCTTGGAGGTGGCAGTCGGAGGAGGGCCCCAGATGTTGAGCGTAGTGTCCGAGTAGATTGAAGTTGGGAGAGACAAGACGTTCCGTCAGGTATTGTTGTCCTAAGCCGTGTAGGGCTTTATAGGTTAGAACCAGCACCTTGAATTCAGCTCGGAAGCATATTGGCAGCCAGTGCAAACGGGCCAGAACCGGTGTAATGTGCTTAGACCTTCTGGTCCCTGCAATAAGCCTGGCTGCCGCATTTTGCACAAGCTGCAGCTTCCAAACAGTCTTCAAATGCAGCCCCATGTAGAGTGCATTGCAGTAGTCTAGTTTAGAGATCACCAGAGCGTAGATTACTGAGACCAAGCTATCCCTGTCCAGATAGGGGTGTAGCTGGGCCACCAGCTGAATCTGGTAGAAGGCACTCCTTGCCACTGAGGCCACTTGAGCCTCAAGTGACAAAGATGGCTCCAAGAGCACCCCGAAGCTATGAACCTTCTCCTTCAAGGGGAGTGCAACTCCATCCAGAACAGGTTGAACACCCTCCATCCAGTCAAAGGAACCGCCCACTAATAGCATCTCAGTCTTGTCTGGATTGAGCCTCAGTTTGTTAGCCCTCACCCAGTCCATTGTTGCAGCCAGGCACTGGTTCAGCACATCCACAGCCTCACCTGCTGAAGATGAAAAGGAGAAATAGAGCTGCGTGTCATCAGCGTACTGATGGCAACGCACTCCAAAACTCAGGATGACCCCACTCAGTGGTTTCATGTAGATATTAAATAGCATGGGGATAAGACCGACCCCTGAGGAACCCCATACTGGAGAGTCCATGGGGCTGAGCAGCATTCCCCAAGCACCACCCTCTGGAGCTGGCCATCCAAGTAGGAGCGGAATCCACTGCAATGCAGTGCCCCCCACCCCCAACTCAGACAGCTGCTCCAGAAGGATACCATGGTCGATGGTATCGAAAGCCGCCGAGAGATCCAGGAGTATCAGCAGGGTCGCACTCCCCCTGTCTCTCTCCCGACATAGGTCATCATACAGGGCGACCAAAGCTGTTTCTGTGCCAAAGCCAGGCCTGAACCCCGACTGAAATGGATCCATATAATCAGTCTCATCCAAGAGCGCCTGGAGCTGGTTGGCCACCACCCGCTCAAGGACCTTGCCCAGAAAAGGAACATTCGCCACTGGCCTAAAGTTGTTAAGATCTTCCGGGTCCAGAGAGGGTTTCTTCAGGAGTGGTCTCACCACCGCCTGTTTCGGGTGGCATGGGACCACTCCCTCTCGCAAGGAGGCATTGATCACCTCTCTGGCCCAGCCGGCCGTTCCCTCCCTGCTAGTTTTTATAAGCCAAGAGGGGCAAGGATCCAGAACAGACGTGGTTGCACGAACCCGTCCAAGCACCTTGTCAACATCCTCGAGCTGTACCAACTGAAACTCATCCAAAATAACTAGACCAGGCTGTGCTCTGGGTACCTCTCCTGATTCTACTGCTATAACATTGGAGTCTAAGTCTCTAATTCATTGGCCCATTAAGTGTCTGGGCCATGTTCCCCTTACCTGGGTAGTCCTCCTCCCAATGCCATATCTTCCTCTACCTGTCACTACACTAATTGGGGGCCCCACAGAACCCCCCACTTGGCCCCATGACTCCCCTCTAAGGCACATGCTCAGGCCCTATACAGGGAAAAACAATCCCCCCCCACCAAGGGCACCAAATAGCAGTGTTAGGAGGGTGGCCCTTGCCCTTGTGGCACCCCCGAAGTGGCTCCCCCCCAAAGGGGCAACCCCCTTTGGTGTCGTCCCCTTCGGGGCCATCACTGCCGGGGCGTCGCTGCCCCACTCCGGGCCGGCAGATAAAGGCCTGTGGAGCGTCAAGTAAGCCCAGGTGGCAGGCATCCTAATTAGGCAGGCCTGGGGGAGTCGCCCTCCTCCTGCTGGCAGTGGAGCTTCTCCCAGGAAAGGGGCCCCAATCCAGCCAGCAGCAGCGTCAGCCAAGGCAGAAGGCTGACGAGGTGGTAAAGCAGCTGGCAGGACGGTAGAAAGGGCTATACTAACTAAAGGGCTATACTATACTAAATAGGGCTAACTAACTCCTTACTACAGCCTTCTCCAACCTAGTGCCCTCCAGATATGTGGGACTACAACTCCCAGCATCCCCCAGACAGCTGGCTGGTTTGGGATGCTGGGAGTTGTAGTCTGACGCATCCAGAGGTTGAGAACGGCTGCACTAGCAACAAGCGTGTCTTAGCTTTGCCTGCAGTCCAATGCGCCCTGAGCTCGCCTGCTCGTCTGGCCGCCTGCCACACACTGCACCTCCTCCTTAGTGCAAGCTGCACAGCTTCGCTCTCCCCGTCCAGTCTTCTTAGCGCTTTAAGGAAAGGCTGATCCTCCTAAGCCCACCCCTAACCTCCATGGCCCGCCTCCTTCAGGTCCCGTCCTAATTGGATGACCAGGGCATGAATATGTATGCCCTGACCTGTGTGAATGAGCTGCTGTCCCCTCCCTCGCCGCCATGCAGAGAGGCTCAGTGTGCATGTGGGTCTCCTCTCAGCTGCCTCCGCCGTCGCCACCACCGGCAGAACCCCGTCTCACGTAGAGGTGTACCGTCTCATCTCGCGCAGGCTGAAATTGGCCCCGCTCATGCCCGCGCGAGGCTCGCCTCTCCGCGGCGAGTTGCCCTCGTCGGCCGTGCTGGTCCCGTCACGTCACCTCCGGCAGGCCAGAAGTGACACGATGGGACCTTGCACCAGTGCGGGGGTCCAGAGCGCTGGTGCAGGGTCCTGTCGCGTCACTTCCAGCCTGCTGGAAGTGACACGACGGGACCAGCGCCGCCGGCAAGGGCTGCTCAAGTGGCATGGAGAACAGCTCCGCGCCGCTCAGAAGATCAAGGCAGCAGGGGCGCCGCCGTGGAGAGGCGAGGCGGCGGAGAGGTACCCCCACCTACAGGTTCGTGGACACCACTAGTCTCGCGTCCTGGCATGGTCCTGCCGCAGAGCGTGCAGGGAGTCTGTGTCCCTTCGGTGCCTGCCCGGGTCTTCATGCTCCCACCTGGGTCAAAATTGACATTTATAGTAAAAAGGGACGGTCAGGAAATATGAAAAAACGGGACTGTCCCTTTTAAAATGGTACGTATGGTCAGCCTAGTCCTGGCAAAGCAGCAAGGTGCGCCGTGAAAATGGCGGAGCGAAAAGCTCGAGTAACCGAGAGAGCGCGGAGCTCTTAGGGCCAGTGTCACAGTCCGAAGATGCCAGATCACTGGTGCCTGTCCTGTGCTGCGGGGGCTTTTATAGTCCGAAGCTAACACCGACTTGGTCGATTTTGGTGTGATGACGTCATCATCGAGTTCCCACGGTTGGGCTGTATGTACTGCGCGGGAGTATTATCGAAGAGTCGCCGCTGCCACAATATAGTGAGTGTGCGTGTGCTGAGATCCAACGATGAGAACCATTGTGTAAAATAAAACTAAAACTAGGATAAATTAATAAAATTTATTTAGGCTGGTTTATCAAGGATTGATTTGATGTACTCAATCTTTGGATTAATTAATATTTTTTTATTTTGTAGTCCTAAACTGTACTGGTTACATCTCACGACTAACCAGGACAATGTCCAAAAAACCAGTACTGTACTGGTAAAACCAGTACGTATGGTCACCTTACATTATGTGTCCCCTTTCTGATTGTTTTTTTTCCACATGCCCTGCCTATGTGATGATTTCATATAATACTTACTCGCTGTCACCAATCACTGATATTAATCTGGACCCCATCAAGTCCTCCTCGTGAAGTTAGAGCTGTGGCAACAATGAGGGAAGCAGCTAAAGAGACTGTTCCAAGCAAGGTTTTTTTTTGGGGGGGGGGGTCTAGGTGGTAGGACGACTGAAATTGTGGGGAGGGGAGAATTTATGCACTACTTTACTGCTCATGCTCCAAAACTCGCAATCAATTCCGAACTTAATAGTGAATTCATAATGCATTGATCCAGGCTTGCTACAAAGGTGAGCATTATGAACGGATGTCTTTCGACCAATGAGCTGACTAATTATGAAATTTGGACAGCATCACTATTTGATTGTGTATTGTCCTCCATGAATTTGTCTAATTTTAAAACAGTCCAAGTTGCAGCTACTTTGTCTCTGCTTTGTTTCCTTCCTGATTTATTTCAAAGTGACTTGGAAGCACCCCTGATTAGTTTCGGATCTGAAACAGATCCAAAGTGATTGCACAGCCCTGCTGTTTCTGCCTCTGATTTATCCAGAGAAATAATACTTAGATCTAATTAGATCTAATTCAGTACTCCTAAATAGGAACACTAATTGTTAAGGAAGAACAAACTGATTTTTCATATCATATAACTTAAGGGGAGGCACAAATCATCAAACCAACAAAGGTTAAGCAGAATTATCTAATTCATCCAGTACCTTATTACAACGGAACATCTGTCTTTGAGACAGGGATGGGGACTCGGACTCGAGGACTCGACTCGTGAGTCGGACTGAGTCCCCCCTCTGACTCGACTCGGACTCGAGTCCCAATATTTTTAATGGGACTCGAGACTCGACTCGGGACTCGAGACCAAGGACTTGTCAACATCCCTGGGCTGTTGATGAGTCTTCTGGCTGTGCCAGGAGCGCGATCACCGGGGAAGAGTGCATGGAAGCGAGGAGCGCCGCTGCTCGGCCACTATGGACAGCTACCAGGAGCGCAGCCCCAACGATGTGTTGAGATTTATTTTGATGTGTTGTTGTGGGGGGTTAGGGTTAGGGTCAGACATTTTGGGTTTGGCTGCCTCTGCCTGCCTGTTTGGGGTTCCCTGCCTCCTCTGCCTGCCTGGTCTCTTCTTAACCAGTTCCACAGTTTGAATTGTCCAAGACAAAGGCCCCTGCCTGCCTGCTTTGGGGTTCCCTGCCTCCTCTGCATGCCTGGTTATTTTGGGTTTGTCTGCCTAGTCTGTTATTGCCAAAATCAGTTGCAGAGTTTTGAAATAAAAAGGCACACTTGTGCCTAAATTTATTTAAGCCACATCTGAAGTAGTCTTATTTGTTGGGGGAAACCCCATTGATTTTAATAGGGACTCGTGGAGTCAGTTTTGGGAGTGACTCAGGACTCGGGACTCGTGAGTCACCATTTTGGACCAAGGACTCGGACTCGGACTCGAGACTCGGGTCCAAAGACTCGTGACTCGACTCGAGACTCGAGACCAAGGACTCTTCAACATCCCTGCTTTGAGATCCTCGGGGGAGGCCCTTATCTCGGTTCCACCACCATCACAGGCACGCCTGGTGGGAACACGGGAGAGGGCCTTCTCGGTGGCTGCCCCAGCACTCTGAAATTCCCTCCACAGGGAGGCTAGGTGGCGCCCTCCCTGGTAAGCTTCTGGAGGCAGGCAAAGACCTTCCTGTTCTGGCAAGCATTTGGAACTAGCCTGTGATGCAATGGAATGCTGTATTTTATATTATGTATATTGTATTGTTTTTAATTAATCATATATATATATATATATATATAATATTATTGATAGTTTAATTCTATTTTTAACTTTTTTATTTTTCTATCTCTGTTTTAATTGTATGAATTTTAAAGGCTGTGAGCCGCCTTGGATCCCAGTGTTGGGAAAAGGCGGGATACAAATTAATAAATATGATGATGATGATGATGATGATGATATGATAATGATAATGATGATGATGCTCACAGCATAACACACACACACACACACACACACACACCAACAACAATAGAACCAAAACAGAAATGTAAAAGTGTTCAAAGCAATCTCTGTTAAACTCTCGCACTGAAAATACCCAACAAATAAAAAAAAAAGACACAGCATACAAACACTAAAACAGCAGCAGCAAAGAACTTTCTATTGTCAAAGGCCAGATAAAACAGATGCCCCTTGCATTGTTTATGAAACAGCTGTGCACTCCTATGCATTGGTGCAACTTGTGCCATGTTTCCTCTCTTATGTTTTCCTTCAAATACAGGATGCTAGCCCAAGGACCATAACCTAAGGGTGGAATATATAGAACCCACACATGTGACAAGCCCACTCTCTCCCACACCCATCTATTTATATCAGGTTAGAGACCCATGGGTGTATTGTGGTTAAAACTGGGCATTGACTTTATTTAGTTGAACAGAAGAAATGGCTAAGCAAGAATGTGAAAATTATGGAATCCCCTTCATAATGAGATGTGGTAAGCTCAGCTATTTATTTATTTATTTATTTTATTATATTTATACCCCACCTTTTTTCCTGCAAGAACCCAAGGCAGCTTACATAATCATCATCCTCCCCTCCATTTTATCCTCACAACAACCCTGTGAGGTAGGTTAGGCTGAGAGTCAGTGACTGGCCCAAAGTCACCCAGTGAGTTTCATGGCTGAGCGGGGACTAGAACCCGGATCTCCCGAGTCCCAGTCCAACACTCTCACCACTATGCCACACTGGCTATGTGCTTGTAGGGCAGGGGTGTTGAACCTCTTTCAGCCCAGTGACTGAATTCCACTTTGGAGAGGTTCTCAGGGGCTGCATTCCAGTGGTGGGCGGGGCCAAAGGCAAATACCTGCATATTTTAGTTCAAAGCTCTTCCTGCCAGTAGCTAAGCCTTGGGAGAGGCATTTCAGCCATTTAGAATGTGTGTGTGTGTGGGGGGGGGAGGGAACTGCACAAAAGCCAGGAAACCACCAAACAATCAGTGGTCCGGGGAAATGTGGTAGGGCTGTGGCCTTCTGGGAAACCACAGAGGGCCATATTGGGTCCCCAGACGGGCCAGATTTGGTCCCCAAGCCTGAGGTTTTGCACTCCTGTTGTAGGGAGACTGAGGGGAGAAGTCTAGAGTAATGGTTTTCAAATGTTAGGGTACCCTTTCCACAGTGACCAGAGGAGCCACTGGACATCTGCTATGGAATGCCAGTGCACTGCAAAGGACTATGGGGCATGTTCCAGCTGCACACTCAATTCATGCAGGGGACTGGCTAGGCCTGCTGGATCTTACTGCTTGCATTCATTTAATTGTGAAGTTGATCTAGAAAATACCCAACACTTTCCAGTGGTGGCACATTGATGATAGAGGACAAGTTGTCTTTCAGGGAAGCTCCTCTGCCATCATCATCGATCTTCTCCTTAGCCCTTTGCAGATGTTCAGTGTGTACACTGAATGTATATGGGAGAAGGAGCAGGATCATAGCAGCAGGACCCAACTGTGACCTGACTCTGAGGTACTATGCTCTGTATGTGTGAATGGAAACCCTGCAGAAAGTAGGATTCCTGATCAGGTGGAATCAGTTGTTATGCATGTAGGATCTGTTCAAACACTACACTGACATGCATAGGTCAGGGGCAGGGCCTGCCAACTCCCCCCCACCGCCCCGCCCCCCCAGTGTGTGTTCAGAATTCACGCGTGTTTAATTTCTGAAAAGGGCTGTTGAGGAACCCCCAGTAAGGTTCCAAGTTTCCCCGGCGTACAATTTGAACAACCTCTGATCAAGACAGTAGAGGAGAGATCCAGAGGCCACTTGTGCTTTTTAAACAGGTACATCTTGTTTGTTGTGCATCCTGGCAAATCAATAATGTCCCCGTTTGTTATATATGATGAGATATGCACCTGCTGCTTCTTTAAGAGAGATGCTAACAGCCTCCTTTATGTTCCCACTGAAACACCTCTCTCTCTCTCTCTCTCTCTCTCTCTGCTTTTCTTACCCTGTCAGCTGTGCTTAAATATTCTTACTGCAAACAATAAAATGAGTTTTTTTGTTATGAATTCTTCTTGTGTGCCACGAGAAAGAGCTTACAAGGAAGCTAGATCATGAATATGGCTGGCCCTTGAATGTACAAGTACGTAAGTGGTTAAAAAAAAAAATGCTCTGCGTAAAATTGCAGCCTGCCCATGAGAAATGTCATTATTTTCTCTGGTGAACACATTAGATTCATGCAGAATACAGAGAATGTCTGTGCGGATGGCAAAAAAAAAAGAAGTGTTTTTGTGGCGCACTTAGAAAACACACACCTTCAAAGCACATCTGACCAAATACTATAATAGAATGATGGGGTGGGGAGAGGAACATGTGGATCCTCTGGCAAAAATACCTGTGGGTCAAACTAGATGTTGTAACTGAAACACATGATGAAAGCATTTCCATCTCATTAAAAAAAAAAATAATTCAAGTAGCAGCTGTCAGGGCCCCAATCTGGATCAAGACCGTGGGGTGGGAGGAGCACGGTTAACCATTCCCATGGCCCTGATCCAGATTGGGGCCCTGGTGGCTGCTATTTATTTATTTTTTTTAAGAAAGAAATGGAAATGCTTTCACAGAGTAGAAAAGAATAATATAATAACAAACAATGAAAGTGGTAGGAATGCCTGTGTTTTATTCTTCCCAAAGAATTCATACTCTTGCACCTCAGGGAAGACAACACTTATGGGTCCCTACCTACACTCCTATCATACCTGCATGCCCTCCACCTCTTATGGGGAGGACTAAGAAACAGCATTGTTTGTGTGGGTGTATGGCAGAGCATCCGTGGAAAAGACGAGCCTCATGGTTCCTCCTCACCCTCTCGCAGGGCTCTGATGATGATACCAAATGTTTGTGGTATGCACAGAAGAGGAGAGACATGAAGCATTAAAGCACATGGCATGAGTCCATCTGGCTCGCAGAACCTGCTAGCCATGAAGAATGTGCACCAGGTTGCAGGGCTGTTTATATCAAGGGAAATTTGTGTGTGCGTTTTAGAGCTTAAAAGTCATATTTATCTGTGGATTGGAAGACTTACTGCTGGGTCTGTGGTGTTCAGAATGCACATTTTCACAGTTCCTTTAAAAAAAAAAATATGAAGCTCAAACCCCTCACCTCCCACTATGCTGGGGGTGGGTGGGAAATCTTCCACATATTTCTCTAAAGCTGTTCGGAAAACAGTAAGAATGACCTTGTGGAGCTAACAGGTGGAAAAGATCTGGTGAAACTTAGAGAGGGGTAGCAAAGGGCCCTCTCTTTTTTCAGCTGAGTGAGGAGCTGGCAGCAGGGATGCCAACCTGGTTAATGTGAAAGCATTTTGGCCCTAGCATGTGCTGCTTTGTTAGCACTGGGCCCGTTGCCCTGGAGCTGCTGGAGAAATAAAGGGAATACATTTGTCGCCATGTTTTACAGGCATGGATATGCCAAAGTCCCCACCTTGCTTATGCTGGTGTCCAGAACACGGTCTCCTGCTCTGCCTGGGCAAAAGAGCAATGCCCTTTCTCCTTCTCTGGGGGAGGTGGGAACCCCTTCTTGCACCTTAGATGATCTCTCCTCGAAGCGGCACAAGGCTTGCTGAAAAACAGGTGCCCAAACTGTTACCAGGGACTGATATTCAGGGACTGAAATTCAGAAAGAGCACACCGTATGACGCCTCATTGGAGCATGGACATTTGGACCCACGTGGCCAATCAGAAGCCTCTGGGAAAGTCATGAAGGCACATTTTTCATCGGTGTTTTTTTTAAAAAAATTCATATTTGTCTATTACTAAATTTGCATAAAATTCTGGAAAATAAAAAAGCCGTCGGCAAATCTGCGGAATCTGTGCGACTCAGGAAAATCCGGCCTGCTGCGGAATCCATGGATTGGATTAATAGAAATCCGAACTCATTTGAATCCATTGTGGATTTCTCTGACATCCTTAATTCATATAAACAAACCAGTTCTAGCCATTTTCATCTTCACCAGGAGCAGGTCTTTTTTTAAAAAAGCTAATGGGTCTTAATTGTCCATTCCAGCCAACACAAAGTACTTTGCATTACATCAAGGGACAATCTATTGTTTTTGGGAAAATTCATCACCCCCAGCTACTGTGAGGATTGCAGCTAAACACAGAGGGAACAGGGTTGCCTGAGCGGGGTGGCTGATGACATCAGCAGCCCTGCTCATTGAAAAGTCCCTCAGCTTCAACCCTGCGAGCCCTGGCTCCACTACACCACCACCTGTTTCCTGCTTCTGACATATTTAGAGGCATTTTTATTGTTGCTGTTAGCAATATGCTCCTGAAATACTTTTTCTTGATGTTGTTGGTTGCCTTATCATCAGATTATCATTTGTTCTGCCCAAGTTTGTGTTCCTCAGTGTTCTTTATTTGGGCAAGACTTCCATTTTCTGAAGGAAGCTCCCTGGACGCTATTCTTTACCCACTCTGGCATCCTCTTGAACATATTGATACATTTCCTGATCTGTGTTATACATTCTAGCCTGACCACTTTCCTCCTTTAAGAGGCTGCCTTGTGCATCAGACAACCCACTCTCATCTTTAGTCAAGGACGTTCAAAAATGAAGTCTCTGGCCCTTTAAGGCAGGGGTGCAGAAACTCAGGCTTGGGGTCCCAAACTGGCCCTCCAGGCTTTCTCAGAGTTCCATGCCCCGTCCCCTGGCCCCACCCAATTTCCCCCAACCAACGATTGTTTGGTGGTTTCCTGGCTTCTGTGCCGTTCCCCTCACCACCACCACCCCATTCTAAAAGGTTGAAATGCTTCCCCTAAGCATTAGTTACTGGCAGGAACAGCTTTAAGCTCACACACATTGGGGTTTCTTGCATTTTGGCCTCTTGGCCTTTGGCCCAGCCCACCACTAGAATATGGCCCCTGAAAGCTTCTCAGATATGGAATTCGGGCCTCAAGCTGAAAGAGGTTCAACACCCCTGCTTTAAGGCCTTTGCTACAGTGTCTTGCTCACCTGCTTAGGCTGCTACCTGCAACACACACCAGGTACGGGTCATGTGAGTATCCACAGCAATGACATGGGAAATGCTAGGCTCTGCCTGCCAATCTTCTGACCTCTTGAGGGCTGTGCCATGCGCCATCCTGTCCCTGTCCTTCATGTTGATACCTCTGTCTTGTTTCTCATTGGCCCTGTTTTGACTGTTTTGCTTTACTTAGTTCAGCACAGGGCCACCAAATTCATTATTTGAGGCAGTGATTACTACAGTCCATGGTCCACTTACTCTGGACCAATCCTCTTAACAGTTAATGGGACTAACTATGCTTGCATGTTGGTTTTCTTTTGCCCCTTATGGTCCCTCATTGTCCTAATGCTGCTGTTTGCATGTTTCTGGCACATGTGGCTCACGCTGGCTCAGCTTGTCTGAGCGTGGAAAGCTAAGCAGGGTCAGGCCTGGTTATTACTTGGATGGGAGACCCCTCCTCTAGTTTCCTGCATTGAGCAGGGGGTTGGACTTGATGGCCTTGTAGACCCCTTCCAACTCTATGATCTATGAAAATCTACGGTATGTATTTTTCTCCTCTTGGAATTAGCTTTTCTTTGGCTTGACTTTTTTTTCTTTTCTTTTTTTTTAAAGAATGCTCAATGTTCACACAGACAGCAGTGTGCCCTTATGCAAACCACTCCCTGTCCCTGGGAATGGCTGCCAGTTGTCACCAGCACATCAAAAGCTGCAGAAAGGTCTAACAAGATCGACAGGGGTACCATTTCCCTGCCAGTCTCTTGGCGGAGATCGACAGCCAAACCCATCAGTGCAGTCTCAGTGCCATGTCCAGGGTAAAGAAAATGGGCAATATCCTGATCCTGATGTCCCGGAAGCTGCTGAGCCATCACTGATTCAAGCACCTTCTGTCAAAATGGACAGCTTACGCAGTGCTCAGCTTATGGGGGTAGAGGTAGGGGGCCTTTGACGCCTTCAGATTTTAACCAAAGCATGGCCCACCATAGCCTTCTGAAAACAGAAGGGGGCCATCACAGAAGATAAAGGGGGCAGGTCCTTCTGACCCCTTATAATTTAAACACTGAGTATGGGTAGATCTAGATAGATGGCCTGGGTAAATCTGACCCACCTGGAGTCCCAGTCTGTCCCACTGGGACTCCTCAAATGGCTATGTCCCTTCCCCTGTCCCTACTCCCTTTCTCTCAACCATCAATATTTTGTTAGTTTCCTGGATTTTGCATGGTTTTGTCCCATTCTAAAAGGCTGCAATGCCTCTCCTAAGGCTTAGTTACTGGCAGGACGAGCTTTATGCTAAAATATGCTGGCATTTTTGGGCCCCGCCCCTTTTGCCTTTGGCCCCACCTACCACTGGAATACAGCCACCTGAGAACTTATCCAAAATTTAATTCAGACCTTGGGCTGAAAGAGGTTTCTCACCCTTTGGTTAAAGTGACAGAGTTGGTTCCTGTAGTGGAAGTTAGACCTTTAGAGAAGGAAATGGCTAGAACAAATGGAATTTATGCAGTCCGTTACTGGTCAACAAAGCTGTTGAAGAGGTGCACAATGGGAGATTGCCTAGCTATTTCATTGCATTTTTTAAAAGACAAATTTTCTTGGCATCTCACCCCACATAAATTGAACATTTCTTTGAATCCTACTAATAAGTGTTGGAGAAGTGATTGGCTTAATGCACATTTTTGGTTATGTCCACACCACATACACAGATTCTGGAAGGAGGTTTTGAAAAAGATCGTGGAAATAATGGTATATATTGTTTTCCCTGATCCTAAAAAAGATTTGGTTGGGTTATTCAAAAGAAGACATACAAAGAGTAGATTTTTAGAGCTAATTTTTAGCTCTACAGCTGCATAAACTTGTATAGCAGTTTATCTGAAGTCTCCACAAATTCCAACTGTTTCAGAGTGGCTTAAAATATGGGATATCACCTTACTAACAAAGTTAACTTATTTTTGAAGAACTTACTTTAGAAAGCAAGGGTTTTGGATTCAAATTTAGGCACATGCAACTGGGCAGACAGAAGAGGACTTGTCCAGAACCATCCTCCCCATGCCAGCCTCCTGAAAATGCTACACAGATCAGTCAGTCAGTGGACCCAGCTGAATGGGGTGAGCTGTGGGACGGAAGGATACCCCAACTCGGCAGAGACACCTTTTGTGAGTGGAGCCCTTCTGTCCATGGAATGCAGATCCTGGACCCAACCCCAAGTTGAGCATTTTATTAAGAGATCGTCTTTATTATTGTGTAGAATAATGATTTTGAAAATAAGGTGTTTCCTTTGCCATCTTACTATGAAGGGCTTCTTCTTCTTCTTCTTCTTCTTCTTCTTCTTCTTCTTCTTCTTCTTCTTCTGCTTCTGCTTCTGCTTCTGCTTCTTCTTCTTCTTCATTCAGGAATATATTTTGCAATTATCATTATAATAAAAAAGAATTCACTAAAAAATGTCAGATTTTCTGTGCTGGTGGGGGGAAAGAAGACACAAGGGAGGAGGATGTTTTGCTCAACAGCTTTCTCCAACCTGGTGCCCTCCAGATGGGTTGGACTACAACTCCCATCATTCCCAATTAGCAGGACCATGTGGCAAAGGATGATGGTGCTTGTAGTCCAGCCCCTCTGAAGAGCACCAGGGTGGGGAAGGCTGGCTCATGGCATGCAGAGATGCCCAGTCAAACGTGAGTGAACAAAGCACAGTGATCCCACAATAAATGCCTGCTGTGGAAGTGACCAAGGTCTTTTGTCTATCTATAATGTACACCTGCTGAAGGTAATGGGAGTTCTGTACACCATGAGTGACAAGCAGCTTAATCTAATGCTCTCCATCCTATGATTCGGATGATGACCATGCTGCTGTAATCCTAATCCCACATCAACCTTTTATTACTCGGGTCTTGCTGTCCGTTCAATCACAGAGCTGAAACACTTGCTACCCGCAAAACTACGGTGAGCCAATGCCTACAGCTGTTTTAATAAACAAAACTCTGCTACAGCTGAAATGACTTTCTAGAATTTTTCTGTAGCAAATTAAACTCCCGTAGGACAGTGTCAGAAGAGTTAATTTCAGCATTTACTAGATAGCAGCAGGACAGTTGATCCTGTATGCTAGTCACTTCAGCCAAAAAGAAGGATAGTTTGCCAGCCAGCCCACAGAGCAAAAAATTCATCCAACTGGAGCCAGGATGGGTTGATTATCATTATCCACACAGCTCGTTGGGCCAAATCCATCCCCAGCGTAATTCCATTAAATTGTATAAAATCCTCCTTTTAAACATCCCTTCAGAATGAACAGCACTGAGGAGGCTTAGGAGGGATATGAATTGTCCAGTCATAATTCCAAGTGATGTTCATGGACTATCATGCGGGTCCTCAGTATAAACATCATTTTGATGTTCACATTGATTATACCCATGGATTATCCTGTCCCTTCTCACCCATTTGAAATGCAGGATTACAAAGACCACAGCTAAGCACGGAGGGAACGGCAAAACATGCCTCGTTTTGGGGACCATCTTAAAAGTAGCCCATACTTGGGCCACTATAGAGAAATAATAAGACTTTATACAGTTATATAGTGCTATTCCCCAAGTGTCCTTCAGATGTATTCAACTGCTCTGCGAGGTAAGCCAGGACTGTTTGTTCCCATGTTATTGATGGTCCACTAGGCTGGGGGGCAGACAATAATTCTTGGAGGGAGCGATATGATGGCCCCTAGACATTGGGCTTGTTCGCATGACACGGGAACCGCGGGGGAGCAGAAGTGCCCCCGTGGGAGGCGTGCGTGTGGGACGCAGGAAAAGTGACCATGGGCGGTAGAGGGGTAAGCCCCTACTGTGCGTGGCCACCGTGCCGTGTGAACAGCGGGCGGCCGTCCCGCGGGGTCCGCACAGAGGCGGCTGCCCAGAGTGGCCGGAGCGTCCGCCGCTCCAGCCTGTAGGGGCAAACGCTCCAGCCTCTGGGCATCCTGGGGCCCCGCCCCCTAGCGCTGGGAGGCCCGCACTGCGGTACGGGGACTGCGGGGTCCGCCCATGTGCGCGGGGCGCAGGTCATCTGCGGTGCCCCAACGGACCCCGCGGATCGCCCCGTGGTGCCTCCCCCGCCCTCAGCTTGGGTCGCGCGAACCGGCCCATAGTCTGAGGGGCCACAGGATACTGGGGATTCCCCCCTCTGAGGTCGGAGAGTGTTCCGACCTCAGAAAGGGGAGTCAGAGATCAGAGCCCCCCGCCCTTTCACAGCTGATGTGGAAAGAACTGTGCTGGCTGCCCTCCGAGGTTGGAAAAGCAACCTCGGAGAAGGGAAGAGGAGGTGTTTCAGTGGGCAGGGGGAGGAGTCCAGAGAGGCCAGGATACAAGCTATCCTGAGGATTCTCCAGCTTCCTTTCCTCCCCCTTTGAAGCGCCATCTCTAGATGGGCAAGAAAGCCTGCCTAGCAAAAAAGACAGGGCGGGATGATGGGAAGGTGAAGATTGCCTCTGCTGCTCCTCCAGCCCTACATTGGATGATCAGAAGCACAATCGATAGGGATTGCACCCCAACTGACCAATCCTATGCATGCACTGGATTGCAGCCTAAGTGTCAAAGGTGATGTAGCAGAAACATATCTTATGCTAGTGTACACACTCAACACACACACACACACACACACACACACACACACACACCCGGCCCCACCCAGTCCTCTTGTCATCTCTGGTGAAGCCATTGCATTACACCAATTTGTTCTCCTACACCAGCAAAGCTAAATATGGTTAGGATGATCAGAATGCAATTTGATCTACTCTTGTGCTTGACATGGTTTCAATGGTAGGATTGAGACCCAGTATGGAAGAAACTGGATAGTCATGCCATAGGTTTGTTTTGATAAAGAAAACTGTTCTCCCAGCTTGTGCTGGCATCTTTGACAGGCACTACTATTCCAGTCTTACATGGACATAGAGTAAGTTGCCCCATCCCAAGGATGTAAGCCTCCCTTCTTGCTATGTTTATGTGGCCAGTTACTCTCACAGATAGAGGGATAGACGATCCAGCCACCAGGCTTCATTTGTCTCAGAGTTCACACCCATGTTGGACCTGGAATCTGTTTCATAAGCTGGTGATATATCTCAGGGCCAGCGTCAAGGGTAGGCATGGTCGGGCACCTGCAGAGAGCCCACACCCCAGCAGGACCCCCCCCCCCGGAATTTCTTCTCCTATTCACCATTGCAACTTGTTTGTTCTCCTTCCTCTCACTGTTGCCCGGACAACAATGGTGGTGCGGAGGAGGAGGAGCAGTAGATCACTGCCTACTTGCTCACTGGCTCTCTGTCTGTCAAGCATGCAAGTGGTAACAATGATGAGAAAGAGGATGAGGAGCAACAGAAGCTGGTGGCAACGGTGGTGAGAAGGTAGAACCATTGAAGGGGCCCATTCAAGAGAGCCAGTGTGGCATAGTGGTTCGAGTGTTGGACTTGGGAGGTCCGGGTTATAGTCCCGACTTGGCCAGGAAGCTATAGTCCCACATGGCCACTTGGCCATGAAGTGGCTCCGGGCCAGTCACTGACTCTCAGCCTAACCTGCCTCACAGGGTTCTTGTGAGGATAAAATGGAGAGGAGGAGGATTATTATGTAAACCGCCTTGGGTTCCTTGAGGAACAAAGGTGTGATATAAATATAATAAATAAATAAATTGAGGATGTCCTGCTCAAGGGCCTTCAAAAAACTGGAATCAGTACTGCGTGCGCTCTCTCTTTCTCTCTGCCTGTTAATTTTACTGTATTTGTTTTCTCTGTAAATTTAGCTTGGCTGAAGGGGACTTCCCACAGGCAGTTAGTTGGCCATTGTGTGAACAGAATGCCAGACTAGACAGGCCTATGGTCTGATTCAGCATGGCTCTTCTTATGAGAAGGTTTCTGAGTGACTTCACAGTTAGTGTTATTCATTAATGAGTCGCTGTGGTCCCCTTCATGTGCTACCCACACGAAGTGCGATCACACAATGACAAGGGGCTTCTCAACCTGCCCCTGCCCCATGGAGGTCCACAGTGCAAATGTCTGCAGGGAGGGAGCTTATGCGTGAGCACCTGCTGGTGCATAGGCTTCAACATGATCAGGACTTCAGATCGTGCAAGGATCCCAGTTGTGTAGCAGTCTACATGCAAGCAGCTGTTTTCATGTAGACCACTTTCCTGCAGAGATCCACAGCACACCAACATGTGGATGTCCAGGGGGCTGGATCAGTGGCATGCCTATGCTCAGGGCAGGGCCAGCATGGATCCCTATAATGCATGAACAGGACTCCTCATGCTTCTAGCATGAGGGAACATAACTTGTGCATGAAGGTCCTGAATTAATCTTCAGGGACACATGAAAATGCAGCAAACTGCTCAAACAGAATATGGTTTTACAAGTGAGAACTGCCTGCAGCATAATGTTCAGGGTGGAGTGTTACAGCTAGGGATGGGAGAGGAATTTGTTTTAATGTGATCTTACCTAATTTTGCACTTTTGAACCACTACACAAATCGAAATGCAGCTATTCTGGGAAAT
The DNA here is from genome assembly GCA_021292165.1 of Shinisaurus crocodilurus. Taxonomy (NCBI): domain Eukaryota; kingdom Metazoa; phylum Chordata; class Lepidosauria; order Squamata; family Shinisauridae; genus Shinisaurus; species Shinisaurus crocodilurus. The sequence continues at coordinate 108,052,829 of CM037877.1, forward strand.
TCACGCATCTCCAGATTTTGCCATGGAGTTCTCCAATCACAAAATGCATACAAAAATGCATGTATTCGGGGAAAATAACAATATTTTTAAAAATCCATTCTATTAGGAAAATTGCTTGCAAAAATGTGTACATTAGTCAAAAAGGCACACAAAAATGCAAGTATTAGGAGGAACGTGCACAATAATGCTTATGAATTTTCATGAAAACATTTTCTTTAATCGTAAAGTTTGAGATGAATCGAACGGAAGATGGGGGAAATGAAAAACGGACAGAAACCAAAATGGATAGATTTAGCCATCCCTAGAACTTTCCATCAGTCACGCTCCTGTTATATGATACAGTTACTTCCACCCTTCTCTCCCCCCACCCCCAACAGGGAAACAGTGCTATAGCCACTGAGTATTCTAAGTCCTCATTGGGCTGTTCTTGGGTCCCCCCACCTTTGGTATTTCCCCCTTAAAGGTGTGTGTGTGTGTGTGTGTGTGTGCTTCTGCAAACCTTGGAATTTCTCCAAGCCTATTTCTTCCACTTGTGCATGGCTGGTGCTGTGATTGACTACATAAGAATCAGATCATAACATGAAGAATATCTAGGATCCACAACATTAGTATCACATATTTAGAGAGAGAGGTCTACCAGAATCTTTCATTGCCACCTGACCAGGAGCTTTTCTATAAGAAGCTGTTAATCGCTGTATCTACTTTCAGTTTTGTCACAGAATTGAGCTCTGCGCTCTGCACAAAAAGCTTTTCCTTTCCTGCTTTTCCACCACATAACCTCTAGGTGGAGCTGTGCTATAGTGGAATAGCTCAAATATGCAAGGAGAAACAGCGCCATTTCCCCCATTCTAAAATAATACCCCATTTCCCCCATTCTAAAATAAGCTGGGAAAGTGCTCTGAAAAAACAAAAGCGAAACTGGAGGATCACAATGTCATTTAAAGAGCCCATAAGCAACTGTATGAGTAAGGAATCACGAATGCGCAGTTAATGCCTTCTGTAGAAAAGGTCCAGGTCTAGCTTGTGGAGAAAGAGAAAAAGATCATAGTTCTCAGGCTGTCTCTCTGTATGTTGGAAATAATTTCATTTTACAGAACTTCTCCAACTACTGCACAAATAAGAGAAATGATGCAGCTCTTAGGAGAAACCTGGGCAACATCTGATCCATCAAGCTGAAGGGCAGCTATTGACTATGTTTGACAGCCCAGGATGGTTGGATTGGATGAACCTCCTCATTTTTCTGCCAGTCTAGGACAGAAAAAATGAGAGGGGCTAGTGAAGTGTTTGGCAGGGGAGAATACATGGCTGCTGGTGGGTTAGAAGTCCGGCTGTCTTTATTAGGAGCAGCAAGCAAGTTCACCATAAAAGAAGAAAAAGAGGGGGAGGGAATTAGTAGAAGATAAGGAGGGAAGGGTAGGAAAAAAGGGACACGTGTATCTAAACCATCAATGAACACATTATTGGAAACCCTGAAATCCTACATATAGTGCAGGGGAGGGGAACAGAGATGGGGTGGGGGATGGATATGCCCCTCATTCAACCCTCTGTGGGCCAGATGACACCAGGGTGTGTGTGGCCACACCCCTGATGTCTTTGTTTCTCGACACAAAGCACCAGCTGGATGAAGGAAGGCACGGCATGGGTGAAGCAGCCCAAACACAAGGGCCGTCTGGAGCTCCAGCTGGTGCTGCTTGCCCCCTGCCACATTCTCCCCGATGTGGGAAGCTGTAGAGCATGTGGAACATTGGTGCACCACTCACCCTCCCCACTGGGATTCCTCTCCTTCCAGGGGGCTTGTGCAGGGCACAAGGAGGGGGAGGGGAATCTTCCTGTTACCTCCAACCATGGATCAGAGATAACAAGGGGATCCCCACCCCCTTCCCAAGCCCCCAGTAGACTCCTGGGAGTGGGGCATGGGCAGGGGGCATGGCCCATGGAGGGAACCACAGCTGGGATGGGGAACTTCCACAGGCCTGGTTAGGTCCATAGGCTAGAGTTTCCCCTCCACTGATATAATGTCTCAGTGTGTAAGATCCACAATGGGAGCAGGAGAGATCTGGATGCTATGATAATAGATCCACGGAGGTATAGGGAAATCTTCTGTAGGACATGGGGCGGGGGGTGGTTCATTGAGAATGAGTCCTCATCCCCACAATTGTGCTATTGCTGGCTGGTCTCAGCAGTGTTGGAACCACAGATGTAGCAAAATAACATTTGCGCCCATATGATGATGACAATTTTATTTTTTTGCAGCCAAATGGAAAGGAAAAATAAGCTTGCACATATCCCGGAGATCAATTTAAATCCAGAGAGATAAACAAATGAGCTGTACCAAAAGTAGCGAGTGTGCAATCTAAGGTAGCTGGAAATAAAACTGTTTCTTCTGTGAGGTGACAGAGATAGATATTGGCCAATAAGATGAGACAATGGATCATCAGCCTTGTGCTGCTTTAACACACTCTAAAGGAGATTAAAATGCCAGCACCTAACTTTTTGGAATCAAATCAAGTAGTGAAGTGTTTTGACATTAAAAAAAAACCTGCAGAAACTTTCTGAAACATAGCAGGTGTCCCCATTATTACAAATGACATGATAATAGCAGCATCCACCTAGCAGGGACATGATCAAATCCCTCAAAAGGTCACAGAAAGAGCAACAGTAGAATACCTCATTTAAAAAATAGAGAGAAAGGAAGAACCCAATTCATAGCACACACAAAAATTGTAGCAAAGTAGTAGCAGCAGTAGTTAAATCACTGAGTTCTTAAAGAACTTAAAGTTCTTGAAGTTTGCAGATGACACTAAAAAAATGGATTGCAAGGGCAACAAAATGGCAAATGCAGTTCAATGTAAGTAAATGTAAAGTTATGCACATGGAGGAGGTAATCCTAACTTTACAAATACACTGATGGGGTTTGAGCTGGAGATGACTGAACAAGGAAGGAATCTTGGGGGTTGTGGTAGATAGCTCAAGGAAAGCATTGACTCAGTGTGCAGCAGCTACGGAAAAGGCAAATTCCATGTTGGGGATCATAAGGAAAGGAGTCAAAAATAAAACTGGCAATATCATAGTGCCCTTATACAAACCTATGGTGCAACCACACTTGGAATACTGTGGTTCTGGTCACCACATCTCAAATCGGATATTGTAGAGCTAGAAAGGGTGCAGAAAAAACCCAACCCCAATGGTCAAGAGACTGGAGCAGCTTCCTTACAAGCAAAGGATATAATTTTTTGAGATTTTTAGTTTAGAAAAAAGGTGAGTAAGAGAGGGGGGCATGGAAATGGTATTTAACGCCGGTACGACTAAATAGAATAGACAATAAGTACTCCGTGTTGTGCTGGAGAGGTTGTCAAGATTTGGGTACTTATTTGCATATGTGGTGGAGTTGCAAAAATGTATTAGAATTCTGGCAAAAGGTTTTTAGGGAAATATCAGAAATTGTTGGAATAAATGTAGAGGCATGTTCCAAAATAGCATTGTTGTCAATAATGGATAAAGTGTCTTGTTCTATAAATATTAAGGAATTAATCTCAAAATTGATAATAGCAGCAAGTTTATTGATAGCGAGGAAATGGAAAATTCAATATGATTTCCCAATGACTGAATGGTATAAGGAGGTCTGGGATATAGCAATAAATGATAAATTAACTTGTAGTATCTAATTTAATAAAGGATTGATAAAACAAAATGATTTTAAGGATATATGGGGTCTATTTTTAGAATTTGTGTTAACAAAGGGGAAAGGGAGCATGCCTTCTCAAGATTTGTTAAATTTTTGGAATATGGATTAAGTAAGGGGGTAATGTTAATGATGTAGATCGTGGTTCCTTAGGAGGGTGGTGGGGTGCACACATTTTAGATTAATGTTTGTATTTCCTTTATTTGTATTTATTTATTTATTTGTTACATTTATGGATCGCCCATCTGGCCGGCAAACCGGCCACTCTGGGCAATGTGCAACATGACAAAATACAAAATAAAATACATTTAAAACAGTATAAAATTTTAAAATCTTAGCCCACCCCATATTCCCGCCTGAACAGCCATGTTTTTAGTGAGCGGCGGAAGCTCAGAGAGGGGGCACGGCAGAGGTCACTAGGAAGAGAGTTCCACAGTATGGGGGCCACCATAGAAAAGGCCCTCTTCCTAGTCCCCACCAGTATAGCTGCTCTGGCTGAAGGGACAAGGCCGTCTGTGGCAGATCTTGTTGTACAAACATTACATTATTTGTAATGTGATGTATGCAGTTAATCAATTTAAATAAAAATTTAAGAAAAAGAGAGAGGGGGAAAGGATAGAGGTGTGTAAAAGTATTCATCATGGTATAGAACAGGGATGGGCAATGCCTGACACTCAGGCTGCATGTGGCCCCTGCTGGCCCCCATTGTGGCCCCCACCACCCCAGTGTCTCCCATTCCCCCCAATTTTATTTTATTTTATTTTTTAAAAATGCATCTCTAGCAGCTATGGAGCACCCAAAGAGCCAAATGTAGCTAGTTTGCAAGCTAACAACGGTGTGCTGTAGCTGCTATGGAGCATCAAAAAGGTTAAATTTAGCTTGCAAGCAACATCCAGACTTCTGGGCATTGCCCACCCCTGGTGCAGAGAAAGTGGAGAGTTTTCCTCCATCTCTCCTAATACTAGAACCTAGGGTCATCCAATGAAGTGGAATGATGGGAGATTCAGGACAGAGCACATAGTTGAACTATGGAATTCACTATCACAAGATGTGGTGGTGATCACCAGCTTGGATGGCATCAAAAGGGGATTAGACAAATTAATGGAGGATAAGGCTATCAATGGCTACTAGTCATAGTGGGTATATATAACCTCCAGAATCAAAGAGAGTATGCCTCGAAATACCAGTTGCTGGGGAACAACAGCAGGAGGGGGCTATTACCCTCATCTTCTGCTTGTGGGCTTTTCATGGGCACCTGGTGGTTAGCCACTGTGGGAAACAGGATGCTGGACTAGATAGGCCTTTGGTCTGATCCAGCAGGGCTCTAAATAGTTGGGAAGTATCCTGAAGAAACCAATACATGGTACAACAACAGGGTAGCCTCACTGTAAAGCAAAACGCTGAATCTTGTTTTGAAAGATGCAGCACCACACATGGCTGCATAGGCAGGAAGCCCATGGCATCAGAGCACTGGACCTTTTGCTCAGGTGGCAACTCCCTTTGCTGATGTCCACAGAGCAGCTCACTCTAAGCTAGGTTCCTCCTTGCTCAAGCCCATCTTGGCTCTTCACATCAATCTTTCTAGCAAGACCTCCTTGAGTAATATCCATGCCAGTTGCTTCTCAAGCTTATAGACTTTAATTCCTCATACTTACTCTTGATTGTATTGAACCTGTTGTTGTTGTTGTTGTTGTTGTTGTGTTGTATTATGACCTCTTGCCATAATTATGGTTTCCTCTGTTTGTTTGTTTTTAAAAGCCTGTCTTGGTTCCTCCTCTTTATATCTCAGAGCCAAGGATTCTGAGGGGAAAGACAAGCCTAGTAGCAACCAAGCTCGCTGCCCACCCCACAACTTTGAAGTGATTGAACAACCACAGTGGAGTCAGGGTGGGGTGACTGGCACTGAAAATGGGCACGGCCCTTGGATCCCAGACCTGCCTTCTATGGACAGAAGGGCTCCACTCATGGAAGGTGCTTCTTCCTGATTTTCAGGGATCCCCCTCCCACTCAATCCATAGCTCACCCCATTCCGCAGTGTCTCCCGACTCTCTGTGAAGCAATTTTCAGGGGGCTGGAGGCGGGGCTGCCATGGGGAGGAGGAGTTGCCATGGGAAGGTTGCCACCAGCCCAGTTGCACATGCCTATATCTGGATCCAAGCCACCATCCACATGTTAAGCAGCTGCAACAGCAAGGCAGAACTCCTTGCTCTGGAGTTTTCTACAGAAGAGGGACCACCTCAGGAGGTGGAGCAGGTTCTGTGATAAGTTGATACAGAGTCTGTCTATAGATTGATTTAAGTTTGGCTAGCCTTCACTCAAGCAGGGCCTACTTTTGCAAACTAAGTGTGTCCCTTCTAGCCAAGCACTGTAGCTACAATAAGGTGAATAGGTTGCTTATTATTCATTTGTGCAGTAAGATTTCTTCTTATTTTAGAACACTTCTGTTTCCTATGGCCATGGATAACTGCAAGGCTCTGTGAGGCTCCAATACACATATGGCCTCCGCTCCCAAAGGGACTCACTGCATGTTCTTCTGTGCTTCGGTTTTCAATATATTTCAATGCATCATTGACAACTACCATATGGATCTGATGGTATGGAGAACTTATGCCACAATAAATGTGTTAGTGTATTCTAATATTTGCATTATTTTAGCCATGTAAGGATAAAAATATAGGGCATGATCCAGCCAACACAATGCATCTTTAATTCCCACTGGAGTTAACACATGCTTAGCTAAAATAACAGATTAAAATAAATGGGGCTCTCAAGTATTGAACTTTGGCTAGATCATATCCTCAATCTTGATTAAATCCCCCATTGTGATCTTCTTCCTGTACTGGAAAATGAATGAAAACCTATGCAACTTCCTAGAAATAAGTCCCATTGAACTCAATGGGGCTTACATCTGAGTAGACATACATAGGATTGAGCTGTGAAGCTGAAATCATAAATGTACCTATTAGGGAGTAAGTTCTCTTGGACACTGTGAGACTTACTTATGAGTAAACATACTCTGCCAGACTGGAATCCTAAACAGACTCAAAACTAAATCCCACTGGAATAATGGGAATTACTTTTGAGTAAACATGGTTAGGGTTTGGCTGAAAGTTGCCTTTCCATCTGTTCGCTTTGCATTACTGCAACTCTTCTGTAATTGATGGAACTCCAGCAGCTAGAAAGGCAAAGTTTGAAAAATAGTCACTAGCAATCAGCAAATGCAAAGGAGTAGATTTGTTATGTGATATTTCTGGTTTCAGTAGAAGCATGTGTGGAGATAGTGAAATGAGCCATACCAATGCAGAAGCTATAACAGGCATCTATTTAATTATGCCTTATGTTCAAACCATTCCATTTTTAATTAAAATCACTGAATTGACTAATAGAAGAACGACCATGGAAGAGTCATGTTTTGAAGACCAAGAAATAATAATTTATCATTTCCCCCCCTCAAAGAGTAGCACTGTCATCTTTAATTTTAATCAAGATTAGAAGAGAAGAAATACTAAACACAAAGATCCATCCAACCCGCTACTGTATAGTACATCCTTTTTTCTGATTAGACAAAGGAACAGGTGCATTAAGCATCCTTTATAAAGTTGACAGTACATCTGTGCCCTTTGTTTGGGGATCTAAAATCTAGAAAGTTTGGAGGTCTAGAAAGTCAGCACTACCATACAAGATCTATTAGCGTATTCAGGCATGAGGACTAGCCTGCCTTTTATGTCTATTCTCTCTCAGAATAATACATAAGCCTCTCTTCCTCTTTTCCTGGGTACTGTGTGAAAGAAAGCTCCATCCAAAGTTGCAGTCCTACAAAAATTGCTCAAAAATCAATGGGAAAAATCCAAGAAAATCAATGGAAATGTATACATGTAAAACTAAGGGCATCTCTACAAGAGGCATTTATTGTGCACTTGATTCCTCACTCACAGTAGTTTGTGGGTGCTTTACCTGATGCTTTCCAAGCATTTCCATGGCTTTTTCTTTTAGAGCAAGGAAAGTGTAGTATTATCTAAAAAGGCAGAGTGAACCGGAATGAGAAACTCCTGTGTTTTTGCAATTCCACTATACTGCGGCACTACAGTGTGCTTGTGTAATAGAACGTATAGAAAGGCAGAGAAAGAAAACTTTGGGGCGGTGGGACATGTGTAAAGGAGCTGATCTGAATCCTGCAAATAATCTGGAAGCAAAAGCCTTGGTAAAGTGAGTTAAAAGCCTCATGTAGAGAAGCCCTAGGTGCAAAGTGGCAATCAGTCTTCTAACTCTTGGTTGCAAAATTCTCCTTGGACTACCAAGGTGGCTGTGGGTTCAGTGATTCACAGATCCAGCTCATCTCAGCATGTCTATGCTGCAAACAGAAACTAGTTTGAAACTGAAACTCTCATGGAGAAAAAAAATATGATGATGTTGATCAAAGGAGCCATCAACATGTATATTTGGAACAAGAGGCAGTCGCGATATGAAATCAGTGGCATAGTGGAGCCAGGGCTTGCTGGGATGCAGCACCAGCATTTTTTTTTAATCAATGGGACCACTGATGTCATCTGCCATGCCCCGACCCCCAGAATTCCCTGTTCCTCTGAGCTTCACTGCAATCCTCACAGTAACAGAAGGGAAATTAATTTCCACAGTAACGATATATTGTTCCCTGTTATAATGCAAAGTATTTTGGGTGGCTTGCTCTTGAATGAGCAATTAAGCTTTATAAAAGACCTGCTCTGGATGGAGATGAAAACTGCTAGAACTGGTTTGTTGATATGGATCAACACAGCTGCCTGCATACTTGGCCTCTCCTTGGGGGCGTGGCTATGGGGACGGTCATGATGAGCGCCCGCACTCCCGAACTGACTACTGCACCACTGTATAAAATGGCAGCCAATGGGGAGGGGAGGCTAGCGGTGGAAATAAGGCTGGGCGCGCCGCCCGAGCCTTATTTCACCCCCGCCCCGCCCCCGCCTTGTTTTTTCGAGCGCCGCACAGCGCCGCTCAAACGAGCCACTTACCTCGTTCACTGCATTCTACCCTTCTGGGTAGAAGCAGGACCCGGAAATGGGTCCTGCGCAGGCGCAGATCGGTCCCGTCGCGTCATTTCCAGTCCCGCAGGTGACACGATGGGACCGATCGAGGAGAGCGGGCGGTTCTCCGCCGGAACGAGCGGCGGGGGCGGCTCTCTGCGGAGTGCGCGAGCCGCCCCGAAGACAAGGTAAGGCCTCGCCGGGCGTGAGCAGGACCATGTTCGGCCTCGTTCTGCCCCAGCGAGGCTCGTTCGTACAACCCTAGGAGGGACAAAGCATGTACAAGGTCCCAAAACATCACTGGCATTTGGAAGCTCTGTCCAGAGTCCACTTTGATTTTGAGATTTTTGGGGACACTGCAAGATCGTTTAAATGACATTTTGTTGCCACAGTTCAGCTGAGTGTCTCTGTCTCCACTCCAGGGCCTTTCATGGAAAGCTAAGAACAGATTGATGACACTTACTGCTTATGCTATATGTGCGAGTTGTTTCCATTAATCTATATTGTAAAGGTATTTTACAATCAAGGTGAAACCTTGGGCTTTGATTGGTAGGGATGCCATGATGTCACTGAGAGGCAAGGTAGGCATAAGTGTGTCTGGCTGCCATTGGTTGGCACAGCTGTTCAGATCCTGGAGAGAGGCAGTGTGGGTAGAAGGGACTGGATCCAGAAGGGTAGAAGCAGGATCCAGAAGGGTAGAAGCAGTGCCTCTAAGATGGCCCTTGGGCAAGAGATCCTCAGTGGGTCCCCTCCCTCAGCAAGTCTACCTTCTCACTGCCATTGTCACCTGTTGCTCTTGCTCCTCATCCTCTTCTTCATCATTGCTACTGCTTACTTGCTTGACAGGCAAAGAGCCAGTGAGCAAGAAGGTTGTGGCATCTGCCGCTGCTGCTTCTCCTCCTCACCACCTCCGTTGTTTGGACCAGAGCAAGAGGCAGGTGAACAAGCAGACTTCAGTGATGAAGAGGAGGAGCAACTCCAGGGGGCTCTCATCAGTGGGCCCCTGCTGGGGTCCCTTGGCAGGTACCCAACGATGCCTACCTTTAATGCCAGCCCTGGGCTTGGAAAATAAGGAGTTAGGAGCCTAAAAATGGGGTGGGCTAAGGGAAGTACTGTAGAAATAAGGGCTGGAAATGGAGAGAAGGATTGAGGGGAAGAGAAGAATACCATGGGGAGAAGACTGAAAGAAGGAAAATGCGACAGAAAATGGGTCGAGGGGAGAGAGAAACATGAAAACAGAACAAGAGGGGAAGGTACTGATGTATAAAAAAAATGGAAGAGAAAAAAATCTCAGGTGCCAACTGAAATATTTTATTGCCCAACGTGTTTTGGCATGTACCTTCATCAGGGGCCAAAAGTTTTTCCAAGTGCTGCAAGAAACAAATTTCTTCAGCTATCTCATGAGTAAATCAGTTGGCACCTGAGATTTTTTTTCTCTTTCTTTCTTTCTTTTTTTTTGAGAGATGAACATGGCCAGGAAGTGCAAAGGGTGACAAAACACATATTACTAGCCAAATCTTTGGATGCCCATCTCTATCTTTAATGAAACATGCTTCGAAATAAATGTACTCAGGATTGTAGCCTAAGGGCCTGATGATTAAAACCAGTTTAAGTCTGTAGTGTTGCTATGCCCTAAGAAAAGCAATGCTATGCATGAAGAAGGGTCAAGGAAATAAGAAGTGTGTGTGTGGGGGGGAATGCAGTACAAAAATAGAGAAATGTAAATATATTCCTGCACAGGCAGAATATTTACGTATATATATATTGGTTCACAAACACAATCACCAAGTACAAATACACATCAAAAATATTATATTCAGAAAATAATAAAAATACAATGCATCGTAGCTGGATCAAGTCTTTATGATATATTAGTACAATTCACACGATGTGTATGATCATAATATTGTGAACTCAGTGGGAAGATGGTCAGTTTGCCCATTTCTTGTATAAACTTGCTCATGAGGGTACGATCTCACACAACATATACCGGATGTGAGGATAGCTTAGAAATATTTTAAATAAATACAAAAGATTCATGAATAAAATTACAACATAGCATGCACATTAATTATTAGTTTTAATGATTAATACATACAGCTTATTTCCTGGTAAGCCGTTAATACATATGGCACAGTTCTTCAATCTGGATACAAACTTCCAACATCCTACTCAAGTCCTTAGAACAGCGGTGAGCAATGTGTGGCTCTCCAGACAGATGTTTCGGCCAGCAACTCCCATCAGCCCTAGCCAGCATTGCCAATGGTAAGGGATGATGGGAGTTGCAGGCCAAAACATCTGGAGGGCCACAAGTTGCCCACCCCTGCTTTAGAATCATATCTGAGTTCTATTCCGATGACTTACTGCTTGTGAAACTGGGTGGTGGCGGCAAAGGGGGTGGTTGACTATTCCCTAATTGGACTCAGAAATCTATCATAAGAAAAATATATAGATCCACTGCACACCCTTTCTTTGGTTTCATTCATGGAGCAAAAAAAAACCTAGCCCTGGACTGGCTGACTGGTTGTCTTTTAAAAGAGCCCTGTAATTTGGGGTTTCCCCACAAGATAATCAGCATTTACACATGGGAGAACACATTATCAGAACATTAATGTACTTACTGCGCAATCCTATGCATGTCTATTCAGATGTATTCCCCATTGAGTTCAATGAGGCTTACTCCCAGGCATGTGTGTATAGGTTCAAATTAATTTAATTAATTTACCTTAATTTACTCCTTAATTTACTTCTTTTATAATGGACCAGTGACTTCCCCAAGAAAAGCACATTGCGCCAGTCCCCTCTCCCCCTCAACTTTTGCAAAGTCAGAAGGTCTTAAAGCAACACATGCTCTCTCTCCCCCTCTCACACACTCCCGCCCCAGGGCAGTAATTATAAGGAATTTCTGTCTATCCTGGAAATGAGTTTCAGATGGCAGAGATAAAACTGGCAAGATGCTAAAATGCAGACCCCCTCTGAGGCTCAAGGAGATGAACCAGCTCTGGTGCATATCACATAGCACTGCAGTAAATTGTGAGTTAATGGACATGGGGACTTGGTTACTTCAGGGGGCCTCAGAGGAAGATCAAATGCAGGGTAGCGAGACCACACTTTTAGGAAGACGTGAATAGTACGCTACTTCTTCGTTGAGAAAAAAACTGTAAGCGGATGTGAAAGGATTTAACAGAAGGTGTGTCCACATAGAAGTTTTTATGGGGAAGGGGTCAAATGGACATCCAATGCACATCCAACCCTCGCAATTCACAGTCTGGGACTTTAACATACATTGGGGTCAGGCCCATTTGCATATTGAAGGGGTTTTGTTAGGAATCCAATTGCAGAAAGAGTATGAGCTGCATATTCTCCATACTCTGGCGCACAATGTCAGGATGGGATTATCCCGTAACATATCATGTTCATTTCTTTTAAAGAATGACTGCTTCTTAGCCTCTCATGGGCTGTTATGAATGGGAAATCTGCATTGACAGTAGTGTGGAACTGAATCAGCAACAGGCTCGTTTTTCATACAGAGTTGTGCAGGAGGGTGGTCTTCCATTTGCATTTTATCATCATGCTTTTCACATCACCTGTGAACAGGTGTGCTCTACCTGAAGTGTTCCTCCATCTAAATTATTACCGTAGATCAGGGGTAGGCAACGTGGCACCCTCGGACACCTTTCTTGTGCCCAATGAGGTACCCTACCCCTCCCACTTTTTATTTTCTAAATAACAACTTTTCTTACTGGCAGCTAGGATTGCATCAAAAAGCCAAGTGAGGGCCTGCAGCTGCTCCCCTCTGCTTTCTCCATGAATGCCTCCATGCAGGGCTCAGATACTTCTTAGGAAATGAAAATGGTGGATGGCTGCAGGCCGATTCTTTCATCTGCACCACATCCATTTTGTGGTGGTGTCCAGGACAGTTTCTCCAATTGCCAAATGTGCCCCCAAAGGTTGCCCACCACCCCTGCCATAGACCAAATAGTTGGTAGCTGGACTAAATAGCTGGTAGAGAGCATTCCTGTCCATTGGCTATTCTGGCAGGGACTTCTGGGAGTTGAAGTCAAAAACATCTGGAGCAATACCTTCTGCCCACCCCTGATCTAAAACACTAGCAATGCCATCAAGTTTAAACCAGTTTTGCATGAGCTTAGCTATTATGGCTATATATCTGAGAGGAGGGCGGCGGCAGGGGGGGGATGTAGTGAAAATATGATTCCAAGGGTACTTTGGGGCAAGGAATGACACCTAAAATACGTTGAAGCCAGTTTAAGAGCTATTTATATTTTAAGTGTAGATGTGCACAATGATTAATGGGTAATACAGCGATTTTTCAAGTAAATACGCTCTTTAGAACATAAAAAGAGCCCTGCTGGATCAGACCAAACATGCATAGGATTGCAGCCTAAGTCCCATTTCAAAGGGACGTAATTTGGGACTAGTTTACATGGCTCCCGTGCCCCTGGAGTTCTGCTCTGCAACATCCTCCCAAGAGGCACATCCACTTTCTGCTCACACCCAATGTTTGGAAAAGCCTCTCACTGCCACCTTCCCTTAACAAGATGCCCCTGTCCTTTGTGAACCTTCTAAACAGGGACTTTCGAGCTGCAGCAGCACTGAGCTCCCTGCCAGTTTCACAAAGAGAATCGCTTGATGAAATAGGAAGGGCATTTCCAGTTCCAGCAGGTAGGTTTTTCCACACGGCAGCAGGAGATGCTGCCGCTGTCGAGTTCTTATTTGCAGAATTTAGTAGCTTCCGCATGAGAGTACTACTGCGAGACCACTTGCTGTTTGATGGGGGTGCCCCTGAAGTTTAAAAGCTGCTTCCAGAGTTTTGTTGAAACAGACAAGATTCTGTCGACAGTGAACCAGCCGGAGAATCATTAATACCAACACAATTCAGGATGTTGCTGTGTGCTTGCTCCCTTCCTGGCAGTTGGAGTTTCAAACTAATTAATTCCTGTGATCTGAGCCATTCCCTTTTATTAATAGTATCAGCATGTGTGATGCCTGCACTGTTGCAGATGATGCGCCCTCTCCAGGGATCCTATCAGCATGCCGTTGTAGGTTTTCAAAAGTTTTCCTTGGTAGTGTTCATTTTATTCTCATTCTCTCCAGGTTTTCAGCAGGCTTGCAAGCAACGTATTGGCTCTACCAGGACGCTTTCAGAGATATACATTCGAGGACATTTGCCTGTGTCTTAAAATTGCTCCTGAATTGGCTCAACACAGCAGGATCATCTGTCCAGTATTGTCAAGTGAAAAGGCGTAAGCAGAGGTCAGGACTTACAAAGCCCTTAAGAACCTGTTCCCTGCATCTCGCAAACTTAAGGCTGAAATGTTGCTCTCTCCCCTGCATCTCACCATAGTGTCGACAGTTGGCTTCAGGACGGTCTCCTCCATGATGCCGTGCCCCCTCTGAAGGAATCCTCTTCAGAGGATGATCTAGAACTCTCTGAGCTGAACATCTCAGCAGAGCAGCCTCCTTCAGCGATCCTGGGCCCTCAGGAGAGACAGCATCTGAATGTAGAGAGCCCCGCTTCTGACTCAGACGTGGACTGCCGCCTAGTCAGAGGGCGCATAGGTGCCTAAGGGTGCAGGGTTGGCCAACCACCAGGCAAAGAAGTGCCTGCCTAAGTAACAAGACTCCTTGTGAGTAAAGGGTTACTCATGAGTAAGACCTCTCCTCAAGTGGCCCTGATGACCTGCAGTTGTGCCCTAGTTGGGGTTTGGGCTCTAAAGCCTCCAGTTCCACACAGAGAGCTGAGCTGCTGGAGGAACGTCTGCTTCTCCAGCTCCCATACTCACATTCCCTGACTACCTTGCTCTCGGAAGAAACCGGTGTGTCTTTGGACTTTGCTTTCAGTACTGACCCTTGCTGGTTTCTAGCTCCCCTGCCTTGGCAGTCACTGCCTGTAGCAGGACACAGGTGACAACAAACACGGGGAGTGCATGCCTGTGCACAGAGTGATCTTGGTGGCTGTTCCTGGTGCCCTTCCCAAGAGGTCTGCCAAAGAATCCTTCAGAAATCATTAAAAACATTTTTGTACAGCAGACCTTTAACAGCCCGAGGCACACACTCATGTTTTTATAAACAGATAGCTGAAAATGTGACCAACGGGCTTTCCAAATAAGCAAGCAAACATTCTGGTTGATAACAATAGTAACATTAGAAATAGCCTCATGATTTGTGCTTTAAAATCCCTTGGCCAGAGAAATTCAGTTGCACTTAAGCTCCCACGGAACTCGAAGGGGCATTTGGATTTACATTAGGTACAACCAACTTGTGCTTTTTATTTCAACGGGAAGTACCGGTAAGTGTGACTAACTTTCTCTGGATTCAGGCCGGGGCTCTGATTCTCCTTTGAATCCATGTTCATCTTTATTGTCACACACACCCCTTCTATTTTTGTTGTTATGAATTGATCTGTGCAGATCCCATTTCAAATAACATACTATACCAAATATAGTAATGCTTTTCCATGTTGGTACAATTTGTTTTTCTTTTGTAAGCTTGAACATTACTGAGGAATCATATTGCACTTACAGCTGCTTTCCCAATCATTAATCCTTAGTTATCTATTGTTTTGTTTGTAGTGGTGCATGAGGGTAGAAAGCGAGGTCATACACACGTGTATAATAACAATGATTTTGTATATGCAGATTTTCTTTTTAAAAATCCTGAAAATAATTTGCTCAATTACTTTTGCACATTGCAACCAAATGCAACATACATGCTAATAATTATGAAATAGTATAAAGCCGTTTTGCATCCACTTAAATTGTTCAGTTATAGAAACACTAAATAAAGATAACAAATTGCTATTAGGAACATAATAACCATAATATTTAAGTCTACTGCAGTTAGGTAAGCATCTTTCTTCTAATGGTGGACTAACACTGTTTATTATAAATTCTGTTTTCAAATAGGTAATGTTGCAAGGGATGAAATATCATCTTCCTAAAACAACTGACCTGTATCCTAGGAATATAATCTTGGCATTCTTAAACATTACTTCTTACTAAAATCATTATTTCGTCATGATGACTGTGTACTGTAATGTAGAAATGAAATGTATAAAACTATTGCATATAATAACAAAATATTGTATTAAAATTATATATACAGTACATTATCATTTTGATGGTTTATTTAGATAGTGGGATGATGGATTATTTCCTCAATGAATGGTTAATAATTTCCCAGTAATTTAATTTTTTCTGTTTAAACATTACAAATACATCTCTCCTATCAATAACTTGTGCTATGCAAATTATTTCACCAGTTATACCCTTTGATGGTGCTGTGTAGAGTGCTACCACTGGAAAGGACTATTTGGCAGCCTAAATATGGAGGACATATCTGAACATCTTGGGACTCTAAACATGCAGACACTGTGACTTCATCATCGAGTCAGTTTTCCCCCCTTCCTCTATTCCCCCTAGTCCCCCTACTCCATCTTCTGGTCATGAGATCTGGAGATCTCCAAAGCTTGAACATCTTTTGTGCTCTTTTGGTTGGCCTAATAAGGGTATTACATCTGAAATAGGAAACCATCAAAGCAAATGAAGTGCATGCTAAATTAGTGACTTGTATCAACAAGAAAACATCAATGCATTGTCCCAATCACAGTTTATACATGTGAAATTAACACTTTGTCTACATGTGTCTCACTTTGCATTCACTTACGGTGGCTTAGCATGTTGTGCAAACCTGGACCTCTTCTGTCAGGCTGGCTTATTTTTGGCTTATGAGCCACCCTGACAAGCCACAGTCTGCAGTAGGGGTTATTTAACCCACAGTAGGTTGGCAAGTTGTCCGAATCCGGATGACATAACCCATTGTTGGTCAACTCCACCGGCAAGCAATCCGCTTGGCAAGAGCAGCCAAAAACCTGTTGCCACTCTCACCAAGCGGCTCCCAGGCAAGCGCCAGGGCTTTCTTGCTCTTTGCGGCTGCTGCAAGGCCTTTCAGGCTCACCGTGGCTTGGTTGTCCCTTGAAAACGTTTTTTTTAAAAAGTTTTAAAGCACTTGTGACTTCGGAGCAGCAGCCGATGCGGAAAGAACCGTGCCAGCTGTGAGGGTGGAGGGAGGGCGCTCTGCGGTTGGATTCCCAGCTTTGACCATGGAGCGCATTTCCGAGGTCAGAGCTGGGACTCCAACCTATCCTATGGCCTTCTAGACAGTGTCTAACGGCCATAGAATTGTGCCCCTAAGTATATTATATATACTTAAATATAAATAAATAATCACTATAAAGATATTTAATATCTTCTAAATCAGGGATGAGCAACATGCCAGCCAAAGGCCTCAGTCAGCTCCCCCATTGCGTCCCCTGCTGCATGAAAAAAGTATTTTTATTTTTTAACAAAAAGAGTAATTTGTAGTGCTACAGAGTGCTAAGACGGTCTGTAGCTTGTTTGCAAGGGTTAAATGTAGCTTGCAAACAAGCTACATTTAACCCTTGCAGTGCTCTGTAGCACTACGGAGCAATTTGCTGCTGAATTTGCAGCAGGAAACGGGGAATTTTTCTTTTTAAAAACTTCTTTTGCGGGGTGCCCCGCTGAGTGTGCAGCACCCTGCAGACTACAACCCGTGGGGTAATGCTCCAGGGGGTGAAAATGACCGACGGGCCTCCTGCAGTTGCCCACCCCTGTTCTAAATCCAACACACACTTGACTACTGACTTTTGTAGGAGAGCAAATCTGAACTGCTGCAAATTTTGCAGGAAAGCACATTTGAGCTACAAGTCAGCATCTGTGCAGAAAACTCTAGTAGTGGTGATCTGCGTCTCTCTTGCAAAGATTTACTTGTTTAAATAGCAGTGGACTGAGATCTAGGTCTACAGTCCCCTTGGGTGACAGACCACAATGAGGAAATCTTTCGAAACTGTGACTTACTCTGCAGAACTTTATTTCCAGCTTGTCATGATGAGACGAAAACAGCAGCGCCAAAAGTGTTGAGGAGACAAAAGGATTGGGAAAACTATGATTTGACAGCTTTTGGCTTGTGGGCAACTTCGACGACATCTAGTTTTCTTCTCCTATCAAGCGGTTTTACAGTCCTGTCTCTTTCAGTGTGTCCGGTGTGCCTTCCCCTAAAGGCTGGTGTAGAAGAATGTACCTACACTTACCTTCTCCCTACATGCACTTTCCCCTTCTCTGTGCCCAAGAATCCTTTCATCAACATTGGTTTGGACACCTAGTTTAACTGCAAAAATCAGACAAAGGGGAATTATAATGGATAGTTTATGCATTATGGGTTCTACATCCCAGTGTGGCATTCCACCTCAATTTGTCACTTTAAATGTGAATAAAAACATTAGAAATGAGCAATGCAGTTATAACAAAGACCCGCCAGTCATGATTTCCCTTGTAACATCACACAATGTAAATGAAGACAGATATAACATTTTCAGAGCAGTGGACTGGTTTTGAAGTAAAGCATGGTTCAGTGTGAACAGGGAACAGCTAGCTGCGGAAGGTGCCGATTGGCTAGCACTGGTGTGTCACCAACCTACCACCTCCTCATCCCTAGAGCAGTACTGCATCTTTTAAAATAGGGTTTGGGGGGGGGGAGGGTTGGCCTCCATAACTTGAGGAATGAACTCATACAACATAAGCATACAGCTGCTGCTTAAATTAAAAACAACAACAACAAGGGCCTCCAGCTTACCTGGAGCACGAGAGGATGGCCACTATTGATGGCAAAACCAATCTCCAACTGGCTGAGGAGTACATCTTTCATGCAAATTGTGAAGCTGGGCTCACACTGCAGATGAGCCCACAATGACTGCTCTTTATATATACTGCCTTCACCCTAAATGCAAGATTACAGAGGGACCTGGGATTTAGTATAAGCTGGTTTGTGTTATGTTCCCAGTGTAGTCTGAATTGCATGCATTATATATTGGGTCATCACTTAAGGTCTTGAGTCCCCAGGGAGAGAGCATTTCTTGCATCGTACTAATGCCATTGTTACGAATGTTAAGCCTGCAAGGTGAGCAGCAGTAGGTTTCCCCAGTCAGTAATAACATGCCGACCCCGTGTAAAGGGGAAGGTGAGCTCCCCTTATCTATTGGACTGTCAGGCAAAACACCTGTCATTATGGGCCGAGTAGGTATGGACAGAGGGCTGGGATGTTGCTAAGCATTCTGAGAGAGTGTGTAGCTGCAGTGTATCTCTGTCTAGTGCTGACTCCAGGTTTTGGAGGGCCGTTGGGCAAGACACGCTCAATGGGGCCCCCTCCTTTAGTGAGCTTACCATCTCATCCCCGTTGTCACCAGCTGCTCTGGCTCCTCACCCGCTTTCTCCTCATTGCTCCCACTTGCTTGCTTGACAGACAGAGAGCCAGAGGGCAAGTAGGCCGTAGCATCTCCTGCTCCTCCTTCTCACCACCACCGTTGTCTGGGCCAGAGCGAGAGGCAGGTGAACAAGCAGGCTGCAATGGTGAAGGGGAAGAGCAAGTCCAGGGGACTCTTGTCCGCGGGGCCCCTCCTGGAGTGTGGGCCCTCGGCAGTTGCCCAACCATGCCTACCCTTGATGTTGTGCTTTGTGCACAGAGACACCTTGTGGCCCACTGTGAAATCTCTGTCCATGAAGATTAGGCAATTCAGTGTAAAGGGCAGGGATGCCAGAGGAATTAGGCTTTTTGCAGATTCCAGCAAATGATCCTATCCATACCTCTCAGAATAAGTGTGGAGCAGAACTTAGCTAGCCACCAGTTTTCATACTTCCCTAATTGCTGCAGCACAGTCCTCTGCAGTTTAAAAGTAGGAAGTATATACTGAGATAATGTTTTTTTTTTGGGGGGGGGACACATGCACTATAAATACATATTTAAATACATATTTTGAGAGGATAATTAAAAAAAAGATTCTCAGATTAATGCAGAAATAGAATGGAACTGAATTAGAGGGGAAACATGCCTCTGCCCATATATGCCTACACATGCCCTAAGGTCATCTTATATATGATCAACAGTAAAATTGGTTAGGTTGGTGAGTATAGGGCCTCCTTGGTGGTGGCACCACAGTTGTGGAACATCCTGCCAGATGACATTCACTTGGCCCCTTCAGCACAGGCCTTTAAGAGGGCCTTAAAAACCTAACCTTTTACTGCTGCCTATTCTTAAGAGAGCTGAAGGATGTTGATCGAAAGCAGTTTTTCTCATACTCTTATATGCTGTACTTACTGTACACTTGCATGATCTGCCTAATGTGCCAATGTTTCTTTTTGGGGTCCATTGCTTTGTGAGGGCTTGACCTTAAAATCTGGGTTATAAATACCTTGAATGAATACATAAATACTCAAAAGTAAGCCTCGCCTCGCAGTAGGTCTTACTCCCAGGTAAGTGGGCCTATGACTGTATCCTAAGTGACCTTGATAAAGTGCCCTGTGGTCTGGAATGGCAATGCTAATCCACTTTATTGATTGCAAATGCGGAACAAGAATTGGGCATTCATTCAGGTTTTATCGCTCTAGAAGAGAAGTAATGATGCTTCTTCCAGAATACTAAGGAAAAAGATCAGTCCTCTCCCTATGCACAATTATGAGAGGGGGGGAAACCCAATTACACAGTCTTTAGTCAAGCTCGTGGAGTGTCAATACCCTGAATCTTGCAGTCCACTCAGTAACAGATGTTGAAATGATAGGCCAGCAAGAAATATAGATTTTTCAGCCTCAAGCAGAATCTCAAGCAGGCTCAAAAATGTGTTAATAAAATCCTAGTAAATGGAGAACCAAAAAGACTAGTTTCAGCAAGCCTGTTTGAAACAGAACATCGATCCTAGTGCAGCTTCCCCCAACCTGGCACCCTCCAGATAGGTTGGACTACAACTCCCATCATTGGCTGGTGATTATGGGAGTTCTAGTCCAACACATCTGGAGGGTACCAGGTTGGGGAAGCCTGCTGTAATGAAAAAAGAGTGGCACATGTTTCATATCTGTTGCACGAAAGAAGCCAGAAGGTCAACTGCTCATCAGGAACAAAACTGGGGTGAGGTCATTTAGAGCCATTCAAATAAAGGCACAGAGCCAACCAGTTTGAAAAGGCAATTTAGAAGGAATTATCTCCTCAATTTGCATAATTTGAGTGTGCATAATTTGCTACCTGGAGTAATGGCTGATTGACCCCTGAATTAGAAGATATTGTTACAGTGCCCCACCCCAATCTAGTCTTTTTTCGTTTCTAAAACTCAAAATCAGGACTTCCTTGCTTAAGGGAGGAGAGAGACATATCAGATATGAACACTCCAGTTTCCAAAAGAACCGTCTTAAGAGTTGCAAACAATATTGAGCAGACTCCACAAAGAAACATAGTGTATCCCAGTCAATGCCACAGATTCATGTGTAGGAAGCTGCTTTAGATATTCTGGTCTGGATTAAGCATTGCTGATTAATAACCAAACGCCACCTGCATTTCCATTTTTGTTTTGGGTTTTTTTGGAAGGAAAATGAATGCCATCACATACAGAATAGCAAGTTTAGTTGAAGGCAGCCACAGCTGCCTTCCCTTTCCCCAGTAAATGAAAGGATCTCCACTCAGGCTACAAAACAGTTATCAAATGCCGTGTCAAAGCAAGTGTTTCTCCTCTATTGTAAGGTGCAGACTGAATAACTGCCGGCAGAGCGTTCAATGTCTTCAGACTCAAATGCAGCTGCACACACTCCAAAAGACTATTAGCTTCTTCCTGTTTGCATTCCTCAGCTCAAGAGAAGGACGTTTCTTTTCCAAGCGAGCCTGTGTGCTGCTCCTCCTGGCTTTCCCAGGTTCCTCTGGTTTTTGTTCAAAAATTCTCTCTTCGGATTTCGTGTCTGCCATGAGACTCCCCTTCCCTTCCTTTTCGGCATTGGGTGGGTAGATGATCAGCAAGAAGCCAAACTCAACAACAGTCCCCCCGCCCCCCCGCAGACACACAGAGTTTGCCAATTATTATATTAACTTTTTCAGTTGATTTTGCTCTGCTTTCATCAGGGTGGGTGGAAGGACTTTTGGCTGAACAAAGTTATGGAGACCCACTTCTGCACTCACTTGCCATGCCCCTGAAGCCAATCTACACATGCAAGTAGAACCCAGTGGTGCAGCTTTTGATGGACAGGACTGATTCAGTCAGTGAGGTGAGGAGGCGGGTAAGGAACAGCAAAAAAGAGGAAATGCATCATTCAAGAAAAGGTGACAACAACTTGCATAATATTTGCATATGCACGTTTATATGTATAGTTGCAAATGTAGACAAATGAGCTATAATTTAAATAGAAATATAACACATCTTGCCATTGTGGGGAAGACTGTGACAAGGTGACCTGCGTGCCTTCTCAGTCTGCTGTCCAGGTGATAACTGTGGATGAGCAACTTCAAGGCTCCTTCCTGCTCCCCTTCCTTGAGGTCCTTTGACAATACACCAAAGTTGGACTGGACACCTCTCCAAACGGAGGTCACCTTCAAATAGAGAACTGCCCTCTGCCAGCACTCCAAAACAGAGGACTGTCCTCTGTAAGGTAGGGCACCTGACCACCCTACAGTGAGAACATCACATAACTGTGACATCACCTGAACGGCAGCCATATTTCAATGCAAGATGACTGAAAAAAGACAATGGTAGTTTAAGAATAGAAGAACTGCCCTGCTGGATCAGACCAAGGACCAACAGTGATCAGCCTGTTCCTTTTGAAAGCTCATATAAAGGGAACAGCCTTTGGAGATGGTATCTGACTCCAGTAAGATTAAACAAAATAGATAGTAATTGTGCTCCATTGTGTTGGAGAGGATGTCAGGAACTTGGTACTTATGGTCATATGTGGTGGAGTTGTAAAAGCGTAATGGATTTTTGGAATAAATTTTTTGTAGAAATTTCAGAAATTATTGGCATTAATTTGGAGGTCTGTCCAAAATTAGCATTGTTATCAATAACGGAGAAACTTCTGTGCTCACAAGAGAAAAAGGAACTAATTGTAAGTTTATTAGCGGCAGGGAGATTACTGATAGCAAGGAATTGGAAAGTTCAATACCAGTACTTAATAATAGATTGGTATAAAGAGGTTTGGGATATTGCTTTAAATGATAAACTAACATGTAGTATTAAATGTAAAAGGGGACAATTAAAGAAAAATAATTTTAAGGATATATGGGGGGCATTTTTAGATTATGTTTTAGTAAAGGGGAAAGGGAGTAAGCCATGTCATGATATGATGTATTTTTGGAATATAGATTAATAATGGATTATGTGGATAGAATTGGTTTTGGCCCCGGGGTGACGGGTGCACTTGGAGTTTATGATTTGTAGGTTTATGTTGTTTTTTTTTGTATGTGTGTTCATTTAAAAAATATATAAATAAAATTTAAAAAAAATAAAAAAAAATAAAGGGAACAGCCATCCTCTGTTTTGTCCCCATCATCTGGTTTACTATCTCTCTGCATAGCAGTTCTGTTATCTGTCACTCTCTCTAATACTGAACTCAGCTGGTAAGTGCTGAAAGCATTGCATTCAAAATGAGCATGCTCAGCTGCTGCAGAGTGCCAGTTGGAAAAGAAAAACAGAAAAACAAGGCTGGGGAGGGAAAATGAAATGGAGTATCCTGGAGGAGGACATGGCTGGCTTAAACCATGAACTAGAGCACACTGTTAGAAGGTGAAGAGACACCACAAGATTTGTTGCAGGGCCCACTTGTCATCACTAATAGGCCTAATATCCATGAATTTGTCAAAGCCTTTCTTTCTTTTCTGTTTTCTAAAAAAATCAATTACCACATTCCTGAAGTTCATTTTGCATTTTATTTCTCATGTTTTCGTAAGTACCAAAACCAAATGAAGTGGCAGTAGGAGCTTTAACCTAGTACTGCTTCATGTGTCAACACAAACCTTCAGCAAACAGTGGAGATCCAAAACAAACATGGAATATTCAACACCTTGTTCCCCTAACATCCTACTATTCTATCAATAATAGCTCTGGGCTTGTATCCAATGGGTGATATTCAATGTTAGTCTAACTTAAGTCCCATTCATTTCAATGGGTCTACTCTAAATAGGACAAACATTGGCTACAGCCCTCTGTTGGCTCTTACCATTTCTTCCTCCCTCAGTATCAGAAGTCTTTTCCTGCTAACTTGTGAATCCAGATAATTGCCTTCTGTCTCAATCCCCTTCTTCGCCTGTATTTATTTCTTCCTCTCGAGATGATTTTCCCCTTCCCCACTTCGCAAGGCTTCTCTGTAACTCTTTCTGTTTTTGTGCTCAGAAAATGCACACAAGAAGAATCAAATGGAGAGAAAAAGCGCCCCATCATCTATTGGAAGGCGCTTGAGAGCGATATCTCCCGGCAGCGAGGCACTTCTTTAAGAGGTTAATGCTTCTCATTGTAAAATGAAGACACCTGATTTCTGTCAGAACTCGAGTTAAAATTGCACCATCAGTCCCATCTTCCCAAACCCACCCTATCAAATAGACGGAGGGGGAAAAAGCAACCAAACTGGTGATCAGATTCCACTAAAGGGATGTCAGCACAACACCTGCTGTACTTCGCCTGTTTTCAGCCCTGGAATTCTGCTTGCACAATGAACTCTCTTGAGCTCCTGGGGAGATAGAGTTACAGCATTTGGAGCTTCCAGTTTCAGCTGATGCTTGGGAAAATGGAGGCCCGACAGAAGATCGTTCATGGCTCTCAAGACTAGCAGATAAGGTGTCCTATGCTCACTTGGGCATTTCACTAACACCCTCTCCCCGCAGAAATGAACACCTAGGGTGGCCACTTACAGATTGCCAAAAAAGGGAGGAAATGCATCAACAAAAACGAGGACACAGGATTTATGTCAAATTTCCATTCATATCTATAGCTGCAAACTTAGAAATCGTGTTTCTAGTTTAAAGGACTAGAAACACAATGCTAGAGTAAAGAGATCTTTGGCTGACTCTGATCCAGCAGGGCTCTTCTTATGTTCTTAAGAAGTTCTTAATGCCTCTTCTAAAATGGACTTGTTGCAACATATATGGAGATCAGATCATCTTAAACCAGCCTTTCCCAACCTTGGGTCCCCTCCCCAGAGAGGTTGGTTTACAACTTCCACTATCCCCAGAGAGCATGCATGGCCTATAATGGTCACGGATGGCGGGGATTATAGTTTGACAACAATACCTGGAGGCCCAATGTTGGGAAAGGCTGAAACAAAGGCAGACAGGACTATTTCTGCAGAACTATTCATATGGAAATTGATGCAGACTAATCTATTAATCAGTTCAAAGTCATATGGTTAATAAGTTAATTGGATGACAACCCTAATTTTAAGGCAATGTTTGGTTTGACAATTTCTCCTCCCCCATGCAAAACAAATAAAGAAGAGGCAAACCTCAAACTGGTGCCAGGTGAAGAATTCATTACAAAATAATAATAATAATACACGGCTTGATGTGTTTTGACAGAATAATGTCTTTCTCAAGGGCAATAATTCGGAGTTCTCCTGTTTCAAAACAGGGTTTTCTTTTTGAGTTCTAGCTTCCACAGAACATGCCCATACAGAATGGCAAAGTGTCAACGGGTCATAGTTTACACTTATTTCCCCCCGCTACAATTCCCAGTATAAGAGTATCCATAGTTGAGAATATTTAAAAAATCAATTTAGAAGAACATAAATTTAATTTATGGGGTGGAGGTGAGAAGGAAAGAAATTCAAATTTAGGAAATTTACTTGCGAACGTAGGGGGGAAATGAAGAGCCGAGACACCTGTTTGGTGTTTAACTGGGCCACATTTATTTACATACAATGAACTGCAAAGGGATGGAGTGCGGGTTATTCTAATCCGGCCTCCTAGGCTGCTCGATTGTCCAGTTGGGCGGAGCATCCAAAACAGGGAGGTGGCGTTTGATCCGCCGCCGCCCCATTTTCCACTTTTACAGTGTTGGGAGCCTTTGTTGCGTCGCCCCCTTCTCGGAGTCCCACGACAACAAGCTTGGCGACGAGAACAAAGGCATCACAGGCGTTCCTGATCCTCAGCTGACTGAGCCTACTGACCCATCAATCTGAGGCCTCCTGAAACCGCCTGTCACCTGGATGGTGCCAGGTATGCTCACCTCACCCTATCAATACCCTAACCCGCACTTACCTGCCTACTATCCAAATGTGACCAAATTTGACTTGTTATGCACTGATTGCAAACACCCCCAACCCTGCTACAGTATGGAGTAGGCGAAACGCGCTCATCCCCCTAATAGAGGTGAACCAAAATTCCTACTCGGCCCCTTAACAGCGACCAGAGGAGCCCATACTGTATACAGGGTGGGAGGGAGGGAGCTGCAAGGAACAAAGAGGGTGTGGGTTGGGGCTGCAGGGCCTAATATTGGCTCCTGTAGCCCCGCCCCCATGCTTGCTAATTACCTGCGTCAACAGGTAAGCCTCGACTCTCTTCCCCCACGTCTGCAAAATTTCTTCCTGCCACAGCTGCGCGTGCTCGGGGGAAGGTCCTTGCGAACGTAGGGGGGAAATGAAGAGCCGAGACACCTGTTTAACTGGGCCACATTTATTTACATACAATGAACTGCAAAGGGAAGGAGTGTGGGTTATTCTAATCCGGCCTCCTAGGCCGCTCGATTGTCCAGTTGGGCGGAGCATCCAAAACAGGGAGGTGGCGTTTGATCCGCCGCCGCCCCATTTTCCACTTTACAGTGTTGGGAGCCTTTGTTGCGTCGCCCCCTCTCGGAGTCCCACGACAACAAGCTTGGCGAGAACAAAGGCATCACAGGCGTTCCTGATCCTCAGCTGACTGAGCCTACTGACCCATCAATCTGAGGCCTCCTGAAACCGCCTGTCACCTGAATGGTGCCAGGTATGCTCACCTCACCCTATCAATACTCTAACCCGCACTTACCCGCCACAGAGAGGGACCAGCGCCTGCTTAGTCCCCTCTCCCCCACCTGCCCGGAACAAGTTCCAGCAGGGCCCTTTGCAGGTCCTTGAGAAACACATTGTTGCCTTCATCAGCCAAAAGCACTTCGTCGCTGCGGTACAGCTCCCTCCGCGCTGACACAATCTCAGGATGGGGTACAGAATAACCCTCCCCACCCCGCCTTTTAACATTTTCATTACCCTTCTGGCTGCTTAGTTCATAATCATGGAGCTTGCGTTGCCCCGCCAACAGTAACTTGGCAAGATATGATCAGACAATCTGAACCGCAGGCCCTCTTTGTTGGTCCGAAAGTCTGCAAGCTCTTGCAGGATTAAGGCCTTGCTTATAAGTAAGCCCAGATCATTCCTCCAAGATGCAGCACCTGCCGGTGCGGGGGTTGTTCCTTAAGCCCTGATCATTCCCCCAGGATGCAGCACCTGCCGGTGCGGGGATTGCCCCTCTCACGGTATCATGGCAGGATATGGTCAGACAATCTGCACCGCAGGCCATCTTTGATGGTCCGAGAGTCTGCAAGCACTTGCAGGATTAAGGACTTGCCCATGAGTAATCCCAGATAATTCCCCCAAGATACAGCACCTACCGGTGCAGGGGTCGCTCATTAAAGCCGGCCCAGGACAGGGTGGTCAGTAGTTTCTGCCATAGCAAGCCACGGCATCCCAACCAGTGGATGTCCGCCATTGTTCGCTTCGCAGCTGTGTTCATTGTCATGGAGTTACAGCCCTTCAAGCCGCCCAGAAACTGAAGGAGTGTCCACGCACCAATACGCTTATTGGTCTGGCCCCTGACCGTTCTGAAATAAAGAAACAGAGGCCGCAGTATCGTTCATAGAAATATGAACCTGTGAGGATCTACAATAACTAGCAGGAGAGGGGGAGGGGTAGGAACATAGTAAGCTGCGTTATACTCATCATCCTCAGGCGATCACTCGTGTCCGATTAAGATTGTCTTTCCTGATAAAAGGGGAATTCTAAAGAGGATTGTGTAGTCCGTAAGTGACTGTGGAGGCCAATTCTAGATCCACACAGCTTCTCACCGTGAGGACACAGGTTACCAGAAGGAAGATGGTCCTGTAAAGGGTTCATTTGATGTGCTTTTCGCCTAGCACATTTCTCCCTTTTACCTTGCACTCGGGCTTCTACACAGTCTAATCAGACCATTGGTCTATCTAGCCCAGTATTGTTGACACTGACTGGTAGCAGCTTTTGGGGGATTCTGGCAGAATTCATTCCTAGGTCTTCAATGCCCCATAGCCTGTCATCTGGCCTAAGGGAAGCCCACTGCCGCCCTGTGTTGTCTCCCCATCTGATTGACTTGTTCAAGTGCTGAGTATGAGATAGAAGATCCCATAGGCCGAGGCCCTATTTAACAACGTGATATATATAATCGGCATCTGCCCTGCGTGGGCAGATGTACGGCAAAAGCAACAGTGCCTCTAATTTAATTGGGCTGGGGCTCTTTGGGAACCTGGCACTGTCATAGTCCATGTGGGGGACTGGCCTGGTTGCCTGGTTTGGGTTGGCCCTTATGGGGCATGATCTTTGGTTGCAAAATTGTATATATTATTCCAGTGATGGCGAACCTATGGCACGGGTCCCACAGCTGGCACGCAGGGACATCTCTGTGGGCACTCGAGACATTGGTCACCAGATCGCGAAAAGACTGTCGCCTTATGCCAAACCCAATGATCTTGTTCTTTCTCTCAGTGCGGAACAGAATAATTTTATTCTAGAATTCCTGTTACAGAATTCTTTTGTACACTGTTATCACATTTAAAAGATTATGAAGAATGATGCACAGAGCATGGCTTGGATGTAAAGCCCTAACAGTTGACCCGAGTGCTGCATGTGTTGCTCTTAAACTAACAGAGTATGAGCCAAGGTTTGGCCAATTATCAGCTTGCATGCGATAGCCAAATTACATTAAGCATGCCCCATGCAAACTTTTACCTAATGCTGTGTTTATCGTCCAATACATAAAGTGTTTAAAATGTGAGAATCCTTTATCTAAAGATACATGTGCTTAATTATTTTGAAAGTTTGTATAAATTCCCTTCAGGCTATGTGAAAAGATGTTGATTAGTTCGGACAACTGTATGAGTTGTTTTTCCTAAAACTAAAACCTCGGTATTCAGGTTTAATTGCAGTGTTGGCACTTTGAAATAAACAAGTTGGTTTTGTGTTGCAGTTTGGGCACTCAGGCAAATGATGGTTCGCCATCACTATATTAGACCAACATGCAGACTAAATTGTTGCATTATGAGAACTGTGCACTAAAGTGCATAATTTGGAATGAACTAAATTTAAGCCTGGAAAATTCTCAACGTTTGGGAAGGATCAAATTTAATATTGCGAAAGTGACCATCTAGAGAACGGTACTAATCCGGACTGTCTCTGCTCAGCTTTCTGCACTCGGCCTATCTGAGCCAGCGTGAGCCACATGCCTGTATAGTATTATACAGTATTATGTATTATAGTATTATGTAATTTATTAATTAATCAATTAAATAAATAGTCAATAAATCAACTTAAATTAATCAATTAATCAAATTAAAATAATTATTATTCTTTCAATGATTTGCTGTAATAACTTTAGCAAAGCGGTGAAGAATAAGAATGTGAATTAATCGCCCTGTAGGGTTCACTGTATATTTCCACCTGCAGCCATCAAGTTTTAAATATCCCAGACCTATTTGATTGATTGAATGACTGAATTTTATTACGGTCACAGGCAGATCAGAGTTTTGATACCAAGGAACAAATACAGGGATTAAAATAGTTAGATAATTTTTTAAGTCCAACACATTCCCCCCCTAATTTGCATTCCAATAAAATATTTTGCAGCCCTCGCAGTGACATAGGTTAGATCATCTCTTAGGCAGGACAGACCCATATCTTCAGAAGATTGTTGAGGGCGCGCCGCTGCTGTTGGTCCCGGTCCAGGCAATGGAGCCGTCCGGGCCCAGGCCGGAGCCCTAAAAGCCATGCCGGCCGGGGCCGCTCGCAGCGCCCGGTCGGTGAATAAGAGGGGCTTCCCCCGCTCCCCCTTCCAGTCTGGCACGTGGCTGCGCCGCCGCTGTCGGCTCCAGCCTGGGCGGGGAGGCCATGCCACCCCGCCTGGATACATCGAAGTCTACACCGGCTGAGCCGATACCGGCCCGGCCGGCGACGAAGGGGAGCTTCCTCATCCGCCCCGATCTTCTCCAAGCGCAAGGGCGCTCCGCCGCTGTCTGCCTCGGCCCGGGCGGGGGGGCGCCAATCCCTCCCCCCATGCCCGGGCCGGGTCTTTTGAAGGTGCGCCGGCTGGGGCTGCCCCCAGCGCCCAGCCGGCGAAGAGGAGGGGGGACCAGCAGTCCCCCTGTAATCCGGTGCGAGGCTGTGCCGCCGCCGCCATCCTCGGCCCGTACGCGGAGGCCGTGCCGCCCCTACCGGAGCTGAAAGAGGGTGCGCCGGACGGGCCGACTCCGGCGTTCGGCCGGCGATTATGAGAGGCCTTGACCGCCCCCTCCATCAGGCGCAGGGACGCGCCACCACTGCCGGCCTTGGCCACCCGGAGCCAGGCTGGATCCCCATAAGCTGCTCCAGCCGGGCTGCTCTCAGCTCCCGGCCGGCGAAGAGGAGGGGCCTCAGCAGCCCCCTTCCTATCCCGGCGCCAGGTAGCGCCGCAGCCGCCGCAAGTCCTAGCCCAGGCGCGAGGGCGTCCTGGTCTGGGCCTGTCGTTATCCTTAGCCGCGCCAGCCGGGCCGATTCCGGCGTCCGGCCGGCAAAGCTGTGGGGCCTCAGCCACCCCCTTCCCCCTCAGGCGCAGGGACGCGCCGCTAATACCGGGCCCGGCCTGGGCGGGGGAGACGCGCCACCCCGCCCAGGCCCAGGCCAGATCCCAGGAAGCTGCATCGGCCGGGCTGCTCTCAGCGCCCGGCCGGCGAAGAGGAGGGGCCTCGGCAGCCCCCTTCAAATCTTGGCACCAAGTCGCGCCACAGCCGCCCCAATTCCCAGCCCAGGCGCAGAGGCCACGTTAGCCGTGCCGTCCGGTCCGATTCTGGCGCCCAGCCAGCTAAGTTGTGGGGCCTCAACCCCCCCTTCCCCTTCAGGCGCGGGGACGCGCCACCACTGCCGGCCCCGGCCCGGGCGGGGGAGCTGCGCCACCCACCCGGGCCCAGGCCGGATCCCCAGAAGCTGCTTTGGCCGGGCTGCTCCCAGCGCCCGGCCGGGTGAAGAGGAGGGGCCTCAGCAGCCCCCATAATATTTCCGTGCAACGTCGCGCCGCAGCCACCACAAGCCCCCAGCCCAGTCGTCCTCCCCAAACCTGGGCCCATCGGGTCCCCGAAGAGGCGAATAGGTGAGGAGGAGGGCCCCCCCAGAACATCCAGTGCAATTATGCGCTGCTTCCGCCGCCGGCCCCAACCCGGGCGCGGCGGCCATGCCGCCATACCCGGGCCCAGGTCGGGGCATTAAAGTTGTGCCGGCCGGGCTAATCTCTGCGCCCAGCCGGCGAAGAGGGGAAGGCCTCAGCCGCCCCTTTTTGGCGCGAGAACGCCTGAATTTTATTTAAACATTAGTACAATGTCTGATTCCCCTCAGCAGGACCCTCCAACCCGGATCCCTTCTCCCAAGCCAACCGTGCCACGTGGTCCCCAGGGATGAGGATAGGGCAGGGCCGGTGCTACCATTAGGCCAACTAGGCAGCTGCCTAGGGTGCAGGGCTAAAGGGGGCGCCAGAATAGGGTCATGCAGAGATCCTCTTCCAGTTGAAAGAAGCTGCAAGGAACAAAGAGGGTGTGGGTTGGGGCTGCAGGGCCTAATATTGGCTCCTGTAGCCCCGCCCCCATGCTTGCTAATTACCTGCGTCAACAGGTAAGCCTCGACTCTCTTCCCCTACGTCCGCAAAATTTCTCCCCGCCCACAGCTGCGCGTGCTCGGGGGAAGGTCCTTAAGAATTTTCGTGTCCCACAACTGGCTTTCTATCTAAAGCAGGGCTCTCCAACCTTGAGTCCCCAGATGTTGATGGACGACAGCTCCCAGGATCCCTTGCCATTAGCCATGCTGGCTGGGTATACTGGGAGCTGTAGGTCAGCAACATCTGGGAACCCAAGGCTGGAGAGCCCTGATCTAAAGCTTATGGAAACATTTATTTGAAAAACTACAAAAAGGTAACCAAGAACATAAAAGGGTATTAAGTATGAATATGCTTACGGTATGTATACTCATACTTACCAGTAGCACTAGTAACATTTTCCCTGATGTTTAGGTGGAACCTAGGTTCCTGTAACTTACTTAAACCTTTGCACTGCTGCTATGTTTTATTTTGGTTTTTACTTCTAGTTTATACTGCAGTTTTAAACTTTTAAATTTTTATACTGTACCTGATTAGCAAGCTAGCTAAGAGTGGGCTAGATGGAACAACTATCAGGTGGATCCACAATTGGCTACAGAATCGGACTCAAGGAGTGCTTATCAATGGTTCCTTCTCAAACTGGGGAGAGGTAACAAGCGGGGTACCACAGGGTTCGGTCCTGAGCCCGGTGCTCTTCAACATTTTTATTAATGACTTGGATCAGGAGGTACAGGGAATGCTTATCAAATTTGCAGATGACACAAAGTTGGGTGGAACAGCTAATACTCTGGAAGACAGAAACAAAATTCAAAGTGACCTCGATAGGCTGGAGCGCTGGGCCGAAAACAACAGAATGAAATTTAATAGGGGTAAATGCCAAGTGCTGCACCTAGGGAGAGGAAACCAAATGCAGAGTTACGGAATGGGGGACATTTGGCTCAACAATACTACAAGTGAGAAGGATCTTGGAATTGTGGTAGATCACAAACTGAATATGAGCCAGCAATGCGATGTGGCTGCAAAGAAGGCAAATGCAATTTTGGGCTGTATTAATAGAAGTATAGCTTCCAAATCACGGGAAGTGATAATTCCCCTTTACTCGGCACTGGTTAGGCCTCATCTTGAGTACTGCGTCCAGTTCTGGGCACCTCACTTTAAGAAGGACATAGACAAACTGGAGAGGGTTCAGAGGAGGGCAACAAGGATGATAAAGGGACTGGAAACAAGGCCCTATGAGGAGAGACTGAAAGAACTGGGCATGTTTAGCCTTCAGAAGAGGAGACTGAGGGGAGATATGATAGCACTCTTCCAGTACTTAAATGGATGTCACAAAGAGGAGGGCCAGGATCTCTTCTCGATCATCCCAGTTTGCAGGACATGGAATAATGGGCTCAAGTTACAGGAACCCAGATTCCACCTAAACATCAGGAAAAATTTCCTGACTGTCAGAGCAATAAGACTATGGAATCAACTACCTAGGGAGGTGGTGGGCTCTCCCACTCTGGAGGTATTCAAGGTGCAGCTGGACAGACATCTGTCAGAGATGCTTTGACCTGGATTCCTGCATTGAGCAGGGGGTTGGACTCGATGGCCTTGTAGGCCCCTTCCAACTCTACTTTTCTATGATTCTATTATCTTACATTGTATTTTATTATTTTAATTGTTGTGAACTGCCCAGAGAGCTTTGGCGATTGAGCGGTATAGAAATGTAATAACAAACAAACAAACAAACAAAATAACAAAGGTCAAAGCTGTAAAACTGGTCCTCCAAAACAGATCCAATAGCAGGAATATCATTCAAAAGTTCTGAAAGCTTGCTGAAAAAATGTAAATACAAACATTCCTGTGTATCCAAAAGAGAAATGAGCCTTCTCAGAAAGGATTCTCCATAATCATGGACCAGTCTTATTCAGCCCACTGGCCCCGCCCCATCATGTTCACAGGATGTTCATACTTGCAGTTTTCCATGCATTCAGGAATATTCAGGAGTAGGCCTATGTGCTCCTCCAGCTGCTGGGGAACATGGGCGGGAAGGTGCTGTTGCACTCATGCCCTGCTTGTGGGATCCCGTGGGCAGCTGGCTGGCCACTGTGTGAACAGAATGCTGGGCTAGATGGACCCTGGGTCTGATCCAGCAGGGCTCTTCTTACGTTCTTAATATTGTTTCACCCATATGCAAATGTATGACACTTTAAACCAATTAGTCAAAAAGGTACTCACGTGATTGGTAAACATTCCCTTGAGATCAGGTGGCAGCCCTCCTGATATGCCATGCCTGAAAACTTGTTGGTTGCATTCACACATTGTATTTTAGGTTTACACCTATTCCCATGCAATGCATGAAGTGGTCCCAGATCACAACACCAAGCTGCAGCCTGCTCATCTGGGTTTCATTAAGAGAGTGCGGGTGCAGATGGCAGAGCCTCCAGTCGGCCTTGAGTCCAGGGACCTACTATCATTATGTGAGAGAGAACCTTCTTTCCGTCATACTAATTCCCCCCCCTTCCCTACCAGCCTTTTACAGCGGAGCTAGTATCAAATGGAAAAGATGTAATTGCATAGTGACTGCCAGGTTTTGCCAAGGCAGCTATCAGAGACGCTTGCGATGTGAGAGCACCAAGGGAGCCCCTAATCCACCAACCCCCTTAGAAATTCAAAAGAACTGTCGTTACACGGCCTTCTCTATTCATCTCCGATTCTTTGCCCCTTTAACATCTGGCTCCAGGTTCTCAGGCGCGAGTAGAAGAGGGAGTTCAGTGTCAGTTCAGTGACGGTAAAGCCAGGCTCTTTGAAAGGCAAGGGGAAAAAAACACGCCATCACCATCAATCAGCGTTAACTGGCATACTAACCAGAGAGGCAAGTCACCCTCCCTGCCATCTATAAAAGGCTGATGGAATGTAGGAAGATATTACAGAGCACCTCCCATGTTGTAATGGTTAAAACTGTTGAGCTTTGTGTGATGGAATCCTCAGGTCACTGTGTGCTCTCATCAGGGAGGGATTTAAATCACCATGAAACAGGACCGATTTAAGGCCAAACCAGACGTGACGGCAGCAACAGCAGATCTGTGTGTGCTTAAGCATCCAAAGAGAGGGTGGGGTGTATTTGAAAACAGCAAAGTGGCTCACAAGCCAAGACTGCCAAGCACCCCCCCCTTCCCCTCCACCCTGCTCTCTTCACTGCAATCTGTCCTTCTGGCAGTTTTCTCCCCAGGCAAGCTCCAAGACTTGAAATATGTGCTGCTGGGGGGAAAGAAATTGGGGGAGTTATGCTGCAGCCTGGGGGAGGGTTCTGCACTCCTCACCCACCTGCTTTTCTTTTTTTTTTTTTTGCTATTAAAAGTGGGCCCTCCATGTTGGCGACGTGATTGGGGCAGCTGTGATTACACTCCACTCATGGATTTACCACTGTCGTGTCTAGTTTGGCTGCCAAAACAAATTAAACCGGATCAGTTTGCGACTGAAGAGGACCTTAAGACTAACCTAAAGACTGTATTCCCAAAACTTCTGATCACAATGCCCTCATGCCTGCCTATGGCACAAAATTCTATCTGCTTAGAGCTGCTTGGTGCCCTCCAGATGTTTTGGACTTTCAACTCTCATCAGCCCCTACCGGCACGGCCAATGGTCAGGAATGCCATCAGTCAGGACACTGCGTCGACATTTTCATCGAGCTGGCCACCACTACCCCAAGATCTCTTTCTTGGTCAGTCACCGTTAGCTCAGATCCTATCAGATTATACTTGAAGCTGGGATTTTTTGCCCCAAAATGCATTACTTTACACTTGCTTACACTGAACTGCATTTTGCCATTTTGATGCCCATTCTCCCAGTTTGAAGAGATCCTTTTTGAGCTCCTCACAATCCCTATTTGTTTTCACCACTCGAAATAATTTGGTGTCATCAGCATACTTGGCCACTTCACTGCTCACTCCTGATTCCAGATCATTTGTGAATAAGTTGAAAAGCATTGGTCCCAATACAGATCCCTGTGGGTTCCCACTGTTTACATCCCTCCATTGGGGGGATTTACCATTTATTCCTACTCTCTGCTTTCTGTTCTTTAACCAGTTATTGATCCATAAGAGGACCTCCCCTCTTATTCCATGACTGCTAATTCCAAGTAAACAATGTTTACTGGATCACCCCTGTCCACATGTTTACTGAGATTCTCAAAGAACTCTAAAAGGTTAGTGAAACAGGACGTACCTTTGTGGGTGGTCTAAACCAGATGTGTGCCCTCCAGATGTGTTGGACTACAACCCTCAGCATCCTCACCCAGTTGGAGAAAACTGGTCTAAACTATTGTTGGACAGGAGAAATTGCTGGACAGGATAAAAGTGAACTGGAAAAAGAAAAAGCTCAGATTGAACAGCTTCTGCAATAATTTCTCAGGAATTACTTTTGAAGCCTGCTCACCAGCAGATTGAAGCTACTTACACGTATTTTCTAGTGTGCTTTTATGACCACATAATCCACGCTTTAGCACATTGTCAGACCACTTCCTAACCTTATGTTGTCTTCCTTGCAATTCTAAATGGATGGATGAACCTTTTCTCCAGATGACTGAGAATGGAAAATAATGAAAACCAGGAACCTGCACTGGCAGATTTTGAGAAACTTCACAGAATCTTTCAATACCTACCTAGGGATGGATGACTCTGTCAGTTTTAGTTCCTTTCAGTTTCTCTTTTTTCCAATCTTAAATTTGTTCCACCTCATTTTCACCTCACTTTGCTATTTTTTTTTAAATAGCCACCATGGAAATTTGGATACATTTTCATGGGCGTTTCTCCTAACATATACATTTCAGTATGCAATTTTGCCCAATATTCACATTTTTCATGCAATTTTCCTTAATATAATGCATTTCTGTATATTATTTTCACCAATATATGCAATTTTGTGCACACTTTCCTCAAATAAATGCAGAGGGAAATGGCGGGGGGGGGGGGAGCTGGAAACTTCCATGGACTCTGTTCCATTCATGTAGGAAAGTGAAGATCCAAGCAATAATTTCCAAGAAACATAAATTAATACCACAATGATATACTATCCTGGCAAGAATGCACAGAATCAATACAGTGTATTCTCCAAAATGCTAGCCAAGTTGTTTCATATTTTCACATATGGTGGGGATATCCAGGTGCACAAGATGTTGGGACTATGGTTCTTACAAAGGAATATATTGAAATCTGCAAAACCTAAGGATGCAGAACTAGTGGTTCTACACATCTTGAAACCAGATAGTCCATTGAACTCTTAAAGAGACTGGGTTAATAAAATTTGGGAATTTATTATAACTATGTCAAAACTTACTTCTCAGTTCCATGAAAACAGATATCCTGGGAGTTTAGATAATCCTAGAAGTTTCTCACTGTCTGGCTCCCCTTCTTTTATAGGCTGGAAACAAATGAAGAGAAAAAAGAGGAAGCCATTGCAATATAGATGCCTCACTTCATACTGCATTTTGGTTAGTGTTTTCTGTGTGTGTGTGTGTGTGTGTGTTTATTCTTTTTCTGGTTTAATATCTGCATGTAATTTTGCAGGGCATTGTGCTTAGAGATTTTTAAGGATTATTAATAAATAAATAAATAGAGTGATTTTTTTTTTTTTTTACAAGAAATATAGTGTCTTTAAAGAACATGTAATTTCCAAGATTCAAACATTAATGGAACATAGAATCCATCCACAGGGAAACCTTTAGTAACAGAAATACAGACTCCTTATGAATATATACCAAATTATATTTTGAGTTTCCAGAGGGAAATTGAATTGAAATATTTTCAATGTCATTCTTTGAATGACTGTGAGAAACAACAAATGAATCAGTCTTGTTTGGCAACGTAATTTGACTTCTTAGGCTGTGATGCAGTAAAGCTGGTGCATAATCCCTTAGCATCCATAAACTGGTGGATCTATTAGCAATAGAATTGATCTTGAGACCACAGGCACAGTGTTAAATC
This sequence comes from Shinisaurus crocodilurus, assembly GCA_021292165.1. Classification (NCBI taxonomy): domain Eukaryota; kingdom Metazoa; phylum Chordata; class Lepidosauria; order Squamata; family Shinisauridae; genus Shinisaurus; species Shinisaurus crocodilurus. The sequence goes on from CM037877.1 coordinate 108,090,217, forward strand.
ACATATCCAAGTTAAGGCACATAGGACCTACCAAAACAACTTCTAGAGGATGCTACTGCCGGCTAGTCTACTTTCTGCTGCACTATAGCACCACCATTGCAGATGGCCAGATTGTGAAACTGCAGCACCCAATTCAGCAGAGACCAGGCTATCAGCATTCCACCTGGTTCTATAAACTCTGGCCTGGCTCCTTCAGCCTGAACCACTTATCCCTCAGGCACAGACTAAACTGCTGTTGCACTGCCATGGTTGACTACTTGCCTGCCTTTGACTCAAGGGCAATTCCTACACCAAGGGTCCCCAACCTTTTTGGACCTGTGGGCACATTTAGGAATTTGAGAAGCTGCTGTGGGCACCACGACAAAATGCCTAATCATTGGATTGCCACTTTGGCATCTACCTGTCACATCTATGGATCTTAGGCTGTGTCTTATTCAGCAAAAACTTTTATTTTGTGTCTATATTGGACACTACAACATCTCTTTAATAAGGGATTGTCTAATTCAGCCAATTGCTAGTGGTGCAATACAGCTAATGCTTCTTTTAGGCATATGTTTTGGCAATGTCCAGTAGTTGCTTCTTTTTGGGAGGAGGTTATTACACAGATAAATTTTGTGCAGGAACAGCCTTTAATATTCACTAATGTACACGGTCTTTTAAATTATTTATCTGCGTCATGGAAATTAACAAATGGAAGGGGAAATGCATTCTCTGCACCCTTTTGATAGCTAAAAGATGGATGTTACAACATTGGAAGGATAAACAATCACCTTCTATAATGCAATGGATTGAGGACCTAGTAACTCTTTCAATGGGTGGCATATATAGACACCAACTTCAAATGCATGCTTATTTGGATATTTGATCTGCTTTTGATGAAGCCTATGTATAATTGCTAGAAAGTTGTATGCATTTCATACAAATCCATGTACATATATTTAAAAATAAAATAAAAATTCTGGCACCGCATTGGAGACCCCACCCTACACAATCCCAAAATGGCTGCTTTGGAACCACGCATAAGGAGGACCTTAGGGATTCAATGTTAGCCAAAATGAAAGAAATTTACTTCAAAGAAATTATGTTCTCTCCTCCTCCCCCTCCCCATTTATTACAAGAAGATGTTTGGCAGAGAAAAAATCTGGAAATTTGCCATTAAGCTGCAATAGGTTTAGCAGGTTAATGTTGATGGGTTCTGAGCATTAACTTACCAATGGAGAATGCTGGTGCATTTGTAGAATTATCAGTATAATGGATCCTGGCATTTCACTCTTACCATCTTTACAAATGTCACTTTTCATTCTATTGTAAATTAAACCAATTTTTTCTAAACCTCCAAAACAAAGCTTCTCTTGCAAGCAACCAGTTCCCATCTGCTGTGTTGTTAAAAAAAATTTGCAGCAAGAAATGGCAGGAATATTAGAGAAAATGCATCATTACAGACATTATATGAGGGATGTATGAATTAATCATTAAGGATTAATTTAAATCCCCTTTCTTCATGGGTAGGGGTTAAAGAACTCAATGAATGGAGGACAATATGATCAAATTAAAGCAATGGTAGATCTCCGCACCTGAATGGGCTAATGAAATATTATAAAGCGAAGAGTTGTGAAGGTGAAAGCCCCATTAGACCCAAGAGAGCTATGCCAGTTTACATCACCCTTCCATCCATATTTCCCCACTTATTACAGGTAGATTTTATCCACTTAACAGGTTAAGTTTGCAAACCCCCTCCATCAATTATTCACTCCAGAAAGTAACCTTCTCTCTGCGGTAGCAGGTGGGGGGGGGGGGAATGTGTACGCTCAGTCTCATTTACGCTTTTAACCAATTTATGCCGGCAAGCATCATGTATTTAAATTAGCTTCAGTGTGCTTTCATATATTATAACCATATTTCAAAGCAATTTGCGCAAATGCCAACGGAGGAGGCAAGCTATATGTATCATGTGTTTGGAGATTATAAAGGCTCCAGATGCCTTTGTAAAGCAAACCTTTCATGAATAAATCAGGAAACATCCTGATGCAGGCTTTATATAGAGAGCAAGGTATTCTTATTTAGGTCACAGCGAGGTTCTGCCAGGTTTGCTAAAACGGAACAAATCCCCAGTGTGTCTTGCCAAATGCACAACATTTCATAAGACAAGCAAACATTACTTGGTTTCATTCTGATTGTACGCTTGCAACTGTGAATGACCCCTGTACCTTAAGTATATTGGTTTGATCACCTGAAACTCAAATCAAAGCTTTCCCACTCTGTACTCAGGTGGGCGTTTTTTGTTTTGTTTTGTTTTGTTTTGTTTTTGCAGCCCCATCCAAGGTGCCTATGATGAGTGATGATGTCCTCATTTAATACTCTCATGCAGCCCCCTCTCCAGCAGCCTTCCCCAACCTGGTACCCGCCAGATGTTCTGGACTACAACCCCCATCAGCACGAGTTGGCACAGCCAATGGACAGGGATGATGGGAGTTGTAGTCCAAAGCATCAGTAGGGTGCCAGGTTGGGGAAGGCTGATCTACAGGGATAATACTACCTAACTTACCTGTTAGAGTTGTTGGGAGGATTGCAGTGGGTTGAACGAGATGTAACTCTAAATGCATGACTACCGCTAAAAGTGGGAGCTGCCCATTTAACTCCTCCCCTCCATAACCTCTAGGAGACCTCAGTCACCCATGCTTGTGACATCACAATGTTCTGTGTTTCCCTCTTCCCACTCCACATCATTGGATGATGCTGGCTGGGATGTGGGAAATATAGATAGATGCGGAGAAGCTCGAATGCATCAGGATGCAGAGAAGTTCGAATAGATGTTACAGACGGTCACGGTGTGGGGAGCTAAAATGTATGACTGCAGTTTGTAGCAGCAGCATTTAGCATAACAGCTAGCTTGGCTTTGAGATAATGCATGGGAAGCAATTTAGAACAGTGCTATGCAAATACTAAGAATTATTTGCAACAATAACAGCAACACTGGCCTACCTTAAAGGCCCCCTATGTCAGGGGAGCTCCTGATCCATTGCAGCTTTAAAAAAAAAAAAAAAAAAAATCTTTGTAGGAGCAATCCATGGTGCTGAACTCCATCCCCAAAACAGGGTCACATGGAGCACCATGGAAAGCTCCTATAAAGCTCAAAATACAAGGTGCCATGGATAAGGAGCCCCACTGACATAGGAGTCACCAGCCTCCCCGGCTCAAAGGGTTGCTGTAAGGATTACCAAGATAATGTATGTGAAGTGCTTTGAACAGTCAGGCAGAGCAATCCTAAGTGGGGGAGCGGGGTGGCGGATTGTCTGCCTCTTGCACAGCCCTGCCAGCTCTCATCAGCCAAGATGGGAGGTGGCGGGGGCAGCTTTTTAGCCCTGCTGATCTTTATTTGTTTTTAAACACCCCGCCTGGAAACAATAGATGAGATTAGCTATGCCATCTCCAGGCTGGCATAGATGAGGGGCCTGATCTAGGGACCTGTTGGGGAACAGAGGGGCTCCCATGCCCGGCCCCGGAATGCCCTGGGTTGGGGCGGGCTACCTCCAGTGGAAACACCAGCAGCAGTAGATCTACTCCCATGGAAATTTCCATGGGCATATACAGGAGCCCGCTGGTGGATCTCAGGGTTAGAATTGCACTGTAAACTATTATAGAAAGAATAAGAATTATTATTATTATTATTATTAGTAGTAGTAGTAGTAGTAGTAGTAGTGGTAGTAGTAAACTAAGCAATTCATTCAGCTTAATGGATACATGGGACCTGAAACCCAGGAAATATCAGTCTTGACTCTTATACAAAGTGCTGAAAAAGCCATTAATATTTGGCTATAAGAACAGGAGAAATGACTAGTGCAATTTTCTATTTGAAGCAATGATACCCCCTTTCCAAGGTATATGGCTTGTATAGAGATCATCTCTAATCAGTTTATACATGATGGGGGGGAGGGAAATAATCTAGAGCTCATGACACATTTGCTAATCTCATGCCTCTTCCAGAACTGGAAACATCTATTATAGAGGATCTCAAAAGAATTAGGATATAAGGATTTCCAGATTGCCTCAGCCAGCTTGAAATGATAAAAGGTTATCCAAAGTGGAGGAATGTAGAACGTTTCCTTTTTAAAGGCCTGGGAGTAGAAAAGCAATCTCTCTTTTCCTCTTTTTTGGGGGGTGTTGTAATTTGTTTGTTTTGTCTTGTCTTTTTAAAAAATACAGTTCTTGCAATACAGAGAAAAGAGACCATTCATGGCAAGTTCATCCCATCTTATGCATCCATTAAAAAAAAATAAAAATACACCTACATGTAGATTTGAGGCGCAAGACAAGGTAATCAGACAATTCGTCAGAAAACTCTGCTCTAATCCGCATTAGTCACTGCTACTACAGTTTGTAGCTGAATATATACAGTTATGCCAGGGTGATCCATCTTGCTTCTCATTATTCTCCAGTATGTTGTCCCTCCACAAAACCAGCCACTGATGGATTGTTCAGTGTGGGCTGTTGCTGACGTTATATGGCAGAAGGGGAACCGCTGAAGCGCTGCTCCTTTCCAGAAGAGTGTGAGAAACCCCAGGCCACACTGGAAGAATCCATGCTCTGATCCTCCCCAGTTCCTTCGAAGACTGACTCTGGCTTTGGGAGAAAATGCAGCAGGGCATCTCGCTGCAGAGTCTCTCAGGCTGTTGGCATGGGGGTAAGGACCCGGTTCCAGAGTTCCCTCAAGGCTTCAACCACATATTCTAAAAATAACATGAAAAGGTCAAAGGAGGGCTCTGCAGACATTGCCTTGGGAAGATAGATATAAAACTTCCTGGCAGCCGGATCAATGCTTCAAGAAGGTTCTGACATTAGCACAGACCTTGGAAACCTGTAGGTAAAGATCTGGCTGGTTATTTCCAATCAATAGTGTGAAATTCAGCCCGTGTTTCCACACCGGCCTTCCTCCTGAACCCTTCACTTCTGGCCCACAGCCCTCCTCCCTCCCCTGACAGCAACATGGCTGGGTATTGAGTCAATATCTGAAACTCAGACCTGACAGTAGTGGTTTCTTTTTACATGCAGGGGGTGTTGGTGTTGGCGCCCTTTTCCCTGCCAGCAAAGTGACATAGACATTCACAGTATGCGTGTGTCTCTCTTTGCGGCATGGCATGGCTATGATACCGCATCATCGCCGCTGGCTAATTTCCGTCCCCAGCAGCAGCCTGCCTGGGCCAATCTCACACGGGCGGAACATCATCTCTGAGGAAAAGGCAGCGGCAAAGTGAGTGGGGGGAAACAATCCCCCAATAGGTGTGTCTGTGACGCGGCTGTCACAAAGGCTCATTGTCTTAAAAAAAATTTTTTTACTCTACAGTAGGCACAGGGTCCCCCAATCTGGATTGGGCCCCTAGCATTGGGGGGTAAGGGCTTCCCGCCCGAAGATATGGATTAGCCCCTCTGCACCTACTCTAGAGTCAAAATGAAAAGAAGATATCGCTGCTTGACACATATTTAAGGTAATGGCTGTTTTGGCCTTTACTGCCTCTAAACTCAGAGGTTCAATTTAGGTATCATGATTACAAGTCACTGATAGACATCCTCCATCAATATTTTCCATACCCCTTCCACCCCACATCTACTACTCTGCCTCCTCCAGCTCTAATTTCTGACCCTTTTCCCTTTCTTTCCCTCAAAATTCCCGCAAAATTCTCAGCCTACTACCAAATAGTTATCAGAACCTGCCCTTTGCAACATGGCTGACCAAAATGATGAAAGTGATACAAGATCACATCGGTGCCAGCTTATTTTGTGCCAGAATCGCCCAATGTTTCAGAGAGTACCTTCTTTCTCAAGGGCTCCCTAAAATATATTATGGGTGCAACCCTATGCATGTTTAGACAGAAAAAAAGGCCTACAACTCCCAGCATGCTCTAACCAGCATGGCTGTCTGGGGCATGCTGGGAGTTGTAGGCCTTTTTTCTGCCTAAACATGCATAGAATTGCTCCTTATATTGTGTGTGTGTGTGTGTGTGTGTGTGTATAAAACTGTAATATGATTTGTATTTTAGGGAGCCTCTGAGGAAGGAGGTAGTCTCCAAAATGTTGGGCAATTTGGCACAAAATAAACTGATGCCTGTGTGATCTTGTATCACTTTTTTGGTGACTTTTCATGCCTCCATACCCTCCAATTCCCCCGAATTTGCCAGGACAGTCCCTTAATTCTGTAAGATTATTCCAGTTTAAGTGTTTCTTTAAATCTAAATTGTGGGAATAGAACACAAAAAGTGCTTTAAACTGGGGGCTTTCCACAATAACAAACAACAACAAAGCTGTTCAACCCCTGAAAGTTACTCCTTGTGATTAAAAAACAGAGCTGTAGAGGTGTTGGAGCAAAATGCTGAAGGGGCTCAAAATCCCAATGAGTCTTTTTGTATTCCCCCCCCCCAAAGCTCCCCCTCCTCCACATCTCCTCCTCTTCTCCTTCTCCAACTGCCCTGCGGGACCAATTCTGACAATTTTAAAACAAAAAGAGATTGCCCTGCAAGTGCTGACACACCCCCCCCATGAAAAACGCCAGATATCAACAATTAAGGGTTTAAGTAAGGTAAAAAAATATTACAAAAGTCACTAATAAAATATTATAAAATAATATATATAATAATGTAATAATTATAATGTATAAGATTTTGTGTGTTTCCTCTAATAACTTTTGTACTTGACCATGCCCTTTGGTTGCCTGGCCATACCCTTGGCCATGCCCTCAAGTTGCCTGGCCACGCCTTCTTGATCACACCTTCATGTTGCTTAACCATACCCTCTTACAAATTCACACGTGTGTCCCTATTTTCACCTGTGAAATGTTGGAGGGCATGTGCCTCACTGTTTTTGGCTGTGACCAAAATGGCATAGAGCATTCCTAATGAGATTACCTTCCATCTCTTGCTTTTCTTGTGCCAAACTGTGGTGGATTCCATCAGTTCTGACAAGAACATTACACACTAATCCTGATCATTCCCAACTCTAAGAACAACCATGGTGAGAAGGAAGTGGGAAGTACAAGGAAGAAACGTGCACCATGTGGTTTTGTTGGAGTAAAAGGCAGGGTATAAATATAATAAATAATAATAAATAATATGTATAACATGCTAACAATTAATTCATTTCAAATTGGAGTAACATGTAAGACCATGCTTATTAAGTTCTTTTTTATTTTATTTTATTTACTTTTCAAAACGAAATATAACAAAATACAAGAATAACACAAAAAAATAACAAACAACACACAATAAATCATAACGTGCACACACACCCCACCCTCCAAGGGGCCAATTTATATACTTCCATCCCCTTGATCAAATGAATTCCAAATTCCAAAAATATAACATATCCTGACAAGGCATGCTCCCCTTCCCCTTTATTAATACATAGTCTAATAATTGATTCCATATATCCATAAAATTATTCTTCTTTAACTGTCCTTTTTTGCATTTGATACTACAAGTTAATTTATCGTTTAGGGCTATATCCCAAACTTCCTTATACCAGTCAGTTATTAGGAAAATATGTTGTACTTTCCATTTCCTTCGCTATCATTAGCCCCTAGCCGCAGTTAACAAGTTTACAATTAATTCCTTCGTATTTTGGTCACAAATAAGTTTCTCCGTTATTGATAACAATGCTAGTTTTGGACAGACCTCTAAATTAATACCAATAATTTCCGATATTTCTGTAAAAACCTCTCACCAAAAAACCAGTACATTTTTACAACTCCACCACATATGAGCATACTGTATGTCCCTTTTTCCTGACATCCTCGCCAACAAAATGCAGAACAATTATTATCTATTCTATTTAATCTTACTGGAGTTAAGTACCATCTCCAAATTAGTTTATAGAAATTCTCCTTTATCCTAGTTGACATCACCTTCACAATCCGTCTATCCCATATGTTGCTCCAACCCACCTCTGAGTTCACCTCTTCAAATTCATTATCCCATACTGCCCAGGGCCGGTGCAAGGCAGTTTGGTGCCCTAGGCAAGATCAGATATTTAGTGCCCCCCTCTTCCCACTTGAGCCCTCCCTCCCTCCAGCCCTATGCTCCTGGCGCCCCCTTTAGCCCGGCGCCCTAGGCAGCCGCCTAGTTGGCCTAATGGTAGCACCGGCCCTGATACTGCCTTTAGCTGGTCCTCTTGTTCTTATGCTTATTAAGTTCTATGTCATAATGCCAAACTCCACCTTTTAGCAATTAAATTCTGTTTCCCTGTGAGAAGAATTGCTAGACCAATCGCCCAGATAGCTCATTGGCTATGTCATTTAAACAACGTCCCTGTCATTGCAATTGTTGGCAATTCATGCTCCAGGGAGAAGGTAGGAGGACAACTTAAAGAATTATGTTCTCAACATTACCGCCTTACTTGGACTGATTTCTGAGAGCCAGCATGAAGCTGAAAAAAGGCTGGTTTTGAAAAAGGGGAACTATTCTAAACCAAGTCCTTTGAGGAACAGTTGAAAGAGATGGGTATGTTTACTTGGGGAAGAGAAGATTAAGGGGAGACATGATACCGTATAGCGGTCTTGAGTGGAAATGGTAAAGAAGCAGATTTCAACTAAATATTGGGAGGAACTCCCTAACAGTAAAAAGTATTCAAGACTGAAACAGACTGTGTTGGGAAGGGGTGACCTCACCTTTGCTGGAAACATTTAAGCAGAGGCTGGATGGCCATCTGTCAGGGATGCTGTAGCTGCAAGATTCCTCCACTGAGCCTGTGGTTGGATTAAATGACTTCCAGCGTCCCTTCCATTTCTATGATTCTGTGATGTATATTCTACCCTTCCTTAAAGCAGCTCAGGGTGGTGCCCCATTTTATCCTCACAACCACCCTGTGAGGTAGGTTAGACTGGGATATTGTGATCTTCCAAATGCCACCATAGTGTACTTCACGGCTGAGTGGGAGATTTCATAGATTTCATAGATCATAGAGTTGGAAGGAGCCTACAAGGCTATCGAGTCCAACCCCCTGCTGAATGCAGGGAACTAGAGGACGGGTCTCCCATCCAAGTAATAACCAGGCTTGACCCTGCTTAGCTTTCCACACTCAGATAAGCTGAGCCAGCGTAAGCCACATGAACCTGGATCTTCCCAGTCCTAGTCCAACACCCTAACCCAGGGGTGGGCAACATGCAGCCCATGTAATGGACCACATGTGGCCCCACAGCCCCCAGTGTGCCCCACAATTCAGGGGGACCCCCCAGAATGTTTAAAACTTTTTTTTCAAACAAAATGGCACTAGGAACTGCTATAGAGTGCGAAAAGAGTCCAAATTAGCTTGCAAACAAACTAATTTTGACCCTTTGGGGGATCCATAGCAACTAACAGATGCCATTTTGTTTTGTTTTTTCCCCATTTTCCTCTGCTTGTGGCATATGCAGAAGGGGTGTGTGGCCAGCAAGGGGGGAGGGGGAAAATGGTTCCCAGACCTCCCAAAGTTCTCCACCCTTGCCATAACCACTCCACCAGACTTTCATGGGAAAAAAAATTGAGAATATTTACCCTACCATGAAAGCTCAAGTCAGCACTCATTTAAAACCCACCATCAATATAGATGGTGCTTTGTATAAGCAAACGAAACAGGTTTCTGGTCTGCCCCAACGAACTTATAATCCAAATTTTGATGTAGGAAGGAGACAACAAAAGTACAGGAGAGGGATTGAAGGAAGAAGTCAAATGTAACGGGATTAATGCATGTAAATTAATTTAGGATTAGTTTCAGTTTTAGGGCGGGACAATTCTGTCAATCTTGGTTTCTCAGTTTTTAATTTTTCCAATCTTAAATTCAGTTTGTCCCAAACTTTGAAATATATATATAAAAGTTTGCATGAAAATTTGAATGCATTTGTGTGCAGGTTTCTCCTAATATATGCATTTCTGTATGCACTTTTGCCCAATATACAATTTTTTTGCAAGCAATTTTACTAATATACATTTTTGAACTTTTTTCACTAATATATGCATTTTTGTGCGCACTTTCCCCTAATATAGACAGTTTTGTATGCATTTTTTGATTGGAGAACATGGTTGCAAAAATCAGATAAGTGCAAATTTCAAAGGATAACTGAGATTTGGTTCACATATTGGTGCAAAATTAGGTATGTTCGCATTAAAATGCAAATTGAACAAATTTCTCCCCAGTTCCTGGTTGGGATGAGGACTAAGATTTTAAGTCAAAGGCTTCATGGGTACAACAACAAACAAGTGATGGTCAATGGGACAGTGCAGTTACACTTTTACCATGCATTTTTTGCTTTTTATTGCCATGACAAAATGGCACCTTATGGTTCCTGGGTGTTGTTGTTGTTGTTTTAAAAAAACATGTCTGACAATGCTTGATAAATTCAATGACTTTGGAACAGAGTACAGATTTGTTTTTCACCGCAGTTTCTACTCAGAAACTTTCCGAGGCTGTTTTTTTGTTTTTTTCAGCTGTGTTGAAACTCCATTGCTGATATCAACTTCAATTGGAGATTTAGATTCTCGGCACCTCTGAAAAGAAAGCTGTGGGTTCATTTAAATTTCAAAACAAGAATAATAAATGTATGAAGCACAGTAGGAGGTCACTGATGAAATGTGCTTTTTCATTCGAGGCCATTCATACCACCTAATCTCCCTTTTCTCTCTAAAAATAATACTTGTTCTAATCATGTTTGCAATCTCGGAAGAGGAGAACTCCATGTGCTGGTTTCTCCAGCTGCTGCATGTCTCAATTGCATGTTGCTACATAGCACGCCCTTTATCTAAATCTACTGGGAGCCACAGTAGAAGAAGTGAAGGATGATGCAAATTATAATATGCAATATGAACCCACTCTTACAAAAGTCAGCCTTAACAGCAAACTTAACTACTTGCCATAGGACATTCAGTGCTACTTTCATTTTAATGACCATTCTAATCCACTTGGGTAAAATTACACTCTGATGTAACTACACTTCTGCAGACGAAGGCACTAGGGGAGGTATTTGGCCCTTTGGTATACGCACACATGTGATTCGAGGCCATATTTTCTGTGACTCATTCAACTAGAAGCCATAGCAATGGTACCATTTGTTTGCAGATTTGCAGCCCATTCCTTTCTTTCTTTTTTTAAAAGAGCGAGCATAAATGTAAGTTCCCAACTACAGACACGTGTTGAACTAGGATGGCAATATATCCTAGTTTTCAGAGGACAAACCTCTACTTGAACGTGTCCTCAGTCTTAAGGGCTGTCAAGTCCAAAGCCTGTTTAAAGATAAAGAACCATATGAAGGGAGGGAGTGAAGAGGATGTGAAGTTGCCCATCTACAGTTAGCATCTGGACAACACCTAACTGAGCAGACACACAGGTCACCTGGCCACCATCTTCCCCACTATGTTCAGATGTTTTTAATAGTAATTATTTCTAAATTTGCACCTATACATATAAATTAGTGTAAGGAAATGTTATGCAAATTGGTGTCCTCCTGTGTCCACTTCTTTTGCCAATGCCTAGGTGGCCACCCTATGTTGAAAATTGTTTTTAATACATCATTCATACCTTTAATATGTGAGACTATAGAATATGTTTACCACTTACAATGTAACTCCAAAGTCAGTGGGGCTGCATACCATGCTCTGGATTTTACTCTGAACTTTTAAGGAACTGTCCATGGTGCTGAACCTATTTTGGAGGTAGGGTTCAGCACCATGGACACCTCTTTTAAAGTTCAGAATAAAATCTGGAGCAGATATGCAGCCCCGCTGACATTGCAACTTCTGCTGCCCATACTGCACCTTGGTCCTTCAGACCCCAGCCCTCTTCCTCTGCAGGTTGGAGTGTCACTGAAGCTCAGGCACATTGAGATCATTGGCAACCTAACTGCACACTCCACAGAGGAAGAGAACTGGGGAGCTGAGAACCCAAGGGAAGATGTGGGCACATATAGGCAAAGGTGTAAGTGAATACAATATGTGAGATTATAGAATGTGCTTACTGCTTATGTGGTGGAGAAGTTAAGTCGATTAACTTAAATGTCCATGTTTTTGTGATGCTGGAGTGAATTTGCAAGTTCCTTAAGTGAGGCAATTTTGATCCCAGAATGCCTTTGCTTTTTCAAATGGGAATACACTAAATTGAATGAATGGAGGGGTTTTTAACTTCATGCTGGCCTATAAAGGTTAGTGCCTAGGGGCACCGTGCGGCCCCTGGACACCTTTCCTGGCACCTCACAAGGTGCCCTAGCCCTCCCACATTTTTTAAAAAATTAACACATTTTCTAACCAGCAGCTGGGATTGCTGTGCAATAGGTTTCTGTTTGTGCTGAAAACTGTGGGTTCAAAGGAGTTGTATAGCGTGTTGGGGCTCGGAGACCACACCTCTGCCCTTGTGCTCAGTCCTTTGCACAGGTTTCTTGCCCTCTGCCATGCCTGCCATGGTAGCCATTTTGTGGTGGTGCCCAGAAAAGTTTCTTAAATTGCCAAATACAGTATGCCTACCCCTGCCTTATGGTATTAAAAGCAGTTCACATATATTATCTTAGTAATCTTACATATATTATTTTAGTAATCTTTACATCAATTCTGCAAGGTGGGTCATTTTATATTACTCCACTTTTTGCACCAACAACAGCAGAAATGTCCCGTCCCCTCCCACCGCCACAATGCCCCTGGGGACAACACTACTTCCATGACGTAGTGTTATTCCCATTGGGACATTCTTGGGTATGCAGTGCCAACAGGCTGTTGATTGCAGCTCAGTTACCACTTGAAGCCGTGGAGTTTTGGACCAGCACTAGTTGAAACCAAAGTTTGCTAAGCCATAATTTAGCCATTTGTCATCAGATAGTTTCCTAAACATTGGCCAGATTATACACATCCTCAGGTAGGTGTTATGGGCCAAATTCATATGGCTCAAAGATTTATTTATTTATTAAGTTTATAGTGAATAGAATTTAAAGTTTTTATTATAGTTGAACACACCTTAACTGTAGAGGCACTCTGGAAGCTCAATAATAAAAGGACTGAAATAAAAATGTGGACAGCTCTATACACCACACAGCTCAATGAAATAACAATGATTTTTCAAAGATCATCAGACTGTATGGGATGGAGAAAGACAGAACTAGATGCAGATGGACATTGCTATGGAAGTGTGATATATTTTCATTTTTTGAAGTTAAGTAAAAAGAACAGTGTGCCAAAATAACAACACCTTTAAACACCTAGGAAATGATTATTAAATAAATTGTTGAAGTAATGCGATATTATGAGCACAAGGGAAGGCGGGAGAGAGAAAATCAAATGTAGGTTTGAGAGACAGGGAGATATGTTAGAAAAGGAGTAGGCCACACTCACATTACTGGGAATGAAATGTGTACCCTGCAACACAAACAATCCAAATACAGTGAACTCCATGTCATTGTATACTATAAAATTCTATGTAATATATAGAATACTTCAACATGTGTCAATCTGTACTATATCATTACCTGATGCAGCTTATCTGAAAGGCTGATGACTTAAGTTGCATTTAGAACTGTATAATTCCATCTTTGGGCAAAAATACTATAAACATCTAAAACATTCTAGTGCAGTGTTCTCCAACCTTGGGTCCCCAGATGTTTTGGGCCTACTACTCCCAGCAAGCCTGGGAGTTGTAGGCCAAACACATCTGGGGACCCAAGGTTGGAGAACACTGTTCTAGTGGGTTGTATCAAATGCTGCCTGTTCACCAGTGGGACAGAAACTGCTGGCAGAATGGATTCCCCCTGCACACACCCCAGATCTGTTCTGGTGGGTTGTGGGGCCATCTGGAGCAGATGGGGGTGCATGGGGAGTGCATGAGAAGAGGGTAAGGGGCAGTCCCATTGTGTGAGCAGATGTCTGCTCACGTGACATTAGATAGAGCCCAATAACATTATAAACAGGTGAATTCCTACCTTCACTTTCAAAATGTTCAGCCAAGGACCAATCTACATGCTATTTTTATCGCATGGATGCCACCTGAAGTAGCCTCATCATGATAGGTTCATTTTGCAACTGTTTTATTTTATGTGAGTTCACATCTTGTGCTTCTTGTGGCAGATTTTCCTGTCGGCTGCACGTCTTCCCAGTGTCAGTTGGTGTTCACCTGGAAAAGTCTGATGTGATGCAGAGGTCACTTAATGTGCCATACCATACATTATGGTGCCAGTGTGGAGAAGACACGACGCAAAGGCTTTTAAAGGAAGTTAACGTGTAGGCCGGTCCCAGTTCCCATATGAATAACAGAGTGAACCAAAATGTTGAGTATCCTAAACCTTTAAATGCAGCACTGGATTTCCCCAACTACATTTAAATCATAGTTGAGTTCAGTTGTGGTTTTCATCTCAGATCAAACCAGCATTGACTCCTGATTATACTTGAACTGATTTAAGCACAAGTGGTATGAAAGTAGTGGTACCTTCACAATTTGCAGCATATGCAGCAATGGACACCTAGTGGTATAAATAATTCCCATCTGCAAAGCCAGTCAGAAGTTCTTTTAACAGCTTACAAATGTAAGAGGCTCAAGGACCAAGCCTGAAGCCCTCATAAAGCCTCCTGTATGCGAATTCCATGCATTCACAAATGAATTCAGTGGGCATGTTCACATGTCATGACACAACCCACCCTGCAAATAAGCTTCACAGGGTGGGCTGTTCATGAAACAACCCACAGTGTGCCCGACAGATGATCAGGCTCACCGTGGGTTTTCCCAGCTTCTTCCCCCTTGGTCCTCTCGTGGGTATCCCAGGAGTCTCCGTGGCAGGACTGACTTGTCTCCTCTCCCCCTGCCATGATCGCGAGCCCTTTTGCACTCGCTGTGGCTTTGTTTCCCCTTTTACCTTTTTTTCTCTCCAGAGATCACTTTTTGCAATCTCCGATTTGACTGCTAGTGACAGACCCTTCAAAGTGCCCAAGCGGCACATTGGCGGGGGCGTCACTGGTGTGTCACCCCTTTTAAAATTATTTTTTTAGCACAAGAAATTTATGCAAATGTTTTCAAACCTTTTAAAAATAATTTTATTAGTCAGATGTGTGCAAGGGCTCACGATTGTGGAGGGGGGGCACCGACTCTGTCCCACTTGGGCATCGGTGGGGCAGCTGGCACTGGCAGTGGCCCAAGCGATCTTGGCAAGAGCAGCAACAGCTCACTAGCAACATCCCACAACCCATGATGGGGTCGGTCACCTGGGTTCAGATGACATGACAACCTATCGTGGGTCCAACAACCCCAAAAACAAGCCATGGGTTGTTGGGTGACTTGTTGCCCACGAAGTAGCCACCCTGTGGGAATCGGTCCGGGTTTGCATGGCATGACAACCCATTGTGGCTTGTCACCAATGATGGGTTGTCATGTTGTGCGAAGCCAGTCAATGTCTCTGTCCTTCCCAGAAGTATATTTGTCTCTCATTTGGCTGCTATGGTGCAGCATGTATAGACCACCAGTTCCATGACAATTCCTTGCTTATAAAAATCTGTAAACGTGAAGCTTTGTCAAGCCTCTGACAAATTTATCTGTGGCATAAAATGTGTAAGCATCCTCTTATTTATTTACAGTATTTGTATACCACTCCATATCGAAGTAGATTCCAGAGTGGTGAACAATAGAAATATAAAACAGATAAAAGAAACAAAAACAATACATTGGAAACAAGGTATCATTAAAATGGTGCTTAGACAGCAGAGAAGGCTTCCCAGAACAAGGAGGTCTTCAGCAGGCGCCGAAAGCAAGACAATGTTGGAGCCTGCCTGACCTGCAGAGGCAGGGAGTTCCACAGAAATGGAGCCACCACACTGAAGGCTCTTCTCCTGGTGGACTCCAATCGGGCCATAGGTCCACGAGAAACCATCAGGAGCATGCCATCTGATGACCACAGGGACCGGGCAGGTTCATAAGGGAGGAGGCATTCTCTCAGGTAACCTGGTCCCAAGTTGTTTTGGGCTTTGTACACAAGTACCAGAACCTAACATGTTCAATTTGCATTTTAATGCGAACATGCCTAATTTTGCACCAATATGTGAACCAAATCTCAGTTATCCTGAGGCGAAACATGGACTATCTATAAACATCACTTCCACCTCCTTGAAAGATTTCATCAACGTTGCCTCCGGAAAATCCTGCGAATTACTTGGGAAGATAGGCGAACAAATGTCAGTGTACAGGAAGAAACAAAGACTACTAGTGTTGAAAAAATGATCCTTCAACGCCAACTTCAGTGGACCAGTCATGTTGTTCGAATGCCTGACTGCCGTCTCCCAAAGCAGTTACTTTATTCCCAACTCAAGGATGGAAAGCAGAATATCGGTGGTCAATATAAGAGTTTTAAAGATGTTCTTAAGGGTACATCTTAAGATTACTTAAGGGTAATCTAAAAAAATGCAATATAAACATCGAAAACTGGGAAGCTCTGGCCCATGAACGATCTAACTGGAGGTTGGCCTTTCACAAAGGTTCTATGGACTTTGAAGAAGCCCGAGTGCAAGGTGAAAGGGAGAAACGTGCTAAGCGAAAAGCACGTCAAACGAATCCTTTACAGGACCATCTTCCATCTGGTAACCTGTGTCCTCACTGTGGGAAGCTGTGTGGATCTAGAATTGGCCTCCACAGTCACTTACGGACCCATCGCTAGAGTCTACACAATTTTTCTTTAGAATTTCCTCCTTTTAAAATTTCCTTTTTGTAAATTTTTATCCTGGAAGACAATCTTACTCGGTCACGCGTGATCGCCTGATGATGACCAGAACCTAAAAACTGGCCTGGTAGAGAATAGGTAGCCAGTGCAGTTCCTTCAGCAAAGGAGTTGCACACTGAAAAGGGGCAGCTCTCGACAACAGCTCAGCTGCTGCATTCTGCACTAGCTCCAGCTTCCGGAGCAGCCTTAAGGGCAGCCCCACATAGAGCGCGTTGCAGTAATCCAGTCTTGAGGTTACTCTTGAGTTAACGAACTGTTCTTTTAGGTGGAGCATTCTGTATTTGCATCTAAAGCAAATTCCTGTTTGTAGCTATTTGTTTAAATTCTCGTTTAAAGAGTTTGTCAGTTAAACTACATGCTATGACTGCAGACCTGCCTCTTTGAATTCTGGGCCTACCTAACAGCTGTAAAACAATGGGGTAAATTTCAGCTGTAGAAGCCACAGCTGGGAGAGGGCCTGCATATCCCTACTAATCCTTTCACCCCTTCTCGAGACTAGGTTATTTCTGCTAAGAGAATAGTAACCAGGGAGAGGGGTTGTGGCAAGAGTGAAGTGGTGGGCAGTGGAAGGCTTAGGCACTCCATCCCACCAACTGCTCTCTACATGAAATAGCCCTCCACACCACCATTTTGAAGCTGTTCTACACAACCTGTTCTCTGAGTGCAGGCCCATCCAAAACCATATTTTCTTCAGGCAACCAGTCCACCAAGTTCCCCCAACTTCATAATCTTTGCCTTGTCTTGATTGTGTTGAAATTTGTTCTCCATCATACCGTCCATTTCTGAGTGTTCAGGGACATCCCCACTTCACCCAGATTTGATGAACATGAAGAATAGAGCTGGGTCAGCATATTAGTAACATTGCCCTCCTTGATCTCAGATGTCCTCATCTAGGGGGGTTCATGTAGCTTTGTAAAAGCATAGGAGAAAATCCCTGAGGAACTCCATAGGGTCACCTGGTACAGAATATCAGTCTCCCAGCACCACCTTCTAGATACTATCTCTAAGGAAGGACCAGAATGTGGTACCCTCACCCAGCCTTAACCTTGAGAGAGGGTCCAGAAGGATACTATGGTTGATGCAGGGAGGTGTGGCATCCAGGAAAATTAACAGGATCTCCATATGTAGGACATCACATCAGCCAAGTTTCTGATGTAATGTCCAACATAGAGACTTAAGCAGTTTCTGTCCCAAAGTGGGACACAAACTGCTTGAACCAGATTGATATGGATCTCGCTGATCAAGTTCATCCAAAAATACCTGGAGTTCTTGAGCCACTACCCTCTTGGGCAACTTGCAAATTGCCACTACCTTCTCAAGCACCAAAAAGCAAATTGGAGCACAGCCTATAGTTCTGATTAACAGCTGCAAAACTCCTCCTCCTCTTTCCTGGCTATTCCAACCAACATATTTCAGGACAGCCCATACTTGGGAGAGGTTAGAAAAGGATGAATCAGTCTGTTTCTGGTCCATGTCAGTTTTGCATGCATTCATTCTTAAGTCTGCTTTGTTGCATTTTTGCAATTTAAAAAAAAACACTGCACAACAAATACACATTCTTTTAAATGTATTTTTTCCACAAAATATGCATTTTTCTAGGCATTTTACCCTAAAATACACATCTATGTATGTATTTTATCCTAAAATACACATTTTTGTATGCACTTGGTTACTTTCTTGAGCCAGGAACTGTAACGCAAGATTAGGAGAAAGGTGAAAACCAAAGGATAATGTGTTCTGATCCGCTTAGTTGTCCGGAAAGTGCAAATCAGGTCTGCTTAAAAATGCAGACCAAACTAAATCCTCAGGCATCCCTGGGAGAGGTGGATATCTTTACTAACTCCGTGGTTACTCAAGTGAGAACTAATCTGATTGCAATAGTCCGGTGGGTTGCAAAATTATGGGGGTGGGGAGAGTATTCATATGGTGAGCAGGATCATTTGATTCAGTAGAAGTCAGCTTCCTGTGTTCCTATAACTACTTTGCTATGGGCTGGGGAAGCTCTAAAAGGCAAGAAGCCTGATTTCAGTATTTCTCCTCTGACTGGGTATTGTTTTAATGATGCTGAATGGAACTGTCTCGCTGCTTGCTTGTACCATCCATCCAAGTGGTAGCAGAATCAAATCAGTTCACACCATTAAAAAGCCATGCTCCCTTTGAAAAATGCACAATGAGAAAACGACAAAACGAGCAATCACACGGCCCCAGGGTTCTCCTGAAAACAAGTTGTTTTGTAAATTAAAAAGTGTACCTTTGTTTTGTGACACCTCTGCCCTCCAGATGGTCCACAGTGACGGCATACACCTGTTCAGTGTCAGCCATTACCCATGGCAGCATATGGCCATGAACATATTGCTCAGGCTGAAGGGAGCCCGGGCCTCTTGGTCACCTGGGCTGTTTTCAAGTGGTGTGACAGAAGCTGTGGGAAATTTAGAAGCTGACAGGAAACCGATGTTCTTCTTCCCGGCAGGAAGATGTAGATGCCTTCAAACACCCAACAGCTGTACCGAAACCTTTCCATGTTAATAGAAGCAAGAAAAACACAGGCATGTCTGCCCAAAAAAAACAAAACCAGGCATGACAGGAAGGAGAAGGAAAGCATATTTTCATACTTCCTGTGAGGTACGGTTTGCTTCAGGATGCTTTCAATTAATAATAAGAAGGGCTGTCAAGCTATTAACTATGTTGCTGTCTTTCCTTTCACACATTTGCTGATCACACAGATAAATTAATAAAACACACATTTTAGGAAATAAATACATGTACTGTACAGAAATGAAAATGTAAATCCTCTAAAAAAACGTAGCTCTGCGGATTCAAAAAGGAAAGGGACATGTGAGATGACCCAGAGCAGCTACTGATTGTCAAATGACAATATTATATCCTCATATGCTATTAATCACATGTTATTACAGAAACAAACCAAATGGCTACCCAAATGGCTCCAAAGTTGAGGGAGTCGAGGGCAAAGGGGTCTCTGGTGGCCCTGTTGCCCTGTCCAATAGCAGTCAACAGCATTGGGTGGCTGGATCTAACCAATACAGTAATACCATACTTTGGATTGCAAGTAACTTGGTCTGAGAGCGTTTTGCAAGACAAGCAATTTTTTTAAATAAATTTTGACTTGATAAATGAGCAAGGTCTTGCAATACAAGTAGTGTAGGGATGTAACAGCTCGTCTCGAGCGGGCGTAGTGGGCCGAAATCGGTCCCACTCATGCCCGCTAGAGACTCGCTTTGATATAAGAGTGTTTTGGATTACAGGCACGGTTCCGGAACGAATTATGCTTGCAATCCAAGGTATTACTGTATATTAATTTCCCACACTACCCCTGATGCTGTGTCACTCTGGGCCACTCTGGGAAATTAAAATGGTGGCTAGATTCAGTCCCCCTTGTTGCTAGGAGTTCCCAGCCATCAAATGTTTTTTAAAGGGGGCAGACGCCACTGGTCAAAAGCTGCCCCCCATGTATACATACACATTATAACCTCCTGCAAGCAAAAGTAAAAGGCAATCTTTAATCCCCCCATCTAATTTATCATAGGAAGGAGTGTGCTAATACATTTATGAGACTGTCATGCCCCCTATGGAGGACTCCTCTTTGGAGGATGACCTGGAGAGGCCCCCCGAGCCCAACATTGCGGAAGAGCTGCCTGTGTTGAGGGTCCTTGAGGCCAATCAAGGCGATCCCAGGCCCTCAGGGGAGATGGCCACCAGCTCTTCTCCTCAATACACAGGTAGCCCCCTCGGAGCTTTTCTGCATGAGGCATTTATTGTGCTCTTGTAATTTCCTACTCATGGTTGTTTACAGGTTCTTTAGATGATGTCATGACCCTCCAGTTTCACTTCTGTTTTTAAATCACTTTAAACGAGTTGTTTGGGGGGAGATGCAGTATGATCTGTGAAAGAAAACGCTTTTCCTACTTGTGTAATGGCACTATTCCACTACACCACAATGCCACCTAGAGGTTCTGTCACAGAAAAACAAACGCTCTTTGTTGTGCAGTGCTCAAATCTCATTTCTGCGAAGAAACTGAAAGTAGATGCAGCAGATTAACAGTTTCATGTAGAAAAGCTCTTGGACTCAGAGGGAGATGCTAAGAGGCCACCGAGACCCAGGGAGCACAGGTGCCTAAGGGTTCAGGTTCAGCTGAATGACAGATGCATAAGTGCCCATCTGAGGAATAAGGACTTCTCATGAGTCAAGGTCTACTCATGAGCATGAGTAGGCCATTCCTCGGCTGGCTCTGATGGCCTGCAGCTGTGCTCTGAGTGGGGCTCTGAAGGCTCAGGCTTAAAAGCCATCAGTTCTCAGCACAGAGTGCTGGAATAATGTCTGTGCACCAGCTCCCAGCCTCGTCTTTCCTTGATAACCTAGCTCTTCTCTGGGAGTCCCTGTGTTTGGACTTTGGATTGCCTACTGACCTTGCCTTTGGTGCTGACCCTGACTAATTCCTGGAGCTCTGTCCTTGCACTACTGTGAGCAGGATAGAGGCATGTACAAAAATCCAACTCCCAGATCTGTGAATCTCAAATCTTATTGATTTTAATCTTGTTTATTTTAATTTTAATGTGTGAATAAAGTTTTAGTTCATTAATTGCACTCATCAGTCAATGAACACTTGCAGCCCAATAATCTATCTAATCTTTTTCAATTTTCCAAAATGTTAAAGGCAGTTTCACATTCAAGAGTGAAAATAGAAAAGGACCAATGGAAGTTAAATACAGAGGGCAGTATCCAATGCTACCTATAAGCCAGCAGGACCCACCACTGGTGCAATGGGAAGCTAGTCCTCTCTAAAGCAACCAGAAACAAGCCAAAATGCCCATTCCTGAAACAGAACAGGTTAGCAGACCTTGTAGAAGGGAGCTGCACTAACCTGTCCCATTCTGCTGACCTTCAGGGGTGGAGAATCTTTCTCCCTTCTTGCTTCTGCTGCCCCAGTTCTGGCTAGCCTGCAGTTGTTGTCTCTAACTGCTACCCTTCTTGGCTTCCACATGGTGGTGAGTCCTCTTCCCAGATGCTCCTCTTTCCCCTTGCTGAAGAGAGATGTGCTTTTTTAAAAAAATCCCCCATTCCTCTACTTCTGCCTTTCACCCTCCTCTTGGATCTGACTGCGATGCATCCCAAAATGATGTCACCTTTTGATGCAGCTAAGGTGGCTGGTGGGCAGTGCACATGATAACCCTTTCTGGGATGTGGGAGGTAGATGAGACACCTATGGTGGTGACTATGCCACACAAAAAATGGTTCACTGAAATCACAAAGCACATTTGAGAAACCATGAGGAAATTTAATTTCAATTCTGATAAAGCCACTTTTTGAAACCATTGTTCTTTAACTATCCCTGAATTCTTGCCCAGGCTTCCTAAGGCACCCATATAATATTTCGGAATTTAGAGAGACCCTGTGAAATAGTCTCTACTGCATCTGATAATTGCTTGGCTCCTATTAAAGGCCAGCCATTCATTTTTAAGCCTACTAGAAGCCAAGATGTGCCGTGTTCCAAAGTCAGATGATAACCATGTGTTGAGTGTCAATCGGGCCATGTTTGTGAAATGATATCTGGGTTTAATTTCTACTGCCTGTCAATGGGGCTCTTTGATCTGGTCTTGATTCTTTTTTTCACTTCAGTTTAAGTGACTAGAGGCTACTGCTGTCATTGCTGCTTCAATTTCTGATTTCGCTTTGCCAAGATGTAAAAGATTTATTTGCAGCAATTCTTCCAAATATGATCCTTAACTGATTCTCTCCCCCTTTCTTCATTCCCTCAAGGTATTTTGCAGTGAGTGGCTGCAGGATTATTGTCAAGTAAAAAAATAAGAATAATCTGATGGAAGTGAGGAGGGTACAGAGAATGTGTGAAAAACATGCATGCATTTTAAAGCAAAACAGATTTAATAAATAATTTCAGCTGCAAGTTTAATATGCTGTTTAAATTGGGGGAAATAATTATTTCACAATGCGTGCTAAAACAATGGTTCAGCTATTTGATGATCAAGTTACATAGGATTATAGTAATGGATAAAAGACTCTGCATCAGTGTGGCTTTAAATATGGATGAAATGAATACACATTACACAGCATTATAAATCTGTGCGTTCAAGGAAAGGCATAAATCTTTAGCACGTTTTTTCTTCTGTGAGATATCAAGGATGCAGCTATTTTTATATTAGTTCTGATGAAATTATGAGATGAATTTTTACAAAGACCTTAGTGCAGTGTTCTTTTTACAATGAACTTTCATTCAAACACATCAAGGCAAAGGGAGCAGCACACATAATGATGGTGCATTCATAGGGTCACGTCAGTTACTGTGCTTTTCTTGTTAATTAAAAACACCTAGATTAGTACAACTAACTGGTTATTTTTTTAAGTGTACACCTAAAAAAAAAAAAGTAAAGTAGACAAAAGAAACAAAAAGTAAAGTGTGTGAGTATGACAAACAAACATCTCACAAACATCCCCAAAAGCCAGAGGAACAACCCTGGAACAAGCCCTGGGTTCTTCCCCTGGCTTGTCGGGTGATAGACAAGCCAGGGGTCCAGGTTTGGCTGTCCCCATCTTGGAGAGGAAGTGATTGGGCAGTGTGCACCAGCACGCTGCCTCGTTCACAGCAACCCACAATTAAAATAAAAACAGTGGGTTGTGGTGACATGCAAACCGGGCCAATGTGTGAAACAGGCCGTAGTTATAGATGCAACATTTTGAAGCTTTAGTTCTGTTCTTGCAAGGAACCGCCAGTTGTGCTATAAAATCACCCTCTCTCTTGCTTTGTCTTTTGTAACCGCTATGGCCTGAGGAGCACTCAAAGTCAACAAAGAATTTTGTGGATTTTGTGGTGATTGCAGCAGTACAATAGACTTCATTTCCCACCTGGGAAGATCCTCAGCCACACTTTTTATGAATACGACTGAGGAAAACAGAGTCCCTTGAGCTTTTTCTGCTTGATTATGTCAGGGAAATCTCAAGACCCACACCAGACCCACACCTCAAGCAGGCTGCCGGTAATTCAGCAGGGCCCTCGGCTGTCCCCTGCCTTGGGCCTTGCGTGAACACATACGAATCGCAAAAGGGGGGGATTTGCATAATATTTGCATATGCTAATGTCATTTATAGATAGAAACTGAGAAATAATTAATATAATTTAAATAGAAATACAGTACATCTCACCGTAGTGTGGGGGAGTGTGACCTGGTTCCCTCCCAGTTTTGATCACAGACGTCGTTGAGAGCTCTGTATTTGGGCCGGCCCTGCCACCCAAGGCTGCCTGTGACCTCCAGAGCCTGGCCTGCCTGCACTGTAGTCTGACTTAAGTTTCGCACTGCATTTGGATCAGGGGACAGGCTGGGACCAAGCTCAAGCAAGACCCTGTCAGCCAATGGACCCCTGAACAGTGATTGCCACAGAACACAACCCCTGAGTGCGAGGCCCCCAAGGAACCAACCTTCTCCTCATTTGGAACCCCACAGTCCCCATTTTGGGAGGGAGCTAATGCAGAGTGTTGAGCTCCTCCAAGCCAGGAGACTGCCCTTTTAAGCAAACCACTCTCTAGGAAAGAGGCAGGGCCTAATAGTGACTGAGAAGCATAAAAGGCCGCATTTGAACTTCAGGCTTTGTTGGAGCAAATTGGCCACTTGGGAGCTCTCTGGGGTCCTCCAAATTTGGCCTCACCTGCTGGACTGCACAACCCTCAGGCGACCTGGTGTACCCTGCAGGTTGGTGCTCGAGGATCAGGAGAGAACACCCTCTCATGGCCACCTGCACGATATCTGGCAAAGTTCTTGTCGGGGTGGGGTGGGGTGTTATATGGAAGGAGATGGTTCTTGAGACAGTCTGCATTAAATATTCTGAGAATGGGAGTAAGGGATGTTGAGATCAGCGCAGAACGCAATGGTTTATTATTGTTATGAAGTACTTATTTTGCAGGGACTTGTTTTTAATAGCTCCTCAAGGAGCTCTTTAACTGAGGCTGGAGACATATGATAGGTTTTTATTTCCCCCATAGGGTCAAAGGGAGTTTTAAAAAGGGGTTGCTTGTCATGGTGTGGAAACTCCTCAGACTTTTGCCTCTGGCAAAGAGGCTTGGAAGGTTTTTGTACTGTTTCAAAAATATGTTGGATCAGAGGTAACAGTGGGACCAAAGAAATGAGTGTGTATATATACCACGGAAAGTGAAACCCCTCACAAACCATTTTCAGCTCATCTTAAAAACTATCTCCAACTCAAAGAACCCTAAAGAGAATATAAATTTTGGCACATTAAATGTAAGAACAGAAGCCAATTTAAAAAAAAGAAAAAAGGATTGTGAACAGCAGCCAGTTAAAGGCATTTTTTAAAAAGCAGTCATTTTTAAATACCGGTACATTAGAAGCAGGAAGATAGCCAGAGAATCAGTGGGACTAATAGATCAAGGTGCAAGAGAACACTTGGATATAATAGAGAGATTGCATAGAAGCTAAATGAGTTCTTTGTGCCTGTCTTCATGGAACAGAACTGGCAAACAGGTATCCATACTTGAGCCATTATTGTCGGGATCAGTCTCAACGATTTTCACAAGTGGATGTTATCTGTAGAAATGGCTCTACATAAGAATGTCAGATGAGCCCTACTAGATCACTTCAAGGGACTGTCTCAACCTTTCCCAGCCAGGGTTCCTCCAGATGTTTGGGCCTGACCATTGGCCATGCTGCCTGGGCCTGATAGGAGTTGCAAGGCAAAACATCTGGAGGGACCACACTGGGGCAAGCTGCTCTATCTAGTCTAGTGTCCTGTTTTATACAGTGACCAGCAAGGTGCTTCTGGGATGCCCACAAGCAGGGCATGAGGGCAAAAGCCATTGCCAAATTGTTTGTCATCCCACCTCCCCCCCCCCCAGCAACTAGCATTCACAGACATATATCAAGGTTTTTATTTTTTATTTATTATATTTATACCCCACCTTTTTTCCTGAAAGGAACCTAAGGCGGCTTACATTCTCCTCCTCCTCCTCCTCCTCCTCCTCCTTCCTCCTCCTCTCCATTTTATCCTCACAACAACCCTGTGAGGTAGGTTAGGCTGAGAGTCAGTGACTGGCCCAAAATCACCCAGTGATTTTCATGGCCAAGCGGGGACTAGAACCCGGTTCAAGTCCCAGTCCAACATTCTCATTTCTACTTCATGAATTTGTCTAATTCCCTTTTAAAGTTTTCTAAGCCTGTGTCCACCATTACATCTTGTGCCAGAGAATTCTATAACTTTGTTCTAGTCTGGGCAGGTTTGCATGTAACAGCAACCCATCCTGGTGATCTACCACAATGGGTTGGTGGAACCCGCCAAGCACCCATGATGAGCCTGACGGACAATTGGGCTCATCATGGGTGCTTCGCTCCCCCCCCTACCCCCTTGTTCCTCCCGGCAGTATTCCAGGGGACACTGTGGAAGCAATGAGTCGTCTCTCCCTGACAGGCACAATTGCCTGCTGATTTCCCTTTAAATCCCCCCCAGATCTCAAAAGCTTGCCTAGAGCTGGCTTTTACAATCCCCTTAAGGGGCAGGCATGAGCTGCCCCTTCAAAATGCACAGTGGCACCTTGGAGGGGCTGCCTGTGCCTGTCCACTATTTTTAAATTAATTTTTTTGTGTATTGGTCCCCCTTGCACAAACAGGGCTTGTGCCCTGAAGTGCAATGGGGACAACTTCCAGCCTCAGCTGGGGCAACCACGATAAACATCAACAGTTGGTAACCATGACTGTGTTGGCATGACATGACAACCAACCGTTGACAACTGTCAGCGGCTGGTTGTCGTGTTGTGCAAACTCAGTCAATGTGTGAAGAAGTACTATCTTTTGTCTGTTCTGAATCTACTTGCCTGTCAATTTCATTGGGTGACCCTAAGTTCTAGTGTTACAAGAAAGTGAGTTATTTGCTCGCTCGCTCTCATGCCGGTTTCAGATGAAACACTAGTAAGTCACCAGGAAGAAATGGTCTTCTCTCAAGAAAGAATTATTACTTTTTTTTATTTATATAGCTCCAGAATGTACCCAATATTTTACAGAATAACTTAAGGAAAGGAGGCAGGTCCATGCCTCAAGGAGCTTACAGTCTAAATTGGGACAGTAAACAAAAGAAGGGACAGGAAAGGAGAGACAAGGGTAGCAAGTAGCGCCAAGCAGTAGTTCTGGGAGGGGGTTCTTCACATAAGAGGGAGCAAGGGAGCATGGGTATTAGAAAGCATCTGAAGGTGGCACAGTTGGACAGAAAGTTGTCATTTGCAACTAAAATGTGAAAAGGTTAAACTATGGCCTGTGGAACATAATATATTCCTAACACTAGTCTCTGTACCTGTAGTATAATGATAGAGTTTATACTTTAGTGGCATTCCCTTAGTATTAAGGAGTTGGTAATTTGAGGACTTGCCCTAAAGTCACAGGACTTGGGCAGTTCCAAAGGCCTATAGCTTGTTGTACAAGAGGGTCTGAGAGGAATAAAGTTACATGTTAAGTTAATCCTCGTTCCTCCTGCCTATTCTTGTACTCAGAAACATTGCATGGTGTCAGAAGTGGAAAATAAGAAGTACATTGAATTAAGTGGCAGCAGTTTTTTGGCTGTATGGCTGCAAAGGGAAGAGAAGCTGCTTTGGGAGTCACACCCAGAGAAAACAATAAGGCCTGTGTGTAAGCGCTTATTAAACAGGAGGGATCTTTGTAATTATGGATACGTTACAACCCCCATCGAGCCTGCAGTTATCAGAGAATATTGCAGATAACTGGAAAAACAAGGTTTGAACTCTTATCAGGCAGCAATAGGAACAGATGAGAAAATGGATACGATCAAATCCTCTATTCTTTATGTGGTGGGAGAGGAGGCTCTGGACATTGATAATAACTCTGGGCTTGCTGAAGGAGAAAATATGAAACTGAAAGTAATACTCAACATGTGTGAAGAATACTGCATGCCTAAAAATAATGAAACTTTTGAAAGAAATATGTTTGGGGCTTTTTTGTTTTTGTTTTACATGCATGCCAAAAGCAGCTCAAACAGTGGATCAATATGTAACAAAATTAAGACTGGCTGAGTAAGAATTGCGGTTTTGGTGACTTGAAAAAGTCTCTGCTCAGGGATAGAATTATATGTGGCATCAGAGATAATGTCCTTAGAAAGCGGCTGCTACACATGAGGGAGATCAGTCCCTGGAGTCTGGACAAAGATCTTCAGATTTGCTGGGCCTCAGAAACTGTAAAAGCCCAAGCAAAATATCTGAATTCAGCGGAAGGCATTGTCCATAGCCCTGAATGTGAAGGAACAGAGTGTAAAAAAAAAACAGTTTCAAAAGTGGAAATACCTTCTTCCCAAGCAGCTGTGAGAAGAGGAATGCAAAAGAGACAAATATGCAAAAATTGTGGAATGCCGCATGGTCCTAAACAGTGTGGTGCATTTGGAAAACACTGTTTTAACTGTGGGAAGCACAATCATTTTGCAAAATGTTGCCAAGTCAGAGCACAAAAAAGTCAGGTGCACACTGTTGAAGATACTTTAGATAGGAGTTTTATGTTGATGTAATAGAAGCAGGGCCGGTGCAAGGCAGTTTGGTGCCCTAGGCAAGATCAGATATTTAGCGCCCCCCCTTCCCACTTGAGCCCTCCCTCCCTCCGGCCCTATGCCCATTATGAAATAAAAGTCAATTGGCAAAACCTAAAAAATTTATCATAATAAATTATTATCCTCCTCCTTAGCATATTTGATCACTGGGATTCTCTGGTCTGTCTTCCCTCTCTTTCTCCCCCCTCCTTTTCTTTTCTTACCCCTTCTCTCTCTCTCTCTCTCTCTCTCTCTCTCTCTCGTTCTCTCTCTCTCTCTTCTTTTTGTTCCCCTCCCCCTTTACCTTCTTTTTTGCGTGTATGTGCAAAATTTATCTCTCCTCCTCCCCCACACACCCCATCTCCTCTCCTGCAAGCTCCTCTTCCCCCCACCCTCTCCAATTTCTACTTTTGCGTGCATGCAAAATTCTGGTTTATTTTTTGCTTCTAATATTTATTATTAAATAAAAATTTATTATTAATTTTTTTTGCTCCCCCAGCCCCCCCTTCCTCCTCCTCCTCCCCCACCCCCACTCCTTTTATCATTCTCCCTGGCTAGGGGTGGGGGCTCCCCAGCTTGGGGAGAGTTCACTCTGGTTACCCCCCTCTCTCTTTCTGCCTCCACCCACCCACCCACCTCCTCCAGCACCGCCACCACCACCTCCCTCCCTAACCACCCCCCTCTTCTCCTCCCCTTATCGCCCCATGTGCTGTATGAGAAAGCAGCTTTGCTAAAGAGACCCACTTGCTAAAGAAACAGGAGCGGCATAAGGCTCGGGCAAGTGGCAGCGGCAGCAACAGGAGGACGGCGAAAAAAAGGAGAGAGCCGAAGTTGCCGCAGTGGGGAAAGAAAAGGAGGAGGGGGAGAGAGAGAGAGAAGGGGAAAAGAAAGAAAGACAGAAAGAGAAAGCAAGCCTGGGGACAACAAAAACAGAAGAAGAGACCAGCACATGGAGAGAGAAAGAAGCGAAGCGAAGGGGGGGAACCAGGGAGGCTTCTGATTTGGTGTGGTTTCTGCGCCCCATTTAGCCATGCGCCCTAGGCAGCCGCCTAGTTGGCCTAATGGTAGCACCGGCCCTGAGTAGAAGCAAGAAAGATGGTGAAAGGGACTGGATCCTCTCAGTGCAAGAGAATGAGACATTTATCACATTTAAGTTGGACACTGGTGCTCACGTTAATATGGAAAGGGTTATAAAAGTCTGTTAATAAGGCCAGAACTGGGACCAACAAATATCAAAGTTACTGGTTATTATGGAACCAATATCCCAGTATTGGGGGGAGATGTACTGCTTGTGTCACATACAAAAATGCCACATACAAGCTTCTGATCCTTATTGTACCCAAGGATGTGACACTAGCAGCCTGAGAAAAATTAAATTTGGTAAAATGTGTATTTGCATTACAGGACCATATTGACTAAGGGCATGGGTCAATTGTAGAGGAATACCAGGATTTGTTTGTAGGACTGGGCTGTTTGTGAGGTGAATAGTCCATCCAGATTAATAAGGCGGTGCCTCCAGTTATTCACCCATGCAGGAAAGTGCCATTTGCTCTTCAGGATAAACTACAAACTGGGGCTAGACAGGATGGTGGTGGACTTACAAGCAATTAAAAAAAATAGATGAACCAACTGACTAAGCTCATTGGTACCTGTGGAAAAACACAACCATCAGTTACTCATATGTTGAGATCCAAGGGACCTTAACAAGGCAATCAAAAGAGAGCACTTCAAATTGCCAACTGTGTTTGCTGTGTTTTAGATTTTATTTTTTTTTAGAATATTTGCTGCTGTTGCTTTTTTTTTTTTTTTACTGTGTTTTCATAGATTTCATAGATCATAGAGTTGGAAGGAGCCTACAAGGCTATCGAGTCCAACCCCCTGCTCAATGCAGGAAACTAGA
Organism: Shinisaurus crocodilurus; assembly: GCA_021292165.1. Taxonomy (NCBI): domain Eukaryota; kingdom Metazoa; phylum Chordata; class Lepidosauria; order Squamata; family Shinisauridae; genus Shinisaurus; species Shinisaurus crocodilurus. The sequence goes on from CM037877.1 coordinate 108,120,370, forward strand.
GGAGGGGTCTCCCATCCAAGTAACAACCAGGCTTGACTCTGCTTAGCTTTCCACGCTCAGACAAGCTGAGCCAGGCCATATCTGTTTTTATTATGTGTTTTCTTGTTATATGCCACCTTGGGAGGGCTCCTGCCCTGAAAGGCAACCAAGATTTTTTTAAAATTTAAAAATAATTAAAAAATCAACTAGAGTGGAGATAATGGCCCAATTTGCAAATGTATACTTTTTTTCTTTTCTTTTTTTAAAGCAAACTAGATGCTTCTTCAGGGTTCTGGCAATTGGTTAACAGAGAAAAGCTTATAATTGTGAACATTCAATACTTCATTTGGACATTATAGATTTTTGTGCCTACCATTCAGTATTGCATCTGCCCTCAAAGTCTGTCATAAAACCATACATATGATCTATGAACACAATGAGTGGGGTGGACACTTCCATGAATGACATCATAATTTGGGGGTCAACTAAAGAAAAGCATGATCAATTACTTTGGCAATTCCTGAATGCTACTGGAACTACAAACCTGAAACTGAACGTAGAGAAATGTGTTTTTGATGTTACAGAACTGACATGTGTGGGAGATATTATTTCTGCTGAAGGTGTGAAACCAGACATGGAGAAAGTAATGGCTATAAACATGATGCCACGTCCACAGTCAAAAAAAGGATGTTCAGCAAATTTGGGGGATGGTGAATTATCTTGGGAGATTTATCCTTTATTTGTCCAGAGCAGCAGCCCCTCTTTGGAGGCTTCCTGAACAGAAAAATGAATAGTGCTGGGATGCAGAGCAGGACGCCTCCTGGCCAGTTTTAAAGCAACACTTAATCCAGCCTGTGTTAAAGTACTACTACTGTCCTAGCAGACCTATAAAGTTTTTGGTGTATGTATGCCTCACAATCTGGCTTGGGAACTGTCTTCTTACACAAATATGATGACTGCTGGAAACTAGTGGCAGATACTTCCAAGTCACCAACTGATACAAAAAGCAGATATACACACATTGAGCTACTTGCTATATTGTTTGCTCATAAAAAAATTATTCAGTATATTTATGGATGGACAGTGGCTGTGGAAACAAATCCTAAGGCCCTTATCACTTTGTTTCACAAACCTTTGGATGACTGTACACTACAAATTCATCAAATGATGACCAAACTACAGAGGTATTATTTGGCTGTGACCTACACACCAGGCAAACTTTTGTTCACTGCAGATGCACTTTCAAGGGCTGTTCCCCATACTATGGTAGTGGAAAAGACTTTGGAGACAGAAATACAAGTTTATGTGGACATCTTATCACTCCCCTCCCAGTGACAAATAAAAAATTGTGAAAAATCGAAGAGGAAACTGATACTGACTTTTCACTGCAGGTCCTGAAATAAGTAGTAAGTAGTGGCTGGCCCAAGACCAAGGATAGTTGTGATCTGAGTATCAGAGACTATTGGAATTGTAGACATGAACTCACAGTGATAGATGGCCTGATCTTCAAGGGGAACAAAGCTGTGATGATACGTAGTAGCCTCCATAGGGAAATGCTGCAGAAAATCCACAAGGGTCATCTAGGCAGAGAGAAATGGAAAGAACAAGCTGGGGAAGTGATGTATTGGCCTAGGATTAATCAGGTTATAGCACTGTGAAGAAATGCCATGTATATAACTGCTATTGTTCTGTAATGTTTACTTTGTGTGGTCTGTGAGATGTAATAATGTATCTGAGTAGGCCTGAGGCCTTGCTTTGTTACTGTCAAAGGCCTGTGTAGTAGTCACATGTAGTGACATTCTCAAGTGGGAAAGAGAGGGACAATCACTTTGAAGATTGTTAGAAGGGGCCTCAATCAGTTAAATTCTATTGTGATTGGATGGCAATTCAAAATACCGTATTTTTCCATGTATAAGACGACCCCCACTTTTCTAACCAAAAATTCAGAAATCAATATTTAAAACATAAAACAGAACAGATTTTTATTTATCATATAGCTAATCAACTTAGATATATTATGGATATTATTGTTAGAAAGGATTTTATGTGGTGGGAAATAGAAGCATTTGAATTGGGTAATAGGGTGGATAAATTTTTATTTATAAAACAAGGACATATTATGACAAAAAGATTAGAAAATCCCTTTTTAAAAAATATGTTAGAAATTTGGGGTAGAAATAAGGAAATATTTTTACCAGGCATATCCCCGCTTACTCCAGTGGTGGTTATGGAGGATTTTCCCGAGAATGTTAGACATTTAGAACGAATTTTTAGAGAGAAAAAGGTGATAAGTTTAATGGATTGGCTGGAAAAAATGGAGACAAGACAGCAAATAATTGATAGGGTTGGGGCAGGAAGAATTTCGAGGTTAAATTTAATTCAATTAGTACAATGGGGTAAGAAATGGAAGAGGAGACATGAGCATGAAAGGGATTTCACTGCATTTGAGCAGGTGGTTATGTCTAGAGAACTTGTAGAAGGAAATGCATCAGCTAGGGGTCTTACAAAGATGTTATATAAAATGTTGCAGAAATCAGAAGAGCAAGCAGAAAATCTTAAAATAGTTTGGGATACAGAGTTTGAAGAGGAAATATCAAAGGATGAGTGGAACAAGATTTGGGATAGGCGAATATTGAAAATATGTCTATAAGAATCAAAGAGAATTTTTATAAGCTAATTTGGGGATGGTATTTGACTCCGGTGAGATTAAATAGAACAGATAACAAATGTTCTCCAATGTGCTGGCAAGGATGTCAGGAGTTGGGTACATATGCTCACATGTGGTGGAGTTGTAAAAATGTAATGGATTTTTGGAAAATGATTTTTGAGGAAATATCAGAAATTGTTGGAGCTGATCTAGAGGTTTGTCCTAAACTAGTCTTGCTATCAATAACGGAAAAGGTGACCGGTCCTCAAAACGTTAAAGAATTAATTATAAATTTGTTAACGGCAGGTAGATTAATGATAGCAAGGAAATGGAAAATTCAGCAAGTTTTCACTATTACCGATTGGTATAAAGAAGTATGGGATATGGCATTGAATGATATGTTGACTTGTAATATCAAATGCAAAAGGGGTCAATTAAAGAAAAATATTTTTAAGGATATTTGGGGTTTATTTTTGGAATATGTGTTAAAAAAAGGGGAAAGGGAGTTTACCCTGTCAAGATATGTTGTATTTTTGGAATAATGAACAATTATAGAGTTATTGTATTATTTGGTCCCATGGTGATGGGAGCACTATATTAGTTATATGTGTGTGTTATTTTCTTTGTATTGTTCAAAATTTAAAAAAAGAAAGAAAAGAAAAAGAACAGATTTTTATTTATCAATATTTTAAACATAAAACGACACATTTTTATTTAGTAATTAGGCAACATTTACATACCAGTACTATCACATTATGCATCACAAGGGAACAATGGGCCGCTTCCTCAGTCCAAGCCTCTCTTCAGCCTGAGCTGAGCTTGAGGGAAGAAAGTGAGACAAGACTCGCCTTAGCGTCGCTGGCCTTTTCCTTCCAGCACCTCCCCGTCGCCCTTTGACTCTCCGAGGCGGGCTGGGGGGCAGAGACTGGAAGAGATGCCGCCCGGGCAGCACCAGGAGGGGCGGAAGCAGCGACGTGGTCCGGGCCGGCTTCTTCGTTCTTTCTTCCTTTGCACTGCCGCCATGGTTGCCGCTCTCCGTCCCGGAGCCTCCTCTCACGCCGCCTGCCTGGCTCTGCTGCTTGGCTCCCTGGTCTTGCGCGGGCCAAGGAGACGGAAGAGGCGGCGGCAGGCGACGAGACGGAAGAGGAGGAGGCAGGCGACGAGACGGACTCTCACGTGCGGCACCTCTACAATGCCGAGATGCTTCGCCATGGCGCCCAGAGCACACCGCACTTCATCATGTTCTTTGCCCCGTGGTGAGCAGCGGCCTGTAAAGGGACAAGGGGTGCGCCGGGCTCTCCTCTGCTTCTCCCCCTGACGTGGCTGCCAGAGGGAGACCCGGTGAGGGAGGCTGGGAAGGGGCCCAGAGGCAAAGTCAAAGGAGAGGGGCTCACTGTTACACATGTGCCCCTCCTCCATTCATTATCCCCGCCCCCATCCATACACCCAAGGCCATACACGCATATTGTCCTCATTTTAGGACACAGTCCTGTGCATGTTTGTTTTTTTAAAGCCTTACAATTCTCAGCATTCCCCAGGGATGCTGGGAGTTGCAGGACTTGTTCCTGGTTCTCTCCTTGGCTTACCGTACTTCCGTGTATAAGACGACCCTCAATTTTTAGTCTAATGATTTTAGGAAAAAGTATCGTCTTATACATGGAAAAATACGGTATGTGGAAAAGAGTGGTTGGGAAATGACAGTTGACAGGAGTTTAGTCAGTCTGTGGGGAGAGAGGGAGAAGGTCTGCTGGTTGGTGGGTAGTGTTTTGGAAGGACTAGGAGAAAGCTGAAGAGAAAATGAATAGCTAAGGCCTGAATATTAAGCTATTCCTTCTCTGTGGGATAATCTTACGTGACTGGTGAAGATCAGCAGATGGCTGTGTTATGCCAGGAGGCTGCCCTAAGAACTTGCCAGAAGAAGGTTACACAAGCAGGCAGGAAAAACCAAGATAAACTGTCCAAGCAGCCAGAAATATAACAGGAGGGGCTTTGAGAATCAGAGGAAGACTGTACACAAGAGCTGAACCTGGTTATGTGTGTATTTGCCTGGGGTAGAGGTATAGGGAATTTGGCCTGAGGTAAAAGAAGTCATTAAGAGGCTTGTAGGAGCAACAGTGACTCTTGAGTTCTTCAAAATTGTCAGTAAGCAATCTTTTGAAAACCCCAAAGTAAATATTAGTATTCCCTTATGTACAAAATATCCCTTTAATAAATTACGTAACTTGTTTAATAGTTTATCTTCTCTCTTGTGTTGACGCCCATCTCATGCCTAAGCCTCTTATACCAACTACTAGGAGTTTTTAAGCTATTCTAAGAAAATTGGTGGCAGCAGAAAAGGGTCAGCTGGTGGAACTCTGAGTTATAGTGGAAGAGAGTCCCTAAGGCCCTGAAATATACGTAAGCATTTGCTAAAAATAAGAAACCCCATAGTTGCAGTTTCCCCATAGGTGGTGGGAGTCCTGGGGAAAGAAAATCCCGCATAAGCAGCTATGGGAGAAGGTTGTTTCACCTGTTTAAAATACAGGTCACTTCAACAGCCAGAGAGCCACTGAATCCACATCCTGTTCCCCAAAGGGCCTACCAGAATACCATGCCAGGCATGGTATTCCAGATGAAGTATTCAGTGACAATGCCCCAAAGTTCTCATGTGCAGAATTCAGGCAGTTTGCCAAAGACTCGGATTTTTAGCACACTACACCTAGCCCTAACTTTCCTCAGTCAAATGGACTTGTAGAAATTTCCATCCAGACTGTCAAAAATCTGATGACCAATAGAAAAGGTGGGAGGCTGTACCCCTTTGTCTCGTCTGCGAGAGGTATGATCCAGACTACAAATTACATTTTAATTTACTCTAAGATTGCAGGAGAAATAATCTCTTCAGGCAGCACCCTTTGAAGGAGAACAGAATTTGGAACTGATTCAAGTAGTCATGACTGGAGCTGCAATCCTATGCATCATTCTCATGGGAGTCAGCTCCATTGAACTTCAGTGTGACTTCCTCCAAAAATCTGATGAAGAAAGACTTTGATAGTGGTGGTGATTTGTACAAGTCCCTGTTGATTTATAGGAGCACTCCATTTGAGAATGGTTGGTCCCCTGCTCAGCTCTTAATGGGAAGGTGCATTAGAGCTAATTTGCCTATAATTGATGATTTACTACAGTCTATCACAAATGACAGTCCCAGGAGGAGAAAGGAAATTCAGAAGCTGAAACAAAAATATTATTTTGACAAGACAGGCCGTGCCCTTCCAGAACTTAAACCAGGAGACAAGGTTTGCCTGAGAAATTATTCTACCAGTACTTGGGACCAAAAGGGTACAGTTGTAGAATAGCCATATCCAAAGTCTTATGTAATACAAACAGACAATGAAAACCTATTGTGTCGTAACCGTCGTGATATAAGAACCATCTCAGGATGTTTCTCAGATGTGTCAAAAGGTACTGATCCCAGCTGCAGTATATCAACAGATAACTTGTACTGACAAGAAGAATCTGATAAACATTGAGGCATTCTACCCGGATGATAAAGGGCGAGTTCACACAACACGACAACCCACCCTGTGAATAAGCTACGCAGTGGGTGTTGTTCTTAGAACAACCCACAGTGCACCTGGCAGACGACTGGGCTTACCGTGGGTTGTTCTCCCCCTCCTTCCCCCCCAGTCCTCCAGCTGGTATCCCAGGGTCCTGTGCAGCAGAACCCTTCTTGTGTCCCCCCTCCCTGCTCCAATTGTGACCCCGTTTTCATTCTCCCTTTTTTTCTGCCCCCCCCCCGTGCCGCCGCCAGTGACAGCCCCTCTACTGATGCCCAAGTGGCATTTCAGAGCGGCTGTCACCGGCTTGTTACCCCCTTTTTCAGGGGGGCCCCAGCAGAAACGTGCATGATTGAGATTGTAATTTTTTTAAAAAAATCTGGTCTTTCGCAGATGTGCCCTTACGGCTGCCTGAAATGTGGAGTCTTGCCTGGGCAATGTCCTGGTGTCTGCTGTCAAACTGCAGTAGGTAACATCCATGGGCATTGACAAAGTGAAGCTGCACATAGGTTAATTTGTGTACACCTCCAGAACAACTTACAGATTTCATAGATCATAGAGTTGGAAGGAGCCTACAAGGCTATCGAGTCCAACCCCCTGCTCAATGCAGGAAACTAGAGGAGGGGTCTCCCATCCAAGTAATAACCAGGCTTGACCCTGCTTAGCTTTCCACGCTCAGACAAGCTGAGCCAGCATAAGCCACAGGCCTGTATGTTATAGAGACATGTTAATATGATTGTGTAATTAACTGGTAAAGGTATGTTCTTTTCCATGGATAATACAGTTTATGCAGTAATTATAGTAATTTCATTTTATTTATTTTTTGTTATCATTTAATAATTAAAGGGGAAGAAGTAATTATAGAGTTCACTGTAGTGAAACTCCCTTAGTATTCAGGTGTTGATAATTTGAGGACTTGCACTAAAGTCACAGGACCTGGGCAGTTCCAAAGGCCTGTAGCTTGTTGTACAGGAGGGTCTGAGAGGCCCCTGAGAATAAAGTTATACAGTCATGCCTTGGATTGAGAGCATAATTTGTTCCGGAAACGTGCTTGTAATCCAAAACACTTGTATATCAAAATGAAATTCTCCCCAAAAAATTTGTACAGAGATTTTTAATTTAAGCTGTACTACAGTACTTGTATTGCAAGACGTCGCTTAAAAATTTAAAAATTTGCTTGTCTTGCAAAACGCTCTCAAACCACGTTACTTGCAATCCAAGGTATTACTGTATTTTAAGTTGTTCTTTATTCCTCTGGCCTACGTTTTGTACCCAGAAACATTACAGGTAGTGAGATCAAACCCATCTTCACATGCTAAACTTCAATATTGGATATGTTGGTGGAACCAGAAATGAGAGTAGCCAGAAGAAGCTTCCTTATATGAGGTCAGACTATCTACTTAGCTCAGGCTTGTCTCCTCTGACTGGAAGTGAGTCCCTGGGGTCTCAGACAGAGGTCGGTCCTCATCTGCTGCTCTCTTTGCAGTAAGTTGTTTTTCTTTAGGGTATCAGTAAATATTTGGATAATGTAAGAGAGGAGCTTTCTGACACATGTAGCATACGCTATGGATTTAGTTGGCATTACCCAGATCTCTTGGCTCAAGGATCCATTTTGTTCTGGAAAGCACAGCCTGAAAAGCTGCCAGGAATGGTGCTGAGGTTCTGGAACTGCCGCAGAGGCAAAGGGGCCATACAATATACTTACTTGCTCCTTGATTGAAGAGGGTTGTTACTTGTGAACACGGAAAACATGCAAATGCCTACCTGATTGCCAAGCCACCACCTTTGAATTGGCCAATCAAAAGCCCTGGCCAATCCTGAATCATCCCCGCCTCCCAGACAGGTACCCTTAATGACACCTTTTGTTTTGAATATTGTACTACGCCACTCTGTAAATTAGTCAAGAGTCAAGGAACCTACCTGAGCTTTCTATTCAGTCACCAGAACCAAACTGTTGTTCCCTTTGTTTTACTGTTGATCCCTTTGGATCCTGGATCCAACCTGTGAGCCATCGAGCAATTTGTTCCCTTTGTTTTGAACCCTTGGAGTTTTGGCAGTTGGTTATCCTTTTTCCTTGGGCATCTTCAACACTGGTATGTCTCAACTTTGAGAATAATCCAGGGTCTGATTGGCTTTAATATTGTTCCTTGTGACTCTGGCTGGCTGGGACATGCTGGGAGTTGTAGTCCAACACATCTGGAGGGAACCTAGTTGGGGGAGGCTATTGTATGTCCACTAAGTCCCAAAGTTGGTTTCCATACATGCAGAAATGCAGTTGGATCTACAACGTCATGCAGGCACTCTGCAACTTCCATGTGAGTTGTCAGCTTTGAGGTCAAGGGAGTTGGTCAAGTCATTAGTTTAAGGGACTGAGAAGTGGCTACCAAAAAGTCTCAAGCTAAACACGTGATCTCTGAATTTTATTGGAAACTTTAATGAGAAGCCCCATCGACAAAGCTCTCCATCTAAATCTATTTTTAACCAAATTGTGATGACTTTGGTGCCCCTAATAATGGCTCTCAGTTCGGTCTCCCCATCATCGCTGCAAAGACAAAATTATAATGAGACCAGCATTTGGATATATCAAAGCCATTCTTTTGAATATCTGTGTACAGTGTGGTGCCGCCCATTGTCAAGAAGGTCAGAATGTCTTGAGGCTATTGCACCATTTTAAAATGTGGTACTAAAGCTGAGAAACTTTTGGCAACCAACCAGAAAGGGACAACAGCACCAGGGAGGGTGCTGTTGCACTCATGTCCTGCTTGTGGGATCCTGTGAGCAGCTGGTTGGCCACTGTGTGAACAGAATGGTTCCCTTCCTCTGAAGTCAGGTAATTATAACTGTTCCTGCTCTATTTCCTCCTAAAACTACCCACTTTGAGATGGATTACCAAATTACCAAATTCTGTGTCCAATGTTGTAGTCTGGGCTGCCTTGGAATCACTACATACACACAGCCTGATCGTAGTAAGCCAATCACCTCACTAGGAAAACTGTCATCCTACTTTAATTGGGGGGTTAAATTCTCAGCAAGATATAGTAGAGGATCCAAAAGAACAATCACATGAATTTTTTTTATTTTTTATGGTGGCCTCCCTAGGTAATTATTAGAAAGAAGTAGAAAGTCATCTTAATTATTTCTGTCAGGTCTGATCTTCACACACACAGTTGGAATTGCATTTCCAGTTAATAAGAGTACTAGTAAAGAAGCAATCCCAACTTCCCAAGCAATTAAGGAATGAAGCCTATTTCGCCACTGACATTTATAATATCCATGTCCCCCAAACAAATTTAACTATCTGCAACAAAACATTGCCAGATGTTTGAGCACTGTGGAGGGGTCTGGCAAACCCCCGCTTTAAGAAACAGCAACTTGTTCTTATAACTGAAAACATGATCTGTAGTGATTTCCACAACAAACCGGTACATAAATGTCCTGAGCTGTGCACTCATCCAGCAAGGGACACCTCTTCAGTGAACAAAAGGGGCTTTGGCTGACTTTTGCGCAAGATCCTTGCATGAGAAAAGAGAACTGAAATCCAGCTGCGTGCTGCCGTTTGCACTGGGGTCTCCAATGTGGTGCCCATAGGCACCAATGTGCTCTCAGGCACCTCAATTGGCACCCACCCGGCTCCCTGCCCCTCCTGATGTTTTTTCCCCTTAAGGGCGCAATCCTATGGCCCTCTGATTTTGCCTGGGGCCGGGGGCATAGGATTATTGGGAGCATCAGCTTCGAGGTGCTGCAAGCTCAGAGCTGGGACTCCGAACGCCGGGCCCCCGCCCTGCCCCCTTGCAGGCAGTGTGGAAAGAACCGCACCGGCTGCCTCCCCGAGATCGCAAATTGACCTTGGAGAGGATGAAAAGGGGCATGCTGGGGGGAGGGGAGGGGAGGAGGCTGGGGTCGACGGCTTACACCGTATCCAAATGGTGCCCTGGCTGCCTTCCCTCTCCCTCTGAAGAGCTTCATCTAGGTGGCTGAAAAGAGACATCTAGATGAAATTCGGGGCGCGACGCTCAGGGCAGCAGAGATTGCCGCTGCCACGCCTGCCACCTCACCCCCAGCATTGGATACACATAAGCCACCGTGTTTGGAGGCTTACGTGCATCAAGGGCAGAGGGCATTGGATTGTGCCATAAGATATTTTGTCATTTAAAAAGAAATGGACCGGGAGGCTAACTGACATTCTGCAAAGCTAAGTGCTGCCCTCCAGAAGCCATCTTTATTTCAGTTCAAAACAGCGGTTTTGTGTTGAGACCCCCTCATCCTCTGCCTTGTGCATAGGATCTTGGGCAAGTTACTTCTCTCTGAGTCTCACCTGTTTTGCCTTCTAGGAAATGAGTGTTTTGTGAATGACCATGTGCACCACGGCAGCCATTTTATGAATGAGCAAGTCCCCATGGCAGCCTTTTTATGAGAGCACTCATGACACTCCCTCAAAAAAAATCCAAATGTGCCCACCAGCCCGAAAAGGTTGGGGATCCCTACATTAACACAAGATGTCGCACAATATCTCAAGGTGCATGCTTGTACTAAGTCCATGTGGTGCGAAGTTTTCTGTTAGCTCTAGTGCAATAGTTTGCCAAATAGGGCCACAGACAGAATTTCTTCTAACTGCATATCTCCGTCCAACCCAATGGTTCTATCATGCATCTTTTAATGAAGTGGGGGTGGTGGATATCATCCATCCCCAGGCTAATTTTACATTCATTAGGTTTCAGCCTAAAATCAACTTTCCTCTCTTGGCCTTGCTTCCACAGTTATGGTAGGCTGCCTGTCAGAGAGAAAAACAGACATTCATTTCACAATCACCTGCCTTTCTTTGTTGCAGAGATTACCTAGATTATACGCAACAACTAATTTTTGAAGTTTGCTTTCCAGTCAAAAATATTATAGTCAAATACCAAAACTGTGAATAAACCTGATGGCGATGCACAATCCCATTCTGTGGACATGGGCTGTAATCCAAAGAAGGGGCACGCGCAAAGGGAAGGAAACACGTGTTTCAGCTGGCTCTCTGACTCCTGTTTTTGCTGCTGTGTAGTTCCTTCCCATGGTGGCAGCAAAATAATGGTTTGCCTTTTAGCCAGTAGAAATAGTTATGGAGAACATTTCTATAAAAACACTGGCAGTACTGATGATCCTTTCCTAATGTTCCTTTGTTGGATCTCAGCCATACGAAAAATACTCATTCTTCAGCTTTCAAAGCAGGAATCTCTTCTTAGCCTTTAGCTATAATGTGCTTGGGAAAGGCACACAGGGAGACAGATCGAGTCAGTCCACAGTTCCCACCCTTTCCCAAACTGATGCCAAGTCTTGCGTAGACACTTACAGGGGGTGCATGTGGTGCTATCTAGCCTCCAGTTTATGCTGACATCCCAGTAACGGGGTGCTTCCAGAGAGAGGGCTCTTAGCACTACCAATGAAAAGGCATGCAGCTATTCTGTCTTTTCTTTCTTAATGGATTATCTTTTCTGAAAAGATGGAAGAGGCAGTGGGAAAACACAGGAGGTTACAAGTTGAAGACGATAACCTCTGGACCACCTGTTAAATTCCGTGGATGGGACACAGCCATGACGATATAAAGGCCTTATCTGGAAACACTCCCAAGTCTTTCATTGCTTGGCTTCTACACATACTTGGATTTTGATGTTCTCAGATTTTTCCATGAGTATGGTATAGCAACAGCTCAAACTTGGCCTGTGGCTCACGCTGGCTCAGCTTGTCTGAATGTGGAAAGCTAAGCAGGGTCAGGCCTGGTTATTACTTAGATGGAAGACCCCTCCTCTAGTTTCCTGCATTGAGCAGGGGGTTGGACTCGATGGCCTTGTAGGCCCCTTCCAAGTCTAGAATCTATGAATCTATGATGAACTAGCTTCACTGAAAAGGGAGCTGCTGAGTTAAACAAAAAAAAAAAGTACCTGAATCACTTGGAAGAGGGAAAGGCAGCCCTGGGGAATGGGCAACTTTTTCTAACCTGTGGATAAGTTCAGGCCCCTTTTGAAGAAACTGGCTTAGGAGAGAGATTACCAGCTGGAATTTAAACATGCATAGCAACATGTTTAAATGGAGTCACAGGATATAATAACAGAGAACTGGTTAAGTGTTTGTGACTGTAATCCAATGCACATTTACCTGGGAGTAAGTCAGACTGAACACAGTGGGACTTGATTCCAAGTAAACATGCATAAGATTGCAGTGTTAATTGAGTTTACAATTAAAATAATTTATTTTGTTTGCACCAAGAGGTATTTAAAAAAAAAAAAAAAGTTCCCCAATATTCCAATTGTGGGCACTTTCCCAATGTTATAAATACATATTTCTTTATTTACAGCATGGATATGTAACCCAATAACAAAAGTTCTCTAGGCAGCTTACAGTAAAAGTAAAAACAGTCAAATACGAAAATAGATCCCATAAGACCATAACATCTAACGTAGCATAAAACCAGCAACAAAGAATAGAATCAATATAGCCAAACTTACAATTGCACCAACAATTCCTCATATCTCCAGAAATGTCCAAAGGTCACAAACGTTTTTGAGATTAAAAAGCTTGCAAAAAAATTTTTTTTAAATCTTCACCTAGTATTCCTGGGCAGATTGATTTAAATCATGATTATTTAAATCAATGATTTAAATCAGCGTGAAATAAGATTGTTTAAACCAATTTTCCTATTGATACTAGTTCCTATATTTCCTAAGCAATGGTGCAAAACTGATCATTAAACCATGTTAATTTACCTAGAGTATCCATGTTAATGATACCTAGAGTATCATTTACACTATTGTTTCATTTTTTTCAACCAAGCCTTGCATCTCTTTGTCTCACTGTACATTTTGCAGACTTTCCTTTTTTCCCTATAGAGGGTGTGTCTTTAAAATGTTTCTATAACTGAGGTGCCACCATTGAAAAGGCCTCTCCCTATTAGCTGCTGCACCTTGTTTCGCACCTCGTTTGAAATGGATCTAATCTCCTACTACTTATTACCAGTAAATAACCCCCCCTTTTTTAATGTAACAAAAGTGAGTAGCATATATATATATATATATATATATATATATATGTCATCTTTACAAGAAACCATGTTAGCCTCACAAGAACCAAGAACAATGGAACTGACTGGATGCTGAAGAAAGTGTAAAAATGACAGCGCAACACTATATTTATATTGGCTTATGCCAGTGATTCCCAAACTGCCTGCCAGCATAGATTACTGAGCCATGAGATTGGCGGAAGTGTGAATTGAACAATAAAGGCAGCGTGTTGAATGCATCCATCTTTCTGTGCCCATCAGTATCTATCTCCATCAGTATGCCCAGCTAGGACCATCAGTGGTCCTATGCAGAATTGATGGCTCTTCTTTACCAATATATGAACAGTGATATCATAAGAGAGAGTGAGGGTGGGTTCCTCTGATACTAGAGCAGATTTGGGGGACAGGGAGGGAGGAGGAATTGGCAAAAATTGCCTCCCTCCCCATTCTGCTGATGGAAGCCTCCACTGTAGCAAAGAGCCTTCCATCATGGAGGGATGCCATTGGATACAACTCGTATATCTTTGTTGTTGCTGCTGCTGTTGTAATAGTGAGGTGCACCCACAGTTTTAAAATGTACCTTGGGAAATAGCCGCTGCATAGACAGATCAAGGCAACCTTCTTCTGTGCAGAGGGAGGTGGGGTTGGAGAAAAGAAAAATCGACCTGCCACACCAGATTGGCAATTATTTTCTCTGCCTCCTCTTCCCAGATGTGACGCTTAAGAGAATACCTGGCTAACCCATGAAGCAAATGCTCTTCAGTATGTATGAAACAATCTTCCTTGATTGAAACAATAATCCTACTCATGCTTTTGCCAGACAGTTAGTAATTTCTTCTGTCACTTATAAGCAAGAGCCTACTGCACACAAATGTATAGTGAGGAAAAGAACTTCCTTTGACGCAACACTTTACAGCCATGCTTATTACTACTCCCTTTCCCCACCATGAATATCCTGGCATCAAAGGAAGACATGTTGGTGTTTTTAATGTCCATGTTACTGAGAGGAAACTGAACTGAAGCTGACGTTACGTTATTTATTTATTTTTAAGTTTTCTATTCTGCCTTTTCATTGTGATCAATGCCCAAAGCAGTGTTCAAGAATGCAAAAAAAAAAAAAAAAAAAAGGTGCAACATAATTATAAATAAACCTGATGATCCCAACTAGCAAAGTAATTATAAATAAATCTGATAATCCCTAAAATGATAACACTGTTAAAATGTTAATATTTTAGGGATACAATAGTAAAAAGCCAGTTTTATCTTTTAAAAGCGCCATTTAAAAAGGGGGAAAGCTGCTGTTTCCTCTCTTTATAAACTGCCTCCCCTGAAAATCACTAAGAATTTTTGCCTGCTTCTCCCAAATTGACCAGATTGTGCATTGGGGGAGGAGGGTGCTTTGGCCCCTCTAATCTCTGATGAAAAGCTTATCCAGACTCCCCACCCACCCCACACACATCTTAATATCAAGCTCCAAATGTAACATTTTGGTGTCATTGTCCAGTCCCCCTTGCTCATTGCAACTGGATTTGTCAAGGAGGTTATTTTTATTTATTTATTTATTGCATTTATACCCCGCTCTTCAGCCAGAAAAGGCTCACAGAGCGGCTTACAAAGATTGATAATAAGACAGTCCCTGCCCTCAGGCTTACAATCTTCTTAGCAGCTATTTATTCTTTGATACTTACTCTGAAAAGTGACATAGCAGTTCCACTACTCTTTTCAATCTGTTGCATCAGAAATATTTCAGCAGCAGCAGCAGCAGCAAGCAATTGCAGAGGAGGGTTGCTCAGAATGCTCTGCACCATGCAATTGACAAAAAGTAAAATTAAGGTGAACCTTTTGGGGGAGGTTGATTTGTCTTCTTTCCCCCAGTTTGTCCTTGCACTGCCAGATTAGACCTTGATATAAAGGGTGTGTGATGATCGAGAGCATTTCTGGGCTTCCATTCATGTACATATCATTTGCTTTCACTCAGACACAATGACAGGGAAGCTCCCAGTAGATAGAAAAGCAGAGGAACTGTCCAGTGCAAACAAAAATACATGGAATTCTGAATAGCAGCTATAAAGCTGTATAATCCCAGAAGGTGGCATTTGCCTCGGTTCTTTCCAAACAGCTTGTTGAGCATAACCCTTGTGAGTTTACAACAAGGGAGCTTACAAGAGCCAAGGGAAATCTGTACGATGTAACGTAGAAAGAAAGGACACATAGAGAGCAATCCTATGCTCTCAGTGGAGTGCTCTGAGATTGGAGCGCTCCATTCCTTCCTGGGGAAGTCAGGAAGGAGCAGGGACTTACAGTATTTCTCTTTGCTCCACAGGTGGAAGAAAAATAATTCCCTCCCATTGCCGACAATGGGAGGGAAACATTTAGATGTGCTCCTGAGTGCATCTAAATGTTTTCTGGGGACGGGGATATGGTGGGGAGCTGGGAGGGATTAGGATCCCTTGGAGCCTTGGATACTTCATCCCCACCCACCAGCACACCTCTGAAATTCCCCTTTTCACTCCTACAAGGAGTTCCTACCTTGTAGAGGGAGCCACCCTGGAAGCCTCCACAGTGGCTGGATGGAGTCAAAATTCTTTGTTTGTTTGTTTCATTTCTATATTGCCCAATAGCTGAAACTCTCTGATGAGGGCTCTGATGTTGGGAAAACCTTTCCAAGGTCAGAGCTCCAGTCTATGACTTCCGAGGGGTTTTCCTGCACAATCCTATGGCCCCTGGGATGCTGTCTAGGGATCGTAGGATTGCTCTCTTTTCTGGGCTATTCGGACATTTATTTTGATGAACAATGGATTAAGTTGAGACCCAGTTTCTTAATGTTCCAGATAAGCAGTCTGAATATATATATAAAGTGTACATGTGTGGGGAGTCCATTCTACGTATTATTTATATAAAAATTGATAACCTGCTAAATAGCTGCAACAGGAACATAGGAAGCTGCCTTATACTGAGTCAGACCATTACCCCATTTAGTCCAGTATTGCAGCAGCTCTCCAGAGTTTCAGGCAGAAGTATTTCCTGCACTGCCTGGAGATGCCAGGGATCGAACCTGGGACCTTCTGCATGCAATGCATGTGCTCTATCACTGAGCTATAGCCCCTCCCCAAGGTTGGCTAAGGGGCTTACAAAAATCCTCAGAATAATTACATTCAAGTCTAGTACCAGGGACAGAAACAATATGGTTTCCATTTGGTGCTAGTCTTATTAAGACACTTATTTTATTTATTTAATTTAATTTATTACATTTCTATACCGTCCAATAGCCAAAGCTCTCTGTGTGGTTCACAATTCACTTTCCTTCCCTCACCCTCTGGCTTCCCGGAATGTCCACCTAAAGATCGATACCCTTTAGCCTTACAGGCAGTCCCTGAGTTAAGAACGTCCGACTTACAGACAACCCATACTTAAGAACAGACTTCTGGGTTCCTCGTCATTTACGTACAGTACATTGCGTAATATACTATGCAATTTGCATAAATGCTGATTTTAACATATAGAACGCTATGCTGTTCCGACTTACATACAAATTCGACTTAAAGACATTCTTAAGAATGGAACTCGTTCATAACCTGGGGACTGCCTGTATTTTGGGCTGCTGACCAGGAGCTTTTCTACATGAAGCATTTATCGTGTACTCATCATTCCCTATTCATGGTTGTTTATGGGTTAGATGACATTGTAACCCTTCAGTTTTGCTTCTGCGTTGTGTAGCCAGTATTTGAGGTGAGGTTTTTTTAGAGCAGGGAAAATGTGGCATGTGATTGTGAACACGAAAGAAAGTGTGATTTCCTCTTGTTATTTGTGCTATTCTGCTATACCACAGTGCCACCTAGAGGTTATGTAACAGAAAACCAGGAAAGGAAACACTCCTCATGTAGTGCTCGGATCTCAATTCTGTGACAAAACCAAAAGCAGATACAGCGAATTAACAACCTTGTGTAGAAAGCTCATGGTTTCTTGCAGAGATGCCCAAACTCTGCTGCTTTAATTCCACAATAAAGATGCTTCTGAAGAAGTTCTACTTCCTTGCCTCAGGGATAAGCAGCTGGAATTCGCTCAGCCCATGTTGGAGGCAAATATTGTCCCAGTCATAGAAAGGATAGACAATAAGAAAATTAAATTCTCCAACTCCAAGTACACAATTATTAAAAAAAAATGTATTGACTGCTTTGCAACAACAAAAGTACACAAAGATATGTATGTATGTGTGTGTGTGTGTGTGTGTGTGTGTGTGTATATCTCACAAAAGTACTATATGAACCATTACAGAAATTAGAAAAAAGAATACTCAACATAAAGCTATTACATCAAAGCAGTCCACTGAAAATTCAAACATAACCACAAATAATTAGAAGTCTGGAGAAATGTAAAGGTCTTACCAGTGATTAAAATTACAGAAGATGTTACCTGGTGTGCCACAGCCATATTATCACTGGTGGTACAATAATATAATGAGGATATTTTAAGATATATATTCCATGGAATAAAATGACTGCGAAAAGTATTCAGTCAATAACAATTATTCCTACTTTTGCTTAGCATGAATTGGATTCTATTTTATCCTGAAAACAACAGCATCTATCACTATAGCCGCAGCTCCACACTGGTTTTCTCCTTCAAGGTGGATGCAACCATTGCAGGTCAGCATGGGATGGGATCCTACAAAAGCAGCCATCAAGCATAGAGTTCCTTTGAGAGGAGAGTGGCTTTCAGGTTTTTCACCAGGGTTCTTTATAAAAAAAAAAAAAGGCACACATAGGAACAATAGATTGGTATATCATGCTCCTTCATGAATGTCTGTCATTTCTTCATATGTGTGTGTCATGCTTTCATCCATTATGTATATAGTAGGAGCTGCGTCACTTGTAAGACCACTCCTAACTGTAGTACATGTAATCTATTTCTGATCCTTGGCCAGAAAGATTGTGCTTAACCTTTTCAAGGGGGGGGGGCAGTATATTGGGAAGCCTTAAATGATCATGTCCATCAGAACATACATAGTTATCATACTGGGTCAGAGATCTATGGTCCATGCAACTCATTATCCCATCTTTGAGAAGGACCCATGTTGAATGTTTCAAGGAGAAAACATAAGAGGCAGGAATAAAACTTGCCTGTTTGCTACTTATGCCTAGGTTCTCAGAACTATGAGTGTGGAGCTAGGAAATATCCCAAGATGCCTTGAGGGGTGGGAGTCAAAATGTTAGGATTCTGGGAGTGATCAGTTATTCCTTAATGATGAACAATGGCTAGTGAACCTCACTCTGAGAATCTGATGGGAACAGCCAAAGAGCTACTCAGTTTCTCTTCTTTAGATCGATGCATAGGTTGGATATAGATATGATAAACATGGGGTTGTCACACACACACAAAGGACAACCCTGTGTCAAGTTCCCCCCCTCCTCTTGTAATGTAGGTATGAAAATGCATGATGTCATCATGCTGCATGTTTTCTGGTTTTCCTGCCCTTGCTCCACGTTATTGGCTGCTGTTCGGGTGGGTGGGGCAGGGAAATGCATGTCATGCACTACAAGAACTACATATTGTGGAGGAGAAAAGAGAGAACATCGGGGTGTCATTTTCAGCAGCTGTACCATGTATGTTGCCATGTCTTCCACTCTGAGAGCCACCTGGTGGGCCCTGTTGCCCAAGCAAGACAGTGAGGAATTGAGAGGAGTAAGGGGGAGCACTCCTGCTAAAATTGATCATTAATTTAAAAATTCATTTTGGCCAGAACCAAGGCTCTCGATTTCCACTTGAGACATATGATGCAGTATCAGAGATGGTCCTTTTAATGCAGGGGTGGGCAACTTGTGGCCCTCCAGACATTTTGGCCTACAGCTCTCCCATCAGCCTTGGCCAGCAAAGCCAATGGTGATGGATCATGGGAGTTGTAGGCCAAAACATCTGTAGGGCCACAGAAGGCCCATCCCTATTTTAATGGATGCGAGGCTAATTAGGTTTAGCACAAGAAGATGCAACATGATGTGATTTTGGAGACTGCATCTTGGTGAGCCATTCCAACACCGGGTAGTACAGGTACCACTATACCTGTACTCTGAATAAAGTAACCAGCATTCATGTCACTGGCTCTCACCACATTGTGCAAAATCTACTACTTCACAGATATCAGGAGTACTAAACAGAATTAACTTGCTTTTTATATTTAATGGAGTAAGAACTAAAACATTAATCAAAGTCCCAGCAAGTGAAGAAAAAGTCATTCTTGACATACATAATGGATGAAAGTATGACACACACATAAAAAGAAATGACTGTCATTCATGAATACAATAAAGAGCGTGATATACCAATCTATTGTTCCTATGTGTGTGCTCTAAAAAAATTGAGCCTTGGCAAAAAACCTGAAAGAAACTCTCCTCTCAAAGGAACTCCACACTTTTGTCTCTGAATCAAGACCCCCAAAAAACACAGTATCTTCGAATACTAGGAATTGTATTTACATCTTGGTAGCTGATATTTCTTTTCATACAAAAAAAGGGGGGGGAGGGAAAAAAAGCACTGTTTAAAGCACTGTTCTTAGGAGACTAAATCAACAGAAAAAGCAATGAAGAATCTCTTGCCCTTTGCTATCCAAGTTGGTAACCACTTACATGTACATGGAAGCTCAGTAATTGCATCAGAAACCATTATTTGCCAGAAAGATCACAAGCTTCAGTTTGTTGGGAAATGGCCAACATACCACCAGATTTATTCCCATAAAACAACCATATTACACCTTCTGATCAGGATATTAGTAGGACACACAACTAAGAACTAAGCCCCCATGCATAGCCCTTTCACTATACCAGAGTGGTTATTAGCAACTGCTTGATATAGTTGTGTAGATGATATCATCCTGTTTGTGGGGGCTGACAGGGTTTCTTGGGGAGATGCACAAGGTCCTTGGCCTTGGCCCACTTGCCTTTGTACCTCACAAGGGCAACAGGGAGCCATCTTCATTGAAAGAGGTGGCTATTCAAACTTTATTTGCACTGGGTGAACCTTCCATGTAGCAGCCACCTTCTCATTTGCCATTTCTGGATGAGTGTGGGGGGGCAGTTTTGTCACAGCTGCAGGCATTCCTGGATTAAGCAAGCTTTTTCAAACCAGTGCAGTCTAGCTAAAGAGCTGGACATGGGACTGAGATCACTATAATCTTGAGAAATAGCTCATAGTATTTCCCCTATCTACAGGTTGGACGGGGAAATGTTCCCCTGTCAATTCTTCTATACATGTCACTTGCATTTCATACAGGTGCTTATAAATATTGAGGTGCTGCACAAATCATCATTATCGTGATATCTGTTCAAGAGAGAAGCAGTATATAAATATTGGTAATAATAAATAAGATGACGATGATGATTCAGCAGACTAGTACATTTAGGGCACAATTCTATGGCTGCTGGATAGAGTCTAGACAGCCATAGGAGAAGTTGGAGTCCCAGCTCCGACCTCAGAAACGTGTTGGGGCTCTGACTTTGGAGTGCCCTCCGTCCACCCTCACAGCCAACGCAGAAAAAACCACGCCAGCTGCAGCTCCAAGACTGTAAGACTGACCTCAGAGCCGGAGTTCTGTGGGCCTTCCGGGGGGTGCGGAGGGGAGGAGTCAGGCTCCACCAGCATACGTAGTATCCTGGCAGTGCCTCAGCCTCCCCTCCTTGCGCTCTGGGACAAAAAAACTTAGACAGCCGAAATTGTCCGTCTATGTCTTTTGCAGGGTGGGAGAAGTGACCTTTGCCTCTGCACTCCTGTCCTCCATAGGATGCCCATGATCCTCTGAGTTCAGAGGGTTATGGGCAGCCACATTGGATTGCGCTGTTAATTATCTTGGAAGAGTTCTGCTAGGCTGAGCACTGCTCCACACATTTCTTTACGCAATACCACATCGTTCAATGGCTCACAACCGAAAAGCAAGAATGCCTCCATCAAAATGCATAATGTTTATGGTGATGCAAAAAGCTGCATCTGTCATGCCTGATGGCTGTTGTACACATGCAAATTATTGATTGTTGCTGCCATCAGCCACAGATGAACATGCATGTGTGAACTCAGCATGAGACTCCACTGTTACAGGAATCAAGGTGCACTAAAAGTGGAAGAGCATCATTTTAGAACACTGACTCCCTTTCACCTACCAGCAATATCCCAGTTTGTCACCTACCTTTGTCAAGATCTTGGCTCTTAAGATCTCCATTTCGCACTAGAAGACCGCCTGCATGTACACCGAGGTTTGGCCATAGTGCTGAGAAGTGAAAAGGGAGGCCTAGATCACACAAGCAGCAGATGAAAATGGTAAAACTGTTTCTGGATTGTATCACTTCAGACTGTGAGGAAGAGTCCATGATGCAATGCTCTTCTAGCATATAGAGTTGTATTCCAACACATCTGGAGAGCACTAGGTTGGAGAAGGCTGTTCTATACAAAAGCGAACTCGGCTCCTGCACTTACAAAGTAGTATACTAGGGAGAAAGACCAAAGAAGAACACTTCTCCCCAACATCTAATGCAGGAAGTTGTTGTTGTTGTTTTAATATGACATTACATCATGCACACACAAAGAAGAACACTTCTCCCCAACATCTAATGCAGGAAGTTGTTGTTTTAATATGACATAACATTACATTATGCGCACACACCCCACCCCCAGCTGCAGTCTAAATGGCATAATCCAGGATTTATCATCTCCTTTTTGGCTTGTATGTCCAATGTCCTAGGCTTCAGTAGTATCAGCTAGCCACAGCTTGATCACTAGTCCAAAAGTAACATTTAGACTGTGATCCTATATGCACTTACTCGGGAGTAAGTCCCTTTGAACTCAACATGACTTACTTCTGAGTAGACATGCCTTAGAGTTGTGCTGCTAATCAAGATTCAGAAATATAGGAAAGATCTAGGAATTTCATGGTGGACATCCAAAGTTTCAGTAACATACAGCCTCTCATCTTTGAACAGAATGCTAAAAAAGAATTCATCATGTTTGTACACAGTGATTCATTAGCCAAACTATGACCTTTTTTAAAAAAAGGGGGGGGGTGAGATTACCTGGAGTTTATTACTGAATATTCTTGTGTCTGCATCTGAGACATAGCAATGACTCACAGTTTCCACCCACATTAACCTTTGTTCCATCTCTCCCAGTATGCCAATACCTGTCAGCTTTTCATGAGTGGGATTCTTCTTTCCTACTATGAATGACACCAAGAAAACATGATTCCAAGATCTGACTCCCCCCACAATAAAGAATTAGTGGTGGTGGAATTAGCGTTGCATGCATGATATATCCCAGGAAAGGAAGTGGGTAGACAGCCTGAAGTATGAATGCAAAAGGAGTTGGCAATTTATGCTTTTCTGACACCAGCTGTGTCAAGCTGCGTTTCCTTTCGGGAAAGTAGTCTTATGGGAATTACCAAATGCAGCAAGTAGGGACAAGCACGTAAAAGGGTTTTGTTCTACCTGCAAACCTTTAGATATGCTCAGAAGGGAACGGGCATTCTAAACAAACTGAAGGACAGGCAAGTGAACAAGGTGAATTCCTAATACAGCTTTTCAGCCAACACTGGGGACTCCATCCTTAACCTAAAAGCACCACTGAAAAGGCATTTCAAGCTTCCTTTGAAGCTATTTCTGGTGGGGGAGGAAGAGTACTCAAAGAGGGAAAGAGCTATTTTAATGTTCTGCTTTTGGGCAGACATTAGTGAGCCCTTGCCTCTGCTATAGCTGACGTCTGACAATGAATTGAAAATATTAATCCAGCAGTCTACTCGGCAGATGGGTAAAAGGCCCCTCTAGCTACCAAGACGCTGAAGGAATAGGTTACAATGTAAGTCAGAAGGCATACAGGATGATCCGGTTTATTAACTTGTACAGGGGAGGAGAGGAGGGAGGCCCCCTTTCAGCTTTTAGTCTTGCAGAAATTTGCCCTTTTCAGGTGGCTGAAATTTTGCCAGCACCTGCAAAAATTATGTAATCCCATTCACTGAAATGTCAAATGATGTAATAATTCAGCCTTCCCTGACCTGGTGCCCTCCAGGTGTTTTGGACTTCAACTGCCATCAGCCCCAGCCAACACGGCCAATGGTCAGGAATGCTGGGTTTTGTAGTCCAAAGCATCTGGAGGGTACCACGTTGCAGAAGCTGTTATAACTGCGTTTATTAACTTAACGTATTTCTCTGATTTCATAGATTTCATAGATCATAGAGTTGGAAGGAGCCTACAAGGCTATCGAGTCCAACCCCCTGCTCAGTGCAGGAAACTAGAGGAGGGGTCTCCCATCCAAGTAATAACCAGGCCTAGCTTCGTTTCCAAGTTTCCATTAAACACGCTCAACACAAATTATAACATTTCAAGCAAGAAATTAAAAGTACAAAGAGCAACAAAGTTTTATAAGCTCAAAACGGAAGCAAAACACTGCAGTCAATGAGATATCCATTCCAAAACCATGATAATGAAACTCATCAACACACCTAAGACTGGAAGAGCTTTAAAACAAATAAAAAACGTTTCTACTCTCTGTCACCTCCACCTCTGC
Source organism: Shinisaurus crocodilurus (assembly GCA_021292165.1). Lineage (NCBI taxonomy): Eukaryota > Metazoa > Chordata > Lepidosauria > Squamata > Shinisauridae > Shinisaurus > Shinisaurus crocodilurus. The sequence goes on from CM037877.1 coordinate 108,144,099, forward strand.
CTTGTACTTAGGTTATTGGGCTAGTTACTTTTCTTTTAGTTTGCCTTCTGGGAACTGAGTGTTTTCTGATCAGCCATGCCCACCATGGTAGACATTTTATGAATGAGCAAGCCCCTCCCCCCGAGGCACCCAACCTCTCAAAATTCCAAATGTGGCCACTGACCCAGAAAGGTTGGAGACCCCTACTCTGGCAGAATTCAAATGATCAAGATGATTGGCACACTACCCTTGGGAAGCTGTTCCACAACGTGGGGGAACACCAATGAAAATGCCCTGCTGCACGCACATGCAGATTGTACTTTTCTAAATGAAGGTAAATGGAGAAAGTATCATTCCTAGAGGGCACATGGCGGAGGGTATCATTCCTAAACCTGAGGGAATGAGGGGATTGGAATATACGAGTGGAAATATTAAAAAAAACATTTAATTGAATCGAATTTATACCCTGCCTTTTCTCCAAAGAACTCAAGGAGGTGCATGTGGTTCCCCCCTTTTATATCTACAACAACCCTATGAGGTAGGTTATGATGAGAGAATGACTGCCGTGTGGTCACCCGGTGAGCTTCATAACTGAAAGGGGAATTTAACTTGGGCCTCCCCAGTCCCAATCTGACACTCTAACCACCAGACAACACTAGCTTAAAAAAAAAAAAGGTGCCACTTACCAGGAAGCAGGTTGCTTATCTAAGGGCGCCATCCTATGCATGTTTGGACAGAAAAAAGTCCTACAACTCCCAGCATGCCCCAGCCAGCTATGCTGTAGGACTTTTTTCTGTCTCATCATGCATAGAATTGTGCTGTAAGGCTACAATCGTAAACATACTTAATAGGGAATAAGCTCCACTGTACACAACTGAGTAAACATGATTAGGATGGTGCCAGTGCCCAAAACAGAGAAAAGGGGAAGCAAGATGGTTGGCTGGACTCAGTGATGTCCACCTGTAAAGAAGTGGGATGGTCCCCCCAAAATGAAGTGGGGTGGCATCCCATCCCATTTTGTGCACTGGAGTCTGCCATTTGAAGTGTAGATATGCAGGATAGCAATATAACATCACCTAAGGTTAAGATTGTGCTCTTAACTCAACACTTAACTTAACACTTAACTTAACTCAACATCAACACTCATCAAGAGCTCTTGTCTGGAAAGTGCTTCCATTTTAGATTAACCACAGTTTAGTGCGTCATCCAAACCATGAACTGTGGCTAGAGAAAACAAGCCAGTCTTGTAAAACATGATTTGAAGAAGATGGCTTGTTTGCCTAAGCATAGTTAAGATTAACTCTAGTTCACTGGATCTGGATTTATTTATTTATTTATTTATTTACTATATTTATACCCCGCCTTTTTTTCCTGCAAGGAACCCAAGGCGGCTTACATAATCCTCCTCCTCTCCATTTTATCCTCACAACAACCCTGTGAGGTAGGTTAGGCTGAGAGTCAGTGACTGGCCCAAAGTCACCCAGTGAGTTTCATGGCCGAGCGGGGACTAGAACCCGGATCTCCTGAGTCTCAGTCCAACACTCTCACCACTACGCCACACTGGCTCTCAACTCATTTTCACAGCTGCATCAGAGGAGGGGAGGAGCATGTGAGACCAACACTTGCTGTGCTTCATTCCGGCTTGTTTTTTCTGCAACACTTATATCGGTCGCTTTTGTATGAAATGGCACTGATTGTCTCAGGAAGACTCTGCAACTGGAAGCCACTGAGCCAAATTTAGCCCCCTAAGGAATACCTAGCTCTCTCCCCTTCCATTGCCAGTCTACAGCTGAAAAGGGGACATGAAGGAGGAAACGCAGCTGTGGACTAGACAGCAGACTAATTCAGGAACGGTGAAATGAGATGTCTTGAAAGGAGTCTGTGAAAAACAAAACAAGAAACAAAAACCCTAGCTGCCGTGTTCACCATGCAGGTAATATAAGAATGTCTTCAAATATTTTGTATGGATACTAAAACGATTAAGAGTTAAATGTCATCTTTCAAGAAATTGAGGTGTAAATATAGCATAAGTATGTACAGTAATACCTTGGATTGCAAGTAACTTGGTCTGAGAGCGTTTTGCAACACAAGCAAATTTTTAAATATTTATTTTAAAAAATTTGACTTGATATACAAGCGACGTCTTGCAATACAAGTACTGTAGTACGGCTTAAATTAAAAATCTCTGTATAATTTTTTTTTCGGGAATTTCGTTTTGATATACAAGTGTTTTGGATTACAAGCACGTTTCCGGAACGAATTATGCTCTCAATCCAAGGCATGACTGTATCTTTGGGCATGTGACAGCCTCAGACCTCCCAACTGCTGGCAGCATTAAAACAACAACAACAATCAAACCTATAAACCTTTAAAAGGTTTTTTTCTTATATAAATTTTTATTTTAAATCTTGAAGGGCACAATCCTATGTGTGTTTAGACAGAAAAAAGTCCTATAACTCCCAGCATGTCCCAGCCAGCATGGCTGCCTGGGGCATGCTGGGAGTTGTAGGACTTTTTTCTGGCTAAACGTGCATAGGATTGCACCCTAAATGGTTTTATATACCTCAAAGTGAAATTTATTTTGACAGCCAGTTTGTTGTTCCAAAGTTTTCTAGTAAACATTTCTCTTCTTCTAAATATCCACCTTGGTTAGTTCAAATTGTTTCTCCAGTAGGCTGTGACAGGCATATCTGAATACTTTATTATTTGTTTATATGTATCCCGCTTTTCCACCAAGTTGTGTTCGAGGCTGCCAACAGCAATGAGACACAAAGTAAAAAAACAAACACAAAAACACATCCAAATCAATATATGATTTTAAAAAATGAGTTAAACCAACTGCACCATATTTATGATAGTCAGAACAAGTCAGCTTATGAGCCAAAATCCTGTCTAATAAAGATGTAGCTGCCTGTCGGCAGAAGGACTTCAGAGAAGGGGTTAGACAGGCCTCCCTTGGCAAGGAATTGCAGAGCTTGGAGCAGCCACTGAAAAGGTCATCTCTTGCATTCCCACCAAATGTGCTTCAGATGTTGGCAGGAGGGCCTGAAAGAAGGGCCTTCATTGAAGATCTTAAAACCCAGGCAGGCTCATTAGGGAAAATACTGTGTTTCAGATAACCTGGTCCCAGGTGGTGTAGGGCTTTCTGGTCATAATCAGCACTTTGAATTGTGCCCAGAAATGGACTGATAGCCAGTGAAGGTGTTGTAACATGGGAGTGACAAGTTCCCTAGAACCATTTTAATGGCTAATATCTCTGAGTTGTGCTTCACTACATAAAGCGTACCAGATTATCAACACTCCATTAGAACAATTTGGGATTTGAGTTTCCATTCCATCTTTCCAATTCCACCATGTTACCAATGCTTTCAACATGATCACATTTCATAATATTAGATTTTCTCAATGCCAGACATCTGGAACAATGTGTTATAATGACCATCACATTTAAAGACACATTTTTCAAGATCTTATGGAAATGGATCAAATACGAATGTGAAGACAGTTAAAGGTATTGAATAACAAAATTACACATTTACCATTTTAAAGACCACATCATTTTTTTGGACTAGACAGTGTTTTTAAAACTGTTTGGTTAGAATGTGAGATTAGGATTAGGCCTAGGGAGACCTGAGTTCAAATCCCCACTCTGCCTTGAAGCTCACTAGCTCTCAGCCTAATCTACATGACAGGGTTGTTGTGAGTGGGGGTGGGGAGAGAATCATGTATGCCATCCTGAATTCCTTGTAGAAGAATGCGATAAAAATGTATAACAAATACTAATCACAGTCATAATACTTGCTATATCGCTGATCTACACCAGACTGACATGGGTTCAGATCCCAACTCTGTGGGTGAAATTGGGCTAGTCACCAACGGTGTAACCTCCCTCACAGGATTACTGTAAGCCGGTCCAGCATCAAGGGTAGACATAGTTGGACACTTGGCAAGGACCCACAACCCAGCTGGAGCCCACGGACAAGAGTCCCCATGAGCTGCTCCTCCTCTTCACCCTTGCATTCTGCTTCTTCACTTGCTTCTCTCTCTGGCCCAGACAATGATGGTGGTGTGAAGGAGGAACACTAGAAGTCAGTGTGTACTTGCTCACTGGCTCTCTCTCTGCCAGTCAAACAAGCGATAGCAACAATGAGAAAGAAGATGAAGAGCAATAGCAAGGTGACAATGGTGGTGAGAAGGCAGATGTACTGAGGGAGGGGGGCATTCAGGGTGTCTTGCCCAAGAGCCCTCAGAAACCTGGGCCAGCACTGGCTGTAAGGACAAATATACGATCTGAAGAGAAACCAGAGCATTGAGCGAGAGAGAGAGAGAGAGAGAGAGAGAGAGAGAGAAATAAAAATATGGGACAGCCTAATGTAACCTGCCCTTTGAAGAAGGATGGGATAGAAATGTAAAAAAAATCAAGTATTATTCTCTTGAAGAACATGCATCATGACTCATGCTGCCAGGCTCCTGCTTAGAATCTGGTGAAAGAAATAAGAATTATGGGAAGGAGCAGGGCCTCCTCTGCTGTGGCCCCAAGACTGTGGAAATACTAGAAAGAGCCAGATACAACATAGCAGTAAACCATCCTGTTAACTTTAGAGTAAGATGCAAGGCTTATTGTTCTGGGCAGCAATAAGTTGGTGCTACTGTGTTTCATATTTATTGTTATATTAGCAGATATGTGGTCTATTTGTTTTTAAAACAATGTTTTAATGTAGTTTCCCCCTTTTTGGTCATTGTTCTATATTTATATATTTTTCTTGGAAGCTGCCACAGGCTTGGGAAGGATGGGGAATAAAGTGTCCAAATAAATAATCTAGTGCAAGGTACAAGTTGTCCCAGTGTTTAACCATATTTTTACAGAATCAGATTACTTTAGTAACGTTTATAGCTGTGGTGGTCCAAGATAATAAGATATACAAAATGAGGGTACCTCTTATGGATTCATTTCTGTGAGTAAAAGATTAGAGAACTTTTCAGCTCTCAGCCACATGTGTATCATTACTCACTAATGTCAATGTATATTAGTCACTCCAGATAAAGAACAACCTAATCACAAACTTAATAATGGAATACACTAACCTGCTGTGATGAAAGAATTCAAGATCTCTTCTTTTGTATTTAGCAAAATGATACATTTTTCATTGGCAAGTATATCTTAAGAAGAAGCCTCTTTTGAGGACAAAGACCAAGAGTCAGAAAGAGGGATATAAGATTCTTTTCTATGATGCAGTCAGGGCAGAACTTTGGGGCAAAAGCCCAGTGCCCCGCGCAGGAGCACGAGAAGGAGAGTCCCCAAATGCAGCAGGGCTGGCCTACCACATTTTGAAGTAGTGAAGTAATACAGATTACCACGGTGGGTCCAGAGTCTAAAATTACCTCACTGCACTACTAATACTCTTCTGCAGACCATGAACTCCTTGTGATCAGAATCATTTCTTACATGCTGGGAGAATTGATCAGAAATCAGTTTCTGATCATCTTTACCATTGTGATGTTTCATACAGCACGTGCTTCGATTAGCATGTGTAGCTGGAAAGCTTGCACTGGTTATGCTACCAACAGACGTTCGTCAAGTAAACAGTATCAACTTAACTTACCCGTTGCTATCAGTATTCCTAGCCAATGGTGGCCCAAGAGATTTTGCTGCCTGAGGTGAAGCACAGGATGCATTCCCACTCCACATACAGAAGGACACCAAACTGGCAGTTGAATTTTTCTTCAACACTGGTGACGGTACAAATATCCCCCCACTACTACACCTGAGGGCAACCACCTAGATTAGGGGGTGCCGGGCAGCCTACATGGCACAACACCCCTGCCCTCCAACATCCTTGCTGCTATTCCTCACACACACCCCAATCATCCACCTCAGTTTGCCTAATGGTAGGGCCGGTCCAGTTCCTAGCTATTAATTTTGCCTTGTTCGCAAGAATGAGGCCATGTACAACAGGGAAGAGGCATTTGTATGCAATAACACCTTTATGACTTGATACATTTAAGCATAAAACACTGTGATGTTGATCCAATAGAACATGCATGTCTGGGGCTGTGAAATGCATTTCTGTGGGCTGAAAAGCCTGATCCAGGAGCTGAGTCAGAATCTGCAACAGTGCCAACATCTGTTCAGGGGCAGGAGGAGAAGTGGGAGCAGAGGGCATTATTCAGTCCCCCCCCCCCAAGCAAATACATTTATTCATTTGCTTGTTCATTCATTTATTCATGAATTCATTCATGCTTTCTGCTTAAGTGCTGCTCTTTGAACAAGGGTCCACAAAGCAGTTAACACTAAGTAAAAGCAATAAAACTAAGGTATCATTAAAATAATAATAAAATTCAATTATAAAATCATCAACAATATACACTGCAACAGATTACATATTTCATCAAAGCCAGCAGTTTTACACTCAAAAGGCCTTTGCGTGTGTATGTAACTCATAAGGGAACAGGCATACCCTAAACCCTGGCAATTTTAGAGGAAATGTAAAAAACGTACCTTTCCCACACATTCCATGCCTGATTGAAAAGCATGAAAGCTGGCAGCCTGGTCTCTTACAATGTTTATTTGGGAGTAGGAATGCTGGAGGATTGTGTTCAGTCCACATCTTAAAGGAAACCAACCTAATTTGCATTTCCTGGACTGATACTCAGATCAGAACTCAGCCTTCAGATTGCACACATCTCAGAATTTTGCCATAGTACGTTCTTGGCAGGGCCGGCGTCAAAGGTAGGCATGGTTGGGCATCTGCTAAGGCCTCGGACCCCAGCAGTGGCCCAGTGGCAAGAGCCCCCTGGATTTATTCCTCCTCTTCACCATTGCAGCCTGCTTGTTCACGTTCACCTGCCTCTCGCCTGGTGGTGAGGAGGGGGAGCAGGAGATGCCACTGCAGGCTTGCTCACTGGCTCTTTGTCTGGCAAGCAAGCAAGCGGTAGCAATGATGAGGAAGAGGATGAGGAGTAATAGGAGCTGGTGACAATGGCAGTGAGAAGGTAGACTCAGTGAAGGAAGGGCCCATAGAGGGTGTTTTGCCCTAGGGCCCTCAAAAACCTGTAACTGGCACTGGTCGCAACCAGCACTTCGAATTTATATATTTATTTATTTTATGTACTGCCCAACTGGCAAATGCCCTCAGGGTGGTTTACAGTGATTAAAAAATAATAATAATAATAATAATCAAAAACAATAACATAAAATAACAATCAAAACAATATATACAGCAATGAAAATTTCAAAATATTGAAATACTAGCCAAAGGACCCGTTCTTTGAATGGATTAAAAAAAACTGATTGCTTTCTACCCTGTACTCTGAGTACTTCAAACCCCCCTTTTCACCCCCTTAAGGGTTTTTTTAAACAAAGTTTTCACAACGTAGTTTTTATTAGAGATTCATAAGCAACAACCATGCCAAATTTCAGCTTTCTAGCTTAACAGGAAATATGAGATTGTGGAGAGAAAGCCTGATCACACACTGCTGAACCCTGACATATTTTCCCCTTTTCTGCTGTCACCCACCTCCCTCCATCTTTCTGCATAATCCCCACCCAGGGCCAGGGAGCCACAGTTCTGGACAGACCGGATTTTGCATAGCTACATCTGCATACATCTCAATAGGGCACATATACACATACCCTCAAGGAAGTGCATAACATCCTAAAGGAGGGGAGCGCAGTCTCAAAGTACCCCAAAGTACCCAGAAGTGCCAGTACCCAAGAGGCGCCACAACCCCGCAGGGCGGAACCAGCCCAACTGGTCATCAAGGACGGGGAGGGGGCAAGGGAGGGTAGAAAAAGCACGTCCTGGAAAACAAAGGGTTGTTGGGAACACGGTGTAGGCTCGCACGGATCAGGTCCCTGGCTCCGGTCAGGACCAAGCTAACCCCAACCCCGGGCGCGGTGCCCGGAGACCGGCTGCACAAATGGCAACGCTAACTCAGTAAGTCAGATTCTTTGTTGAAGTTATTTCTCTGTATTACGCGAGCCTTCTACCTCATATGTGTATTGAAGTACTACGCTTCAATGACTTTTATGGACTCTGTTGTTTATAGTGTAAAATTCCTGGTAGTCTATTAGTTCCGCTCCATTCATCAACATCAGGCGATCACTCATGACCGAGTAAGATTGTCTTCCAGGATAAAAATTTACAAAAAGGAAATTTTAAAAGAAGGAAATTCTAAAGAAAAATTGTGTAGACTCTAGCGATGGGTCCGTAAGTGACTGTGGAGGCCAATTCTAGATTCACACAGCTTCCCACAGTGAGGACACAGGTTACCAGATGGAAGATGGTCCTGTAAAGGATTCATTTGACGTGCTTTTCGCTTAGCACGTTTCTCCCTTTCACCTTGCACTCGGGCTTCTTCAAAGTCCATAGAACCTTTGTGAAAGGCCAACCTCCAGTTAGATCGTTCATGGGCCAGAGCTTCCCAGTTTTCGATGTTTATATTGCATTTTTTTTAGATTAGCCTTAAGAACATCTTTAAACCTCTTATATTGACCACCGATATTCCGCTTTCCATCCTTGAATTGGGAATAAAGTAACTGCTTTGGGAGACGGCAGTCAGACATTCGAACAACATGACCGGTCCACTGAAGTTGGCGTTGAAGGATCATTTTTTCAACGCTAGTAGTCTTTGCTTCTTCCAGTACACTGACATTTGTTCGCCTATCTTCCCAAGTAATTTGCAGGATTTTCCGGAGGCAACGTTGATGAAATCTTTCAAGGAGGTGGAAGTGGCGTTTATAGATAGTCCATCTTTCGCAGGCATACAATAAAGTTGGCAATACAATGGCTTCATAAACCAGTGTTTTGGTCTTCTTACAAATATCCCAATCCTCGAACACTCTATGTTTCATTCGAGAAAACGCGGCACTTGCGGAGCTCAAACAATGCTGGATTTCACTGTCAATGTTAGCTGTAACAGAAAGATAGCTGCCAAGATAGAGAAAATGATCGACATTTCCCAGTATTGTCCCGCTCCATTAAAGGCGTTATAAACATAGCTAGCTCCTGTCTCAATACGATTCAGTGTCAATATCTTGCTGAGGTTGAGTTTAAACCTCACAGAAGCCGCGTAAAGGGCATTTTCTCAGTGCCGGTTAACCCTTTAACTTCCGAACTCACGCAAAGGACCAGTGCCAGTCCTCCACAGAAAGAGTGGGAAGCTGATCTGGATCAGGACCGCAGTATATGGGCAGGAGCAGATTAATCCTTCCCTCATCATTGTGATAATGACAAAGAGCCAACCCTCTGTACCAATTAGGATTAGGAAAAAAGATCCCATTGGTGTCAATGCTAGGGTGGCCAGGTATCCTCTTTTACAGAGGACAGTCCTGTATTTGAAGGGGTGCCAGAGGACTGTCCCCTATTTTGAAGACATCCTCTGTTTGAAGGGCCATCCAGTCCAAGTCCAGGTTTCAATTTTATTTTTATTTATTTATCGGCCACCCTGGGCGATGTACAATTAAAATACAGTAAAACAACACAATAAAATATAATGATTAAAACAATATTAAAAATTCTTATTAAAAACCTAACCCACCCCATACTCCCGCCTGAACAGCCATGTTTTTAATGCACGGTGGAAGCTCATCACGGAGGGGGCATGGCGATATTTATTTATTTATTCAAGATATAGAACCATCAGAAGGAAGAGTTGGGCCTTGAAGTTTCACATCAACAGCACCTGGACAGCAGACTGAGCAAGAGAAATCAGTCACCTAGTCACAGTCTTCCACACTATGCTGAGATGTGCTTTATTTCCATTTCAATTATAACAATAATTTCTTAATTTTCACCTATACATACACATCAGCATATGCAAATTTTATACAAATAGGCATCCTCTTTTGTCCTCTTGTTTGGTGATGCATGTCCTCTTTTTTGGTGATTCACAAGTGGCCACCCTAAGGAGGGTTTTTTTTCCTAACCATAATTGGTGCCAGTGGAGGTTATTTTTTTAAATCAAGATTACAGTGAGGCAGGGCCGGCGCTACCGCTAGGCCAACTAGGCGGTTGCCTAGGGCGCGCGGCTGAAGAGGGCGCGGAAATGCTGCGCTCCTCTTCGCTGCCGCTGCGCCGCCCCCGCCAGGCCTCCGCCTCCCCACCCTCCTGCCTGCTACCGCCGCCGCCGCTGCCGCGCCTCCCCCCGCCTGCCCGCTCGCTCGCTCGCCGCCCACCACTGCGCCTCCCCCCGCCCACCCGCTCGCTGCTGCTGCCGCTGCGCCTCCCACCGCCATCGCCACCCCCCCGTCACCCCCCCAACCCCCCGTCACCTACCTTCGTCGCGTCGCTTCCAGAGCCCCGCCCGCGTTGTTTTGGCGGGAGGAACCAGGGCAGAAGGGCTTAAACAGCCCTGTTGCCATGGTTCCCCCCGGCAAAAAACAGCGCGGGGGTCCCGTCGCGTCGCTTCAGGAGGAGGAGGAGGAGGCAGCAGCAGCAGCAGCCGCCGCCGCCGCCGCCGCAGCCAGGGCGGGGGGGAAGGTAGGTTGGTGGTGGCGGCGCAGGTTTTTTTTTTTTTCTGCTTTGGAGAGGGGGGGGGCGCTAAATATTTTTTCGCCTGGGGCGCCAAACTGCCCTGCACCGGTCCTGCAGTGAGGATTAAACCCCCACACACACATGCTGCACTGCAGTCCCAGTTTGGTATAAGCCCCCCCCCCAACTGCTTATTTTTAAATAAAAAAACAATAGACAGAGCTACACATTGCATATTGAACATATCTGTAGCTTGTCCCTCACCCTTTCTCCTTCTGGGAACTCTGGAAACTGTAGTTCTGTGAGGGGAGGAGTGGGTAGGGATCTGTAACAGAGAATTGCCAGTGCCTCACCGAACTACAATTCCCAGGATTCTTTGGGGATGTTATGACAGTTAAAACCGATACTGTTTGTAGCATAGGTCCTCCAGCTGCAATAACTCCATCCTGTGTCAGGCTTTTCAGGCCACGAAATTTAATGTCCAGCACTGTAGTGCCGAAGTGAACTGTAGTGCATGTTTGGATTCATTCAGAATGTAATAGAAAGCATACATGTGTGGCTCCAAAGCAGAGGTTGATAATTTAGTAAGGACTACCATGATCCCACTGATGGTAGCCTAGAGCATGATCTCATGGAATAATTAAATGCTAGACAAGGAGAAAAGCCGCACAATGAAACCAGCAAGAGCCAGGCCCATAGTAATTACCAAATCAAGCATGTGGCCTTTTAGAATGAGTGGGATCATTCATGTGTTACACAAGCTGAAATGAATGTAAAACCATGCACAGGCTAAGAAAAGAATTCAAAGCGAGACAGAATTCATACAAATTCACACACTGCTATCTTGTAAAATATATTCTGTGCACTCACACTGCAAGTCTGATGATCAGCTAACTGTAACTTGGAATTCCTGGGCAAATAATATTGAAAATACAATGGGAAAATACTGCACTGCCAAAATCAACTTGCTGACATACCAAGGGTACATATAAGTGTGCATGCAAATTAGGACATGACAGAGTATTTTGGGGGGTTGTTTTTTTTTAGCCTGGCATCCTCATCTCCACCCCCAGCCATCACAACACAGTTGCTAAACATACTGGTCAATTATTTCAATGCTGATGTAGTAGTATCTCTGCCCCTTTCTCCTTTAAAAGCAGAATTGTTTTTTAGAACTTTGAAAAACTGCTTGGAAAAAGAGAAGGAGAGTTGGTGATGTCACCTTTGTTCCAGGCAATTAGCACTCTGCAGAGCTGGCCCACTCACAACTGGTTTTCCCTGAGTTCAATCTCACAGAAAGATTAGTACTTCTGTACAAAAGGCAGTGGGTGTACTACCAAAACAGTTACTGTCTGTCTGGACACATCAAAAATTCCCCTTTCTCTTCCCAAACACTTATCCCCCAGTGTTTTGTCCAATGGGGTGTTAAACTCCATTTCTGATGTGAGTGGTCTAGCCAGCAAATCCAAAACCTACTTAGTGGCTGGACCCACCTTCTGAACAACTCCAAATGTACATCTCAAAACAGTTGGCTGGTTCGAACCCGATGGGCTATTATGAAAAAGAGATTAGAGTGTGTGTGTGAAGAAACTGAGGTAAAAGTTTAACTGTTATGACTTTTTTCAACCACTGAAGGTCTGAACAGTAAAACAAAAATGTATGGTTTTTACTTGAGGCTTGTGTGTGAGGGGAGTTACATTGTAAATATAGGATGCTGGCAAATTGGCAGTTACTGTACGGTTACCACTAGGAGGTGAAAATGAAGCCAGGTTCTCTTTATTTATATGGGAAGGTAGGATTCAAGTTGGTACCATCTGACTGGGGAAAACAGAACATTCTAAAGATGCCCATTGGTCAGAGGTTTACACAGAGATGGGGTGACAGAATCTTGGCTACCCCAAAGCTGATTGGCTGGAGGATTCTGACTGGAATGAATATAAGGAGCTGTGAAGAGTCTGACAGGGATAGTTGGAGTCTGACAGGAGAGTTGCCTGAGGAGGTGTCTTTGTGAGAGGTTGGGGAGCCTGAAGAAGACATCAGCCAGGAGGAAGAGCAGCTACTAGACCAGAAGGCCAAGCTGAGAGCATGTCAGGCAGAAGCTGAAGAAGGTCTGTAAGAGGGGAGAGGAAGACTCCTGGAGCAGCCTTCAGAGGAAAGAGCTGAAGCCTGAGTGATAGCTAGTGGCAGTGGTCTGGAGATTGAACAGCTGCCAGACCAGACTGAAGACTCAGGGGAAGCTTGGTGTTGAAGGTTTCAGGTGGAAGTCAAACCTGATCAGAAAGAGGACTGCCTTTCAAGCTCTCATGTTAGGCTTGTGGAGTTTGATAGGGAAATTGGCTTAAGTTTGATTAGGGACAGGAACTGGGGCTTCTAACACCTGATAGGTGGCAAAAGTAACTGTATAGAAACCCTGTTTAAAAGTCATGACAACATTCTTAAAATAATAAGTCTTCTTGTTTTATTTTTTGAAATACAATATACCTTTGTTTACTTTTCTGGTACCTCTGATAAGTTTTGTCTCATGCCTAAGAGTTACTTTAAGGAAAAGGGCAAATGTTAAATAAAAGGGATGTAGCTTAATGGTGGCAGTGGACGGGAAGGGAAAGATTGCCCAGTGGTGAGGAGTGATCCTCCACATTTATAGGGATGGGTTTGCCGTAGTGTACAGGCTCCCACCCCAAGACCCAAGCTCTCCACAGCATGTGGATGTTGTTGGAGAACAAAATAAAATATTTGGCTTATTCAGGCAGGGTGCTAAAACTGTAGGGGGCACTGTTGAACTACAGCAGAACACAGGGGGTTTGTGTCACAGGAGCCCACACTCAAAAGGTGCACACAAAATCCTTTTGCACCATGTATGTTTTTTGCACCCAAAAAGGGAATAATTCCATTGTAGAAAATCCAAGAAAGGCCATCCACCTACACACCCCTTCTCTCTTGTCAAAGATGACCATCTTTCTTTTCTTTGTTCCTGGGGAGTTCCCCCCTAGGACCTTCTCCCTTCATTTGTAAGGTCCTTCACCTCAAAATCGATAACTGCCATAGCACAACAGAGCACGCGCGCACCACACACACTCACTCACTCACTCTGCATTCCCTTAGTCCATTATTTCCCTGAGCCTCCCTCCCTTTCCCCAAGCTCATGAACTCCTAGCTGTTGTTGTGCATCCTGGGATTATAACCCCATCTCCTGTGTTCAGACAGAGCCTGAGTGGAAGGATATGTAATAATCCCTCTTTCCCCCCTCTAACCTATTTACCTGACTTTTTCTCAGTCCTATATCTTCCCCTCCCACTTCTCATCCAAGCTGAATTTATATTGTGCAGTTGTGCTACCAACTCCCCCTGCCCTCCACACAACCCTGCCCCTTTCTCATTCTTTCAGAAGCCTCATAGTTAATCACTTAATTGACATTCATCTTCCAATAAAAACATTTATTTTCTGGAAAAGCCCTGACTGATCTCCATTACTCCCAGGATACCTTATGAGGGCACTCCTTTATCCAGACTTAACAATCTTAGTTATGCATGTTAGTAAGGCCAGGTTCCACCAGACGGTCTGGGATGCATTTGGAAGAGTTTTCTCCTAGTACATATTTGAGCTCAGTTCCCCAAACACTTGTACTCTGGAAGGGCATGGCTGGCCCAAATCATTTTGCTACCTAAGACCCCACCCCACCCCAACCAAGTCTAGGAGCACAGTACTCAAGGCTGATCTCAAGGCCGAAAATCCCCAAAGCACTTTTCTCTCTCTGCCTGGCAGTAAACATCATCATAATCAAGGGCACAATTCTATGCATGTTTAGATGGGGGGGGGGGAGTCCTACAATTCCCAGCATAGCTGACTGGGGAATGTTGGGAATTGTAGGACTTTTTTCTGTCTAAACATGCATAAGATGGTGCCCTAAATAACTAACATTTTGCTGCCCTTTCATGACACCAAAAATCAACTGCCCAAGGCAGCCACTTCACTGCACCTAACAGTAGGGCCAGCCCTGGTAAGAGCCTGTTCCCTGAACACAGAGTAGTAGTTTACAGATGTGTTTAGAGACCTGTGTCCTGGGCAAGCATGGTAACATGGTACTTACTTCTCAAAGGGCATATCTACACTGCAGGTTTAAATTAGATTATAGCTACCATTCACATTTCCGGGGGGGGGGGGCTGTTAACTGTAGTTCTGTAACAGGGACTAGGGATTACTAAAAGAAGATTCTAAGTTCCCTCACAAACTACAACTCCCAGATTTGTTTGGAGGAAGCATGACAAAGAAGTATAAACTGGTACAGGGTTGAAGCATAAATATACCCAAAGTGTCTCCTATGCCATTTTCCTCAATGGAACAAGTGGCCTGGTTTTAAAATTTACTGATGGACGTGGTCAGGTTTAAAGAACAAGTGGCTAAACACTAAAGTTCATAAATCTCACCTGTCCTCCAAACCATGAGGCTGACTTTTAAAACCATGATTTATTATAAAATATGAGTTGTGTGACTTGTGAGCCTGAGACTTTGCTGCAGTCCTACATTTCAAGCTGTTGTCAGGGCAAGAAGGCATTTATAATTCCAAATCAAGATGAAGATGCTTGTGATTTTCCATAAATCTTATGAATTAAGCTTTATAGATCCTCTACAAGCACAACAGCGATGATGAAAGTCAATAGCCCCTGAAACAGTCATTCTTTCCCTGCCACCACAGATACATGATACCTGAAGGGGGGAAATAATAGAGTAAGGAATTAGCTAGGGAGCCATCATCATGGGAATGTTGATGAGACTCCAGTCTTCAAAGACTGAGCCCAGGAGAAAGTCTAATGCTGTGGGGATCCAACTGCTATATCCTCACCACTATATGGTACCCTAATCCAGTGGTTTTCAAACTGTGTCTTGGGGAACACTGGGGTTACTCAGAAGCTTAGCAGGGATATTGCAGTCTCAAAAGAGAAAATCTCAAAACAGATCGTGGTGCTTTTAACAGTCTTCCCCTGCAAATTGGAGAAGATGGGGAGTGCTGGGTACATTCTAGGTCAACCTTCCCCAACCTGGTGGCCACCAGATGTTTTGGACTTCAACCCCCATCAACCCCAGCCAACATAGCCAATGGTCAGGAAAGCTGGGAGTTGTCATCCAAAACATCTGGAAGGCACCAGGTTAGGGAAGGCTGTTCTAGGTGATACTCTATCAAAGCAGGGCAACAGGGAGGTCCCAATAGGACTGTTGAGCATCCCATGTGAACTGCGTGTGCACATTGTGTGCTCTAGCACATGTTCCAGAATCCTTTCCAATATACAGGGGTTCATTGGTATGCAAAGGATTTTCTGGATATAGAAAATGTGAAAACTATTGACCCAATAAATAACTAGACTGCTATGCCCAGTTGCTAGCCCTGCTTTCAATATATGCATTACCTAAATCATCAGAACTACAGTAATACCTTGGACTGCAAGCATAATTCATTCTGGAACCGTGCTTGTAATCCAAAACACTCTTATATCAAAGTGAGTCTCTGGCGGGCGTGAGCCGGGCCGATTTCGGCCCGCTACGCCCACTCGAGGCGAGCGGTTACATCCCTACGACTTGTATTGCAAGACGTCGCTTGTTTATCAAGTGAAAATTTATTTAAAAATTTTGCTTGTCTTGCAAAACGCTCTCAGACCAAGTTACTTGCAATCCAAGGTATTACTGTATTTACGACATCAGGTGTTGACATAATGTGATGACACTCAACCCAATACTACAGAGCAAGTTTTCAAAACCACCGACACTGAAATATTCTGGAGGAAAGATAAGAAATGTTATAGGGAATGAAACCAGCAGCTGCACAAATGTGCCTTAGAATCTCAGGTGGGAGCCCAGGAACCAGAGTACACCTTGCCTAGAAGGGTGGAGTGAACTTCAGATTTCTATGCACAAGGGAGGAGGAGCCTCAAGATCAAATCAGATGTGACAGTAAACACATGAGTGCCATTAAAAATGACAGCTGCTAGCTCCTCACTCCTCCATAATGTCTAGTAGAATTTATGTCATACTGACCTGGTTCGTGCCACACGACAATCCATGGTGGGTTGTCACCCTTGTTTGTTTAATGTTATTCTTTTTCACCTTCAGAGAAATTAGCATAAATTTAACTTAAAAAAAAAAACTTTCAGGGAGATTTTCACAAATTTGCAGTAACTACTGCACTTATTCTCAGTAACTGCTTGCACTTTAGCGAATTTGCAGCAATCTCCCCGAAAGTTTTTTTTAAAATAAGGTTAAATTTGTGCAAATCTCCCTGAAGGTGGGGGAAAAAAATAAAGTTAAAAATAAATCTCCCCATAATTCAGTCTATATTGCAGGAACGAGCTTCTTTCTATCAACTACCAAAAAACAAAAATCATGATATTTGGTAAATCCAAGAAAATTCTTAACTGGTCACTAGATGGGAACAAACTAGAGCAAGTGCCCTCTTTTAAGTATCTTGGTGTGGTTTACCAGTGGACGGGGGCATGGTCCCTACAGGTTCAGTCAAACACCCTGCTAGCTGGAAGAACATTAAATGGATTATTACGATTTTATCACACAAAAGGGGGTAATTTGGTCCAGCCCATTTTAGAAATATACAAGACCAGGGTTTTGCCAAAATTGTTATATGGAGCTCCACTATGGGCTATGGCCAATTTAGATCCACTAGAGAGAGCTCAAAATAAATTTTTGCATAGACTGCTGGCAGTTCCTGTTTCTAGAAAACTAGAATTGGTTTGTGCAGAACTGGGTGTAATGACCATAAAGGCTGAAGCCTTCAGATTAGCCTTGCTTTTTTGGTTAAAAAACATTTTTAAGCGGGTGTCAGAATTTATTTTTGTGTTATTAGAAGAGATGGGCCAAAACTCATGGAAGCAAAAGATGCAATTGGCTGTTATGAGTCTGGGATTCTTTACTTCTTTTCCTTTAACTCAAGGATATGATAGAGCCAAAGTGATATTGATTCAAAGACTTAAGGACATTGAGATGCAATCCCAGATTGCTGGGATTATGGTCTGTCAATCAAACACTTTTTATGCCTCTTTTATTCCATCATATTTATCCCTCCCAAAATTTGGTAGACTTGCCAAGCATTAAAATGAGGGTAGCCTTTACTCGGGCAAGATTAAATGTTTTTCCTTTGGCTGATTGGGTGGGCCATCTTAAAGGGATTCCTAAGAAGGATAGAGTATGTGATTGCAATTCGGTATCAGTTGAAGATATAACTCACGTACTCTTAGAGTGTTCAATTTATAATGATCTTAGAATTAAATATATTTCTCCATTGATAAAACCATTGAAGGGAAGGTCATAATTTGCAAAGGTATGTTTCCTGCTGTCTAATGTTGACAAGTATATATCCTATAGAACATCCAAATTCCTTGTAAATGTTTTACAAATGTATACTGTAAAAACTTAAGGTTATAAGGGAAATTATTTAATTTCTGAAGATCTATTAAGCTCTGACCATGTATAATGGCAAATTGCTGTGATACAATAAAGTTGTTGTTGCTGCTGTGGAAAAAAAAAAAGTTAAATATGTAGAAACCTCCCCGAAGGTAGGGAAAAAATTCTACGAAAAAAACCCCTCTACTCTGCTAATGAGCACATTTACACGCATTTGCAGAATAGCAAAGTAGGCTGCTGAGGTTGTGTTGCAAAGGCTCATGGGATACGTGCCAGGAACAGGTGGGAGGACTACAAGGGAAACAAGCCACAGCAAGCCACAGAGCACCTGATCATCTGTTGGGAGTAACATGGGTTAGCGATCAAACAACCTACCTAGCGTGGCTTACTTTCAGCATGGCTTTTTGTGATGTGCGAACCAGCCCATTGTGATCACAACATTCTGTATTTCCCCCATCTCTACTCGACATCACTGGTTGCCAATATTAGGGGCAGGGAAAAGCAGAACAACAATGTTGTCACGATACATACAAGGTTAAGTTCTGCTAGACATTACAAAGGGAAAGAGAAAACATTTTGCAGTAGCACACTTACCATGATGATGTCTAGTTTGGCACTCGGGCACAGTTCAGATGTGCTAATTCCTCTCCTTTCCTCAACATATCCAATGATATGTATGATGTGAGCATTCCATGCAGAGGCCCATACATGCTTAAGCCCAATTACTGTGAACTTCCCCCCTCCTACTTTTCTAAAGGGAAAGGAACATGTGAATTGGGCCTCCACTCACACATGTCAGCCTCCCACATGGAGTGCCCACATTTATTTTTTATTTTTTTATTTTTATTTATTATATTTATACCCTGCCTTTTTTCCTGCAAGGAACCCTAGGCGGCTTACATAATCCTCCTCCACTTTATCCTCACAACAACCCTGTGAGGTTGGTTATGCTGAGAGTCAGTGACTGGCCCAAAGTTACCCAGTGAGCTTCATGGCCGAGCGGGGACTAGAACCCGGATCTCCCGAGTCCCAGTCCAACACTCTAACCACTACGCCACACATAGCATATTACATCAGGTATAAGGCTGAAGGGGAGCACATGGCCATTCTCCACCAGGGGAATTTGATCAACGTGCAGTGAGTGTTTGAAACAGACCTCTGTGTAATGCCCTGCTCATTATTGCATTTGACGTGCTTGAAGGATGTTGAAGGATCCTTCAACGCCAACTTCAATGGACCGGTCATGTTGTTCGAATGCCTGACTGCCGTCTCCCAAAGCAGTTACGGTACTTTATTCCCAACTCAAGGATGGAAAGCAGAATATCGGTGGTCAGCATAAGAGGTTTAAATATGTTCTTAAGACTAATCTAAAAAAATGCAATATAAACATCGAAAACTGGGAAGCTCTGGCCCATGAACAATCTAAATGGAGGTTGGCCTTTCACAAAGGTTCCATGGACTTTGAAGAAGCCCGAGTGCAAGGTGAAAGGGAGAAACGTGCTAAGCGAAAAGCACGTCAAATGAATCCTTTATAGGACCATCTTCCATCTGGTAACCTGTGTCCTCATTGTGGGAAGCTGTGTGGATCTAGAATTGGCCTCCACAGTCACTTACGGACCCATCGCTAGAGCCTACACAATTTTTAATAATTTCGTCCTTTTATAATTCTCTTTTTGTAATTTTTATCCTGGAAGACTTAAGACAATCTTACTCGGTCATGAGTGATCGCCTACTATTGCATCATGTTTTGATGGGCTTGATATTTCCATTTGAACGGATCCACATACTACTTTTGTTTGTAAGCTTAAACAATAGCTCCAGGTATGAAGCATTTATATTCACTCAGCATTTCAGAGGGGCCTTTCTGATGTATATGTGTATGTTGTAGACACATGTCTAACTGGCTGTCATGCTAGTAGTTTCTGACAGTTCACATCTTACTGATATCGTCACAAATCATGAATATCTTTCTTCAGCCACCAGAGTCCTCAAGTAGTTCTTGATCAATGTAAGTTTCAAAACAGCTCTTTTTTCTTCTTTTTCTAAATATTTTTCCGATAGAATTTCATTTGCTGCTGCAGCAAAATCCAGAAAGAAAATAGTCACAGGCTAGTAACAGTAGACACATTGTTTGCTATCTACTATTTAATGTATGAATGTAGGACTTATCGGAAACAAGTTTGAACCAAGATGCTAATATCCCAGATCAGAATCTTCCTGGTTGTGAAAATCAGATGAGCCCAGTTTTAACATGAGAAGGGTTGCTAGTTAGTTAAATGTCAATGGATCCCAGTCGCATCAGTAAAGGAAAGGTAAAGAAACATTCCAGTGTGCTAAGCTAACAGACAACCTTCACAGTAAAACTAGCATGCAGTAGCTTGAAGAGTGACCACCCACAGTGGCATTTTCTGCATTGAAGAGACACATAGCATACCCCGGTGTGCTTTATTGAAGACTCCACGAACAATAAGAGAGACTGGTCAAAAAGGGCCACCTGATTCTAGCGTATAAAGAGCTTTCTAATGCAAAAGTTAAAGCAGAAAAAGGATAACCATGATCCCACAAGACATTACAATTTAAAAGCACTGCTAGTTTGTGCTTCATTTGATGGCTGCTTGATGCAAAATTAAAAAAAGAAGAAGACAGCTCTTGATGAGTGACAAGCTCAGAACGTGCTGAGGACACACTCTGCTTCACAGCACATCTACACCACAGATTTAAATCAGCCTGATTAATTCCCTCTCCCAAGGGAACCCGGGCCATTCCAGTTCAGGGAGAAGGGCGAGAGAGTTTTCTCATAGATAATTCTCACCACCAAACTACAGTTCCCAGGATTCTTTGGGGGACGTCATGACAGTTAAAATGGTATAAACCAGATAATAAGATCATGGAGATCAGTGGTGCCCCTCATTCCAACACCATAGCAAGAAATTATAACAGAACAAGACCATTTTGTTCTCCATACCCATTGTATGCCCATAACAACAAAAGGCAAAAGATACCCTCACACCGCACAGTGCTGGCTCCAGGTTTCTGAGGACACTTGGGCAATGGGCCCCCTCTACCCTTCCTCCATGGGCCTCCTCCCTCAGTGAGTCTACCTCCTCACCGCCATTGTCGCCAGTTGCTCTTGCTCCTCATCCTCTTTCTCATCATTGCTACCACTTGCTTGCTTGACAGGCAGAGGGCCAGTGAACATGTAGGCAGTAGTTCGACCGGCAGGTGAACAAGCAGCTTGCAATGGTGAAGAGGAGGACCAAGTCCAGGGGGGTCTTGTCAGTGGGCCCCTACTGGAGTGTGGCCCCTTGGCAGGTGCCCCATCTTTGGCACTGGCTTTAACACCACAGTCCAATGACAACTATAAAAAGAACTGCTTCAGGGGGGGGAGCTACAAGCCCGTCTTCCCCAACCTGGTGTCTCCAGGTGTATTGTACTACAACTCCCATCTTTCCTGGCCTCTGGTCATGCTCTTTGGGGCTGATGGGACTTCTAGTCCAAAGCATCTGGAGGGCTTGAGGTCGGGGAAGGCTGCAACAGGCCAAGATGAGGGATAATACCTTATGCCAACAACATAGCAAGCATAATGGATTTCTGAGCGCGCAACAGAAAGATGGTAGTGCACAACTTACTGAACTCCACAGACATAACAGGGGATCCTGGAACCATCAAAGCAGCAAAATAACTTGGTTAAATCATGAACTGAGTAAGACATCACCATACTTCTGCTTTTTTGCATAATATTTCACAATCTAACCCCCACATTTCTAACCCTCCACTTCTATTACTGAAATCACTCAACCATAAAGCATAATAATGCATATGGTTTCTTTTCAGAGAGGAGCAGGAAAGCTTTTTTTTTTTTAAAGGAAAAAAAGGATATCTTATCTTTTCTGGAAACAAGAGAATGCCCTGCAGATGGAGGAGTAAAGGAAAATTGCAGTTCTATTATTATTATTATTATTATTATTATTATTATTATTATTATTATTATTATTAAGCAAACCTTCATTCAGAAGCATTTTATAACCTCCTAAAGAAATACTGTGGTGACTAGAGGAATGTATATGTAGGGGGAACGGAAAGCAAATCTATTATTCCCCCTTCCAAAAGCCTGGCTGCACATTACTCTCACCATAGGAGAGCGGCCCCACCACATGAAAGCTCCGTCTGTTGAGAATCCTAAACGCTCTGCCACCACCCAGCAGAGAAAGCTACATGGGAGCCTTTTTCTCTAGCAGGGCTGCATTCTCTTGGGCAAAAGCTGTTGGCCCACATGCCATTGGTGGGCAGGGCCAGATCCAAGGGTGGCCAGGGCTGGAGCCATTCCACTCTCTCTCTTTCTCTCTTCCCCCCTTTCTCTCCAAAATCACCTCTGTGCAGCAATTAGATTTTTTTTAAAAAAAACACCCCTAAATGCTGCACAGAAGACAGGGCTGAGGAGGGGAGACCCTGGGCAAAGTGAGGAGGGCCTGGGCTGTGCAGTCCCCCTGCCCCACCATAGGGGATAGAAATCACACACATTATAACCCTATTCAGACATTAGATATGGGCAAAGGGCGTAGTGAAAACGAGCAGGTTAGCCCTGCCCCTGGCCACCAGCACATGTGCCAGCCATGCATCCCAGGTAGAGATGTCGGAGAAATCGTCAACAGATTCAAATGAGTTCAGATTTCTATTAACTCAACCTGCGTATTCCAATCCACAGCATACCACTTCCCCCCGCCCCAGTCCCGTGGATTCTGTGGATTTGTGGACCAGTTTTTTTAACTTTCAAGAGGGATTTGCAAAAAAAAAAATTCATTTTTTTGCAAATCTGCATTAGTGCAAGTTCTCATTGACTGATGCACATTAACTGATGTGCACTTGCAAGCGAATGAAATTCTCATACAAAGAAATCAGATTCCGTCTATGGGTGTATCACGTACCTTGGGGGGGCTTGCTGCTCTCCGTGGCTCGGTTCTCCACGCTGGCGGCGGCCTGATCTCGCTCTTCTGAGCGGCGCGGAGCATTCTCCGCGCCGGTCGAGCCACTGGCGCTGGTCGAGCCATGGTCCTCCAGAGCGTCACTTCCGGCTGCTCCGGCGTGCTGGACCCCCATGCTATGTTTTTGGCGGGGGGAACCAGGGCAACAGGGCTGTTTAAGCCCTGTTGCCCAGGTTTCCCCCGCCAAAAACATAGCGCGGGGGTCCAGCACGCCAGAGCAGGGTCCCGTCACATCACTTCTGCCACGCCGGAAGTGACGCACAGGGACCAGCGTGGACGGCGCGGATGGCTCACCGCGGAGAGCCAAGCTGAGGAGCTGCCGGCCGGCTGCAGGTAGGCCTGCGTGAGCCTCGCGCAAGCACGAGCGGGTCCGAGTTCGGTCCCACTCACACCCATGTGAGCCAACGGTAACATCCCTATTTACAACCTCCTGGACCCAGCCGGCTATCCCCTCCTTATTTGATGTAATAGGCCATGACGGGCAAGGGTCAAGAACACAGATGGTCGACCGGACTTGGCCAAGCACCTTGTCCGCATCCTCGGGCCTCAATAACTGAAATTCATCCAATAAAACCGGACCAGATGGTGCTCTGGAAACCTCTACTAAAGGAGCTGCACTAACTGTGGTGTCCAATTCATGACGAATTTGAGCGACTTTATCTTCAAAGTGCCGTGCAAACTCATCACAGCGTGCTACTGAGGGTTCTATCATTTCTCTCACTGGCCCAGAGTGTAAAAGGCCACGGACCACTCAGAAAAGCACCACTGGACGCTGGACCATTGAGAAGATGCAATGGTGGTGGAAAAGAATTCTCTCTTTGCCACCCTCACCGCCACAGAGTAGGCTCGATAATGAGCTCTAACATCTGTTCCCATCCCAGTGATGGGTGAAGGCACACTGCAGACTGACACCAATCACACAGCAACTGGGGATTTTATCACTGTTCCCACCCATAAGTTTGGTACCCATGGGTACTGAATGCCTCAGTAAGGTGATTGAAGACGAATAGGCCTCGTCACTGGCACTCTTTCTCCTTGTTTATGTCTTTGCATCTCTCGTTTTAGCAGATGATCTTCCCAGCACCACTCCCTCCCTACTCTTTGGGAAAGTTAGCTGCTAAGCAAAATAAGGGGTGGGAAACAAGCAGTGGAGGAAGGCAGCCAGCAGTTCCTGCTTCACTGTGTGTGTGCACTTTCTACCTCTTCAGCTTTCTCTGATTGATGTTGGGGGAGCCTTCAAATAAAATTGTTAACAAGCCAGAACACTTATAGTGTGTGTGTGGTGCCCTCACATGGGGAGAATAACATGTAATCAGTGGAGGGTGGTGGCTCCAATGTCAGTGGGGCTGTTATCCACTCCAGGCTTCCATCTGAACTTTTAAGGAGCTCTCCATGGTGCTGAACCCCAACCCCAGAATAGGTTCAGCACCATGGATAGCTCCTTAAAAGTTCATGCTGATGCCTGGAGTGGATGCACATCCCCACTGATGTAGCTAGGCTTTGAGAAGAATAGTGGTGCAATCCTATATTCAGCCAGCACAGAGTAAGCCCCATTGTACTCTGTGGGAATTGCTTCCTAATAGGCATGCTTAAAATTGTGCTGTAAGGTTCACTAAGAAGTCACTTTGGGCTGTTCACCTGCGGTGTGAGTGCAATTTCTCTACCCAGCTTTGTATTTGGCATGACAGATGTACATTCCAGCAAGCTGAACACAATAAATCTCACTTCCTCCCGCCCCAATGCTTCAGGTTGGCTGCCCGCCTTTAAGAAGTATTTTACATGTACATATCTACATTCACTTTTACCTTATTTAAAAGAACAACCAGAAATATTTTTAAAACACTTGTCTTGGCGATGTCTTGATGACCTCATGGGTGCTAGCCAATCAGCACTGTCCACTGCCAGCTTTTGCTGCAAACTTGCAGGACCGTTTTTTGTTTTTATCTTCCAGAGCTCAAGCATAGAGAGGGAAAGGTACATTTGTATTAAATGCAGTGGGAGTGCTTCCAAATCATCCCTACTGCTCTACAAATACAGCATTTCCCACCCTATACTACCTTTCACCAGGGCCTTGCTCCTCACAAATCCTCCAAGGTTTATTATAAGCCAGAATTTGCAATTAGAAGTACCAAGATAATTTCTGCAATTAGGTATTTGCACAATGACCATTGATTATCCTCATTTAGATACTACTTTCAATTTGAAAAGTGCGTCATATATCTTGAGTGAATTTGGTGCCTCTCAAAACTCTGGCGATACTGGCAGGGGCACCATTTAGGAGGGGCAGTGATCCCTCCCATGTTTCAGGCCGTGTGTATTTATACCTCAGGAGTTCCTATATCTTCGGGCTCTTCCGAGGTACTAGCAAAATGTCTACCACTTTGGCAAGTAAGGTATGTATGAAAGGAAAGTCAACATATTGCAAGGGCCTCTGAGATACAAAGTGTGCTCCATACACAGGAGTGTACTGAAGCTTCTCCATGAGGTCCCTCTCAGTGGAGGCTGAGCCCGTCTCAGAAATGGGGACACATTTTTCAGCCCCATTGCAACAGTGCTCCCAAGTGCTGAACTTTTCTTTCTCCATAGGAATGAATCATAGCCATTCATTTATATCCATATTATATAGCCATGTTTTGGCCTATAACTCCCATCATCCTTAACCACTGGATATGTGGGCTAGGGCTGATGGGAGTTGTAGGCCAAAACATGTGGCGGGCCACAAGTTGCCCACCCCTGACTTATATGTAAGGTGCATTTGGAAACGCTATTGGGATGGGGTAAAACCCGTGGGCAGGCTCCCCCCCCCAACTTCAAAAAATGTGTCCCAAACAATAGCCCCTTTTATATTCAGCCCATGCATAGACCTAGGCCAGTTTCTTGGTCGTGCTACAATGTGACAGGAGGCTGGAAAAGCATTGTGGATGGCATAATGTGTATAAAAAAATAACCACAAGAAATGTTTGTTAATTTTAATCTTGAATATGCTGAGGAGCAAACTGTTGAACCTTGCTTTGAAGCTTTCCGATCGTTGACTGAAATCTGAAATTATGCACCTGGGGACAGACAGAGCATCCTTATTCCCACTTTACAGAGCTGAGTTTGGAGGAAATAACTTGTATATGCCCAGATTATGAGTCCACAGCAGAAGCAGGACTTGAACGTGGGTGCCACTGGATGTCCAACCCCTTTTCTGATTCCAACCCCTAGCTGTGAGGCATATCCTAATTTAGGGCTATACAATTTACACCTCAAGGCAGCCAGCACTTTGTGGTAGTCCATCAGGGGCTCGATAAATTTCCCTTTTTGCTCCCTGCCTCAGGATTGTCAAGTACCTGCTAAGTACTTGGCTAGGGGCTTCATTCAGCTTACTGGGTCACCAGTTGTGCAGGCCTGACCTACATTCAAATCTCAGATGGTGATGATTCCATGCTGCAGTGTGTGTACCTTGTCAGACAGCTAGTCATTGAGGAGTCCAACCTTTGAAGAGACAGAACCACACAACCTGGTGGTGCCACCTGTTAGTCCTCATAAGACTTCAGGCCTAAATGCTGCCTTGTGTTCCCCCACCTCCCCACCCCACTTGGAGCTTGGTATCTTTGTTGCTGAAGAAAGCCACCTGCGATTGCTAAGGAGAGGAATGCTTTCATCATAAGGACTGTCCACTTATTCGGCAGCGTGCAGATGATTGGTCTCCTTATTAATATCCCCCCCCCCTCGCTTTTTTCCCCAGGAGGGGGAAAACACACCAACACTTCCTATCTCCATAAAACACCACAAGAGGGCCATAATAGATACTGGGATTGTTAACTGTGCCTGGCTAAGTGCTATCTGTAATGTTTGGAAGTCCACTTCCATTATCCTGATTTCATGCCTTGCTGTGGTTTTAACTCAGCCTTTCCCAACCCGGAGCCCTCCAGAGTTGGACTACAATTCCCACCATCCCACTCTATGCATGCTGGGGATGGTTGGAGTCAGAGTCTAATCACATCTGGAGGGCACCAGGTTGGGAAGGCTTAGTTAAAACTACTGCAAAGCATGAAATCAGGATACTCAAAGCCGGGACTGATTCTAATGCCATACATTGTCGTTGGAGTCTCCCCTCTCCCCAAGTAAAGCCCTTATTTTCCAGCCGTTGCAAATCATTGCACCTAATTTGCCCTTTGAGCATATCTTTTTAAAAATTGTGTTAGTCTGTACACACTTGTATTAAAATTAGTAACCCTAGATTGATTTCGAATTGGGCTCAGAAAACTGGGTTCTTCCCTCCTCAATCCCAGTTTGGTTTAACAGGGTCTTTCACAGCTCCCTGGCTCAGGGAGCTAGATGTAGGACAGGCTAGCAGTGACTTCTGCCAGCCCCACTCACACACCCACCATCTGCGGCCTGAGGTGGCTGCCTCACTCTGCCTAACGACAGGGCCAGCCCTGCCCTTGGAACTCACCTTTGCATTAAGCCTTTAGCTCTCATCTCTAACTGAAATGTATGTTATAAATGTATACATGTATGTTATAAATGTATGTTATTTGTATGTTTGTATTCTTTCCGGTGCCAGGTGAAGACCTTTCTGTTCTCCCAGGCATTTTAATCATTTTAATCATCTTAATCATTTTAATCATTTTAATCTTGTAGTTGTTTTTAATTCCATTATTGTAACTGCTGCTGCTAGCTCTGCTGTTTGTTTTTAATCTGTGGTTTTAAATTTTATATTTTATATTGTATTTTATTATTTTAACTGTTGTAAACCGCCCAGAGAGCTTCGGCTATTGGGCGGTATAAAAATGTATTAAATAAATAAATAAATATGTATGTATGTATGTATGTATGTAACATTAATACATATGTAACTGCATTTACTCACATTAATCCCTTGCTACCCATTAACCCATTATGCCTCTCTCTCATTCCTCGTGGTTCCTCCATCATGCTCAAACTTTAGACTGTAAACCCCTTGGGGCACTTCCTTTTCCAGCAATGGACCAATATAAACACACACATGCAAAAATCTAAAAAATCACAGCTCTGCAATAAGATATCCAAACTGCTGTTCTATAACATGCTTGTGTAAGAGCGCCTTTCATTTTGTTGCTAGCTCTTCCCCAAAGCGATGTCTTTTTCGGTCTCTGTTAGGCACATTAGTAAATGATAAAGAAATACCCCTGGCAACATCGGAGAGTCTGTCAGGGTCACTTGGGCAGATGCCAAAAGCTGTTGGAAAGGAAGCTGTGAAAAGTGCCTCCATCTTGTTGGTGCTCCAGAGCCTCCAATGCTACACAATCTTCCTGCACCCACACAGAGAGGATCCGTATGTTTCAAAGGCAGATTTAGAAAAGAAAGGGAGGGGGGATCAGATAAAATCTGGGTTGAGTGCTTCACCCAATAAGAGCATTGTTAGGAGCAGGAATGACAGGAAAAAGGGGGGAGATAACATATGCGCCTTCCCCAACACTTCAGCGCTTGTTATGGAAACCTTGTTAACAGATGAAAGTGACAGGTGAGGTTCAGCAAAGGCAAAATACTGTATACGTGGCATTATTACAGGATAGCTGAAGGGGAAGAGCAGCAATCTGGAGGAAGGGGCCAGAATGGGCAAGTAAAAAAGACATACTGCAATTTGCTTCTGATGCTTAACTAGCTAAACAAAGGTAAGTGGAATGGCCATTCCTGAACAGAACCAGTGTCATCCCAGAAAATGGTAGATTGCTTCCCATTCCCAGTCTCCTCCTCTGGGAACAAAGGTCTTCCTAGAAAATGGCTCTGCTTCTGGAAGCCAGAAATCCTGATGCCCCATAGACTCTGAGCACCATTCTGAGGCCTACTCACTAAAACCAATTGCCGTGCATCTCTCTTTAAACAGATGGCAGAAGTGAATGTCCTAGTTATTGAAGCAGATGGACAGACCAGGCTTCCCCAACCTGGCGCCCTTCAGATGGGTTAGACTATACTTCCCGTTATCCCCAGCCACTGTGGCCAATGATGGTGGTGGCTGAGGATGATGGGAATTGTAGTCCAACCTGTCTGAAGGGCACCAGGTTGGGGAAGGCTGGGATAGACTGATCATATCTGAGTTACATGAATACAAATCTCAGAGAGACCTTGGTCAAATTGCCCTCCATCAGCCTTGGTTTCTCACACCCAACTCCTGTCAAGGCAGAGTCAATCTTTACCAGGGACCAGCCGTGTCCCCTTATTGTTCAAACCGATGAGCAAGACTGACCTGGAAGCTTTTATAGTCCTTGTCTGACAGTACCACATGACTCTTTCTGGCCTATTGCATTTAAGAGGCATTCTTGGTGGACTGATGTCCTTGCAGTTCCCACTTTTGGCCAGCAAGGAAATGCACGGGCTGGGTCCAGACCTGATGATACCACCATTCCACTTCCCAGGCTTAGAACCTGCTGTGGGCTCGAGTCCTAAAACACTTCCCCATTTGTGAAATGGGAATAATAATTTCCGCTTTTATAAGATTGGCAGTGAAAATGAATACAGAAATCTTGCCTGAGAAACTTCCAGTATATGGCAGTCATTTAAACATTACAAAATGGTCACTTGACACCAGGTATTAAATGATAGTAAAACAACATGTGAATATAAGCATATGATTAATAATAAGCTTCCCCCAAGAGTAAAATTCACCTTAATGCCAGGGATCAGCAAGTTGATGTAATGTCTCAAGTGCCACTTAAATTCTTCTTGAGGATTGAAATGTGACTAAGAAATGCATACGTTTTTCACAGAGCTCTCTGACTTCCACTCCAAATATATCAAAGTGCTTAGCAACCAACTTCATTAATCATGCCCAAAGTGCCAATTTTTAAAATTTGTTTCCTAAATGTCACCTGTGCAAAAAACTTTGTGCACTCTTGTAGCAATATCCAGATGGTCTTATATATATTCTGTATATGCAAATAGGTAATTCTGAACATGAAAAAACATCTCTTTCATCTCTCTAAATGCCAGACTTCAAATCTAGTAAAGGTGGGCCATATTCAGCAACAGAAGCAGAAACTATATGCCAAGCAGCCACTTTTGTCTCCAAGACAATCAGCATGTCCTCATGATGAGTTACGGAAGAATGTCCAGCCTGCAGAAGCTACTAGACTATTTCCCAACTGCTTGCTTGAAAGTCTCTACCTTGTTTTTCTGTTCTAAACGGGATGCAGAAGTTCAGCCATGAACATGTTCTTCTCTGGAAATGTGCAATAAAAATTATATCTTTAAGCAAGTATTACAATATCCTCTTTCTCTCTTTCACTAATGATACTTGGGGCAAAACTACATCTGATGTTAAACATGTGTTTTAATAGTACAGGAATCCTTCCTAAAAGCTATAAGTAGCCAGTGCAGGGGGGTCAGGATTGGGACCCCAACATGAAGGATGGTAGGAGAACCTCCGACCCATGCGCCAGATGCAGCCTGCAGCCAACTTTCATCTGGCACATGAAGTCATTAGGCTCTACAGGCCCATGCTTCCCTCTTGGGATGTTCCTCTTCCAGTTCATTTGTGTGTGCGTGCGAGAGAGAGAGAGAGAGAGAAAGAGAGACAGACAGACAGACAGACAGACAGAGACAGACGGAGACAGTGACCTGGTTTGCATGACACGACGACCCATTGTGGGTGACTAGGCATGGTGGGTTGTCATGTCATCCGAACCTAGACTGCTTGGGTGGTGTATTTGGGGGCAACAAGCCACCCCAACAACCTACGGCTTGTTCTAGGGGTTGTTCAACCCACAATGGGTTGGCATGTCATCCGAACCCGGGAGAGCAATTTTATTGTGAGTTGCGGGGATCGGCTAGTGAGTCACTCAGTAAGAGCAACAAAAGACCCTGCCATTCTTTGTGATCTCGCCCATGCTGCCACCAGTGACAGCCCCTCCACTGATGCCCAAGCAGCACTTTGGAATGACCATCACTGGTTCACCACCCTTTTTAAAATTTATTTTTTCCGACCCAGAAAATTGTGCAATTGTATTTGTTATTTTTTATTATTAATAATATTTTGTCAGTCTTTTGCAAATGTGCAAGTGCGCACTTACGACTGTCCAATATAAGTAGTCTTGCCTGGTCAATTTTCTTGTCTGTTTCAGCTGTCAATAGGCACAGCGAAGCACAGCAGGAAACAGGCTGACAAGGCAAGACTGCATATAGGCAAATTTGTTTGCGCACAATTGCCAGGGTCCAAATTCCCTAGCTGTCTTTTGAAAAGCGCTGGTGAAGGGGAGAAAGCACAAAAGAAGGTGCATCCAAAGGTTGGGGAGAGACAAGATCTCCCCCTTTTCAATGTGATCCTCTTGGTTTTAAGTGTTGAACTGACAGTTCTCTCAGTGTCCTCCACCTTTTCAACACTTCCCCAGCTAGTCCAGAAAGAGGAGACCTTAACTCCCCGCCCCCTTTTCGGGGCTCCTTTTCAGAGCACTTACTGCTGCAGTTGCTGCAGTTCCCTGACAGTTCTAAAAAAACCCACAACCCACTGAAATATATGCAAATTTAATGGCTGGTTAGTAAATGGAAGGGAATTTTGTGTACGTTTAAGGGCTGGATAGTAAATGGAGGGGGAATTTGCACACCTGCAGTAATGGAGCAGGTGTGCAAATTTCCCCTCCATTTACTTCCCAGTCCTTAAATTTGTGTATATTTTTTCTCAAGCATACTCATTCATGTATAGTTGTTGATGATGATTGGCTTATTATATTTGCTTGATGTAACATTCTACATTCAATATAAACATATATATACACACACACACACACACACACACACACACGGTATATATATATATATAAGTTGGACTGGCGAGAATCACTTTGCTAGCTATAACTCCATTACATAAGGATAAGAAAATCAGATACTTGGTCTCTTCTTTTACTTTGGCTGTATCCAAAATTAGATTTCAGTTGGTAAATGTTAATGAGATGCATCTGTGAATTTATTTTAATGTGGATGTCAAAGTATCTGATTTGTATTGTAGATGGGCTTCCTGCTACTTAGGCAGGTGGTGAAATCATTCCAGGTAATATCATTTTAGGTACATTAATGTTGTGAATCTGCTGTATAAAGGTGATGGTTGCAGCAACGAACAGGGTGATCTGAAGCACCTTAAATACTAATTTATTGTAATATGAGCTTTCAGAAGGCTAGTTCAGACATGCATGTTCACCATTTGATGGCTCCACCATCACATGAGGATTTGTATGTGTGAATGAGTGATCCAACACAGAACTTTCATATCTCCTCACTTTACCTCAAAGACACTTATCAATGGAGTTGGCTTCAGAACATCAAGCATAGAACAAACATATGGCTTACAGGCATGTGTAAATCAGCCCTCAGATAGTCATGCATCTGAGGAAGTTAACTCTTATTTATGAAAACTCACCCGAAGTCCAAGCTATCCTGGTTACCATATTAGCAGCCCTTTGAGACTGAATGCCAGATGCCATTTAATGATGATGGTAAGACCACTGCCATCGAGGACTTGGTTTTAGGTGATGGATGGGCCAAACTGTCTTAGATCACAGAGATCTGGTTAGATAATGTGGGAGAGTTAATTTGGACCAGCTTTGCCCACCAGGGAAAGGATCTAACGGTGTGCTCCTGCAGGTGCTATTGATGATGTGCTAGCATAAACCAACACCTGAGCAATGTAACTAGCACAATGGGGAAAAGAAGTGATTTGCTGCCAAAATCCAGTAGCATCTAATTTCTTCATTCAGCAACAGCCTAGACTCATGAGGTGGGGAAGTGTGCTCACAGTGGCCCTGCCTGATTCGATCTCCCTGTCCAACAAACTTCTAGTTTCAAGAGTTTGTACCCAACGTTGGGTGCATACTACAGAATTGGGATGCTGCTGATGTTCCACCCACCCCATTTCCTAAAAGTATCCCTGCACGACTTGACCAAGTTCATGCTAGGATATCCCATGCTCTGGTGGTTTGGAGAACATGCACTGGTGGTTTCAGGATAACCACTGGAACAAACACTGGTGGTTTGGGGATATCCCATGCTGGTGGTTTGGGGAACATCAACATGAAGTTAATTGTTTAATTTTTATTGGTGTGACTGTTTGACTCTCTATGATAGTGTTTATTTTTTAAAGCTGCTTATTATTTGGATTTTTTAAATCTGCATCATGTTCCCTTTTACATATTACCTGGTCCCCTTAGAAACAGATGCAAAGGGTTGTGCTGGAGTTTTATACTGAAACGTAGAATTGTGTCCTGACCATGTATATCCAATATCATTCTCCTGTCTCGGTGTTGTTCAGTGGAGTTGCTGTGTTACAAACAAAAATAATCTTTCAAACAGAATGGCAAAGAGGCCGGTACTTAAAGCAAAGGCCTCATTTTGCTTGGCCAGTGATAAAGATGCCCATTGGCCATGAGCCTCCATTGCCAATCCCTAGCTGGCTGGACCATTGCTTCAGAGGTAACCCCCTGAGCCAATCGCTAGCAGGCTGAATAGTTTCCTCAGAGACAAGCCTCCTTAGCTAATCAATGTCAGGCTGGATAACTTCCTCAGCTTTCAGGAGGGGAGTGAGTGGGGAAGTGGAAACCTCTCACCACAGCCCAGCTGACATTGTTCAGTCTAATGTGGGAAGTGTTCCACTCTGGCTTTGACAAGCCGCCTAGAGACCAGAAAAACATAAGATAATGCACACAGGTGGTTTTAACAAGTGCGTGCAGGTCCCTCCTGCAGACTGATAACAAGGACCAGAAAGTCCTGAATAAATAACATTAATTCTGGCCTGCTTACACTGGCTGCCTCTACGTTTCCGAGCCTGATTCAAGGTGTTGGTTTTGACCTATAAAGCCTTACACAGCTCGGGATGGCAATACCTGATGGAGTGCCTCCCCCTGGTTTGCCGGCCAGATGGGCGATAAATAAATGTAAATCATCATCATCATCATCATCATCATCATCATCATCATCCATCTTTTCTTCTTTAACAGATTTTCCATGGTAAGAGAAAAGACAAAGGCAGTGGTAGGATAGCATGGGAGGGCTACAAATGGAAGACAGCGTCATCTAGGCCCACCATAAAATTCTATGAACAAGGCAATGGGATTACACAATAAAAGTCTTATCTGGCAGCACCTCTAGAGAAAGGAAGGATCTAGGGTGGGCCAAGATGCATACTGGATCATTGTGGGGAGGAGGACAAGGCTCGGAGAGCACGGTGGCAGAGTTCAACTGGCCCAAAAGACAAGGAGAGGAGCTGCTGGATTATGTGCACTCAGATATCACTGGATAGTGCAGTATTTTGTTACTGTAATTTTAAGGGAGGTTAATTAGGGTTATTTTGTGGCATGACTGGTTTGTTTTAATAGTGGTTACTGTTGTTGTTGTTGTTGTTGTTGTTTTTAATGTTTTTTGATAGGGTATTGTTAGAGAATGGATTGGCATATGGCCCAGAATGGGCTGTGCATACTTTCCCAGTAGCCAGGAAATAGTCAGATCTTCCTTGAGCAATCTGAGTGGGGTGAATAGCATACTTACCCCTCCACCCACCAGCCAAGGATAATCTCATCTACAGTAGATCTGTTCATGAAGAAGAGAGGCTGAATTTTTGTAGGACACACTGGGAAAGAAAGGCAGGGCAAGAGCTAGCTTTGAGTTCTGTAAAGGGGCGTGGGCAACCTCTCTGGGGAATTTGATGTGGGGCAGTAGATTTGCAGTTTGTAGGAGTGCAATGCTGTCTGCCTGCACCTATGCTCAACTTGTATATTTGTAAGCTCAAATATTACAAAACTCCATAAGCCTGGAGCGATCTCTCCTCCAGAGGAAACCAAACCTGGTTAAGTGCCTCTTCTGGAACTTCTTACCGGATGGGAGCAAATAAGAATGTGTTATCTTGGTCGGAGGCCACCTTGAGCATGGTGAAACAGTTGACATTTCAAGAGGTGTGTAGCTAACAATTAAAGAGCCATTTGGGAGATACATATAACGAAGTATTTTTGTATACCCTCTTAACATTTTACAGACGAAAACAGGAACACTTTTGTAGTCTCCAAGGACCACTCCACATCCTTAATCTCCCCACCATTACACATTGCTGAAGACACATTGCCTGTTGTATGTTGTATCCATGTACTTGGCAAGAGTCCCGCTCTGAAGAAGGCTATACCAGTATACTGACCATAACATTAAAATATATACACACACACACACACACACTCAAGAGTATTTAACAGAATGCTAAATCAGACAATGGATCTGATTGCACTTATTAAAGAACTGTTGTAACTCAACATTTTGCAACCTTTATTATCTGGATGGGCAGTTAAGAGACGTGATGATGGTAGAAGGGAAGAAGTGTATTTGCATTTTTGTGTGCATTGTGTGTGCATGTCCACTATGCATGTATTGATATGCATGTGCACTAAAAATCAAGATTCATCTACCTTCCTACCCTGAGTTTAACTTCTAGAGACCCCAAGTGGATGGGTTAGTGCACTAACCAAAAAATCAAATCAAAGGTATCCCTAGTTTGCTACCCGGGACAGATACTAGAAAACAGGAAAGAGCTGTTGGGTTATTTTTACATTGTTAACTATGTCTGTGTGTATCCTCTTCTCTTCTGTGTAACTTCTGCTCTCTTTGTCTCTGTTATTGCTGTGCTGTGTCACTTCCTGGTCATTGTTCACTTGGCCTGGGTGTTGGCAAGTCATTTATCCTGTCTGCTTTCTTAATCCTCTTATTTGGCTCATTCATAGATATAAAATGGGCAGTATGAATCTTCTAAATAAAAAGATAAGTAAGGGCAACAGTCAAACGCACATGCAGTTGATCTCACATGACCAAGGATCTTGTGCACAGCTGTGCGAATTGAAAGGTATCCATCACAATGGGACAAGCAGGCATCAAAGATGCATAGTTAAGATCTACGGAAATCAGGGAATTGAAGTCAGAATGGATGCAAGTGAGTGTATTCACAAAGTGGCAAGCAAATATGTTAGATCCTAAACCGTCTAGATCAAGGGTGGGCAGAAGGTAGATCTCCAGATGTTTTGGATTTCAACTCCCAGCATTCCTGACCATTGCCATGCTAGCAGGGGCTTCTGGGAGTTGAAGTCCTACCTTCTGCCCACCCCTGGTCTCGATGACAAGTTTTCCCCAAAAGACAGTGGGAAGCATCTCAAGGAAGAGCTACAAGGTATCATGGAGGTTTTGAGCTAAAGTAAATATGGTGTGCTACCTGCACTGATCCTGCTAGTGCCCAATTTTCCATATGGACCAGCAGGGATCAGCACAGTGATCAACAGCCTAGGGATCTGTAAATTTCCCTGATTTTCTGCTCCCAATGTGAGTCATGGATAGTTGTCCAAAACAAACAAGAGTTTTGCAAAGAATTTTTGTGGGTCCAAAAAACCATAAATGAGACAGATGCTACACAGCACAATTGATTCAAATCAGCATTAGGAATGTACTTTGCACAAAAATCATGCAGCTTAGTATGAGGACTGTGCTTTTGCATGGGGCAACAATGCAAAATTAGTAGGTGATGGTTGCATTTCTCCCAACACAGAGAATAAACCTTACCGTGCTAGTATCTGCCCATCAATTGGCAACAAAGACTATTTCACATGCAGTGAACAACAACAATTCAGGTATTGTGTGACCATCATATCCACGAAGAAACTGCACGCTGTCTTTTGAGGATAAGTGTTCAAAACATGCGATGCCAGTATTCAGGTAGGAGGAATTTTCCGTGAAGGAAAAAAAATGGGAAGGTTGTGCATGTCCCTAGCACAGCCTCTGTGTGGCATGCCTGATTCAAAGTGCCTGAGACTGGTAAAACTCTACTTGGAAGCCCGCTCATATGTCTATCTCTTGCAAGCAACACTTTCCACCTGGTTACGCCTGCAGGATATGTGGAAAGCAGATATCCAGACATAGGAAAGGAAGGACGAATTTAAGTGTACATGACAGTTATGATTCCTTGTGATGTTAGGGGGAAAAAATGGATAGCCCAGAGCAACAAGCAGCAGTTAAGACATTCAAAAGGTCAATGGAAAAAGCAAAGCAAAGCTGGTAGATGACGTACTTTAAATGTAGGAGGGGCAGTTGATTACAAGCATTTTAGATTAAAAGTAGATTTTTTAAAAAAGTAGATTAAAAGTAATGAAGGGCACAATCCTATGCAAATTTCAACAGAAAAAAGGCCTACAACTCCCAGCATGCTGGGAGTTGTAGGCCTTTTTTCTGTCGAAACTAGGATTGCATTGACTCATGACTCCAAGAAGTGGAGACGCAACAAGTTTATTTGCCTTGCAGAGCCACTCCCACTAGCAGAACCTGGCCATTCGAGGCACAGAAGCCAGCAGGTGAAGGGTCAAGAGGCTAGGCCAACTGGTCAAGGGACGGAGCTCAGTTGCAAATCTTCTGTTCATATAAGCTGTACAGAAGGGGCGTTGTACCTCTTTCAGCCTGAGGGCTGAATTCAAACTCAGAGATACTCTTGGGGGGCACATTCCAGTGGTGGGTGGGACCAAAGGCAAAAAGGGATGGGGCCCCAAAGTAACAGAAATACCCAAAATGCCAGCATATTTTAGCATAACGATCTTACTGCCTGTAATTAAGCTTTGCAAGAACAAAGGAGAATTACGGAAATTACTATTCATTAAACGAAGCCAAAGCCACCATGATCAAAATTATTCACAACAAATCTTATTTCTTTGCATTAATGACAACTTTTTAACTCCTTCAGTTACAAGTTAAAAAGTTGTAATTAATGCAAAGAAATAAGATTTGTTGTAATTAAGCTTTAGCAGATGCATTTCAACTTTTTAGAATAGGGGGAAAGCTGCACAAAAGCACAGAGCCCTCCTAGGACAAGGATTCAAGACTCGGCCAAGGCAGAAAAGACCCCCTTTGCCATGCAGCCAGAGGGAGGAGCCAGGACATGCAACAGACACATACTGACAGCAATGGCCTCCAGTAGCTCAATGGGTACAGCATGGGGCTGGGAAGCAGGAAGTGGGAGTTCAAGCCCCACCAGGGTGATGGGGAGAACATGCCCCCCCTCACTTCTTGCACACCTGGGAAAAAATGCCATGTAAAGGGCAAGGAGAGGAAACTCCTGGGATTTAAGACCACACTACAAAAAGGGAGACACACAGAGAGAAAGCAACAAGCAATAGGCAGAAGCTGGAGGTCGTAGTCTTTCAACCTGCATGTACAGTAAGTGTTTGTGAGAGAGAAGAGGTGCGTAGTGGCCCCCTGGAGTGCACAGCCAGTGCTCATGCCTCAGCCAGAGCCAACTGGAAAGAGTGACCACAGAGCCATCCAGTCCAATATATATGTACATGAAAGTCTCCAAGGAAGTCCAGCACAGTCACATTCAACTTCCAAAGAGGAAACTCCTAAAAAATGAGGGGACTGGTAAAAAGTGTGGGGGGAGTCAAGAGGGTCAAATCTCTCTGGAACACTTAGGGGTTATTCAAAATCACACTAGCAGAAGTTCAGCTAGAATGTGTACCACAGATCCAGTCGAACAGAATGCCAGCGTGCTTAATAAACAGAGTTAAGGAAGGTATTAGAGGCATAGAAGTCTTACCCAAATGAGGAGAACAAAAAGGAACACAAACCTGTACTTGCAAATATTGCAAGCAGGCAATGAGGGATGCAAAAAGCAAACAAAAAGAATTTGAGGAGCATATCACCAAAAAAAAACGGTAACAGCGCAATTCTGCCTACTCAGAAGTCCCATTAATGAGCCTTACTCCCAGGATATAGTGTATAGGATTGCAGCCTAAGAGCAACAAAAAAAAACCACATTACATCAGAGTACAGGAATACATCGGAGGCAGGAAACATTCTAGGGAGGTGGTTGGACAACAAGGGAGCTAAAGGTGTGCTAAAGGAAGATAAGGAGATTGCAGAAAAAATTAATGAGTTCTTTTTGTCTGCCTTCACTAGGGATGTACAGATATTGTTAAATCTGTTCCATCTGTGTATCATGGATTGTCAGGCGTCTTTCATTCTGTTGTCTGCTTATTGACAGAATCGGATTATTATTTTTTTACCAGAATTTCATTCTACTTGCGCTAATTTGCATTAGTGTTAATGGGCACTGGCATAATGTGCACTTGCACAAATGCGCTAATGTGGATTAGCTAATGTAAATTAGTGCATTAGCACTAATGCACATTAATGCAAGTCTGTCCGTCCGTCCCCAACAGTGAAAAACTGGTCCGCAGAATCTGCGTCCCTTGGAAAAAGCTGGTCCACTGTAGAATCCACAGGTCGGATTCAGAGAAATCAGAACCCATCTGAATCCGTTGTGGACTTCTCCAACATCCCAAGCCTTCACTGCAGGAGATGTAGGGCAGGTAGCTATGCCTGAACTGATTCTCTCAGGAATGGGAGTCTGAAGAACTGAGGCAAATTGTGGTGACAAGAGAGGAAAATCTAGGTCTTACTGACAAATTGAAAATTAGTTGGGAATAATATTGGTGGAAGATACAATTTGTATTAAAGTGTGTGTGTGTGGAGGGAAGAGCTTCTGTTTTATCCAGTGTGCACTCTTTCAATGCATGTTTTCCTGGAAATATATACAATAAACTAAATTCTGCTGTGCATCCACATTGAACTCCAAGGAGCAGTTGGGATTGAAGACAGCTCAGATTTGGCCCAAGGGCTTCATAATAATGAGGAGGAGGAGGAGGAGGAGGAGGAGGAGGAGGAGGAGGAGGAGGAGGAGGAGGAGGAGTTGTTTCTCACTGTAAGCATGCTTGCCATGCATTATTATTCAAGTGCTGCATTATTCCAACCCCCCAAACAGGCAATGCACTGATTTATTTACACAGTGGGTGCTGTAATGGGATGAAATTCATGAACTGCGGCTTGGCTCACATGACTTTCTAACCATAGCAAGCCTGATTGCATTAAACACATAGCAGAGGCGGAAACATGAAGCATTACAGATGTAACAAAACATCCTTCCCATTTTTGCATTGCTCTAGAACAACGGCTTGGCAAAAGAGATCCAAGTACAAAACTAGTTCATGGTTTATGTATTTCCTTGCTACTGCTTTTGGTATAGTGTTGTAAAGCTACAAAACTGCCTGAAACACTTTCCATGTGATAAATATAAGAGGAACCGATTAGGTCATAGCTGAATAGGTTAGTCTACTGTGTGTGTATGGTTGTTGTTTCTTTAAGCTGGAGTGTTGTGCCAACTTCATTGTTGTACAACGCTTTCCTAAACTTAACACAAGGCTGCATTTTGTTTTTAAATCCTTTGGTTAATGCATCGATTTTCAAATTTTCTACCTTCAGGGAGAACACTTTTGCATTGATTTGTCTGCCAAAGGACTCTGGAGTATCTGTCTTGGGTCCCTTGTTTACAGAAGTTCCTAAGTGACATTCTACTAGGGCAGTGATGTTGAACTTCTTTGAGCCTGAGGACCAAAATCCATTTCAGAAAAGCTCTCGGGGGCTGCATTCTAGTGATGGATGTGGCTGGACGCAAAAGGGGGTGGGGCGGAAGGCAAAGGGGGCAGACCCAAATGCCCAAAACTACCTGCACATTGTAGCTTAAAGTTCTTACTGTCAGAAACTAAGCCTTAGGGGAGGCATTTCAACCTTTTGGAATTGGGATGGGGCAAAATCCAGGAAAGTGCCAAATGGTTTGGGGCTAGGGGAGGGGTGTATGGCCATCTGGGGAACCCCAGAGGTTCTGCATCCCTGTTCTAGGGCATCCATTCATTTCACATAGGGCAGTTACCAGGCCTCACCATGGCCCTGTGTTGACAAAGAGAGCACCCTGAAACACACCTAATACTTCCCTGCTTTTAGTTCATTTTGATCAATGTTAGAGGCAATATCAAAACAAGAGACAGCGTAGGAAAATTAAATAAGATACGAATAACAACACTGTTCAACATATCTATTACAAGAAGGCATTTTAAGTTGGGATTGGATGCATCCTTTTCTCTTCAGGAGTTTCGATAAATGAGCGGAAAGGGAAGCAAACAGTGAGAATGTTAACAGGGTGGTGTCTACCTTTGCAGATCTGATACATATTCTTATAGAATTGGAAGGGAACTAATCCAACCCTCCGCTCATTGTCATCTAATCCAACCCTCTGCTCATTGCAGGATCTACACTGCAGGATGCAGCTACAGCATCCTTGAGAGATGGCTGTCCAGCTTCTACTTAAATGTCTCCAGCAAAGGAGAACCCACCACTGGCTGAGGCAGCCTGTTCCAGTGTCAAACAGCTCTTACCATTAGGACGTTTCTCCAAATGTTTAGCTGATATCTGCTTCCTTGCCATTTCCACCCACTGGTTCCGAAGCTGCCCTCTAGAGCAAAAGAGGACAAGTCTGCTCCATCTTCTGCACAACAGGCCTTCAATATTTGAAGACAACAATCATTTATCCCGTTAACCAAATGGACATAACTATGATCTCCTATGTGTGTAGTGATTAGAGTGTTGGACTGGGGCACAAGAGATCCCTGTTTTTGTTTGAGAGCCAGTGTGGCGTAGTGGTTCGAGTGTTGGACTGGGACTGGGGAGACCCAAGTTCTGGTCCCCACTCGGCCATGAAGCTCACTGGGTGACTTTGGGCCAGTCACTGACTCTCAGCCTAACCTACCTCACAGGGTTGTTGTGAGGATAAAAT
The DNA here is from genome assembly GCA_021292165.1 of Shinisaurus crocodilurus. NCBI lineage: Eukaryota > Metazoa > Chordata > Lepidosauria > Squamata > Shinisauridae > Shinisaurus > Shinisaurus crocodilurus. Next base: position 108,185,564 of record CM037877.1, read on the forward strand.
GGGGGGGGAGGAGGAGGAGGATTATGTAAGCCGCCTTGGGTTCCTTGCAGGAAATAAGGTGGGATATAAATACAACAAATAATAAATAAATAAATAAACCCAATTTCTGTAAAGAAGGAAGTGCAGAACTCTTACATCTGCTTGCTACTTTGGCAGCAAAGGCTAAAAACAGGCCTTTATGAGGATTTAGGAGTTTGTGTGCAATAGGACAAATAGAAGTCCCTTGTCATCATACAGTTTACACTGTCTCATCTCCACATTTCATTAACACCATATTCCAAAAATTCTTACTATGTCTTACTATGACATTTTGTGGGTTCATAAACCAACGAATTGCTCTATTGCCTGACAATGGGGATTCTCCTTCATTAGCCAGTATGACCTCTTCTCACTGTAAGCAATAGGTTCTTCGAAAGCAGGGGTGATTAACCCCTTTCAGCCTGAGGGCCAAATTCAATATCAGAGGAGCTCTCAGTGCCCCGCATTCCTGCAGTGGATGGGGCTAAAGGCAAAAGGGGTGGGCCCCAAAATGCCAGCATATTTTAGCGTACAGCACTTACTCCCAGTAAATAAGCCTGAGAAGAAGCATCTCAACCTTTTAGAATGGAGAAAGACACACACAAAAGCTGGGAAACCATGAAAAAATAAGTGGTCAGGGGAAAGGGGGCAGCCATCTGAGGAACCCCAGAGTGCTGGATCGGGACCCCAGTTGGACCGGGTTTGGCCTGTGGACCAGAGGTTCAAGACCCGTCTTTTTTAAACTAATCAGCCCATATCCCAAATGTTTTGCAAAATAATTTACAACTTTTGGAAATTGCAGGAAAGGGCCAGTGGTTGGACACATGACTGACTTGCATATTCCATTGGCGTCACTTCCCTGCAACTTCCAAATCTGCCCTTTCTAAAACAGAAGTCTTGATCTCATGAGCTTCATTAATAGAGATGGCTGAGAATGCATTACAGAGACTGAAAATTCATAAGTAACACACAAAAGAAATAACGGATCAAAAGAGCCCTTCTTCAGGGAGAATTGGGTAATCCAGATCACACCGGGTAATTCTGGCCATACGATAAGGAAGAGAGACCTCCAACTGCATTTTTCAACTTCAAGAAAAGAAACATTTTAAAGTCACAAAATGTTCTTATGTGTCTTTGATTTTCACTTGAATTGCAATCTAAGAATTAGAGGGCTTTAAAAAGGGGGGGGGGAGAGACGCTTGATCTTAACCCAGGGCAGAAATATAAATAGACTGGCAAGCACTGCAGCAGCATAACCAAAAGTTTCTACTATTTCATTTAGTTGCTGAGGTTTTCACATGTTAGAAAACTTTCAAAGTTCAAATTAGCACTTTAGGGGGAAAAAAGAACGATCTTCCTGTAGTGGGAAAATACTGATTTTTATAAATAGGATGCTTTTGTTTCAAACTAGAGGCTTACAGCATGGATCACATCCTGGGCTGAGTCACAGATGGAGGTACATCACTTGATGGCACTCGATGACTCTCAACTTTACATATAAATGGACTCTATTCTGCTTCTGATATTTGCACCCTACATGCAACATGCCACTTGGTACTGCATAGGGACATTGGAGAAATCAGCAACGGATTCAAATGGGTTCAGATTTCTATGAATCCGACCTGTGGATTCTGCAGCAGACCGGCTTTTTCCGAGTCATGCGGATTCCATGGACTAGCAGCCAGTTTTTCACTGGGGGGGGCGGGGTTTGCATGAATGCACATAGCATTCACATTAACTAATTCACATGAGTGCATTTGCACAAATGCACTCATGTGCACTTGCACTAATGCTAATGAGAATTAGCACTCGTGAAAATGAGCGCAAGTAGAATGAAATTCTGGTACGAAAAAATCTGATCCCATCAATAAGTGGAACGAAAGACACCTGACAATCCGTGAAACAGAGATGGAACAGATTTAACTAAATCCACACATCCCTAGGACTGCAGTTATCAAAAGGCAAATATATGTATGAAGTCACCGTCCTTCAGATCATGTAAGTTCCACTGGGTCTTATCACCCAGATAAATCTTATTCACAAAGCTGCCTTACACAAAGTCAGACCATTCGTTCATCTAGCCCAGTATTTATTCTGACTCTCCAGGCAATTCAGCAGGGGTCTTTCCCCTCATTTACCTAATCCTTTTTTAAACAGAAATGTTGGTGATTGAACCTGGCATCTTCTGTGTGGAAATCAGGTGCCCTGCCATTGAGGGCAGAAGCACTGCCGATGGCCCTTCCCCAAAGATATCATTTTACATATGCTAATACAAAAACAACAAGCCTTCTCCCATACAAGACTGCCCAAGTTTTAAGATCTTTGGAGGAGGCCCTTCTCTTGGTCTCGCCACTTCTGAGGCATGTTTGGTGGGGATGCAAGAGAGGGCCTTTTCAGGGGCCACTCCCAGGCTCTGAAACTCCATGTTGAGGAAGATTATGTTGCCCCCTCTTTTTTCCTGCTGTCTGCAAATATGTTTTTATTCAGAAAGGCCTTTGGCATATAAGCTGGTCAGTTGCTGAAGGGTTTTTTAATTGGTTGGGTAATGTTTATTTCTTTTACTGTTGTGTTTTTTACTGTGTTTTTAATTTATTTGTTTTTATGTTATGTTTTAATTAAGGTTTACATGGGAGGCATAAGATACATTACATATATGCGCAGAGGTATGGAGTTGATCTGCCTTCCGTTGTCTGGGCTCTGCTCATGGAAGTTGCCTCTGCCTGATTTTTTAAGATCTCCCTTCCCCCCATACATACACCATAGCTCACCCCATTCAGCAGGGACCCCTGACCTCCCACCCACCCATGTAGCATTTTCAGGGAAGGGCTAGAAGGGCTGCTGTGGGAGGAGGAGGTGGGGAAGTCCACTTCTACCAGCCCAGTTGCACAAGTCTAAATCTGGATCCAACCCATGATGTGTGAATTCAGCAAACACATGCATCATAGAGTTCCCAGCCATCAGAGAACCTTGTTACTCCCTTGCCGAGTTCACACTTGGTGACAAACACAGATTTGTTTTTGTGTAATGTATGAAACAACACAAAGACCCATTTTTAGGGCCAAACTAGTTGTAATGCTAAGTGTGTCACTTGAAGTGTCATTTTAAAAATACAAATTGTTAAAAAAGCCAATGAGAGTCTCTGATTTTTGTTGGGGCCCTGGTTCATGGGAGGGGGTATGTTAACCTACCATGGTCCCAGTGACTGCCCTCTACCCCCGCTGTAGAGCTTATTAACAATTTTTAAAAGCCTACATCGCTTCAAGTGATGTGCTTAGCATCATCATGACTAGCTTAGCCCTCCAGATATGTGTTCTTAGAACTGCAGTCTTTTCAATAATCACATTGCATGTACATACAATGCAGAGTTGTGGTGCGGCTGTTACTCTTTCTTCCCAGGGAATTCTGGGAATTGTACTTCTGCAAGGAGGGAGGAGAGAACTCTTAGCACCCTCACAAATTACAGTTCCCAGCATACTCTGGAAGAAGCCATGACAGTTAAATTGGTATAGAACAAATATAAGGTTGTAATATGTAGGTAATGCCCATTGAGTCCAGACCAACCACTATGACATATAATCTATTTCAGGACAGAGTGTGGCAAAAATGTAAGCTCTTGCCTCTTTTCTCTCCTCTTCTATTGTCATCTTCTCCACTTTCAGAATGTTGTTGTAAGTTCCTCAGGGACCTGTCATTTTGTTTATGCTGCTCTGTAAAGTGCTGTGCATATTTATGGCATTACATTAATAATTGATTAATTAATTAATATTATTATTCCATTAATATGTGACACTAACAATAATAAGGTAAAAAGAAAGTTTATCAATATGAAGATAAATATACAACATAGGATCTAGAGTTCTCATGAAGCAATGAAAAAATTGGATAAAAAGCAGGTTAAGGTTGCAATCTTACATTTACCTGGGAGTAACCCCATTGAACACAGCAGAATTACTTCTGAGTAAGCATGATTAGGATTTGCTGTGTGTGAATGGGACGGTGTAAGCAAAATTAACTATCATCCTTAAATAACTAGGAACAGAGGTTGATCCTAACTGCCTCTTGATAAGTGTACGTTTTTGTATTTTGAAGAAAGATGTTTCTTGGATGGCAAATATTCTATACAAGATATGAAAAGAAACCAGGCAGTCTCTCCACCTTGTTTTTTCTAGGTGTTCCATATGCCTTTAGCTAATGTTGCAGATATACCAGATTATTTCATATATGTGGTCATAGATATCATCATCATCATCATCATCATCATCATCGCTTAAGAGCAGTCCTCCAAGAGTTGAAATTTTCTTTTTTCACCATTCCAAGAAGACCTGCAAAGTTTATTAGTATGATATAAGAAGAGTAGATTGTGAGGAGTTTCTTGGAATATTTTTGTGAAGTTACTGACGTGTCTAAGTACTGCCAGACAACATTGATCCATCCCCTCATTAGAGCTGCAAGAAGCATTATCATCCACTACCAGGAAAGACACTCAGAACAGAGAACAGCTCTGGAAAACCTGAAGAGCTGCCTTAATGGAAAAACTGACAAGATAAATAATCACAGAATTACGTTGAGTATATACAGATGGTTTTGAAGCAAAACAATCCTTTACCTCCAGATCATCATTAGCATGAGGAACACAGACATGAAATGGAAATATTGGTAACTTTAAAAAAACAATCTCCAATAAATTTATACCTGCAGTTCACAGTGTATCTCACCATAGTGTGTGTGGAAGACTGTGGCCAGGTTACCAGTGTGTCCTGCTCAGCCTGCTGTCCAGGTGCTGTTGATGGGCAACTTCAAGGCCCAGCTCTTCCTTCTGGTGGGACTTTTTCTTTATACCAGACCGGGACTGGATGGCCCTTCAAATAGAGCAGGGCTCTCCAACCTTGGGTTGGATGTTGCTGGCCTACAGCTCCCACCATACCCAGCCAGCATGGCTAATGGCAAGGGATTCTGGGAGCTGTAGTCCAGCAGGGGCTGCCTTGTTAATTGCTGTAAACCGCCCAGAGAGCTTCGGCTATTGGGCGGTATAAAAATGAAATAAATAAATAAATAAACATCTGGAGACCCAAGGTTGGAGAGCCCTGAAATAGAGGATGCCTTCAAAATAGAGGATAGTCCTCTGGCAGCCCTTCAAATAGGGAACTATTTACTATTTACAGTAAAGGAGAACACACAGCCACCTTACCTGCAGCATTGAGGGCTTGCAAAACCAGGAAGCTCTGGGAGCTGTTGTTGTGAAGTCTGAGGTAAACAGAAAAGCGTCGTCCAATATCAAACTGATCACAGATCAGGGTCAAAGAAGCCAAGGTAGCTATCCTAAGAGCATAAGATGGAAGACAGATGCAAGTGAGATAAACAGTCAAGGCATGGCCTAGAAGCATTTGAATCTAGGCCAGGTCAAGGGAGAACCAGTGGGCAGTCTGGGGTGTGTAGCCATGTTGGGGCCTGAAGAGGACAGTGCTGGCCCTTTTGTTCTCTGCATCCTGAAGTGCACCACAAGGGACAGCAGTACACAGCCCAGGAGGCTCTTGGCTGAGGTCCTGCCTGAGCCTGCTAAGAAAGAGTGAAAATGAGGTGCAATGGGGCCATGGGCAAATCTCAACATTAGACGGCATGGTCATTACTGAACAATCCCCAACTTTACGGGAAGTTTTGTGTAAGCAGTTAGAAAGCAAGTTTCACAGTGGAATGCTGGAGTGAGCTCAAAAGACCGATGGTTAAGTTTGCCTGCTCTTGACAACCCTGAAAATTCACCTGTTTGCTTAAGTTATTTGTTGCATCTCTTCACACTCTCACTGCATGCTTCATATTCCAAGTTAGCAGCTCTTGCCTGCCTTTGATCTCAGTAGCAGAGAGGAGTTGCCAGTTAAATTGTCATTTTCTCAAACTCCCTGTCACGTTCACATTGCTGTGCACATACAAAATCAGCAGCACTTCGTCATATTAAATGTAGGATTAGTTAAACGGATGTGGATGTTTGTATTCGTGGAGACATCCTTTCTCCTACTTGCTTTAAAAGTTCCTGTTACAGTTAATAAGAGTCAGCCTTAGAAGGAACTGAGCTCATAATAAACAAGCTGACTTTTTTTTTTTAAAGGGAACTTCACATGGATATAATTGCAAAGAATGGCAGCAAAGGTTCTCTTCTATTATTATTATTATTATTATTATTATTATTATTATTATTATTATTTTCATTTCTATACCACCCAAAAGCCAAAGCTTTCTGGGCGGTTTACAACAATTATTAAATTTTACAGTAAAATACAATTGTACAACAAAATACAATTGTACAACAAAATACAATATAAAAATACAAACAATAAAAACATGGGGGGGAATTCACTAGACATTTTAAAAACAAATTTTTAAATAGTGACATAACCACCACCTCATGTCCTATTTGGAGCTGTTAAATGCCTCAGCATAGAGGGCAGTCTTAACCTGGTGCAGAAAGGATAGTAAAGTTGGTGCCAGGCGGGCCTCAGTGCGGAGCCTGTTCCACAGTTGTGGGGCTACCACAGAAAAGGCCCTCCCCCTTGTTGCTGCCTTCTGATCCTCCCTCGGGGGTGGCAGTCAGAGGAAGGCCCCAGATGTTGATCGTTGTAAAGAGAAAGCCATAGCCCCCACGCACACGTATATGCACACATACCGCAAGATAACATGAGACACCCAAGAATCACAATAGGAGTCATTAACATGCCCCCTGGCAAGTCCCTGGCCTGGCAGCCGAAGGAGCTGTGGAATATTCATTCCCAGGTGTTGGATAGAAGAAAGGAACAGCCAAAGACTCCTAGGTGCCGGGCAAACAAGAAAAACCAGTCGTGCCAGGAGGGGGCACGACAAGAAGGAGGGGCCCCAACGGAAGGTATAAAGTCCAGGGTCAGTGGCAGGAAAAGGGTTGTTGGTCGTGAGGCAGCAAGCTGCACGAAGGTCCATGGCTCAGGACCTCCACCTCCAACCCTGGGGAGCTCCCAGTGAACAACGCTAACATAGAACAGCCCTTTCGGAGTTAAGCGGCTTTCTAGGAACAAGGCATTTCCAGGTACGACTGTCTGTATTGCTTTTGCGGCTCGCTACCAGCTCAATTGTAGGTGTGTGCTTAGCGTGGCGCTTTGTATATGTTCTGTTACGCTCCATTAAACTCTGTTTACCCATAACAGTGTAGTAGCGTCCATTCAAAACTCGGTCTCCTCGCTTTGCCTGCGTTATAATTGGTCGCAGCTTCTGCCAGAGAGCTGCGTACCGCTGATAGAGGGCTACCTGAGTCCAGGTTAACCCTTGCGTGGTCGAACCTGCCAAGAAGGACAGTTGCAGTCTTTCTCCACTTGGTTGCAGCGGTGGGATCATAATGCAGGATCAGTGCCGAGACCTATGTAGAAAGGGATGTGGAGCCTAGTGGATTGGTGTGGAGCGAGCCGTAATAAATACAGACAGAGTGCATGTGGGAAATGGACACCGGGGGACCGAGTTCGGGAGGAGATTTCCGGACGCCGCAGACCCCGGCGGAGGGGGACTGGCAGTCCCTTTATAGGGGGAAGACCAAGGCAGTCCGGACCCCAGGGAACGCCTCAGCGCAGACAGCTAGAGCCGCGTCCACCCTCGCCACCCTAAGGAGCGGGGGTAGCAGACGGCGATCGCTAGCCAACCGCGTCCGCCTGATCAACTTCTCGGATGATGAGCGTGAGGGCAAGGGAGAGGAGGATGACCCCGAGGAAGAAGAGGAGGGAGCCTCAGGCCAGTCCGACGACCTGGACCTTCCCCAAGTCCCAAGTGGGGGGCTGGGGACCGAGGACCGCGTGCCCAGGGGGCAAGGGACACAGCCCCGGCTGGTCAGCCCTGACCAGGAGGAATGGCAGAGGACCGAAAAGGTGATGAAGCACAAGCGCAAGATGATAGAGCATCAGCGCGAGGTGCTGCTCATGAAGCTGGAGTTGGCTCGCCTGGGAGCCTCGCCGACCGTCGCCGACTCATCCCCCCAACCCAGACCCTCCTCCTGGGACCGCAAGTTGTTTCCCATATACCAACTCGACCAGGACCCAATGACCTTCTTCACCCTGTTCGAAACCACCTGCCGGGATGACATGGTGCCTGAATCCCGCTGGATGGCGATCCTGCGCACCCAGGTGAGAGGGGAATTGGCGGGGCGGAGCTGCTGGGACTAATGGTTCAAAAGGGCCCCATAGACTATGAGACATTTAAAAGGGCTGTCCGGCAGAGGTTTGCACTCACGGCTGAGCACTGCCGGCTGAAGTTCCGCCAGGGGCAGCCTCGGCAGGGGGAGACCTACGGAACTTGGTGGGCGAGACTGGGGCAGGCCTGGGACGCCTGGCTAGATGCCACCGGGCGGCAGGGCTGGGAGGAGTTGCGGGAGTTGATGATCCTAGAACAGTTCTACGCAACCCTCCCTGAAGACCTCGCCCCTGCCATCCGGGAACGGGAGCCCGCCACTGGCTTGGAAGCCTCCCGGTTAGCAGATGAGGTGGGGCTCTACTGGCAGTCCAAAACCAACCGGGCAGGGGTCCCTAACTGTCCCAGCAGCAAAGGGAGTGGAGATAAAGCCCCCATGAGGACCCAGAAGGAGGCGGGACTGAAGCCGAAAGGGGGCCCTTTCCCCAATACTGCCCCGAGGTCCAGTGGGTGCTTTAACTGCAACAAGCTGGGGCACATCAGGAAGAATTGCCCCAAGCTGCAGGGCAAGAAGACGGAACCGCGGGGACTACCAAGCAAGATGGGGCGGGTCGTTGCCCCCACTCCGACTCCTCGGGAGGAAGAGGGAGACGATTCCCCCACCCATTCTCAAGGGGAGGACTCCGACGACCCGGCACAAGATCACCGCCGCCCGGGAGACAACCCCTCGGAGGTCGCTGCCCAAGCCTCGCTTCTACAGATTGTGTCCCCGGAGCAGATGCGCTGGAGCCAGAGCCAATTCTGTGAGTCAATATGGGTTAATGATGTTCCCTATATGGGTTACCGGGACATGGGGGTGGATGTGACAGCTCTGCCCCAGGGCAGTGTGCAAGCAACCCAGTTCTTGCAAGGGCGCACATGTGCCATTAAGCCCTACAATTCCCCAGACATTGAAGTACCCTTGGCCCGAGTTCTGGTTAAATACCACGGGTGGGAAGGGGAGCTGGACGTGATCATCCATGGACAAAAAGAGTGGGGGATTATTATTGGCAATGACTTAGCCTACCAGGTGGCTAAAATGGGGGTGGTGACACGCAGTCAGGCTAAGCGGCAGGCACAAGCAGGAGCGGAACCTCCGTCGTCCCTGATTCCGGAGCCGGAACAGCCACTGCCACCGCCGGGGCCAAGGGCGGGGGAGTTGACCCAAAACCCCAGCGAGGGCGCCCCGCTGATACCCATCACCCTGGACGCCACTCCCGCCTTCCAGCAAACCCAACGAGACGATCCCTCTCTGCAGAGCTGTCATGCGGGGGTTGTCCCTCGCCCGGTCGCTGGATCGACCCCTCCCCCAGAAATATTCTACTGGGACAACGGGACTCTCTACCGCGAGTTCACCCCCAGGCAGGGGATGGGGCAGGGGCAACCTAGGCGGCAACTAGTGGTTCCCCAAGCGTATCGGGCTGCCGTCCTTCAACTTGCTCACGATGCGGCATGGGAGGGGCACCTGGGGCAAAAGCGGACCCTGTCCCGGGTGATTGCTGGCTTCTACTGGCCAATGGTGGCCAATGAAGTGAGGGAATATTGCCAGACCTGCGACATATGCCAACGGGTGGGACATAACCGAGACCACCCCAGAGTCTTATTGCAACCACTGCCCGCTGTGAGCACCCCGTTTGAGCGGGTGGGGATGGACATCGTGGGGCCCCTGAACCCCCCCACGAAAACTGGAAAGAAATTCATTTTGACCGTCATTGACTTTGCGACACACTACGCGGAAGCGTTTGCCTTGTCCTCCATCTCCGCCAGCCATCTCACTACAACTTTGCTCTCTCTCTTTGCCCGCCTAGGAGTGCCCCAGACTATTGTCTCGGACTGTGGGACTGGGTTTGTGTCCAAGCTGTTCCAAAAAATGTGGGAGTTGGGCGGCGTTGCACACCTAACCTCAGTGCCTTATCACCACGAAACCAATGGACTCATTGAGCGGTTCAACCAGACTCTGGGGAAGATGATCCGCACCTATGCCTCTCAGCATCCGGGAGATTGGGACCAGGCACTGCCTTACTTACTGTTTGCCTACCGAGATGCCCCCCAAGAAAGTTTGGGGTACTCCCCAAATGAGCTCATGTTTGGACGGGAGCTGCGGGGACCCCTGACATTACTACGGGCAGAGTGGGAGGGGGGCATAGCAGCTACACCCATGCCCGTACATGCCTTCATGCAGCGGCTGCAAAACACCCTTCGCGAGGTCCGGCAGACCGCACAGCAGCACCTGAGGGCAGCCCAAGCGCAACAGAGTGAGTGGTACAACAGGACAGTGGTATCCCGGTCCTTTGAAGTTGGAGAAAAGGTGCTGGTCCTGAGGCCCCTCAAGACTGACAAGCTGTGCCTAAAATGGGATGGGCCAGCCGTGGTGACCGAGCAGGTGGGGGAGGTCAACTATAAAGTCGTTTTTCCGGACCGCCCCACAATGTACAAACTGTACCATGTAAATTCATTGAAATTGTATCGTGCTAGAAATGCCAATGTGATGAGTATGCATGCATGTACGGAGGAAGGTCTGTTGGATGGGGATCTGCTGGGGGAATGGGAACAAGAGGGAGGGGGGCTGGAAGCACTCGAATTGTCCCCCTCACTGTCTGAAACCCAACAAGCCGAGGTACGGGCACTGTTAGAAGACTTCGCCCCCATGTTCTCAGACCGTCTGGGTCGGACCCCCCTCGTACAACATTCCATCCTCACGGGGGACAGTCCGCCCATCCAGTCCCCCCCCCGTACCGCGCTGTGGGTCCCCATGCTGAAGCCATTGCCAAAGAAGTGCAAGCAATGTTAGAGCTAGGCGTCATTGAACTTAGCTCCAGTCCCTGGTCGTCCCCAATCGTGTTGGTAGCTAAGAAGGATGGGGGGGGGGTGCGCTTCTGCGTGGACTATAGGAAGGTGATAGGAAGGTGAACCGGGTGACTGTCCCCAACCCCTACCCCATCCCGAACATGGATGTTCTGCTAGAACGGCTAGGGTGGGCCAAATATATCACCACCCTGGATCTGACCAAGGGCTACTGGCAAGTTCCCTTGGATCCCGATGCGGTGTTGAAGTCAGCTTTTGTCACCCACCTGGGGCTGTTCCAGTTCACTGCCCTCCCTTTTGGGGTCCGAAATGGACCCACGACCTTCCAGAGACTGGTTAACGGGCTCCTAAATGGGTTAGGGGAGTTCGCCTGTACCTACTTGGATGACATTGCCATCTTTAGCTCCACTTGGGAGCAACACTTAGAACATGTCCGCACCGTTTTCCATAAGATCCGTCAAGCTGGATTAACGGTGAAGGCAAAAAAATGCCAGGTCGGGTTGGGGGAGGTCGAGTACCTCGGACATAGAGTGGGGGGGGGGGGCAACATCAAACCCCTAGAAGCCAAGATCGAATCAGTAAAAAACTGGCCCCAACCACAGATGAAAAAGCAGGTCCAAGCCTTCCTCGGGCTAGCTGGCTATTACAGGAAGATTGTGCCTCATTTCAGCCAGCTGGCTGCCCCCCTCATGGATCTGTGTAAAAAGCAGTACCCGACCAAGGTCCAGTGGTCGGAAGCCTGCCAATGTGCGTTCGATGGGCTGAAAGCCTGCCTGGTCGCAGCCCCCATCTTACGAGCACCCGATTTCGATGCCCCCTTTGTCCTACAAACTGATGCCTCCGAGGCAGGGCTGGGGGCTGTCCTGCTACAGGAAAGCAAGGGTCAGGGGTTGTGCCCAGTTGCCTACCTCAGTAAGAAACTCCTGCCCCGGGAACGCAGTTTGGCCACCGTAGAGAAAGAATGCCTTGCAGTGGTATGGGCAATTACCAAACTCCGGCCCTACTTGTGGGGGCGGCCCTTCAAACTGCAAACCGATCACTCCCCCCTGTGCTGGCTTTTTCCTATGAGTGAAATTGTGGGCATTTTTAAAAAAAGACCTCACTTTGATTACAATTTGGTAATGCCACCAGAGGCCATAAAAATGGCGGCTTCATAGCCTATGGGCCACCAATTAGCCATCCCTGGCTGAAAATGTTATGTCTGAAATGATGCAATGCAATATGAGCCTTCAGTCTCATGGGTGATCTGAGACCGTGCATTCATAGAGGCAAACTGTCTCTTGATGTCCAGTCATCAAGTGATGCACGCGGATTGTGTGAACCAGCCTGTTCTGCGCGACAGAGCTCAACTGAGAAAGTCCTGCTCCTGCTTTCTTCTTTTTCTTTTTGTGGGTGCCTACCAAATTCCTTCGAAAAGAGCAGTGGCCTGACTTGCAGCCTCCATTATGCACTTGATCATTTTTCTCCCTACCTTGGGCATCATGGAAAACCACTGAAAGAAGATTCAGCTGCCTGCAGTCCTGCAGCTGTGGGTTGGCTAGAACAGCAGTATTCCCTTCAACTCAACAAAAGAACCCTGTGAATTCCTTCTCTGAGATTCAAAGACTTTCCCCTGCCACTTACTTGTTCAAAGCCTGCTAGGAGATAAGGGAGGAGGGCATTGCCTTCCTCTGTTATCTCTTCACAGACAATGAACAGTAGAAGTAACCACTGCCAGCTAACCCACTTTCTGGAAGGACACAATTCAGATATTCATCCAACACCACACAGAACGATGGCCGTTTGAAAAGTCAAGCATTACAGTAAGGTTGTGAAGTAATTTTCTGGGCGCCTGCAAAAGGATGCGTGGGAAAGACTACGGAAATGGCACCTTGGCATAGAAGGGTGCTATAGGATGGCCGGAGGTGTTTTGTTCTCGTCATAAATTAAATCTGGACATAGAAATATTATAATTATAATATTTAATTAATGATACACCTTGAGAGTATGCAAAAAGCACTTAACAGAGTTAGTCTCAGTAATCTTTCAGGTGGCGCGAAAAGCAAAGTGTTGGGCGTAAAAATATATACCGGTATATTCCAAAATCTGTATTAGTGTAATACCTTTATTAGGCCAAGCCTTATGCAGGTCACGAGAAATGTGCAAGCTTTTGAGATCTCCAGATCTCTGCATCAGGCAAGATGCTACAAAAAGCGGGGGGGGGGGGCAGAGAGAGAAGGTAGGGCGAGGAGGCTGACTTGATGTTGAATTCAGGGTGCCTGCATGCTCACACCCTTGAAATGGAGTGAGGGAGGAATAAGTCTTAGGAGAGGCCTTTTAGAATGGGGGGAAACTGCACAAAAGTCAGGAAACCACCAAACCGCCAGTGGCTGGGGAAAAGGGGGTGGGACATGGGGAAGGGGGCGTGGTCATGTGGGGAGCCCCAGAAGGCCAGAGTCAGAGCCCTGGTGGGCCAGATTGGTATCCTGGACCTGAGGTCCTCCACCTCTGAATTAGGTGGTCCATGAATTAACAAAACTGGAGCTGATTTTGGGTTGTTTAAAAAAAAAACTAAATAGAAGCCAAATTCGTTAGCTTTATCTATTGGTAATCTTTACAGGACACCCCTGCAAATCAGGCCAGCGCTGTTATTCCCATATTGCAGACAAATGGCTGAGGCAGAGAGAATAGTGGTTTCTGTCATGCCACCCACTTTCTGGAAGGACACAATAGTGACTCTGTGACTGAGGTGAGATCTGAAGACACAAAAAGAGGAAATCTCTAGGTGCACAGAATATTTTTTATTAGGCCCAATGCATTTTGAATAAAATATTCCTCAGGGGTACTGTAAAGTACAACACTCTGTGCTGTGTACTTTCCAAATACTCTTTTGCAAAATGAATCACTTTGCAAGAGGGTAATTAGAGAGCACAGGGGGTTGTGTTTTACACAGTACCCCCGAGGAAGATTTTATTCAAAACACATTGGGTATCATAAATAATATTTTGTGCACCTAGAGCTTTGTTTCTGCCTTGCTGCCTCCCCTCCTGTTCTTGACTGAGGTGAGATTTGAAGCAGAAGGCAGAACTTCCACACTCACACCTCACACAAGAGGTGAAACGATTATTCGCAAATATTTGAAATATGCTGAATTTTCTACATTTGCCATTCACATTTTTAAATGAGCAATTTCAAATTGGAAATTCGAATCTGCATTTTTATTTTACCTCAGAATTCAACTCTGAATGCTTCAGATCCACTGGCATCTCTTGATTGTTTTGATTTGGGGCAGTCCAGTCTTCGAATATGAAGTTTGTCAAATACTAATTACCAATGTGTGTTGTCTATATAATGTTCTCAAATATTAACCCCCACTACGTGTTATCTGTTACACGCTGTAACAACATTGCATCTCTCAGCCTTCAAATACAGGCAGTCCCCGGGTTACGAACGTCCTGACTTACGGACAACTCATACTTAAGAACGGACTGCCATATATGTAAACATCTGAGTTAAAACAATGGTTCGTACTTACGAACGAACGCACTATACTTTGCGACACTTTGCGACACTTTGCAACACTTTGAAAACATTTCACGGCTTCTGTTCTGACTTACGTACACTTGAAGACAGACTTACGAATGGAACTTCCACAGAGACCTCAGTGCCCATTGGTGTCAACAGAAGTTCCTCCCCCCCCCGCAGCTTAATTGCCATGCAGGGGAGCAATTTTCAAGGCTGATTGCAACTGGCGAGGGAAGGGTTAACTCTCCCCTCCCCACATACTGCAACACCACCAAAAACAATCTCCCCCTGCATGGCAATTATGCTTAGAAAACCCCTTTTCCCTTGGTTTGGGTGGGAGGAACTGGGGCAGAGTGCAAATTAACCAAAGAATTTATTTTATTTGAGATGAAATGGATGAGAAATTAATTGACTGGCTTTGCCTCCTGTGAAATTTAAATAAATCCTCGTAATTATTTCTAAATGTGCATATATAGATATAAATTAGCACAGGCAGATCTTATGCAGAGTTGTTTCCTATGGGCTCGAGCCCGGTTTTTTTTAAGTGCCTAGCAAAACCCGTGCTGTCAGCTATTAAATTCTCTTACAGTTACATACATCAAATGTACTCAGATACTAGCAACCCATGTTTTTCATACTGCTTTCCAAGGATTCTCATCAGGGATTTCTTAACGAGAAGATCAGTAATATCAGACAAGCTTCCCTGTCAGATAGCTTACCCACAGCAACAGGTCGTTTCCTGCAATTTGCAGCCAAAGGGGATTGTTGGGTACAGGGCCGGCGCTACCGCTAGGCCAACTAGGCGGTTGCCTAGGGCGCGCGGCTGAAGAGGGACGCACGGCTGAAGAGGGCGCGAAACGCTGCGCTCCTCTTCGCTGCTGCTGCGCCGTCCCCACCAGGCCTCCGCCTCCCCACCCTCCTGCCTGCCGCCGCCGCGCCGCCGCCCACCCGCTCGCTCGCCCACTCGCCCGCCGCTGCGCCTCCCACCGCCATCGCCACCCCCCCAACCCCCCCGTCACCCCCCCGTCACCTACCTTCGTCGCAGCAGCCGCAGCCGCCGCCGCCGCCGCGCCTCCGCCCACCCGCTCGCTCGCTCGCTCGACCGCCGCTGCCCTCCCACCGCCATCGCCACCCCCCCAACCCCCCCGTCACCCCCCGTCACCTACCTTCGTCGCAGCAGCCGCAGCAGCAGCCGCCGCCACCGCCACCGCCGCAGCCAGGGCGGGGGGGGGAAGGTAGGTTGGTGGTGGCGGCGCAGGGTTTTTTTTTTTTTTGCTTTGGAGAGGGGGGGGCGCTAACTATTTTTTCGCCTGGGGCGCCAAACTGCCCTGCACCGGTCCTGGTTGGGTACCCTCTCAGTTCACAATGGGCAATTATGAGGATCAAGAATGCCTTTTGTGAAAGAAGTGTGCACCGGCTAACGTTCCACAAGAGACAGGTGTCCCTTGGTAGGCATGTTCATGCTAGGTTCCATGAAGGGGAAAAAAGTTCAGGGCAGGGAGCAGGGCGAAGAACCACCGTGACAACACCATCACTTATTGGCTGTCAATACTGTTGAATATCTAATATCATTACATATTAACCATTAAACAGACAAATATCAGCAATCAGATATCAAATACTGAAGTCAAATAACGTTGGGTGTTGGGTGGGTGTGGGTGTGTGGGTGTGTGTGGGTGTAGAACATCTGGGGAATAGTTTGACACCAAAATTTGTTAAAAGAAGAATTCTGAGGAATCGTTTTAGCTCTAGCTCACACATTCAGGCTGAAACCCTATGCTAAATTACTCTGAAGTGAGCACCATTGAGCGAAGTAGAGGTCATTTCCAACAGAAGTAAACATGCATAGGATTGTGCTGTTAGGTTGCAATCCCACATCCACATACCTGGGAGTAAGTCCCATTGAACTCAAAGGATTTGCTTCTGAGTAGGGATGTGAGGAAGCCGTGGGGGTGGAAATCCATTGGATTTCCTTGGTGCGGGCTCCCCCCTTGGATTCCGGCTTGCAACCCACGCGCTGGCTCCAACTCACCCTGGCTGGCTCACAGACTTTCAGTGGAAAGACGGACGGAGATCTGCACAAATTCTCCACGTGGTTTCTTCATGCAACAGGCAAGATTTGCGCAAATCTCACGAGTTGCACAAACTTCACAAGATTCCTGCAACTCTCGTGAGATTTGCCTAAATCTTGCCGTGCCATGTGATTTTTGGGGTGCCATTTTGGGTGCAAAGCAGCACCCAAAAAGCACATGGCATGGTTAGATTTGCGCAAATTTTGTTTGTTGCATAAAGATCCACGTGGAAAATGTGTGCAAATCTCAGTCTGTCTGACCACCAGAAGTCTGCAAAATAGCCCAACTTGGCCCGCTTCCAGTGAAGCAGAATGGATGCAAACAAAAATCCCCAGCAAGCTGAAATGAGCCGGATTTTTGAGTTTTGACCGATCCCTACTCTGAGTAGACATGTGTAGAATTGTGCTGTGAGCTACACAGGGTGTACCTTTGTTAGTATGAGCTGATTAAGGCCACCAGATATTATGACTACTACTATTACTTTGGTATTAGCAAATGGTCCATCCATTTGACAGGTTGTTGTACGTTCATTTTCCAATAAAATCTCCTTCCCAGCCTCACTCCTCTCTGTCTGTGATGCACTCTAAGCATCATACCCTATATTAATAATATTATTCAGAATTAATAATATTATTCAGAAAAGAATAACATACTTTTTCTTCTAGCACAGTCCCTGTATCGGAAAAAGTCACATGTAAAACAGCCCTCCATTTATGACAAAACAAGGATCTGAACCCACATCTCCACTACCAACTGCGGCATACTAATTGGTTTTGTGCCTTATTTGTCCCAAGCATCCTCATTCACAGTGGCATTTCCACATAGCTCCATAATCTCGGATTGTATGTTACATTAGATTATATTTCATTTAGATGCAGGACCGTACTTCGGTTTTCAGAATATCTGATCAGACGAATCGCCCTACAGAAGGCATGGGGCTATTTATGGCCTACAATAACTCAGCGTGAGTTACAGAAATGCAGCCCAGATCCTAATGGGCTGATTACCCCTTCTGCCGAATCATCAGTAGAGATATTAAAGAGAAGCAGCGTGTGATCTAGCAGCAACAGCCTATGTGACAGCTCCAACTCAGTTCACTGCCACTTCTTACAGCTCCTTGTTTACAGAGCCTCAGACAGCTTTATGCCTGTGTGACAATGCTCAAGGCCAAGTGAAGTCGAATTGATTTTCCAAGATTACAAGGAGTGCTGTACCTTATGCTTTACTTTCAAAGAATAATTTTACCTGTGGCAATCATAAAGAGGAGGGGGGGAAGATAACTATCAATGCAGCCTTACTCTGCACTAGGCTTCAGCCATGGGTCAGTGCCCATCTGAAGCAGATTCAGCAAACACCTGATCCATACTGTCTGGAACAGCCTTCCTCAACCTGGCACCTTCCAGATGTTTTGGACCACAATTCCCAGCATTCCTGACCTTTGGCCATGCTGGTTGAGGGGCTGCTAGGGTTGAAGTCCAAAACATTTGGTGGGCACCAGGTTGGGGAAGGCCATTCCAGACTGCAAGAGTGAAGATTCGTGTAAGATTTGAAGACTGTTGGTAGAAATCTGATAGCAGCACCACTGCCCTCTAAACATTTGCTAACTTTGCAAAACATGTGCATAACTCCACTATAACCATGATGCACACAGACACAGGTCACCATATAAAAGCCGGTTGTCTTCACTGCCTGTGGATTCATTGCAGGAGAGGTGATAGCTAAATTATAAAGAAATCGTAAAGAAATCTTAATGGATTAATTATATGAGGGTTAATAATTAAATTTGCATATATTTGCTTATGAATAAAATTACTGCTTTGTTTTTAAATGTTGCACATATGTGACACCGGAAGGGGCATTCTCTTCCAGAAGAGATATTCACGCCAGTCAGAAGAGGCATTCCTCTTGAACGAAAAGGATCCTGCCACCGATGGATTTGTTAGCAATTACATTAAAAATAATTAACTTTTTTTTTTAAATGTGCTGCCTGATTAATTAGGGGCACCAAGTTAGTCAATCAAAAGATTTGTAGATTATGGAATCTAACAGATTTAGGGTGCAATCCTATGCATGTTTAGACAGAAAAAAGGCATACATACGTAGGGATGGATGAGAATTCCATTTGGTTCAGTTTTTTGATACAATCTTACCAACATTTTCAAATTTCTTCATAAATTGGACAGAAAGGACTTTAAAATGTTCAAATGTGGGAGAAACAGAAACTGACCAATTTGGCCATCCAGGCCGAGGCTTTGAGCGCTTAGCTCTTAAAAGTCTGGGCTTGAATCCTTGTGCATTCAACCATATACGGTATGTAGTGCTGAATTAGGGTTGCTACCTCATTTTTCTTCTTCTTTCTGACAGGCTCCTCATCTTTAACAGCTACATGGCAGGCAGGTACAACATGGTTGCCTCCATGCTGGAAATAGTTGTACCTCTTGAATTTGGCCAGTGCAGATGGGTGAGAATTTTGTTTCAGTTCATTTTTGATCCAAATTTACCAAAATGTGCACATTTTATCATATACTTGCGATAGAAAGAATTTGGAAAGAGAGAAAGAACTTGCAATTTAAAAAATTCAAATGTGTGAGAACGCAAAACTGACAGATTTGTCCATCCCTAGCACTGGTGAGGGCCAGGCACTAGGAACAGTGTTCTCCAACCTTGGGTCCCCAGATGTTTTTGGCCTACAACTCCCAGCATGCCCCAGCCAGCATAGCTGGCTGGGGCATGCTGGGAGTTGTAGGCCAAAAACATCTGGGGACCCAAGGTTGGAGAACACTGCACTAGAAGCTGCCATGAAAGCCCATAGTCAGGATGGAAGCCATATGAGACTACTTCACTGAGAAGCTGCCTCCTGCAGTTCAGTGTTTCACCACATGGGGCAGCTACCCAGAGATCCCATAGCTCCTCATTCATACACAAATGAGGTGGGACTTCATTACATAGTAGGCATGAGGTTAGTGAGGTCAAGGGGCACTTTGACCACTGCCCTGGTTTTCGCAGCAGATCTCAGAAAAGACCCTTCATCTTGCTTTCACACTGAGAAATTCTGCAAACCAATCACTTCACAAAAAGTGAGCTGTTGCCAGTGAAGGGTAGACATTTGCAAAAGTTGGTGTGGATTGTTCTGGAATGTACACTGACACAGTTCAAGTAGAGAGGCTGGCTTGGGGAAGCAAATCTATTGCATGTTGAGCACTCAGCACATGCTCTAAGCATGCAAGGACCAACACAGCTCCACGATTGTTCTCCAAAGGGAGTTTTAAGATTGATTAGTACCTGTCCTTCAATCTTGCTCCATGAGGAGGATTGCCTTGCAGTACTGCAAGTGCCATTCATTTTAAATGCACTCCTTGCAAACAATCATGTCAGCAAAACTTTCACGTAAATACAGTCATTGCAGTTGGGGGGAATCCAGAAGTTACAGAGGACAGGGAAGAAGAGTAATCTTCTACAGCTCAGCCATGGATTAATGAGCTGATATTCAGGAGGCATCTAGGGCAAGGAAGATTGCCAGATCTCCCTTTAAGGGATATTCTTTACTTCAGAACATCACAGGTCCATTATACACAATGGATGATGCTTCCTTTAAAAAAAAAAAAGTTCTTAAAACATATGCTTCAGTTCATCTACAGGCCAAACTAGACAGGGAGTTGGATGGATCCAGATTTACTCATACTTAGAGCAGAACCATTGTAATCAATGGGACTTTAATTAGTCATGACTGTGTCCCATTAATTTCACTGGGTCTACTCTGAGTATGAGTGAAGCTGGATCCAACCCAGTATATGGGAGACACATGCACAGTCTCCTGACGGATTGATTTATAAACTGAAAAGCAGCACCAGAGGCTGTGATCAGGAGCAGAACACCAGCAGGTAAAAGGAACTGCTTAACCTGTACTCTTCCTTCTGTTTTTCCACTCAACCCCAACAGCTGCTTTTTCATCTGCAGGAGGGGTGGGAGTGGGGAATACAGGATCCTTGTCTCCACAGCCTCCCTGGGACTAGTTGGGACTAGTTGGAGGAAACGAGAAGTAGAGCTGTGCATCATCCACATATTGATGACACTTCACCCCAGACCTCTGGATGACATCTTATCAGCAACACCACATTTGGTTATCTACTTCTTCACTGGATCTGTCATCGTTTAAGTGGATGAGGAGGATAACCCTGCTTTTGGAAAGTGTGGCCATGTAAGTGCCTCCAGGATGTATATTTTTTTGCACTTGGCCGGTAATTGCCTACATTCAGAGCAGAGAGTGAATTCCTTTCTTTTTAGTCTGGGATAGATAAATATGGATGGAAATCCTAGTTGATGGCCACCATTCATATCATTCCCTCTATTTCAATTCAACTATTTCCATGTTCATGCAAAAGTATATCCAAAATGGCAGCAGATACACAAGAGGGAGGAATCAAAAGACTCGAGGTAACCCCGAGGTTTGCAGGGGCACAAAAAAAATCTTTAGAAGAAAAGCCTTGGGACATCAGCTGAGGGACATCACGTAGACAGGAGATTCTGCATTAGTACCTGCTGATGACCTGGCAAAGTAGGCCAAGAGGCATGAATGGGAGCAATATCCACTTGGTTTCCTGCCAGCCTGGTTTAACAAGAGGCAGACATTCCTCTGTATTATCAGGAAGGGGTTGGCTTGAGATGTGATTCTAGGGATGTGGAAGAAGGACTCCTTCAGCATAAGAATTCCTAGGAGATATAGATAGATAGATAGATAGATAGACTAGACAGACAGACAGACAGACAGACAGACATCAAAAGTAAGCACAGAGGAGTGATCTGGATTGGGACAAGAGCATGTTGGGGGTGTTAATGTGTAGTTTAACTCTTAAAGAGACTGGAAAGTGGGAACTTTGGTTTCCGACCATCACAGCCATCAATGCATTTAGCAGTTTACAGCAGGGATGAGCAATGTGTGGCCCTCCAGATGTTGTTGGACTGCAATTCCCATCATCCCTCATCATTGGCTATGCTGGCTAGGGCTGATGGGAGTTGCAGTCCAACATCTTCTGGAGGGCCACACATTCCCCACCCCTGCTTTACAGAGTAACATAAGAGGTCCCCTGACCTGAGGTCTTTGCAATTTAGAGTTAGCCCAGGGAGGGGGAGAATAGAAGCAAGAGAGGGGAGGGAAGCAAAGAGAAGGAAGGATTGAGGTAAGGTTGGCAGGGGATTAATCTGAGCAAACACTGTACTGTTACCTTCAGGTTTAGTTACAGTTTGAGACAAATTCTGAGTGCTTACTACAAATGCTTTATGGAAAAGTTGGCTTTTGAGGATGGGTTTGGAATGAGAGAGGTACTGATACTTATTTTATTTATTTATTATACAGTATTTGTATCCCACCCTTCCTGCAAGAAAGGAACTTAGGACAGTACATTGTTCTTCACCACCTCACCCCTTTTTATTCCCACAAGTATGTGACATAAAAAGAGAGAGGGACTGTTCACACAACCAGACAGCCCACCGGTGGGATACGGTGTGTGCTGGTGGCCAGGGCCGGCGCTACCGCTAGGCAAACTAGGCGGTTGCCTAGGGCGCGCGGCTGAAGAGGGCGCGGAAACACTGCAGCTCCTCTTCGCTGCCACTGCGCCGCCCCCACCAGGCCTCCGCCTCCCCACCCTCCCGCCCGCCGCCGCCGCCGCGCCTCCCCCCGCCCGCCCGCCCGCCCGCCCGCTCGCTCGCCGCTGCGCCTCCCCTCGCCCTCCCGCTCACTGCTGCTGCGCCTCCCCCCGCCCTCCTGCTCGCTGCCGCTGCGCCTCCCGCCGCCATCGCCACCCCCCCAACCCCCCGTCACTTACCTTGTCCGCGTCGCGTCGCTTCCGGAGCCCCGCCCGCGTTGTTTTGGCTGGAGGAACCAGGGCAACAGGGCTTAAACAGCCCTGTTGCCATGGTTTCCCCGGCAAAAAACAGCGCGGGGGTCCCGTCGCGTCGCGTCACTTCAGGAGGAGGAGGAGGAGGAGGCAGCAGCAGCAGCCGCAGCAGCCGCAGCCGCCGCAGCAGCAGCCAGGGCGGGGGGGGGAAGGTAGGTTGGTGGTGGTTTTTTGCTGCTTTGGAGAGGGGGGGCGCTAAATATTTTTTCGCCTGGGGCGCCAAACTGCCCTGCACCGGTCCTGCCGGTGGCCATTTTGAATATTCAAGCCATGATGACAGCTGCTTGTTGTGTTATCTGAACCTGGTGCGGGTGGATTGTGCGAAGGTTAAACAACCCTCGTAGAACCCAAGGCCTGTTTTAGGTTTATGCGAGTGTTGTTTAACCCTTGCACAACCCACCCCCACCAAGTTTGGACAACACAGCATGCTGTGGTTGTGGCTTGAATTTTCAGGATGGCACCCACAGGACCCACAGCTTAAATAAGCTATGATGAGCTGCAGTGACTGTGTGAACTCAGTCAGTGTGTGTATGTTATGGGCCCAAGGTTATACAGGAAACTTTATGGCTGAGGGGAGATTTGAACCTGGGTCTCCTGGTCTTGATACTCTAACCACTACACCCACACTGGCTTGCAGGGTTAGCCCTACCATGAGGCAGATGTCTCTACCTCAGGAAGATTTTGAGCATCATTAACAGTTGGCAAATTGTCAGCTTTTTAAAAGATTGTTTTTATATTATTTACTACTGAGGGTGTGGTAATCTTAGAATTTTCATATTCGGGTGCCAAACTATCTTGAGCCAGCCCTTTGTTCTTTAGCACTACCATCAAATAAATTACAACAATAATAGCACTGATTTAGAAAATGTAATGAAGTATTTAATTTTGTTATCTGGCATGAAGATGCCTTCATTCGGAAACATGATGAGATTTCTGTTAAAAGTTCAAGTTATTTCAGTTTCACCAATGCCTGGATACAATTTAAGCCTTGGGCAAAACTTGACAGAGATGTGAAATAAAGAATGGTTCTTCAAGTATAATTCATAAATGAAGAATCCTCGAACAAATGAAAAATCCTCTAAATATTCTAAGCGTTTACATTTTTCTAGAGAGTAGACAGACCCATTTGTAAGGACAGCTGAGTTGAAGAGAGATATTGGAGTAGTTTGGTTAAACATAGAGCCCTAAGTGAAGAAAATATACATAGATAGGCATATGAGTAAGAGAGATTGAGAAAGGGGAAGAGAGAGAGAGAATACACTGTGTGTGTGTGTGTGTGTGTGTGTGTGTGTGTATGTATGTATGTATGTATGTATATACACACACACTCTGTTACGACAGATAATCTGGGCGTTAGATTCTCTCCAAGCAGAGAGGCTAACCCCTCCCTATTACAAAGGGTTTGGGATCTTTGGCTGGAGTAAAAAAAAACGCGCAGTTGGGTGAAGCATGTGCTTCGCCCTTTACCACTAAATATAGACTTGACAAACTAACACTGAACTTGAGAGTCCACAATGCATTTAGAAGGAAAGAAGCGCTGTTTATTTAAGAAGAAATATAGAGCAGGTACAGTGTCATAGTTCCTGGTCTTACAATGTTTTACACCATAATTCAGGCAGCAAAATATACCCACTGCATCTTTAATCATACTCTATAATTCTGAAGAAGACAGATCCCTGTGCTCTAATAGCCTATATAGACTGCAAGGAGGGAGAAGCCCCCCCCCCCCCCGGCAAGGAAAGGAAAGAATAAGGAAAGTATCCATAGCTACCTGTCTTGTTGTTGGCCCACCTCTGCCTTGTACTCAGTCTTTTGGGCAGGTTTCTTGCCCTTTGCCATGCCTGTCATAGTAGCAATTTTGTGGTGGTGCCCAGGACAGTTTCTCAAATTGCCAAATGTGCCCATGGCCCAAAAAGGTTGCCTACCCCTGATCTATGAGTTTTACAAGTAGTGTAACTGGAGTAACACAAGAGGGCATCTTAAACAGAAAGGGATTCAAACTAGAGCTGATCCAGAATTTATCAGAAGACATTTTTCAGAGAAAATTTCTGAGATTTTTCTTTTTCTCCACCCACCTGCCCCTTCAAAAAAAGGTCACTTTCCACTCTCTTCTATGAATAGTATTCATCATCATCATCATCATCATCATCATCATCATCATCATCATCTTATTTTGGCGGTGGCTGCCATTGCTCCCTGGAAAGATGCT
Organism: Shinisaurus crocodilurus; assembly: GCA_021292165.1. Lineage (NCBI taxonomy): Eukaryota > Metazoa > Chordata > Lepidosauria > Squamata > Shinisauridae > Shinisaurus > Shinisaurus crocodilurus. The sequence continues at coordinate 108,210,238 of CM037877.1, forward strand.
AGGCCTGGGTCATTCTGGAACATTCAGCAGCAACAGCAACAACAATATAAACATATTAGGGGAAAAAGAAAGAAGCTGTGCTACTGCTAATGGTGAGTCCCACCTCTGAGAAACTGTAGGGAGAATTTCTCCTCCAATTTCCCTAACCACAAAGAGGGTGGAGAATTTAAAGAGGCCATTTCTGCACAGTTCTAGTTCCATCGGACCTGATAATACAGTAATACCTTGGATTGCAAGTAACTTGGTTTGAGAGCATTTTGCAAGACAAGCAAATTTTAAAATATTTATTTAATATTTTTTTTACTTGATATACAAGCGACGTCTTGCAATACAAGTACTGTAGTACGGCTTAAATTAAAAATCTCTGTACAAATTTTTTTTGGGGGGGGGTTCGTTTTGATATAAGAGTGTTTTGGATTACAAGCACGTTTCCGGAACGAATTATGCTCTCAATCCAAGGCATGACTGTATTATCAAGTATCCCCAAATAGAACATAGTATTTTTATTTATTCATTCATTACATTTCTAAACCACCAAAGAGCCAAAGCTTTCTGGGCGGTTCACAACATAATAGATATATTTTATTTAAACAAGCCTTCCCCAATTTGGTGCCCTCCACCTGTTTTGGACTGTAACTCTCATCCTCACCAGCCATCACAGTCAATGGACAGGCTGACCTATTACATACATACATACATATACACATACATGTGTGTATATGTGTGTGTGTATGTATGTATGTAATAGGTCAGCCTGTTGATCCATTGATTCCCCATCTACGGAATCAACTCCCCAAGGAGGTCCGCCTGGTGCCTACCCTCTATTATTTTAGGCGCCAGGTGAAGACCTTTTTATTTACCCAATATTTAAATGGATAATTTTATTCCTTTTATTCTTTTTATTATCACCACTGTACCTCGGGATTGGATTTATTTGGCTGCTTGTTTTTTATCTTGGTGTATTTTAATATGTTTATGTTGTTGTTGTTTTTTGTTGTTGTTTCTACTGTTCTTGTAAACCGCTCAGGGAGCCTTTTGGCTGATGGGCAGTAAATAAATGTTTTAAATAAATAAATAAATAAACACACACATACACAAAGTAGGATGGTCCTTCTTGAATTGACATCAGTCGTGTCAATTCAGGGCGTAAGATAGGTGACGGGTGCAGTGCCAAACAGGCCCAGCATCTGCGCTGGCCTAGGCATACTGGGGCTGACCCTGCTCGCCATAGCATCCTTTCTTCTTATTTTTAGAAATGTATTATAGTCAGGGGGTTGCTGACTAGGCATGCACATGGTTACACATGTTCATATTATTTTTATTTTGAAAATATATTACCCTTTTCTACAAGGTGCTGCTTCTTCTGAAGTAAACGTGTGCTTCACAACTGAGGTAATACACTTGACCATGTAAGCCCCTCCCCCCGTAAGTCCAGGGTTCCAAATTACCGAACTGCACTACTGCAGGGCAGGGGTGAAAAACTGGGAGCCTGTTCCACCAGGTATGGAAACAGCTAGTTACAACACTGAGTTTTATTTGTCTTACAAGCTGCACTGGAAATTTCATAGAACTCCAATACTTTGAGATTACATTTCCACTTTGGATAAAAAGATGTCACTCAGTAATGTGATGGCACCACTGGGTATTGAATCCAGCCATTGCTGGCTTTCTCAAATCAACATGGAAAATTCAAGGCTATTATTTTCTCCTTTTAAGTACTACAGTACCACCACCATCACGTAGTTTAATTTTTTTTTTCTTTTTCCATCCTAACACATACTGAAAGAATTCTGTGTTGAGAAAAAGAAAACACTGGGCAACTTCAAACTTTACTTACCAGAAAGCTCTTGAGGAAAAATGTTCCATCTACTTACCAGGGGAAAAACACATCCGTGGCTTAAATTGAGTTTCGTGGTTGTATAGAAGATATTGCTGAGATACCAGAGAGGCATTTCATCCCCTTCATCCTGTCAAGGAATGGACATTAGCTATCAAAGATTGTTTCCTATGAGAAATTTATCTGCAGTGTACGCACTAAATGTCAATGGCTTTTCATTATACAACCAGGCAGTTACGTGGCTCCCCCTCACCGTAGTATCAAAGTTCCATGCAAACAGGAATGGATTATTCTCAAGCCATCCCAATGACAGAGCCAGAAATTCTCACATCCCTCCTCTCAGATTTTTAGGGAAGACAGAAATATTTATAGTCGATGAAAATGTTTTGGCTAAAAGTTGCTTTAAGGTACTACAGCCCAGTCATTCCCAAACTGGGTGCCAGGACTAGCTAGAATGTTATGAGAAATATTAGTGGTGACATGAGAAATCAAGTGAATAAATGACTCCTGGAGGCCCAAAGCCCCCGCCCACAGAGGAGGAAGGCCATTATAGCCACTGGATCATGTACTGACCTGGCCTTGCTTTTTTCCTATCAGCCTTCTCTGGAGAAGGGTAATTCACATGCCATGTCACTGCATCAGGTCAACTGGAATATCACTCGGTCTATTTCCAATGTTCAAAGGACGGTGTGTGCCATTGGTTATGTAACCAAAATGGCACCACCCATGCAAACATGTTTCAGCTGTGCTCAGCACCAGTGCATTTGATGATTTTAGAAATCTCTGTTTATAATTTCTTCCAGAACTTTAGATAGCTTTTATTTAAAAAAACTAAACAAAACCCAAACATACAGCAGCCACCTCATATGAATTATTGAGGGGCCCACACACACACACTTCAACTGACAGATACGTGATATCTTCAACTTGATTAGGGACACTGGCTAAAATCTTCATCTAATGTTGCTATAAGTGTTGCACAAATTAAACAAAAACAAAATAAGCCCCTCCCAATAGATGACAATCTATAAGTAAGATCTGAAAGTAATAGAAAATACAAGGGGAAAGGAATAATTAAAATAAATTTTAAAGTGTAAATAGCGCCTTTATTGTAGATGTTATAACTGACATATTGAAAGACATCTCAAATGGCATCACAGAAGAAGTATAATTATGTCCATCAGTTGAACCTAGGACCCATGAGTGCTGAAGCTCTTTTCAGACTTCTTGGTGGTAGGTTGGACTATGCCTTCTGTAATAATGTCTGTCTGTCCACCTTACTCCTTGTGAGCTACTTTGCTGGTTTGAGCAGCAGAGGTACCACCAGAAATCTGAGAGAGAGGAAGGCTGGGCAACATATTATTATTATCTGGACGGTTTACAACCATTATGACCTTTCTCCTGGAAAAGATACCCCCTCAAATGCCCCATCCAATAAGAAATACATTCTCAATTTACAGTGAATAACAGTTGTGTCATCACCATCCAGTAGACCAGTCAGTTAGTTCCCTTTGCCCTATGATCTATTTATATGGTTAGATACTTGTGTAACACCAGCATCCAATACACATCTTCCTCTGGACTCTCCAATGTAGCTGAGGAAACATCCAAAAAACAGAGCCCAGGATGCAGTTATGCAGATATGAGTTAGTGCCAGGTTTTGCAGGAGCCATGTGGAAGGTGCCCTCAGCAGAAAATAGAGAATGTTGCCCCATATTTTAATTCTTGCCATTGCTAGCATCCTTGGAAAAGGCAAGGTGCACAGGCAGCAACATGAAGAAAAAGGGCTCCAGAGGGTGGGCGGTAGGGTCCCTGCAGGGCTGTGGGCCTAGGCAGGTGCTCAACAATGCCTACCCCTAATGGTGGCCCTGGGAGTTGCACACAACTCACTAATATGGCCACAAGGATAGGATGCAAGTAAACAGGTTGGAAAAGAAGAGGGGAGGAGGCACTGAGGGAACGGTGCAAAGAAGGCAGTGCAGTGGCCAGAGGTGAAAGTCTAACCAGGGGGTGGGCAACTTGTGTTCCTCCAGATGTTTTGGCCTACAACTTCCATGATCCCTCCCCAGTGGCTAAACTGTCTGGGGCTGATGGGAGTTGTAGGACAAAACATCTGGAGACCACAAGTTGCCCGCCCTTGGTCTAAATGGAGGGCAATTGTGGGGAGTCAATTAAAAGAAAAGTGTGGGCAACAGCTGGGTAGGGAATTCAGGGCTGACGCGCCCACTGTGATGCAAGCTTATAGCTATTGGCAGTGTGCTACAGAGCTGAGAAAATCAGCCAGCCTCTCACACAGCAGAACTACATTTTAGAAAACTTTTAGTGCAACAGACCGTAAACAACATTACACAACAGCATGATTTTCGCAGGGTGGGGTTGGGTGGAAAGGGGTCAAGAACAGGAAGCTAGGGAGGAAGGTGTTTGAATCAGAGAGAGAAACAAGCTCTCTAAACAACTAACAAGGTAGGTTATGGTGCCACCCACTGTTGGAGTGGACCAATTGCACCATTCATCAACATACATTGAACTGATTGTATCTACATGTTGTTGCTTCCCCAGCGACAGCCATGTTTCTGTATACCATACATTACTATAATTCATGGGCATTTCACTAATATGGCTAGCACGATGAGCTATAGCTAGATAGGGCCAAAGCTGGGGAAACAAGGAGCCTGAAGAAGGTAGCAGGGGAGCTGCAGGAGAGAGGGGGAAAACAGTGGCTAAGGGAAAAAATTGTGCGTCAAAGCCAGATAGGAAGGGACAGGTACTCAGCAACCCACACTCAGCTGCAGTTTTATTTCTATAAACATCCCCATTTTCTTACATTTGGGGAGGATCTCTCTGGTTATAGGATGACCATGTGTCCTGTTTTACAGAGGAGAGTCCTCTATTTGAAGGGTGTCCCTGGGCGGTCCTTTATTTTGAAAATGTCCTCTATTTGAAGAGCTGTCCAGTCCAAGAACAATTTAAAGATAAGGGACCCTAAGAAGGATACTGCACTTCAGGGGCCTAGAAGTTGCCCATCAACACTTGAGTCGACTGAACAGGCAGGCACACAGCTCACCTGGTCACAGTCTCCCAGACTATGTTCAGAGGTATTTCTATTTAAATTATAGCAATTCTTTCTAAATTTGCATCTCTCTCTCTCTCTCTCTCTCTCTCTCTATATATATATATATATATATATATATATAAATCAGCACATGCACATTTTATGCAAATCTGTGGCCTGTTTTTTAGTGATGCAATCTGCAAGTGGCCGCCCTAATAAGCTGTCTAAAGAGCTGACCAAGGAGAAGAGAGATCAGCAGCAGCCAAAGGCCCTGCAGGTGGTGGCAGCTAGCTCCAAGAGGACCAAGTTAGACAGGAGACGCTCGGTTATCATCACAGCTTGTTTGGGTTTTATGCCATGCTGGTTCCAGGTTTTTGAGGGCCCTCAGACAAGACCTCCTCCATGGGCCTCCTCCCTCAGTGAGTCTACCTTCTCACAGCCATTGTCTCCAGCTGTTACTGCTCCTCGTCCTCTCTCTCAGGCATCCTGCTACTGTTTGCTTGCTTGACAGCCGGAAAGCCAGTGAGCAAGTACACAATGACATCTACTGCTTCTCTTTCCCACCACCACCACTGCCTGGGCCAGAGTGAGAGGCAGGTGAAGAAGCAGGTTGCCATGGTGAAGAGGAGCAACACAAGTAGGGGACTGTTGTGGGTGGGGCCCCGCTGGTGTATGGGCCCTGGACAGGTGCCCAGCCATGCCTTCCCTGGATACCAGCCCCAATTTTATGCATACTTGTTGGACTTAAAAGGAAGAGAAAGAAATAGGCCAATAAAGTGTGCCTCTCCTAAATCAGAATGCATTCCAGACTGGATGATAGAGTGGAGCAACTCACCTATCATTAAGCTAGAGACTGCACACATTTTGTGCTAATACAAACCAGAATATTAAGGTAACAATTCAGGATGTGTGCTAGAGCTTTTTTCTTTTTTTTTAACAGACAAATCTGAAATATAAGCATCTAGGCGCTTCCACGTGGCCCTCACTGTATCAACATCAGAAGGAACTGTTCTGATTGTTGTCACAAAGGAAGAGGCAGAAGCACAGCCTGCCTAACATTTAGAGATATAAAGTCTTCATATCCCCTTCAGTCTTCTTGTCCTTTGTGACTTCCACAGGATTTTCATTTCCAGAGATATTATGCTACTTGCTTTCAAAGGAATTCACTATTTTCCCCCCTCCTCATTCAGAGAAGTAATTTCACAGCAAAGCGCCACAGAGCAACGTCCTGGGTATTCATTTTCTGAGCCAATCTCACAAAGTCAATTTGTGTTGCAGGGGAGACATGAAAATGGTGCAAATCCAGTGAGTTTGTGGAATTCCACGGCCACCATCCTCCTCCTCCTCCTCCTCCTCCTCTTCATTACACAAAGCAAATGGCAGATCCTCAAATGGAGGGTGTATGTTGAAGGGAGCTATATGGTACAGGGACCTGACTACTAGGAGTTCCTTAATCATCTTGCTAACGTTGCCTGAAGGCATTGATTTGGAGCCCTGAAATGGATTACAGCTTCGTCTCCGTGGCCTCCCCATGAAAGTCATATAGCTTGTACCCATCATAATGCTTTAGTTGATTTGCTCTTTGTTGTTTTAGAAATTAGAGGAGAAATCTTAAGAGTCTAAGGTGAAAGGAGATGAGATGACTTGCTTGCTTCTTGGGTACTTCTCTGCAGATAAAAACCTAATCCAGATAAAACCAAGCCTGAAATCCTTCCAGCCCACATAAAGTCAAGGTCAGGCATTATTAGACAATCAAGGTTAAAGCTACACAATTTTCTGAAGGAAAGAGAGAGAGAGAGAGAGAGAGAGAAGAAAACCCTCATTTATTCATGTCCCTTGAGATATTTAAGGAATACAGGAATTTTAAAAACAAAAAAAACACAAACTCTTCCTGCTTTGTTCATGAGAGTTCAGGGTAAGTAGAACAACAAGCTGAGTACAAAACAGGTATCCACAATCCAATTTAGAATTAGGAATGCTTAAGCTCATTAATTTTAATGGGTTGTATCCAGTGCTTTTTTTCTGGAGAAAAAGGTACCGGAACTCTTGGATTACATTTCCTCAGGAGTAGATGGCGATTAAATTGTAATGCAATTAATAGAAGAAAAGGTGCTGGAACTCAGTTCCGGTGAGTTCCACCAGAAAAAAAGCCCTGGTTGTATCCAATTGTGCCCCTCCAGGGTTGGAGGAACCTTTAGAATAGCGTGAGAGGTGTGGGGCTGTGGAATTCATGAAAAACACCTCCTCCTCCCCCCCTTTCCACTATAGCATATTTCACTTACATTATTTTAATAGTCCATACAATTACCCTGTAAGGTATTATTCCCCATCCAAATGTGGGAATGTATAGGGAAATATGGACATAAAGCTGCAGGTTAGTCTGTGGGCGAATGACAAACCCAGTTTCTGTTTCCTGTTCTCAGCTGGGTTGGGGGCACTTTTCTTTCCCTCAGTAGGTACTTCTTCTAAGATCATCTTCTTTTGTGACAGAATTTGTGTGTCTTGAAAAAAATGTATGATCAACAAATATTAGCAGCTGCTGCTTCTCCACACCCGCACTCTGCATCTTTCTTTGAAAAGCTGGAGTGCTTACGGTACATAGGAGAGGGTGACACCAAGTCTATTGGATGCTGTTGTTTCACTAGTGTCTGTCAGTCTCCACTAACAAACAGTGAAAGACATTCTAGTTGTTGAAGAATTTTGCAGACATCTTTTCACAACCCCCTGAGGAAGGCCTTTAAAAAACCATAGGCTGAAACGCGTCAGGCTCCTCCACTTGAAAACAAATAATAAAGAATTTGCATCCTGAGAACTTGTTCTCCACCCACCCCCCTTTTTTTTGCCTGCACTAAGAGAACCTTTTCCTTAGTGCTGTTCCGAGTGGGCAGGTAGACATCACTCCCAGATGGGGGAAGTGAGACCAAGAGAATAGTGGTTTACTGGCAGAGGTTGGCAACTCGGTGCCCTCCAGATGTTTTGGACTACAGTTTCCATTAGCCCCAGTCAGCATGGCCAATGGTCTGGGATTATGGGAGTGGTCGTCCAAAACACCTGGACAGCACTGGGTTGCCTATCCCTGGCCTAAAGGCATCCAGTAAGTTCATGACTGTAGTGACATTTGAACCAGAGTCTTCCTGAGTCACAACTCCTTCTCTTACAGAGCAATCCTAAACGGGATTACACAGAAGTAAGAGCTGCAGAGTTCAATGGGACTTACTTTCAGGCAAGTGCAGCCCTGGCAAACGTACTTGGTAGTAAGTCCCATTGAACTCAGTGGGACTTACTTCCAAATAAAGGAATATATATATGAGCCCAAGGTGGTGTACATGATCTTTCTCCTCTCCATTTTATCATCACGACAGCCCTGTGTGGTAGGTTAGTCTGAAAGTGACCCAAAGTCACCTGGTGGGCTCCATGGCCGAGTGGGGACTAGAATCAGGATCTCCCTAGTCCCCATCCAGCACTCTAACCACTATACCACACTGGCTCTCAAATATATGTTACACAATTATATATGTGTTTGTTTATTTAAATTATTTAGAAGTTACTATTTAGTGCCAAGCCCCTCACAAAGTGGCTTTCACCATCTATATATATAAAAGAAGAAGTCCTGACTAACTAACTGACTGACTGACTCATCAACGCCCAGCTCAAACCGTTTAATCTAGGAACGTGAAATTTTGAAGGAACATTGTCTTTATGACGTAGACACCCACTAAGGAAGGATTTTTGGTAATTCCGTCCATAAGGGGGTGAAAAGGGGGGGGATCGCCCCACTCTCATATCTTCTATGGGCAAAACAACAGGGGAGCAGTTATGCAAATCGGCATCACCACATAATTGCTGCAGGAGCCAATAGGAGCAGTTAAGCAAATAGCCCATAGGACACTTAGAATGTTCGTATGAATTTCTGCAGGGGCCAATAGGAGTGGGTATGCAAATCTCCCCTAGGACATTTAGAATGTTCTCTACGGGGGTGAAAAGGGGAGGGAAACTTTTTAAATGACTGAATGACTGTTGTGTGTGGGGCGTCATCGCATAGGCTCCATCACGTTTTGATGGATATACCCCAATGGTCACTCTTCATCACCTGTAGACTCTCAGGATTAACCTGATTTTTCTTTAAGATCAGATATTTCTGTCAGAAAATATTTCTGCTGCTAGCACCCAGCCTAAATGTTACACTTTCAGTCAGAGACACTGTATCTTTTCCATACAGCTCTCGCAGGCCTTCAAGGAGAAAAAAACAAACAAAAAACCTCTTCGTTTTTAAACCTGTTCTTTTTATTTTTCTTCTTCTCCATAAAAAAAAATAATCAAAATGCAAATTAAAATGTAAATGGTGTGATGATATCACACACAGTCGTACCAATTGTAGACGATGGAGCGTGCCTATTCCGGGCACTATCTTTCGTTATGTATGGCAGTCAACATCTAGGTAGGGAGGTATGTGAACAAATAGTTGATCATGGCTTTGAAAACTGGGATGAATTTGAAAAAAAGAAAAAAAGAAAACTGGGATGAATTCTCTATAATGTCCCACAACAGTGATGGAAACAACTATGCGAGTGCTGATGCATACTTTGACAACATGTCCCGACCCCATACTTATGGTGGTTTGTGCGAGTTGACAGTGGGTGGACAGCTTTTTGAATTAGTTTTCGAAGTTTATCGTAATGGTGAACTTCACGCAAAATTCAGTGACGAAGGTAACCCTGTAGAACGGTTACGGTTTACGCAAAATCTTTCTGGTGGCGATTTTGTACCAAATCCTAAAATCCACGCGAGCGAAGCCGCAGGCAACAGCTAGTATAATATAAAATCCTAATCGTTCATAAAACCATCAAACATCCAAAACACAGTGTAAGAGACAGAATAAAAATAGCAGTAAAAATCAATAGCAGTAAAATGGTAGCAGAACATTAACAATAAGTAACAGCATCCACCTCAACCAAATAGCATTAAAACAGATAGAACAATTAGCTCCTGGGTTGCCCCAGAGCGACACTACATTGGGGGAAATTTGAATGGCAGCTAGACCCAGCCACCTGGTAGTTCTCCTTGGAGTGCCAGGGCAGAGAAGAAATTAAAGCATGCCCAAGGGCAGGCATCAATAATAATAATAATAATAATAATAATAATAATAATAATAATAATAATAATAAAAAATATTTCTTACCCGCCTCTCCGTCTAGATCGAGGTGGGGAACAGCAAAAATATAAAATACATAAACTAAACTAAACACAATACTATTAAAACATCTTAAAACATCTTAAAAACATCATAAAAACATCATTAAAAACATCATTAAAACATCAAAACATCTTAAAATATCTTAAAAACATCTTAAAGGCAACCTAAAATTCCGCCGGATAGGCCTGCCAGAAGAGATCAGTCTTTGTGGCTTTTTTAAATTCCAAAAGACTGGTGAGCTGACGAATCTCCTCCGGCAGGCCATTCCATAATCTGGGAGCAGCAGAAGAAAAGGTCCTCTGGGTGGTACCCGTCAGCCTAGTTTTGGCTGACTGAAGTAAATTCTTCCCAGAGGACCTGAGTGTGCGGGGTGAATTGTATGGGAGAAGGCGATCCCGTAGGTAGCCTGGACCCAAACCATGTAGGGCTTTAAAGGTAATAACCAACACTTTATACTTCGCCCGGAAACTGATTGGCAGCCAGTGGAGTGCTTTTAAAACTGGTGTGATGTGAGCACCCCTAGGTGTACCAGTAACCAGTCTGGCTGCCATATTTTGCACTAGTTGAAGTTTCCGGACTAGGTACAAAGGTAGCCCTATGTACAGCGCATTGCAGAAGTCGAGCCTCGAAGTTACCAGCACGTGCACTACTGTCTTTAGGTCCTTCGACTCTAGGAAGGGGCGCAGCTGGTGGATCAGCCGAAGCTGATAATAGGCACTCCTAGCCGTCGCATCCATCTGAGATGTCATTTGGAGCGATGGATCCAGAAGCACCCCCAAGCTGCGAACACAGTCTTTCAGGGGGAGTGTAACCCCATCCAGAACTGGTTGACATACCTCCAAACCCAGATTGTGGCCTTTGACAGCAAGCACCTCCGTCTTGTCTGGATTCAGTTTCAGTTTATTTTTCCTCATCCAGTCCATTACTGCCTCCAGGCATTCATTCAGAGGAGACACACTGTCCTTAGCTGACACTGTTGCCGAAGGCATAGAGAAATATATTTGGGTGTCATCAGCATACTGATAGCACCCCGCCCCATGCCCCCGGATGATCTCTCCCAGTACAGTAGTGGGCCCTGCAGGACGCTGGGCTTTGGCAGCTGCCCAAGGATGCCAATTGCACCATTAGCCATTTGCTCTATCAGCTCTCACACGGTGCATCTGTATTCCAGAATTTGGTCTGGATTTTAGGAAATGCCAGGTTCCATTAAGTAATCATAGCCTTGTCTTAAAGAATGCCTTTTCTCCCTCTTTATACTGCTAATCTTTCTTCCTGATGGCCCTTTACAAAATGCCTTTTGTCGTCTTCTATGGTTCTACGTGCCAGGATTATAAGAAGAGAATGAACAAGGCCCCTGCCTTGGCAAACTTTCAGATGGCTTCCACTAGAGATGTACACCCTGTTACTGTCTCTCTGGGGACATAAATTATAGCAGTAATAAACAAAGCAGAGTGATTAAATTACTAGTTGTTGTTGTTTTCAAAAAAGTAAAAAAAACCCATGCGTTGCTCTGCAAGTCCCTTGCAAACGGAGAACGTTCTTCATCATGCACATTGGAAGAAACGAAACAATCACTTTGCTCAATCTGTACATTTACATTGCAACGACGACACATCCGTGCCTTAGAAACAATCAATTACAATATGGGAAGAAAGCAGAGAAGCAGTTCTTGACCATTCTCACGGGCAGGGTACATGTGTGGCAAGGCTGACTTTGATTTCCACCCTCACCTACCACCCCATCGCTCCCCCTCTGCATTCAGACACACTGAGTAAAGCTGTGATTTTAGAAAAGGAGCTATATTTTATACTGTTTGCAAACCTTTGGCTGGAGCAAACATTAAAGGGGTGGTACTTTGCTTTAGTTTATCTACCTTCCTTCTCATATACGCAGGTAGATAAATAAAAACGATCCTTTCCAGAAGAGATGACTGTATACATCCCAGGCCTGCATTTTACATATTTTATGATATATATATATATATATATATATAGTCAATCTCCAAACATTTATTTCAACTGGGCTGCTTTTTAAGATGTCTTATGACTGCTGTTTCTATAGTCCTATTCTACAAGGATCCATGGATTTCTTTCATTAAAGAAAGGAATTCTACTTTGATTTTGAAGTTATCAGCTGTCATTTAACATCTTTTTACTTTCATCTTTTTCATCTTCCATTACAGACATATACACTAGAGGTACCATCCTATCTTTCTGTATTTGACATGTGATTTCCTAACATTCTGCCACAAAGCCAGGCTAGATTATCATAACGATCACAACATCACAGATTCAAGCAGAGCCACCCAGAGGGTTTAATGGGGTGGGGCAGGCATGCTGTTGGGGGTTCTGCCACTGCCCCCTGCAATTTCCCATGCCTGTGTGGGGCTCTGCTGAGCAATGTGGCAAGGCAGGGGCCAACAGTATGCAAGGAGCCAAGGCAGGGAGGGGCTTGTTTTGCAGGGGCCCTAGGCAAATTGCCCCATTTCCCCTGCATGCACACACGCACACGCATGCACACGCACGCACGCACGCACACAGGCAGCCCTGGATTCAAGTGGAGGTTTCCTACCATTACTGAAACACAAGAGGGGAAGGCACTTGTGTATCATGAAAACAAAAGAAAGGAAACAAATTCTCAGGTGCCTGGAAATAATACTTATTTTACCCAACCTGTTTCAGAAAAAAATATTTTTCCTTCATCAGGGCCACTTGTCTTTTTTCAGATATATTGAGTTGGTGGAGCTGTAAAAGCGTATTGGATTTCTGGAATAAAATTTTTGGAGAAATTTCACTAATTATTGGTATTAATGTGGAGGTCTGTCCAAAATTAGCATTGTTATCAATAACGGAGAAACTTTTGTGCTCACAAGAGAAAAAGGAACTAATTGTAAGTTTATTAGCGGCAGGGAGATTATTGATTGCAAGGAATTGGAAAGTTCAACATCAGTATTTAATAATAGACTGGTATAAAGAGGTTTGGGATATTGCTTTAAATGATAAACTAACATGTAGTATTAAATGTAAAAGGGGACAATTAGAGAAAAATAATTTTAAGGAAATATGGGGATCTTTTTTAGATTATGTTTTAGTAAAGGGGAAAGGGAGTAAGCCATGTCATGATATGATGTATTTTTGGAATATAGATTAATAATGGATTATGTGGATAGAATTGGTTTTGGCCCCGGGGTGACGGGTGCACTTGTAGTGTATGATTTGTAGGTTTATGTTTTTTGTGTGTGTATGTGTGTTCTTTAAAAATATAAATAAAAATTAAAAAAAAAAAAGATATATTGAGAAAAGAGCCCTTCCAGTATCTCTTCTGCATTAAAATGCTCTTCGATTTCCTACCATTAGCCATGTCAGTGGACAGCAGCCCATAAATGCACAGAGTTTCATTTCCTTACAGTCCTATTCACGAGCTTCTTGCATCCATGGCACAAATCATGTGCCATGGATAGCATCTATATGTAGCACACTCATAGGAACAACATCCTGTTACTCATTCAGATTGTGCAGGGTTCTGAATCGTGTGGAAGCCTACGCGCACACAGCAGTACATGCAAAGAGCTCCCCGCTGCAGGGGTTCATGCTGTACACATGGACGACAGTTATGGGTGGAGCTATGACATGATGTGATGATAGGGGAGGGGTTACTCGGCGCAGCCTCATTCCTGCTCGCATAGTGAGTTTCACCACTTTTCATAACGCCTGAATAGGGCTACTGTTTGCTCCTGATCTTTGCTTGGGACCACACAAGGCAGGCTAACCTCGGTGGATTCATGTGCACTTTGTAAGTTAGTGGACTAATACATAGAGGGTTCTGACTTAGGGCAAGAGTTGGACATGATGATTATGAGAAGTCCTCCAACATTGTGATACTACAATAATGCCTTTTTGCTGCTAATCACAGTTTAGGGGGGGAGTTGCCAAGAATGTGCCTAATTCAATGGAATGCTACTAGCACGGCAGAATCAATCAAACTGTGAAGGGATGACACAGCTCCTGGTTATACTTGATCCTCTCAAGTATGCACCTCCTTCTAAAGCAGGAGAACTAGTCAGCATATCAGACTGTAACCTTGCTAAATATGTATCTTCACATTTAGCACAGTTTAATAGAGCGGTACAAAATCCCATAAACCAAGCATGCATTTTTTTAATCTGATTGTCTTCTTGTCTGTTGCTCTCAGTTCAAACAGAAAAGAAACCATGAAACTACACCAAATAAGCTTGTCATTGTATACTTACTATGCAGATCCTCTAATTACACCTGCAATAGACTATTTAGTGGCTCTTGCTAGAATCATGTGGATCTCAGCTTTAATTTTTGTTACATTGCCCCTGTTTGGACAAAACCACAATTTGTCCTGCTTTGGACGAAATGGCAAGCTGCAGTTAGTTTAAAATGGTAACATAGGTTTCTGATTTCCTCCTCACCGTCATGCTGGGGGTGGGGAGGTGCACACGTTCGAACCTTCATAGATCATAGAGTTGGAAGGAGCCTACAAGGCTATCGAGTCCAACCCCCTGCTCAGTGCAGGAAACTAGAGGAGGGGTCTCCCATCCAGGCCTGACCCTGCTTAGCTTTCCACACTCAGACAAACGGAGCCAGCGTGAGCCAAGGCCTTCCACGTGTAATTTGCCACTACAACATGCACTGATGGCCATCGACCAAGCAAGGTGGCTTTAGAAATGGATTAAGATAACTTGACAGGGAATCCATCCATCAAAGGCTATTCGCCAGGATACCTAAATGGAGCCGCCAGGTCCAGGGGCTGCCTGTATGCCCCTGAATATCAGTTGCTAGAGGACAAATAACAGATGAGAGTTGTTGCCTTCCTACTGCTTGTAGGCTTCTGGTTGGCCACTGTTGGAAACAGGATGCGCTGGTCTACACTGGGGATGTCCAACCTCTTTCATCCTGAGGGCCAAATTCTCTTTTGGAGATGTTGTTGGGGGCCACATTTCAGTGGTGGGTGGGGCATAAGGGGCAGGGCCAAAATACCAAATATAACCCAAATGCCAGTATGTTATAGCTTAAAGCTCTTACTGCCAGTAACTAAGCCTTAGGAGAGGCATTTCAACCATTTAGAGTGTGTGTGTGGGGGGGGAACTGAACCAACACTGGGAAACCACCAAACAATTGCTGGTCGGGGAAAGGGGTGAGGCCAGGGGAAAAGAGCCTGGCCATCTTGGGAAGCCAGGCAGACTGGATATGGCCCGCAGGCCTAAGGTTCAAATATTCTAGAGCAGGGCTCTCCAACCTTGGGTCCCCAAATGTTGCCGGACTACAGCTCCCAGAATCCCTTGCCAATAGCCATGCTGGCTGGGTATGCTGGGAGCTGTAGGCCAGCAACATCTGGGGACCCAAGGCTGGAGAGGCCTGTTCTAGAGGAATATTTGGTCTGATCCAGCAGAGCTCTCCTTATGTTGCTGATTTTCAAATCTCCGTGCCTGTCATGCAAGTGTTTGGATGCTTTCCCCCCTGCAGGTTGGCTGGAAAGAAGAGCAACTGGCCCAGGGATATTTCCTCTCCATCAAAACTGGACCTGCAAACACCTATGCTTGCAGGGCTGGGTCACATAGGCATAGATGTGACTTCTCTACACTTGATTGTATCTATAATGGCCCATTCCCACATGCAAGTCATTATTTGATGTTGCAGCCATTGACTGATGAACATACATGTGTGAGCCAGCCCGCCCTTTAAAAAAACCAACTTCTAGGTCAGAAAATGTTGTTTCCAGACTAGTGGTCTTTTTTTCTCACAAGATAAGCCCTGAATAATCAATCGCCTTCTCAATAATAATAATAATAATAATAATAATAATAATAGTAGTAGTAGTAGTAGTAGTAGTAGTAGCTGCTGCTGCTGCTGCTGCTGATTGGTTGCTGTTGTTTATCAGAGCTTTATATGCACATAGCACATTACAAAGCAGAAAGAACCCCACCAAGGAGGCCAGGAGCATGTTAACTAGGAGAATAAAAACAGTTGTCATAAACACTCTGCATCTTAATGCGGAGCTCCGGCTTTTACCTAAGATTAATTAAAGAGCAAATGTTCTGTCATCGCCTGCATTAGGTATGGTTATCTTTACAATTCCAGCTTTTCCATCCATTATTATGCATTTTGAGCCTGGGGCATGAGTGGTGAAGTGGTAAACATTAGATATATGCTGAACTATATTTCTAAAAGCATTTCCCCTCTTAGGCCAGTAGCTCGTTACATTCCATGCTATTTTTATCAAGAAGTCTCTCCCTTTTTAATTTGCTTTTGACACGTTACATGACAGCAAGACAGAAAGACAAGCGCATTCCAATGCAAGCAATGCTTTCATGCACACAAGCAAAACCCTCATAACAAGGCTCTGCATACAGCAAGCCATGTACAGAACATTAATAGCGCATATCATATCCACACCCAAGTTTCTGCTCGTTCCTTAATCTTAACACAAGGATGAAGTTTCTGACTAAGTTTCCTCCCTAAGTTTTTAAGGGCTGAACACCCAGCTACAAGGAGACACTCTTGGCTTTTGTAGTTTGGAATCCAAGACTCAAAACTGAATTCTTTTTCTCTCTTTTTAAATGTGATTGCTGGAAACTGATGTCTTCTGAAAACTTTTCAAGCAGTGATCAAAGCTGGATGTGAATTAATTTGTCATCGAAACAGAGCCTTGCTTGCATTGCATCTCAGCAAAAGGCAATAACTATGTGAGCTGACGATTTCATTTAGAAGGATAAAAAGTCATTCTTTCAGCTGTACACACACACACACACACACACACACTTCATTGGTTATCTTGATTTAATGAACAGACACATCACTACCATATGCTCCAAAAACCAGCTTTGGCATCGTTTCCCCAGGATATCTTGGGAAAATGCCAATGGATGGAGCTTGAAAAAGGCTTCCAGATACACTGCAGCAACCTGGGGAAACAAATCCACTGGACATTAATTAGCAGACAATTTCATTTGAATGGTAATGTCAATAAATAGCCAATAAATACTTAATGACCTGCGTTGACAAAGTTTATATTAAGGATAGCATGGCTAATTTGGTGAGCTGCTCAATTTTCTAACACTGATATGACATGAAATCACTACAGTAGGTCATAAATATAGATGAAAGTGCTTTCCCATGCCTCATTATGAAATGATTAGATAAGGTGTTACCACAAACAAGGTTGTTAAGCCTCACTTACTTGTAATCCCATTTTCTGTGGCTGGAGGTATGGTTAACAATGCGCATAACCCTCCCTTACCCAATTTTCTTCACAAAAGTGTGCTAGATAGCTTGGGCATGGCTATGTTCCTCACTGTAGTGCTCACAAATTGCAGAACAAGAACCAAGACTTCTTGCGAGTTTGTTGTATCAGACTATGATATACAATTAACCACAGATTTCATAGATCATAGATTTGATAGAGTTGGAAGGAGCCTACAAGGCTATCGAGTCGAACCCCCTGCTCAATGCAGGAAACTAGAGGAGGAGGGGTCTCCCATCCAAGTAATAACCAGGCTTGACCCTGCTTAGCTTTCCACGCTCAGACAAGCTGAGCCAGCAAGAGTTGGCATTGTGCTTACCTGGGAGTTTTCCTCTGTCTAGTTCCCCCTGCCACCGACTCCTTTACAATTTCCTGAGATAGTTCTCTTATCACAGGACACTGGGGCAGTAATCATACTCCAGAGTGAAGATGCTCAAGCTAAAACACATCAACCCAAGCCCTGTGTGGCAATATTATCTGATGCAAAGCTGTACCTTTTCATACTGCCTGAGGGAGACTAGTTATTTGGATTCTCCCACACAGATAATCTTTTCTCACATGTAAAACTGGCATATGAGGAAAACAGCTAACCTGGGATGTTTTCAGTGGATTGCCTATTGAACAGGTGGAGGGAGCATTTTATGTAGGGGGACCATTCAGACATCTGATCCCCCAGCCACAGTCTGAAACAGTATAGCCTAGTAACAGACACATCAGATGAAGCTTCTCCTCATCAGTTTAAGCTCTCTCAAAATTGGTAGGCAAGAAAAGAGGAGGGACAGAGAGGAATGAATGATGATGCGGATGGAGTGAAATTTGGCTGTATAGGACTGCATTTCTCTGTGTCCTGCCTAGCAGTTTGATAGCATAGCTTTATAAGGGATGGGAGGTAGGGTCTTCAGAATATGGGACAACCTGGGGCAGTGATGCAGCTAGGACTGGACCTTGGGGCCAAAGTCCAGGGGCCCACAGCCAGAGGTCCCCTAAATGACCACCCAGAGATCAGTGGGCGATGAGGGCATCAAGACAACAGAAGAAAACTCCACAAGTAGCCCACCCCTAGAAAAACCTCCGTTTTAGTTTGTGTGAAGAAGTACTTCCTTTCTGCCAACAATTTCATTGGATGACCCCATGTCCTAGTATTATGAGAGAGAGAGAGAGAGAGAGAGAGAGAGAGAACTCAATTCACATTCGGCATACCATGTGTTTTATAAACCCAGCTTGACCTATGTACTAATTCTTCTCACTTCACCTCATTGTTCATTATCACAGTTCACCCACAAGATGGCTCACCCCAAATTTTCTTTCGTTATAGCTAATAAGCATATTTGCAGCTATAAGCTGCTGGCAGAAAATCTCAGACATCCAGGCAGGTTTATCTTATGGACAATGTGCTGTAACCTAAACTAATATTTAAAGCTTGAAAAAATGACATCTTTGGCAAGGAACCATCCTTTCCTAGTGTTATGTTTTATGAAAGCAAGCCAAGTTGGAATGTGACACTGCACAGGTAAACGATTCACATGTTTCTCATTCTCTTTGGAATTAGATTCATACAAACGATGTCAGTGCAAAAGAATAATTCACATTCTCTGGCTGAATTTGCAAATAACAATAAACTAGATTGCCTGGCTTATCCTAGTTTACTGAGAAGAAGGCGCTGTGTACTAATGCATGCAGCCCATTTGCTCCCACTTGGCTCTTACTTCACACGACCAGGTAAAACTAACCAGGAAGCATGATCATGACGTCTGAATCCAGGCTCATGGTTCATTATTCCCAAACAAGCCAAGCTCATAAGCCAGCAACAAACCAGGGATTGCTGTTGGCTTACAAATCCTGGCCTGTTTGAGAGCAACAAACCAGGATCCTAGGTTTGGATGCCATGATCAGCTAATGCTTTATGGTTATAATTTCACCCACTTGTACAAAATGAAAGGACAAACAGGCTGTATGCACCAGGATACTGCTCATTCACAGTAAACCAGGAAAAGCCAGGGAACTTGGCCTATTGTTAAAGGGGTATGCATTGGTTTTTTAAAAAGGCATTTTTTGTTTTGTTTTTCAGATTAAAAACAGTTTTTGTAATTAGTTTCTTTCATAAAACTTTCATTCATATTTAGTTCTTTTATGTTTCAGATTTGAATATGTGTTTCAGAAACTTTGTCTCCATCCATTTTCAAGGGAGGAATGAAGGGCTACAGCTCCAAAATCAACTGGTAGAGAGGGAGAAAAGCCCACTCCTCAGCAACAATCCTGTTCCCCCAAGATTCCGTGTGTGTGTGTGTGTTGGGGGGGCTTTTCTCCCCTACCAACCAACCAATTTCAGGGCTACAGCCTTTCTTTAGCCCCATGCAAGTCAATGGAGAGACTCCATCACCATTGGCTCGCACTGGAAGAAAGAAGGAGTGCATATAGGAAAATGGCTGGAGGGGGAACATCCACCTTTTCCAAGGACCCTTAGGTAACAGGGTCCTTGGCAGGGGGTGGTGTGGCATAACCACACAATTCAGTTCCCTGGTGTATGTCTGCATTAGTATGTTTAGTGAGTATAGAATGTTAAACTGAGTGGGTGTGATTTGTGATGTCTTGGAAAGGGTGGGGGGAGGAGTATATAAGGAGTGTTTGAGTGATGTCAGAGTTAGTTGAGTTAGTAGTGTGTTTGGAGTGTGGGGAGAGTTGGGGAGTTAGGTTAGTTGGATTATTCGTGTCTTGTCTGTCAGGAGTTTTGAGAGAAATTAGTGCTTGTCTGAGGAGTGAAAGTATTTAGAGTTATAGGGACTTAGGTTAATTACAAAGTGTTTGGGGTAGGCAGGTTCAAAGTTATTTTCTGGAACTAAGATTTTGAGAATTAAAATAAACTTATTTTTATTTTGTTTGCTACCCAAATCCTACGTGTCAGCTTGACGTTATTAACCTGCATTACTTTTAAATCTACACACACACCTTTGTACCCTCAGTATCATAAATTTAAAAATAGATCCTTAATAACCAGTATTAATCTTTTCCCTCATTAGTAGGGGAAAGGTTTAATTTGACCCTCCCCTCAGGTTTTTAAGTGTTGGTGTTTAGCCTGAGAAGGGTTTATGCGTCGGGTCCTAAAGTGTAAGGGCTGTGTCGTCGCAGGTGAGAATAGTCTTCCCCCCCACCCCCCCCACAGAACTTAGGAAACAATGCAAAGTGAAAACTATTAAAAGTCATGCAAAATGAATCCAAATGAATATAAATATGAAAAAGAAATGTTAAAGAAAGAAAGAAAATTATTAAGGATTAGTTCATTTAGATTAATTTTAATTCATATTAATTCATATTAAATCTGAAACAAAAACATTTAAAGACAATATTTATTATTTAAATAAATAAATATAATTTGATGAATACATTTATTTATTAAATCTGAAATAAATACTAATGGGGCTCTTTCCAATTTATTTTCTCTTTCAGATTTCCCAAATGCACATCCTTATATCATTATATGTGAATGCAGATTACTATGGCATACTTTCAGTGAGGCAGTGCTGCAAAGATGACTTATCTGTCGATTCTTGACAGTCTAATTTCCATCTTGAAGAAATAATATGATCAACTACCAACCTATTCTGTTATTTATGGGTACATTTGTAGCCTGCCTTTTCTCTGAAGAGTTCAAAGTGGTGTTTTATCCTCCCAGCAATCTGAACATATTGCCATGGCCAAGGGCAGCCAGTGAGCTTCATAGATATCATATGGGGATTTTGGAGCTGAAACAAAGTTTTGCAAAAATTCAAAATTTGGCAGAATTTTCAATTTCACCATTCAAATTTCAAATGCAGTGTTTCAAACCTGAACCTCAACATTTTAATTTGAATGAGCAATCTAACAACTGTGAAGATCTGGATACTTTAAAATTGTTGACATGTCCTGATGGCTTTAATTTTGATAGATGTTAAATATGAGCTCTACATAGTCAACTAGGAAACACTGTGACATACTAAATACCATTGAATGTCAGCTTGTAAACACTGCCAAATACTGAACTAAAATACAAAGTCAAATATTGAAATAAATAACATTGAATGTCAAATATCAACATTCTAATATCATTCCATTCTAATATTCAGAAAATATCTGCTGAATATTCAGTGCCAATATTCACAGAATATTTAGCAGCATATGTATTTTGGCTTCAGAAAGATTTTACCTTCAGTTTCCCATGTCAAAGGCCACTGCTCTAACCACTACACTTTAACCCCCTTCCCCCATGTCATTTCATATCATCATACTTTATTTAATAAAATAATGGGTCACATTTTTTGCCACTGTGACACCGGAAACGATGTACATCGACCATAAAATCCATAAACCTCCCATAAAACTACAAATACAAAATACTGAGAAATACTAAACTGTCAATTCAATACAGTCCAAGTCCATAAATGGGGAAAACCCCATTGGAGTAGCAGTGAGGTTCAAGAACATGAACTACATAGCTCTATGACCAAGACTATGGGGGTTTTATTTCACTTCAGGGATATAGTGCAGGAAACAGAATACTGCATTTTAAAAACTAAAGACACAAAATCAATTATGGAGGGGGAACACACACACACACACACACACACACACACACCAAGATTTTTAAAATCCCTGCTAATCCTCTCTCTCTCCGTCCCCCACCAGTTTAATCCTAGCCAGGGAATGTCAGAACAAACAGGTCATTGCATAATTGTCGAAGACGTTCAAGTTTAGCTCTGAGTGGATCTTAAAAAGAGTACATTCCATAACCGTAGGCTGGCCATAAGAATGTCCTCCTTCTTTATGTCCTCATTGTTAGGACTTGGCACACAGATAGTATGGCCAGGAGGGTGATCTCAACAATCACCGACCGCGGGATAGAGGTTGGTCTCTCGTGTGATATGTAAGGCTCCAGCATGTGCCATAAATTTTGCCAGGTGGTCCACTTAAATCAAAAATCTGCATAGAGTACAGTATAAGAGAGTTCGACAGCATGCAAGAACATAATGTAAAATATGTGAGTTTGCACATCACAATAACCCAGTTTGTTTCAACCGTGGTTTGTTGTAAACCAAGCAAGAGTGAGCAAGTATGCTATTTTTTGCCACTTGATCGCCTGTGCTGCAGCTGGGTGGAGCTAAACACAGGGCCGGTGCTACCATTAGGCCAACTAGGCGGCCGCCTAGGGCGCCGGGCTAAAGGGGGCACCAGGAGCATAGGGCTGGAGGGAGGGAGGGCTCAAGTGGAAAGAGGGGGGCGCTAAATATCTGATCTTGCCTAGGGCACCAAACCGCCTTGCACCAGCCCTGACTAAACAACCCCCAAATGCCCCATCCATGAGGTATTGGAGAACCAGATATTGTGGGCTGTTGGGGGAGGGACAGCCCAGAGTTGGAAGTCGTGGTTAAACCTAGCACACAGCAAAGCTCCTCCTACTGGCCACCTGCTATGACTGTAAGTGTCTCCAAGAAGCTTATTACTGGCTGCCTAGTGGGTAGGAGCATCAGAGTAGGACCAGGGAGAGGCAGATTCAAATCCTTACTCAGCCATAGAGTTCATTAGGTGATGCTGGGTCAAATCATACACTGTCAGCCTAATCTACCTCACAGACTTGTCATGAGAATAAAATAATGAGATAATTATGTACAATCAATCAATATTTATTGTACAGTCACAGAGCCATAAATACAAACAAAACAGTAAGGGGAAAAGCATAATTGTTAAAACCTACACATGTTTAAAAATAAAATAATTATGTACACCACCCTGAACTCCTTAGGGGTAGGCAGAATAAAAATGTAATAAAATTAATAATTTGTTACATTTTATTTCTGCTTCATAATAAAAAGCATCCAAAATGTTGGGGTTGTTGTTTTTTTTTAAAGCACATATCAAACATATTGATGTTAATGTCTTTGTTGTTCTCATAATGTTAATGCTTTAAACATGCCTGACCTATGTTTGATTCTATTTGAGAAGATCTTTTGTGACCAACCAAATACCCAGCCCTAATTTGCCATAATGGGAGCTCAGCAGATTTAGAAGAGGTTCCACCTATGTTGAAGGTACAAAACAGTTGCTTCAGCACACATCTAGCCTCAACCCACTAGCACTGATAAACATTTGTCCATCCCTAGTTTTGAGGGCGCTGAGGTAGTATCACAGAGGCATCATGCCATATACTCACTCATTCCTTTGGGCACTGATGGGACAGATTTTGCAGGCACAACATGAGTGACCATGCCTCTATCATGCTGCATAACTATTGGGCCGGCTCACATGACATGGGAACCGCGGGGGAGCAGAAGCCCCCCGTGGTTCCTGTGCTGTGTGAACGCCGGCCGGGGGCAGCCCCGCACGGGAAGCACGGAAAGTCACCATGGGTGGTAGAGGGGTAAGCCCCTACCGCATGTGGCCACCCTGCCGTGTGAACAGCGGGCGGCTGTCCCACAGGGGCCTCCCATGGCCGCACAGAGGCGGCAGCCCAGAGCGGCCGGAGCTGCGGCCGCTCCGGCCTGTAGGGGCAAACGGCCCCACTGGGCGTCCCGAGCTGCTGCCCCCTAGCCCCGGGAGGCCCGGCCAGCAGCTCCACCACGGTCTGCCCACACGTGCTGGGTGCAGGTCATCTGCGGTGCCCCGCCGGACCCCACGGACGGACCCGTGGTGCCTCCCCCGCTTGCCGCCTGGGTCGTATGGACCAGCCCATTGTCTGTCCATAGCTGTAATCTCCTGGATTCTGCCCAACCTTTTATCCAGATCTTAATCTAGCATGCTGTAAGCCTTTTTGCTCAAGTCTCTTGTCATCTGCCATCTTCCTTCACCCAATTTCAATTGCCAATTAGTTCCTGATATAGCATATCCTAGCTAAGAAACTAGTTATATATAACAGTTGTATTTTGCTTCTAAAACTATTCCTTCTCTCCCCCTCACCCCATTTCTTTTTAACAAAACTTGATGTGTCTTTTGGGGCTCAATTGGCAGTAGTAGTGCATGGCTCTATTGTCCCTCTTACAATGAGCTTCCAAATGAATAGCTCAGCGAACTGTCAGTGTTGGGGAAAGGCCACACACTATGGTATTCATTTTTCAGCCTTGCAAGTAAGACAAGTTTTAGAAAAATGGGCATAAAATGACTATTTGCATCACAGTAATTCTTAGAGACGTGGACAGCAACTCATTTTGTCAGAGAGCAACTTTATGAAGGAAGGCACTATAGGGGTGGGAGGTTGAGGTTGGCAAGCCAAGTTCTATGGTTGTCTGTTTTCAACCTAGATATGCTCCCTTTATCTTTACCCTGCTACCAAAGCTGCCGTTGTGGCAAACACTGCTTCTCCTATTTCCATATACTTCCCCACATACTTCTCCTATTCCCACATACTTGCCCACTTCCCTCACCCACCACTCAAAATACCAAGCAGGACTTCCAGGATGGGGGGGGGGGGCAACAGGAATGGAGGAAAAGGATTAGGAGCAGCCACAGCTCTTATCAGTGACTACTTCAGCAGCAAATATAGATTTAAAGAAAGAATCTCCAGGTTGCAATCTGGCAACCCTACCAAGGGTCCAGCCCAAAGTGAACTTGTCAGTCCCATTATAATAGCCAAAGTCCTCTCCACACCTATTTTAAATGTGTTTGTTTAAAAGAATTTATATAACATTATTAGAATGTTTGTCAATATCTAACATATATTTCCAATTAAACAATAATAAAAATAATAACCAATAAACAAGCCCCAAAAGGCAGCACCAGTACCTGAAACATAAAGCAGAGCATAAACAGAAGGAAGACCAAAACCAGCCATTGGACATCCATTACTCCTGAAGGTGTTCCACTACCCAAATGTTTTTCAACTCTGGATTGGTCGATGGGGCAGAGCAGGTAGCACACACCAGGGGGCTGGGTTTTGTCCAATAACCTTATTCTTAGTATGACTTTGGAATTCTTAAAGAAACAGGAGAAAAGGAGGTGCAAGCAAATTAGACTTTCTTTTATTATGCTTATTTAAGAAGGGCTGGAGCATAGCTCTTCCATCTCCTGTGGAGTCACCCCTCAACATCTGGATTACACACATCACCCCATGGGGGGGAGAGGTGTAGGCTCAACTCTCCTCATTTTATACAAGTTCAGGAAGAGAAAAGGGGATTTCATCCCCTCCCCGCCTTTTAAAACTCTGATTTTGCACATATTGATCAATGCAAAAATAGTCATTTCTTTCCTGGAGAGGGGGTGGCATATTTGTTTGTTTATTTATTTATTGTGTTTTCATACCATCTTTCTGGGACCAACTTAGGCAGTTTACACAGAGTTTGGAACAGAAAAACCATAGTCAAATAAAAACATAGTAAAACATTAAACACACTATAAAACACACACACACACACACACACACACACACCGATTTAAAAAGCTAGGTTAAAAAGATGTGTCTTCTTGACCCCCTTCCTGGATGCAGAGAGAGTGCATGTGAACAACCGGGCTTCAGCGCAATCCTAAATGAAGTATATGCAATTGCATTTGCTGAGATTCATTCCATGTTATCCTTGCCTCTCCCGTACCTCCCTTCTCTTTGCTATTTGTGTAATCCTTAACTTTTTCCTTTGTCCTCTCCTCCTGTTGCCTCCACCACCAGCAGCCTGTCAGGGCTGGATTCTGGGCAGTAGACCAGGGGTTCTTAACCTGTGGGGTACGACTCCCCAGGGGAGGTTTGGACTGACTCCAGGGGAGGTGTGAGTGAGTAGCCCCTCAACTATAAATTGTTTATTTTATAAGTACATAGCAGCTCAGCTTGGCAGTTGGCCCAATCTTATTTCTTTCTACTAATCTTGGGAGCTACGCCATTCATTTAATTGAATATGCATTTTTTTTAGTCCAGAGAAAGAGCATAAATTAAAAAATGCAAACTCGTCCTGCCTAAGCCTAAATTTTGGGCCGTTAAAATAATACATGGGAGGCGTGGGTCAAAAGATTTTTCACAAGGGAGGTATGACACCAAAAAGGTTAAGAACCACTGCAGTAGACTGAGGTGAACCAGGAGCTATGGGACAAGTCAGTAGTCAGAACCAAACAATTACCAAAGATACAGGAACATGCCAGAGCTCTGGAAATCCTTGTTGCTCAAGCAAGGCTCAGCTGGAAGACCTTTTCAGTATATGCCTTCATGCCCAGGATGATCCAATGGTCAGGCTGGGTGGGTGGAGTCAGTCCTGGAGGTTCTTCTCTGAGAACCTGCCACCTGCACCTCAATGGTTCACGAAACAGGAGAGCAGAACACAGCACTCCAGCAGCTGTGTCTTGACACACACACACACACATAGTCTAACACAGGGGTGGCCAGAAGGTAGATCTCCAGATGTTTGGGGCTAATTCCCAGAAGCCTCTACTAGCATGGGCAATGGTCAAGGATGCTGGGGGTTGAAGTCCAAAGCATCTGGAAATATACCTTCTGCCCACCCCTGGGCTACAGCACAGAAGAACATATACGTAGCTACTTTTGAACATATTTGTAAAAAAAATTAACTGACCTGAAAATTAGTACACAATCCCAGGGGAGGAGGGCACACAGGGTAAAGATAATTTTATTTGCCTAGGCCTTTTAGTATGGATGTTAGGACTACCAACATTTGGAGCTTTAGCTGCTGCTTTAAGGAATTGTGCAACGCAACCCTATCATCCAATACAATTTCTATATAATGTCCAAAACCATGTCCTGCAGGAATGTACAGGTCTGATTCTGCACTTCATCCGGGCCTTGTGGCTCACGTTGGCTCAGGTTGTCTGAGTGTGGAAAGCTAAGCAGGGTCAGGCCTGGTTATTACTTGGATGGGAGACCCCACCTCTAGTTTCCTGCATTGAGCAGGGGGTTGGACTGGATGACCTGTAGGCCCCTTCCAACTCTATGATCTATGAATCCAGGGAAATCACAAAACCCTTCTGTCTTTGCCACTTATGGCATCCATGCTGTAGGTTGGAATTAAAAGGGCTGCAGTCAGAGGTCTTGGCATAGATACACTGAACACTGAACACTTGATCAGAAATCATATAAAAGCATAAAGCAGACACTGGATTTTCATGCTGAAATGTGCGCTCCCAACTTTTAATGGAGGACTTGTGGTCCAACATAAAACAATGCATGCCACACCACACCGGGTTTTACATTCCTAAGGGATGACAATATTTTATCATGAGATGCACCGCTCTTTCCCCCCCGCCCCGCCTCCACCAGCATCTCTGATATCAGCATCTAATGGCACCTGCTGCGTAAGTGATCATAGCGTGTGTAATGCTACATCTGCCTTGGAGGATTATGGGTATGGGGACAGAATGCTCCACTGCTGAGCACGCCAATTTCAAATTGCTAGCTACACCCCTGGTTAACACCAGTGTTTCATGTTGCAAATCTAGTGTTGTGAGATAGAACAGTTGGCAAGAATGCCTCCCAACCTAGACAGAGTAATTTGTTAACTGCTGTTGAGAAGGAATGATAGTTTTGTGGTGTTTGTGTATGTGTTTAAACTTGGATTTTGATCTGGGTTGCATTTTTTTTCTATCCAGCTCCAAACTTCCTATGGAAATACCCATACTTCCTTTAGATTGTAGGGCTGCAAGCTTTTTAACTGGTTTCACTGGTGGATTAATCAACTCAACCTTGAGATGATTAATTGACAGAGGCCAGTTTAATCGATGCAATCTCACATCTCTCCATCCAAAGTTCAACATGCTAACCACTAAACTGCCCTTTGCCAGCTCACTATAAAATGACTGTCAGCTCATCCTAATCAAATGGGTATCATGCTATGTACTCCTGCTCTTTGGGGTGGGGCATGCACACACGCACACACACACAGAGAGGGGGGGGTCAACACAGCTGTCTGCATGTTTAGTCTTTCCGACATGGCTGTGGAGACTCTCATGGTGAGCACCTACGCCTTCAAAATTCATTACTACACCACTGCCAGGGAATCAGTGTGGGGATAAAGGATTATATTCCCCTCCTGCCATGCCATGGACCCACTCCAAATCCTCCCCCCCCCCCGTGGCTGCTTTTTGTAAATAAATAAATAAATAAATAAAAGATGCCAGGAATTCCAATCGCAAAGGTTCCACGTGTCAATTTTTACCCTTTTTTGCAATAGGCCTGAATACCGCTGGGAAGTCAGGAGATACAAGAGGGCCAATCCAGTACCAATGTCTGATATAAAAAGTCCCAGATCTGCTGCCCCTCAGTCTGGGCAACATTTGTTACAGAGGAGGCCCTTGTGATCTTCTTCTGGGCTCCTGAACTATGGGACTTTAGCCTGTCTGTTGCCCAGATGGTCTCAGCCTCTTGCCTCCCGCCTAAAGACCTTGCCAGCTCTTTATACCTTGCACCTGACCCTGTAAGAGGGAATGAAAATATCTAAGTAAGAACATATTTAAAATATGACCTTTTTCTGTTTAAAAAAATATATATGCCAGGACATGGGAAACCCTTTTAAAGTCCCCACTCAGTCTGGAAGCTCATTGGTAACTTTGGGGAAATCATTAAATGACAGCCTAACCAATCACACAGAGTTGCTGTGAGAACTAAAACCCAAAAGATATTTTAAGAACACATCATAATCTCCTATCTAAAGAAGGCCACGTGCAACAAGTGTTGTGTGGTGCCTAGTAATGTGGAACGGAAACAGTGCAGGCTTCCTGTGGGCCCATATTCCCATCTTCTTCAAAGAGAGGAATTGGAATGTGCCCCTTCATCAGCACTGTGCCGAGGCGATGCATACATGACATGATGCACAGCTGGGTGCACATGAACTCTTTGGATCAGCCCTTTTGGCCCATGTGTAGCAGCATCCAGCTCTGCCTTGTGCAGGTATGTTTGCGTGGCACTGCTGTTTCATCTGTGCAAGCCCCCTACACGAGGGGCAAATCAGGTAATAAAAAGCAACAATGCAATGCAACATTGATAAGATTAACATATCGTGCCCTAAGTGGTGATGGCTCCCACCCAGTTCCATCCGTCTGCTTTATATCAATGCTTTAAATAATGTGATGTGACTGACAGATTGGCACATTTCCAGATGTGATCTTTAAAACACACACACATACAATCCAAAGCACCGTGATTTCCATAATTATTATCTTTATGTAGCAAGTATTCCTGTGTTGTTGTCTTTTAAAAGATGATCTAATTCACATTTGCAAGCAATTACTTTGCTCTGTATGGTATCAAGCACCGTTACATGCATATTAACTGTCTTTCTCTTCCTTACCCTCCATCTCCAGTACATGCATTTAATGCTATGCATTGACCCATCTCGTGTGTAATGACAACCCATCAGTTTAAAAACTGATGGGCTTTCATGAACAACTGGGTGCGCTACCTGCAGTGCACCTGCCTTTTCGGCTTTACCCCACAACCCATAATTGGCTCCTTCATAGGTTGTGCAGCATGACGTGCAAACCTAGAGCGCAGGGTTCTTTAGGGGCTAAACAACCCCAGGGGTTAACCCATGGACTTATGCTGCACAACCTATGAAGGAGCCGATCATGGGTTGTGCAGAGTAAAGTGGAAGAGGCGGGTTTTTAATCCAGTGGGCTGCCATTACTTGCAGACATGGCAACTCAGAATTTCACCCAGGCAAGTGAGCGGCTGAATTTGCCCTTTTTGACCTTCAGCAACAAGTGCGGCAAGTGCGTAGCCCCATGGGGGGCAGTTAAAAGAGGCCCCCAGACCCTCCAAAGTTGTCCAACCCTGATGTATAGGTCCGGGAGGTTCAAACTGGGTAAGTTCATATAAAAATTCAGACCGAACTAATTTCTCCTTTGTCCCCAGTTGAGAGGCATACTACCTCTGATACTGGATGAAATACATAGATTAACTCAAGATTAACCCACTCCAGAACATTTATTTATTTATTTAATCTATCCTTTCCAAGACGCTTCACAACATGGCTTTAATGCAATTATACATCACAAATCAATATTTTAAAGATAATCTGAAATCAAATCACAGCACCACAAGCTATAAGCCCTCAACTGGTACAGCTTGAGTAGCTGGCTCTCCAGCTCTCTCCTCTGCCTATCCTTTCAAAAACAGATGGGCCTTTCATAAATACCTAAAGCTCAGGAGGAAAAAGCATAATAAACACACCTTGTCTTGAGGAAGGCCATTCTATAAACACCCAGAGCAATCCACACTGAAAACCATGGATTACGTTTAGTCAGAAATAAGTCTGAATGAGTTCAGAGATGTTTATTTGCATAGTAAGTGTGAATACCCAGGGGTGTAGTGCAGGGGGAAGTTGAGGGGAACACAGGGAAGCACAGCTCTGAGGCTTTTTTCAGATTAGGAGTGATGACATCATCTGGTGGACTTCCAGGGTAATTTTCAGACCCCCCTTTGCTCTGGCAGGTGAATGAGGCGATAACAAGGCTTTCAAGTTTTACTATTGTTTGTGACAGATTAGCATAGTGGAAAAGTCAAAGAATGAAGAAAATAAACAAGCAAAAGCTGGATACTTCTTTCCTTTCCTTTGATGGAGCTCCTACTTCACCCAGGCAGTTGAAATGGTAACACTTCTTTGCAAGATTGCTTGTATGTCTAAAAGGTAATAGTTGCATTTCAGTTCGCTGAAGACCTTTGATTAAAGCTATATGTGTTTTCCAAGTTGAACCTCAGCAGCCAGAAGTAAGCACCATTGAGTTCAACAGAGCTTACTCCCTGTTCGATAGAGCTTACTTACTATGCATAGGATTGCAGCCATGCCTTGTACACTCAGTTGTGAGATTTTATTCGTGCTTTGTTTATTTTGGATGTCAACAGAATGTTAGCTCCTTTTGAGTATAAACAACAGAAAAGCAGGATATAACTATATGGAACCCTGCTGTGTAGCGCAGCTCTCTGGTGGAATCCCTGGAGTTCAACCCTTTTTTATTTTAAGGAGCAATGGGAGAAGGGTTGGCTCTGGGAGAGGAGAGCGGTTCTGAGGAGACTGTGAGGAGAGAAAAGGAGACACAGATTGTGAAGAAAAGTTCTGAGGAAACTGTGAAGAGGGAGAGACAGAGAGGGAAAAGAGAGGTCCCGAGGACAAGGCTGGCCCTCTCATGAAGTAGGGTGAGGAGCAGTGGATTGGGGGGGCCACCACCACCCTCCTTGCTTGTTAGGGATGGCCCCAGGAGGGCCACTGCTGCCACTGTGCACCTCCCACTGCCTACCCCACTGGCCACTGCTGCTACTGCCACTCACTCTGCGGATCCTCTCAGAGTGAATGGCGGGCAGATGAGATATCTGAGGACAAGCTCCCTGGAGAGCCACATTGGCCAGAAAAGTGGCCAGCAGGGCTCTTCAGAGGGAGGGGGAGGGAGGGGAAATCGATGCAGCAGTGGCTGGTGTGGGGAGAGGGGAGATGGACGCTGCCGGCAGGGAGCTAGATGTGGTGGTGGGTGGGTGGGCAGGGAGCTGGACGCAGTGGGGGGCAGACAAATGCAGCAGCAACAATGGCAGGCGTTGGCGCATGTGCTCTCCTGACTCAGGTGACAGGAGAGCTTGCACCGCTGTTGCTGCCTGAGGAGGCTGAGAGAAGATCAAGGAAGAGAGCAGAAGCAGCAAGATTCTGCCCTTCCCTCAATTGCCGCTCAGTAGATGCTTGACAACCAACTGTCAGTAACAGAGGCCTACACTTACTTCTGAGTTCTGGATTGCACAGCTAGAGGCAGGTTTTAAGAAATAACCGGCTTTTGTGGACTATATAACTATTGGACTCCCTTCCAGCCATTTTATTGTTTAAAGACTTACTTTAAATCATGTCTTCATTTGAATGCTTGTTCGCCTCTTCTCCCCTGGCTTTCCCCTTCCTTGTTAACTAGTTCTTGTTTTATAAGTTGCTGACTGGTTTTCCCGCCCACCCCTTTTCAGGGAACAGGGGTCCTGGTGGGCTCGATGCACCGCAAGCTCACTTGGGGACAGCATTTTTCTCCCACACCCATCCCGCTACTCTATGAACCTCAGGTCCCACGGTTCCCACAGGGCTGCTGATCTTAGCGCCCACCAATGTGTCCTATCCCTCCAACTTTCTTTCTTTTTAATTAATATATTTTCTTACCAGTGGCCAGGACAGGTTCTCAAATTGCTAAATGTGCCCACAGGCCCAAAAAGGTTGCCTACCCTTGTCCTCAGAGCATGATTGTAATGGTGCACTCCTGCACTTCCAAATTTACCACGACACCGCTGCTTTAGCAAAGCCAGGCTGTTGATCCAATGATAGGTAATGGAGCTACCTTTATGGAGCAGGCTTGATGCTCTCCGTCCATGTTTCACACGCTTACGGGAGTGCGGGTGGCTGGGGAATCTAACCATTGCTAACTGGCATCCATCGCCCAATGATTAAAAAGGCAAGAAAGAGACAGGCATCTCTTGAGGCTGTATCACTGGCGAGGAGATGAGGGAAATTGGCAGGGCCGCGAGAAGACTGCCACGTCTGGCAGTCCTCTGCTGTGTGGATGAACAAAGGGTTTTTAATATCCCATGACTGTCAATCCGGCTTTCATTGCCTAGCAGTGGCATCACATTTCACTAATAAATCAAAATTAATTTTTTTTCTCAATTTTTCACATTACAGTTGAACTCCCTTTCCCTACATTTTAATGGTCTCATTCTGGAAGAGCAGGAGAGATGAAGGAACGGTCTTTTTACCTGGCTAACAAGCTCCTATTACTGTTAATGGACATCCTAACAGTCTGGAGAACAAAGGTGGAGAGATGTGCATATAACTGTACCAGGAAGGACAAGAGCATCTGCAAATTGAAACATGAAATTTGCTTTGCATTCTCCCTCCGAATGATTTTCTAAATGCATCTTGGAGGGGGGGGAACTGAGTGTCAGGAGGTGCTTTGAAACAAAAGAAAAGAAAAAAAGAAGTCAGAAGAAGGAGAGATGCCGATGGATTTAACTAACAGAATCAAATACATATAGAAGGATTTGGGCGAACGATAAGACTATGAAGCAAATTAAAATATAAGAAGCAGAAATGAGAGAGGGGTCTGGGATGAAGCAGCTCAGCAATCTTATAAGGAGGAAAAAAACAGACTACAGATAAAAAGAAATTAGACTTCCTAAGCCATGCTACAGGGGTATCTCACGAATGGAGACAGACACATGAAAATAGCTGCTTTGCATCCGAGATGCAGGATTTCATGTCACTCAGCTTCTACTGCAAACATGTCCACACCCTTGAACTGTAAAATTTGCATCGTGTAAAGCCCCACATACAGATGTAGCATAACAACAAAATTATGTTCTTAGCAGTGCAGATAATGTGGCTATTTGGCTAAAAGAGGGTCAGAGTTCCAGGAAATATTTTTTTTCTTTTTTTCTTTTTCCTTAAAAAAAAAAAAAAAAGGTAATAGAAGCAATACCATGTCAATGTACCAGAATCTTATTCATCTGCAGTTAAACAGGAACAAGCACCGTTTTAGATTTAACAAGCTGTGTGAGTTAGGTACAATGGGGATGAAATTATGTTGGATTCCATTCAAAGAGAGGGGTTAGATAGGCAAAGATCTCCAGCTCCTGGCATACCGCTGCTAGTGGTCATCATTAGTCAGGGTAATTAACCACTGGAGCAGATTGTCAAAAGATGTTCCCTTGAAGCCTTCAAGTACCAGAACAGACAACTCATGACAAGCTTGATGTGCCAGCAGTGGACTGAGGAACTGTACTTTGGTTGACGCATGTCAGATGACGTTAAGTTTAAAAAGCAAACAAAACCATAATCATCACCCATTTGGGGCTGTGATTCTAACTCTGTTTAAAGAAGCTGGGGGGCTTCTCTTGGTAAAATCTATGGGGGGGACCTTGGAGAAGGGAACTCCGGAGGTGGGCGGGTCACTAAGGGCTTCTCTACACGAGGTATTTATTGTGCACTCACGATTACTCACTCACGGTGGTTTGCGGGTACTTTACATGGGACCATCCTTCGATGTCGTCATCCATCCTCCATTCTTTGGAACCATTTCTGCAGCTTTTTTTAGATCGAGGAAAGTGTAGTATTATCTGGAAATGGCAGAATGAACCAGAATGAGAAGCTCATGTATTTGCACAATTGCGCTATACCGCTGTACCACCTTGTGGTTGTGTAATGGAACATATAGAAACGAAAGGAAGAGAAAGAAACCGGGGGGGGGGGGGGAGAGAACACATGTAAAGAGCTGATCTTAATCCCAGAAAGAATCCGGAAGCAGAAGCCTCGGTAAAGTGGTGGGTTAAAAGCCTCATGTAGAGAAGCCCTTAATGCTAAACAAGAAATGCCTAAATACAAGCAGTCTGACATGTTTACAGCACAGTCTTATGTGTTTATTAGGGAGGAATTCACATGATGTCCTACTGCATTCCTAGTATATGGGTTTAGGAATGCAGCCTTAATTTATTAAGTGTAGGCCCCTGCTTTGGTGCAGACACTGCTTTGTGCCTGCTGCCAGAGCGGTGACAAATGGGGGGATGTAGGTGGAGTCAGGTCAGCTGCTTGGTCATGCCATAGCGACCAGGATGTGCCATGGACAATCAGTTCCAGGACATGCAGCTCAAGTGGCATGCCCAAATCAGGGGGGGGGGGTGATCAGGGGTAGGCTACAGCATTCCCCACGGAGAACCCCCTTCAGGGGCCTTGGGGGCAAAGGCTCATGGGCCAGCCCATCTCAGAGACTGGTGTGTTGGCCACATACCCCAGGTTGGTGGCACTAGGTGGAAGGAGCAGACGACACCATTGGCTGTAGTAAGCTGGCCTTCCTGCCCAGACTACTCCCCCAGCAGACAGGCTGTCAGAGATAATGGGGTCTGTGCCTGTGCTATGCCAAAACCTTCCTGGAAGATTTAATCAATAAAGTTGTGGCCTTTATACATTTAATTTAGTTTAATGCAGTCATGTGTCTGTTCTCATCCTTCTTCTCAATACCATGCTCCATTCCCCTCTGCGAACGCAAATTATTTTAATACAATAAA
Organism: Shinisaurus crocodilurus; assembly: GCA_021292165.1. Taxonomy (NCBI): domain Eukaryota; kingdom Metazoa; phylum Chordata; class Lepidosauria; order Squamata; family Shinisauridae; genus Shinisaurus; species Shinisaurus crocodilurus. The sequence goes on from CM037877.1 coordinate 108,245,558, forward strand.
ATTAAATGTTAATAACATTGACAAAGTAAGTGCCAGGTGTTTGACAGTCAACACAGCGCTGCCGAAAAGCACTGCGGCTGTAATGACATGAGGTGAGATGCAAGTAGTTCTGTCTGTGACGTTAAACCTATGATAGTGATGAACACATACGCGTGGGCCAGCCTCAAGTACTCGTATTTATTTATTTATTTATTAGAAATATATACAGATTGCTTGTTCTCTCCACCAAGTCCTCAAAGTGGTGTGCAATTTAAAACAGCAATACAACAATACAATGAAATAAAGAATAACATCAATAAACCACAACAGCAAAATAAAAGCAGAACGGGAACCTTCTTTAAAAGAAGCCACAGACCAACATTATAATACATCAAAGGCCCAGCAAAACAGTGTGGTTCTTACTGTCCATATGAAAATTCCATAAAGATGGGGCCAAGTTGGCCTTCTAAGGACTGGAGTTCCAAAGTCAGGTGACTGCTACAGAAAAAGTGTTGTCTTGTGTACCCACCAACCTAGCCTGTCTGTGCTGGAATATACAACAGGTACCGTATACAAGTATATCAGTAGTGGGGAACATGTGTCCCTCCAGCTGTTGTGGGACTACAACTCCCAGCAGCCCTAGCCAGCATGGCCAATGGTGGGATTGATGGGTTTTGTAGTCCAAGAACAGCTGGAAGGACACATGTTCCCCATCTGAAGTGTATAGTTATCAAGTGTAAAGAAATCAAGCACATGTGAACCAGGCCTTAAGGATCATTAGAAGAATAGAATTTCCCCAACACAACATACACTCCGTCACACTTTAGCCCTGCTCATGTGGAGGAGGGAAGTGGGACTGTGGTGGCAGGCCTCCCTCCTCACCCTCAAAATGTCCTGCAGGGCACCCACCCTGATCCTATTCCTGTTCTCCACACATAAAGTGTCCCCTGTTTGTTTGTGTGAACAGGAATAGAAACATTTGTTTCTATTCCTGATATATATATATATATATATATATATATATATATATATATGAAGCTGCCACTGTCTGGGAGGGGGCCATGTGTTCTCTTTTACAATCCTCTATTTGAAGGGCTGCCACAGGACTGTCCTCTATTTTGAAGCCGTCCTCCATTTGAAGGGCAGCCCTGTCTGGTTTAAAGATACAGAACCTTCAGAGGGAAGAGCTGGGCCTTGATGTTGCCCATCAACAGCACCTGGACAGCAGCCTGAGCAAGGCACACAGGTCATATGGTCACAGTCTTCCACACTATGGTGAGTTGTACTGCATTTCTATTTAAATTATAATAATCATTTCTAAATGTGCATCTATATTAGTGTATGCACATTTTATGCAAATTGGTGTCCACTTTTGTCCTCTTTTTTGGCGATTCATAAGTGGCCACCTTAGCCACTGGTCCCACTCAAACTCTACGTGTGTGTATTTCACCCTGATGTCAGAAATACCCAAATGGGCAGCACAATCCAATGTGGCTGCCCGTAACCCTCCGAACTCGGAAGATTACGGGCATCCAATGGAAGGTGGGAGGAGCAAGAAGCAAGGATTGCCTCCGCACTTCCCTCACCCTCCGAAACACTTAGACGGCTGATTTCAGCTACCTAAGTGTTTCACCCCTGCTCACAGGGGGGGCACTGAGGCTAGGGATGTGTGAGGATTTCGTTCGGTGGATGGAAATCCAGCAAACTGGCCGGGCTCAACCCCCCCAAACTCCATCCTGCTTACCTTCTTCCCCGGCTCAACTTGCATTCTCCCGAGTTGAGCCGGGGATGTGTCTTCCGGGTTCCCGGCAGGCCGCTGTTTATGTAGAGGATGCCGTAAGATATGCTGAAAGCGGCCGCAATCTGCGCAAGTTACACAAATTGTGTCCGCTTCTGACGTATCTTATGGCATTCTCTACTACATAAACAGTGGCCCGCTGAGAACCCAGAAGTCCGGCGAGCGGTGAGGCACATGTCTGCCTTCGGCCCTGCTCAATAGGCACAGCAGTGGCATCCGCCGAGCCGGAGGTGGGTCGGGTCTCAGCGGATTGCCCACCCCTAGCTGAGGCGCCATCTGGATTCCTCACATCCCAGTGGAGCCTCACTCCTCCCCACCCAGCCCCCCCTAGCACTAACTCTGAAGTCAGTCTTCCATCTTTGGAGCCTCAGCTGGTGCGGAAAGAACTGCGCCAGCTGCAAGGGCGGAGGGAGGGTGGTCTGAATTCGGAGCCCCAGCTCCAACCTTGGGTGGAGCAAGTTTCCGAGATTGGAGCAGGGCCTCTGAATTTTCCTATGGCCGCCTAGACAGTGTCTAGCGGCCACAGGATTGCCCCTTTAATGTATCCAAACGCTGTCATTCTCAGGTGTCTTTCTTTAGACTCCCTACACTCTTGGAGTTGGGCAAACATCGGAGAGAACAGTAAGTGAGTTGAAGGCAGCATATGGCTTGATAAATTTTAAGCAACTATGTGGCTTCCTTGCAAGCTCGTGTTTTGCTGCAACATATACGTGTCTGCTGAAAAGGCAGAGCTGTGCTTTAAAACATAAGGAGGAGATTTGGGAGCACTTGTAGAACTGTCCCCTGGAGACATTAGCGAGTCTACATACAATACTGCAGAGCTGCATCAAACACAGCAAGTAATATTTGGCGGTATAGCGTAGAAATATATGACATAAATCAAGAGGGATGGCAGTAGAGTTAATGCTATAATGGAAATGCTGATACAATCCTAACAGAGATGCTTACAGAAGAAGATGGCAAGGTATCATTTAAGCCGTGCTTGCAAAATTTGAATACCGTATCTTAGAAGGGATCCAATCTAGTTGCTCACAAAGAGGTAAAAACAAAGAGCTATGAATCAGGCAGAATGACTTAATACGCACTGCACTGACTCAGACTGAAGGAGAATAAAATCTTTATTCCGGCACTGCGTTTGTTCTTTACGTTTCAAAAGCTGGGGAAAGCAATAAAATCCACAGAGTTTTCTTCTTCAATGAGTTCCATTACAAAAACTCAGTTGGTTCAAGATTTATTGATCTGAATCAAGAATGAACTTCACAAACTCATACCAATGAGCCAACTGGTTGTAAGACCATATAAAATCATTACAGTTCAGCACTTATCAAACTATTTCCCCTTAGGCTGTGTTCACACTTAACTTTTTCACTTCCAACTCCACCTCCAGTTGTCTTCCCAGGATATTTATACCATTAACAACTTACCTTTGGTCATCAGCATATACACAGTCCCACTGAGTTTGCAAGAGAATGAAGATGGTGTGGTGTCTTTTCAGATTTCCTTCATGGTGGAGACAAAGAGATTTCGGGGGGGGGGGGAGCAAAATTCAACAAGGTCCAGAGGCCCACACTTTATCCATTAATACAGGGGTGGGCAACATGTGGCATTCCAGATGTTTTGGCCTACAACTCCCTTCATCCCGCATCATCGGCTATGCTGGCAAGGGCTGATGGGAGTTGTATGCCAAAACATCTAGAAGGCCACATGCTACCTACCCCTGCATTGAAAGTTAAATTGCAAAAAAAGAAAAAGAAAAGCTGTATATTTTAATTATATTATATTATTTATTTATTTCATTTCTATACTGCCGAATAGCTGAATCTCTCTCTGGGTGGTTCACAGCAATTCACAAAACACAATACAATAATAAAAGACAGCATAAAATACAGATACAATAATATACGCATCAGGTTTCAATATACAAAATTTAAAAGAGTTTAAACAGCTAAAGTAATTTTAATAAAAACTAGACCTGCTAGGGCCTCTGTGGGGAGGGCCTCTCCCTTGTTGCCACCCCCCAAGCCTCCCTTGGAGGTGGCACTTGGAGAAAGGCCTCAGTTATAGATTGTAGTGTCTGGGTAGATCCAGGTTGGAAGAGGCATTCCATCAGCTATTGTGGTCCCAAGCCGTGTAGGGCTTTATAGGTTAAAAACCATCACCTTGAATGAATGCTATTAACCAGCACCTTAACAGCATTCATTGTGATATTTTAAAATACTTCATTAGAAGTACTATAGCAGGGGTGCCGAATCTCAGGCCTGGGGACCAAATCCAGCCAAAGCCAAACTGGGGTCTAAATCTGGCCCTCTGATGTTCCCTAGATGGACCCACATGCTTTCTTTCCCCCAACCACCGATGGTTTGGCGGTTTACCCGCCTTTTGTGCAGTTTTATCCCCATTCTAAATGGTTGAAATGCTTCTCCAAAGGCTTAGTTAGGGGCAGTGAGAACTGAAAGGAGTTCAACACCCTTAGCAACTTTATCAACACAGAAGAAAGAAATGTGTGACTTTGGCATGCATATTCACGGGCCCATTTAATTGCTTATAAGAGAAGTCACTTGATGTATAGAAGTAGTGCCCAGAGAGGCCAGTGCTCTTGCGGAATAATCACATTGGTCCTGAACAGGCACCCGCACAGAACATTCCAAGGCCCAGTAGGGCCCACCAGAGCTGACACCTTGCCTTCTGGGCCCACCACCATCATTTGGGTCTCCAGGGGCAGCACTATTGATGAAGCCACTGCTAGCCACCCCCTGCTCCAGGTGGGCTAGCTGGCTTACTGGGTGGCAGCAGCACTGCAGTGGGCTATTGGGGAGCTGAATGGCTGCCATTTTTATGCTTCACACTGCAGTGCATTCATTGTAGGGTATAAAAACTGCTGACCGCCCAACTCCAATCAGAGCTGAGCTGCCACGCAGCTCCTACCCAGCGGATTATAGTACTGCTGGTGCCAGGTAAGCCCGGAGGAGGAGGGAGGAGGAGAATGAGGTGGATGGCTATGGCTGCAGGAGTGCTGCTGCCCCCAGGGAGGTTGTTGGTGCTGGGGGGTGCTCAGGAGCAGTATGCCAGAGCCCACCCAAACCTGGCACCAGCCCCGATTCTGAAATATGGGGAGCATGGCGTCCATACTCAATGCCACACCTAAATCTCATTCCTAAAATATCATGAAAATGCACATGGTTTGATGCAAAAAGGTAATACCACTGAGAAAGCAGTTTTTCACAAGGCACTGGACCTGGCACAAGAATAGGTTGTGCTCTTTCATGTTAAGCATGTTTCATAGATGGATTTTTTGATAGCATGGCAAACTTCTGAATGGTTGCCCCAAAATTTAAAACCAGCAAACCCACTTATTTTATTTACTATATTTATACCCTGCCTTTTTTCCTGCAAGGAACCCAAGGTGGCTTACATAATCCTCCTCCTCCTCTCCATTTTATCCTCACAACAACCCTGTGAGGTAGGTTAGGCTGAGAGGCAGTGACTGGCCCAAAGTCACCCAGTGAGTTTCATGACCGAGCGGGGACTAGAACCCGGATCTCCCGACTCCCAGTCCAACCTTCTCACCACTACGCCACACTGGCTCTTGAATTGTACTTTCCCCAAAAAATTTCAGTGACAAGTCTAGAAGAAGTTATTCTTAATATACCCCAAGTGAACAGTCACTAACATCTGTACAGAGTACAGCATAGCTTCACTGGAAACTATGATGCTCTATAGCCACATGGTGTAAGGGCCAAACTACATGAGATGCTAAATGTGCCACTTAAATTTGTGTGAATGTTTTTACAATTGCAAAAAGCAGTGATGCAAGGGGGCAGCAAATCTCATTCAAAGTAATCAATGCCCTCGTTCGTAAGTAACGCTAAACCATAGTAGCATTAAACCATAGCTTAGCATTACATGCACAAGCCTGCTCCCTCTTTCCCTCCTCTCCTCCAGCATGGCCGCAAGGCTATCAAAAGTATTTGCTTTTATTTTAAACTAAGCAGAGTTTGTTGTTTCATCTGAACCAGGAACTGTGGTTAGTTTCAATTACAGTTTACCTCAGCCTTCCCCAACCTGGAGCCCTCCAGATATTCTGGAGTACAACTCCCATTAGCCCCAGCCAGCGGTGCCAATGATAAGGGGCAATGGGAGTTGTAATCTAAAACATCTGGAGTACACCATGTTGGTGAAAGGTCGCTATCTGAACAAGTCAGGATCATAAATGGCAGTTGGAAGTTGGGTTGTTTGTTTGTTTGTTTGTTCAATTTTAGACATAACAAGAAACCACTGTCAGTTGAAAATGAAAATAAATGTTTCCAGTCTCCTTGAGGTCACACCATGGGTTGTATCCAATGTTAGTCCTGCTTAGAGTAGACCCATGGAAATGAATGGGACTAACACTGGATACAACCCCAAGGAAGGGGGGAATGCATGAGCCCAAGGTTCATTCACGTAGCACTAAACCATAGTTTAGTGTTACATCTGAATGCAACCAATGTGTATTCTGAAGCCAAAACAGAGAGCAGAGAAACTGCAGGCACCAAGATGCAGAGACAGACAGGGAAACAGAGACTGAATATCACTGAAAAATGCAGAACAGCCAGGGCTAGGCTGGGAAGGAATCTCTATTAAGGTTACAGCCAGGTGAAAGAGTAGCTAGGTTAGAGAGAACTGTGTTATTATTTCTTTTATTTCTATTGTACCTGCTTTTTGAAAGTATACAGCTCTATTTGTGTAATTACCTGAAGTTATTGTGAATCTACTATACCAAAATTTACTAAACAGTTATTGTTACATCAAGTTGTTTGGAGTGTCTTTTGCACCACGCCTAATAATCCCACGTTACTGGGAAGAGAAGGTAAAAGGCAGAGAATTGGCATCCTGATACAGGAGGGGCTCTTAAAGAGGCAAAATATCTTTAAGGAGCTGATCAAGGTGTCCTGGTACAGGTGGAACCTTGACAGTCCCTAAAGGTACGATTGGGCCAAAGGCGAGCCCCAGGTCTGGAAAGGTTGAACTGAAGACTACTGCTCTAATGCACACAAGAATGCTTCAGTCAGAGAAGCTCAAAGTGGCAGCTTGCCTAATAGATACTGCCTAGCTTGAACAATAACTTTGAGACATGGCAGGACTCACATCAGGAGCCCTATGCAGGCCAGGTGCTGGTTCTCTGCTCCTTTTCCCATTGCTCCTTATGTCAAGATAAGCAACCGTCAGTGCTGGCCAGAACCTGTCTGACCCTGGGAGTCAGGTGATCAAGAAGAGCCAATCCCACTCCACTTCCTGCTTTACAGGAAGTGCTCCTGTGCTCCTAAGACTGCCCCTTTACCTGCTTCCTGCCCCCTTGATGTTTGCTTTCTTACCCATATTTCTTTGTGGTCTGTTCCCTAGCCTGTCCTCCCCACCTAGGTCCAGTCTTTTCCCGAATGCTATGGACTACTATGGCCTTGGCATCAGCTTCATGCCCACATTACAAAACTCTGCACCTACCCAGTTCCTTTTCTCATGCTACCTGAGGCCTTCACGGCTGCTTTGGCTTGAACCTGCAAGGAATTGGATAGTGAGTACCTGTCAGTAACAAGATAATCCTTCTATATGGGATCAAATCATAAACAAGAAAGAATTTTCACTTGAACAATAGCAAAACCCAGCATACAGTCACAAATGGAGGCTTCACATATCCCCCCCCCCAAAAAAAAAGAAGCCTTGGGCATTGCACACAGACAGCTTTGCTTATAGTACAAGTGGATTGTCTGGAATTTTGCATAAAAATTCATGAGACGGTATCTATTTCAGCTAAGTTAGGGAGCAGTACCATCTACAAAGAGGGGAGGGGGAGTGGAAAAGTTTCGCCTTCCCATTCAGACAGGGTTCATTTTGAGTGATGATTGCAAACCAGCCGTGGAAATTACAGATGCTCTTCTGCTCACTATTATTTTGCAGCATCTCCAGTAATCGCCAGTGATCATTTATAACAGCGTGTCTGATGACTTTCAAAACATAACTGGAAAGGATACTTCTGTGGAGAGTATGGGCTACTCAAAGGAGAAATCAATCTTTGCTGCTTGGGGAGTGAACTTCATGCTGCTGCTGCTGCTGCTGCTATCAGACAACTAGACATTTTGATGGACAAAAATAGGGCTGAGAGTGTATCGGTCTTAAAAGACATTCCGGCCGGCTGAGTACGGTGCGCTGGAGCACACAAAGCTAGAACATTCTGGTCCATGCCTCGAGATCAAGAGGGAATGGCAAAAAAAGCAGGAGGAGGAGGAAGCAGGCTTATGAAGGCATTTTATTCAATCAGCAATGGATTTACTGGAAAGAACAAATGTAACATGAGAAGCTGAGAATATCCTACATAACCCCCTTCTTGCTCTCAATCCACAGAGGATATGTGCCTGCTATAGCTACCACGCCAGGTTCTTCAGTTCAGCTTAGCTTCCTTCCAGATTGTTTATTGTTGGGGGGGTGGGGTGTCTCCCATATGGCTCACTGGTTTATTGTGGAGACTCTCCCATGCAGCTCCTTAGTCTCAGCCAAAATGGCAGCCATTACGCCAACAAACAAAAAATGCCCAAACTGTCCAAATGGCTTTGTACAAAGTTGTTAGCTTAAATAAGGGTCCTCCCCATTGATCTCATAACATTGTTGGAGCATATATACCATATTTTTCACTCCATAAGACGCACCAGACCATAAGACGCACTTAGGTTTTAGAGGAAGAAAACAAGAAAAAAAATATTCTGAACCAAATGGTGAAATGACGACAAAACCCTGCCACTGTCATAGAACCGAGCGGGGAGGGCTTTCCCGACCCTGCGCTTTCTCCGCTGTTGGTGGTGGTGCTGCTGCTGCAGGCAGCTGGGTTGGAGTAGCTGAAAGCAAACATCAAAAGCTCAGGGCACAACCCTAAACACGTTGAGGCAGAAAAAAGCCCAGGGGCTTTTTTCTGCCTCAACGTGCGTAGGATTGCGCATGGCTGGCTGGGGAATGCTGGGAGTTGTAGGACTTCCCCCCCCCCCAAACACGTGTAGGATTGCATCCTAAAACCATTTAAAACCAAAACACAGAAATAGCATGGTAAATAATTAAAACATTGGAGCCCCAGCTAGCTTAAACTACCTTTCCCTCCCTCCCTGGTTGCTGGAAATAACTGCTTTCAGGGGACGTTGAGCTGAGGAACCTGAGGCGCGCGAAGGAGGTGTTTGCAGGTGCATCCTTCCCGGAGGGAGGGAAGGCGAAGGAGGTGTTTGCAGGTGCATCCTTCCTGCCACGCCGCGGGCCTGCCAAACAACCTCTTCCCGCTCCCCCACGCCTACCCTGAGCTGCTGCCGAATCAGCTGTTCCGCGGGGAAATCAGCTGTTAAGCGGCCACATAGGGGGAATCAGCTGAGAGGTGGGGGCTTGCCCCACTCCGCCCAGAAGCCCTCCGCTGTTCCGCCAGACCAGACATTTTCCCCTGTTGGGGGGGGGGAGTGCATCTTATGGAGCGAAAAATATGGTGCATATATATATATATATATATATATAGTTTTCAGAAAAAAACGTAATAAATGTCATTTTAATAGTATAACTTTACAAAATGAATTTTGTTACCAAATGTACTGCTAAATATGCTCCATTTCTTTCTCCTTACCACTCTTTCCATGCTTGCAATATCTCATGATTTCCACAACCGCTGGCAAATATACATTGGGTGCTTCTAGATGGAGGGTTCCTGGCCTTACCAATCAGAAAGCATTGTGCAGCTATTCCATCTCCCCCCCCCTTATGATCGATTGATCGATTGATTTGTGCCCTATGGCAAAATGGCACTCAAGGTGGAGATGGAAGAGATAATGGGAAAACACAGGAGGGTTACAAATGGAAGATGGCGACGTCTGGACCCTCCCATCAAATTCCGTGAATGAGACAGGGTGATGGCACAATAAAAGCCTCATCTTGGTGCACCCAGTGTCTGGGGGAGGGGGAGAATTTGTCAGCTGCAAGAAGGTTCTCCCTACAGTACATTTTATCTTGTTGGTTGCAATTGATCAAATACCTTTAGCAAAGCATTTAATGGGTGCAGGTTTCACCATAAACGAGCCACCAGATGGATCATCTCTAGGACAAATACAAAACTCTGACAATACATGAAGCTTTAACTGAGGTGCTGTCATCCCACTATTTTCATTATGGAGGACTATTCGGTATGTGCCATGCCACTCTAGGGCATTTCCTGTTATCAGACTGAATGGGGGCAGGGCAGCCATTCCGGACACACATACAAATCTACCAGATGCAAGCATCTTACATTAGCAAAGGCCACTTCTGGTTCATTACTGGTAGGGAAACTCCTTGATACCAACCAGCAAGGGTAACTGGATGGGTTGGTAACTGAATAAGTTGGTAACTGGATGGGTTGGGGTGTGCCAGCAGGATTGACAAAGGCAGGCATCAGTTTGTTACAAATTATTCTTGCCCTTCCCCAAGGCAGCTCAGAGCCAGGGCCGGTGCTACCATTAGGCCAACTAGGCTGCTGCCTAGGGCGCCAGGCACAAGGGGGCGCCAGAAACTCCAACTCCCTCCCGAAAACACTTCACATATATCTACGGAAGAAAAGCTTTTTTTAAAAAAAAGTTTTTCTGGGTTGTTTGAACTGCCCATTGCCTAGCTGCTCTCCTCTCCCTGCGCGCTCTGCCTTCGCTTCCAAGGAATACACAAACTGACTCTCCCAAAGATTTCTTTTGTGATCACTTGAACTGAGGAGCGGCAGCAGCAGCAGCAGGAAGAGAAGCGGGAGAAGAAATAAGAGGGGAAGGTGGAGGGGAGTTTACATGACATCTCTCTGTGCTGGTTTTAGCAGATCCCCACTGCAATTCTTTCTTTCTTTTTCCTTTTCACTGTTCAGTTTTACAGGGAGGCGCAGCAAAACAAGAGAGGGACAGAGCTTGAGAGGGAAAGCTGCAAAGATGCTTATAGAGGAGGGCGGGCTGCACGCTTACTTCCAGCTCCTCCTGCTGTCAGCGCCTCAGCCAATCAAAAGGCTCCAGAGTTGGGAGAAGCTGGAGGAAGCAGCAGAGGAGGAGGAGACAGGCTGGGGGCTGGGCAAAGGAGGCAACACGTGCACGCGCACACACACGCACACGCCTGCCTAGACGAGGCTCCAGTTTCCTCAGGGGCTCTCAGAGCTGGGCTTTCCTTCGTTCCTGCGCTCTAAAGACTTCCAGTATAAAAGTGTTTTCTCCACACTCGTTTCAAGCCAGTCTTCCCCCCACACCCCATTTTCAAAATCCCGCCAAAAGACACATACTTATATTAAAGTGATTCCTTTCATGGACAATTCACTCCCACAGCCACTGATAATGCCTCCTGTTTGGGGAAGCCCCCCCCCCCTTCTAGTCCCCTTTGGTACCTTCATATGAAAGCGAAAATCTGTATAATGGATCTTCGCTTTATCCAACGGGATAACTGAGGATATCTTGATAGATTTCGAGAAATGTAGCAAATTGGTACTACATCAACATGTATTTTATGTATGTTTGTCAATGTTTATGATAGTAAATTTTTTAGGTTTTGCCAATTGACTTTTGATGGGCATAGGGCTGGAGGGAGGGAGGGCTCAAGTGGGAAGGGGGGGCGCTAAATATCTGATCTTGCCTAGGGCACCAAACGGCCTTGCACCGGCCCTGCTCAGAGCAGTGTGCATCTCTCCCCGCCCGCAACTGCTTTTATCCTCACCGCAACCCTGTGGGGTAGGTTATGCTGAGTGTCTGTGAGCTTTGGTCACCCTGTGAGCTTTGTGGCCTAAGTGGGGATCTGAAGGCAAGTCACTCAGTCCTAGTCCAACACTCTAACCACCACACCACACTGGCTCTTCGGTATGCTGGATAACCAGCACTCTGGGGAAATATTTTCAAAGGAGTGGTTCTTTGTCACTGGCTTTGGCCTTAATTTGCCAAATTATATACAAGGAATTGGCGGCGGCAGGGGGGGGGGGGAGGATCCGCATCCGTCTATAGTTTTTCCCCTGGGTTTCCAAAAATGTAGCAGGGCATTGGCTGCATAGTTTTGTGTCAATATTTCAAGTGGTGTGTGGAAGTGGTTTCGTTCGACATACATTTGCTGCATTCCAAGGCATTTGTTTTCAGGGCAAAGAAACGTGAACCTCTTCCACCACTTAGAACAGCTTCCCTAACCTAGTGCCCTCTGGGTGTCTTGGGCTACTGCTTCCAGCATTCCTGACCATTGGCTATGCTGGCCAGGGCTGATGGGAGGTTGTAGTCCAAAGAAAAAAAAGAACCCAGGATGAGTGAAGCAACCCTTTTATCAACCCAATGTGGACTTGCATGCTCAGCAGCAGCCACCAAATCACGGCTGAATATTGAAGAGGGGGGGAAACAGAAAATCTCCCAGGGGAGGTGGAGTGGAGTGGCATAAACTCTGAACAGAGCAGTCCACACTGCAACATTTTGTTGCAGGTCCCACTTGCCTTCTTTATTCGCAATGTTTCTCAGACTGTAATACAACCCACACAATACATTGCCACTGGTGCTTGTACGGGAGTTCACAGAACAGCACAAATACATTTCCCCCCCTTCTGCTCACTGTTCATTGGATCCAAGCTTTACAGCACAATCCTATCTATGCATGTTAACTTTGAAGTAAGCAAATCCCACCGTTCTCAATGAGATTAGTCCCAGCTGTGTGTCCATAGGATGGCAGGCAGTGTAGTGGTGCGGTTAGAATGTTGGACTAGCACTAAGAAGACCCGGGTTCAAATCCCCAGTCAGCCACTTGGTGACCATTGGGCCAGTCACTATCTCTCAGGCTAACATACCTCACAAGGTTGTTGTGAGGATATAATGGGAAGAACCACGTGAATGCCACCCTGAGCGCCTTAGAGGAAGGGTGAGATAAAAAATATAACAAACAAATGTCTGCCTTTGTCAGCATTGCTTGCTATAGATCCTGACACACCCAACCCAGCCAGTTACTTTTGCTGGTGTGTATCAAGAAAATTCTCTACCAGCAATGAACCAAAACTGTAACAATTAATGAATTAGGCTGCAATACTCATTCACTTGGGAGTAAGAACCATTGAACACAGTGTGACTGAGGAGACATGCATCAGATTGCTGTTAGTTTATTCTATTATTTTTACCACAGTGGGGGCACCATTTGTATTTTTTTGCCTTGAGCATCAAAATCTCTATCCACGTCCTCTCGGAAGTCCCACTGAGTTCAATAGGTCTTATTCCTGAGTAAGTTGGTAGAGGATTGCAACCCAGGGCCATTTCTCATAGCCTGGCACAATTTTTACTTGAAGGGCATTCAGCGATTACAGTAAGAGCAGGCAGTATAATATCCCAGTGCAAAGTTGTTTGTCAATTCATTGATTCGACATGAGATGCATCCAAAAATGTTTCCTGGTATTCCATATACATAAACCTCAGTTAATACTTGTGCCAAAGCCTAACCAGCCATCTACGCAAATAAAAGGTATACTTATCTAAAGAATATATTGCCTGCGAGGGGTGAAAAATTGTATAGCTCAATAAATAACTTGGGTTATTTATAGAACGTAGCTATGAAAAAAACAATATCCAGTTTCCTATATCCGTCAAAAGGATATACAGTAAATGCAATTAAACCTTATTCATGCATAAATAGCTATTAAAATGAAGGTATTAAAATAGTAAGATGTTTGAAAAGGCAGGTTAATGCATTTGCCATCATTTCTATAGGCTTTTTTAAAAAAAAAAAAAGAAGAAGAAGAAGTTTGTAATGGAATATAGTTTATTTTCATTACTACTGTTTGTTCTGCAAGAATAGTCTGGTTCCAACTTAACTGGGCCACTCTAACCAACCAACCATGGTTTATTTTAGTGCGAACAAGCTATGAGCTTGAATACTACTCCATCCTCCTTTTTTCTCCTTTTCTTGAGTGCCCACCTGCAAAATAAATCTCCTGGTTCCTTAACCACATATTCCCAAGATGCCCAAACCAAGAAACTGGTTTAAGTGCTGCCTACAAACCAGTTTTGCAAAGTAGAATCTGATCTTGTAATCTCTTGGAGTGGCCTCATTATATCTGTACTGGGTCAATCCCTGTATAAATTTAGTCCGAGGAAGTTGGGGGGTGGTTGTTAAATTAGGCTTCACTCTATTCAAGGAGCTTAGGGTGTTGTCCATGAGGATCTTTCATTTAATCCTCACAGCAACTTTCTGAAGCAGGTTAGGTGAGACAATAGTAGCCAGTGCCAGTTCCACGATTTTGAAGGCCCTCGGGCATGACATCCTCCATGGGCCCTCCCCCTCAGTGATTCCACCTTCTCATCAACTTGTCCCCAGCTGCGATTGTTCCTCATCCTCTTTTTCATCATTGCTACCACTTGCTTACTTGACAGGCAGAGAACCAGTGAGCCAGCAGGCAGTGGGATCTGCTCCTCCTCCTTCTAACCTCCACCATGGTCTGGGCCAGAATGAGAGGCAGGCAAACAAGCGAGTTGTGATGGTGAAGGGGAGGAGCAACTCCAGGGAGCTGTTGTCAGTGGGCCCTCAGAAGGTGCCCGACCATGCCTACCCTTCATGCTGACCCTGATAGTAGTTCAGTTCAGAATATCATGCCAAACCATGGATTGGGTTTCCAAATAAACAGGCAAACTGAAGTATAGAGCTTCTTGTCTGCTTAGCAAGCTTCTTTCTCAATAAAGTGACCTCTGGAGGAAGAGAAGAACCTGTAACTATGCTTTGTTAATTCAAACATCAAGCCAAATCATCATTAGTATAAACCATAGTTTGCAACCCACTTCAAACCACGTTTTCTTTATTCTGGTTTGTAGGCCATTTGCAAACCATGGTCTGTCAATTGGGACATCCTGCCAAATCATAGTTAAGCTTCCTTGACCATGGGTTGATATGAAGTATTAATTCAGCCAGTGAGCAGAGTGGAGATATGAACTCAGGTTTCATGTTTAACGCCCTACCCACTACACTAGGTTGGCTCTTGACAAGTAACAATGCAAACAAACAAATAAAAAATGGCTTGCACCAATGTAGCTAGCTACATCGGCATCATATACAAAGCACATGAGGCAAATTCATTGTGCTGCACTGTGTGTGTCAGATGTAATCAGATTATGGGATTTGGCTCTGTGCCTACAGGCTTAAGGGGCAGTGCAATCAATTGAACGTGGAGCCCACTGGAAACAGCCTCTGTGAGCTTTTCTACACGAGGGACGAGGCATTTATTGTGCGTTCATCATTCCCTACTCAAGGTTGTTTACGGGTTCTTTTGACGACGATGTGACCCTCCAGTTTTACTTCTGTTTTCAAATAGCGCTTTTTCAGCGAGTTTTTTTAGACCAGGGAAAATCTGGTATTACTTAAAGAAAGTGGAAGAAAATGTGATTTCCACTTGTGTATTTGTGCTATTCTGCTATAGCACAGCACCACCTAGAGGTAGGGATGTGCTGAAACAGGGAAATCTGGCTCATGTGAGCTCGATGGATTTCCTGCCCGTTTCCGATCCGATGAACAGAAGTGGGCCGAGTTGGGGGGCGGGTCACGGACTTTTGTCTCTAAGATGGGCTGCAATTTCTGCATTTTTTAAAAAGAAAATGCTAAGGAAATTTATGCAAAATCAGCTGATTGGTGCAAATTGGAAGTCAAAACCCACATGGCTCTAGTGTGATTTTTACACAAATTGTGCTAGAACCATGTTGTTTTTGGCTTTCAGTTTGCACAAATCGACCGATGTCGTGCCAATTTCCTTAGCAGTTTTTTTTTTAAATGTGCAAATCATGGCCTGTCTTAGAGACAGAAGTCCGTGAGCTGGCTCAACTTGTACCACAGCAAGTTGGTGCAAGTGCAAGGCTGACAAACCAGAATCCAGGGGGCCGAATTGTGAAAATCCATTGGACTTTCACCACCCTATTGGAATCCTCATGCATCCCTACCTAGAAGCTATGTAGCACAAAAGCAGGAAAGGAAAAGCTCCTATGGGGGTTACACGAACCTTTCAGCTGCCCAATGTTCTCCGCGGCTTGGCTCTCCGCCGCGCCGGCCGCCCGATCCCGATCTTCTGAGCCTCTCGTCCCCCCCATTCACTCTCATTCCCCCCCCCCTTCACTCTCGTCCCCACTCTCATCCCCTGGCGCGTCTCTTCCGGCGCGGCCGGCGCACTGGACCCCCGCACTATGTTTTTGGCAGGGGGAACCAGGGCAACAGTGCTTAAACAGCCCTGTTGCCCTGGTTTTCCCCCACCAAAAACATAGCGCGGGGGTCCAGCACGCCGGAGCAGGGTTCCATCGCGTCATTTCCGCCGCGCCGGAAGTGACGCGACAGGACCAGTGCGGCTGGCGCGGGCAGCTCGCCACGCAGAGCCGAGTCGAGGAGCCGCCACCAGGACCCAGTAGGCCCGCACAAGCCTTGCGCGGGCGTGAACGGGGCTGAGTTCGGCCCCACTCAGCCCGCGTGAGCAAAGTGGTTACTACATCCCTAAAAAGCTCCTCATCTAGTGCTCGGATCTCAGTTCTGTGACAAAACCAAAAGTAGATGCAGTAGATTAACAGCCTCATATAGAAAAGCTCTGTGTGATGAGTGCTCCAAATCGTGGTGGTAATGAGTGGAGCCCTCCATCATACGGACAGTGCCCACAATCTTGGCAGGAGGTGGCAGCGCTGTAGAAAATATTTTGTCATGGGATGACCTATATGGAAACCTGCCCAGCCCATTATTAGTGTTGTGATGCCACAGCTTCAAAATGTCCTTCCTAGAGCTGATTATCTTTTTAGGGAAATGACAAAAGATTAACTGTTCTGCAAGGGGTGAAATTGCAACTGCTGTTGATTTCGAATTGAGTTTTTCTTCAGATTTAAAATTATTATTTGTTGTCATTTTAATTGCATTTACACTTTGTACATCAGTTTGCTTCTTAAAAAAATGGAAAGGCAATTAATAAATAGGTTTTTTAAAAAAAAAAAAAACCTTTGCTCTGTCGTGCTCATATTCAGGCTTTTATTTATCTATTCTATTTTTCTATTTATCATTGTAATGACGTTATGTAGCTGAGCAGAGATTGAGTTCATAAGTTAACATTATGAATATCAGAACCATTGTTACGCCACTTGAACTGAACATGTGACATGACCTTTAACCTTAATGGACCAGAAGTGAAGTGGGTAATTCAGATTCAAATGCATTATCTCATTGCCAACCTACACATGCTGATAAATCACATGGTAAGATGTTCATGTTCCTAAGACTTAAGAACATAAAGAGCCATGCCAGGTCAGACCAAAGGCCTATCTAGTCCAGCATTCTGTTCACAGATGGCCAACCAGATGCCTGCGGGAAGCCCACAAATAAAACATGAGCACAATTGCACTCTCCCATGTATGTTCCCCAACAACTGGTATTGACAGCGCTGCCACTATGTAAGTTTAGACCCTGGACTTAATGATCTTATGGGGGCCCTGTAGATAGCCTTGCCCATTACTTCTGTTGAGAAGCACACAACTAATATTTATACCCCACTCTGCCCCCAATCCATGCTTTACATCTGTTAGGACAACAACAACAAAACTATTTGCCAACCCTGATGTCATACCCTCCAACATTTCACAGATGAAAATAGGGACACACATGTGAATTTGTAAGAGGTATGGTTAAGCGACATGAAGCTGTGATCAAGAGGGTGTGGCCAGGCAATATGAGGGTGTGACCAAGGGTATAGCTGTTGTGATGTATTATCAGCTGCAAACTGTGAGCATTTGTTTTCACATGTTTGGGAACATTGGCTGTCTCAAGCAGTTCATGTTTATGTCTGCAGCCAGAAGTCTATTCCCGGACTCAAGTCTGGGAAAAAGATCTCTGGGAACTTAACAAACCAACTGTCACGTGTTTGTTTTCCCTGACATAGTGAACTGCTCCAGACAGAAGCCATGTTAAGGGGAAGAACTTTAGCTGTGCTCTTGTGTTCTTCTTTTGTTCTTGCAACTGCTACAATGTAATGCTTTGCGTTGGTGGGGTGAAGTTCTACTTCTCTCCACTGGACTAATGCTTGCTATGCATTTATACTCTGCATATGGACTGTAACTAGGGAATGTATACTCTGTAGTGCTTACTTTGAATAAGTAAATAAACAGGTAGAATAGACCTTTTACAGAGTGTTTTCTGAGTCCTGCATTAATCTGCAATTGGAGAAGCTGGAGGCTGGGTCATTACAGGGTCTGCTGCCACTTTGATCTCCAGATCCATGATGATGATGATTGCTCCTGGGCAAGGCAGGGAATCCCCGCCTCTCAGCTGATTCCCCAAGGAACAGCTGATTTTTTTAAAAAAAAAAAATTTTGGTACCATACGGTAAATGCGTCTTATAGTCCGGTGCGTCTTATGGAGCGAGAAGTGCGGTACCTTTCAGCCTACTTTCTCCACATTGTGCAGGAAACTCCTTGTTTTAAAGATCTCCCTCCCACTTTAAAAATGGATCCCTCCATGGTGGCTTTGTTCTCATTAGTAGTTTGCCAAAGAAATAATAATATTTAACATTTAGATATCTCTGAGTGTGCAAAGTGGTTCTCAGGCCCACCCTGCAAGCTCCTATTTTCTCCAGTCAGAAAAAAACATGTGGGCTCTGTTGTACTTTATTAAAAAGCAAGAACAACAACACTGATTGAACAATAATGCCAGAATGGAATGATGATGTTTGTTGCTGCTATTTGAGGTAGTTGGGATTTTTTCTTTCTTTCTCTTGAGGGAGTGTTTTCTGTTAAAAATTTAAATTTTTAAAATTTCTAATGCATTTTTTTTTAAACCCATCCAAAATCCCTGCAGAATAATCATAATCATAACTGTAGAGAGCTTTCTACATGGGGTACACAGGTAGAGCCAAGTAAAATTTAGCACTGCTCTGAAAACAGAGTAACAGTGCAATCCTATGCATGTGTACTCAGAAGTAAGTCCTATTACATTCAATGGGACTTACTCACAGGAAAGTGTGTATACATGGGGGGGGGGGTCAGTGCTTGCAGGGCAATCCCTTTCTTTTTGTTTTAACATTGTCAGGATTGGCACAAATTCAACAGGTGAAGTTTACCCACCCATCCCACAGCCCCAAACACAGAGCTTCAGAGAGAAGAGAAACTTTTTTGCATTTCCTTCTAACACTGTAAACTCACCTGTTAGAGGCAACAGCTGCCTCCATCACCTTTTCTTTTTGGGTGTGTGTGTTTGTGCGCGCACACACACACACACCCTAGCATCTATTCTCTCCTTGCTTACTGTTCCTTCAAAGGGCCATCAGCAAAATTGCAGCTAAGCTAAAAGAAGGTCCTGGGATATTTGGGGCGGTAATGTGATGTTTAAAAAAAATGCTGTGAGCATGTGCAATTTTGCATTTTAGACTCACTTAAATCATAGCACCATCATGACTACAGGAATAGAGTGGAGTTTTTTTCTGCTGCCCTGCCACTCAAGATGTGGTCATTTGGGAGCCGTCTTGGCTGCAGAGCCTTGAACTTTGGCCCCAAAGTCCAGGCCAAGCTGCACTTCGCACTGGGTATTGAGAGGCATGCTGCTGCTAGCCATCATGACTAGTAGCCATTGATAGCCTTATTCTCCATTAATTTGTCTCATAATCTCCTTTTAAAGCCATCCCTACATTTTGGTGGCCACCCCTAAATCTTGTAGTGAATTCCATAGTTTAACTAAAACTTGACCATTTGAGATTATACACAAGAGAAATCATTTCATTTGAATGCTCCTTACATCAGAATTTTCCTTCCCATGGAAAACTAGCATTCTGGGATTAGTGTGCCAACCTAGCCTTCTTCTAGATGTGCTAATTTTCTACATGAGGGGGTCTTTTTTTTTTTTAAGGCAGAGTGCAACATTCAAACAAGTGCTTACACCACCTGCAGCTTGAAATGGTACCGTTCCAGAAACTCTGCTGTGCCACATGATTTATGTGAATGTATAGAATGGCTTTCGGTTTAGGGGCCTTCCCCAAGATTTCTGGAGCACATGCCTTCAACCAATTTTCTCTCGGGTTATTAAAGCTGCAAGTAATGTCATACAGATGCTCAGTTCTTCTGTAGACTGTGCTATGGGATGTGGTGCAGTTGGAACTGTATACTTTCCGCTGAACACTGTGGGGTTGTCGTTGTTTTAACCCCTTCACCCCCTTGCATGTGCACAACCATAAGAGATGCTGGAATAATGTTGGCGGGGGAGAAAACCCAATAGAAGTGCTATTCTATAACAAATATCTCATCAAAAATTACATACTCAGAATGGGTTCAGCAGCAAAGTACCAGCTGTTATGTGTTTTTTTAAATAACTGATTAATATGCCAATCAGATCCTCATAATCAGGAATAAGAGCCATTAATCTCGAAATATGAGCACTGTTAGCAAGAAATAAATTCTTGTTCAGTATGTATTTTTTAAAAACACGATTTCATTTTGTATTGTGTTCCACTGGCTCAGGCAGCCACTGAAGGTCATCGTAGAAATGATCCTGAATTGAGGGCCCTTATATAAGAATGATTCTGGAACACAGAATCATAATAGTTGGAAAGGTTTTGTAGGCCATCTAGTCCAACCCCTACTCAGTGCAGGAACACACTACTCTGGATGAGGTCAGAAAGTGCAGAATAAAGTGGAACTACTTCTCAAGAACTGGAAAATATGGTTCTATTAAAGCAGGCTAAAATCGCATTAGCCTTTTTTGCAGCTGCATTGCATTGCAGCTGATCAACTACAATGCCAAGGTCTTTGTAACATATACTGCATATATATATATATATATATATATAGCATTTGCCTCTGCAGAATTTCATTTTCTTAATTTCAGCTCAGTTTTCCATTCTCTCAAGGTCATTTTGAATTATATGCCTGTCTTCTGTGGTGTTAGTGATCCCTCCTAGTTTGCTACCTGCAAATCTGAAAAGGATTCCCTTCACCCCTCTCCCTAAGACAGCCTTCCCAGACCTGGTGTCCTCCACATGTATTGGACTACAACCCACATCATCCACAGCCAGCATGGCCATGCCATAATGTCTGGGGATGGTGGGAGTTGTAGTCTAACACATATGGAAGGTGCCAGGTTGGGGAAGGCTTCACTAAAACATTGATTAAAATGTTGACGAGTACTCAGTGCAGAAGAGAGCCCTGCAGTACCCCACTCAAAACCTCCCTCTAGTGCAGAGCTCTCCAACCTTGGGTCCCCAGATGTTGCTGACCTTCAGCTCCCAGCATACCCAGCCAGCATGGCTAATGGCAAGGGATTCTGGGAGCTGTAGTTCAGCAACATCTGGGGACCCAAGGTTGGAGAGCCCTGCTCTAGTTTGATGAGGATTCATTTATGTCTTTGAGGATGGTTTTCCAACCCACTGTGAATCAATCTGATAGTATTATGGTCTAGCACACATTTCAGGTACAATCCTATTACAGGTTTGTTGTTAGTGAACTTTTACAAGCCTTCTGTACTAACAGTCACAGTGGTTCATTTAAAGAGTGGATTTTAAGCTAAGTGCAATTGGCCTTCTTAATCTTGATTCTTTCTTAATCTTAATTCCTAACCTTGAGTGTGGAACCAAAGGGTAGTTATTTTAGATCGATCTAGTATACAGTCATGCCTTGGATTGAGAGCATAATTCGTTCCGGAAACGTGCTTGTAATCCAAAACACTCTTATATCAAAACGAAATCCCCCCAAAAAAATTTGTACAGAGATTTTTAATTTAAGCCGTACTACAGTACTTGTATTGCAAGACGTCACTTGTATATCAAGTCAAATAAAATTAAATAAATATTTAAAAATTTGCTTGTCTTGCAAAATGCTCTCAAACCAAGTTACTTGCAATCCAAGGTATTACTGTATATAAAAAGTGATTTTGTGTATATAGGGTGCATAACAAACCAGAGTAGATTTGAACAGGTGTCCCAGTGGTCACTGAGAAGGATACCCATTCTTCACCCAAATTTCATTCTCTCCCCGACGCCATATTCCAGACCTCTTCTCCTATCTCCGCGTACTTACAATGTTTCAGTGCTTTATAAGTTTTCAACTCTACCTTGCCAATCTGTGACAACAAACGTTTTGACAAAAAGATTTGAAAAGCAAATAAATGAAATATGGTACATGTGCAAAATAAGAACTTGCACTGGAATGATTTCTCAGTTTATATTTGGCTTGCACAATTTGTTTCTTTTACCACAGATTTCCACACCTCTGATAACAGATTGGCAGTGACAAGAGATGTCAAGTGTATCTGGGTCCTGGGCAGTGCGATCCTATGAGGCTGCCCAAAAGAACCCTCTGAACCCGGAGGATTATGGCCATCCTATTGTGGGTGGGGGGAGCATGGTGGATAGGATATCCGCCACACTCCCCTCACCCTCAGAAACGTCTAGACGGCCAATATTGGCTGTCTAGATGTTTTACCTCTCTTCATGAGGAGGACAGGCTGAGGCACTGCTTGGATTCCACAGAATCCAGTGGGGCCTCGCTCCTCCCATCCCCAGTCCCCACCCCCAGGAACCCCCCCACACACACACACACAGGGGAACCGAATACGGTCTCCTATCTTCAGTTCCCTGAGGGCGCGAAAAGAACTGCGCTGGCTACGAGGTTGGGGGGAGGTGAGTGCTCTGAGGCACTGCGACCTTGGAAGGGATTTCTGAGGTCACAGCACCTTCCAGGCCCACTCCTATGTCTCCCCAGACAAGGTCGGAGGGACACAGGATTGCATCCTAAGTTATATGATAGTTGGTATATATTGCAATCATCCTCTTTGCTAATTTGCTCCATCTTGTGGGTGGAAGTGCAGGCAACTACAATACAGATATCTATAATACAGGCAACTAAGGTTCAAATTAGATGTGATGTGGGAAAAATGGGTCTCCCCTGTTGTTGTTGTTGTTTTAACTTCAAAGCAGCTATGAAGGGCTGCATTTCCCTGATCGAAATTTTCCCCTGTTAAAGCTGCTATTAGCTCCATGCTGGTGGGGGGAGGCAGGTACAGATGTTGCATTTTTCTTCTTTCCCCCCCATATGAGGCTAATGGGGGGGATTTAGATCAGGGAAATGGCATGGGAGGAAAGGGTTAAGACCCCCTTCCCAGTGCCACTTCCACAATCAAATTAGCAGCCTCATATAGTTCCTTTGAGATCATTGGTCTCCTACATCACATTGACCTTGACCCTAACTAATCTTGGCAGTTATAAATATCCAATAAGGGGTTTAAAGCAAAAGACCCTCTCCCTGATATAGCTGTAGTCAGAGGCAAATTGTTTCATGCAACATATATGGATTCATATCAAAAATGCATCCAGCCAGCTCCATAGGGCTCCCGTGAGCATCACAATGTGGATGGGAAGGTACATCCAGATGCACGTCCCTGACACACACACAGTCAGAAGTCTGCCTAGCTGCTCATATGCATCGCTGTTGTTGCAGGTTTCTGTTTATCTTTTTACTTTTTTGAGAGGGTTGCTCAATTAGTGAAATGTGGGAAGGCTGTGGACGTAATTCATCTTGATCTCAGCAAAGCATTTCATAGAGTCCCCCATAATGTTTTGGTCAGCCAACTGTTTAAGGGTGCAGTCCTATGCATATTTAGGCAGGAAAAAAAATCCTACAAGTCCTGGCTGGCTCATGCTCGGAGTTGTAGAACTTTTTTCTGTCTAAACATGATGGCTGAATATGGGGCCCAACATTGTTCAGCAAATGCTTCAGATTTTCCTCTGCAGCCCTCAGGACTAGAAATGCCAAGGTCAGTTCACACACTTCAGTTTATGAGAGCACCATCATGTCATAGGTGACAGCCCGTTGCTGGTTCACACAGTTTGTGTATCACTGTTAGCTAATTGTTTGAAGTGGCATTCTAGGGCAACTGATTATAGCAATTTTGCTCACATTCAACTCCATTAGTTATGCAGATAATATTACATAATTACCATTATCTCAATAAAAACAAACATGCAGGTACTCATGCTTCTGTGTCAATATATATATATATATATATATAAGCGCTGTGCCAAAAATTGCTCCCACATTTTTTTCAACCATTCTCATACAATTTGATAGAAAAATAATTCCTTTCAAAAAGAAATTCAATGGTGAAGAAAATTTCAGAGAAATTCTCATGGTTGGGTTTGGGTTTCTTGGGTTACCTTACTTACGAGATGGCTGAGGAATATGTGCACGTGCCCTGTTTTTCCATTGTACAATTATCTTTGTGGTGGCCTGTAGCCTCCTCAGCTTCCTACACTTCCATTAAAGCCCAGAGGAAGACATCATGAGGTAATTCCTCCCACAGGGCTTTTTCAGATCAAGAAGTGCAGGCAGCCTGGGAGGCTGCAGAGCAATAGAGAGATGTGTAATAGAAACAAAACACGCACACAGCACCCTTGGTCGCCTCACAGTGATTGGGTAAGCTCAAAAACATCAAAAAAATAAATTATAAACACCCTGAGAATGAGGCAATTTGAAGACAAAATCACTTGTTTCTGCAGCAAACGTGACACTTGTTAGCGCAGCTCCAGTCGAGGTGTCTGATGCCACCATCGGTCTGAATTTATGGGATCAATTTCAGTTGCTGCAGCCTGATGACATGGACAAGGTGCTTACAGCAATGTGACTGACCATGTGCCCTCTCTCGATCCTTGCCCCTTCTGGCTAACACAAGCTAGCCAAGGGGTATGACTGGGTGGGTCCAGGGAGTGGTAAATGCATCTCTGCATGAAGGGGTGGTTCCTGCTGTCCTTAAGGAGGCAGTAGTGTGACCACTCCTGAGGAAACCCACTCTGGACCCAACGGTATTTGAAAACTACCACCCAGTCACAAATACCCCTTTCTTAGGGAAGATTCTTGAGAGGGTCATGGCGGAGCCACTCTAGCCACTCTTGGAAGATAGTGATTATCTAGACCCATTCCAGTCTGGGTTTCGATCTGGTTATGGGACCAAATCAGCCTTGGTCGCCCTGATGGATGACCTTTGCCGGGAGAGGGACAGGGGGAGTGCAACCCTGTTAATTCTGCTCAATCTCTCATCAGCTTTTGATACCATCTACCATAGCATTCTCCTGGATCGACTCTGTGGGCTGGGCACGGCAAGCACTGGGCGGGTTTGCATGTAACGGCAACCCATCGTGATGATTTACCATGATGGGTTGGTGGAACACGCCAAGCACCCATAATGAGCCCAACAGATGATCGGGCTCATCGTGGGTGCTTTGCTCCCTCACCCCCCTCCTTCCCCCCCCCATTCCTCCTAGTGCAGGGCTCTCCAACCTTGGGTCCCCAGATGTTGGTGGCCTACATCTCCCAGCATACCCGGCCAGCATAGCTAATGGCAAGGGATTCTGGGAGCTGTAGTCCAGCAACATCTGGGGACCCAAGGTTGGAGAGCCCTGTCCTAGTGGTATCCCAGTAGATACCGCAGGAGCAACGAGTCCCCTCTCCCTGACAGCCATGATTGCGAGCCGATTTTGGCTCGCCACGGCTACGGGCTGCCCCTTTGTCCCCGTTGTGCAAACGGGGTTCGTGTCCTGAAGCATAACGGGGTCAACTTGCAGCCTTGGCTGGGGAAATGTGCGGGGGGCTGCCCACTGCCCTCTTGCAGTGGGCAGCCCCCCGCACACTGCCCCAGCCAAGGCTGCAAGTTGACCCCGTTGCACTTCAGGGCACGAGCCCTGTTTGCACAACGGGGGACAAAGAAGAATTTTAAATATATATTCCTCTTTGTCCCCACTGTGCATCAGGGCCCATGCCCTGAAGCACAATGGGGAAGACGGGAGAGCAGGCAGTGCTCCAGCTGGCTGTCAAGCTGGCTGGGCCAATGTCCGCCTTGCACAGCCGCTGCTGCGGGGCTGTGGCGTGGAGCGGAGCGGAGCGGGGCAGAGCGGAGAGGTCTCCTCTCAAGCTGGAGGCAGCCGGGATCCGCCACACGCTGCTGCTGCGAGCTAAAAGGGCTCATGTCAGTGGTGGAGCCAGGATCGGGTCGGCTGACTCATGAGTCGACTGACCTGATCTCTGCCCCGCGCTGCCAATGCAAGCCCTTTCAGCTCCATGATCGATGCCATGCCTCCGGCTCAAGAGGATGCCCTCTCCACTCTGTGTCACTGCCCTGAGTACAGTGATGTGGTGTGGAGCTGTGAGGGTTGATTGATTGTAATGATGATGGCCAGGGCTCTGTACTCTCACTTTGATCTGTGCGAACATATCAGTATTGTTAACCTTAGGTATTGTAAAAGAATCAGCTAGACTTTGCCATGACGGTCCACCTGGATGACGGTCCACCTAGACTTTGCCATGACGGTCCACCTGTGTCACTGCCCTGAGTACAGTGATGTGGTGTGGAGCTGTGAGGGTTTGAGGCCTACACAGGATTGGGTTTGTTGAGGCCTACACAGGCTTCAGTTTGTTGAAGCCTGAAGGCCCAAACACTCCACGATGGGAGGGGGAGTTTGAGAGTTTTAAGTTACCCAATAGAAGTTTAGAATCAGTTCTCCAGTGCAAGGTCACATGGTTATAACCTTCCATTCCTGGGAAGACTATATATGTGGGGTGTGGTCAGCAGCAGAGAGAAACAGCAGAGAGAGAAGCAGAGAGAGAGAGAAAGAGAAACTGGCTGGCTGACTGCACAGGAATTAGGTAGACTGAAGTGAAACTAGAGAACATTGTTTGTTTGTTTGTTTGTTTGTTTTATTTTATCATACATGCTTTTGATTTAAGACCACTCTATTAAGTAATTTCCCTAATACTATAAGTAAAGTTTGTTGTGTACCCTGGAGTTTGGAGTGACTTATTCACCACGCCTACAGCCTACACCCACGTTACTGGAGGAAGCAGGCAAAGGACTGGGTCTTTGGGAAGAGCCAGAGATCTCCCAAAGGGCAGATCAAGGGGTCCTTGCAGTAGTGGAACCTTGACAGGAGCGGATCCCCACCTGTGGCTTGAGAGGAGATCTCTTGAGCCAAAGGCAGGGATGCCCTCTTTGCTCTGTGCCACAGCCCCGAGCACGGGGCAATGGCGTGGAGCGGAGATCGGGGAAGCCTCTGACAACCGCCCCCAAGTGCTGCTTCTCAGCCTACCCAGTCACTGGAGATGACATGCTCCTGGTGGTGCTGCATGTACCTATGGCCGGTTTGGAGTCCACCCAGAGAACAGCCTTCAGTATGGAGGCTCCCTTTCTGTGGAACTCCCTTGCTCTGGAGGTCAGGCAGGCACCAACATTGTGTCGTTTCTGGCGCCTCCTGAAAACATCTTTATTTCAGAAGGCCTTCCTTGGGTGACCAGCCACTGTTTTTACTGTACTCTGTTTTAATATAGTGTTTATTCTGTTTGTCTTTTTAATCTTTTTATTGTATTTTAAATTGTTGTACATCACCTTGATGGCTTTTTAGCAGATAAGGTGGTATATAAATGTTAATAATAAATAAATATCAATAAATAATAATTAATGCCATTTCCATGTTCAGGAGTAATATATGTCTGAATAGATGCTGGGGACAATCTACAGGGCAAGGTTGTAGCTTTTATGCCTACTTATAAGCTTCCCAGAAGCATCTGGTAGGGTGCAGCTGGGAACAGAATGCTGGACTAGAGGAACCTTTGCTCTGATCCAGGAGGGCTCTTCTTGTGTTCTTCTGGCAATGAAATGCTGACATATTTTAACCCATTGGTAGTTGGACTCCATTCTCCACAGTGGTTACCTTTTGGTGAAATGGTTTCAACTACACCAAAACTTATGGGATTCAACTGCACCCAAGTTAGATGGAACAATTCATCCAGGTGGACCGTCATGGCAAAGTCTAGCTGATTCTTTTACAATACCTAAGGTTAACAATACTGATATGTTCGCACAGATCAAAGTGAGAGTACAGAGCCCTGGCCATCATCATTACAATCAATCAAGGAATGCATTCACAATAATGATCACATCAGATCTGGTTTAGATATGCCCAACAGGATTTGTCATCCAATCTTCCGTGAGCAGATCCAGTCGCATGAGGTTAAATCCAGTTATGCGCACACGGAAACACACATGCGGCGTTCACCGTGGCCACCAGGTATCAAAAGAGACAAGCAACAGTAACAAAACCTGTGAGATGGTGATGCTTCCAGGAGAAACATCCCTCTGCTGTTCTGAAGAAGAGATTGTTTTGCTCTTCTTCATCTCCTTGGCCGTGCTGCTATGAATTATTTATCAAATGAGCAATTAAATCTCAAACTGTGGGGCTGATCTTCTAAAAGGCCAGGTGGAACTTTAGGGTGCTGCTCAACAGCAGGCTTAGTTAGTATCCTTTCATAGCCGCAGAAATCTGAACTTGCTGTCAGAGGAGATATGGATTTCCTAGCTCATGTGTTTTTGTTTGTTGGCTTTTAAAGGAGAAAATAGCCACCAAGTATTAGTGCTTTGACAAACTACTATGCACTGCCCACTTCATACCAGTGAGACGTTCCAGAGGACCACTACCAGGTTTGGTTTCATAAAAATCTGCCGCAGAGCAAGTCGGGCTATTTTTCCCATCTAGCCCAGTAATGTCTAATCTGAATGACAGAAGGTCTCCAGGGTCTCAGACAGCAGTCTGCCCCCATCAATTGCTACTTGACCATAGGAAGAGCCATGCTGGATCAGACCAATGGTCTGTCTACTCCAGCATCCTGTTTCCACAGTGGCCAACCAGATGTATGTGGGAAGCCCACAACAGAACATGATTGCATCCTCCTCCTGCTGCTAGTGTTCCCCAGTAACTGGCATACAGAGGCCTGCTGCCTCTGGTACCAGAGGTAATATATAGCCCACCATGATCAGTAGCCATTAATAGCCTTTCAGTTGTCTAATACACTTTTGAAGCTATGTAAGTGGGTGCCCATCACCACATCTTGTGGTACTGAATTCCATAATTTAGCTGTGTGAAGAAATACCTCCTTTTGTCATGCTTCATGGGACGATCCTTTTAAATGGAGATACCAGGGATGGAATGGGTTATGCTGGCTCAGCTTGTCTGAGCGTGGAAAGCTAAGCAGGGTCAGGCCTGGTTATTACTTGGATGGGAGACCCCTCCTCTAGTTTCCTGCATTGGGCAGGGGGTTGGACTCGATAGCCTTGTAGGCTCCTTCCAACTCTATGATCTATGAAATCTATGAATCTGAGACCTTCTGCATACAAAGCATGTCATCCCTCATTATTTTGGATGAAAGAGAGAGAAAGAGAGATTTCAAGACTAAGGCTGCAATCCTATTCACATGCACTTGGGAATCAATCCCACTGAACTAAATGAGGCTCACTTCGAAGTAAATATGCCATAGGATTGTGTTGGAAATGTGTCTTTGTAATCTTTGCTTTATTTACATATGTATAAGCAGAGCATATTGGAAGCAAATATCAAACCACCTAAACGATACACCGATTTTTTAACAAATGACTGATAAGCAACTTAGTGATCAATCGTTCAGAACCATCACCACTCTCAAGTTAGTCGTTACACATGTTTTGTTTGACAAGTTATCCTCACGGTATTTACGTGTTCTTTTAAAACAGTATGATATTGGAGATGTTATGATAGGTAGCGGCTCATTCCTGCAAAAGAACTGGATGTTAACCTCTAGTTGAGAGGTCAGAAGGGGAGGAGCCTGTGCGAGCTCAGCAGGCCAGGAGAAGTGCACAAGAAAGCTTTAGTCACTACTACCAGGCCTCTGTCTTCCTTGGACGTAGAATCCACAACCAAAACAATGAGTAAACTTTACATTTGTGTGTGTGTGTGTGTGTGTGTGTGTGTGTGTACACATGCACACATACACACACACCATATCATACTCACACACATTTTCCCCCAGTGCTGCTGTCCCAATCCTGACTGAACAACCCAGCAGCTGTTTAAACAAACACACCCCAAAACTCCACAGATATGTAAAATGCAATCATCAGACATTTAACATGTCATGTAGGTTGGTCCTTCAGCAAGCCGCAGCCCCCCTACATCATGTTGGTTTTCTAATGTGCTGTTTCATCATTATTTACTGTTTTGTATTTTATGTTTTCATTGACCTGTACACAGCCCAGAGAATTTTGGATAAATTGCAACACGAGGATAAGAATATGGGGCCTACTGAAGGTGGTCACTTATGAATCACCAAAAAAGAGGACAAAGGAGGACACGGATTTGCATAAAATTGGCACATGTTAATTCATATGTGCCGATGCAAATTTAGAAATTGTTTAAATAGAGATACAGTACTTCTGTGGGGAAGACTGACCAGGTGACCTGTGTGCCTTGTTCTGCCCAGGTGCTGCCCAGGTGCTGTGCATGGGCGACTTCAAGGCCCACCTCTTGCCTCTGAAGGTTCTGTGTCTTTAAACTGGATTTGAACAGGACTTCAAATAGAGGAAGACTTCAAAATAGAGGACAGTCCTCTGGCAGCCCTTCAAATAGAGGATTGTCCTCTATCAAAGAGAACACATGGCCACCCTACTTTATACAGGAACTGTTGTAAGGATCACTGAGATAACGTATGTGAGATGCAATCTACACTCAAAAGCGCCATATGGGTGATGTTGTTGCTGTTTTTATTGATCTGCATCAAAGATCTTTTTCATAGATTCATAGATCATAGAGTTGGAAGGAGCCTACAAGGCTATCGAGCCCAACCCCCTGCTCAATGCAGGAAACTAGAGGAGGGGTCTCCCATCCAAGTAATGCTTAGCTTTCCACACTCAGACAAGCTGAGCCAGCATAAGCCACAGGCCTGTATCCAGTTCAAACACTTACTGGGCGTGTTCCCATCTTTGCATGGCATGAGAGCAGGAATGTGCCCTTTTCTTCCACCATGGCAAAGCATGTGATGCAAGTGCTCCATGCAGTCTTGCATGTGTAGGAGGATAAGCACACAC
Organism: Shinisaurus crocodilurus; assembly: GCA_021292165.1. Taxonomy (NCBI): domain Eukaryota; kingdom Metazoa; phylum Chordata; class Lepidosauria; order Squamata; family Shinisauridae; genus Shinisaurus; species Shinisaurus crocodilurus. Next base: position 108,276,207 of record CM037877.1, read on the forward strand.
AGTATACAAATACACCAGGGATTTTATACTTCCTCCTACATGGAATGATCAAAGAACCTGCAGCGACAAGGGAGGGCCAAATCTATCAGCTCCAATTGTAATTAATAAGTGCTCTCTCAAATATGCAACTCCTTGTTGAATTGCAATTCCCTCCCCCACCCCTTTTCCATTTAAAGACTCCATATTCAAACAACAAAATGAATCAGAACAATTTCACCTATTACCGATCCTCCCATGAAATCACAGGAGATATTAGTATTTTGTTTGTCGCACGTAAAAGTCTGGGGGGGATAAATTGCTAGTTTCAAAATACTAAAAAAGCTTTTCTTTCTATGCTGTATCTAAGCAAACACACGATGTCCCCCCCCCCCCCGGCGCCTTCTCAATGATGGAATTATATATTAGCTTGAAAAATTATATAGGCATATTTGGCAGCCTTTTCACAATTCCTTGGCCTGCAGAATATCATCTTAATGCAGATCTGTCTCAAATGAAATATGAACAGATGCTCTTGGTTATTTTGCTACCCATTTAAAATTAGCAAACCAGACAACTACAACCTGAGATTTCATCAGACAAATGCATTCCGAGGTTCCATCAGGAGCAAGCATACACAAGGTCGCTGAATCGCATCGGCATGAAAGCAATTGGTGAAGGGAGCCATATCAGATATATCAACCATTAAAAGCAAGGGGGTCCTTAAATCTAGTTATGACAGCAAAAACTATTATTGCAAGCACCTGGTGTACTAAGGAAACTCTAACAGACTGTCTTTGTCTAATGTCTGGGGCCTAGCCTTCATGGAGAAGTTGCCACACTAGTGACGAGTAATTCTTTTTTAAAAATTTATTGTTATTATTGCTTTACATAATGCAATCATGATACATACAAATACCAGATACTGCTCACAATGATCACATTCTAACATCAAGAATAATCACAAATTAGAAAGCAATCTTAACAGTTTATATCAGGCCAAATAACATTAAGACTTCAGTCCTATACGCACTTAAGTGTGTATGACTGAACAGTCAGACTTCTGAGTAGACACATGTATGATGATTACACTGTTCATGATCCCCAGTAAAGAGAAAGATTTTGATGTTCAGAGACTAGTCATTCTAATAAAAAGAAAGCCAGAAGATGTCATGGTATTGTCTTCTATGTATCACATTTATTGAATAAGAATAGACTTGTGCTGACAAACCAGTAAGGTTTAAATCATCTTATTTTAATTTTAAGAAGAGATGGGGCGGTCACCCTGTTTGCACCCTATTTAACTGTTTAAAATGGTAAGAACTCCAGTCCTCTGGAAAGGAAATTTAGAACTTTAAATTGAACTTTAGTAATTATTGTACTTGAAACTCCACTGTAACAAAAGCTAGATGTAAATATACCTTTTTGTATTGCTTCTTTTCCCATCCCCCCCCCCTTTCTTTTAACTCATCTTTGTCCTAGCTGTGTTCTTTTGACAGCTAGGGAGGAATGAAATTTTGGTTGGGTTTGTTTTTTTGATAAGAACTTATCAAAATTTGCAAATTTCTTAATAATGTGGTTGGAAAGAACTTGAGATTTAAAAGTATGAATATGGGAGAAAGTGAAACTGACAGATTTGCCCATCCTGGCAGAAGGCTTTTAGTGCTTAGGTTTTCATAGTCTGCCTTCGGATCTCTGTATATTCAACCATGTTTGTGGTGCTGAATTAAGGTTGCCACCTCTTTTTTTTCTAATGGGCTCCTCATCTTTAACACCTAATTGGCAGGCAGGTATATAACATGGACCTCTCCATGCTGGCAATAGCTAGACCTATTGAATTTGTCCAGTGCAGATGTGTGAGAATTTTGTTTGGTTCATTTTTTATAAGAACTTACCAAAATTCTCACATTTCTTATAAACAGGATGGAAAGAACTTGAGATTTTAAAAATCTGAATGTGGGAGAAAGCAAAACTCGAATCTTCCATCCCTATGACAACTTTCTTATGATGGATGGAAATAACCATAAAAATTAAGATAAACTCTTTCTCTCTCTCTCTCTCTCTCTATATATATATATATATATATATATAGAATTATAGAGACAGAAGGGCTAGAAAGAATTGTGCCCAGTTGTGCCCAGTACCTTTCCACCCCTTCCATTAGTAGCTGTATTGGCTCCTTCTTCTTTTTCCCAATCAATCTCTTTTCTAATATTGCATCTCCATTCTTTCTCTTGTTCCAATGTTCCCTCTCACTTAGATCATCTGTGCAGTTCCTCCTTGGTACATATTATGCTGCTGCTGCTACTGTTTACAAAGAAGAGGAGTTACTTAGGGAAACAATCATTTTCTCACCATGCATTCAAAATGCTTGTGTGTTTTCCTCCATTACTATAATACTGCACAATCTGTTGAGCCAATACTGAAGCACTATTATTTCCCCAGGGCAAATTTGCTCATGAGCCAGATAATATTTATGGATAACTGTAGTGGGACAAACCCACATCTGTACATACAGAAGGCAAAAATATATGAAGGATATTTCTGAATGGCAGTGTGAAGATTGATTTCCCCGCCCTCCATAGAAATGAAGAACAATTTTTTAAAAAACAGTTCCATTCTACTCAGTTTGTGGCAATTACTTTTCTCATTAAAGGCTATCACTTTTCAAGTTAATAAGCAGGTCAGGTATTTAGTTAACAGACATAAATCTAAAGAATACAATGATTGGCTCTTTGCTTGGGTTGAGAACTCAGAGACAGAAAAGATGTTGGCTGTCGGTTAATAACTGCTGTCATCAATAACAACATTTCCATCATCATCAGGACCTTAAATGATGTTTTTAAATGTGGATGATGTGATGCATTCATGGCTCGTTACTAAAGGACTGTTGCTATTTACCTAAACATGCTAACCATGCCTCCAAAATTGATGGATAAAGAGATGTCAACATTGGCAATTAGGGAGATAATTATGAACAAACCAGGCATCTACTTTTCCATCTGGATTCAAAGAGATGTATCCGTAAGAGACGCCTTCCTGATTACTCAGTAATATAGACAGCCAAAAAAAGAAAAATACAGAACAAGGACGCTACCACAACATCAACAGAGACATCAGATCATGAGTCTGCTTCCCTGTGCTGCTCTCCTCATCTCTCTCTTGTCTTGGTCACAATCATCTCTCAAACCTTTCTCCCACTCCTTGCCCGAATTTGCAAAATAGTTTATATATAATAAACTATTATTATAGTTTATTATATATAATAAACTATTATTATATATAAACATAACTATTAATTAACAAGTCTTTCTTTAATAATATCATTGCATGACCCCAAACTCCTCTTATAACAAAATTTAAAATGTGTTCTAGTAAATTCATCATTATTTATTTATTTTTATTTATTATATTTATACCCCGCCTTTTTTCCTGCAAGGAACCCAAGGTGGCTTACATAATCTTCCTCCTCCTCTCCATTTTATCCTCACAACAACCCTGTGAGGTAGGTTAGGCTGAGAGTCAGTGACTGGCCCAAAGTCACCCAGTGAGCTTCATGGCCGAGCGGGGACTAGAACCCGGATCTCCTGAGTTCCAGTCCAACACTCTAACCACTACGCCACACTGGCTCTATTATTATGTCATTATGTACTATTCTTGTAATGACCGGGCAGTTCCCCCCCCCCTTAGTCGTGGTCGTCTTCTATTTGTTCTGTCTCATAATTGTACAAAAGGAGTCCATGTTTAAAGATGTGTCTTTTTATTTAATACCAGTCACAGGATGCATGTGATGACTTCCAGAGACTATAGTACTCAAACCAGATTCTGAAAATATTTGAAAACAAAAAAGGGTGCATATCTTTATAAAGGTCCTGCATATGCCAAAACCTGCAGAAAGACTGTGTGAGAAAAACTTAATAACCATCAGCAAGAGAGCATTTTACACAACCTGAAACATTCTGGTGAACATACAGGATGGCGAAAACAGAGAGTCCTTTGACACCTTAAAAGGGTAAAACATTTTCTTGCGATGTAAGTTTTTGTGAACTTTGTCAGGTATGCCAAATGGTACAGTAGGCTGGTGTGAAGCACGGAAGGTCCTCCCAACCCTCTGGGTACTTGGGAGACTGCAAGGGAGAGGGGAATCTGCTCCACCAGGGGTGTTTGTTCTGCTGGTGGATGGACACCACTGGAGAAAATTTACCAAACTATTGCATGCTGCTGCTGAAGCCAGGAAATACAGCCCATCTATCCTACTCCTCTCCGTGAAATAGACCATATTCCATGGTCACCAAAGGGACAAGATGAGAACAGAATGGGAGAACGTCCAATTAGATAATTTTATTTCTAAACTTAAAAATTAGTTGGTTAGCTTCCAAGCATTTCAAATGAGAATGGGACGGCCAGTTTTCTGCAGACTCAAATGCTCCCTCATGTGTACAGTACAGTGACATGATAGGGATGTCAGGGAAATCCGTGACTCAAATGGGTTTGGATCTCTAAGAGTGGATCGGCTTTTCCCGAGTCATACAGATTCCGTGGACTCGCGGAACGTTTTTTATTACGTAATTCTACACAAGTTTAGTAATGATGATGATGATGATGATGATGATGATGATGATGATGATGTTTATTTACGGTCTACCGACCACACCGATATATATATATATATATATATATACAATACAAACAAGATATACCAGCTCTCAGTTGTACACTCAGAATAAAAACATACAATAAAACCGAATCAGGCAAGCATAGAAGGCCGTCAAAATAGCAACATTCAAGAATTTTGCAACTTCCTTAGTGATTAAACTATTTGAGCCATCAAGCAAAATGGTCAAAAGAGACTCTAAAGATCGTCCAGGGAAAATTTGTGTGATTGGATGTATTAGAGTCTCTCTAGCCCCTTGATAGAAACTGCAGTTAAATAGAACATGCACAACAGATTCCACCTCCTCGTTGTTGCAGGGGCAGCATCTATTTTTCACTGGGATTTTACTGTATCTGCCATCCAAAAGTTTGGAGGGTAGAACATTAAATCGGGCTAAGGAGAATGCTCTCCTGTATTTAGGGATAGATAACCACTCTAAATAGAGCATCCCATTTTTAGGATAAAGGCCCGACAAACCCAGTGAAAGTTTAGTAAGAGAAACATACATAAAATAAAATATTTTTAAAAAACCAACCAAAAATGGGCATTTCCCCCATAGGCTGAAACATGAAAACACGCGTTTTCATGAATTTGCTTATTTGGGTGGGATTTTCAGGAGTGTGAATTTGCACAACTCCAAAGTACAATGCTCAGTGTTCTTTGGAGATGTAGTATCAAACAGAGTGCCATGCCACACTAACTTAATATCTGGCAAAAGCTGGCTATAAACTTGTTTTCATATAATTTTTAGTCATGCAATAGTATGACTGAGTTTCCATATACCGTAAGTGCTACCATGACTTGAAGCTTCTAAGCTTCTTGGTCTGGGAGGTGTGCCCAATGACCAAAGAAGACAGACAATATAGCCAATGTATTCAAATAAAAGATACAATTGTCTGCTTTACTTTCCCTAGGCCAGTGATGGTGAACCTTTTTGAGCCCGAGTGCCCAAACTGCAACATAAAACCAACTTATTTATTTCAAAGTGCCAACACTGCAATTAAACCGGAATACCGAGGTTTTAGTTTTAGAAAAACAACTCATACAGTTGTCCGAACTAATTAACATCTTTTGTCTTAAAAGAAAAACACAATAACAGAGCTTTCAATGATACAAACAGTTTTTTGTTGAAAAAAAAATCAACTCAAAAAATTATTATAGTACTACATTGTACACATAGCCTGAAGGGAATTTATACAAACTTTTTAAATAATTAGGCACATGTACTTTTGGATAAGGGATTCTCAACTTGTAATATGATTATATGCCAGACTGAAATTGTATGGGGCAAGCTTTACCCCAGGTCCTTTCCCTTACTAGGATGAGCAAGATAAAAAAGAAAACTAAATGTGCTTAACACATTTTAAACACTTTATGTCTTGGACTGCAAACACTGCATTAGGTAAAAGTTTGCATTGAGCATGCTTTTGCACAATTAATGTGATTTTTGCTATTGCATGCATGCTGATAATTTGTCAAACCTTGGCTCAGACTCCGTTAGTTTGAGAGCAACACATGCAGCACTCAGGTCAACTGTTAGGGCTTTACATCCAAGCCATGCTCTGTGCATCATTCTTCAAAATCTTTTAAATGTGATAACAATGTAGAAAAGAATTCTGTAACAGGAATTCTAGAATAAAATCATTCTGTTCCACACTGAGTGGAAAAAACAAGATCATTAGTGTTTTGCAGACGGGGACGGTCTTTTCGCGATCTGGTGACCAATGGCTCGAGTGCCCACAGAGAGGTCCCTGCGTGCAAGCTGTGGCACCCGTGCCATAGGTTTGCCATCACTGCCCTAGGCTAATAGCGAAGATATTCTCTCATTTGTATGCATGTAATGGTAATGAACCAGTAGAATCTTCTCATCTGTCTCATGTGACATTGAGTCAACTCTTCCATGTTGCCAAAAAGCATCAGTGATATGTCTCCAAAACTTCAGCTGTGTCTCTTTCTTCAAACACAGTTACTTTTCCTGTACTTCCAAAGCCTTAGATCAATTCTTTTCAAAGGAGAAACATATTAATAGCATCCCATATACTCCCTCTAGGATCCTCTTAAGTCTTACTCTGTTTTGAATCTTTGCAGAGCCTTAAGAAAATCTCATTTCCATCAACTGATGGGAACACATCACTTTTCCCCCTGCTCATTTCTTTATAGACAAAGCTAGTTAGTCGGCATACAAGAGCACTTTGGAGTTCTAAAACCACAATATGATATAATAGTTAAGAATGAATGCAAAAGGGAACATTACAAATATTTTACTTATCCCAATAAGACTAAAAACCAGCAGTAAAACTGAAACAGCATTTGACCTACTATGTACAACAGCCTTTCCCAACCTGGTGCCCTCGAGATGTGTTGGGCTACAACTCCCATAATCCCCAGCCAGGTTGGGCATGATGGGAGGTGTCGTCCAACATGTCTGGAGGGCACCCAGTTGGGGAAAGGTGATCTACAAGCATTAGAATTTGTCACAAACATTAGAGAAGGGATGGGGGAACTCACTTTACATTTCAGAACAACCAAGATAATATTGGGATAATATATTATATAAATAATATTAATATAAATAACATAATTTATTTACAGTTTATTTAGCTAGTATGAGACTATGTGCCCAGTTAAAAAAAGAGAGAGCGAGAGCGAGAGAGAGGGTGCAATTGAGGTCTTAGGGCTTCTGTTTCTTGAAGAGCAGGGCTGCCACCACCCGCCCCATGGCAAACTGCTGTTGAAACTCAGGCAAAGGAGTACATTTATCCACAGTGTCTATATTGGACTTTAGCTGCATCAGCATGTGTCATGCAAAAGGGGAAAAATGGGGGAGAAGCAAATATGAGAAAACTGAGCTATTTGAAGGGTGGTTTTTCCTGGGGCAGGTCTCTGAGAAATGTGGCAGTATGTGTCACAGAAAGGAAAAAAAGAAGATTTGGACTGCCATGGTGATGAATAAAATAACAAGCTATAAGTTGCTGTGGGAGGGAAGAATGAACTCCATCCAGATGTTCCAAAAAAGTTGGATGCCATTTATCAGTATTATAGGTTCCAGGCAGGTGATTTAGCAACAATAGATATACTATGGAAGTGTAAAGCTGAGGTATTGTAACTGTCTGGAATGATTGTGTCGGGAAACAAAATTTAAAAATCATATAATGGAGGCAGGGGGGAAAGAAAGGGATCACATTGGGAACTTCACCGCAGCAACGTGGAACCGGACTACAGGGAACAAGTCCCCATGTGCTGCTCCAGTAACTTTTGAGTTAATCAGAAGAAGGAAACAAATGATCCCCGATCATGTGCTGCACGGGATGCCTACACATATACCCCTTTTTCTTTAAATTTTAAAAGAATTAAAACAACAACTACAAAACTTTGCCGTTCCTATCTGCAAGACTTCCTCGGTCTTCTTTGAAATTTCTTCTTAATGTTTTCAAGTAGCTTTAATCTGCAAATCTGTTTTCTCCCTAGATGATTTACTTCTTTGAAACATTCTTTAAAATTTAAATTATAAATGTGTGTTTTAACCTCTGCCACTTCTTGCATTTCCCTTTCCATTACACTCTCAGACAAATAGATTATGAGCCCCATTCAGGCAGAGAGTTGCCTTCCGTTTGTTTGTAATGTGCCAGGCGCACGATTGGAGCTTTAGTGGTTAATAATACTAAGCATTCTGCCAGGGCCAGCATCAGTACCTGGCAAGCTGGATGGGACAAACGCCAAGGCCCACCACAGCTGACACCGTTGTGTGACATCTCTGTTACCCTAGAATGTCTCTGGGTTCCAACAGGTATGGGGCCCAGAGGCGCTCTAGAGTAATAATAAAGATGGCAACTGTTGCAGCCACTTTGTCTGGTGCTTCTCTGGTACCAACTGTCCCCTCAGCTGCTCTGGTAAACTTATGTGGGGACAAGTTTCAGGCAGGGGTGGCAGTGGAACTCAGCCCAGCACTCACCAAGGAGCACTGAGTAAAGCAGCTACAGCGGCTGCCACTATGGATAAACAGATTTTGTTATATCTGTTCCATCTGTGTTTTGTGGATTGTCAGGCATCTTTCGTTCCATCGTCCGCTCATTGACAGAATAAGGAGGGTTTTAACCAGAATTTTGTCCTACTTGCACAAATGCACTAATCCGCATTAGCGCACGTGCGAATTACCACAAATGTGAAAAACAAGTCCACAGCATCCGTGTCACTCGGAAAAAGCAAGTCCGCTGCAGAATCCGCAGGTCAGATTCATAGAAATCCACACTCATTTGACTGTCGTGGATTTCTCCAGCATGATCCCTAGCTCCACGATCTTAATTTGGGGTGGCAGTGGGGACCAGGGTGGTGCTGGGAAGAACATGGATGGCAGCTTGTTCAGGATCCCTTCAAATCTGGTGCAGGACCTGCATGATATCAATATTACCAACAGCAAAGTGCCATGTTTTGTCCTCAATTGACAGTCATTCCCATCAAGTCCCATTCAAGTTATATTAAAATATCTTACTGTTCTGTCTCTCTCCTTTCCCTCCTCTCCTTCCAAGAGCAAATACTCCCTGACCGTTTGCTCTCCTACCTAGCTAAGGAAAACAGTGGTTTCCCCTTGGCATGTTCCTTTCTGCACAGTTAGCCCCTTGTTCACGGTCAGGAGAAGTCAATCAAACCGGGGCTGGAGGGAATGGCAGGTGGAAGCAGAAGGACATTTGTTACGACACCTTTCAGGAAATCCCAAGATGACAGCCCCATATGTGTGATGATGCAAAAGTTTCAGTACAAAACCTTTTCCTCTTCCCATTGTTTCCAGTGGCGTAGTGGTCAGTTCTGAAGTGCAGCCACTCATCATGACAGTCCCCACAGCCATATTGCCAAGGAGAGTCCAAAAATGCAGGCAGTTGTGTTGATCGATATCAACAAACCAGTTCTAGCAGTTTTCATCTTCACCAGGAGCAGGTCTTTTCTAAGGCTTAGTTGCCCATTCAAGACTCCAGCTGCTGGGAAGATGGAAAAGTGCATCCCACCCCTTTTCTGCGGAAAAGGTCCTCTGGGACCCTTTAAAAGGGTTTTTTGACATGGCAATGTGTGCTTCTTGAGAGGGACATATGACTGTATATGTTCAAGTGAAAAAAAAACATTGCCCTGTAAAAAAAAAACCAACCCCTTTTAAAGGGGACCCAGAGTTTTGATAGCTAGCTGTCAAAACTCCTTTTCCCCAGAAAAAAAAGGGGTGGTGGTATGCACTTTTGCACTTTCCTGAGCAGCCAGAGTCTTGGGGGAAAGTGCAAAATGTGCATCCACCTTAGAGCCTCAGGGCAAAAAGAAAAAAAAGATGAGGATCTCACACAAAGGGGGTGTAAAATTCACCACCCCCTTTTCAGTAGCAAAGATCACTCTCGCCTTTGCTTTCGCTGGATAGTTTGCCTTTGGACAACTGTCAATAGAAAGCAAAGGGAAGAAAAGGGTTATTTGAGCCCTCTTTGGGTCAATGTCCAGGGTTGCCCCCTCCTTCACTCTGACAGTAGGCACCCCCCTGATATTGCTCCGCCGAGGGTTTCAATGTCTGCAGTTGTGCAAGTGCAGCTACAAAAATTAAAAATAAAAACAAAATGAATTTTTTTGCGCACATTGTGTGTGCAAAAATAATAATAATAAATGTCTGGCAACCACTGACAGTCCCTCCAAGGTGCCACTCGGGCACTTTGAAAGAACTGTCAGTGGCTGTTAAAACGGGGGTTGTGAAAGCCGGCTGCCAAACCAGACTTCGTGACCTGGGGGGGGGGGTAAAGGGACAGAAAGCCACAGAAAGCCAACATTGGCTCACAGTCACAGCGGGGAGGGCAGCTAGCCAGTGCCAGCTGCCCCCGAGTGTCACTTGGGCACTTGTGGGGCAGCTAGCACTGGCGAGTGCCAGGGCAAGCTTGGCAAGAGCGGCAAGGGGTTTTTGCCACTCTTGCCAAGAGGCTCAGTAGCCTATTCCTGGTACCCACGATGGGGGTCAGTTGCCTGGGTTTCAATGACACAACAACCCATTGTGTGTACAACAACCCATGGGTAGTCAAGGTGGCTTGTTGCCCTCAAACAAGCCACCCTGCGGGAACCAGATGAGTTGTCGTGTCGTGCAAACCCAGTCAGTATATTGTTGCTGGGAAAACTTATTTCCACCCAGGTACTGTGGCAGCTAACCTCCGAGGGAACAGGGAAGTCTGAGCGGGTGGCAGATGACATCAGAGTCCCTGCTAATAAAGAAGTGGAGGTGCTGCATTCCTGCAAGCACTGGCTCCATTATGCCACTAACAGGCGTCCAGGGCCAACAAGACTGTAGGGCATATATCTCACGTAGTGCTAACTAACGGAAGTAATCTGAACTGAATTCAAACGCCAAAATCATTGCAGACCTTTCCCTCTCTTTACCCATGCCTCTGCTTCTCAGTGCTTCCTCTGCCACTTCCCCTGTGTCAAAGACCCTCAAGGCAGGGGTCTACCCTCTGGTAGTCTGTCAAGTGTCGTGAACACCGATGGCACTAGGGATGTGTTTATAAATAGATACAAGCCAAACAAGGGTGGGTCCTAAGCATGGATTGTAGCTTTACAACTTTTAAAAATAAATGGGTGAGAGCAGTGTTTTCCCAGCCAGCCACACCTCTGGCCACAGGCCGGCATATTCCCACATTCCCGACACAACCATTTCAGTAGGTGCAGGGGATCCCTCCAGAAAGAGCAGCGTCCTGAATGAAAAATCAGCCTCCTTCCCTCATGTGTACATAGAATGAATGTTTTCCACTCATCCATGGGTTCCAGACACTGTCTCTGAGGTCCAAACTAGACATGATGCGGGCAATTTATGATTCGATCTCCCGAAATGTTTTAATTCATTTAAAAGGAAGGAGACTGAAGGGCTCCACATTTCAATTATGGATGCAGTGCTGTGCTTTACCCATGCCTCTTCCTGGGTTAACCCTTCCCCCCACCCCATAGCTGCTATTATCTGCAGAATGGAAAAAAGACAGGTACCCACATTTTACCAGGCTTTCCTCCCTCTGGGTCGTATCCAATGTTAGCCCTACTTAGAGTAGACCCATTGAAATGAATGGGCCTTAAGTTAGACTAACTTTGGCTACAACCCTCTGCAGCTAATAGCAGTTTTGAAGGGAAGATCTAGATTGGGGAAATGGGGGGGGGAGTTACACCCCACTTCTCCCAGCACAACAACAGCACCCAATCCAAGTTGCATCCCGCCCCCTCTGCTTTTCAAGGAAGAAAGATGTCGAAAATTGCCACGGTATGTTTACCTCACCTCAGGTTCGTCAGCCTCAGATCTTCCTAACAAGCTTGAAACTGAAGTGCTGATTAAATATCATTATTGTTACTTTAGAATTTTTAAAAAATACATCCACTACTGAAAGAATCCTGAGTGCTTGCCTTTACTTAAAACACACTAAGAAGTCCACATACCTACAATTAAAAATTAAAATATCAGTAAGCCAGCTGGGTCCACTTTGTCAACAGAAAACCATGTCCGGAATGATTCACTGTCCCTCTGAAGATGGAGAGAGATCCCCCCCCCCCCATGATAAATACAAAAAAGCAATTAGGCAGTGAATGAATCCCATGGAGATAGTGTGATGTTAGCAACGCAATGGAAGTTGATGTTTAGTCATTCTTATTGTTTAGGGAACTCAGTGATTAATATCAGAACATTAAGAATTTGATCATTAGAATATTAAATATTTGGGTTGCAATCTAGTTTATTGAGCAATCCTAAGGCTGAGGAGTCATATTGATGGAGCACTCTGAGCAGGGTCAGGCCTGGTTATTACTTGGATGGGAGACCCCTCCTCTAGTTTCCTGCATTGAGCAGTGGGTTGGACTTGATGGCCTTGTAGGCTCCTTCCAACTCTATGATCTATGAATCTATGATCTCATAGGGTCCTTTCTATCCTAAACCCTGCCAGGCTGTTGCCAGTGGGGGGGGATCTATGGAGGCAGGGGGGTTATTGCCTCTCTGTCATGGCCCACACATTCTGATTTCTCCCCCTTCTACGACGTTGGCATTCCAACCTCATAGAGGAAGCCACCATGGAAACCTTCGCAGTGGCTGGGGGGAGCAGCTACGGCATTGGAAAACCCCCACAGAGGTCAAAGCTCTGACTAAGAACTCTGAGAGCTTTTCCTAGACAATCCTATGCTCCCTAGGACACTGTTGTGCCTAGGGACCATAGGATTGCTTTGTAAGCTGCTGAAATCTCATTAAAGTGAATGGGGGTTAAGCAGCCTAGCTATACACAGGATAAAGCCTTGGTCATTAGCCAGTGGAACTTTGTAAATCTCTGGATTCATCAGAAAATGTCAGAACCGCGTGCCTTTAGCTCATGACCAAATTTCATCCAGGTTTCCATCATGTACTAATAAAGGACATTTACCATGGTAGGTTGCCGATCACTTGAAGCAGCCATAGTAATATCTAGAAGGAAACAAACCAAGCAGCAAAAACCAAGTATCAGACTGAATAAAGAATACCACATCCCACCCACATTTTTCGTATGCTCACAATCCTTACTAATTGAAGTTTGCATAAAGAACTAGTTATCACTAATTAGAAGAGAAGCCCAGGCCGGGAGCAGATGCCATCAGCTCCTGAGATGACCATCACCGGCCTGAGAGGGCTGTTGGGGCAGCCCCTCCCCCACCTTCCCTGGGGCTGCAGAGGGAAGGCAGAAGAAAAGCCCAAGCCGGGGAGATTGTACCAGCAGCTCCAGAAGAAACCTTCAGTTGGCCTGAGAGAACTGGTGTATATTTGGTTTGGGAGGGAGTAACGTTTTTTTTATTTAAACATTGTAAACCGCTTTGGGTGCCTTAGCAGAAAGGCGGTATAGAAATGTAATAAATAAATAAATGGAGAAATCTTTGGTGATCAGACAAACAGTGGGGAAAAACAGGACATGCAGAAAATGAAAACTTGAAAAAAAAATAGTTATATTCCTAGAGTGGGCTGTAACTATAAATACAATGCTGGCACCACAGACAAATATATCGAAATGTCTCTGCATGCATGCACACGTCCCATTAATCATGTATTTTTTGCAGAAGGATCATACCAACCTTGGTAGAAATAAGGATATGGAACCCTGCATTTCAGAACGAGAGTCTTTTGTGAATTTCTGCCATTATGGAGTTTAGCATAAACAGTGAAAATCGATAAAGACATTGATAACGCAAAGACGGACACCTTATACATGCAAAGTACAACTTGGGAACTATGCAGAATTAAGTTTTGTCTAGATATAAATTTATTGGTGGCCTAAATTGACACATTCTTTAAAAAAAAAGGAGAGTTCATCTATTAAGCAAGCAGTATTGTAATTTTATCACTTGATAATCTGAGATTAGATTTTAATTCATGCATAAATTGGTGGCTGGGAATGAGATACAATAGAATGAGATCTATGTGATAAAAACAACATCAATAACTAGTTATTAACTCATGGAATGGCAAAACCATACACCAAATATAGGAAATTAAAAGCAGCATTTGCTTTATGAATGCTACATCAACGCCCGTTTGGTCCATTTTTTGGCCAGAGGGTTGACAAAAGATTCCTCTTCTTGCAATTTCAAGCTCTCTTTCAGCTAATTCCCCACCAAACTGGCACATTAGGCCTTAGGCTTTATAGCAGCGGTCCAGAACCTCTTTCAGCCTGAGGACCAAATTCCAGTTTGGAGAAGCTCTTGGGGGACTGCATTTCAGTGGTGGATGGAACAACAGCCGGGAAACCACCCAATGACCAGCAGTCAGGAGAAAGAGGTGGGGGCAGGGAAGGGGACATGGCCATTTGGGAAACCCCAGAGGGCCAGATTGGGATCATTTGGCCCCCTGGCCTGAGGTTCTGCTCCCCTGCTTTATAGCTATGCTTAGAAGGCAAAATAGCAGATAGTAACTTAAGCTGTGAAGCTGCCGGCATCAGTTATTGCTTCCTACCATTTTGGGCAAATACCCCCACATGGGAGCCATGGTGGCAATCCTAAACACATGACAAAAGATGCTAGCAGACCTCTTCGACTTACTATACTCCCTCTAGGGATCGCCGTTCTTCTTGTACTATGTTGCTGACCCGCCCAAGGGTCATATGCTCCCTTGCTCCAATTCATCCATTTTCTTTAGCTGCTCCTCATCTCTGGAATTCCCTTCCGGCTCAGTTACGGACTGTTTCATCAATTTCAGTTAAGGAACTTTGCTGACTTTGTTTTATTGTTTGTTCTTGTACAGTGCCATGTACATGTATGGCACTATATAAATAGATGATGATGATGATGATGATGATGATGATGATGATGATGATGATGATGTCGTCGTCACAGCAAAGGAAGTAGCACCAAGTGCTCCTTATTCGTAAACACGATATATCTTGGGATCAGGGCCGGTGCTACCATTAGGCCAACTAGGCGACTGCCTAGGGCGCCGGGCTAAAGGGGGTGCCAGGAGCATAGGGCTGGAGGGAGGGAGGGCTCAAGTGGGAAGAGGGGGGCGCTAAATATCTGATCTTGCCTAGGGCACCAAACTGCCTTGCACCAGCCCTGCTTGGGATGGCTTTGGATGTTCTAACAAACTCACTCCACTTGGACCTCTGCTTTTTTAGAATGTCTGGAACTGCTACAGCAGCGCACGGCTAAGCATGGTTACTCAAAACCAAGTCCTAGTCAATGCAGTGGAACTTACTCCCAAGCATGTGTGCTTAGGATGGCAGGCCAAGTAACTTAATGGAGATTTCTCTTACCCAGCCTCACACTGCTCTCCAGAACGTACACTACCGCTCCAGGATCTTTCCAGTTTCAGATGCTGACGTGACAATTCTACAGCAAATGTTGACACGGCAACTCATTTTTCCCCCTGCTGAGCAGAAAGCACCAGGTGTACTTTGCAGAAATAGAACTTCAGCTGGACACAAAAATAAGGAGATGCAAACTTTCCATTCAAGCACCATTCTTAATTCTTGCGGCGCGACACTGCATTTCTTCCCGAGACTCATCAGTACCTCCACTAGCAAAACCATTACTAAAACATGTATTATTTATATCCATTAATTATATTTACAAATGGGACCTGAAACATGTTACAGTGCTCAGTGCTTCTGCTCGGGGTTCCAGCAGCTGTGCCTTCTTTCAGGATCCTCCATTCCATTTCCCCTCTCTCGTGGTTTTCTCCCTCCGCCCTCCACTCCGTCAGTCAACATTCTGTAGCCACTGAGCATGCTCAGTCCTCATAGGACTGGTTTTGGGGAGGGGAGGTCCCCTGGGGGTTTTCTTCCAAGGTTCTTTTGTACTTCTGCAAACCTTGGGGTCTCCTCCAGCCTGCAGATACCTCCCTGTGTGCATGGATGGTGCTGTTGTGGCTACACAAGGAACCACACTCGGAGAACAAGTTCGCTGCTAGGATAGGATAGGATATCCTTCCTTTCTCTTTCAACTGAAAAACCCAAGGCAGCTAAGAAAAGAAACATCAAATACAAATGTATCAAAGCAAGCCGATGGAAAGGGCCTCACTCTCTTTCATTCTCTTTGGCTGGCCACTGACTGACGGAATTCCAGAGAAGAAAGGGTGAGGAGCTGCTGGGCTGGGCTTGATACAGTCGATCTCTGTGTGTCCAGTGAAGTGGCTCGCAGCAGAGGGGGTCCACAAGGGTAAGAGCCAGGAAGCAGTTTCTTTCTTTGTTTGTGTGTTCATTAAATTTATATACCGCCCAACTGGCAAATGCCCTTGGGGCGGTTTACAGTCACAAACCAAAAACAACAATGAAATAACAACCACAATAATAAATTCAACAAAGAAAATATCAAAATAATACATTATTAAAACATCAGAATATGGAAAAGCCAACAGTAAATTAATAATCAAAGCAACCAATTAAGGATTAAAATGCCTGTTGGAAGAGGATGGTCTTAACCTGGAGTCTAAATGTAAACAGCGAAGACACCAGGGCATTCCACAGACGGGGGGCCACCTCAGAGGAGGCTCTTTCCCAGGTAATCACCCATCACACCGTTGTGGCTGGCAGCACCCAGATATCATCTTAGCAATCGGGCAAGAACATCTGGGAACATTCTGGCCAGGCAGGCTAGTGGAAGGGCCCAGAGTTTCTCTCTCCCTGCTGGGCAGTGGCTGACTGCTGAGGAATGGAGTCTACAAGAGGAAGAGCTGCGGAACAGCTGGCCAGGCTGAACTCATTCTGTCTCCCTGTCCTGTAGATGTCCCCATCCTCCTACTGGTCTTCATACAGAGATCTAATGTGGAGGGCTATCGGTACAATGACTTTGGAAGACAGTATATTCCAGAGGGGTAGCCATGTTAGGGCCAAACTACATGTTTCATCATGCATTGTGTAGCTATGCATTATAGTTTTATTCACCCCTCTTCTTTCCCCATGATCTTTTCCTTGTGTGTCATGTCTTTTTAGATTGTAAGCCTGTGGGCAGGGACTGCCTTGTTTAACTGATTTTATGTAAGCTGCTCCGGGAGCCTTTTGGCTGAGGAGCGGGGTGAAAATATTTAAAATAAATAAATAACCCTCAAGTAAGCTGGTGTGGCCCAGATTCAGATAGGGACCATGGCGCTCCAGGAGGGGGGGGGGGTAAACCTTCCCCCCACACCTGTTTTTGTCCAAAAATTCCATCCCCATCCCCTCCCTCATGGTGGGCAGAGTTTAAATAAAAATTACTCCATTGATTCTAATTGAGACTGTTTTCTTTTTTTAACCCCCACCACATGGCAAGGGTGGAATTTCACGACAAAAATGGATGGGGGGAAGGTTTAACACATACACCACAACCACTTCCCTCTTCTGGAGCACCATGGTCCCAATCTGAATTGGGACCATGCACGCTTGCTCAAGAATAAGTAAAACTATTACACATAGCTATATTATGACCGTATAGTTTGGCCTTTAGTCTGTTCCAGCAAAAACAACAGAGAGTAATATCTTAAAGAGCAACACATGGTTATTTGGGGCCAAAAATAAGGGATAGCCGATTTGAAACAATAGAATGGAATGGTATAGGAGTTCATTTCAGGTTGTAATCCTGTGGGAAAGGATATATATTTTATTGTTCTTTATTGACTGCTTGTGCAGTATCTAGCTGTTTAGACAACTAATTAAAATGTATTTATTATTACTGGTATGCAGGGCTGCAAGGTTTAAATTGATTGAGTGGGCAATTAAACACGCACAGAAGGCTTTGGTTGACTAATCAGAAAGGTCATTTTTTTAATTGGTAGGGCTGACCATTGACACACACTTATCGTTGAAGGTATTTTGTTTCTGGTGTGTTGCTGTAATTACAAAGTGGTGGTTGGTAGGTTTTATTTATTCATTGCAAGTTCTTACATTGTCTTCAAGATCTTAAAAACAAAAACTTTAAAAGCCTGTAAAAAAAAAAGGAAGTTTGGCAATTTGCAATGGGCAGCACGATCCTAGGGCCGCTACACAGCGTCTAGACAGCCATAGGATTTTTCAGAGTCCCAGCTCCGACCACGGAAACTCGCTCGGAGCTGGGACTCTGAGCTCAGAGCACACACACACACAGAGAGAGAGCTGGCACAGAAAGAACTGTGCTGGCTGCATCTCCAAGGTTACAAGATGGGGCTTAGGGGGTGGGGAGGGGGGAGGGGACCGGCGGCACCAGGATATGATGTATCCTGGCAGCGCCTCAGCCTCCTTCCCTCCCACCCTGAGGTGCCTCAGCTAGACAGCCAAAATCAGCCATCTAGCTGAGTCACAGGGGGGGAGCACAGAGGTGACCTTCGCTTCTGTGCTCCTCCTGTCCTCCATGGGATGCCCGTAATCCTCTGAGTTTGGAGGGCTACGGGCATCCTGATTGGATTGCGCCCATAGTCAATTAATTGGTTAAAAGGCAGTTGGCAGCCCTACAGTAATACCTTGGATTGCAAGTAACTTGGTCTGAGAGCGTTTTGCAAGACAAGCAATTTTTAAAAATACATTTTGACTTGATAAACAAGCGACGTCTTGCAATACAAGTAGTGTAGGGATGTAACCAGGGCCGGTGCAAGGCAGTTTGGTGCCCTAGGCAAGATCAGATATTTAGCACCCCCCCTTCCCACTTGAGCCCTCCCTCCCTCCAGCCCTATGCCCATTATGAAATAAAAGTCAATTGTGAAATTCCGTCTACTACAAGTCAAGATATGATTGGTAAAACAAACTTGGTAAAATACGCATTTTAGCGCTTCCCCCCCAAGCCGTTTCTGGCGCCCCCTTTAGCCCTGCACCCTAGGCAGCTGCCTAGTTGGCCTAATGGTAGCACCGGCCCTGGATGTAACCCGCTCGCCTCGAGCGGGCGTAGCGGGCCGAAATCGGTCCCGCTCATGCCCGCCAGAGACTCGCTTTGATATAAGAGTGTTTTGGATTACAAGCACGGTTCCGGAACAAATTATGCTTGCAATCCAAGGTATTACTGTACTTGTAAGACTTCTCTTGTAATACAGTGTCCCATAGTGGGTAACATAATTGAGGAAAGCCGTTCTTGAAGAAATAAAAGAAGTTATTCAGGAATAACTACTGACACAATAAATGGTGAAGAAAAAAACACCCCCAGAGAAAAGGTGAGGGAGCTAGGAAGGTCTCCTTCACAGAGTTGATTCCCATGCACATGAACAGCTGCAGGCACATGATTGCACATGGGGACAGAATGGGTTGGCTCCAGAGGAAGATAATAATGCTTTTGTCCCTTTGAAATTGATGGGAGTTAAGTTAGCCGTGATGACTAACTTGTCCCTTCGATTTCATTGGGACTATAGCATGACTAACATCCTCTGGATCCAACCCAATGTGAACTGGGCTACACATGGATACAACTAGCAGCAAGTTCCACAACTGCAACTGCACATTTTGGAGCCGCCACAGCCATGAGAATAGCTTGCATGTCAGGTCTCAGGAGGGTCATGAACAGACAGGAAACTAATCCCACCCATGCAAGCCAAGTGTAGATCACTCAACTGCTGTTGATTCCTTAGATCCCAGTGACCCGGTTCTACATTACCGCTGTTTTCAGAAAATGTCAGGGGTATCTTGACAAGTCACTTTGCGAGTACCATTGGGATTCAAATAACAGAGAAGCAAACAGAGAAATGGAAACTAGAATTTTAAAAAAAACCCAAAATAAAAATAACTTAATTGACACTTTAAAAAAAAAGTGAAAGTTCCCATCCTCTGCTCCAATGTCTTGAAGAAAGAGTTGCTTTGCTGGTCTCTTGAGGAAATATGCCGTAGGCAAGGTTTAAAATGAATCTCTTTTTTCATAAAGGCTTCATCCCACTGGGGTGCTTTCCGACTGAAAGCAGGAGATGCAAAAGTTTGCTGAGTGAACAATCTTGGTAAGCCCACATCTAATACTGGCAACTCAAATCTCCTACTGCCCCATTAGCTAAGTAGCTCTACCGGAGCATTAGTGAGATGAAGAACTCCTTCCATCAGTTTGAGGTGGTGATCTTGAGCCAAGACTGTCAAAAGGCTCCCCTCGAAGCATTTGAAGAGATTGCTCAGGTCATTGCTTATTTCAGCAAATTCTCTTTGGAGGGGTGCGGGAACAGCATCACTGGGAAGATAGGAAGAGAGCTCATGTCATTAGCTCTGTGCAGGAGGAAGAAGCTTATCTTAAAACCTTGCCTGAGGTTAGATATACACAGGCCTTTCTCCCAGTGACAGGAGATGTCTCTTATCAATCTCCCCCCCACCCTCACTTTGGGTCAACTTTACTTCATCCACCGGGCTCCATTTGAACACACAGGGTTTATTATTTAGTGCTTTAAAATTGTCTTTGTTCTTTCATGGTGTCCGTGGAGGAGAAGCAACCGTCTTTGCCAGGTCATATTTTCATGCACCAACAAGCTTTCTAGATGGCTATTATTTTCTTTACTCTCTAAACACATTTTTCAAATTACAGCTGTTACAATTCCTCCCCACATTAATAGAGACGGCATATGAGGCCTGCCCAGTTCCTTTGTCAGCATGTTACGAGCATATGAAGGCAAGCACAGGGAACAAAACATCCAGATCTTGAACTAGATAGATAAGTTGAAGAACGATCCTCTCAGTGCAATCCTTGAGGAGCTCTAAGAGGCAATGGAATTACTCTGGAGATTTATACCCTTCTAACAAGCTGCAGGATCTGACCCTATGAACTTCATGATTAGAAACAGCACCGAGTTCCTCTCTTCCCCCACAAATTCTTCTGATATTTGCCAAAGAGAAAACTCACTCCTTTGTTTAGAAAAATGGACCACTCTTGTTTGGCTGGCTGGTAGCGGGCCAGCTTTTCCCTTATCAAAATTACAGGACTGGTGAAAATGGCTGTTTTCATTTTTAGGTGGTAGGGATGACACACTTGCCAAGAGATTCAGTCACAACCACCTTCCCCTTGCCCTTCAACACTTATTCCACTTCCAGATGTTGTCCACTTAGCTCTTGACCAGTCCAACAAAGGGTTTCCTGTGACCAATTTGATGATATATTATCAAGTAGCAAATCCTGGTAAAATGGCAGCAAGGTTGCCAGGATTCTCCTTGGCCCCGTGAATGATCTGGGGACACCTGATGTTGTAGCACTGTTGAAGGTAAGCAGGTATGATCAGTGTCTGGAGAGGAGTCCACTGTAAGGAGCTCTGGGTTTTCCGATAAAGCAGGATATAAGTGCAACGGTAAACCTAACCAAGGAACCAGCAGAGAGTGCAAGGTAGGGAGATTGTTTTTATAATGTGTGCCCACTAAACATTTATTATCATTATTACCGTACTTTTTTTAGGATTATACTGGGACAGATAGACTGGGTTTTTTAATCAATCCTGTTGCCTCTCATAAAAATGTCACAGAACTTTTTTTTCAGTGATCACAAAATTTGCTATTCCCTCACTAAGCATGTTTCCCCCCTTCCCTGTAACGGCTAACTAATATTTGTCTCTTATCAAATTAATCCCCCACATAAATTCTGCCACAATATATACAGCAAGCTTCTCCAACTTTATGCCCTCCAAATGTTTTGGACTTCCCACCAGCCCCAGCCAGCATAGCCAATGGTCAATAGAGCTGTAGTCCAAAACATTTGGAGAGCACCAGGTTAGGGAAGGCTGATATAGAGGACCTGGTTATTTCAAAGTTCATGCTGGGCAAGTTACTGCCATTTAAAAAAAAAAAAAAATGTCCCCAACTCAGTCCTACCTTTCCTGAAGGTGTGATTGCCACCCACGCTACTCTATATAGTAATATCCACAGTCTCTTACTCATAAGGTGATCACATGTTTACATCTCACACTTGCAGCATTTGTCTCATTAGGGGATTCATCAGTAGCATGGTAAATAGCCAACGCGATCCACATGGATGGAGGATTATAGATGTTATCCAGAATGGTGTCGCAACAACCACACTGTTCCAGGTAGCATATAAATGGGCTCCGAGAACATGGCTAACACCTTCCTATCATGTCAGAAAAGAACAGCTATTGTGTTCTGAACTATGGACCTGGAGACTTCAAAAGCTTATGCACAAGGAGCCATCTACTTTCATACATCTGTACTGTGCAGCATGGCCTCTGGTTTGCTCAGGACAGTCAAGAATGCACTTCACCTACTGATAAAGCCAGATCTGCAACTCTTC
Organism: Shinisaurus crocodilurus; assembly: GCA_021292165.1. Taxonomy (NCBI): domain Eukaryota; kingdom Metazoa; phylum Chordata; class Lepidosauria; order Squamata; family Shinisauridae; genus Shinisaurus; species Shinisaurus crocodilurus. Next base: position 108,298,470 of record CM037877.1, read on the forward strand.
TCAATAACAGGAAAACACACTAACTTGAGTGAAGAAGCGTCTAGAATCACAAATCTAATTATGATTAGAGATTACATTGGGTTCCCAACTGGGAAAAGAGAACTACTTGAGTACAGGGTACATCGGATCCACACTGAAGGAACATAAAAGCTGGCTAAGAAATTGTGTGTACTCTGCAATTTTATTATTAACAAAGCCTGTTGCAGAGAAAAGTGGTTTTCAAACTATTATTATCGTTATTATTTTGCTTAAGTTTCAGTGCACCATGGGACATTGTGGTGCATCATGGGAGATATATTTCATCATGTGCCAGACACCTTCACAGCACTACCCCATGTCTTACTGAATTTATGAGATTTATACCGAGGCAGGTGTGTATAAGATTGCATCCGTAGATCTTTAAAAAAAACAACAACCATACTTTAAATTTACCGTAAATTGAAAATATTTCATTTTAGCATTTAAAATTATCTTACATTGCTGCTTTCTCCTTTTCCATCTGCTAACACATTGGTAACAGTTCTTAAAAGCAGCCCTTATATAACCATACCCTCCAACTGTCCAGAAAATCCTGGGACCTTCATGAATACCCTTAAGCCATCATGGCTTCTCCCTTTGTTATGCAATGTCCCAAATTCTCCTGTGCCTCCAGCAAGCTGCTTTAAACTTTTAGCTTAGCTGCAATTTTGCGATGGCTCCTTTAAGAAACAGTAAGCAGGGAGGGAACAGACGCTAGGATGTGTGTGTGTGTGTGTGTGTGTGTGTGCGACCGTGCCCGAAAAGAAAAGGAGGTGGAGGCGGCACCAGCTGGCCTGGGCATTATTCCTATCTTTATTGCCACAGATTTTGCCTCTAACAGGTGAGTTTACAGTGTCAGAAGGAAATGCAAGCAACTTCCCCTTCTCTCTGAAGCTCCACGTTTGGGGGGGTGGGGTGGGGGGGTAAGCTTCACCTGATGAATTTGTGCCAATCCTGACCATCTTAAAACAAAAAGAAAGGGATTGCCCTGCAAGCACTGACCACCCAACCCCATGTAAAACACCAGATATCAACAATTAAGGGTTTAAATAAGTTTTTTTTTAAATTGCAAAAGCCACTTATAAAATATTATAAAATAATATATAATATAATAATGTAATAATGTAATAATTATAAGATATTATATAATAATAAAATTCTGGAAAAGTCATCTAGCACTGGCGCTGCTGCTGCTACCTACCTCAACTAGCAAGGAGCAGCATTTCACAATTATCCCTCAGTTACACGATACTTCTTCGCACAATGCATAATCAGTTTGCTGCCACAAGATGTGATGGTCAGTGTTGTAGATTCATTTGCTTTAAAATATACACACTTTCCTACGAGTAAGTCCCATTGAATGTAATAGGACTTACGTACTTCTGAGTACACATGCATAGGATTGCACTGTTATTCTGTTTTCAGAGCAGTGGTAAATTTTACTTGGCTCTACCTGTGTACCCCACGTGAAAGTCTTTTTCTAACACATGCTGAAGTGCCATGGAGAAAGCTCTCTACACTAATGAATAGGATTATTCTGCAGGGATTTTGGATTGCTCTTTTTTAAATACATTAGAAATTTTTTAAAAAATATTTTTTTAGCAGAAAATACACCCTCCTCAAGAGAAAGAAAGAAAAAAAGCCCAACTACCTCAAATAGCAGCAACAAACATCATCATTCCATTCTGGCATTATTGTTCAATCACAGTGGTGTTGTTCTTGTTTGTTTTTTTTAATAAAGTACAATAGAGCCCACATGTTTTTTCTGACTGGAGAAAATAGGAGCTTGCAGGGTGGGCCTGTGAACCACTTTACACACTCAGAGATATCTAAATGTTAAATATTAGTATTTCTTTGGCAAACTACTAATGAGAACAAAGCCACCATGGAGGGATCCGTTTTTAAAGTGGGAGGGAGATCTTTAAAACAAGGAGTTTCCTGCACAATGTGGAGAAAGTAGGCTGAAAGTTATGTTTGACTGAAATAATGGCATATTCCTCCCCAGTTTTCCCCTTCCTACCATTTGTTGTCGCCTCTATATTACATTTTAGATTGTAAACTCTTTGGGGCAGGGAACTGTTCTCTTATACTCAGTAAAGCACCATGCACATTGATGGTACAATAATAATAATGACAACAACAGCAATCACCATCATCATTATGGGTCTGTAGATCAAAGTGGCTTCAGAGTGGTCAGAGCCCTTAAACAGTTCGAGCATCCTGGGGTGGGTGGCTATACCCTTGGTCACGCCCTCATGTTGCATGGCCACACCCTCTTGATCACAGCTTCATGTGGCTTAACCATACCTCTTACAAATTCACATGTGTGTCCCTGTTTTCATCTGTGAAATGTTGGAGGGTATGAATATGATATAACAGATTTTGGTAATGTATACAATCAGTTCACTATAATAGTAATAAAAAAAAAAGAAATAAAGAACCCCATGATTGTTTTCCCATAGCTGTTTTCTTGTCTTCAGGGTTGCTAACATTCAGGGTCACTTAGGGTGCATCCTACACATGTTTAGACAGAAAAAAGGCCTACAACTCCCAGCATGCCCCAACCAGCACAGCTATATTGCTGTGTTTCAACTCAAATTTTGAATGATTTTGCATGACCTTCAGTAGGTTAGAAAATTTCATTTATCCCAAGATTTACAGCACCTGTAAGGAAGCGATCGACAGCAAGTGCCAAATATCTTAAATTATAAGAGGCCTGGAGCAGGTTGGCCAATTTTCAGAAATGCAGAAAATGTTGCACACTTACACCGATGTGGCTGAATCACTGGTATCATCTCAGCCTACCATATGTCTGCAATTCTCAGACCACGTTAAGAACTTGCAGTGATGCCACTGTACCAAACAGTGGCAAACAGCTACTAACAGTGCAATGCTATACATGTCTACTCAGAAGTAAATCCAATTGAGTTCAGTGGGACTTACTCCTGTGTAAGCAAGTGTAGGATTGCAGTCTAAGCAGTATAAACACCCTCTGTTTACCATTGTGGAAGATAAATAAATAAAGAAAATCATAAACTGAAACAAGAACGCTTAATACTTTCACAATTAGGCCTGTTAGGGATTTTTTTTCCTTAGTTATGTGTGTGCCTTCTAACTGATTAACAGCACAAAGCAATGTGGCTACCCATAACCTGTTAAGATGAGATATAGTTCTGATCATTTGGTTATGGCTACACCTCCAAAAGGAAGTCCACAGCCCTCATAAGAAGCGTTGGGTAAGCAAGGGTTCAAGAGAAAAGAAGCAGCCTGCCCACCTCCCCAGCAGGGCAGAAGGCAAAAGGTCATGACTGAAGGCTTGAATGGAAGAGTGAGTGAAGCCTAGAGGCATGCATAGGCAAATGAGTGGTAGGCTTGCATTGATTAAGACCTGGATATTGCATATCGCCTAAAACACAGGAGGATTTCTCCTGAAAAGATATGGCTCCCCCCCCCCCCACTGGGTGAATACCATCAGAAGCTTACTCCAAAAACTGTGGGAAGCTGTGTGGATCTAGAATTGGCCTCCACAGTCACTTACGGACCCATCGCTAGAGTCTACACAAATGTCAGTGTACTGGAAGAAGCAAAGACTACTAGCCAAAAAGGCGGGAAAGAGACTATAAGAACCAAGAGGTTTTAGCAAGGGGTGTCGGGAGAAAGAGCCAGGGATGGGGACTCGGACTCGGGGACTCGACTCGTGAGTCCGACTGAGTCCCCCCTCTGACTCGAGTCCCATTCAAGTCCCAATAATTTATGTGGGACTCGGGACTCGACTCGGGACTCGAGCCCAAGGACTCCTCCGCCTCCGCCCTCGCCTCCGCTCTCGCCTCCGCCGCCCTCACCTCCTCCTCCTCCTCCTCCTCCTCCTCCTCCGCCGCCGCCGCCGCCGTCCTCGTCGCCATCGCCATAGCACACAGCACGCCGCGTCACGCCGCCAGCGCCGTCGCTCTGTTTTTGGCGGGGTTGCTGTGGTTCAAAAACAGAGCGCCGTCGCTAGCGGCGTGACGCGGCATGCCGCGGCATGCCGCGTCACGCCGCTAGCGACGGCGCTCTGTTTTTGAACCACAGCAACCCCGCCAAAAACAGAGCGACGGCGCTGGCAGCGTGCTGTGTGCTACGGCGATGGCGACGAGGACGGCGGTGTGCTGTGTACTACGGCGTGCTGTGTGCTACGGCGACGAGGACGGCGGCGGCGGAGGAGGAGGAGGAGGAGGAGGAGGAGGAGGAGGTGAGGGCGGCGGCGGCGGCGGCGGCGGCAGCAGAAGCGAGGGCGGCGGTGAAGGCAGCGGCGGCGGCGGAGGTGGAGGAGGAGGTGAGGGCGGCGACGGCGGCGGCGGCGGCAGCAGAAGCGAGGGCGGCGGCGAGGGCAGCGGCGGCGGCGGAGGTGGAGGTGAGGGTGGCGGAGGTGGAGGCGAGGGCGGCGGCGGCAGTGGCAGAGGCGAGGGCGGCGGCAGCAGTGAGGGCGGCGGCAGCGGTGAGGGCGGCGGCGGTGGCGAGGTGAGGGCGGCAGAGGTGGAGGTGAGGGCGGCAGGCGGCAGCGGCCCACGGAGGGAGCAGGAGGGTCTCCGCGGGAGGAAGGGCAGCTCTTCTTCCTCTCGCGGAGACCCTCCTGCTCCCTCCATGGGCCGCCGCTTTGGGAGGGACTCGGGACTCGACTCGAGTCACCATTTTGGACCTCGGACTCTAGACTCGACTCTAGACTCGGGTCCAAAGACTCGGGACTCGACTCGGGACCAAGGACTCTTCAACATCCCTGGAAAGAGCTGAGAGGGTCACCTTGGAACGCGGACTGCAGGGCTACAGCTGGAACCTCATCACAGCAGACAGGTAGTAGCTGGGACTTTGCTTTTCTATCCTTCTAGGCGGGAATCTCTCTCTCCCCCCCCCCCTTTTCCTATTCAGGCTTGTCAGGGCAAAAGGAACTCTTTCTCCTCTCCAGAATACAGGGTGTGTTTGAACCATAGCGTAAGGATATTTTGCTGCCTGACATCACTAAGTTTGCTTTACCAACAAGTAAGACGCTGTACCTACTCTGTATTCTTCTTCAATAAAACCATCCTTTTGTTTCTAGAGTCTGTGTGTGTGTGTGTGTGTAGGTTTGTTTAAGTATAAAAGGAGCAAAGCGCACACTTTCCACCCCAGCAGCGCAGGTTTTACCCCAGCCAAAGATCCTAAACCTTTCGTAAGAGTGTGGGGTTAGAGGGAATCTAGCGCCCAGAATTATCTGTCGTAACAAACCCTCCGAACTCAGAAGATTACAGGCAATGGAGGGCGGAAGGAGTGTGCAGGCGAAGGTCTCCTCTGTGCTCCTCCTGCCTGCAAAAGACTTAGACGGCCGATTTCAACTGTCTAAGTCAGGGCTCTCCAACCTTGGGTCCCCAGATGTTGCTGGCCTACAGCTCCCAGAATCCCTTGCCATTAGCCATGCTGGCTGGGTATGCTGGGAGCTGTAGGCCAGCAACATCTGGGGACCCAAGGTTGGAGAGCCCTGGTCTAAATGTTTTGCCCTGGCTTGTGAGGAGGGGAGGCTGAGGTGCCACCAAGATAAATAGTATGATGATGGAGCCTTACTCCTCCCCTCCCCGGCACCCAGAATGCCCACAGAACGCCATCTCCAAGGTCAGTCTTCTGACCTTGGAGCCACAGCCTGTGCAATTCTTTCCAAGCCAGCTGCAAGGGCAGAGGGAGGGTGCTCCAAGGTCGGAGTCCCAGCTCCGACCTCGGAGCGTTTTTCCGAGGTCAGAACTGGGACTCCGACTTCTCCTATGGCCGTCTAGATCTGTCTAGTGGCCGTAGGATTGCACTCTGAATTAATTAATTATAAATGGTGTACATATTACCAAAAGTTCAATTTTTTAAAGACAATTTAGGTCACTGCTTCCACAAGGGCAGAGAGGGTCTCTAAATAGATACCATCACTGCCTCTATATAATGTAATTCTTTCACTTTAAACAATAGTTTTGTAGAGTTGTCATATTCCAATATCATATTTCAACGGTTTAGTATCTTCCTTTAAAAAAAAAAAAAAAAAGCACATTGTTTTTTGTTTTGTTTTTTGAGTTAAGCATCTTTTCTTTGTGCTTACGGTTAGTTCCAGTGATGGTTTTACCACCATATCTTCTGTTTGTTGGTGCTTCCAGATGGACAGCTCCAAGCAGTACCATTCAAAAGACATTGTGCAGTTATTCCATCTTTTCTTCCTTAATGGATTTTGTTTGTGCAGTGAGAAAAAAGATGGAAGAAAATTTGGGCGGGCTTCAAATGGGAGGTAGCATTATCTGGACCAGGTGTGGGCAGAAGGTAGATCTGGATCTACCAGTAGATCTCTGGATGATTTGCAGTCGCTCGGCAAGGATTTCTGTCTCCCATTTATTTAATAATAGCAGCAACAAAATGGCTCCCCACCTTCCCTAAATTATACTGCTGAAGTGAAGGAAATTTGAGGAGTGGAATTTTGTGCCAAATAACTGTGAGCTCCATTCAGTTATGGTACTCAAAACAAACTCCTGGACTTGGAATTCTTTAAGTCTAAGAGTATGTCTTTTGTACTAGGACCAAGTTGGTGGATCTTAGGGGTCGAGTAAACAAACCAAACAAACACAAAGTAGATCCCGCAAGCCTGAAGTCTGCCCAGCCCTGCTCTGGACCCTCTGAAAAATTCTGCGAATGACACAGGGCGATTGCACAATAAAAGTCTTGTCTGGAAGCACCCTGTGTGTGAACTAAGCCTTTGTCCTCCTGGTATTACCATGTCAAGTCTTCACAACTTAGACCTGGATGAGCATGAAATGGCTGTGGCAATTTCTCTGAGGTTCTTTCTCCCTTGAATGTCAGTTAGAGTCAGTCCGGTACTTGATCCATCTTGGTGCTTCTTGTGGGAATGTTGATTTTAAAAGGCACTCAGAACATATGTGAAATTAATAAGATTTCTTTCTACTGTAGGTAGAAAGGAAAGACCAGGTTCCCTTTACACTAACCAAAAAAGAAAAAAGAAAATTATAGCAAGAAGCATGCATGTTAGCCTAACCCTCCCACCGTGAGCACAGGTCTGGGAAATATCTTATTTACTCCCAAGGAAGCATTAAGTACAAGGAGATTTTGATTAGGGCCCGGTATCGAGAATCACCGGCAACGTTTCCCCTGCTCATTGAATTCAAGTCCATTCCTTGGGTTGTTATAATCAGCATGTCTGGCTCCAGTGCATCTTCTAATGAGGGGCAAGTGTGACTCTGCTAGTGAGAAGAAAAGAGGCTTGCATCATTCTTTAGCTGCTGTTTGATCCCATCGCTTTCTAGTTCGTTATTTCTCGATAGCAGGCAATGCACAATCAATACAGGTAAGCAGCATATTAGAAACTCAAGGTTCTTAATAAAAAGAAGCCCATTCGCCAGTATGAAACAGCGACAGGCTCCAAGGCCTTCTGTATTCTCCAACATCAGAGAAAGACTCAGCCCTAGGAAAAAATGCATTGTCAAGGTAAACACAGCACAGCACTGTACATGCCATTTCCACAGACCCTTGTACATTTGCCAAAGTTTTCAAATGGGATTTTTGATTTTGATTCCCCCCCCCCTTCCTTTTACAGTTCCGAGACAATGATGCCTGGTTCCCCACTGGAGCGCTTTCAGACTGTGCCTGGGACAAACGCCAGCCAGGGCTCCAATAGACTTCAGAGTGTGTCCCTTCTTGTCAAGTCGCAGCCACAGTTTGCAAAGGTTTTTGCCTCATCTCCAAGCGCTCAGCGATCAAAGGAGCTGAACGGGGTTTCAAGCCACCTGTAGTTACCTTCGCAAACTAAAACGGAACATTGGGATGTTGCATACAGTCAGACTCTATGTTCAACAGTGCTGGAATGTCACCCTCGGGCTCTGCCCTAATTTTGGATGTGAGGGATTGCGTGAACTGCAGCCGGTGAATTCCTCAGGAAGGAACCCAGGGTGGAGACAGATGTAGTGTTTAAAGAACAGTCACAGTGGGCTCGTCAGCCAGACTGTGTGAGCCCAGTTCACACCTGGCATCACAACTTGCATGATCAATGCAACATGGCAGGAGATCAAGCACTGAAACAGCCCCCGGTTTTGCTCCTCCCCTTGTAAGTTGGGCAGGCTAGCCACTGAAGACTGTGTATGTTTTATATGCATGCGCATTCACCCTGCTGCATCCTCTGTTTCTGCTTATTTTTGTATTCAGGCGTTGTAAATTAATTGCGCTGTACTCAAGTACAACCCAGGAGGGATCGACACTAGGGATTTTTTTTACCATCATTGTAATGCCTGGCTCATCCGCATGTCACACAATGCACACCCCAAACCGACCTCCTCGCACTGTTTCTGTCATTATATCCCACATGTCTTCGGACCAGTTATATGATGACTTTGCTATATGTTGCGTTTCCCCCGCGGTATATATTTCAGTGTGTGCTAAACTTGCGGTACTGCTCTGGGGAGAGGGGGAGAGGCTACGGTGGGGTGGGGGGCTGTCGGACTGTCGGGGAGTGGCGCTGCAAGGAGGAAGTGGCCTATCAGGCTTTTTTTAAAACAGTATTTACTTGTGCGCAGGTGCGGAGGTGTGAATCTGTGAATAACACAATCCTCTCACATTGCTTCTAGTGCTGGGTGAGGAGGAGGAAGGCTGTGCTCAGCATGTGGGCAGCCTCGACAAAACAGCAGCTACTCTGGGGAGGAGATAAGCCCAATCAGCCTTCAGTTGCTTTCCTGCCTCCCTCACCGTGCGTCCTCCTCTACAGCTTTTCTCCTTTCCCAGTGACTGGAGAGTAAATTCATAGATTCATAGAGTGGGAAGGGGCCTACAAGGCCATCGAGTCCAACCCCCCCTGCTCAGTGCAGGAGACTAGAGGAGGGGTCTCCCATCCAAGTAATCACCAGGTCTGACCCTGCTTAGCTTTCCACGCTCAGACAAGCTGAGCCAGCGTGAGCCACGGTGCAGTGCTGCTTCCTCCCCTCCTCTCCCCTCCTTTGTCCTTTGAAAAAAAATAAAGTTTGGAATGTCTTTTCAAGCCATCCCAATTGTCTCCTTTGTCCTTTCAATTTTCTTGCCTCCAGGAAAAACTAGCTGAAAACACACCCAATATAATGTCTACGCAGAAGTAAATCACATTGTCTTCAGTGGTGCTTACTCCTGCAAAAGTCAGCACAAGAGAGTGGGGTTTGCTTTGGCTTTTGGGAAGGAGCTGTGAAATACTTTTTTAAAAAATCCCAGCTTCGCACTAGCAAACATGCGCATACGCTTAATGGAGCTATAAAAAAAAAGAAAGAAACTTAAAGGGCCATTTCCCCTGCACGCATCACCTTTCCAACTTCTCCTACTTCTCCCACTATTGCATTTGCATTTGTGTGTGACAGAAGATCACATTTTCAACACAGTGGAAACATCGCTGCATTCATTAGCATGTGTCCCAACAGTGGTAAATGCGTTTTGCATAAATACCATGACAGTGCTCCCTGATACACGGAAGGGGCTGCAGTGTAGATTCCCCCAGTCACCAGATTCCCCCTTCCCTCTCTATGAGAATCCTCCTGCATTAAGAGCCCAGCCAGAGAGCTGTATAGAACCCTGTTAATAAACTGCTTAAGGTTGCAATTCTAAAAAAAATACTTACTAGGGGGTAGCCCCAGTGAACACAGTGGGACTTAATTCTGAATAAACATGCATAGGATTGCACTGCAAGTTACCTACATCTGTAGGAGCCTCAATTTCATCATCAGAGTACAAAAAACAACACACTGTTTGTTTCTATAACTCATAAACCTGCTCTGGGGGTTAGGAGGGAGAAATAGGTTGATGTTTTCAAAATTGCTAGCCCATAGCTAGATTTTTTCATACTGAAGCTTCAGAATACTAAAGACTTGCAGAACCATGTGTGTGTGTGTGTGTGTGTGTGTGTGTATAAATTTAAAACTCACCCCAACCCCCAAAATTGTTGCTTTGTTTAGAAAGTTCTGGAACTGCCTCTGTCATTCTAAAAATGTTATGTGTCTCTTCACCCTCGGTCTCAAGACATTTTGAACTTTTGTATATGAGGCTGTTTAACCCACTGTTCCTACTTCTGATTTCATTGCAGAATTAAGATCAGAGCTCTACATGTATTATTTTCCTTTCATGCCTTTCTGTACTTTCTGCTACAGAACCCCTAGGTGGCACTGTGATATAGTGGAATAGCACAACTACATTAGGGGGACTAGTGCTTTATTTTGCTTTCACAAAAAAACCTGGATTTTCATCGCTCCGAGTCCAGACCCCCCCCCCATGAAATTGCTTTTAAAAACTAGAAGTGAAATTGGATGGTGACAACTTTGTCTAAAGCACCATAAACAACTGTGAGTGAGGAATGATGAGTGCACAATAAAAGCCTTATATAGAAAAGCTCATCGTTTTCCCACCATGCAACGAGATTCTTCCTTTCTGGATAACAATGGTCAATGATAATGGATAGAGTGATAAGTGATGACCGGATATTTATATTTTAAGGATCGGATTGAAGTAACACCAAGTCATTAAAATCATCTTTACATGTTAAGTATTCCATAATAGGAATGGCATCGGGTTTAATATGCTACTGTGGGGGCAGGATCAGTAGCTGCAGATTCAAATCTACTACTGTTTAACTGGGGAAACTCTGAAACTATTTCCCTTGCCTGCAATCTTACCTTTTAGTCAGTTTTGCTTTAACTGGGATAATTGTTAAGTCAGTATTCTACAGTGTATCATTTTAATAAATGATGCATTTACATGAATCAATGTTATCACCAAAGGCAGAGGTCAGTCTTAGTTGTGGCAATGGGAACATTTGGGAAAGTGTCCTCTCTGCTAATAGGTTTTTCCTAGTTGAACAGAACTACTCTGACATTCCCTTATGCTGGAGCCTTGCCAATTGGAGCCTGACATCTTTCCAAACTATTGTAAAATTCCACTTGCTTCCAGGAGCCAGGGTTAATCATACAGAATCTAGATAGATAGAGGCAATTAGCATTTAGGACTTAACATTTTATCTGAGTTGATATGTTTCCTAAGAGCTAGTGCAGCGTAATGACTGAGCTGTCTCACCTCTGTCATAACGCTAGATGGCCTTAAAGAAGCCACTTTCTCTCAGTCTCAGCATATACATACATACACACACACACACACACACAGCTGCAATGTAGGTATAATACTACTGGCCTACCTTAGAAGGTTGTTAGCATTACTGAGGTAATGAATGTAAAGCATTTTGAACACTCTCAGATCACTATAGACATGCTCAGTATTATTGTTATTGATTTGCCTTTAATTGTATAGGTTAGGAGCATCTGCATACAGAAATACATCATCATGTGGTGGGGTAGCATCTGATAGAAGGCATTTACGATGCATTTGGAAGGGGATAATGGGTTTCTTAACTAGGAGAGCCAAAGGAGTGGGTGGGACAGAATGAGGTATGTATGATAGCCTTTCCCAACCTGGTGCCCTACCATAACTCCCAGAACGCTGGCAGAAGTGATGGGAGTTGTAGTCCAACACATCTGGAGGGCAGCAGGTCAAGGAAGGCTGAGGTAGGGGACAGTTTTAATGTGGGGTGAGTCTCCCCTATCATGGAGTCAAAGATGATATACAGGCCTGTGGCTCACGCTGGCTCAGCTTGTCTGAGCCTGGAAAGCTAAGCAGGGTCAAGCCTGCTTATTACTTGGACGGGAGACTGCTCCTCTAGTTTCCTACATTGAGCAGGGGGTTGTAGGCCCCCTTCCAACTCTATGATCCTATGATGATACAGAAATAGACCTTTGACCTTGCTAGCGGGCATCCTTTTCCACGGGTTCTTTGAAAGGTTATAAGATGGAAAGCATTGAGAATGGACAGAGGAGAAAGAGCTGAGCCAGAATGATGAATCAGGATGGACAATTTCTGCTGGGCATTTGAATTTGCTTTGTTTTTTTATTATTCTAAGAATATATTAGTGTAGGAAGGGGGGGCTGGCTGGCCCGCCACACCCCCACCCTTTCCTACCCCAAAGGAACCAAGATCCCCAGAGATCTCAAGGTACCAGACTGCCAAGCCTCAGCTCCTTGCAATCCTACTTGAATCTCTGTTCAGGGACTCGCCTTTAATTCTGTAACCTGGATTTAGATACTGAACCAAGCAGAGCAATCCACAAACACCATGTGGGGTAAAACCAAGACAAGGTTTATTCTGGTAGCATTTTATAACAAAAGGTGGGCAATGAGGGAAGGACACAAAATTAGAGAGAGACACTTTGGTACACAGAAATAGAGCTGCAAAATAACAAAACCTGATTCTTAATATCTTTCAGGCACACATCTATTACCTGAGGGTCGCTCCTCTTCCAGGGTTAGATCCAGCACAGCCTTGCTGCCTGATGGGGAACTACTCCACCTACCTGAAGGTCCGAGATGGGTAGCTTCCCACAAGGCTTGCCTTTACCAGAGCCCTCATTCAGCTAATTTCACCAGAAGCTACCTGGGGTCGGTTCCTGAGCCCCCCCCCCCGAGGGCTTGGGCCTCGGCTTGGCTTGCTGCCATTACTCCACAGCTAGCAACCACGCGACGAACCAAGACAGACAAAGACAAAACTCACACATTGGAATATAGCTCTTCCCCCTCCCCCTTTCTGTAGCTTTCCTGCCTCCAGCCAATTAGAATGAACTTCACCTGGCCAGGCAATGGAGGGGGGACTCATGTCTCATGACTTTTGACTTACTGGGCCTGAACTACATTTGCATCTGAAAAAAAAGCCCTAGACCGGCTTCTCCGGACTTCCAGGCTCCATCCATTCCAGAGGAACTATGCACACACACACCCCAGCCTTCAGCCGGTTCACACATGAGGGTGTGTGTGTGTGTGTGCAGGAACCCTCAGAGGCTCTTTTTCTCCACAATATTAAATACTGTACTTATTTTTTTCAATTTTGTTTTCACATTGTAAGCCTTCTGAGATGTTGGGATAGTGTGTGTGTGTGTGTGTGTGTGTGTATGCTGTGATGCTTTGAAACGGGAGTGAGTGAGATAGAAATATAAATGGGCAACAACAGCCAGGAGAAGCAATTACCCCTGCTTTCCAAGATGTAACTATTGCTTCCGACCATTATCTTTCTACATAATGGCTAGGAATGGGGAAGGAGGTCTTTGAGCCACCTCCAATAATAGAGCTCCAATCCCCATTATATTCTTCCATTTAACCAAACAGGCCCAAGAATCATCCTGTTTGCCAGAGATATTGTTGACACTGGGATATTTTATTTCTTTATTATATTTGCATTTCATCCTCTCTCCACTCAGAGCAGCATTTTAGCTTCATAGCAATCCTGTGAGGGAGCTTAAAGTGAGAGATTTGAACTTGGGATTCTCATATCCAAAGCCAAGTTCAACACTCTAGCTAGCCATTGTTTCTTACTGGCTGTCTTTATGACGGATCTCTTTTATTTGATACAGGAAAGCAGCTTCCCCAACCTGATGCCGTCCAGATGTTTTGGAATTCAATTCCCATCAGCCCCAGCCAGCATGGCCAATGGTCAAGAATGCTAGGAGTTGTAGTCCAAAATTTCTGGAGGGCACTAGGTTGGCGAAGGCTGCAGTAAAGGGGTATGGTATGGAATGTGCAAGCTGGAGCCATTTATGGTTGAAACATTTCATCCAAATTCATAGCCTGTACTATCCAAAGACTTGCATCAACCTGAGCTACAACCAGCTGAAGGCCCTTTGGGTCAGTGGGAATCCTGAAATTATGGATCATAATCACATATTAGTTTTAGCAAATGTATCATGAAAGAAGCATGCATATCTTCCTTTGGAGAAGAGCTGCTGCATATTATCTCTTTGGGAAGTGCATTAAGTAGCTACCTGTAGCAGAGACTTCTTTGGGTTGGCACCAAGTCTTTGGAGGGAAACTCCCTAAAGAACCCCACCTCATAAAGACTGGCCTGGAAATTGCAGCTAGTGCAGGATTCGGCAGTTAGATTGCTGAATGAGACAGCCTACTGCAAGCATGTTACACCTTTGCTCAGAGAACTGCTGCACTAGCTGTAATTGATATATTACTAGGCCAGGTTCAAGGTGATGTTATTGACATATAAAGCCTTAAATAACTTGCGACCAGGCTACCTGAGGGAGCAAACATGCTGCCAGCAAACCTATAGCCTTCAAGGATAGATGATGATGATGATGATGATGATGATGATGATGATGATGATGCTCAAGGTGTCACAAGTAAAAAGACATTAAGATGGAATGGAAGGTTCAGTAGACATTTGTGCACATGTCCACTCTTTCAGCATTTATAAAAGAAAGCATTCTGCAGAATAGAAAGGGATTAGGTTCTCTATTTAAAAAAAGGAAGGAAGGATGAAATGAACAAGAGACATAATGCAGGAGGAACAGAGACAGGAATCAGTTTAACATCAACAAAAGAGAGATAGCCTGGGAAAATATTAAAAGATCAAGGGAAAAAATATTTGGAAGAGCATCACTTGATTAAAAACAGACTCCATGAATATCTAGAAAAGAAGATCAAGTCTCACTCACAGAAATTATTCAAGAATAGCAGAAAACAATGAGAAAGCACAGGTTCAACCCAGGATATTTTGGTAGCTAGAGATGGAAAATTCATCTCACTTCTTAACATGGGGGCACCGTGTCCTTGCATAGCTCCCATTCATTTCATTGGGCCTTGCACAGGAGGACATCCCAGTGGATTGTCCCTGTGAATCACATCTTTCTGCCGCCCACTCTCTGCCACCTTTAATAATACCCAAATGTTTCTGCCTGAGGGAGCTGATCACTCTACTTCACCTTAGTCCCCAATCTTTTTTTGGGTCTTGGGCACATCTGGAATTTTGAGAGAGTGTTGTGGGTTCTCTCACAAAATGGCTGCCATGGTGGGCATGGCTGGTCACAAAACACGCATTTCCCAGAAAGCAAGCCAGTGAGACTCAAAGAACAGTAACTGCCCTAGAACCTGATTACAAGACAGAGATGGGGTCTGAGCTCCAAAACACAAAACCACTCTTTTGAACCCAAATACAGATGGCACTTGAGGGCAGCACTTTGCTTTGCAGCATACCAGTTTCCCAGTTTTTAAAAAATATTTTTTTAAAAAAATCTTAAGAAATAATATAAAAATCAGGAGGGGCAGGGAGCCTGTGGTTACTAAGAGAGGAGCCTTTGGGCACATTTGTGCTCACAGGCACCACAATGGAGACCTCAGCTAGGGCCACCACCAAGCACATATAAGCAAAGGGTACCTTCACTACAGCCGGGGCATTTGGCCTCATCTGTTTCAATAAAGACAACATACAGTACTGAAGTAATTGATGGCACTTGACTGCCCAGACAGCCTCCACTGATCTCTGAACCAATGGGAGGAAGGAAATCTCAGGCTTTGAGAGGGCCTGATTTTGTGGTAAGTAAAATCCATTCTCAGCTAAAAGCCTGTGGAGCAAAAAGAATCTGGTCTGCAATTTCTTAACACACTGATGCACAGTCAGAAGATCATTCTCCTCTTGAGAACATTTTGTTCCAGTTTCTGCCATCGTTCATTTCTCATACCCTTTTGTGATTATAAGAAATGACAAGTGTTAGTGTCCAGAAAAGGATGCCAGTGCTGCACCAATAGCAAGGCCAGCTTCCAGGCTATGGTAGGACAATGCAAATGGCATCACACCTGCCCCCACTCCATCCCTCCATGGTTGCAAAAATATAAACTAAATAATTAGCAGCTTGATGTCTAATTGTAGGATAGACTTTGGGTGCTTCTGCAGCTTTGTTGTCACTGTTCTTTCTGAAAGAGCAGTGACACCATGATCAGTGTAATATATTTGTTGCTGCAAACTTCATAAAACGATTCCACTGGAGACCGAAGTGTGGAACAAACGTTACTTAACAATAATGTGCACCTCTTACTACAACCAATCTCAAAATGGCTGCTGCCCTACATTACAGTTCTCTGCTAGTGTTCCCCACAACAGCTTCCCTCCTTGCACCCAACTGTGGAACACTTTGGTTCCTACTATCATTACATCTCCTGTTTTAAATAAAATGTTACTTTCCATATCTAATAGGTTTTCTTGTCATGCTGCTTCTCAGAGTCAAAAAGAATCATAAAGATGTAAGAGTTGGATTGGGCTTTGTAGGCCATCTAATCCAACCCCCTGCTTGATGGAGGGAATCCAGAGCTAGAGCGATCCCAACAGATGGCTGTCCAGCCTCTGCTTGAAGACCTCCAGGGAGGAAGAGTCCACCACCCCTCTAGATAATTGGTCCTATTGTCCAACAGCTCTTACCGTCAAGACATCTCACCTAATGTCCAGAAAAATTCTACCCTCCTGTAACATAAGCCAATTTGATCTAGATCTAGTCCTGCTCTGTGGGGTAGCAAAGAACAAGTCTTCTGTGTGAGAGCCTTTCAGGTATTTGAAGAGTGCTATTGTTTACACCCTCATTCTTCTCTTCTCCTGGGTAAACATATCCAGTTCCTTCAACATTTTCCTCATAGGACTTGTTCTCTCTGAAGCTCTTTGTTCTTGAGATTCAAAACCTTAAACAACTCAGGGCCGGGATCTCTAGCTGACCAGCTTCCCTTATATACACCAAATCAGTCCCCGAGAGCTTCTGAGGAGGCCTTATTAGTCATCCCACACAGCCAACAGTGTGTCATCAGATAATATCACAGAAGCAGGCCTTCTCAGTAGTAGCACTCACTCTCTGAAACACTGTCCAAGGTGCGGTTCAAGAGGCAGAAACTGTGGCAACCTTGAAATGCCTCTTGCTGAAAACACATTTGTTCATTCAGGCTTTCCCTGACTTGTAATCGATCATGACACTGCTCTGTTTTATTGCATTTGTTGTGTTTTTAAGGTATTTATTGTTTTATACTGTTTTGGTACAGTTTTTATATTGTATTGTACAGTCATGCCTTGGATTGAGAGCATAATTCGTTCCGGAAATGTGCTTGTAATCCAAAACACTCTTATATCAAAACGAAATCCCCCCAAAAAAAATTTGTACAGAGATTTTTAATTTAAGCCATACTACAGTACTTGTATTGCAAGACGTCGCTTGTATATCAAGTCAATTTTTTTAAATAAATATTTTAAAATGTGCTTGTCTTGCAAAACGCTCTCAAATCAAGTTACTTGCAATCCAAGGTATTACTGTATGTGTGTTTTTATGTAAACCACTTGGAGATCCTGGGATGTCAAGCGGTATAGAAGCAGCTTAAATAAATAAATAAATAAATAAAGGTCCTTTGTGTGGCAACATTTTTATTTGTTCTGTTTTGAGACTTCTAACTTGTCTGTTCTCTAGCTTGAGGCTACATCACTGTTTTCAGTTATTTCATATATTATTGGTTCAAAACACTTAGTAACGCTCTGCAGACCTCTTTTTTTGCACCTGTGGACAGCTCCATCATCTGTCTGAACCAAATATGATCTTGGACTCATATGTGGGTAGGCACTGCTGCACATTCCATTTTGAAGGATGGCAACTGGGTCTCCCACATGCAAAGGAGTTACACATTATGCACAGGTTTTCTGAAAATTACCTCCATTGTCTTGTGATCTGTTTTCAGAATCACTATTTTTCCATAGATGAATTGGTGGCCAATATTTCTTATTCTATGATGGAAAGGTCGAGAGTGCACAAAGGCAGGGCCTCTGTACGGTTTGTGCTCTCACACATTTGGCTGAATGCCTGTGTAGTTCTTTTGAATACTTGGTAGCGCTTTGACTGAAAGCAGCAGACACAACAGGTGAAACTTTCTGCAACAATTCAGCACCTACATCTGTAGAACTAACATCTAGTGACACAATTACTGGTTCTATATTACAGTACTTCAGCAGCACAGGTATTTTATTAGTAGCTTCAAATCCTATTTCATGGATTGGCATACCGGTAAAACTCAGCCAGTTACTCTTAGACCAGTAACTGTCTTAGGCTGTAATCCTATACAGTAATACCTTGGACTGCACACATAATTCATTCCAGAACCGTGCTTGTAATCCAAAGCACTCTTATATCAAAGCGAGTCTCTGGCGGGCGTGAGCGGGGCCGATTTCAGCCCGCTACGCCCGCTCGAGGCGAGCGGTTGCATCCCTACCTTGTCTTGCATGACCTTGCTCATTTATCAAGTCAAAAAAATTTAAAAAATTTGCTTGTCTTGCAAAATGCTCTCAGACCAAGTTACTTGCAATCCAAGGTATTACTGAACTCAGTTGTCCCATTGAACTCAATGAGGCTGACGTCTGAATAGCACACATAGGATTGCACAGTCAATGGTGGTGCTATTACTGTCACTATGTTTCAAATACATTTTGCTAGATAAGTGACCATTCAGCCCTTGTCCTTTGCTGGACAAGGCGACAGGATGTAAAACTATGTTGAAACTGGAAAAAACTGGGCTGCTACCTACTTGTCATTTCCTAAGAAACTTCACTCTTGTTTTCTCTTTCTAACAACATTTCTCTGCACCAAGGGTGGGCAACTTGTGGCCATCCAGATGTTTTGGCCTACAAGTTGTCCACCCCTGCTCTACACCAACGAAAATTATCTCTACATTTAAGAACATGAAGGAAGTTAGGTGGCTGGCTACAAGAGAGAGGACCTTCGTGTCACCCCATTTATGGAATGCTTTCTCTAAGGAGGCTCACCTGGCGACTACATTTCTGCACCAGGCAAAGACCTTTCTTTTCTCCCAGGTATTTTAGAGACTGAGTTCTTAGATTTTATGGCTGTTCTGATATGACCTGTGCTGCTTGTTACATTGTGCTCTTGTATCCTTTGACCATCTGTAATCCACCCAGAGAACATTTGTTATTGGGTGGATTAAAAATTCAAGAATGAATTAACGAATTAATTGAATAAGAACACAGCCTCCAAAAATAGGAACCCACACCAGGAAATTAGAAGTTCTAGCTAGGATGAGCCAGTTGTGGCATGCCTCTCCTGCCTGCTAATCCATGCTCCAAATCATTCTCCTGGAGGAGAAGGAAACAGAACACACCTCTTAGCAGAGCTGTTAAAACAGCTCAGTTACCTCCAGAACTTTAAGAAGGCCATGACTCTGCTTCTCAGAACCTATGAGTTTTAGTACAATTTACAGATACAGTGGCATATTGTTCCCCCCCAAAAAAATGCATTTGAATGTACACTTCATCCAGAAATTACAGTTCATTAAAAAATTATCATTTTGGAAAATAGAGAGCACTTAAACAAGAGAAAGGGAACATGTGGCCCTGCAACTCCCATCATCCCTCGCCATTGGCAATCCTTGCTAGGGCTGATGGGACTTGCAGTCCAACAGCATCTGGAGGACCACACATTGCCCGCCTCGACTTAAACTCTCACAAGATCTTTCTTTAGAGACCATCTCTATGGATGTCCAGAGTAGGGCTCAGCAGTGGCAAACAGCTTTCTCCGGGACGGCCTCCAGGAACATCCTCATGTAGTTTTGTTACCAACAGATCTTTTTCCTTTTAACCGTGAATAGTGTTATGAGACTGGGAGTGGGGATAACTTTTCCTGGACCCCTTCTTTACGTGGGTTCCTCAGGAAGAGAATTTCTTATCGTCTGCCACCAATCAGGATGAAGCTCCTGACACGCCTTCGTCTGTCCAGCTGCTCGAGGAGTTTCTGAGCCCTGTTGCCAAGGGCCCCTCCCTCCAGCCCAGGCCAAGGAAAGAAGAAAAAGAAAGGGGCTTTGGACTTTCCTTCCCAAAGCCCAGGAACAGAGAACTTAACAAAACCCTTCTAAAAAAATCTTAAAACACAAATGGTAGCTGTGTAACCATGAAGTTGTTCATGTGGGGAAGAGTTCAGTGAGAAATCCCTTATTAAATCAACACAGCCGAATGTCCAAATATTAAAAAAAGGAGTTTATTTAAGGGGGAAAAGAGAAACAAGGGGAGAAAAACCAAGGAAGGCAACAATCACACACATACACAGAATTTCAAATAAAATCAAAAAGTCAGTCTAACTCATCTAGTCACATTACCTACTTGAGTAGAGTCTTGGGTCCCAGAGCATATGCCAAGCATATGCAGAGAGGATGTTCTGAGTGAGAGAGAGAGAGAGAGAGAGAGAGAGAATGCATCGGGCTTCAGTTAGATGGTTATATAGGAAAAGCTCTAGAAGGACTGAGGGGATCTTTATATGGGGATCTCCACTTAGTAAATCCAGCCCCTTTGCAGATGTCAGTGGTCAAGCCAGCAAATCAGAAAATTACCTAGTGGCTGGAGCCACCTTCTTAACAAGGGTAACTTGCCAGACTGCTGGCTACAGGGAGCTCACAACTCCTCTGTTGCAACAGCTTCACTGGCTCCCAGTCTGTTTCCGGGTACAATTCAAAGTGCTGGTTATGACCTATAAAGCCCTATACGGCTCGGGTCCAGGTTATCTGAAAGACCGTATTCTTCCCTACGAACCTGCCCGTACTTTGAGATCTTCTGAGGAGGCCCTTCTCTTAGTTCTGCCACCATCCCAGGCACACCTGGCAGAAACACGGCAGAGGGCCTTCTCAGTGGTTGTTCCAACACTCTGGAACTCCCTTCCCAGGGAGGCTAGAATGGAACCCTCCTTGGTATGTTTTTGAAGGCAGGCAAAAACTTTCTTGTTCCAGCAGGCCTTCAGGGAATAAAATTGGACCTATGAGAAAGCAATGGATTTGCACTGTTCTTATAATTATTGTTGTTTTAGCTGTGATATTTTATATAATTTTAATACTATTTCTGATTTAATTATATTTTTAACTTTTGTATTATTCTATTCATATGTTTTAATTGTACAATTTTTAATGTTGTGAAGCTTCCTTGAGTTCCAGTATTGGGGAAAAGGCGGGTTATAAATAAATATAACAACAACAACAACAACAACAACTCAAAAGCCCAAGGTGGTAGAACCAGTCAGCCTATTCAAGAAAAGGGATTAAGGTTTGTTTCAGATTGTGGAGGACAAAGGTGAGATAAGGCTAGATAAAACTATTCAGGTTGCCCAGCCGTGTGCCAACTGACCAGATGCTCTAAGGAGCACTGTAGATCTATATCAGAAATAGGAGTTTGTTTAATGGACTGTTTGGGGAATGGGGTTTATGCTGTTTTTTTAGGCTGTTGCAGTGGTTTACTTCATATGGGTTTTGTAGATTTTTACGTTTTTTTTACAATACCAAGTCAATACATTTAATTAATTACCAAATACCTTAAAATCAAGTGTTTACGTTGTACTTATTAGCAAATTGTTAACATTTTCTGTTCAAAGACCATGTCTAATGTGACAATATCAGTGAGCTGTCTCCACCAGTGAGCTGCAAATCAAACTTCCCCTATTCATTCCAAACTTGACAAGTTTGCATTGTCCCTTCTCTTATGCAGTATGTTGATTTGAACAGCAGACCATGCCTGACTCAGCCATTCATGAATAGATGGGAGACTGTCGCTCTCTGAATATTTAGCTATGAGAATTCCAATTGTCAACAATACATGAAAACATTAATAAATTCTGTGACTTTGTGACCAGATCTCTTAAGTACCCTTATGGGAGTCAAGGTATTCTAATTCCAGAAATTTCCTGGATAATCTCAATTATTTCCCCCAAATTAATTTTTTAATGGGCATTCCCATCATAAATGCATAAAGTGAGTCCACTTTTTCATTCCTGCACCTCAGGCAAAATATTTCTAGACTTGTGCCTCTCCTTTGAATCCCGTGTGCTATGATCCTTTGGAATTGCTTATATCACCCATGACGCTCTTGATGTTGGCTTTGCTTCTGCTGAAATATATTGGGTTGGATCTAGATTTAGGCACATGCAAGTGGGCTGGTGGAAGCAGACTTCCCCACCCTCCTCCCCATGGCAACTCCTCCAGCACCCTGGAAATGCTACACAGAGGGTCAAGGGAACCTGCTGATGAATGGGGTGACCTGTGGTGCATGGTTAACCCTGAAAATTGAGTGGAGGTGCCTTCCATGAGTGAAGCCCTCCCATCCACAAAAGACAGATCCTAGTTCCAACCCAAGTGGGGTATAAATATGTGGCGGACCGAACCTGGTCCGTTGTGCGTGTTCGGTACCTTAGGGGTTAACCGGCACCGAAGTCGTGCCCGGTACGCGGCTGTCAAAACCTTTTCTTCCAGCCGCGAGTGAAATTGACAGCGAACCCCCTCCAGAACACAGGGAAGCAACAATCTAGTCAGTTTCAGCAAAGTTTAATGGAGCGGAACTAATAGACTACAGGAATTTCACAGTATAAACAGAACAGTCAATTCAGATCGGAAACAGAAGTATTCAATTTGCTTTCTAGGAGGCTTTGCTCAATGCAGAATATTACCTGACACCAGAGACTCTGACTCTAGGTTCTAACGTAGCGGTTTGCTTTGCCGATTGCCGGGAATCCCACCCGGGGTTGGAAGTTGCTTGGTCCTAGCTGGAGCTAGCGACCTGACCTGTGCAAGCCTGCACCGTGTTCCCAACAACCTCTGGTCCTTTGGCACATCCTTTTTCAACCCTTTACGCCCCTTCCCCGCCCCTGCTGACCAGGTGGGTTGGGTCCGCCCCCGCGGGGCGGTGGCGTCTCCTGGTGTTGACTCCTCCTGGGTGTTTTGGAGCACTTTGGGGTACTTTGCAGCTCTTTGAGACTGCGCCCCCACCCTCCGGGTGTTATGTGCCCTGTTGTGCAGATGTGGATTGTGCCTCCGTCTGCCCAGAACTGTGTCTCCTATGCCCTGGGTGGGGATTATGCAGCCGGATGCCGAGTGGAACGAGAAAAACAAGTCAGGGATCAGTGTGTCATGGTTCAAGGTGTCAGGGTTCAATGCATGCTCTGGCTTTCTCTCCACAAAATATAATAAATAAATAAATAATACCGGTAAATAAATCTCTTCTGATGGTCAAAGCTTGACACTGGTCATGCCCCTACCTTTCTACAACAGCAGATGCCTCTTATTACCCAAGGGGAACAAAGAACCAGTGCAGACAAGAGATGATCAAAAACTGTGACATGGTCCCCACCACATTTCAAGAAACTATTGTATCAAAGGAAATCTACAAAAAATACAAAAACTCATATACCCTAAAAATATATATACAGAATTACAAAAGTGCATGCTTCAAAAAGACAACACCCAAATTAATAAACTATATCTGATGAATTCTACAGTACTCAATACAGTAATAAATATAAAACTTAAACAGTCTATATGCAATTAAACTACATGTAAATATATATGGTTGGATCCAGATTGTGTGCAACTGGGGTGGTGGAAGCAGAATTCTCCACCCCCTGTTCCCAATGGCAGCCCCTCCAGTCCTCTGAAAATGCTACACAGAGGTACTCTGCTGAATGGGGTGCGCTGTTGTGCAAGTGGCATCCCCCCCCCCCCGAAACTGGGTGAAGGCATCTTTTATGAGCAGAGGAGGCAGTTCCTGGATCCAACTCCTAATTTATAGAGGTTTTTCTCTTCGAGGTTATATCCCCTCCAACTGCTAGGTAAAGCTATCCAATTTGGCTACAACTGACTTTTTTTTTTTTTAACCTAACACACCATCTACAATTATTTTGAGCTTTTTTTAATATACAGGCTGTATAATAGAGTTGGAAGGAGCCTACAAGGCTATCGAGTCCAACCCCCTGCTCAATGCAGGAAACTAGAGGAGGGGTCTCCCATCCAAGTAATAACCAGGCTTGACCCTGCTTAGCTTTCCACGCTTAGACAAGCTGAGCCAGTGTAAGCCACAGGCCTCCTGAAGCCTCTGTTTAAGTCGGCATGATGTTAGAGATCTCAGCTAATGACACTTTTTAAAATTATTGTTTCATTGAGTTGGGTAAACTTTTATCTTGTGCTTCGAAGTAATCTATCAAGTTATTATTATTATTATTATTATTATTATTATTATTATTATTAAAAATGTTCCTTGCTATAACTAGACTAAGTAGTTATTTATTATAGGGCAGGGATGCACAACCTTTTTGGACCCAAGGGCCAAATCTGATCTTGTGGGGGCGGGGGGCGGCTGGGAGCATGCATACGTGCACAAACATATGCACACACTGGACACACACACACACACACTGGGGTGGGGACACCACTCCCACCAAGGACACACACACATACGTATGAGGGAGGGTCACAGCCTTGCACGGATATTGCTAAACCAGCACAATATTTTTCCCTCACCTGTGTGATGTTGTGCTGTGAATGCACAAGGAACTTTAGGACCAATCCTGTCCTGCCCAGTAGGTGTAACTCATGGAAAGGATCACCCTTTCAAACCATTTCCTGACATCATTTTTACATTTAAAAAAAGAAGATAGAAACCTGCTCTGTTGTTAAAGGAATGCCCTGCCCCGATAAAAAAAAAAAAAAAACAGAAACCTGATTAAACTGCAATCCTTAGGCTACAAAAGAGGGGAAATGAGCAGTACCATTTTATACTGTTGCAACTGGACTACGTATGCTTCTCTGTAAAGTCCGTCCGTGCATTTACAAGTTCAAGGTTCCACATAGACTCATAAGTAGATATATTTTTCTTCTTACTCCAAAGAGAGTTGGATTCATGCCAGCACATGAGAATCTGCAGTCAGCTCCTTCAAGAATGAAAAAAAAAATAAACCTTTTTTTCTTCCTCCTCCTGAAGAAAAGCAGACAGCTGCTAACTAGTTGTCTAGCTGTCTATTTGTGGACAATTTCTTTCATCTTGTCATACCTTTTGTGCTATTTTGAAATGTTTGGAGTTTAGACTTGAAGAACACTCAGTGGATTCCTGACTTGTATTAAAAGGGATATATATATATATATATATATATATTAAGGGAGAAAAGTTCTGAGAAGGAGTGTGTGTGTGTGTGTGTGTGTGTGTGTGTGTGTGCGCGCGCGCGCGCGCTCCAACATTGGGGTCTTATTCCATCTTTCTATCAAGTACAGCATTGATTTTATTGTCAGCAGAGTGAAGAAAATCTTTTCAGACACCAATAGCACCTCACAAACCTCCAGTAACAATGCAACTCATAAGAAAAAGTACTTGTCCTAGATTACAAAGAGAGAGACAGAGAAACAGAATATGCTGTGGCGCCTCTTCAGTGCAAGCAAGCAGAGGCCATCTGGTCAATCACATTTGCCTGCTTTCCTGTTATGCTTGTTTTAATTCTTTCTCTGTATGGACAAAGACAGTGTCATTTCAATGGCTTTCACCTGTTTCCCATGTGAACCAGTGCAAGCATGCAATTACATGTCTGCTATGCAAGTTAATTCCTTTGAACCAGCACTTCTTTCTCGCTAGAAGTGGATGCCTGACTCCAGGGATCTTTTAGAGAAGTTCATGGCCACACAAAGCCTAGGCATTCTATATATTTAAATACCATGTTCCGCTTAGTACCCAGACTCTGCTAAGCCATCTAAAGAAAGAGAGATGTGGAAGTTACCTCAGACCTCATCTAGGTTGGCCAAATCAACTGGGTCAGTCTTGGGGGATCGCACCAGAAAGTCCTGCCATTGCACACCTGCAGTTCTTTATGCGCTCATGAGGTAGGGTGGCCACAAAAGAGGAAACACACAAAGAAAGAGGACACCAATTTGCATATTTATTTATTTGATTTATACCCTGCTTTTCCACCAAGAAAATGGCTCTCAAGGTGGCTATGCTAATTTATAGGTATAGATGCAAATTTAGAAATAATAACTATAATTTTAATCAAAACACAGTACATCTAACCATAATGGGGAAGCCTGTGACCAGGTGAGCTATGTGTGCCTGCTCAGACTGCTATCTGGGTACTGTTATGGGCAACTTCAAGGCTCTTCCACTTCCTTTTTATGGTTCTTTATCTTTAAAATGGACTTGGATTTATTTATTTATTTGGTTATTTATTTATTTTTATGGTTCTTTATCTTTAAAATGGACTTGGATTGGTCAGCTTTTCAAACAGAGAACACCTTCAAATAGATGACAGTCCTCTGGCAGCCCTTCAAATAGAGGACTGTCCTCTGTAAAAGAGGATGCCTGGCCACCCTAAGATTCATGTTATAATTGTGGTAGGGGAACAGGTTTGCCCCCACATTGTCTAAACTCCTGTTGCAGGCTTTGTTCAAACAGGGCCAGTTCTAGAGCCTTGTTTGAAGTGGGTGCTACATGTGAACATTTCTACACAAGTAACTCTGCTCATGGAATCCAGTCATCCAGGATTCCAGGGCATTTGAATAGAAGTATGAAAAGAGGAAACGGTAGCAGTTTTAATTATGGTTTGTAAATCCAGGTTGAATGGGTATAGCCCAATGTAGGTGCCCTCGGTCGGCCTTCCAGAAAAGTAGCTCTTACCTATGTTCTGACACTTGTTTTTCCTCCCACGTCAATGCTGGACTAAGGAGTGTTTTTGTAAGATTAGAATGGAAACAACAACTGCTATTCTTCTGATTCCAGGCAACCCAAGTACATCTTGTACCTTGGCCAGCTGTCTACAGACAGGCTCTTTTCTTAATGACTAGCTCTTACTTGGTTCCCAGGGTACATGGCTTGCTGCATATGAGAGATGATCTATTTAGTCAGTGCGACAGAACCTGTGCCAACATGGATTTGCTGAGTATATGGGCCAGAAATCCAAACAATTACATCATAAAGACCTTCCTGAGATCTGTGGCAATTTTCCATTGCAACCGCCTGAAACTTGTTTGTTTATACATGGCTATTCAGCCTAATCTACCTGACATGGTTGTTGTGAGTGTAAAATGGGGGAGGGGGAGAGCTATGTAGGCCGCCTTGAGTCCCTTGGAGGAAAAAAGGCAGGATATAAACGTATTAATAAATAAATAAATATAAATCCTGTCAGTGTACATATAACTTTATAGAATAAGTTAAGCCAGAGCCAGTTAACTACAACCAAAGAGCATGCAGGATGCAATCAAAATCAGGCAGAGGGAAGGATAAAAAAAACAAACTAATTACAAGTACTTAGGTTTCATTTTCAACTGGGGACTGGGCAGGTAACAGTAGGCATGGTTGGGCCCATGCCAAGGGCCCACGCCCCAACAGGGGCCCACTGACTTGCTCCTCCTCTTCATCATTGCAACCTGCTGGTTCACCTTCCCCTCGCTTCAGCCAAGGCAATGGTGATGGTGAGAAGGAGGAGCAGAAGATGCCACGGCCTACTTGCTCACTGACTCGCTGCCTGTCAAGCAAGCAAGTGGTAGCAACGGTGAGAAAGAGGATGAGGAGCAATAGTAGCTGGTGACCATGGTGGTGAGAAGGTAGACTCACTGAGGGAGGGGCCCATGAAGCGTGTCTTGCTCAAGGGCCCTCAAAAACCTCGAGCTGGCACTGGCTGGGGGATGAGGACGAAGGCTTCGCAGTGGGTAGAGTCATGGGATCGTGTCTACTTGGCCTCTTGAGCATCTTTGACTGAGCCCACCTTGTATCCACACATTGGACCTAAGATTTCAGTGGAGCCTAGGTGTATTCCCAACCTGCATGGGTTTTACTATACGGTTTGTAGGGGCAAGGGCTACATGTACCAAGCCTACATATGCTGGATTCTGTGTGTGCAGACAGATTCCTTGGACACACTACACCCAGCACATAGACAAGAGATGGGTCAGGGTGGAGCAAGAACTCACTCCTGCCCCCCCCCCCACACACACACTGTGCACATTTGCTGCACAGTTTCAGGTTATGTGATTAGGGCATGTGCTTTAAGGCACAGAAGAACCAATGCTGTAATGGTAAAGAAAGCTTTTTTAAAAAAGATGTCGTAACACAGTTCAGAACATGGTTTTTGCATAGGAAATATATGACAAGGGCCTGATTATTAGCTCTTTAGAACTTTGCTTAGGGATCAGGTAGATACATTGTGTGCCGGGTGTACCCCTTTTCCCAGATTCCCACCTGCCTTTTAGAGACCTCTTTAGGATTAAGGGCCTGGTCAAGCAGATTATCTCTACACGGAGACTAGATCTAGTATTACAGGCTCTTTATCATTCTTCCTTTTCAGCTTCTGCAGGCGGTGTCCTTTGAAGTTCTTAACCCCGGAGGCATTTTATCTAGAAGCTTTTGTTTCTTCTCAACAGGTGTCAAAGTAGGCTGCTACCCTAGTTTAAAAGGCCCAGGTCTGTTCCTAATGAGGACAACAGTTCTGAAACGTCATATTCTTCTTTTGTATATGCACACACCTTTCTCCAGTGACCTTTGCAGAAGAGCCATTGGTTGTGTTTCAGTAAAGTAAGGATATCCTATATGGAAAGGGGGGGAAATACCGGTAGCTTCAATCCTTGTTACAAGGGCTTGAGGAAAAATGTTTACATTTGTGAGATGGAGTGGGCGGCACTCAAGAGTGCTTGTTTACTTCACTGGGATGAATAGGAAGAAATATAATCAAGATATGATGGTATTGGTCAGAGCTTGATCCTTGATCACCTCAGTGGCAAGGGGGATTGCTACAGTATGGCTCCTTGCCATTCTGCTGAGATAATGTATGACCCTTGAGAGCATGTGGGAGCTGAGGGGAACCAATATGGTTACTTCTCAGCATGAACTCCCTCAGGAGTAGGGCCAGTGCTGCTATGGGAAGTAGTGTGTCATGGGCTCCTCCAATGTGAGTTCAGGGTTCCTGTGTTACTGGAGCTGACTGGCACAGAGAAAAATGGCTGGTTCTTTGGTCCCTGACACAAACTGAGAAAATTTCTTTATCAAGGCAGCCTACAAAAAATACAGTGTGTTGTATCCAATGTTAGTCTAACTTAAGTCCCATTCATTTCAGTGGGTCTGCTCTAAGCAGGACTAACAGATACAACACATTTTAAGAATAAATACATAATTGCAAAATTGCATGCTCTAAAATGACAACACCCAAATTAATCAACTACGGACAGTATCCAATAGTGATCACCTGCGAGTGGACAGCCCTGCTGATTCCGTTGTGCAAGTGGTGCCCAGTGCCCACTACTCAAGCAATGGAGATTCAGTGCTTCTGAGGGCAACCCGAAATGAGAGGAAATGCTCATTTCAGGAATGGGGCAGGTCAGCAGAGCTTGCATAAGGGTCCTTGATAGATGGAAAATAGAAGTAGAGAGAAACTATGGAATCTATGAAAGGGCTCAGGGAGGTGCTGGCAGAAAGGTATGTTTTTCATTTGTGTGGGAGCTGTGAAAAAGTGCAGGGCTTCTGGTGTCAAATTTCTGAATAGAATTAATGATATTGTGGATTATCTAAACAGGACATCCATACTTCAGACTTAAACTGGTTTAATACATTTCCTGTTCTAAAGTCCCTGGGAACTGCAGTTCTGTAAGTGAGGAGTTAGGGATTGCTAACAGAATTCTCAGCTCCTGACCTGACCAGACTATCTTTCTTAGGAGTGTAATGGGGAAGGCATGATAGTCCAGGTGGTGTAAAACTGATTTACGTTTGCACTATAGAAATGGATTAACTTCTGAAACAAATCCAGAAGAAATAAGCTTGACTTTTAAGTTACCAATATTATATATGTAAAATATCTCCATTTCTTCTTTTTTGTCTTTCTTTACATTATATATAAAGTTATACGTGTTTCCCTGAAATGATACATGTGTTTCCCTGAAACAGTCAATAGTATGGCCTGTGTTGTCTCCTTCCCCCACCTACTTGTTCAAATGCCTACTGTTATTATTTTCTGAACTGTTTCACAGACATGGTCTTAAAATGACACCCAAATGTTGTATTTTGATGCTCTCGCCTGTATAATCAAAGTATTGTTAGCCAATCACCATTAGCCATTCACATTGTTCCTTGGAATACATATTTGCACGCGCAAAAGAGGAAATAAGAGTCGAGACACAGAATGATGGTGAAATTATGGGCCACATTTATTGATTCGAGGATCTGGGAAGGGACGAGTGCGGGTGCTAGCTAAACCGGCTCTCGGCCAGTATACCCTTCAATAGGCGAAGCATCCCAATCGGAGGTGTGGCGCTGTAACTCGCCACTCCCCGATTTTACACCGTGCGGTGTCGGAAGGCCTCCTCCATGTCACCGCACGGGGCCATGAAACGCCATGCGGGTGAGAGGAATTGGCCTCAAAGGCGGACCCTATCTCCCTGGCCGTGCCGTGAAACGGGGCTCAGGTGAGGCTAAGGTATCGCCAGTCACCTGAAAGATGCCGTGGGATGATCACCGAACCTCACCCCACTGCCTAAAACCCGCACTTACCGCCAATGTGACCAAATCAGGGAGACTACGCAAAACAAAAAAGCACCCAACCCAAGAACACAGTGTAGAGTAGGCGAAACACGCACACCACCACCAGGCCAATCAGCAATGGTGAGCCAAAATTCCTACTCGGCCCCGTCAACCGGCGACCAGAAATCCCACACTGTGAATTGGGAGGGAGGGAGGAGCTGCTTTGAGAAAAGAGGCAGAGGGTGGAGCAATGCTGCCTAATAAAGGCCTCCACCGCTCCTCCCCCCGCCTTGAGCCCATAGGTGGTTTCAAAATTAAACAGCCTCACCTCTCATTCCTCTACGCGTGCAAATAGTCCTCCCACCAACAGCTACGCGTTGGTGGGGGAAGGGGATTGCGCGCGCAAAAGAGGAAATAAGAGTCGAGACACAGAATGATGGTGAAATTATGGGCCACATTTATTGATTCGAGGATCTGGGAAGGGACGAGTGCGGGTGCTAGCTAAACCGGCTCTCGGCCAGTATACCCTTCAATGGGCGAAGCATCCCAATCGGAGGTGTGGCGCTGTAACTCGCCACTCCCCAATTTTACACCGTGCGGTGTCGGAAGGCCTCCTCCATGTCACTGCACGGGGCCATGAAACACCATGCGGGTGAGAGGAATTGGCCTCAAAGGCGGACCCTATCTCCCTGGCCGTGCCATGAAACGGGGCTCAGGTGAGTCTAAGGTATCGCCAGTCACCTGAAAGGTGTCGTGGGATGATCACCGAACCTCACCCCACTGCCTAAAACCCGCACTTACCACCACAGAGAGGGACTGGCTAAGCCAAGTCCCCTCTCCCCCACCTGCGCTGAATAAATTCGAGCAGGGCCCTTCGCAGATCCTCCAAGAAAATATCGTTACCCCCGTCGGAGAGATGAACGCCATCTGCCCGATACAGCTCCCCCCGGGCCAAGGAGATCACAGGGTGAGGAATCGCAAAACCTACCCCTCCGACGCCCCTACAAAGCTGACGATTCAGCCTTCTTCCCACTCTGTTTAAGGCGTTGGGGTTGCACCACCCTGCCACAGAAACGAGGCAACATGTGGGACCAGAGAATCTGGATCCCAGGCCAGCACTGCCACACAACAGCAAGGTCCGTAAACGCTTGCTCGATCAAGGACTTGCCCTCGAGCAATCCAAGATCATTCCCACCGAGGTGCACCACCAGCACGTCTGGGAGGATGGCCACATGGCCTGACCGGAGCAAAGTCGGAAGGAGGCCGCTCCACTGCATTCCACGCCGACCCAGCCATTGCCCGTCAGCGATCCAGCTGATCCCAAGCTGGGGTCCAACACGCAACCGTGCAGCTCTCTGGGCAGCCCAGTACACCATGCTGTGTCCGAACACGAGCACACGAATTGGCCTCGATCCACTCCAGTGACCTGCAACAAGAAGAAAGGCACAGCAGCAGCAGCACTCACGGTAACTTTCGAATATAAGAATGATAGTCAGCTGAGCACCACCGGCCCACAGCCTGTATTCCAGCCGGTGGGAAAATTCAGAGCAGCAACCGTCCAAAAAACAAACAAACAAAAAACAAACAAACAAACACATGACTGTAGAATGCTCTAAGCACCTGGCATGTACTGTACCAGTGACTGACAGGAGTGTCTTAAACCAACACCACACCTCTCAAAAGTGCGGAGAAGCAAAAGCTCGGCCTTGACTATCAAGTCTGCAAAGGCCACATACTCAATATTGTTGATTAGAATAATCGCAAATGCAGGCAGCACTTGGGTAATATTGTGCTTCTGCAATACAGCCATTCCAGTGCGTTCGAAGAACAGGATGTTGCTTTCATGTGCGATTGCAACTACAGGGTAGGCAATACATTGCACTCCCTGCCTGGGCCAGGATTGGAGTCGGCCAACGCCGTATCTATGGACACTCATGGCAGCTGCCTACTGCTCCAGTAGGAAGAGAAGCCCCGTAGGCTAGGCAGGGGCTATAAAGGGAACCAAACAGGTGGCTTGTATTTCACGGCCGGCAGACAGGAATTAGCATGTGCCGCACCTTGACAACCGAGGGTGCATAAAGCACGCCCGGCTATAACTATGCACTTCATGAAAAACTGTCACAGACGCAATCAGCAATCTGGGCCAAACATAGTGCATGGAAGCACATAGGTTGGACGAGCCTTATTCTGTTGCATACTATCCTTGCACTGCCAAAAGGGTTGAAGCCTCTGACAGAAAACCCCTACTTCCTTAGAGGAAATAAAAGGGGTATGGAACTGCCTAGAGCCACCTAAAAGGAGGCCTCAAAGAGGAAATGCGTTTATGGCAACTGAGCCCCCAATTGATGCCGTAGAGGCAACGGATTGCTGCCCATATCTTAGGGATACCCACCTGCTGATACCCCAAGCAGTCTCCCAGGAAGGCAAAAATGAAATTGGGCCCTTCCCACATTAATGAGAATATGAGCCTGCCCAGCTATAGCTGGCACCCCATGGCAGTCCATGCCAGAAGATCAGAGGGCAAAACCAATTATACTAGGGCATGGATCACTCTATGGAAAGCATGAAGTAACCCAAAATTGGGAACCCATCCCCACCTGTAGGAGGCATGTAGCCAAGAGAGGATGCCTGAAGCAAAGTCCACCTGAGTACTGCCCAACGACAGCCAATCACACTGCCTACTACCCCTAACTCAAGCAACATGGGAACCAAAATAAACAACAATGAGGATGAAGGCAAGTCATTATCAGGTCGAGGAACTACATGGGCCAAATGAATCCCATAACTCTGGGAATGGAAGTAACCCTTTCAGAGTTACCTGCTTGAAATTGTCATGAAGTGATGAAAGAAGTTCAAGCCACCAGTGAAAGCACATGGCTTAAGAGCATTGGGACTCACGATTATGCTCTGGGTGAAGAAATAAATGATGAAAACATCTCCTCAAAGGACTAACAGGTACGCTACTGCAGATCCAGGAATTGCCTCATGGAGAACACACAGCTTAAGAGCACCGGGGAAAACAGCAAAAGAAAACATACAGTATTAATATCAAGGGATGGCATGGCAGGGGACAAAACCACTAAATGAACAAAGACGTCATAATACCCAAGTGGTTGAGGCAACGGGAAACAGAACGGGGCTGCACGTGGGTGTCAGGTACTAGCAGGGCGTATGTATCAATGCCCGCTGAACTGCAAATAAAAACGCCACACGAACTAACAGCACGACTTGGCATGATAAAATTGCTCTTGCAAGCCCAGAACATGACTTGGTTGGCAATGCCAGGACAACACGGATTAAGAAAAGTGAGCAATGCCACAATCGCTATAAAAACCTTAAGTGAAGCAAGAGCAAGATTCGTGTGGGCGTATGTCCCGCATTAAAATAATTAAGATCATACGAAAATTAATAGGGTGAACATGAAGTCCCTATCATTAACACGCCAACAGCACTGACTGGATAAACTGAATCAGACCATTGGGCCATCCAGTCCTTTACCCCCGACACTGAGGAGCAATGGCCATCTGGGTTCCAGGCAGGAGGCCCCAATGAGATGCCAGGAACCTGTTCCCAGGACCCCCGGTACACAAGCCAGAGTTAAACCATAGAGCCACAGCCAAGTGCTCATGGAAACACCCCTTTCCTTTTCCCTGCCATCATGCCCCCCATCATGAGGCAACTCAATGCCAAATAATATAAGGGGATCACCAGTGGCAGATTTCTTCCTGCTGGATGACTATACAGTACAGCACATAGAAATCCGCTTTATACTGAGTCAGATTATTGGTCAAACAAGCAAAATACAGTCTGCTCTGACTGGCAGGGGCCCTCCAGGGCACCAGGCAGGGATCCCTCCCAGCTCCACCTAGAGAGGACAGAGACTGAACCCGGGACCCTCCGCATGTAAAGCAAGTGCTCTACCACTGAGCCATGACCCATTCCTAAACTGAGAAAGGTTAACGAAATGAGGACCACCAGAACAACAGACCACTCCGCTCAGTACCACCGACTAGCAGTGTCTCTCCATGATTTTAGGCAGGATTGTTTCCCAACCCTCCTAGAGATGCTGATGACTGAACAAGGGGGCGTACGCTTGCAAAACGGGTGCCCCACCTACAGAGCAATGGCAATTAACTTGAAACAGATTGTTTTAATTCACTTGTTTCAGTACCAGAGCAATCAAAGTGTTTCACGTACTTTCTCCTCTCGCACAGTGATCTTGTGAGGTAGACCGGGATACAAACCCCTTATTTTAAGGAAGGTATTGTGTAGTATTGTACTGGTATCCCGCCTGCTTTCCTGCAAGGAAGCCAAGGCGGCGCACACAATTTTCCTTACATGTTATCCTCACAACAACCCTGTAAGGCATGGCAGGCCGATAAGGCATAAAACAAGAGGGGGGAAGGTAAACCAACCCGTATGTGTAAGACAGGGCCAGAACCCGTGCAAGAAAAGCAAATTTTACCGCCAGACCATAGACAATTAAGGATAGAAAGTATGAACAAGCAAGCTGTCATTGCTCAGCTAATACCATTAGTAACTAATCACAAAATTATATATATATCACAACAACTCTGCAAGGTAGGAACAAGGCAAAAACCAGTAGGGTAGGAATCCAATGCCCAATCATTGCCACACGAGCCAGACAGGACCCCTCACATAGGCAGGCAAGAATCAGGGTAGTAGCAAGCATGGGGGCAGGGCGGCCACGTGAGCGAGCAAGCCCCCACCCCCCCACAAACCAAGGGCCTAGAATTTGTGCTCCTTTATTGTCATTATTATTGTCATTGGAATTAGTATTATTTAGCTATGTATAGCAATTATTCATGTGCATGTATATATATACATACACACACATATACAACGACCACCCTGGAAGGTAGGACAGTGATGGAAATTGGGGGCCACAATCACAACAATATCGAGGTATTTGGTGAGCAACTGTGAACAACAACCCCATGAGGTAGCACATCAGGCAAAAGAGCACAACTAGCCACTTCTCTCCAAAAAAACAATATGCTTATCAAGGGAACCGAGGAGACGCCTCAAAACCGAAGAGGGCAAAGCCCTATAGAGGCCTGCGAAGGAGGCCCTCACTGGAGCCCTAAGTCGGCCTGCAGGCAGAGGCCTGCTAAGGAGGCCCCCACTGGAGTCCTAAATCAGCCTGCAGCCAGGAGGAAGGCCCCACCAGATCCCACCCTCCAAGCTGTGTCTAACGTGCTAGTGATCCAGCACCTACTCCCAGTAACAGGCAAGGCACCGGGAGGGCCCTGGACTAGGCCAGCAATCCCCCCCACTCACCCCCGAAAAAGCCCACAAAGGGGGGGAGGGAAACAGAATCAAATAAAATTAAAGTAAGAGAGAGAAAACAAGAAGAGATGGGATCAGAGAGAGCAGGGAGTCCCAGGACTCCACCCCTACTGGTCCCACACAAACCACAGTAAAGGCACCAATTGGCACAGAACTTATCTCCAGCAGCTGCTTTGAGAAAAGAGGCAGAGGGTGGAGCAACGCTGCCTAATAAAGGCCTCCACCGCTCCTCCCCCCACCTTGAGCCCATAGGTGGTTTCAAAATTAAACAGCCTCACCTCTCATTCCTCTACGCGTGCAAATAGTCCTCTCACCAACAGCTACGCGTTGGTGGGGGAAGGGGATTTTGGCCTTTAGACAGATTACAGCATTGGCTGAGACTGACTAACAAAAGACATGGATGACAACGATGCATGCAACTCATTTACATTAAGAAGAAAAGCTACAGAATTATTGGAGCGCTCTTGGACATTAGAGATGCTGATCCTCTATAATACTGAGTGTTCTTGATGGAGCAGTCTTCACCCACAGTATAGCAAATGAAATTTTATGAAGGGCTGCATGAAACAGTGTTTCGTCTAAAATGCTTTGTGCATGCCAAGGTAGCCGGAGGGATAAAATTATACATTGCTTCAGTAAGCTATCTTTTACCCAAGCATGTTTGGAAGCAAACTACCTTTTTTCCCCAAGCCATACTTTTACCCAGGTATAAATTGCAATGGGTACAAACTACAAAACTGTACTGCTTTAGGAGGAAAAAGAGGCAATCATAACAAATTATACTTTTCCAAAGTTATCATCATCTTGCTCTGTCTCTGTCAAATTGTTCTTCAAACACAGCAGTCTGCAAAGCCACCTGATTCTCCTTTTATATTATATATATATATATATATATATATGCGCACACACACACACACCTCTATTTCACTTTGTGCTACTTCTACCTTTGAGATAACAACTTGAAGTTTTGCATACCTCGGGTGTTTCAAGGCCTACAAAGATGAATGACGGTGTTTAGACCTTTTCATTATCCCGTTAGTTCTGGGTCACACCCGTAGTTATCTATAAGAATAAAGTGTTCAATAATTGCTTCATTCAATTATGATGGAGGATTATATTCCTAGACAATCCAGCAAGTTCAATGCCCTGGATATCCCATCCGCTAGGACGTTTTCCTTGCCCTTGATATGCTCGACTGAGAACTCAAAGTCTTGCAAGGCAAAGCTCCACCGCAAAAGTCTCTGGTTGGAGCCCTTTACCCGGTTGAGCCAGCACAGCGGGGAATGGTCGGTCTGGAGCTTGAACCCTCGTCCCCAGAGGGCTTAACGATCTAGATGTAAATGTCTGCTCGGAACTGGACCTCTCTGTCCTAGGCAGAGATTATGCAGGTGACAGGGTGAGGTATGTGTCCGGTCAGGCTTTCTCTCTCCACAGTTCTGTAAGACCATAAGTCAGGCAGGCATCCTCAGGCCCAGGGCCAAATCTGCCCATCCCTCTGGGATGCCCTACATGGCAACACCCCCTTTACCTGGCCCCACACCCTTTCCCCTAACCACCAATCATTTGGCGGTGTCCTGTCTTTTGCACATCCCCCTAAGCTTTCCTAAGGCTTCATTACTGGCAGTAAACGCTTTAAACTAACATAGCCTGGTATTATTTTTTTTAATTAGGGCCCCCACCCCTTTTGCTTTCAGCCCTGCCCACCACTGGAAAACAGCTCCTGAGAGCTTCTCTGAAAAGGAATTTGTCCCTTGGGCTCAAAGAAGTTCCCCACCCCTGCCATAGGTACATATTCCTGGCTGCCAGTCCCATGGCTGTTTCAAGTGTGCAAAGGGGAATGAGGACCTCTCACAGCCCCAAAATTCCATCCCAGGCTGGCCTCTGTTTGGAGACAATAGCCTACGTTTTGTCCACCAACCTCAAGGTTGCTCTATGGGTACTGACGGAGTACCACCTTTGCTGGCTGTCATTGCTAACCCTTTCCCCCATTTGAAGCTGCTTACATCAGTCAGTATGACCCTGGCACCTTGGAGTACAATTATGAGGTTACTGTAAAACATCATAGCTAGACAAAGAGGCCAAAGTTCCATACACACCAGAGACACTTGGGGAGGAACACCATATATAGGTTGCTATGCTAAGCCTCCAAGCCAGTGTTCTCCAACCTTGGGTACCCAGATGTTTTTGGCCTACAACTCCCAGCATGCCCCAGCCAACACTGCTCCAAGCCAAGGTGGGAGAGTTGGGAGTGCTTGGTTTTAAAGGAGAATATGGAAACTTGGTGGAATGGAGAGAACCAGTGGGATACGATCATCTCTGGATATCAATTCTATAAAAGGACAGGAAAGAGCAATAAGACAATGGAACCAACTACCTAGGGAGGTAGTGGGCTCTCCCACTCTGGAGGCATTCAAGGTGCAGCTGGGAAGCCATCTGTCAGGGATGCTTTGACTTGGATTCCTGCGTTGCACAGGGGGTTGTACTCAATGGCCTTATAGGCCCCTTCGAACTCTACTTTTCTATGATTCTATAATAAAGGGCATACTGGGAATGGTGTCATTGTGTATATCAAAGAGGGCATAGTGAGTGTCAAACAAAGTAGAAACCTTCAAAGGGGCAGACTCTTCCAAACAATGCCTGTGGGTGACAATACCAGAAGCCAAAAGTAATTTAGTACTGGGGACATGCTATCGTCCACCTGACCAAAATGCTCATGGTGATCTTGTGATAGAGAACAAAATCAGGGAGACATACAAAGGAGAAAGGGTTATAGTAATGGGGTGACTTCAATTACCCATTACGTAGCCATAGACTGGATAAATGCATGTTCCATTCAGAACAAAAAGGTAACATTTCTCGCAGGGCCGGTGCAAGGCAGTTTGGTGCCCTAGGCAAGATCAGATATTTAGCGCCCCCCCCTTCCCACTTGAGCCGTCCCTCCCTCCAGCCCTATGCTCCTGGCGCCCCCTATAGCCCGGCGCCCTAGGCAGCCGCCTAGTTGGCCTAATGGTAGCACCGGCCCTGATTTCTCGATACCCTAAACAACTGTGCTCTAGAACAACTGGCTACAGAGCTGGCCAGAGGAGAGGCAACCCTGGACTTAATCCTAAGTGATGCCCAGGACCTAGTGTATGATCTGAATGTTGCTGAATTGAATACAAACAGTGACCACAATGCTATCAAATTTAATTTAATTTATATGTCAGTGAAAAATTACTAAGGAAGTCCAACACAGTCACATTGGACTTCAAAAGAGGAAACTTCTCTAAAATGAGGGGATTGGTGAAAACGAAGTTGAAAGGCAAAGTCAAGAAGGACACATCTCTCCAGTATGCTTTTGGGTTACTCAAAATCACAATAATCAAAGCTCAGTAAAAACGTGTACTACAAATGAGGAAAGGTAGGGAAAAGTCCAAGAGGTCACCAGGATGTTTAACAAGCAGTGTCAAAGAAGCTATTAGAGAAAAGAAGCCTTCCTTCAATAAATGAAGATCATACCCTAGTGTTTGATCTGAACATTCAGATCATACACTAGGTCCTGGGCATCACTTAGGATTAAGTTCCGGAACCGTGCTTGTAATCCAAAACATTCTTATATCAAAGTGAGTCTCTGGCGGGCGTGAGCGGGGCCGATTTCTGCCCGCTACGCCCGCTCGAGGTGAGCAGTTACATACCTACGACTACTTGTCTTGCAAGACCTTGCTCGTTTATCAAGTCAAAAAAAATTTTTAAAATTTGCTTGTCTTGCAAAACGCTCTCAGACCAAGTTACTTGCAATCCAAGGTATTACTGTATGTTCTTGTGAATTTTCAGTTATCTAGCTATCATAAAGAGAGAGAAAAAAACATTTGGGGGTGGCTTAAGCTGGCTTAAGCTGCCTCAGCTTTAATTCGGCCCTGTCCACATGATGTACAATCAGCATGGAAAGCTAAGCAGGGTCAGGTTACTTGGATGGGAGACCCCTCCTCTAGTTTCCTGTATTGAGCAGGGGGTTGGACTCGATAGCCTTGTAGGCTCCTTCCAACTCTATGATCTATGAAATCTATGAAATGTACAAAATGGTCCATTTTTTATCCCCCACCCCACCCATAACTGGGATGTTGTAGTCTAGCTCCATACCAAATTTTACATTTCTAGATTGTGATGAAGTTCCCTCTTTGAGAAATGGAGTCAGTCATTTTCAAGCATCTTCACGTATTACATATAAAAATAATTATATACATAAGCTGATGTAGTTTGCATTCTACAAGCATAGATACATGTTCCTGGTCACTACTAAAATTCAACCCTGCCACAGTCCAAGCCTGATTGTTATGTTAAAAGGAAACAGAACCTCCACAGCCCAAACTTCCATCCAACATTTTGCTCTGTTTTAGAGTACTAGGTATACGCAAATGAAAAAGTTAATTTTTTTCAGGTTAACATGTTGCTTTCCACACTCTCCACCACCATGATCTTTGTAGTTCTCTTTGCAGAGAACTCACTGTGACTTTTCAATGAACTCTTTTAAAAAAATATTCCATTACAAAAGGAGCATGTTATTTCTCTCTTAATATTATATAGTGGAGCATTGTGGGCAAGTTTGATCCTGTTTTTATTTGAGTCAAGCCAAGGCCTGCTTTCATGGATCATTTGCACAATGGTCTGGAGTGGAGTGTGAGGTGAGCCGAAAGAACCAGAATAAAGATTTATCAGAAAAGGAAAGGAATTATGGGTGGGTGCTTTTATATCTTAATTCTGTGCCCAGATCTATAAAAAAAAAAAAGCTTCCACAAAAACACAATTGAGCTGGCGTCTTCTAGGACACAAGAAATAAAAGAATTTCCTTTTGCTATAGCTGTGACTAGCTGCTCCTATTGTTCTCCATAAGAGGGATAAACCTTTTCTATAGCCCATGCCTTCCCATTTCAATTCAAAACTGAAGAGTAGTGCTGTAAGTCGCAATCTTTGAGATACACCAGCAAATGAAATTGTACAATCCAAACAGTTCAGAAGCTAGGAGACGACACTTTCAAATACTGAGGATCATCTGAGAAAGTTTTTGAGAGCACTTGAAGTAATACGAATGTTTCTTTCAGTTCTTCAGAATGAGAGCAGGACAGTCATAGGACCGAGGTCTGGTATGGATGCTAACACCTAGCTCCCAGGAAACTATGGTTTGTAGATCAGATGCCAGCATCAAGAACGTACACTGGTTCTTATTTCATAGATTATAGAGTTGGAAGGAGCCTACAAGGCCATCGAGTCCAACCCCCTGCTCAATGCAGGAAACTAGAGGAGGGGTCTCCCATCCAAGTAATCACCAGGCCTGACCCTACTTAGCTTTCCACACTCAGACAAGCTGAGCCAGCGTAAGCCGCTGTTCCTCTTTCCTTGTTTACTTTAAACACAGTTTAGGAGAGAATGCCACAACTAGACTTTTATATGTAGATGCATTGAAATTACAATGTGATCTATTCCTTTGGGAATAGTTAAAAATTACATGATGGAATCCTAGCACAATGTCACTAGCCTGATGATAAAGTCTTCTTCATTAATCGGTTTTGAAGCAGGGAAGGAGTTAACTTGTTCGTTGGACCTGTACTATACCAACATTGTTTTTATGACGCTGGGCCTTTTGTCCTAGACAAGGGAGACAGCCTTTGTACTTAGAGGGGAAACAGCAACACCTGGGATCAAGGAGCACCTGACTGGTTACAGAAGCCCTCAGGGCTAATTCGCTTAGGTTGATTTAGGAAGGCCAGGTGGGACCTTTGATGGAAAAGGCAGCAAGATAGATAAAAGGTTGCCACACACAAAGAGAGAGAGAGAGAAAGGAAATGGGAGAATATTATCAGGAGAGAATGGTGTAGCCACACGGGTAGGGAAGCTGCAGACATGGAATGTTGAGAAAAGGCTGACTTCCCAAAATCTCAGGAAGTTGCTGTTGTTCCTCCAAGAACTGATAGTGATGGTTGAATGTAAAGCTCAATACACCTGCTGCTGGAGATGTTTCATCAGTTGGGTGACCACAAGCTCCCCCCCCCCCAACAGCTTGTATGCCTTCTGTGGACTTCTGCTGACATTGCTACATTAATGAGGTTGAGTGATCAGATATAAAGGAGGACAAGGCTCCTCTGCCTTTAATCATTTTGTAGAATAATGTATTTTGGCATGTGCCATTTCTTGCTTTTCTCTGTATGATATCCGGCGAAATTCCCTCTTATGCACAACTGTGAAAGACAACCATTTCCTCTTTG
Organism: Shinisaurus crocodilurus; assembly: GCA_021292165.1. Lineage (NCBI taxonomy): Eukaryota > Metazoa > Chordata > Lepidosauria > Squamata > Shinisauridae > Shinisaurus > Shinisaurus crocodilurus. The sequence goes on from CM037877.1 coordinate 108,340,172, forward strand.
TCTTCTGGTCACCCTAATAAAGAAATTGTTGGTTCCAGTAACCAGAGATACCAACTGTTTTTCTGACAGAGCTCCTAGTCCTTTTAATGGCTACATGATAGGCAGAAATTCAGGAAGTGATGCTTTTCTAGTATGGGGGAAAGAAATTAGTAACCCCACTAGTAGCACCATGTCAAATTCCCCCCGAGAATGATTTCTTGAGAAGAAAATCTTGATGCTGTTTATCTCTTATCAAGGCCCTAGCCAGCTTTCCTCACTTCAAGAGAGGAAAGCTGATTTTCCATTGGTTTATTTGAAGCTCCATCTGGAATTGTGGCAGCCACAAAGAAATGAATGGAAGATGTGTGATTTCCTCATAAGCCCCAGAAACATCTATAACACATTTACAAAATATATGTATGCATTTTAGTGTCTGAGAATTGATAGCATCAGGCACATATCAATTGAATAAGAACTGTTATTTTTAAATTATCTATTTATACTGAACATTTCCCCTAAATAAATAACTTTGATAAGATAGGGACAACTCCCTCTAAGCTTCTTCCCAGTCATAGTACCTAAAAGGAGTTTTTCACAATTTTGTGATAAATTCCTCCTGAACTACAGGGAGGTTTGGGTGGATGGAGTTTGATGTACTACCACTTTTGGTTGCCACTGGCTTTTGGATTTATTTTTTATTTATTATTTATTTATTTATTTATTATTAATATTTATTTATCGCCCATCTGGCCGGCAACCGGCCACCCTGGGCGATGTACACACAATAAAATACATAAGTACAATAAAATACATTAAAACAATATAAAAATTTTAAAATCTTAACCCACCCCATATTCCCGCCTGAACAACCAGGTTTTTAATGAGCGACGGAAGCTCATCAGAGAGGGGGCATGGCGGAGGGCACTCGGGAGAGAGTTCCACAGTACGGGGGCCGCCACAGAAAAGGCCCTCTTCCTCGTCCCCACCAGTCTAGCTGCTCTGGCTGAAGGGACAAGGAGAAGGCCATCCGTGGTAGATCTTGTTGAGCGGCCCACTTGGTGTTGCTGGAGACGCTCCTTGAGATAAACTGGACCAGAGCCGTATAGGGTTTTAAAGGTCAAAACCAACACCTTGAATTCGGCTCGGCAAGCAACTGGTAGCCAGTGCAAATCCTTCATCACTGGCGTGATGTGATCCCGCCGGCGGCTGCCTTTAACCAGGCGAGCCGCCGCGTTCTGTACCAGCTGCAGCTTCCGAACCGTCTTCAAGGGTAACCCCACGTAGAGCGCATTACAGTAGTCTAGGCGAGAGGAGACCAAGGCATGAACCACTTTTTAAAACCAGAAATGCTAAGGGTTGGATCCAGATTTAAGCTAAATCACCTGCAGCAGTGGAAGTGGACTTCCTTCCGCCCGCCCTCCCATGGCAGACACTTCAACCCCTGGGAAATTATACACAGAGCATTAGGAGACGCTGCTAAAGGCGATGAGGGCAGAACCTCAAAAATTGGGCCAAGGAAACCTCGAGTGGAGCCCTTCCTCTCGCAGAAGTCAGGTCCTGGCTCCAACTCCACAATGTAACAAATTAAGCCTTTATTACCCCACAAAATTCATGAGTGAGGCAATTCAGTTGCCCAGGCAGGATGGTATAACCCCCGGCTGCCCTGATTAGAAGAGAGCTGTGACAAAACATTGGGAGGGTTTTTATGACACACTAAGCCACACTGCATAGCAAGCTACGCAGTGTGGCTTAGAAGCCACCCGACCCCTGGTGCACCTGACAGATGATCAAGGACATCGGGGGTAGGATGCCTCCTCCTCCCCCCTCGGTCCTCATGTGGATATCCCAGTGGACCCCGTGAGAGCAGTGGGGTTCCCCCCCCCCCTCTGCCACCGCTTGTTAGCAGTGGTGGGGAGGAGGGGAACGGCCATCGCTTCAGCCTACTCACAAGTAGGCTGAAGTGATGTCCACCACCCACCACCCCGCTCAGCCAAAAGGGCTGGTCGCAGCGGCAGAAGTCTCTTCCCTGCCAGTGCTGCCAGCCCGAAATAGCAGGCAGGGACAAGTAACCCCTCTGCCAGGATTCGGCTGCTGGGTGATCTCTGCCAGGATTGGCCTGCTGCATGGGATTTGAGGGGCTGGCATTGTGGCAGCGGGAAAGCCAATGACAGCCACCCCCAAGGTGCTGCTTGGGCATTTGTCATTGTCATTGTCACTTGCCCGGAGCCACTTGGCGGCTCTGTAGGCTTTGGGGATACACCTGGGCTTGTGTCATCCGGGTTCAGATAACACGGCAAGCCCAGGGGTGACTACAGAACCATACAACAAGCTATGTCTTGTTGGGGTGGCTTCGTAGCCACAAAGAAGCCACCCTGTGGGAAGTGCAATGGGTTCGAAGCCACCATGCCTGCATGTGTTGTGTAAACCCAGTCATTATGAGACACAGCCCAAGTCAAATGCCTGTATCCAGAGCTCACTGGTTTTCTTAAGCGTTTGGCTTAAGTGCCTGGCCTTGAACTTGCCAAACTCATCCTAAACCACCTTCCTGACAAGTCCTCAGAAACAATACTACTTGGCATCAGGACTCTTCATTTCTGTGTGAACATCTTAAGAGAACAGCACGTAGCTCTCAAAGCTGAAGACCAAACACTGCTGTTTAAAACAGATTTTGGCAGAGATTCCTTAGGGTGAATGCAATCAGGAGAGGCAGATTAAAAATTCAGCGTAAAGGTGGCAGGCTGCTGCGAGACTGCTTCTGGAGAAAAGAAGGATTCCAAGCATCATTCTTTTGTCCTATTAGAAGAAAACAAAGCGAGGCGAAATCTCCTTGGCTGTATGGACAGGAATTCTTCAGCTGGAAATGAAAACAAGATAAGGGATGAAATTAAAACAGAACCTGAAGAAAAAGAATACAGCATCTGGTCAGCAATAGCGATGGACAAATCTGTCAATCTTGGTCTCTCCAAGTTGGTTTTATGAAATCAAGCTCATTCCATCCTGTTTCCACACAAGCTTGTAATTTTTTTAAAAATTAATAAATCTGTACAGAAATTTGTACGCATTTTTCGTAATTTATGCATTAATGTATGCATTTTTGTGTGCATATTTCAACATACGCACCTATTGGCCAAAGTGTGCCTAAACACATTATGGAAATGTACATGTTTTCTTTGTGCATTTTTCAAATGCACACATGCTGTCAAACACTTTTTTAAATTAGTATTTAGAAGCTTGGAAATGAATGGATTTTCATACACAATTTGCGTCTGGGTCTATGTTTGCATATGGAAGTGCAAACTAGTTTTGCTGGAGGGCTTCTTTAAAAATGGTGGAAGATTGCTGGGTTGATGAGAGAATGTCTTCCCTTTAGGTAGCAAACAGACTCTGCTTTAAATTTAAGTTAAAAATAAATAAATACAATACAGTCTGTGGCCTCTTTCTTTGGAGGAAGTGGGTGGGTGTTGCTCTTAAGTAGTTCCCCCCAGAAACACACAGTATTACTGGTCTGTATCTCACAGCACTTTTCATATTATTACAGAAAAGAGGGTGTGTGGGCCCTGCTCACTAGTCCCTTTGCCACAACACCTTTCACCTCTGATTAACCTTGGCCGACCTTCCTTATGCTCGAATCCCCACACTACAGCAGTCATGTCTAATCTGCTAACCATACAGGACAGGTGGATCACATGGAAAATACACATACAAGCACCTCTGGACTTAAGGGAGGTACAATGCTGGCATGCCCATGTGAAGATACTGGCCTGTGGCTCACGCTGGCTCAGCTTGTCTGAGCCTGGAAAGATAAGCAGGGTCAGGCCTGGTTATTACTTGGATGGGAGACCCCTCCTCTAGTTTCCTGCATTGAGCAGGGGGTTGGACTCGATGGCCTTGTAGGCCCTTTCCAACTCTATGATCCTATGATCCACCTGTCCCGTGCAGTTATTTGATCAAGACGTTTCCACTGCAGTGTGGGATCCAGCCACAGGTAAGGGGCAACCAGGTGAGGTCTGCTTAGCGTCATATCGGAGTAGAGCTTTTAGTGTACCTCTCCATGGAATTCCCTGCCAAGTGATATCAGGCAGGTGCCAATGGTCTGTTTTCGGCGTCTGCTAAAGCCATTTTTATTTAAACAGGCTTTTCCTGAATGGCCAGCCACAGTTTTAGTGGTATAACTTGATTATAAATATTTTTATTCTTTTCTATTTTTATTCTTTTTCAGCTCTCGGGAATCTTGTTTTAGATATGAAGTGGCTTATAAATTTTGTAAAATAATGAATAAATAATAAACCACACCTCAAATATATATATATATATATATATATATAATATTTTAAATCCACCCAATAACAGCCATTCCCTGGATGGATTACAAAAAAGCCTAAGAGAATACAATACAGTACAGTACAGTACATTATATATTAACATATATATTAATATTAGATTAATATGAATACAAATTAATCATCCCTAGGTTGGCAATGGCTCAGGATCTGGATTTAGTCCAGAGCCACCCAGTTTTTCCCTCTCAAAATTAGTTCAAGGCATGAGTTGTTTCAGCCTGTAGGTCAGTGTTCTCCAACCTTGCTGGCTGGGGCATGCTGGGAGTTGTAGGCCAAAAACATCTGGGGACCCAAGGTTGGAGAGCACTGCTGTAGGTCTTAACAGAGCTCTAGGGCAGCAGTAGCCGCTGCCACTCAGCTCTGAAGGTAAGGGCAGGGATTCCGCCCTCCCTCTGTTGCCATACTGCAGACACGGCTGCTTCAGTGTAAGACAAGGAGGGAGCGATCCTGTGGCCCCCGGACAGCTCCTGAGGTGCTTAGGACTTTTTTCAGGTTCCCAGTTCCGAGGTCAGAGACTGCACTCCAGCCTCTGAGCTGAGGATCAGAGCTCCACCCGCCCCTCACCTGCCCCCTCTCAGTGGGCACAGAAATAACCCCACCAGCTGCTCTCTGAAGTCAGGAAAGCGACTTCAGAGAGGGGCAAAAGCAGGCATTTCGGAGACTGGGGAGGCCAGGACATAAGGTATCCTGAAGTCGCTCCAGCCTCCTTCCCTGCCCCTCTGAGATGGTCCAGCTAGACGGGCAAAAAAGCCCCTCTAGTGAAAATGCAGAGCGGGAGGACAGGGAGGCAGGGTTTGCGTCTGCCAATCCACGTCTGGGGGTTAACGGGCATCCTGGTAGGATTGCACCCTTGGCCTTATTATAGCCTTGATTGTACATCATGTGGACAGGGCCGAATTAAAGTATAAGGCCCCCTATGATGGCCCTGTATTCTGGGGCCTACAAGTCTCTGAAATATATCTCCCGTGCAGGAAGGAACACAGGCCTGCAGCCACACACTTCATCCATCAGTCCCATCCAACTAACTCCTCCGCCCCCAGCCACACACACACACACACACACACACACACACACACACGCCACATAGCTTGTACTCCAAGCTGCATGATGACCAGGCTATCAGCCTCTTACATTTTCCTATATTATTTTATTTTACATTTTCCAATTCCAGGACATTTTGAAGCCCTGACTCCTCAGTTTTGTGGTGAAGGAGCAGCAACTACATGCCGGCCTGTACTGAATAATTTTAAAGGAGCCCAAAGCAGGGACCGGGGGGGGGGGGGCATGCCCATATATAAACAAACTGTGTCCCTGTTGGAGGATATGGGAAGGAGTGGGTCCTATACTGGTTAGGCCAAAGCAGAGTTTTCTCCCTTATGCATAGCCTGGTTATTGAAACTGCTTATCGCTACGTGGGTTGCTAAACCCTGCTAAAAGGCTCTTAAAAGGAAATGGATTGTCCATACAAGGTTTAAAACTAATAAAGACATTGATTAGTTTTACTTACAGTCCATTTATTCATATGTGCAGGATGCATATAGGCAGATTAGAGTCTTTGGTGTTAAGAGTCTGCATCACTGGAGATCACTGGCTGGAAGCCAGCTCAGATCCTGTGTCCATGAGGTTGGAGAGAGAGAGAGAGAGAGAGAGAGAGCTGGCCACAGAGAGGCAGGAAGTAGGGAGGAGGGGTTACAAAACATGCACCCTGGGGATTGTTCAATTAACCCTTTCCTCCCGCTCTAACTAGTGGCTACATTACCTTGTTGATTTAAGCAGGCAATATTACAATTTCCAACAGTCCCTATGGTATAAAAGCTATAATAGTTCATCGTGCCCCCCCCCTTTTGTTTTCTTTAAGGCCCTGTAGTAATTTGAGGGAGTTACTTCTGAGGGTGAAAATCCTATACTTGAGATCTGCCGGCTGAGGAGTAATTGCTTTCGGCTGAAGCCCCACTACACCAGCAGAACGCCAGATATGCCCAAAAAAGCACTTTGCATTGAGCATAGAAATGCTCTGGAAACCAGTGCAGATTAAACAGGGCAGAAATAATATGCTCAGAGCGTGAAGCTTTTCCTGGCGCAGCGATAAGGGGTGGGAGACGGAGTACTACCTTAATTTCTAGATTTAGGCTGCTGTTAAAGGCACACATTCATGGCAAGTCGCAGACTTGCCACATGCTTTACAAACTTGCATCCATTCCATCTCTGTAGTTCGCAGCCACAATTTATTTGCTGTTTCCCCCAAGTGAGCATTTGGCCTGTGGGAACTGGGCCTACTAACGGAGCCTGAGCACTGACAGACCAGCTTGTCCAAACTTATGCCTCATTCTGGGCTTCCCGAGAATTGAAATCTGCTATCTGAACTGTGCCAGATATTTCTCTTGCTCTTTTTCCTTCAGAGCAACAACAAAACAAAAAAAAAACCCAAACAAAGATTTGAAATCAGTAAACAAGGACGTGAGTCAGTCTGTGTCTGTGATCACACAGATTGAATCACATCCTCTGTAAGGTCACCGGCAGTAGTGTAGCACCAGTACAGGAAATGTCAGTGGACTTGTTTCCAAATCCCTGCTCCTTGTGCATTGACTGTAGCACCAAGTGATGACTTGTGAACCGTATCACAGATTAATCAACAGAGGCAGAACTTGCACACAATTTAATGTCAATATTTTCAATGAAAAGAGTTCACACATTCAGCTGAGAGCCATCAAATGTTGGGTAATCAACGGAGAGATCGAATGATATAACACCAGCCCGATCCTGACCGTTGGACCTTCAGACTGTATGGGATTTGCCTTTTCATCAATGCATAGGCTACCCTAGGGAACAGGAGCCACTTCTCTATGGTCTATTCCCATGCCACTCTGGTCATGTCAGAAGAGAGTAACTAACTATACATGGCAAGATTTCTTAACACACCAGCATCTTCGGCCACCTACGGGAGGCATGACACTGGCATAGAAAGGAACCACATATTTTCAGTGAATCCAACTGGTTCCTCTCTATAGATGTTATGGGTAAGCAGCTCCCATGCCACTTTGATAATGTAAAACCCACAGAACATTACGAGGACCAACCCAAGACATTTTGCTGCCTGAGGCAAAGGACACAATGGCGCCTTTCCCCATTCCGTGTACAAAAGCCAACCAGACTGGCAAATGAATCTTAATTTTGTACTGGCAACATTGTCTTCCACTGTACCGGAGGAGAGCGGGCGCAGGGCAGGCTCCATGCCCTCCAATATCTTGCCGCGACTCCCTGCCTCCCAGATCTGCCAGCTGAGGCAGCTGCCTCACGCTGCCTAATGGTAGCGCCAGCCCTAAACGGTGGTCCTCAACTGACAGGTTAAGAACCATGGGCTGGGAAACACTAATGGGTTGTGCCCCAACCTAAGATGGGTCACAGCAGTGGCACCACAGCCACAAAATGTGTGTGGTTATTTAGAGTTCTTTTTCCTTTTTTTTTTTTTTTTTTAAGAGAGAGAAAGAAATTAGATCCAAAGGTGGACTGGCCTTCTGTACCTCTGTGTAGAAGAGAGAATGTTGGCAAGTGTAGCTTTTCTCTCATATGGAGATATTAAAAGTAGGAGTCCTGCTCCTCCCACCCCCCTGGTGTATCTGGTTAACCTAGACAGAAAAAGCAGGAAGGTAGCAGGCCATGTATAGTTAAAGTATTAAAAATGGCTCCCATGTTCCAGATTTTAATTAAAGGTGGATCCCGGGTCTGCAAATGTTGAAGACCCCTCCTGTAGAGCACTAAAAATCATTCATATCATTCTCTTAATTGTGGTGCCATCATAACATCTATGTGAAATGGCTTGGACCCTAGCTGTTCTTATTTTATTTTATAGATGGGGAACCAGGGCTGACAAATCCGTGACTTATCTAAGGCCAACCAGACATTGCATGGAAACAAATTGGGCTGGAGGCCACTTTATCTCTGGGTGGAGCTAGATGTTATCTCGGAAAATGTAAGGTCCGACCCAGGGCCTGGTCCCAGGGCATGGTGTGAAGGCACTTGAGGCAGCCACCTTGCTGAAGCTAAGCAGGTCTGGGTCTGGTTGTTGCTCGGAAGGGAGACCACCAGGGAATGGGCATGATCCATCCCTGCCCTCTCTCTTGGTAGATTATGCAAGTATTTCAGCGGCACTTACTTTAAGACTACTTTAGATTCTAGCCTGAAAAGTCCACAGGGAATTTACTACAGGTTCTGAGCTTGGAGTACGGCCCCAGGACACTTTACGTATACCATTCCCCCACCCACCCACCCCCTGCAAAAAAATAAAAAAATAAAACTCAAAGTAGGATTGCCGAGTTGTAAGTTGGAGAGCCTGCCAGTCCCTTTAAAGAGCGCAATCCTGTGCCCCCACTGGGCAGCGTCTGGGGGGGCCATAGGATGCTGGGGATTTCTAACTCCGAGACTGTAAACCAGGGCTGGGGGACCTCTTACAGCCCGAGGGCCTAATTCAGTTTTCAAGAAGCTCTCTGGGGTCACATTCCAGCGGTAGGTGGGGTCAAAGGCAAAGGGGGTGGAGCCAAGAATACAAAGAATACCAGCATATTGTAGCTTAAAGCTCGTGCTGCCAGTAACTCAGCCTTAAAAGAGGCATTTTAACCTTTGAGAATGGGGGGGGGGAGGGAGTGCACAAAAGCTGGGAAAGCACCAAACAATCGGTGGTTGGAAGAAAGGGGAAAGGGGTGTGGCCACCCAGGGAAGCCCGGAGGACCAGACCGGAAACCCGGGTTGGCTCCTGGGCCTGAGGTTCCCCACCCCTGCTGTAGACAGAGCTGCAACCTCAGAGGGGGAGAATCCAAGCAGGATTTCCCAGTCATCGTGGCGGCTCCCTTTCCAGAGGTCGAAGCTCTGACCTCGGGAAGTAGAAGAATAGGGAAGGACGGGGGGTGCTGGTGGGCAGGGAGAGGAGAGATCATGGATCCGCCAGATCCCATGACCTTTCGGTGCCTGTCCCCACCCCAGCAGTGTGAGTCAGCTACACGGGCTCAGAGGCCCATCCAGCGAATACAACTGCAAAGGAGGATGGAGAGGCTAAAAAGCCTCCATTGTTCCTCCCGCCTTGCTGGCAAGAGCCCAGCAGGGCATAGGATATTGGGGAGCCTCCAATCTCAGAGGCTTCTGTCAATCCCATAGGACTGTCACTGCATCCTAAATGTTCCGATGCAGAAGGCACATGTGCAGTCCTTGCGCCTCCCACCACCTCTCTCTCTTCACCCCCACAGCAGGCAGGGGAGGAGGGTGTGCGAGGAACGTGTGCAGAGCTGTGGTGGGAGACCCAATAACTACGTACTCCCCCCCCCCACCTTAGAACCTTTAAAGGGACACACCAGATCTCCAGGTTGAAATCCAGAGACTCTAACTCCATCAGGGCTTCTATCTTTCCCACCACGGTACCATGGAAGCAGTGATGTCTCTGAGGGTCACCCATCCGAAGCTGCAATGAGCCGCATGGAGGGACAGGTTACAGGCACCTACATTTTTTGCCCTCTGCAACACATAGCAACTTGGGGTGGGGGCAATTTAAGTTGAGGAACTGGCATCATGGGGGGAAAGATTAAACCACCACCCCAACCTCCAGGGCTGTAGCCTGATCCAATCTGGGCTGTCCCACAGCTGCTTCTTCACAAATGGAAAGATGTCAGAAGATCCGATCATGGATCTCCTAGCTCAGCCTTCCCCATCCTGGCACCCTCCAAATGTGTTGAACTACAGCTCCCATTATCCCCAGCCAGCATGGGGCAGTTGGAGAAAGCTGTCTGATATCATATGTAGTTTGACCCTCATTCACTTGTCTGTCTATCTGTCTGTCCGTATTTCACTTCCCACTCCACCCACTTTTCACATTTTCCTTGTTGAATCTGGTGCATCACATAAACGTGAAAAAGAGCAAAATAAAAAAAATATATATCAGGACCGGTATCTTCTCAAAAATCACAGTGTACAACAACAGATGCTCACTCACAATTACCATACTAGATATTATCAAAGAAAGGGTAAAGAACACATTATGAAGCAAACAGAGAAATGCATCCAGTCCTTATAAATCTTACAAGCATGGGGGAGCCCTTGATTCAGATTCCATTTCCCTTTTCTCTTGAAAGTGATTGACATAAATAAAGAACGAAAACCAAATATCGGTATGTAGGTTGTTATTGGACAATCAATCAATCGATGATGATGAAGAAGAAGAAGCATAAATCTAGCCACATCCTGCATGTTTGTGCAAAGCAAACTCTATTCAGGTGCATATTGCATGAAAAATAATTGCATACGGGGCGTGGCCTGGGCACTGCTGACCCCAGTGTTGCCATGCTGGCTCTGCACCCCAATGCCCTTGTGCCAAGCATAGTACAAAAGGAGATGCCCATGTGTAGGGTGAGCCTACACTAACCTGTCCTCCTCTGCTCTTTCTTTACTCAAAATCGCCTCTCCCTCACTCCACACAACTGGGATGAGATCATCAGCTTGTCCTTGCACCAGTCTTCACTCAAAAATGAGGACAGTGAGGAGTAGCAATTGTTCATATGATGCACACCTGAAGAGGGCTACTCTGAGGTCCAATTCATAGGTATTGCCTGGGTTCAGACAACATGATAAGCCACACTCAAGGGTCGAGTATGAGTTGAGTGTGGAATGTCTTTGAACCGTTGGTTGTTGTTGAACTGTGGGTTATCGTGTTGTTTGAACCCAGCCGAGATAACAAACCATGGTGAACAACCCACAGTTCACAACCCAACAACAAACCACGGGCTCTCTTTGTGGGTTGTTCGTGGTTAACAAGCAGGGGAGGCTGGTGACTCCTATGTCAGTGGGGCTCCTTATCCATTGCAGCTTTTATGCTGAGCTTTATGGTGCTGTACTCCATCCCCAAAATAGGTTCACCACCATGGAGCACAGTGGATAGTTCCTATAAAGCTCAGCATAAAAGCTGAAATGGATAAGGAGCCCCACTGATATTGGAGTCACCAGCCTTCCCTGTTAACAAGCCATGGCTAGTTAGTGCAGCTGGGTTCAGACAACACGATAACCCATGTTTCAACAACAACCCACAGTTCAACAACGACCCACACTCAACCCTTCAGTGTGGCTTATCATGTTGTCTGAACCCAGTCAATGTTAGCAACAAACTTTCTCCATGAAAAATGGAACTGTATGGAGTTATTCTGCATGGGAAACTGAGGCTACAATCCTAAACACACTTACTGGAGAGTAGCTCCACTGAACATAATGGAACTTCGTTCTGAGTGAACACACATAGGATGGCTCTGCAAGTATGTGAAGCAGCTCCCTGTGTGGTTCAGCCAGTTTCAGCCACTCCAACGCAATAGGCCTGGGGTTCCTCTACAAAGAAAGTGTTTGAGTTTTCATAAGTTAAAATTTCTTTCATGTGGCCATGGGACTACTAGCACATGGAACAAAAAGGCCAGTGTCTACTTTTCCTAGGGAAATAGAGCATTGGGAGGGTGTGATTTTGAGCAGAGAAGTAGGAGCGGGGTGGAGGATGCGTAACGTTTTCTCTGTGCCCAAAACACTTTTTCCCCTGCAGGGTTCCAAACGAGCAGGTGCCGGACAAGAGTGGCGAACAAGCGACAGCAAGGTGTTGGGGGACAGCTGCATGCCGTGGGGCCTGCCCTATATCCTCTGCTCCAACCTGCTACACTCCAGCATGGTAGAGGACGCTGTCCTGTGGCCAGTGGTCAAGCAGAACTCTTTCTGTACACGGAACTGAGAGCGGGGGACAGGGGGGGTCAGATTGTCCATCCCCTCATGTTTAACAGGTAAATCTGTCTGGAATCCCACAGGAAGAAAGCGGCTTGGGAAGAGCTGCAGCAGAGAAGCAGCAGGCAGAGAAAAGACCAAGCATCCCACCCTCCCGTGCTGCTTCCTTACTCAGCACCTGCTCTCTGATAGCTGCTTTTCCCTAGCAACCGCCATGCTTTTGCTACACAACATGTACATGTAACGTGTGGGTTCCATCCTGTGTCCCAGGATCTGATGTAGTTGTATATGCGTGGGAGGATAATTTACAGTATAATCCTATATGTGCCTACTCAGAAGTAAGTCCCATTGAATTCAATGGGGCTTCTTCCTGGGTAAGTGGATATGGGATTGATTGAGGCTTTATTTGCTCTTTGAGCATTCTCCCCCCCCCCCCCGTTGTATTTTTATTACTAGGGGAGAATGATGCTGCAGGACCTATTTAGGGAGCGATCGCAGATGACAAATTAAATATGAACTCACAGTTAAAGACTGTAGCAGAAAAAAGGCAAAGGCCACAGTGGGATGAGCCCAGAGGGACGACCTGTTAAGATGACGGAGGCACTAATTTCTTTAAACTGCGCTTTGGTGAGGCCTCACTTGAAACATTCTGATCACTTTGGGGCAAAGCGATATAGAGGGAAGCACAATAATAATAATTTGAGGAAAGTGAAGATAGCCTTGTAGGCTCCTTCCAACTCTATGATCTATGAAATCTATGATTCATAAACCAAGCGCAAGAGAACCTAAACAAAGAGGAGGAGGAGGAGGAGGAGGAGGAGGAGGAGGAGGAGGAGGAGGAGGAGGAGGAGGAGGAGGAGGGGAGGTTTATTGAGCTGCCCATTTTTCTGAGGAAACAATGTAACTATGGCCAGGATGTTCAGGGCTATGGAAACTAGTTCCACAAGCCTATGGAATCCCCCTTCTTCTGTGCGGCTGCCTGTTCCTCCCCAATCTATACCCCACTGATCAGCTCAGTGTGAGTCATGCATCCTGCTGCTTTCTAGGCCAGCCTATGCTGGGCTTCGGGTGAGGGGGGGAAGCAGGGGGAGAGGCGCACGGCTGCAGCTTCCTCTCTCACTCTTGTCACGCATGAGTCAGGCAGGGGTGCCGCATGGCCGGCTCTACCTTTAGGCGAAAGAGGCAGTGGGACAGCCAGCCCAGGCCACCACTCCAGGAGGCAAGCGAGGGTGTTGCCCTGCTCGGAGGATGCACAGTGCCACTGCCTTGCAGAATCTGTTTGAGTGGGTAGCGAGCAGGTGCCGGACAAGAGTGGCGAACAAGCGACAGCAAGGTGTTGGGGGACAGCTGCATGCCATGGGGCCTGCCCTATATGCTCTGCGCCAACCTGCTACACTCCAGCATGGTAGAGGACGCTGTCCTGTGACCAGTGGTCAAGCAGAACTCTTTCTGTAGACGGGACTGAGAGCGGGGGACAGGGCGGGTCAGCTTGTCCATCCCCTCATCAGTGAAATTTCTTGGGCTGTCTGTAGTCACTGGCACATTACCAAAAAGAGAGGAACAGGCAGCAGGCAGCAGGCAGTATCCAGCTGTGTCATTCCATTAGCACAAATGATGTTGCGCTAGCAGAAATGAGGTTTTGAACTACGCGCAAGAGGAGACTCCAACTAAAGTTATGTTTGCGCAAGCACGGATGCACAAGCAGCTGCGCATTATGCTTGCGCAACCCATTGCGCAACGGCTTGTGCAACCCATCGTGCAAGCATAATGGGATACTGCCCTGTGTCGCCAAAAGAAGGGGACAAAAAAGAGAGATTTGCATAAAATTTGCATGTGCTGTTTATATGTATAGATGCAAATTTAGGAATTAATATAATAATTGAAATAGAAATATGGTTCTTTAGCTTTAAACCAGACAGCCCTTCAAATAGAGGACTGTCCTGTGTAACATAGGATATATGCCCCCCCCCAGCATCATTAGCCCTATTTGGGCATTCTGTTCCATACAATTACAATCTTGTGTGGTGAGAGAACAGAGCTCCAGCTGCTCCCTGCCAATGTGCCCCTATCCACACCTCCCCACGGTCTACACATTGGGGGGAAAGTCTGACAAGGAGACTCTGCTCTGTGCACGTGGGCTTCCCCTGCCACCCCCATGACTGAGAATCCTGATGGTGTCCCGCACTCCCAAGGCACGCAGCTTCTAACCATGCAGAGTGCAACAACACCTGAATGGGGCTACTGTCCCTCCCTCTTTTCCTCTTCCTTGAGAACAGAAAATGGCCATTTCCTTCTTTTCCTTGAAGAATTTGGTTTGGTTTGCTGAGCCAGGCTGGGCAAATGTGGGTAAAGCCATGCCTGAAATACAAGAGACCCTATTTTTTCTGAAAAGTAGAGAGGAAGCTCTACCCAAAAAAAATAGTAGGGATTGGGATTCTAATGAGCTGGTCTTTAAAAATCCGGCTGACTTTCAAGAGGCAGAGCTGGCAATAATAAGCCATTTTGAAGGGGGAAGGTTTTGACTCGCCAATCCTGCCTGCCTTCTCAGTGTGGCTTTTCAGCAGCTTCAGTTGCTGACTGCTGCAATATGAGTAACGCTAATGTTGCTTATTCTACAGACATTCTGCCTTGGACTGGAAGGAATAAATGATTTCTTTTTGGATTTGTGGTGGCACCAAAAAAGGAGTCAGCGCCAATCCATGCTAAAAGAAAAGGGGGGGTACGTTCTCTCCGAGTTATCTAGCCAAGTGATGGAAGAAGGAAAGAAGACGGGGAGATGTAGCACTGTTGTAATTGTCTTGAGTTTAAATTATTGTTTCTTTTTCCAATGTGGTGTTATTCATCCAAGATTTTGCACCGGGTTGCTGAGATAGATGTTTCGAGAATAAATAATAAAATCCAACTCCGAGTTGTTCAGGCAAGAGCCCCCCCGCTTTCAGTAGAACAATATCTTGCAATGTTGGTTCTGGTTCACTGCTTAACATTCCCTCAGCTGCACACTTGTAATTAAATCCATGCATTGTGTACCAGACACAACCACAACCCCATTACAATATATGCATTT
The DNA here is from genome assembly GCA_021292165.1 of Shinisaurus crocodilurus. NCBI lineage: Eukaryota > Metazoa > Chordata > Lepidosauria > Squamata > Shinisauridae > Shinisaurus > Shinisaurus crocodilurus. Next base: position 108,355,289 of record CM037877.1, read on the forward strand.
TCCCTTCTTACTGCTCTGCCCAATTCCTCGTTCAGCTCAGCAATCGGTGACTTTCACTCAACCTTCTAATAACTGCCCTACCTACCCCTACTAGAAAAAGAAACACAAGGTCCAAATGTGTCGCTTGCTTCCTAACGGACTTCTTTTCCAAGAGAACTGACAGAGTTATAGATTCCCACTTTGATGAGTCAAAAGACTCAGGTTTCCCGCCACCCCCTTTCTAGCTGCATCACGTTTGACTGGCAGTGTGTCCTGCATATAAATCTTTAACGAGATTCTGCATTCACTTCCCAAACCTTGAACCCCAAATCCAAAGAAGATAGTGCATGAATTCATTAGGGATGTATCCCCCCCCCCCATGACATAATCTTCTGTCTTGGTTGGCACTGCTTTGCTCCTTTACATTTCTTCTCTCTGCATATTTGTTTATTGCACTTTGGTTGGTCCCAGCTACTACTTACAAGTTAATCAACTTCCCATTAGCAACCCACTCTCCTTTTGCATGTGTGTGTGTGTGTGTGTGTGTGTATTGATTCTTCAAATGGAAGCTGGAACCATGATTTCTAGGTTTTGATTGTCTGAGAAGAAGACAGATGTGGGGATTTTTATTTTATTTTTAATTAACTGCTCCATAACGTGGAAGTCTTTAATATGTCATTGCCATACAGCGCAAGTCAACTATGATTAACCAAGCTCCTGACATATATGAACTAGGCAAGCACCAGGAACCCCTGCAAGAGGATCTCATGCTGTTATGGCATTTGGAGTCATGCACCAATAACCCAGCATCAGCTGTCATCTTCAATGCCGGAGCCTTGGATTCACGGGGGTTATGCGGCAGTAAAGAACTGTAGGCAACTCACCACTGCTGAGAATAATTGAGCAATAGTTGCACAGCAGGATGAGTCCTGATGTGTTCCTTGTGAAATTATATACTTTTAACCTGGAAAAAAATATATAATTTGGAAGTGAACATTTTCTCTCTTTCTCCCACCATCCCCGTGCCCCCCCGCCCCACCCCCCATATTCGGTAATAGCTAGAGAGTTGCTTTTCATTTACAGCCTGCAAAAGGGCTGGGGCTGAAAGATACATAAGTATTGGGGGAAGAAACCTGCAATAGATACAACCTCCACGATTAGATTGGTGTGTAGGACACTCAGTGATTTCTCTGCAAAATAGCACACTTGCCTACATTTCCCATCCTATTGAAATGTATAAGAGGAAACAATCAACCTTGAATGAGAACAGAACATTTTGTAAAGAGGTTTGTGTGTGCGCGTGCATGTGCGCGCCCTCTCTCTCTATCTATATATATATGCTGTATAGCATTATTGCAGCTTATGATCTACCAACATAAGTCGAGGCCCCTAATTTCACCCCCCAAAACTGGGAAAACTTATTGCCCCCAGTATAAGTCTAGGGTGGGAAATGTACGAGGGGAGACTCCCGCCGCCACCCCCAGACACCCCCCACCCCCGTACCTGCACCCACTGCCGCCGAAGCCCCGCCACTGCCAAAGCCCCCCCAGGACCCCCGCCGCCACCCCCAGACACCCCCATGCCACCCCCACGCTACCCCCAGACACCCCCCGTCACCGTACCTGCTCCCGCCGCCGAAGCCCCACTTCGGAAGGGGAGGGGCGCGAGCGATCCTCTTCCCGCCCGAACCTGCGTTTGAATCGCGGCTCCGCGGCTCGTCCTTCCTCCCTTCCGCTCAAGCAGCGCCCAGGCAAGCGGGGACGGCGTTAGATCCAGGGAAAGCAAACGCCGCCCCCCGCCGGAAGAAAAATAGAGAGAGAGGCGGGGGGGAAGGAAACTTCAGGCACCCCCCTGGATCGCTCGCCTTTGGCCGGATCGCTCGCCTCGGCGCCGCGCAGACGGAGCCGCCGGTCCACCACGCGCCCTCTCTGCTGCGCTCCGCGAATCCGACGCGTTCGCTGCTCCGGCGTGCGGGCTTCTCCTCGGCGCTCTTCCTCCTCCTCCCTCCCTGCCTGCCTGGCTCCCTTTCTTTCACTCTCCTCCTTCCTTGACGTCAGGCCCCGGGGCGGGAGTCTGGTGGAGAGCGGCGGAGAGGGGGGCCTCCGTGCGCCCTCCCCCAGCGCGATGGCACCGCGCTCCGAGCTGGCCCCCGCCAGCCAGCTCGCCCGGCCGGCCGGCTGCGAAAGGCGCTTTCCTCGGGATTTCTCAAGGGGCCTCCGCGATTCAAACGCAGGTTCAGGCGGGAAGAGGATCGCTCGCGCCCTCCCCTTCCGAAGTAGGGCTTCGGCGGCGGGAGCAGGTACGGTGACGAGGGGTGTCTGGGGGGTAGCGTGGGGGTGGCATGGGGGTGTCTGGGGGGGCTGCGGCGCGGCGCGGCTTCGACGGGGGAGGGGCTGCGGCGGCGGCGGGTGCAGGTACGGGGGTGGGGTGGGGTGTCTGGGGGTGGCGGCAGGGGTCCTGGGGGTGGAGGGGGGTGCCTGGCGGTCCCTTGCGGTGGCGGCGGGGGTCCTGGGGGGGCGCTGACCCACGTATAAGTCTAGGGGGCATTTTTCAGCACAAAAAATGTGCTGAAAAACTAGACTTATATTTGAGTATATACGGTACATTTATAGGTGAAGACAAACCTAAGTGTAATGGAGGTATATGAGAGCATGATCACTGCCCTCAAAACACGCAGATTCTCTCTCTGTTGGGGTCTCTGGTTAAAAAGCAGTCCTGCAAGTTTTCAGCATAGTTCAGTTTTAATCAGCAAATGTTTTGTTTTGTTTTACAGGCGGGGGGGGGGGGGGAATGAAGGATGAATGCATATGCACTGCTTTAATTCTGGGGCAAACCAAGGGCTGACACACCTCCTTGTGCGAAGAAGCCTGGGTTCACAATGTAGAAGAAGAATCCACTTTGATTGCTCTTAGAATTCTACAGCTGTTTCCACACTACATATTTCTGTATCACTAATATATCTGACAGATGTCTGCAAATAATATTTCACAATATCCCTAGTCAACTTCGACTGGTTTGCTTTTCAGTTAAAACATGTTTCCCCTTAGTGTTTAAACTAAACCCTTGTCCTAATCCTATCCTCTGCGAACACAGATGCCAGTTGGTCCCCCATTCTTTCTAACTTCCTTTTCCATTATAGAAAATATTTTTTCCCCTTTGTCTTCTATTCTGCCCTGGAATCCTTGTGTAGAAGGGTGGGATATAATAATAATAATAATCATCTAGATTAAAAATACATTCTTAAGACAATTTGCTATCTAGATCTTGCATCTAGACTAAGAATGTGCATTATACAAGAGCTCTGCCCACATATCCAGCAAAACTTGAGCTCACCGAATTTCTCTGAATTCCATCTCGAGGCTCATTCTGAGTCAAGTCCGTATCAGTTGGAGAACTTTGGGGTTTGTTTTCCTTTTCACATGAAAATCCATGCATATTTTCGTACGTATTTTTCCAAATGCACTCATCAGTTGTGCACATCTTTGAAATGTATACATTCTTTTCTCACTGATTAAAGCATGTTTGTACACATTTTTTAAAGGTATGGGTTTTTTTCATGCACATTTTTCAAATGTTTGGATGTTGTTGAATGCATTTTTGGGGGTCCACAAATTGTGAGTGTGGAGGAAGGGGGGCTGGCTGACCTGCCACACCCCCACCCTTTCCTACCCCAAAGGACCCAAGACCCCCAGAGATCTCAAGGTACCAGACTGCCAGCCTCAGTTGTCTGCAATCCTACTTGAATCTCTGTTCAGGGACTTGCCTTTGTCTATAACCTGGATTTAGTTACTGAACCAAGCAGAGCGACTACAAAACCCATGTGGGGTAAAACCAAGAAAGGTTTATTCTGGTAGCATTTTACAACAAAAGGTGGGAAATGAGAAAAGCACAAAATAGAGAGACACTTTGGTACAAAGTAAAGCTGCAAAATAACAAAACCTGATTCCTTAATATCTCCCAGGCACACAACTCTGTTACCTGGGGGTCAGTTCTCTTCCAGGGTTAGATCCAGCACAGCCTCGCTGCCCAGGAGGACTACTTCACCTACCCGAAGGTCCGAGATGGGTAGCCCTCCACAAGGCGTGCCTTTCCAGAGCCCTCATTCAGCTAATTTCACCAGGAGCTACCTGGGGTCGTATCCTGAGGCCCCCCGAAGGCTTGGACCTCTGCCTGGCTTGCTGCCATTGCTCCACAGCCAGCAACCACGCGACGAACAAAGACAAAGACACAAAGGCTACACTTTGGGAATATACCTTTCCCCCCCCCTCCCTTCCTTTCTGTAGCTTTGCTGCTTCTAGCCAATCATGATGCACTTCACCTGGCCAGGCAGGGGAGGGAGACTCATGACATTTGCATCTGAAAAGCCGTAGACTTTCAGGTGCCATGTCCCATCCGATACTTTATGCACATTTCGCCTCCTCCCAGCCCCCCAACTGGCCTTACTGGGTTTACACATGAGGAGGCGTATGCGTGTGTGTGTGTGCAGGCGTGTGAGTGCGTGTGTAGGAACCCTCAGAGGCTCTTTTTCTCCACAGTAAGCTTGGAAATGTATGGACTTCAACCACAGATTGCATCTGAGTCCATATTCTGTTCACACAGTGGCCAACCAGCTGCACACGGAAAACCCACAAGCAGGATGTGAGTGCAAGAGCACTCTGCGGCCCATATTCCCCAGCAACTGGTGTACATAGGCATACTGCCTCTGATACTGGAGGATACTGGATTGTTCCTTGTATACAAAGACTATAGGCATATAAGCTATACATGCATAGCCTTTCTTCACACAATCTGAACCCTGCTACAGAGCATATCGATTGGTCCTAGCTTCAGAACATCTGCACAGGGTTAAAGTAGTTGCAAAATAACATGGACAGTCCCAACTCACAGGTTCACGATCATTCATACAAGACAGACAAGAATCACGGGGCATGAAGGGGAAGATCTATGTTTTATCTGTGCTCTCGTATGGATCAACAGAAGTCAATCTATGAACATGGTTGCACCCCGAATCAGACGTTATTTCTCCATTTGGCTTCACTCACTGACATACTCTGCATGTAGGGTTTTAGAAGAGCATCTGAATTGGCCCATAGAAATTAAGCATCAAGAAATCAAGGATTCAGTTCATTCTCCTCAAGCCTCTAAACCAGCCACTCTTTTCTAAAAAGACTTAAAAAGTAATTGTATGCATTATAGTCTAAATTAACATAAAAACACTATTGGACCAACATCAATGATCCTCACTACCAAACATTTTCTCTACCAATACCAGGTGCTTAAATTCCAGAATAATGGTCTATTTTCTTCTTAATTTGCCTCTCTCTGCTTTCCATAGTCTAAGATTTATGGCCAGCCTGGAAATGAGGGTACCTTCCCTGTCTACGTTGCATTTTCAGGGTACAATTTTCACTCCATTGAAGATCACAGGAGATTAGCTACTGCTACAAACAACCATGTTAGGATTGTACTCTCATTTTTGGAAGTGTAATTGAACAAATTCTATTTCTGAGTTGCGGGAGGCAGCTAATATTTTAAGAGGGGTGTCTGTGTGTGTGTGTGTGTGTGTGTGTGTGCGTGCGTGCATGTGCGCGCGCACACACACACACAGATATCAAACATTCAATTTCAAAATGAACATAAACAGTTTGCTCCACAGTACAGTCATTTAGAGGGATTAAAACAATCATCTGGATGTGTGGATTTGAATATAATTTATGGATCGTATTCTATGGATGTTTCCGTTGCTTATCATTCAAATGGATATAAACCTGAAGACTCGGGAAATCATGCAAGAGGTTCATCACATAAAGCAAAGAGGGAAAAATACAGAAACATAAAGCAATTGATATTAGAGCCTTCTCTGTTTATGAGACAGTGAGATTGCTTTGATGTGTGATTCATGTAACTTCCATGTCACACATACAACAGGGAGGGAGGGGGAGGGAGGGGGGGAGAGAGAGAGAGAAATAGTTAATTATATACTGTAAAACTCTTTCTGGAATTCATATGGTTGTTTCATATCTGGAATGCATCATTTTAAAGAATGTGTTGACTACAAACACATACAAGACTTTTATAGGAAATTGGATTCCTGCATAGCAACAGCTGGACCATATAAATGGCCAGAATGAAGCATTACAGCAGGGGTGTTGAACCACTTCCAGCCTGAGGGCCGAATTCCATTTCAGAGAAGATCTTGGGGGCTGCATTCCAGTGGTTGGTGGGGCCAAAGGCAAGATAGAAGGGATCAAAATTCCAAAAATATCAGCACTTTAGCTTAATGCTCTTGCTGCCAGCAGCTTAGCCTTAAGGAGAGGCATTTCAATGTTTTAGAATTGGGGGGGGGGGGAGAGAGAACTGCACAAGAACTGGGAAACCGGCTATCTGGGGCTTGGGGGGAGGGAAGGAGTTGGGTCCAGGAGAAGAGAGCATGGCCATCCAGGGAACCCCAGAGGGTCAGATGTGTGCCCCAGGTCTGAGGTTCTGCACATTACGGCCAAGGTATGGCCGCCGCCAAAAGCAGCAGGCCCCCCGTGTCTCTTCTTTCTCTCTCCCACCATTAGTATTTAATAATGCAAGACACATGATACTGCCTCATTTCAGGCCATGGGTGCTGAAGATGCTCTGGGAGGGGTATGGGTGGCAGGATTCTGCTAAGTATCAGATCTTATGCAGGGATCAGGTTGGGTCTAATTTCTCAGGAAGCAAGGCAGGAAGAGATCAGCACCACAGACAGCTCCAGGTGGTGCTGGGGCTTGGACAGAATTGCCTGTATCTTGCTCCAACAAAGATCAGAGCAAGACTGAAACTTAAATAGGAAGCAAGTAACTGGCCTTCAGGCTGGTTAGTTCCACCTCTGCATTGATTGAGACTTTGATCCTTAAAGAAGCCTGGTCTGTTTTAGCACCCTTAGGTTGCAACAACATGGGGATGGTTGTGACATGCTAGTGTCTTCATGGCCATAGTCCTCATAGTCTGAGGATGGTAATGCAAGAACATAAGAAGAGCCATGCTGGACCAGAACAAGGGTCCATCTAGTCCAGCATTCTGTTCATACAGTGGCCAACCAGCTGCCCACGGGATCCCAAAAGCAGGACATGAGTGCAACAGCACCTTCCCGCCCATGTTCTCCAGCAACTGGAGTACATAGGCATACTGCCTCTGATACTGGAGGAAGCATATAGCCAATCAGGACTAGTAGCCACTGATAGCCTTCTCCTCCATGAATTTGTCCAATCCCCTTTTAAAGCTGTCCAAACTGGTGGCCATCACTACATCTTGTAGTGATGCAACTTCCTCTGCAACCTCCTCTGGACACGGGGTGGGGTGGTGAGGTTCCTCTGGAAAAATGGATTCTGGGGAGATGGAAGTCTTGCAATGCCTTTTTGTGGCCAAGTCTTCTCCTATTAATTCCAGAGCCTCTTCTGAGGATGAGGGGTTGGAATCAGGCTCTGAGGATGATAGTTCGGGGTGCTGGTCCATGAGAGATACATCATTGAACTGCAAGTTTCCCAACTTATGCAAGCAACAGACAATGAAACAGAATTGGGGTGGAGAAGCCTGGCAACTTGATGTCATGTGACACATTTTGCATCACTAAACCTTACCAGGCAAGAGGAGGTTGCGAGGTGGTGCTGCTGGTTCCAATGGTGACTACATGGCAGCCATAATGGCCATGAGCAGAACACACATGTGAACTAGGGGAGCTATTTCAATTTGGGGGGGGCAGGGATCGTGAGGAAGATTCTCAGCAAGGTTTAAAGAACCAATTGGACATATTCTAGATTAAATTGCCAAAAACAAAAAAGAGGGGGGAAGAACAAAAAAAAGTATATTTTAAGAGAATTTGTGTTGCTTTTTATACCATAACTAAATATGATAAGACTGCTAAAAAAAAAGTCACATGCATGATGCACCCTCCTTCTTCCATCTTTTTTAAGCTTACATAGTATGTAGGCCCACTTAATTGTCTATAGCCACTGTCATCAGACACCGCCAAGGACATTTTGGTGCCTGAGGCAGAAAATCTAAGCTCCATCCCAGTGGTGAAAATACAATAAATAATGTAATTGACAATATGTATAGTCCTTTAATGGCGCCTTAGAATTTGCCACCTGATGACAGGCTGCATCACCCTGCCAAATGGTAGGACTGCCCTGATTTATTTACTTATAGTATTCTTATTTCACTCCTCACCCCCAAAAGGCTCCTGGAATGGCTTACATAGAATTAGTAAAAGAAGACCATCCCTGCCCACAGGCTTACAATCCAAAAAGACACGACACACAAGGAAAAAGGAATAGGGAGGGAAGAGAGGGGGAATTAAGTCTTTCAGCAGGGGTGGTGTACGGTCCCATCCCCCCCCCCATCTCCCTCAGTACAGCCTGCTAGAATGGCTGCTGCTGCTGCTGCTGCTGCTGCTAACTCAGTACATAGGACCAGCCAAGGTCTGGCTCCCACAAGAGCCAACGTAAAAAGATACACTTAACATGCTTTATTTAGATTGTTCCTCCCTTCCGTTTGGTCATCTTATAGTCCACTTCGAAACATATTTACTGAAAAGTAAGTCCCACTGTGGCAGGTAAGGTGAGTGGGGCCCACCCACTGGGTGGGCCAGGCCTCACTTTGCCTCCTGAAAGGTCTCCTGCAAGCTGAAGGACTGGCCATATTACTGACCCCTTGGTGTGACGGAGGCCCTGGAGCCTGCACAGGGAGGCCTAAGGTCTCTATGTGTGCCTGGGGTGAATGGTGGAATCCAAGCTGGGTCCAGCAATCCACTTTGCGGCTTCTGTAGAGTGGAATGCATTAATTCCATTCTCCACTAAAACTGTTCAAGGGAGCCTAATGGTTCTGCTCATTCCTAGAAATTAAGCATAGATTAAGGCAACAGAAAGTAAGAGCATGGGCCATGGTTTCAGATTGCAAAGGGGAAAGGCCTTCATTGCAATGCTCAAAGACCCATGATTGCAGCCTTCTCCAACCTGGTGCTCTCCAGATGTTTTGGACCTCAACTCCCATCAGCCCCCAGCCAGCATGGCCAATAGTCAGGAATGCTGGGAATCCAAAACTTCTGGAGGGCACCAAGTTGAGGAACGCTGCATTATTGGATATATTCAATGTCCAGTTGCAGAAAACAAAGAGAAAGAAAAGTAGCTTACAGCACAATACTATGTCTATTTACTCAGAAATAAATCCCACTAAGTTATATAGGGCTTACTCCCAGGTAAATGTGTATAGGATTGAAGCCCCAATTGCATTTGTTATGCTTGCATTTATTTTTTTACACCACATCAAGATAGGTTAGCCACCCTGTTTGCCTAAAGCAAAAGGATTTGTGCCTTTACATAGCCCCATTGAGTTGTGTATCACAACAGGGAACCAATTAATTGTTCAGGGATAGAAGTTCTCCTAAGGAATAATCATCCCTGGGCCTGATCTGAGGGCACATGTTGCAGCCATCTTGCTGAAGCTAAGCAGGTTTGGGACTGGCCATTGCCTGGATGGGTGACTGCTTGTGAACCACATATATGCTGCCTTGAGTTCCAGGGTGGGCAGGATATAAATGTGCTAAACAAACAAACAACTAAACAAACAAACAAACAAACAAACAAGGAGTTTGAAACACAAAGCAACCATTCCTCCAACCTGCCTAAATGTCAGCCAGGCTAGCTGAATCGTTGACATACAAAACAACTTCTTCTGCTGATGGTGGACAAACCAGACAACTCCCCTGGCCAGCTATAATGGCCAAGAGATGAGAAGAGAAAAGGCAAGCGTCTTCAACATGGCAGCTTTGCGTTCTCAGCCTCAATGTATTGTACTTGAAATGTTCTTTAGACATGTCATGGAATTATCAGCCCATAGTAAAGTTATACTTTGGGGGGTTTAAAAAAAAACACAAAAAACCACAGCTCACAACAAGCTGAAATATAGGATGAAAAGTCTGTTCACTGCATTTTCCACTGACCATTTATTTTGGAGACCTAGTTAGAAATATCTCCTCGGGATAATAAAAGGAAGTTCTCTTCTAAGACATCTACAAAACCCTACTTTAATGAAGAGAGTTTCAAATGTACATAAACTGAAACACCTTTTCATTCCTTTTGCCAGTAGTTCCTGGGGGTCATACCTGGGTCACTAGTGTGCAGCAAAGCCCCTGCTTGTGTGTGTGTGCGCGCGCGCGTGCGCACACGCACGCACACACACCCACACACACACCCACACACAAAGAATACTTCAGTATTCTCAATCCTTTATCCTCAATGGTACACTAGAGGCTGACATTTAATACCCTGAGGATATAGATGTTTGAAAGCTGGTTATTGTAACAAAGGAAGCCATCCAAACTCGGCAAGACCGAATGGATCAGATAAAGCTGACACTGAGATAAATCTGTTTTACATCCCTTCTTTGCAAAAGTTTTGCTAATCTAAGTAGCTATAGCTTTTCCAGAGCAAAAGGAAAGGAGGAAACAGAAATACCGTACATTACAGTAAGCAGCAAGTTTACAGTTATCCAACATCTTGCCGCAATTTGTAATCACCAAAAGTATACCGTGCAAGTCAAAGGTTATTGTGCTCCCCCTGAGACCTTGGATGGTCTTCATTAAATACAGAAATATCAAAAGGGCGGGGGGGACAGAGACTGACTGCAAGGACATGTTTGTTAGTTCTGGTTGAATTTCCACATTAGACTAGAGGCCTGCAGCCAATCATTTTGATAGTTATTTCAAAGCATTATGTGAGCTTTACAGCGGTGTAGTTTTTGACCATGTATACCAGGCCTAGACAACGTTTTTGGTTCTGTGAGCACATCAGGCAATTTGAGAAACTGTTGCGGGCACCATCACAAAATGGCTGCCATGGGAGGCATGGCTAGTCACAAAGGACAAGTAACCTGCCCAAATGGTTGCGTACAAGGCAGAGGTGGGGTTTGAGCCACAACAAGCTAAACAACTCCTCCCTTGAACTCACAGTTTTCACTAGCAACAGAAATCTATTTCACAGAAGGCTACCCCTTTTTCTCTCCCTCCCCTTCCTCTGCCAGCCCATTCATTCCACCACACCATATCTTGTTTTCTCTCTCACTCTGGATCACCACTTACAGATGCTCTCTCTCACCCTCTTTCTCTCTCTCTCTCTCTCTCTCTCTCACACACATACACACATACACACATACACACACACACAAAGAGAGAGAGAGAGAGATGCATCAGTCTGCAGCCACCCGCAGTTTTGATTTGCCAAGAATGTCTCTGAGCCCAAACATGTAGCCCAGAGGCATTAATGGAAAATGAAGATGACAGCAGTTGGAGACCCTCACTTGGCTTAGTAGTGATCTCAGCTGCCAGTAAGAAAATGTGTTATTTATTTAAAGTGGGAGGGTTAGGGGCACCGTGGTGTGTGCAGAGAAAGTTGTCTGGGGGCACACTGGTGCCTGTGGGTCCTGTGTTGCCCATCCCTGATGTATACCTGTCCTACCTGCTTCTTCTCTCCTAGTTTTTCTGTCTCCCTCCTAGATGCCTACCTCTGGTTTTTGTCTTTCCCTGCCATACTCATCTTTATTTCCTAGTTCCCAGTTCCTTCTACCTCATCCTTTCATATGATCTTCTGTCTGCCCTGCCCTTCTCTAAGGTCAGAGCAGCTGCTGTTAGTAATACTCAGGATCCAGGCAGCGCAGGGCCAAAACAGCTGTTTCTTTAAATGCATATGTAGAGGCTATGTCTCCCCCCCCCTTTTTTTTTTTACCCTAGAGTAGGCATAGGGCCCTTGAGTGGGGTCAGGATGCTAGCATGGGGGGCTTCTAAGATGTGGATTGTGGTCCCTGCACCTACTCTAGGGTAAAAATGAAAAGACAATATAGCTGCTAGATACACATTTACATTTAGTAAATGCCTGTTTTGGTTGTCCCACAGCCAAGGGCAGCCAAAAGCCTGCCAGCCCAGCAGGAGGCCGAGCCTATCAGTGACAGAGGTCTTATCACTTCCTCCTTATTCGCATTCCCACAATCGAGATTTTGTTCACTGCATGTCTTCAGCTTCTTCATAGATATGTATTCATCTGCCAACCAGTTGAAGGTTGCAGTCCTGCTCCAGGAATGGGCAGCTTGTGGCCCTCCAGATGTTTTGGCCTACAACTCCCATGATCCTAGCTCTGCTGGCTAGGGCTGATAGGAGTCATAGGCCAAAACATCTGGAGGCTCACAAGTGGCCCACCACTGCTAGGCTCTTTACATCCCATTGACTTCAAGAAGCCCGAGTGTGGGATTGCAGCCTTTTCATTAGTCCGTATTTCTCTTGCCAGATTGAACTTTCACATGGGAGCCCAGAGCACTTGCTAGCGCAGATGGCAACAACCCTCATGAGATTGATGGCTCTGAAGAAATATACATTAGGCACGAGGTGCAAAATGTTAACATTCCAGCTGAAGAGAAACACAGGAGTGAAAGAAAATATGCCTTGTATACTTTTATGCTGGGTGTTTTGGTTCTCCCCCCCCCTTTTTTCCCCCTTCATGCATCAAGGCTAGAGAGAGAAAAAACCCTCATTGCTGCCAATGAATGATACATTTACTTTAGATTCTTTTGTATGTCAACTGTTCATGCCTCAGGTACTTAACCTTTACTTTAAAAACATAGTTCAGAGCCTAGCCTTGGAGGTGGAAGGGGGAGGAGGTGGTGTTCTTATAAATGCTTCGCTTAACAAAGGCACTATTATAAGGAGGTGCAGTGGTGAGCGGCTGAATGGTATTCATTGTTTCAGGTTTCAGAGCCTCCGTACATCTGCTGCCTGTCAAAGCAGATACTGTGTTCATAAAGCAAAGTGGTCTGCTGCAAAGAGATCTCCATGCTGTAGCTCAGACACCACCATTTGCAAGATGTTCTGCTTGGGATGGAAACGTCCTTATTACCTGAAAAGCTGGAAATCATCCCGCGTAGAAGAAGGAGAAGGAGAAGGAGAAGATTCTATCACCACTATCATCATCATACTTTCGTATTCATCATCTAGAAAAGTCACCTTTAATCTTTTCAGATCCTGGACAAACTTCTCACCACTTTGGTGCAGTGGACACATTACTGGACTTTCTTAGACTAAGGAGACCTGGATTAAAATCCCCAGTCAGCCAGGAATCTCTCACTGGTTGACCTTGGGCCAGTCACTATCACTCAGCTTCACCTACTTCACAGCGTTAATGTGAGAATAAAGTGGGATGGACAACACCATGAATAGCTCCTTAAGGTCCTTGGAAGAAGGGTGGAATAAAATAAATAATAATAAATAACAAATAAATACATCTGCAACATGAGATCCACTTTTCATTTATCTCTCTCTCTCTCTCACACACACACACACACACCTCTATATTGGTCTCTTTTCTCTTGCAAGGAGGGGGGCCAAATGCAAAGTCCAACAGGGCTCATGATGCTTACCATTCCTACTGGCCATTCCCATGACCTTGGCATGTGCTCTAGAATGCAGCTCTGCATTGTGGGAGCAGATTGGTAGTGCTGGACAAACCATCTTTCAGGGAGACTTGTCTGTCATTACTGATCTTGGTATAAGCTTCTGAGGAACTTCCGGATTTTCCAGGCTGAGCATAGTTTGAAATTCACTGATGTATATTAACTCCAAGGATGGCATAGTATTTCCTAGTCCGGAAGGTAAAATGAGATAGTGCTAAGAGAGATAATTTATAATTAAAAGTATGAAACTCAAAGATTGATCTATCAACCTGTTCCTGTTACCTGATCACTAATTTTCTTAAACCAAGATGTAAATTGTATTCCTACTTGGCAGCATAATCATTAATTTTCTATAGCAGGGCTCTCCAACCTTGGGTCTCCAGATGTTGCTGGACTACAGCTCCCAGAATCCCTTGCCATTAGCCATGCTGGCTGGGTATGCTGGGAGCTGTAGGCCAACAACATCTGGGGACGCAAGGTTGGAGAGCCCTGTTCTATAGTATGGTTGTAAGAGCATCTACTGACGTAGTGAGGACAGATACAAAATATATTCAAATAGGAAATATAAAAACAAACAGAAAGTGGCATTCTATGCATGAATTTATGTCCCGTTTTCCCAAATAAATCTTACTTTCATTTAATTGTTCTTTATTTTGCCCTGGTTGTTCATAAGCAATTGCCTAACCCCACAAAAGCCTTATAACATTCCATATGCGTTTCCATATGTAAACAATAGTTCTTTGGAAAACCACTTGAATTAAATAAGAAAGATGTTCACATAACTGCTAACACAATCCTGTACATGTCTACTCAGAAGTAAGTCCTATTGAGTTCAGTGGAGCTAACTCCCAGGAAAGTGAGCATAGGATTGAGCCTATATCGGTTTACTCATGTCTGTTGAATTTCCAGAAACCCTGTCTACATTTGAATAAAAAAAGAAGACTGGATGGTGGCAATTACCCAGAGTTTGTTATCAGCACAACATCCAACTGTCTTTTGCTCAGACATGATAGCTAGATCTCAAATTATCCCAACTATCATTCTATATGTAAAAGATAGGAAGATGAGACATGAGTGTCAGAAGTCACCTCACAGAACAGTAGGCAACCTTGCATCCTCCAGATGTTTTGGACTACAACTCCCATCAGCCCTAGCCAGCATGACCAATGGATTTTGGGAGTTGTAGTCCAAAAAATCTAAGGGTGCCAGGTTCCCATAGAAGTTCTAACAATGACAAGCTTGCTTGTGCATCACTTAGAGCAGTCCCCTGGAACCATGACAGAAAGCTAGTGTTGAGAGGTCCTATGATGCTATGCTATTGGATGTACCATCAACATTCTCTGAGACACAAAGAAAGCAAATCCACAGAGGAAATATAAATTATCCCAGCTACTAGTCTATATTTAAAAGATAGGAAGATATTTCTTATTATTATTCCCCCTCTTCCTCTTCTTCTTCTTCTTCTTCTTCTTCTTCTTCTTCTTCTTCTTCTGTCTTTAAGTCCTGGTGGTGTAGTGGTCAGGATTGGGTGCTTTCACTGCTGCAGTCTGGGTTTGATTTCTAATCAAGGGAAATTTTAAGGGAAGGGGCATCATAGCCCAGGGGCAGAGCACATGCTTTGCGTGCAGAAGGTCCCAAATTCAATCCCTGGTATCTCCAGTTCAAAGTACTGGGAAAGATCCCTGCTTGAGATCTTAAGAGAGTGGCTGACGGTTAAGAGTAGACAAGATTGACATGATGGACCAATGACCTAATTCAATATAATGCACATCCATATATTATGTATAGATGGGGCGGGAGGGGAAGCAGCATCTCCCTCATTTTTTAAAAAATAAAATAAAATTATATAGTCATACCATACATGATCCCCCCCCCTTTCCAACAACCAAATCACATGTATTTGGTACAGTTAAGAGTAACTGCGTACATATCATAAATATGTACGCAGCCAATGTGTAGATTAAGTACCCACAGGCAATTTCACTGTGGTTTCAGGAGGTTCAGAACTCAAGCTCCTCTCCACGGCAAGTGGAAGGAATGACTTAAATACAGTTAATTTCTGGGCTGATCTTATTTGTAACTCAGGATGCTAATCCCTTTCAAAAAATTCCTTATGGGTTCTTTTCTTCCCAGAGATACCGCTGTCCCTCAGTGACCTCTTTGTAGCCTTTCATTAAATGCTTTCAGCCTCAGTAAATTACAGCACTTTAAAAACCCTCCAGCCGGACATATAATAACGTGCAAAGGATAGGGCTGTTCCACCACCACCACCACCACCACAGACACCGCCATCGCCACCACTGCCGTGGGATAAGGTGCGATGAAAATCCCCTACAAGCCGAACTGTACTTCCCTAATCAAATGGGTGGAACAGATGGCTGCTGGAGCAAGCCATCACAATGGAAATATCTGCAGTTCTCATGGTAACGGATTCTGCCAGGTCTGAGGGATTTGCTGTTTTCCAGGACATCTGAGCTGCAATCTCTTTCGAGCTGTCTAGCAGTCTCTCAGCCTCGCTCTCTCAGCATGATGGAGATAGAGTTGAAAGGTGGAGCCTGGTTTTGCATTCCAACTGTGATTAAAGACACAAAGCACTTCCACCCGGAATCAATACCAGACTGCATATTCATTATATGTTATCTAG
This sequence comes from Shinisaurus crocodilurus, assembly GCA_021292165.1. Lineage (NCBI taxonomy): Eukaryota > Metazoa > Chordata > Lepidosauria > Squamata > Shinisauridae > Shinisaurus > Shinisaurus crocodilurus. The sequence goes on from CM037877.1 coordinate 108,371,373, forward strand.
AACCTCATTAGCTGTTTGGGCAGGAAAATTATCATAGGCTGTCTTCTTCAGGCAAAAAACGGTGGGGGGGAGGGAACAAAGAGAGAAAGGAGAAAGCGCACATATGGGGAATTAGGATGCACGAGATGTCGCCTCTTAATAAAGATATGGAGCAATATTAAAACTAGCAGTTGTTTCCATCTCATGGCAGCATGTCAAGATTACTAAGCAGAGGAGGATGAAACATCTGGCAGAAGAAGAAGAAGAAGAAAGATGTCAAATTTCCAAAGCATTATATAAAATATATGAAAGGAGTGGATTTGCGGGTGGAGGGACAGACAAACAACTGTGCCTCATGACGGACATCATAACACACTTTGCTTATGAAGACATTTGCTTTCTGATAAGGTGTGGGAAGATAGTGGCCTTTAATTACTGTAGCCCACAGAATTGTTAAAAGTTTGTTAGTGTTCTTCTCTCGATCCCTAATTGCTTTTTTTTTTTAAAGAGGGGGTGGGAATCATAGATCATAGAGTTGGAAAGAGCCTACAAGACTATCGAGTCCAACCTCCTGCTCAATGCAGGAAACTTTAAACCACAAATATGAACATATATTTATATTGAAGTATTTCCCTTCAAATTCTAACCAATTTCAAGACATAAAGAGATGCATGCAAGCATCTTTGCTATGTTACCTACTCTGCAAACCATACAGAGAAGAGCCGACTCACAGCTTCCTCTGCCATGATTAGGCAATGTAGAAGAATTCAGCCATGCCTCCATTCAAAGAGGGCCATTCTTAGCAAGTAAGCTAGGCAACAGTGGAGAGGAGGAGAGGAGAGGAGAGAGGAGAGGAAAAACGTACAGCTTACAGGGAGTAGCCCCCTAGCCTGCAGATCGCAGGCTATATCGTCAGGCTTTATTCGCAGGCTATATCGTCTCTGAAGGGACTAAAAGAGCCTTCCCCAACCTAGCGCCCCCTCCATCTTGATGAGTGCCTTCAAAATTTAGCACTACTACACCCCTGAGTGGGGGGAGTGCCATCTTGTCCTTCATCTCAGGCCGCAAAATGCCTTGGGCTGTGTACCTATTCCAGGGAGACTGCAGGAGGTGTGAGACTACAATGTCTCTCTTTGACACAAAGCACACCAAGATACCCCACCTACACACACACACACACACACACACATTATGACAATGAACATTGTGCAAGTATTTTGGTCACCTAGTGTGGAAGACCAGCAACCGGGTCTTCTGCGTGAGTTTGGCACTTAACGGGTTAACCAGCACTGAGATATAGCCCGTCAAGGGGATATTTAGCGATTAAAACTCGACCGCGAGCTAAAAAGCACACAAGTCCATTCACAGTCAAGAATAGACGCTTTATTTACTACAGGTTAATGGAGCGGAACTAATAGACTTCTAGGAATACTATAACATAAACAAGACCTGGTCGTGTGACCTCAGATATCTTGAATGAATTGGTTCCCAGGCTAGCGTACTGCAGCAATGAGTTACCTTAGACCAGAGACTCTACGACTCCCTGCTTCTAGCCTGGCTCCGAGCCGCCGTGCTCGGGGAAGAGAACTGCTTGACCCAGTGTTCACCCACCCATGTTCCCAACAACCTCCGTGGAGCAGGCAGAGGGGTTTTCTACCCTGCACGCCCCCTCCCCGCCCCTGGGTGATCAGGTGGGCTTATTCCTGCCCCCTTTATGATCAGGTGGGCTTATTCCTGCCCGGGAACAGGTGGCACCTTTGGGCTTATCATGCCCTCTGAGCATACTTAGCAGCTCTTTGAGACTGCCCTGCACTTCCTGATGATCCATGCTTCTTCTTGTGGATTCGGGCCGATGTGCCCCATTGAGAATATGCGTGTTACCTGTCTGGCCCATCCTGCATCTCCTGTCCCCCAGTGGGGATTATGCAGACAGGGGTTGTTAGGGGAAAACTACGTGTGGTTACCAAGGGGAAAACTGTGTCAGGGTTCGTGTCACTGCGTGTGTGTGTTCCGGCTTTCTCCACACCTAGAATCGCCACCATTTTGGGTTATCGTTTTATTCGCAGCCTGCTTTTCTGCCAATGAAATATATTCAACACAGCTAACAAAGTAAACAAGAAAACAGCAAGCTCAAGGAAAGGACTATCATGGAAACAATTTTTAAAAGCAGTACCAGCAGTGACAATATAGCATAGTTTTTAAAAAGCGGAAAACAAAACACTAAAAGCCTGCTTGGGGTGGGCAGAAAAGCTGCAATCCTACATACATTTATCTGTGAGTAAACACCATTGAACGTAATAGGGCTTACTTCTGAGTAAATGTATGGGATTGCACTGTTAATCACAAATCTAAAGGTGGAAAGAGAGCCTCTTGGAACTCCAGCATTCCACAATTGTAGACCTAAACCCAGATCACCAGAACCTCAAGTGGCCACTTACACATTGCCAAAGAAGAGGAAATACATCACCAAAAAAGAAGGCAAAAAAGGACACCACTTTGTATAACATTTGCATATGCACCTTTATATGTATAGCTGCATATGTACAAATAACTATAATTTAAATGAAAGTACATTATGCCTCACCAAAGTCGAGAAGATGAACAAGGTGCCTTGCGTGCCTTGCTCAGTCTGCCGTCAGGGTGCTAAGCGTCAATGGGCCAATTCAAGACCCCCGCTACGCTCCCTCCTTAGGTTTCTTTCACTTCAACCCAGACTTGGACTGGGCAGCCCATCAAACAGAGGTCAGCTTCAAATAGAGGAGTGTCCTCTGGCAGCTCTCCAAAAGAGGACTGTCCTCTGTAAAGGACACTCGACCAGAACCACCAAGCAACAGCATACGCATCTCATGTGGCTTAAGTTTCATTTCAGTGACCCATTTCGCATGATCACTGCAGCCCACCGAGACTGATTTAAGCCACGGCGGGTTGAGGGCGTGTGCCGGGCGACTTGACTATTCAGGCCACAACCACGGCTTGTTGAGATGTCCAAACCCGGCGAGGGTGGGTTGCTGGCGTGGTTAACAAACCACTCACAATCCCAAAGCAGCTCATCGATTCTGGGTGGTTCATTAACCAACAAGGCGCACCCTCACCGGGTTCAGACATGACAACAAGCTGCGGTAGTGGCTTGAATGTTCAAAATGGCCACCAATGCTGCAGACCGGCTGAGTGTTTCAGTCATCAGAAGAGACTGAGGAAAGAAGCTCAAAGGATTCTCAATAAGATTCACGAGGGGGGCCTGCCACAAAATGTTGTTGTGTGGAGGAGCGCTCCTATTCAGGATACTCCATTTGATACACACACACACACACCTTTTGGTTTCTCTCCCCCCAATAGTCTGCATCCCATATGCACTGAGCATGCTCAGTCATCATTGGATTTGGGGAGCTTCCCCACTTAGAGTTCTTCTTCTGACTTCTTTTTTTTGTACTTCTGAAAACCTTGGGGCTCCACCAAGCCAGCTAATACCTCCCCTTCTTATGTGTGGATGGTGCCATTTGGCAGACAGAGAATTCAGATCGCTATTAGTATATCGCGATATAGTATATATAACTAGGTTTTGCTCTGTGTTTACAAAAAAACAATGGCTATCTTTTAAAACAAGAAGATCCACCAAAAGGCAAGAACAGTGGAGAACAGCGTCATTGGCTTTAAAAGAAGCATTGGACTAGTTCTTACAAAAAGTACATACATAAACCTGTTTCTCAACTTCAGAATGCAAGTTGGGGCTCATATTGCTGAAAGCGCCTTGATTACCATGTTTTGAAAAATCACTGCACATAACAAAACAGTATATTAGGAAAAGAGATTCTAGGATCCTTCCTCCTGACATGATGTTCTAGGTGCATGTATATTTTAAAAAATAAAGAAGAATTCAACTATCTGTGCCCCCTCCTGAAGACTGTGGCCAGAAACAGGTTTATTACCGTATCTGCTGTTTGTGAAAACAAAGCATGTGAAAGTTTCTAAGTCAAACATTCTCAGTAAGTGCTACTCTGTCCTTCCCTCTCCACTGCAAACAACAAGGCCATCTGTATAACATGTTTCTGCTATTTCTTTTCACCAAAACGTCCCTTTATCAAATTCTTAAAGAGGAGCTGAGAGTCCTGCGTCTCCTTAAAAACTAACAATTTTTTTTGTGCTTCTGTTGGTAAGTTAGCCTACTTCAAGGCTCTTGATGGCACTAAGTAACTTCTAGGCTCTGCTGTTGATGGATCGTGGAAGGCTTAGAGGACACCCATGCCATGGAAACTAGACAAGAGTTCTTTGCCTGTCTTAAACAAGAACAGAACACAAGAAACTCCTGTTTCAATCCAGATATAACTAGGTCCAGCGCCACCTAGTGACTACACTCTATAATGACACTATCCACACACAGCGTATCCAACATCGGAGGCTCTTCCCTCTGACAACTTGCAATGCAACAGAGTGGTAAGTCTTTAAGGTGCTACAGATTGTGTTATTTCCGTTGTATAAGAGAGATGCAGTACAGCGTTCCCAACATTTGGACATATCTTTCCACGTTAACTAGTTAGACGCCTCCACTTACACTAATCACAGGAACAAATAGACTAATGCGAACAATATAATGACATCTATTATGACACAGTAATCATATAATTAGGTTGGATTTGGAGTGCTGCAATTCTCTTCAGCTAGAGAGGACATTAAACTGTTATTGCCATAATTGCTGGTATAGAGGAAAAAATTTCCTCCCTGATCTTAAGGCAGAGATGAGGTGGGGCAAAAGGCACAAGAGCAGTGATGCTTTACCACGTGATTTGCTCTTCCCCCCCCCCTCGCATTTCAGTCCAAGCTCCCTGCTTTGGCCAGAGCTTGGTTGTGATGCACAGGTTGCAGGATGCCCTTCAGCAGCCAACACTCTGAAAAATGCAGGTACCAAATCCTATGTGCAAGGCCCTGTAGCCATAGAGGGACTTGCAAAGGGCTTGATTCTCCAAAGATATTCTTGGCCAAATCCCTAGAAATTCATTCTCTCTCTTTAATAGATAAAATTCATTCGTATCCCTAGAAATTCATTCTCTCTCTTTAAGGGTGCAATGCTATGCATGTTTGGACAGAAAAAAGGGCTTCCCAACTCCCAGCATGCCCCAGCCAGCCCTGCTGGGAGTTGGAGGCCTTTTTTCTGCTTGGCATGCTCGGAGTTGGAGGCCTTTTTTCTGTCTAAACATGCATAGGATTGAGCCTTAAGTTACATATGGAGAAAATGTAAGCAAACAAAGGCAGGCAGCGTGCTATCCATCTAGAGGTCTAAACTCAAAGATTTGCCTTTTTCTTTGTTTTCAAATCAATGTGTGATGATGCCTCACCTTTGCAGCCATGTTGCCCGCGCTCGTTGCCCGTCCTCTTTCCCACTGTTCCTCCTTCTCTTGTCCTCCTTACTGTGGAGCCCCGCCCTTCTCTCTCTCTCTGCAGCCTCCGCCCTCGCTTCCTAACCCTGCCTCTCCCCATCCTGTGATCTGCTGGGTCCCAAGGCCACTCGATCCTCCTATCCGAAGACGAAGCTTCTTTCACCCAGGGTTGCCAGATTAGAAATTTGGACTAATCCCAGAGCCTTGGGGCCAAATGAAACATTTGGGTAACCATGTATATTAGAGCCCTGCATGATAGTTTTCTTAACCTTTGTGGATGCAAGCCCAGCCCCGATTCAGATCGGGGCACACACGCTTACCCGAAGGTAAAGAAATCTACCATGCGATTACCTTGTGCGATTACCGGAATGTTTTGTTTGGCCCTAATTATTCCTTTGTTCAGAACCCTCACACAGGGAGGGAGAAATTCCAATCACAGGCTCTTTGCATTCTTCCTCTTTCTCTCAGGTAACAGTGACCCTCCAGGTCTATCAGCTGCACTTCATACCTAAGTTAGAAGGGTATAGGACACACACACACCTTCTCTGTTCTCTTCACCACATCTACTGTCTTGCAAAAAAAGGGGGGGGGGGAGGGAAAACAAAACCTCACATTTTTCCATTCCACTGCAGCTCTTCCAGAGGATGGGAGCAGACAGCCAAAAAAAATAAAAAATAAAGTTGTTATGGGTGTGCTACTATTGGGGCAGGAGGAAATATGTGACCAAAAATCTCTCCTCCTTTTCCTCTTTTCCTAGTTGAGGCAACAAGAGCAGTAAACCACAGAAAAACCACCTTCTCTCCCACAGATGCTCTTGCTTGAGACATGCCGAGGGCACCTGCCACTTGGGCAGTGTATAAATGTAATAAAATAAATGAATAAAGTGCTCTCCAGGAAAATCCCTCCTCGGATGCTGGTATTTGCTTTAAGGGGAAATCCCCAATTGGCACCAAAGGTTTTTTCCTCAGGACTTCAGCATGCCTACTTCAATCCCAATAACTGTCATATACACCCAGCTGATGTTATTTGCATTTTTTTTAAACTACACATTAAATGCAAAGCTGCATTTAACATGGCGTATAAGTAAACCAGCTCCTACCTTCTTGTGGTCTGGCCAATGAGTACAAAAGCACTCAGAAGACTGACAAGCCCAAGAAACAATGATGTCTTGCTTCTGTTCCCTCCACTACAGGTATTGGGCCAATGAAAGAGAAGGGAGAAAGAATTCTGTAGTTTCCTCACTCACCAATTATAGCAGCCATTTTACTTCAGTGAGCCATGGTTGTATTTTTTCTGGCTGCATTTATTTTTCAAAGCCAGGGTGGAGTGTTGGGAGGAGTAAGGAGGATGCATTGGTTGTCCTGGCTTCAAAACAAACTAGTGGGCAAATGGCTGCTATTTTTCTGGCTTAAGAACACATTTAAGAACATAAGAAGAGCCATGCTAGATCAGACCAAAAGCCTATCTAGTCCAGCATTCTGTTCCCACAGTGGTCAACCAGATGCCTATGACAAGCCCACAAGCAGGACATGAGTGCAATAGCAGCACCCCTGTGCACATTTACTAACACTTTCAAATAACTCTAAGAGGTTAGTGAGACACGTCTTACCTTTGCAAAAGCCATGTTGATTCTTTTTCAGCAGGACTTGTCCTTCTATATCCTTGATAATTTAACATTAATAACACTTTCCACCAATTTACCCAGAACAGATGTTAAGTTAACCAGCCTGTAGTTTCCTGGATCCTTTTTTTTTTTAATGGCATTATATTCGCCACCTTTTAGTCCTCTGGCTGATCTTAGGGGCATGTTGCATATTTGTGATACAAGATCAGCAATTTCACATCTGAATTCTGTAAGAGAACCATTTGGACCCAGTGATTTGTTTGTTTTCAAATTATCAATAAGGTCTCTGGAAATTCATCTCGTCAGTCGTCACCATTATTTGCCTCAGTTTCTCAAACTCCTTCCTGAAAATGTCAGTTCAGGTATAGATAACATGTTCTGCAGTGAAGACAGACACAAAGAATATATTAATTACCTTGTCCGACAGTGGTCCAACTTCCTCCCCTAGCCAGTTTCCTGCTTCTGATGCAGAAAATTTTAAAGATTTTTTTTTACTGTTGGTCTTAATGTTTTTAGTGATATGCTCCTCAAAATGCTTCCCCCCCTCTTATTGTCTGCTTGCATTTCCTTTATGCAAGTTTGTTTTCTTTTTCTCCTCATTTGTGCAAAAATTCTGTTTCCTGAAGGAAGTCTTCTTATCTCTAATAGCTTGACACTGCTCGTTAACCATGCTGGTGACCTCTTGGACTTGGTGCTACCTTTCCCGACCTGCGGTATACATTGTAGCTGAGCTTCTATTATTGTGATTTCGAGCAATCCCCAAGACTTCTGGAGAGATTTGACCCTCTTGACTTTTCCTTTCAATTTTTTTTAGGAGTTTCCTCTTTTGAAGTCAGACGTGAGTGTGTTGGACTTCCTTGGCAATTTCCCACTTACATATAGATTAAATTTGATAGCACTGTGGTTACTGTTTCCATTCAGTTCAACAATGCTCATCATATCTTGCACTAGGTCCTGGGCACCACTTAGGAATAGGTCCAGGGCAGGGATGTATGAGAAATTGTTTTTTGATCAAGATTTACCCAGTTTTCACCTCCCGGATCAAACATGGACTTGAACGCAATTAGCAATCAAAGTCTAAACATTTCTAAGCTTACAATGTGATTTGCAGATGAAAAAAATGTGTTTGACAGCATGAAAACATTTGAAAAATGCACATGAAGATATGCATACTTTTGAAAAATGTGCATGAACCCTCTTTAATCAATGGAAAAAGAATGTGCCCATTTCAAAGATGCACACAATTGATGTGTATGTTTTGGGAAAACATGCACAAAAATACACACAGATTTTCACACAAAAGGGGAAAAAATGAAGCTGGCAATCTGATATGGACCTGAGATGGAATGAACTTCAAGGTGGAATTTGGAGGACTTCAAAATAGCTCTAGTTTTGCTTGTACGCACATCTTTATTCCAGGGTTGCCTCCCCTCTAGTTATTTTCATGACCAACCATTAAACTACTAGGATATCTAGTATCATTTAGGGCAGGGCTCTCCAACCTTGGGTCCCCAGATGTTGCTGGCCTACAGCTCCCAGCATACCCAGCCAGCATGGCTAATGGCAAGGGATTCTGGGAGCTGTAGTCCAGCAGCATCTGTGGACCCAAGGTTGGAGAGCAGAGCCCTGATTTAGGGTATCTAGACAGTTTTACCTCTTTGTCGCATTGATCCAGTCTATAAGAGGATAATTGAAGACACCCATTACTACAACCCTTTCTCATTTGGATGCCTCCCTGATGGAGGAGGAGACATCCTCCATCCCACAACTGCCCTGAGAATTTTGATCAGGGGAAGAATAGCATGCCCCCAGTACTAAATTACTTTGGGGGCCTGGCTGAGTGATGTCTGCCCCTTTGAAGGTTTCTGGTTTGTTCGACACTATGCTCTCTTTGGTGTACAGAGTGACAACCACCTCCAGTACGCCCTTCCCTATCCTTTCTATAGAGTTTGTAAGCAGAGATTACTGTATCCTACTGTTCTCCTACATATCCAAGTTCTCCTTTCAAATCAAGCACTCCACCTCTCCCATCTTGGCTCAGCGGCTTCTTGCATTAGCATAAAAACGCCTATTCACAGTGTCCCTCTCCAAACATCTCTGGCGTGTACATTTTCCCGCTGTGGCCCTTTGGCCTCTTTGACTGGCTATGATGTTTTACTGTGTGCTCGTGGCCTATTTCCACCTTGTCTCTGTTTGAGCTTCTTCCCCTAGGGATTATTCAACCTTGTTCCAGCTCCTGTTGGCTTTCCCCCAGGGCTCAGTATAAAAGTTGCTCTGCCACCTTTTTTTGATGTTAAGCGTCAGCAGCCTGGTCCAAGTGTGGGGCCCATCCCTTACGTACAGGCTCTGCTCATCCCAAAATGTGTAGGAACTTGGCAGGTATAAAAGTAAATTTTATTTAAACTGTTTAATAAACTGCATTCGCTGAATCCATTAAGAGCTTTGGCTTAGGATGCTTTTCCCTAATGCTTTCCCCTTGCCTGCCCCCCCCCAGTGTAATCTTACACCACCAACACCACAAAATGTCTGCCAATATTATTATCAACCTCCCCTGCACGCTGCCAACTGTATCCAATCCCTCACATTAGTATTGTACGACCATGTCCTAAATTTGTGAATGAACAGAATGTGTTGCTAGCCCTATATCAGCAAACCATTAACAATTATAAGCTTAACAGTTGGCATATTTCAAGGTAAGAAGCTTTGTATCTGGAAGAAGCTTTATAAAGAGTGGGATACAGAATAAGGTTTTAAAAACAAAGCAAACAAACAAACAATAGACAGAAGCCAACACCTTCTGAATTAACTTTTCTGGAAAGCATAAACATGTTCCTCAACTCTAGTGGACTATTCTGGAAATTCTATTCTGGAAAAAAAGACATTAAAACTTTCCACAGCAGTCACTTTTTTACATTCCTATTTAAAACTGGGGAGGAAATATTCCACTCCCCAAGTAAGTTTTGTTATACTTCTTTTGTACCTTGGCAACCTCTGCTGAATTTTTCCTGTCAGGGCCAGGTGGCCAAAATTGAAATGCATACTTCAGAGAAATGGACACTAGATCCATCCAACAATAAAAGAGAAAATTGCTAAGTCAGAAGACCCATTCTGCCTGCTTTCATGCCTTTAAAATAAGTCAGCTATCGTTTTCCAGTGTCCAGCAAGCTGACAAGATCCTAAAAGGAGTGCCTGAGAGATCATTAATATATACAGGAAAGGGCAATTAAAAACAGCAAAGACCACTCCATAAATAAATGCTTCCTACAGGGAAAAATTATTACAAAAATCTCTGGGGCTTTAAACTAGAAATCAAATCACTCCGAAGGGCTCATGTGAGAGGGAAGGGAGGGGTGTTTCTTGATTCTAAGCTTCCAGATTGTAAGAGAAACAGGATTTGCTTCTGACCTCACCTATTGTCAGTTTAAATCAAGAAAATGATCCTACTTTCTAACAGCCGGGCATCACTTTCCATATCATCAAGGGTGAAGTCCCCTCACCCTGCAGACACAACTTAATGTTCTTCTCTTAACCAGAAGAGGATGCAGTGACTTGGTTCAGCCAGATGTTTCCTGCTGAAGTTGCTACGTGCAAGTTCTCCACACTCCCAGATCTAGAGTGCATGGCCACCACACACACACACGCACACACACTCTCATTCACACGTGCATTTTCAAACAAATGTAACACACATGCATTCATTCACACACACAAACATACATCCATTTTCTCACATCACATATACACACGCACATACACAGAGGAAGGGTTTGCACATAACACTAAGCCACCCTGCAAATAAGCCACCGTGGGTTGGTTGTTCGCTTGCCGACTCAACAGATGATCAGGCTTGCCGTGGCTTGCTTCCCCCTGCATCCCCCTTCATCCTCCTGCCGGCTCCAGCATGTTTCCTCAGTCCCTACCTTGGTTTTTGCCGCTCTGGATGGCCAGCTATGTAGCCATTCCTGACAACCCACGACAAAGTCACCCTGCTAGGTTCGGGCAACACAACAAGCCACCATGGGTATCAACAATGTGAAAACAAGCCATGGGTTCTCGGAGTGGCTTGTTCATGAAAAATAAGCCACCCTGCAGAAAACACACCGGGTTCGCACAACACGACAACCTACCATGGGTAATCAGCCATGGTGGGTTGCCATGTTCTGCGAACAAGGTCAGAGTCACACATGCATTTCCTGAAAATGCCCTCTCATGTCGAAATCAGGTTTAGGGGGATTTTTGAGGTAAGGTCAATAGCACTTGGGGAGATGGAGAATTAGCCCTTTCCCTCCCCAGCAGTGATCCCCAAAAAATCCCTCCAGCAGGGCAATTAGACTTTTAAAAAGCCTCCATTGGCACCTCGAGTTCTTTCTTTTCTTTTCTTTTGCAGGAAAAATTGCTAGAAAGAAAAAAGAAATCCAGGCCTCCAAATTGTTCACATTTTTGTTCTTGTTCTTTAGGCGTAGGTAGGTATTTATGTCCCTTCCAATGGATATCAGACCAAAAATAGTATGGGCTCGTGGAAGAACTTTCCTGTCCTTTTGCCAGCTTAAACAGAATGATTCAAACCTGAATCACTTTCCTGAAATTTAATTTCATAGCTGAATGCAAAATTATGTAGCAAAGATAAGATCATCACGAACACACCGATCTGTCTTCAGAATGCTACTGAACCCCCTGGCCTGCTTAAGGGAAAACCTATTGGACACAGTAGATGTATTTATTGTATGTTATGTCATGGGTGTGAAATGCCAAAGAAGATGGACGATGACCACAGCAGGGCCAGGGATCGCACAGCCAAGTTGGCTTCTCACCTATTATCACAGGGGAGAGAGATGATTCTCAAAACTCTGGCAGCCTTAGATCTTTTAACAGAGGATCAATATTGCTCAGAGAGAGAGAGAAAAACAGCCAGACCGGGGGTGGGGAAAACCTTTGCAGCCTGCCACATTCAGAGCAAGGGGAGATAAAAGCTTCTTGTGTTATGAAACCAAATATGACAAGTCACCTAGAATTAACACCTCCTCAAAGAAGTAGGTTATACATTCTTCCCCTATCCAACCTCCACATTTTCTCCAACTTTTCAGGTGAAGAGATCCATTAGATTAGGGGCCAGCCTTCCCCAACCTGGTGCCCTCCAAATGTTTTGAACTATAACTCGCATAAGCCCCAGCCAACAGGCCCAATGGCAAGGGATTATGGGAGCTGCAGTCCAAAGCATCTGGAGGGCGCCAGGTTGCCTAGCCCTGGATTAGGCTTTTATGGCCAACACAGCAGTGAAAACGAAATGTGTGTTGTGTGTGCAGTGGTGAAGCTAAGGCTAGACCTTGTGCATAAGTCCAGGGCCCCACAACCCAAATGACCATCCAGGGAGCAGCAGGTGAGGAGGGCATCAGGGCAGCAGAAACAAACTCCATTTTCTTCCTGTAGAGCTTTTCTACACGAGACATTTGTTGTGTGCTCATCATTCCCTACTCACAGTTGTTTATGGGTTCTTTAAATGACATCGTGACCCTCCAGTTTCACTTCTGTTTGTAAACAGCATTTTCTGTGAATTTTTTTCTTCCGAGCAGGGGAAATGGGGTATTATTTAAAGAAAGCGAAAGAAAACATAATTTCCACTTGTATATTTGCGCTATTCTGCTATACCACACTGCCACCTAGTGGTTATGTAGTGGAAAAGCAGGAAAGGAAACACTCCTCGTGTAGTGCTCAGATGCCGGTTCTCCAACAAAACTGAAAATAGATGCAGCAGATTAGCAGCCTCATGTAGAAAAGGCCCTAGTCATGAAGAAGCTATGATTTAGGTGACTTTAAAATGCCATACTTCACATGCTCAGAGGTTGTTTTTTGTTTTGGTTTTTTTAAAGCAGGATTGACAAACAATGTTGTTGGGGTAGGGAGAGGAAGAGAAAACTTAGTTGTATGCTTCACAACTGAAATAATACCATCTGAAGGCAATTAGGTCCAGGGTCTAATTTTACCCAGCTGCACCACTGTATGTGTATTTGATCTAAGGTTGTGCTGAAAACATTCTTCAAGGGGGAAACTATTATACAAATATAATAGTACTCAGGACTGACTCAGTCAGCAGAGGCGGGGCGGTGGGGACAGCTCAGTCCATGGCGTATCTCCAATCATGGGGATCCAGGACCCTGGAGAGATGCTGCCAATCAGAGAACACAAATGCTGAGCTCTACAGGCAAATGTTCCATCCCTGTGGAAGGCAACTTCATACGCTCATATATATTATCCAATGAGGGTATCAAAACCGGGAAGAGTACTTCCAGACCTTCCAGAACTCTGAAATCTGAGTCATTCCCATTTCTAGAAAAATATGAAACTGGGATGCTTGCATTCCATCCCTACCAAAACAAGAGACTTGATTATATGAACCCCGAAATGGTTATGACGGGTAGGCCCGCATGCACCAATGCACCCCAGACACCTTTCGCGGCACCCGCCAAGGTTCCCCTAACACCTCCCACTTTTATAAAAAAAATTAACACATTTTTTACTGCCGGCTGGGATTGCTGTGAAATAGGCTTCTGCTGGTGCTGAAAACTGTTGATTCAATCATTCAAATGAGTCGTTTTGTGTGTTGGGGATCAGCTCCCACTTCTGCCTTGTACTCAGTCTTTGGGGCAGGTGACTTGTTCTTTGCCATGCCTCCCACGGCAGCCTTTTTGTGATGCTGTTGCCCAGGACAGTTTATCAAATTAACAAATGTGACCATGGCCCAGAAAGGTTGCCTACCCCTGGGTTAAGGTGTTAGAATGCAAATATTCGGTATAGACGTAGCCCACATCTTGCTTACAAGAAAGGCGGCCCCCAAACAAGAAATCTTATTTCCCTGAGATGCAGGGGACCTCTTTACTGCCACACTATCTGGGAAGCTTACATTTGCTTCATATGTCATTGAAAAAACCCCAACTGCTTTTTTAAAGTCTGAAAAAATGGGACATTTATGGTGTAATCCTATGCATGTCTACTCAGAAGTAAGTTCTACTGAGTTCAAGAGACTTACTCCCAGGTAAGTGTGTATAAGGATCAAGGTATAAGTTGAATTAATTGCACAGCACGTAGCTGAGGCTTAATTATTATTATTTTACTCTAGATCAGGGCTCTCCAACCTTGGGTCCCCAGATGTTGCTGAACTACAGCTCCCAGAATCCCTTGCCATTAGCCATGCTGGGTATGCTGGGAAGCTGTAGGCCAGCAACATCTGGGGACCCAAGGTTGGAGAGCCCTGCTCTAGAGTAAGTGCACAGAGCCCCAATTCAGACTGGGACCACCGCACACCAGGGGAGGAGTATTAAACCTCTCCACCACCACTGTTTTCTCCCCCCGCCCCACCCCCCATGGAGTTAAAAAGGGGAAGTCTCCATTGGCATTAATGGAGGTTTCCCTCCCCCCCTTTTTAACTCCTGTGTGCCAGGGGGGGATTTTGAGGAGCAAATGGTGGTAGTGGGGAAAGGTTTGATCTCCCCTTCCAGTGTGCGGTAGTCTTGATCCAAATTGGGCCATGTGCACTTACTCTAGAGCAGTGCTTCTCAATTATTTTCTGTCATGCCCCCCCTAGGAAGAAGAAAACATTTCGCGCCCCCCGCGCGACTGTAAATAGTATCATTTGTCTATAAAATTGTTATAAGTACACCTCTGCATAACACTGTATCCTTATTAACGTATAAGAGAATAAAAAAAGAAAGAAATGTGGATCAATTTACAACAAAGAATAGCTTTATTAACTGTAGCAGAAAAGATTTAAAGGAGCACAGGATTTAAAGGAACACAATATTAAAAAAAACTTTTAACTGAGGTCAAACGAGCCCCCCTTTACGGAGCCTCGCGCCCCCCCTGGGGGGCCCGCCCCACTATTTGAGAAGCACTGCTCTAGAGTAAAAAATGAATAAAAGCCTCAGCTACATGCTATGCAATTAACGTAACATGTAGTTTTTTACCCCAAGGTGGCAACTGTAGATAATTAGTAATCAAAACTGAGGATATGAGGAGTCTCCTCATAACAGAGCAGCCTTCCCAACCTGATGTCCACTGGATGTGATAGACCAATCAATCAATATTTATTGTACGGTCACAGACACATAAAAACAATACAAACAAGATGATAAAAAGAAACAGACACACTTACAGTGTCTTGTAGAAATATTCACACACAAATATTCACACCCTTTGACTTTTCCACATTTTGTTGTGTTACAACCTGGAATTTAAATGGATTCAACTGGCATTGTTACCACCTGATGTACACAAGATACTCAACACTGTGAAGGTGCAAAATATTTTTATTGTGCCATACAAGTGAAGTAAACAAAAACAAACTGGCACTTGTTGGTTGCACAAGTATTCTCACACCCAAGTCAGAATTCAGAATTTCAGAATTTTATTGTTTATAGCCAATGGCCATCACAATACATCACAATACATATATACATGAAGTATAAAATAAAATAAAAACAGGCTGAACATTAAATATAATGAAACAAAATGCTATAAAATAATCAAGGTTTAGAAACATTCTTTCTGTATGGCCCACTTATGGTTTGGCAGTAGTTTGGTTTATAAAGGCTGCCCTTATTTTCCTTGCAGCTAACACAAATAAAGCTATCCTGTAGCTAATAAATTTGTCCACATCAGCCAACAACCATCTAATTTTAAAATCGTCTGATTGACCTTCTAAAGTAGTCTGAAAAGGAAGAATAAATCTGGCCCTGGGTGAATTATATAGTGGACAATATAGAATATAATGTACCAGATCTTCAATGTGCCCTGTTTCACATATGCAAAAACGCTCTTGTGCAGGTCTGTTAGAAAACCTTCCAGCCAAATACTCAGTGGGCATTGTTTCAAATCTGAGCTGGGTAAAAGCATGCCTAACAGGGAAGGTTAGCTCTTGCAGATAGCTTGCCCTTTTGTGATCTGTTTTAATCTTGGCGTACCAAGTGGCAGATTTGCAGTTTTTTGTATATTCAAGATCTCTTTTGGCATCTTCGCCAAACACAATATCTCAGATCTTATAATCGGACACATCCTGCATTGTCGTTGCTCAGGGAATCGAGTAACTCAGCATCAAGCATCTGCAAGAGTTTGCCCAGCCTTCTCTATTCTGCAACTCCAAAAAGCATAGTTTTGCTAAATGGTTTTCTGGCAATGATGTTAATTTTTTCCAGTATAATATTATGGATTTGGGTATACGTGCATTCAGGCAAGGGAGACCTAGTTCAGTCCTTAATAGTGCACCAGGTGTACTGTGTGGCACTGCCAAGAGCATGCGCAGGAACTTGTTTTGTATTATCTCAAGTTCATCTCTACAGTAACTGCCCCAGATTGGTGCACCATACACAATCTTGGCTGCAAAGATCTTTAAAGTTGGTTCTACTAAGCAATGGCCCCCCGTATAGTGCAGTCTCTTTATAGGTCCTAGTAAACGGGCAGCTGAGGACGTAATTGCCTCGAAGTGGGTATGCCATAGGGTATTTTCAGAAAAATTCAATCCTAAATACTTGAATGAATGACATTGTTCAATACTGTGTCCATATAGGGTCCATTTATGCTGCTCATGCCTTTTGGCGAACACGACCACTTTTGTTTTGCTGTAATTAATGGATAGACCTTCCTGTTTACAGTAATTTCCAAATTTAGTAAGTAATCTTCTCATGCCAATTTGCGTTAATGAGATAAGTGCCATGTCATCCGCATAGAGTAGGACTGGGACCTTCTGTTCTCCAACTGCAGGAGGGAAATAGGCAGGGGAGGAAAGCTCCTGAGTGATGTCATTTATATAAAGGTTGAATAATAGTGGTGCCAGAATGCAGCCTTGTTTGACTCCCCTTACTGTTGGGATTGGATCAGTAAGGGAACCTGCCATGCCAACTTGAATTTTAATATCAGTTTTAGTATAAAATTGTTGCACGAGGAACAGCAGATGTTTATCAACTGAGATGGCATCTAGTTTTTCCCATAACGTTGTCTATCTATTGTATCAAATGCAGATGAGAGATCTACAAATGTAATATATAGCTTTTTCGATGGGCTATTTACGTACTTTTGGTTGCAGAATATTCACACACACACACACACACACACACACACCAAGTCAATACTTGGTAGAAGCACCTTTGGCAGCAATTTCAGCTGCGAGTCTTCCTGGGTCTCTATCAGCTTTGCGCATCTGGATCCTGCAGTGTTTGCCCATTCTTCCTGGCAGAATTGCACCAGCCCTGTCAGGTTGGATGGGTACTGTTGCTGAACAGCAACTTTCAAGTCTTGCCACAGATTCTCAATCGGATTGAGGTCTGGGCTTTGACTTGCCATTCGAAGACTTCCAGGTTCTTGTTTTTAAACCACTCCAGTGTTACTTTGGCTGTGTGTTTAGGGTCATTGTCCTGCTGGAAGGTGACCCTCCACCCCAGTCCCAGGTCCCTTGCAGACTGAAACAGGTTTTCCTCTAGAATTGCCCTGTATTTGGTTCCATCCATCTTGTCCTCAATCCTGACCAGTTTCCCTGTCCCTGCTGAGGAAAAGCATCCTCACAACATGATGCTGCCACCAACATGCTTCACCATGGGGATGGTGTTCTCAGGGCAATGAGCACTGTTGGCTTTGCGTTTTGCGGGAAGGCCAAAAAGTTCAATTTTGGTCTCAGCCAGAGAACCTTTTCCCACATGTTTCCTGTGTGTCCCACATGCCTTTTTGCAAACTCCAAACAAGCTTTGATATGGGTTTGTTTCAGCAACGGCTTTCTTCACGCCACTCTTCTATAACCAGCTTTGTGGAGCATTCGGGTGATAGTTGTCCCATGGACAGTTTCTCCCATCTCAGCTGTGGATCTCTCCAGCTCCTTCAGAGTTACCATTGGCCTCTTTCTTACTTCTCTGACTAATGTCTTCCTTACCAGGTCACTGAGTTTTGGTGGACGGCCTTCTCTAGGCAGAGTCGCGGTTGAGCCATCTTCTTTCCATTTTGTAATAATGGATTTAATGGTGATCCCGCGGGATGTTAATAGTTTGGATTTATTTATTTTTTAAATAATCCAACCCTGATTGGTGATTCTGAACAACTTTATCCCGGAGGTTGTTTTGATAGCTCCTTGGTCTTCATGATGCTGTTTGTTTAGATATGCTCTCCAACAAACTCTGGTGCCTTCCAGAAATAGGTGTATGTAATCTGAGATCATGTGGCACTGGAATTGCACACAAGTGGACTCCATTCAACTACAGTATGTGACTTCTGGAGGCAGTGGGTTGCACCAGAGCTTATTTAGGTATGCCACAGCACAGCGGGTGAATATTTCTAGAGCCAGCAAGTTCCATTTTGTTTTTGTTTACTTTTGTGCCACAATAAAAATATTTTGCACTTTCACAGTGTTGAGTACCTTGTGTACATCAAGTGGCAACAATGCCAATTAAATCCATTTCAATTCCAGGTTGTAACACAACAAAATATGGAAAAGTCAAAGCAGGGTGAATACTTCTGCAAGGCACTGTAATTGTTAAAACCTACACGTGTTTAAAATACAATCTAAAAAATATAAAAAGTTACAGTAGGGGTGAAGGAATCATCTTACAACACCTTATTACAGAAAAGAGGAACTTAGCTGCTAACTCTGTCATTGACTGATTTATGTCAGCCAGAAAATATTCCAGATACCATTTCTGTGACTTTCCAGGGCATTTGCTCATAATTGGACTAAGTAATCTATTATGTTCTTCACTGTGAAGACTACACTAGGAAAAAACATGTTCCAAGGATTCAGCTATTTCATCACCAAAGGGACATAGCCGATCTTCATTTGGGACACCATGATATCACCCTTCCAAAATTGCAGAAGGGAGGCAATTAAACCTAGCCCTGGAAAAAACCTGACGATACTTGGGAACAATCAGATTAGCTGTGATGGACTACAACTCCCATAATTCCCAGCCAGAATGGTCAGCGGTCATGGTGGTTGGGAATTATGCACGCTGTCATCCGACACATCTGGAGGGCACTAGGTTTGAGTGAGACTATAACAGAGCCCACTGCTCCGCCACAGACCAAGCAAGCTGCATATGGCTGTTCCGTTGCCCCTCAACCCACCTGACTCAGGTACGGGACATGATCCAGCCAAAGTCATACACTTGAAAATTCCTGCAGTTTCAAGCCTTGACTCCTGACCATTGAAATAAAAGGGACATCCAGGTAAATTGTGCCTATGGATCGTGGAGTAAGAGGAAGATTTCCAGTAGCACCCAGGAAAGCATTATGTTCTTGAAGAACGCAAGCTGCATTTAATAGTATTACCTACATGACACTTGGTTGGAGATAAAGGTGTGTGTGTGTGTGCGTGTGTGTGTTTCCTTCTCCTTCTGCCAATGCAGAATACGTAAGTATTGAAAAGGAAATAAGGCAGGTGCAGCATATTGCTTTTATTGAAGGGGCAGGAATGTACTGAGAAAGCAGCCACTGGAACCTCCTATCTCTAATAAGGTCTGTCAGTAGGCCGAAGTTTCAGTCCAATATAATGCACCCAAAAAACAAAAAAAAAAGGAGTACCACATCTACCCAACTGCATTGCTTACTTTCTGAAGCTAAGCCAGAGGGATGCACATAGTAAGATCTTTGTCTCATTTCAGGGAGGATGCAGGATAAAGATTCTGTGCCAGTAATCTTCCTTGGATTAATGGTTTCTCTTTTATCTGCTGTATTTCTGCTCAGATGTCTTTGCTCTGAATGAGTCAGTGGAATGCAAATGACGGGTACAGTCAGTCTGAAAATATTTAAATCTTGCTTTCCACTGCACTGCAGATATATATATATATATATATACACACACACACACACACACACATACGCCGAGGGAAGGAAGGAAGGGCAGATGAAAATTATAGATATAGCAATAATGCAAATAATAATAATAATGTGGTGGTCCAAATGAAAATAGACTTGGTTTTCTTTTTCCTCCCTTCTTTTTCTCCCCCCATCGCACTCCTTCATTTCATAAATAAGATCAGCATTTAAATGCCTGGTATTATGGGGGGGGGGGGTGTGAATCCACAATGTTCCTCATCTGAGACGCATACATTTGACAAGAAGGCATCTGTTGAAATGGAAAACTGATTTTATTTCAGTGGCTAAGTGACAAATCTTCATTACTCCACAAGCATATTGCTAGATATGGTATTGTTTTAATTCTGACAAAAGTAGCAGCTAGGTGATACAGGCAGTATTTGTCTGACGGATTTTCATTTTTCTCCGAGCCTATTTCCTTGATATGCTTCAAGCTTTCCCCACCCCCCACCCTTTGTTGCTTTGGCTTTTGTTTTGAGCAGGTTGCAGCTTTTTATTCTTACTCTTATCAGACAAGTGATTAAGGCTGCAATCCCATTGGCACTTGCCTGGGAGTAAGCCCCATTCTACACAGAGGGACTTACTTCTGAGCAAACATGCAGAGAATTGAGCTGTAAGGGCTGCAATCCTAAGCATTATACTTACCTGAAAGTAAATCCCACTGAAAGCAATAGGACGGAGGGCAGTGATACACATTATAATTACTGCAGGAAACACAATATTACACCAGTGTTTTCTGAAGCAAACACCTAAAGAATATGTCTGTATACCTGTACATTTGCCTACACGGGTGCATTTAGAGATACATGTATTATTATTTTCAATTTCCTACAGCAATTTGTAACACATAGCACTGCCCTAACTTCCATGTAAGTCAGGGTGGGGAGCCTGTTGCCCTCCATATTGGGAACAATCTGGGATTGTTCAGCTTAGAAAAGAGGCGAGTAAGGGAAGACATGATAGAGGTGTATAAAATCAAGCATGCTGTGGAGAAGGAAGACATTTTCTCCCTGTCTCATAATACTAGAACCCGGGGTCATCCCATGAAGCTGACTGGTGGGAGATTCAGGACAGACAAAACAAAGTACTTCTTCACACAGTGCATAGTTAAACTTTTTTTATTATTTAATAGATTTATATACTGCTTACCATATTTTAAAAATATCTAATATTTATTAAAAAATAAAGTATGGAATTTACACTTCCACAAGATGTAGTGATGGCCACCAATCTGGATGGCTTTAAAGGAGGATTGGACAGATTCATGGAGGAGAAGGCTATCAATGGCTACTAGTCCCAATAGCTATATGCTACCTCCAGTATCAGAGGCAGTATGCCTATGCTATGTACTCCAGCTGCTGGAGAACTTGGGCAGGAGGGTGCTGTTGCACTCATGTCCTGCTTGTGGGTTTCCCGTGGGCAGCCGGTTGGCCACTGTGTGAACAGAATGCTGGACTAGATGGACCTATGGTCTGATCCAGCAGGGCTCTTCTTATGTTATGTTCAGATGTTGTTGGACTGCAACTCCCATCAACTCTAGCCAGCATAGCCAACAGTGAGGGATGATGGTAGTTGCAGTCCAAGAACATCTGGATGGCCACACCTTCCCCATCCTTGAAGTAGATGATTCGGCTATAAGAGATACCTTTTGTGCCAGGAGAACAAAAAGTGAGGTGTTAATGTTCAAGAACTTGGTATCCATATATAGCAAATCCAGTCCACTGTTACAAACTGAAGTCTAACAATATATATTAGGGGATGGGTGGTAGCCTTTTGGATAGAGCAATACTTTGCATGTATTACAAGCCTAGATTCAATCCTTGGAATTTTCAATTAAAAGAACACAGTTGGCAGACTGGGCACTTTTCCTGAGATATTTGAGATCCTCTGTGCAGACGGTACTGAACCAGGTGGAATGAATATTGGACTGCATCAGTGTAAGGCAGCTTCCTGTGGTGATACACAGGAAAAGCATCCCCATGTTAAGTCGCGGAGCATCTGCTGTGAAGGCTAATATTTGGAATGGGTAGGACTGCCACCAAGAATTTTGCAGGCTTGACCAGAGTTCTCTCCACCCAAATCCCCCATAGCTTCATTGTTCCCAAAATGGGAAGATGCAAATGGGGGGGGGGGGAATCCAGCAAACCTATTTTTGCTGTTAGTGCAGACGCATGATGTGTCTTAGCGCATGTATGCACACACTATGGCATCACATGGGGATGGCTGCATTTGTACTGTGTTGGGTATGTGCTCTGTATACCAACTTATTGTACTGCCACTTAACAAGAGACATGTGGAGGTGAGTTCATAAGGCCAGGATCCTAGGGTGGCTGGATGCAAAAGAGGACAGGTCTCCTGCACCTTTGATAGTTGCATAGAAGAGGGAATTCCAGCAGGTGTAGCTTTTTCACCTCCTGAAATATCCTCTTCTACACCACTATTAAAGGTGTAGGAGTCCTGTACTCTTTTGCATCCGGCCACCGTAGCAGTAGACAGTACAGGCCTAGTCAATCCAGAGGCTTCACACGGGAGCCTCTGGCTTGAACCCCCTCTGCCCCATTCCCATCTATGCCTGAAAGGAACTTTGAGACCTACACATCCAAGTCGTTTACCAGGTTAGGTCCCAAGCATAGGCTACAAGGTTCTGTGTTCAAGTCCTAGAGTACCTGTCACGGCCAATGATAATACAGCATAATATATATTCAGTTTAACTCTTATGAAGTTCCGTAAATCCTTAAAGGCCTAGGACCAGCATGTCTTAAGAATTCCCTTCTTCTCTAAGAACTTGCCTGTGTCCTGAGATGGGCTTCAGAGACCCTGCTCTGCATCCTTTTGCCTCCCACCTCCACAATACCAGTTATGTGGTACATTATACAAAAAGAAGATATGGCACATTACAGGGATTGTAGGAATGGTAAGGAGGGTGACTTATTTAAATCAATAAAAATGCAGCAATATAAACTTGCATCTCCCTTTATGGCCAAGACCAAACTTGGCTCTGCAATGTTTGGTCCTAATGGCAGAAGAAACCTTCATCTTTCAGTTAAGCCAGATGTAGGCCTGTTGTTGGGGAAGCATTTCTTATGTCAATGCAGGGAAGGAAATAGATGTATGCTCCAGAACTACAATCCAGTATTATATGGTGGTGCCTTATAATACTGACTTCTGATCTAAACCAGTAGCCAAACAGCAGGATCATCCAAAGGTGGTGTTGTCTTCTCTCTCTCTCTCTCTCTCTCTCTCTCTCTCACACACACACACACACACACACACACACTTCTCTGCTCTTCAGCCCCAATTGACACAGAATTTCGATACTAAAAACAGGCACTCTTCAAACTAGGACAGCTATGTCATGTGTCCTTTTTTACAGTCCTCTATCTGAAGGACTGCAAGAGGGCTGTCCTTTATTTGAAGGTGTCTTCTATTTAAAGGGCAGTCCTGTCCAAGTCCAGTTTAGACATAAAGAACCATCAGAAGGAAGAGCTGGGCCTTGAAGTTGCCCATCAACAGTTAGCACCTGGACAGCAGACTGAACAGGCAGGCACACAGGTCACCGTCTTCCGCATTATGGTGCGGTTTACTTTATTTCTATTCGAATTATAATTATTTCTAAATGTGCACCTATACATATATTAGCATATACACATTTTATGCAGATGTGTGTCTTCTCTTTTTCTTTGGTGATGTGTTTCCTCTTTTTTGATGATTCGTAAGTGGCCACTGTACTTCGAACCCTAGCACCCTCAGTGGCTCAAAAACAGCCCATCTCTACCATTGGCGTAGACAGAGGCATGACAACAAGTCCTTCAGAATTGCTTTATATGAGCGAGGAGTTACAGGTTACTGAAGCATTTAATGCCCACTGGCCACCGAACTGAAGGACAAATGAAAGGCTATGAATAGTTTTACTGGCTTTCCTTATTTATTTATTGTCACCAGACACATACTAATTCAAGAAAATCTTGAATGCATTCCATTCAAAAGGGAAAACACACTGACTCTACATTACCATGGAGGATGAAGTGTTTATATCTAGAAGTGCAATCCTTCAAACCAACCCACTTTTCAGGTGCTCTTCACTGGGAGAGGTGAAGGAACAGTAGATATGAGAACTGAGCCCCGTAAATATTGTGTGTGTGTGTGTGTATGCAGGGGCCACCCAAGAGGAAAGGAGTTCGTCTTACAGTATTTTCCTATTTTTTCTAAACAAACCGTGTTAACATTTTTTTAAAAAAATGTTAGTGAACACTCATAATTATAACCTGCAAATTTTAGCCACCCCATGAGGCAGTCATTAAGATGCAATGCTATTACACACCAGGGAGCAAATCCCATTGAACACAATGGGGCATATTTCTTTGTAGACATGTACAGGAATGCATTGTACAGTGCTCGCTCCAGGTTTTGGGAGGGCCTTTGTGCAAGATGCCCTCAGTGGACCCACTCCCTGAGTGGGTTCACCTCCTCCTCACTTCTGTCCCCACTGCCTACTTACTTACCCACTCCAGATCTGGTGCCCTCCAGATGTTGGACTACAACTTCCACCATCCTCAGCCACCATAAGGATGGAAAGTTCCTTTATAGCTAATTGCTGTTGACAGATCTATCTGCCATGAATCTGTCTAACCAGGGGAGGCTGCTGACTTCTTTGTCAGTGGGGCCCCTTATCCATTGCAGCTTTTATATACTGACCTTTATAGGAGCTATCCGTGGTGCTGAATTCCATCCCCAAAATAGGTTCAGCCACCATGGATAGCTCCTATAAAGCTCAGAATAAAAGCTGCAATTGATAAGGAGCCCCACCAACATAGGAATCACCAGCTTCCCCTGTGTCTAACCCAGGGCTCTCCAACCTTGGGTCCCCAGATGTTGCTGGACTACAGCTCCCAGAATTCCTTGCCATTAGCCATGCCAGCTGGGTATGCTGGGAGCTGTAGGCCAGCAACATCTGGGGACCCAAGGTTGGGGAGCCCTGGTCTAACCCTTTCAAAAAGCCATCTAGTGGATGGCCCATGTTGGTTGAACACGAGCTGGACTTACTATTAAAATAATCACAACACTTCAGTGGCAACCCATTCATGCTAAAAGCCACAGTATATTCTAAGGCAGAAAAACTCAAGTTTTTTCTATATGAAAATGTGTCCCACTAAACAAGCTATTTTTTCCTCTCTTCTTTTTTTAATGCAAGAAACAAAAATTGTAGAGCATCCAAAAATTACATTCTTGTCCTGTATCTAATTCCTCATCCTTTCCCTTCCGATTGATTGATTGATTGATTGATTGGTCGATCGATCGATTGTCCACTGCATACACATAAAGCCCAGCAGGTGATAGATTTCAGATCAGATTATCTGCCATGGAACAATATTTAGAAGCAAAGAGTGCAACAAACCTACTCTGCTGGCTTGTCCAAACATAGAATTAACCTTCAGGATTGTGTAAGGAGATGCACACAAATTGTAGTTTTTTACATTCTTTTTTTGTTGACATGAAAAGTGTGTGTGTTTGTGTGTGTGTGTGTCTGGGGAGGCAGAGAGGAGAGACACCTGTTTGCTAGCTAAAGGATCTAGGAACTTGGGTCAGTGTGAAAAATAAATTAGTCCATTCATGCATTAGACAGGATAATTTTGATAAAAGCAGGTGCTGACAGTGTTAAAGGACAGTGATGGAGGAGATTAGCCTTGGTGTCATTTTAATTGTCACCATGAGTGACGAAAAATGTGGTGTCTTTTCCAGCATACTGATCACTCATGTCTTCTAAATGGTATTCATCTACCAGAATTCTGGAGTTTTATAAGCAGTGCTAGTAAGTCAGAGCTTTACAGGACTCAGGCCTGTCAACTATTTTAAAAACAGAAGAATACATGAAGTAACAACAAAATGGAGAGTGCCTCTGAGGATGTCCAGAGTACGAAGTCTAGTATTCAAAATAGCTGAGCCCTGTCAAGTCCTACTTATAAATCCACAGAATTCCCCTAGTTTCCTCTAGGCTAGACTCCTTTCTCTCCATCATCTGGTTTTCTGTGTGCAAAGAGTTCTTTTTTAAAATATAGGAAGGCTCTCAATCATGCAATTCACTCATGCACAGTTTGAAGTATTACAGTGCCCACAACAGTTTTACCATGTGATCTGCTGTTTGTATAGTAGACTCACCCTCACATTGCTGAACAAATATGTTCAATTTTGAATTAGTCAGATCACTTTAAGTAAAGTGGAATGGAAAAGTAGCTAAATTCTCTGCTATATATGGAACAAGGTTATGATACAAAATGCTGTTCTTGTTTCAGGGTTGAGAATCACATTTTTGAGAAGGTATCACATTTTTCAGTAAAGTTAAAAAATTAAAACCCAATGGAATTAAATAATAATTTATAGCAACAATAGAATAACCTCTCTGGTGTCATTTCATTCCTTAATAGGGAATGTGGGGAATTTGTCTGTTTTATCTGAAAAAAGGAAAACAAAACTTCCCCCTAAGCATTCTTGTACTGTCTACAAGAAGGTTCAGATTTTAAAAATAATGGAAGCTCTAGGCAGCTTTGCAAAATGACTTTGGTGGTATTTATTGCTTTGATAGGGTCAGTATTCACTATGTGCATGTTGCCTTCTAAACATATGTTTCAGGCGAAGAATCAAAGCTAATTTCAGTGTGTGAAAAGCAAGCAGATTTCATTACCGATTGTGGCTCCCCTTCAAAATGATAAGGATGCAGGATATAGGCTCTCAAAACCAAGTGTCCAAATAGGAATTTATGATGTAGAACTTCAGCTTTATCATCCATGAACTTCAATACAGAAAAGGAGCATTTCTTGGCTCACAGGAATCTCACAGTTAACTTGTGAGTCAACTGCCTCACTTCTCTCCACCACCACCACCAACAACACCAACACCACCCACACAGATTCTCCATCCAGCAATTTTTTCTTTCCATAACAAGTTAAGAGCAGGAATGGCGTAGTGTGTGGCGTAGTGGTTAGAGTGTTGGACTGGGACTCGGGAGATCCGGGTTCAAATCCCCGCTCGGCCATGAAACTCACTGGGTGACTTTGGGCCAGTCACTGACTCTCAGCCTGACCTACCTCACAGGGTTGTTGTGAGGGTAAAATGGAGAGGAGGAGGATTAGGAGGATTATGTAAGCCGCCTTGGGTTCCTTGCAGGAAAAAAGGCGGGGTATAAATATAATAAATAAATAAATAAATGACCATTGGCACTAGCCCTTTCTGGCATCTGCCTAGATCAGGGCTCTCCAACCTTGGGACTACAGCTCCCAGAATCCTGCAACATCTGGGGACCCAAGGTTGAAGAGCCCTGGCCTAGATGGACATGAAGAAGACCCAATATTGCTCATTCTTCCACCCCTCTTTGCAGAAGTATCAGCAAAATTCAAAACCAATTTCAACTACAAAGTGTAATAAAGTCCCACAATAAAGTTCTCTTTTTTATGAGGATTCTTCCTGTATATTATTCTGACACATCTTGGTCCCAACTGTAAGAAGCCATCTGTACTAATAATTCTCTCACTAAACAGGTAATATGAGGTAAAACAGCTGTGGAATTCCTAAAGAGTTGGAAAGGATATAAGCAGCATTATGAATCCTGCCATATTTTGGCTAATTGTTGTAGAAATGGGGAGGGGGGAAATAGTGTTGCAGGCATTCGATTCTAATTATTAGATATATATTTTTCTGAGAGAGACAACCCAGCATCTTTAAACGTATCACCATTACAGCATCTCTAAAGTAAAGTAACTAGTCCTAGATAATTATTTGGAGCTAGCAAAAAATCCACCAGATGGTAGAATTTATTTATTTATTTATTTATTTATTTAGATTTCCCCCCCCCCTTATTTTTTTCCCCAAATTATCAGGCTGGCCTACAATAAAATATGAAAAACACACAATAAAATAATAAACTAAAATAAGGAAGGTCTTTGCCTGCCACCAGAAAACATCAAAGCAGATGCCAGGAGAGCATTTCTGAAGAGAACATTCCTAAGTTGGGCCAACACCATGGAAGAGGCCCTTTCCGTAGTAAACCACCTGCTATACTTTAGAGTCTGAGGCTCAGATAGTAGGTAAACCAGAGAAGGTTGGGTTAGTAATGTGTTACTAACAGGTTCAGGCTAACTGCCATTTTTTGGGCTTCTAGAACCTGGGACAGGTATGCAAAGCAAAAGCGTGGGCATACAGGGAATCAAACCAGATGTACATTGGGTTCCTCCTTTAGTACGGACAACAGGAGGGATTCCCACCCGCTGTGCAAAAGGTGTGGGATCTCCAGTCCAGAAGTATGCAAATGCCTAACTCTCTTGGGTTCCTAACACAATAAAGTCACCTATGGGCTAAAACACATGATACTTTAAAGATGTAGCTACTACTCTTTTTTCCTCTACAGTAAGCATGCACCCCCAATCCAGACCAGGGCCCTAGCATGTGGGGTGGGGGGCCTTTAACCATTCCCCTTGCCACAGTCCCAATCCAAATCTCTTACACGTTGAAATAGATAGTATCTGTGCTTCAACCTTTGTTCTTCCTCTTAACTCTGTCTCTCAGTCTCGTTAACATGTGAGCAGCTACACTGAGCAGCCAAGCAATGGCATTTGGATCTCCATCCCAAGACCGGTTGGGTCCTGCACGTGTCTGGCTGCCTTCACCTTCTGTTCCCCATCTTAGGGAACAGCCCCTCCTCTTCCTTCTCTCTAGAGCACTCGCATGCTGCTCCTCTGCCTTGGTTCTTTCTCTCTGCTCCCAGCCTCCTATACATACTTAACTAAAGAGCTGCCAATTTGTCCAATTTGAATACTACCCACGTAGGTACCTTTTCTATTTTTTGTAATACACAGTACGTTTGGCCATTCTAAAACTCTGACCTCTTTGTTTTCTTACTCTTTCCCCATCCAGGTTCCCAATTTACTGCTACAGCACGCCGTGACTTTTTTTGGCTAAAGACCCTTAACATGTGTCACTCAAATACACGTGCATGCTTTTAATGTTTTAATTATAACTGTTGTCATTTTTTCCTGTATTTTATTGTTAACTGCCTTGAGCGCTGTTTTACTGGAACAGCAGGATATAAAATATATAAAATAAGGCATGTGTAAATGAAGACACGTGATAACATTGTGACGTCAGAGCCTGTGCAGGCACAGGTACAGACAGGCCGTGCACCAAGCCATGAAGGGTTTTAAAAGTTAAGACCAGTTACTCTGAATTGGGCCCAGAAATGGAAATGTGAATAGTGCAGATGTACCGGTTGTTACTCACATTCATTCTTGACCCTTCACTTCCAAGTCAGTTAATCATGGCAGTCTTTGTCCCCTTTCATTAATGAGAAATGTGTTGGTTGCTAAGAATGCAAATACAACCCAGAGGAAGATGGGAATTGGTGAAATGGCTGCTGATGTCACAAAGACACCAATGGCTCCCTAAAGCAGAGGAAAGGGAAGGTATTCACCTATGCAGTTCTTCGTCGACTTGGAATTGGGAGACTCTCTTCCAGGTGAAAAATTGCAGCTTTCCCAAACACAGTGACTGGGTTCACACAACATGACAAGCCACACTCAAGGTTAAGTCTGGGTTGAGTGTGGGTTGTCACTGAACTGTGGGCTTTTGTTGAACCATGGGTTGTTGTGTTGTGTGAACCCAGCCGTGCTAACAAACCATGGTTTGTTAACCACAAATGACCCACAGTTCATAAGCCAACAACAATTCTCTTTGTGGGTTGTTCATGGTTAACAAATGATGGTTTGTTAGCGTCACTGGGTTCACACAACACAACAACCCACGGTTCAACCACAACCCACACTCAACCCATACTCAAACTTGAGTATTGGTTGTCATGTTGTGTGAACCCAGTGTGTTATTTTCCTATCCTCTCAGCTTTCCAGCAATATTTGTGAGATCCATACAGGCAAAGTGATTCAGGAGAAGAAAGTGGACAGACTGCCAGACTTACAGAGCTGTAGGACAGGTAACCTTGTCCTTAACTCTCTCATTCAAACCAATGAGGCTTAGAAGTGTTTGACTTTTAGCTAGATTGTGTGACCATTGACAATGCTTCTGAAAGACTCTTGTTTTAGCATGTCTCCTAGTGAGGTCATAAAGGCAACAAGACTACCGAAGCTGAAGAAGGGGGTGAGTGAAAGAGAATGAGAAATGTTCTTCATCATTCTTCCAATTCAATCAGGAGCTGAGCTGCTTAAGCAGCTGAATAACAATCGATGGGTTAGTATTCAGCCCAAGTTTAGATCATACTGAAAATCTGTGAGAATCTTGTGTATAATGAACGAGTCTCTCTTACTACTTCGGCTTTCCATCTCATAATTAATCAGGTTAGTTTTCTGCGCAGCAAAAATCAGTTGGGGATTAAAAAGAAGAAGAAGAAGATATTTACCCCTCCACCCACAGAAACACAAGCACAACCACATTGATTTCCCTGGTGGGTTTGGCCTGACAATAACCAGCAACGCACACATACTACTGCAAGAGACAATGCCAGAGATGGTTTTGTCTTCTGTTAGAGTGACAGTAAAGTTTCTTCCTGAAAAAAACATTCCCCACCCCCACCCACCGGCTTTAAAGATCTCACACAATACTCACAGGGCTATACCATCTGCTGAAGCACAGAAGAAATGATAATCATCAGGCCCCTAAAAAGCTGTAACTGCAGCATCTATAAATAAGATAATGTCAAAGTGCTGAGCAGTGCATGTTTGTATTGTGGGATGCTCTCCTCCCCCCCACCACCCCGCAACACACTTTTCCATTTCAAATACATTTCTTGAAGGCTTGAGAGCAGAGCTGAACTGAAATACCAGTGAGAGAGCTGAAAGCCATTCCAGAACCTACAAATGAGAGGAACGGTAGGCTGACACATTATTGACTGAGGCAGGATAAAAGAGGAAGCAATTCAACTCTTACATCTATTTCGCTTTGGTGCAATGAAGCGAGATCAAAGGCTTAGTTTCACATTAACCCAGAATAATACATACTCTATATAAATGATGCAAAGGAAAGGACACATTCCCAAGACGTGACAATCCCATCAAATGCCCCTCTGCAAAGTTCAGGTCAAGGTAGACTTCCTGCATACTGGGTTTTATTTTTATTATTATTATTATTGTTGTTGTTGTTGTTGTTGTTGTTGTTGTTTTAAAGTACTGGAGCGCACATCACTAATTAAGTGCAGATGGAGGCCACTCTCAACTCAAATATTATTTGCAATGCCTTCTCACTGCTGCTGAATTTCTGTGATGAATGCAGGAAATGTGCGCCTGTTTTCTCTTGCCATGTCGCTAATAGCCCTTAGGTTGCTTTGTAGATCTCTACCTTCTTAACAGTGAGTGGGCAACATGATTGACTGAACACGTGCTTATGAGTAAACCCTAAATACTTAAGTAAGTATTCAAAGAAACAAACAGTTTCCCGGTCCAACAGGCCCCCCATTTTGTGATCATAATTCTTTTCTTTGTTTATTTGAAGTATTAGAATTTAATATTGTCTCAGGTAGCTTACAAAACATGAAAACACAATTTAAGAAACAATAAACAATAAAACAACAGGTAAAAACAAAAGATACAACCATGAGAAGGTAGTTAAAAATCCAGAGTAAAGACAGCAACCAATTTTGAAAGGGGCTAAGTATCATAAAATGCCATTAAAGGCTCTTGATCAGTGCTGTTATGCTGTACTATGCTCTAGACTCCAAATATTGTTGTTGTTGCTGTTGTTGTTATTTTCTTTGACACAACTACATACATCTATATACAGGCCTGTGGCTCATGCTGGTTCAGCTTGTCTGAGCGTGGAAAGCTAAGCAGGGTCAAGCCTGGTTATTACTTGGATGGGAGACCCCTCCTCTAGTTTCCTGCATTGAGCAGGGGGTTGGACTCGATAGCCTTGTAGGCTCCTTCCAACTCTATGATCTATGAAATCTATGAAAATTTAGGGCTGGCCACTGTCAAAGGTGATTGTCTGCTGGGCCAGATGGCCTTTAACAATTTTACTTTTTGAAATAGGTGCCTGAAGCGATAATGGTGAAAGAATAATGATAGGTCAAGATAGTGCCACATGCTCTAGGATGCTCACACACAATGCACATGCCGCACCATCTTGGGAGTCATGTTCTACTGCTAGAGAAGCAAATGTGTGTCACAAGCCACACACAGGTGAACACTTTAAGGGCGACAATGTTTAGACATCCCAATTTGCCACCCTTAACGTTATGCCATTTGAGGTGGCAAATTCATCCTGACCCATGGTATGGCTGCCCATGAGCATGGTACACAATCGGTAACAGATTGGAGCGATCAGGACACAGTGAGTTTTGTTGCATTGTATTGCCACTATGACAGAGAAGAGAATACAGGCAACACCACTGCTATAAACACAAATGGAATTTACAACTTGTTTCCTAGGAACTGGCGACTAACACAGTAAAAACCTGGGAGCGCCCAATTCCTTAGTACTGTTGAAGGTCTGGAAGCACTAGATTCTGTAGCATTGCTGAAGCGAAGCAAGTATGGGCCTGATCATTCCCAGGACAAAGGACCACCAAGAACCCCAGGCAAATAGGGTGCCCACTTGTCATGAACCTCCAAAAACGAGGACATGCATCACCAAAAAAGATGACAAAACAGCACAGTGATTTGCATAAGATATGCATGTGCTAATTTATGCAAATTTGAAATAATTTAAATAGAAACACAGTGCATCTCACCATACTGTGGAAGATTGTGACCAGGTGATCTGCGTGCCGACCTGTCCTGCCTGTTGCCCAGGTGTTAACTGGTGATGGGCAACAGTTCTGATGGTACTTAATCTTTAAACTGGAATTGGACAGGGCAGCCCTTCTAGTGGATGATGTCTTCAAATGGAGGACTGTCCTCTGTAAAAGAGGACACAAGGCAACCCTACGCAAACTGCCCTGAACCTGTGAAGGAAAAGCAGATGGATAAAATAAATAAATAAAGTTACCTGATTCCAGTAAGACAAATGTTTCTACAGAGGGAAGTAGAGCTATCAAAAATATTTTTATCTGATTCTTGTGGACTTCAAATCCAAAATGAAATCAAAATTTAAAACATATTTTCCCTAGATCAAAATCTAGCTTTATGCAAGTCAAGAATGAAGAGAGACCCACCCCTAAAAGATCCAGGATGACCTTATGAAGAAAATATTTTCTCATGGAGATGAGAGATGCCTAAAAAGATCCCCTTTGCTACACTAGTTTTCTGCAAATCCAGCTCAAGCAATGCATCCAGAAAAGGTCCAGGGTAGTTTTTCTGAATAGCTTTCTTGAGTCAGCTGGTAACCCAAAGATCTTTACCCTCTTGTTGTCTACCCAGCCAAGACTCCTGCCTGCGATCATACACACATTAGAGAGAAAACAAAACCCATTTCGCTTTGAGAGAAAACTCTTGGGCACTTGTCCCTTGAAACATCACATGGCACAACAGCCTTTAAAGCTGCTTTCCCCAACCTGGAGCCCTTCAGGTATGTAGTATTACAACTCCCATCATACCCAGCCAGCCCAGCCCAGAGAAGGCTGCTTTAAAGTAAAGGATCCCTCAAGTGTCTCATTGGCTCAAAGCTGACAAAAACAGACATTTCCAGCAGGTTCCTGCCACAAGCTACATGTGTGTTTGCAGAGCTGCCCTCCTCATTTGTTCCCGTGGTCTTACAAATGCCTCTTTCTACCTCAGGTTTCCTTTCACAGCTGCTACTCTCACCTCTTCCTGCAACAAGGAGAAGCCTTTTGACAGCTCTCTTCTTCAGAATCCTATTGCCTCAGAAAGCTCAGATGAGACAGGAGGGAGGGGGAGACAACCCAAGCTAATTAAGGTAGCAGTCCCAGTCACACCTCCAGCCCTCTAAACCAGAGGTGGGAAGAAGGTAGATCTCCAGATGTTTTGGACTTCAACTCCCAGAAGCCCCTGCCAACATGGCCAGTGGTCAGGAATGCTGGGAGTTGAAGTCCCAAACATCTGGAGATCTACTTTCTGCCCACTCCTGCTTTAACTACTGTTTTTCAACCTTTGGATTCCAGGCCAACAGTTTTTTATAGATTAGAATTGGACACATGCTTCATACTAAGGCATATATTTTCTCAAAATGTGAGCAGGCGCTTTCCTTCCAAGACAGGTCACTTAATATTAGACAAGATGGAGGCCTGCCCAGCTAGTGAAATGGGGTTCCACTGGTTCCTCATCCTTCACCCCACTTTTCAAGCAAAGGTAAGGAGTTTCTGATTTCCCCCGCTTGCAAAGCAGCGGGGGTGGGGGGACAATCCACGTTTTGCAAACACTTCCTTTGAGTATTCGCAAAAGCCCTCAAACCTTTGCAAGTACTTGAGGGGAATGCTAACCCCACCCACCCCCAAAAAACCCAATCATTTGAGAGAAACAGGAAGATGTTCAACCCTTTCTACACTTATCAAGGTCATCTAGGAGGAGGAAGTCCCACCACCACCACCAATTTCCAGGAATAGATCAGTTCATTTCTGGCCCGTATCACTTTTGCAGTGCTTATTTGTATGTCTTTTCCATCCCATTTCCACATTAATCTCCAATTTAAAAAAAATAACCTGCACAAAAATATGCATTTAAATAGGTATTTTGAACATATTTTGAATGTCTTCCCACAAAACATGCATTCCTAAACATATTTTATCTTTTTAAATTGTGCATTTTATGTCTTTTGATACTTTTCTTCTTTTTCTTTCTTTCTTTTTTTAGAGCAAGGGACTGCATCACCCAGTTCAAAGAAGTGCAAAATACAAAGGATAACTACAATGTACATTCTGATGAACAGGTGCAGATCAGGTCATTTTCTGCGGTGTCATGTTGGATAGGAATAGCCTAGTATCAAAGGTCAACACTATGACTGAAGAAACCCTCCTTACAGTGGCATCCAATGTGGCTGCCCGTAACCCTCTGAACCCAGAGGATCATGGGCATCCTATGGAGGGCGGGAGGAGCCCTCCATAGGATAGAGGGCTCCTCCTTCTCTCATCCTCCAAAACACTTGAGAGCCAATTTCAGCTGTCTAAAAGTTTTCCCTCCCCCCGCTAGCAAGGAGAGGAGGCTGAGTCACCACCAGGATTCCTCGTAGTATGGCAGTGCCTCACTCCTCCCCTCCCCACCGCCCGCCCCGCCACCAAACCGCCATTTCCGAGTAGCTCTTGCAATTCTTGTCATGCTGGCTACAAGGGTGGAGGGAGGATGCCTGCAAAGTTGGAGTCCCAGCTCCGACCTCAGAGCACTTTTCCAAGGTTGAGCTGGGACTCTGACTTTTCCTATGGCCATCTAGACCAGGGCTCTCCAACCTTGGGTCCCCAGATGTTGCTGGACTACAGCTCCCAGAATCCCTTGCCATTAGTCATGCTGGCTGGGTATTCTTCTGGGAGCTGTAGGCCAAGGCCAGCAACATCTGGGGACCCAAGGTTGGAGAGCCCTGGTCTAGACAGTGTCTAGCGGCCATAGGATTGTGCCCTTATTTTTTTTTATATTATTATTATTATTATTATTATTATTATTATTATTATTATTATTATTATTATTATTATTTTGTTTTAGTAGATGCCATGTAAAACAAATTTTCTAGTTGCCAACCCACCCCTGGAAGAGCAAGAAGTGGCGGCTGTACTAGATTTGTAGTATCTTCTATCCTTACACGTTCAGAATCTCTCCACAATTGTGTTACCAAAAACCCCACCAGTAGCAGAACTGGTAGCATGAACTTGGATTAGGAGGTTTCATTCCAGTCTCAGGAAGTCAAGGAGAAGCCTTGCATTACAAGGGTTCAGAAAGCCCATGTCAACCTTGTCATATATTCAAAACCTTGGGGCTAAGTCAATTGCTTCATCTCCCTACCTAATCCTCTACATTCTGCACAAGGGAGTAGCTTAACAACCATGTAGTCTTTGCAGGCAGGAGAGATTTTCATGAGAAATTTCCTTTCCAAACAAACAGCCAAATGTCAAGGCATTTCCTCTATTTGGGAAGGACGCGGGCAAGGAGGAAGAAAAAAGGAAGGCAACCATCACACACATACAACTTCAAATAAAGTCAGTCTAACCGAGCTAGTTACACATCACATGCTTGAGTAGAATCTTGGGTTGCAGGGCATATGCAAAGTTCATTGCAGGGGGGGGGGGTCTGAGACACAATGGCCAGGTTCCCACGACATTTTAAGCCCACAGAGGTTCTGAAGCCTCTATGGCCTTAAAGTTGCCCCAGGCCCCGGCTGTGCCCGACCAATGATCTGGCACAGCGGGGGACCGGAGGCACCGCCTCTCCCCTCTTGCCCGCTCAGTCCTTCCACTGGTATCCCAGGAGACACTGCAATGGAGCACTGAGAGGAGTGGAGCAAGGATGACAGCTGCCGAGAAGTGCCCAATCGGCACTTTCAGCAGCTGTCATCGGCTCTCCTCGCTGTTCACAGCACCGCCAGGGAGAGTGAGGTCCCTCTCCCAACCCGACTAGCATCTCTTACTAGTTGGGTTGGGAGAGGGACCTGCTTCTCCCTGGCAGCGCCGCAAACCGTCCCCTCTGCTGGGCTTACGTAGGAGTAATCCCAGAAGAAGGGAGCAGCATTTTAAATCACCGTCAGAGAAGCTGCTCTGGCTGCGATTTAAAACACCCCCTCTGATGGGATTACTCCTACATAAGCCCAGCAGAGGGGACACTTCCCCCTGCCCTCCTTTCGCCTTCTCTCTGAGCGCTGCTTGACACATGCAGGGGAGGGAGAGCAGAGGGAATGTCACTTGGGGGGCAGGAGGTGGGCTTATTGTCTCTGTTCCCAGTGTGTGTGCACGTGCTGAGACAGGGAGAATGCCCCGCCTCCCGCCCCCTTCTCTTGCTCGGCACACAGGCACCACGCCCAGTGAGAGGAGTGGGGTGCCGGGGTCTGGGAGGAGGAGCCATGGCGCTCCCTAGCAAGGGCAGCTTAAACCCACCCTTGCTAGGGAGTGCCACCGCTGCCTTGGGGTCTGCCACACACCCTCTTCCCACTTGGGAAGGAGGCACATGGCAGACACTGGCGCCACCACCGCTGCCATGTGTCTCCTCTTCGCCAGGCCCCAAGTGGAGCTCGGGAAGGATGAGGCATGTGGCGGCGGGCAGGATCCAGGCACTTGGGCTTAAGTGAGTTCCTCCACCATGTGCCAGCCCGCCAAGCCCCGAATGGGGATTGAGGGAGTAGCATAAGCAGACCCCGGCAGCTTCCCCATGCGCTCCTGCCAATGCAGGAGCATGGGGAAGGCGGGGAAGCCACGCCAAGTGCCACTTGGCCAGCTATCATCGTCCAGAGCCCCTTGGCCAGAGCGGCAGCCCTTTTTTGCCGCTCTGGCCAAGGGGCTCTGTGCCCTACTGCAAGCCAAGGCTTAGCAGGGTGGTTTAAGAGCCACACTAGGTTGGCTTATAAACCACCCTGTGGAGTTCAGACGCCACACTAAGCCTCAGTAGCAATTAACCTACTGAGGCTTAGCGTGTCATGCAAACCCAGTCAATATTTGGAGTCCTAGCTGGATGGTTCAAAGAGACAAAATACTAAGGGGAATTGGAAACTAGTAAAAGCCAGCCCCTTGACAGAGATGGGCTGCTGTTTTGTCCAATGGTGAGAGCAGCTACATCCCTGATGTGGTCCAGGTGGCCAACATGTATTTTAAGATTGCTTCCTCCTCAACAATTCTTGACCTACACTATAAATGAGCCACCCAGGTTAGACCAGATGGGCTATTGTGAAAAAGGGAGTAACCTATGGATATATATTTGGGAATAAAAGACAGAATGTCTGTCAGTTGTGGACTTCCAGAAAAATGTTCTGATTGTAGAAAGCCTAGAGAGCATTGTTGCTCTGTTCAAAATATAGGATTTGTCACAACTCCCCCCCCCCCACTCCTCTGCAAGCAAGTGAAGGCCGCTGGAACGAAATACAGTTTCTCACTTTTGCCTGAATACAGTGAAATGTGGTTTGTGCAAACCACAGTTGGTTCACAAACTAGACTATCAAGCCAGCTTCAAATGCAAAGTCATAGGCGCTCAACTACACCAGCTCAATTATAGTTAGCTACCGTAACTTGCCTCATTATTACTGATAAGTCCACAAGATCACTACTACTCCTTTAGTTCTGCGAAAACATTCCCCTGTTGACTGAAGCCTGCCTTGATGGATTAATCCTATTCAGGCATTTGGTACCCGGGCCGTGGGTATCAAACAAGCCAGTAGGAATGCACAGGACTAACCCCGCCCACTCAACGGTACACAAATCAGCCACACACCCTGGACAACATGTGATTGGCATCAGTCTGAAAGGGGCTGCTTTTTACATACATAGGGTTTCTTCTACTGAGATGGAAACCTGACTGATCAGGGTTCCCATCCCTGTGAAAGAAATCCTATGTGTAAAAATGTGCCCCCCTTCTGTCTGTGATGTTGATCATGCCCTGTGTAGCTACCAGGGGTGTGGCAACTACAAAGGGCAGCTTCAAGGGGGTTGGCCTAGCCCCACATACTCCCATGGTGTTTTTGTTTTTTTAACATGTTCAGTACCCACGGGTACTGTATGCCCAAAAGGGGCTCAGGATCCACCTTCATTGTCAGACAATGCACTTGCTCCAAATAATAATTTTATAGCAAAAAGCAGGGTCTCATTTGGCGTAAGTCTACTGAGGTTTTTGTTGGCAACTTAAGCAAAGAGCAAACCTTCATTTCATTTTGTGTTACATCCCTGATGTGACATAACCCTGAATCCTGCCTACCCTTTCCATAAATACTGGGCTCAAATTTTTCCATTCAGAATTTTCAGCATCTCTTCCCTGATATTTTTCTATCTCTGAAGTGTTCTGCTTTATTGATTCATTATTGATCCCGGGTTTATTGCTTTACTTCTCTCTGTATTATCTGATTGAGCTTCTTGCAGGTTTTGTGAGAAAAAGGGCCCAAATCATTTCTTGTTTCTACTCATGAGAGTAAACCACAAAATAGTAGGATTTAATTAACTGATTAATTAGAATCTCTAGCCCATGCTCTCTCCTATAAGGCACAGAGTTAGTTAGAACATGTCTAACCAAAATAATTACGTTTTTAAAAAAACACATTAAGATAAAATCCTACAGAATCCAACACAATCAATGGTGTTTCCTCCCCTAGTGCCAATTTACCACCACCAAGTAATCCAGAGAGGTCTTCAGCTCCTTCAAATGTTCAGAAGAAAGGCACATGATACCGTCCGCAGGGGACTATACCACTACAGAGTTCATGTGGACAATTACAGTAAGTCTTTCAAAGTGTCCCCCTATTAAAGTGTCCCTGCACATGGAATTCTATATGTCAGCCTTCCTCAACCTAGAGCCCTCCAGATGTGTTGGACAACAACTCCCACAATCCTCAGCCAGCATTGCCATTGGTTGGAGGGCACCAAGTTGGGGAAGGCTGCTATGTGCCATGAAGAAAGCTGTGTGGATTTTGTGACAGGAGGGATGTGTTTTCAGAGCAGGTGAAGGGGTGAAGGAAATAAGAGCACTGCCATTTTACAAATTGGGGGAAGAGGGAGATACAGCGTGGGGAGGCGGCTGGGCCATTAACAGAGGAAGGGCCCCTAACCATACGTTGGTTGTCTCCCCATTCTAGGCCATCTCACAGCCAATGGGGTCTAAATTGTCTTGGTGACTGTCCCCCTGGGTTGAAGATGCTCCCACTGACAGGGCCGGATTAAGAGCATTATGGGCCTGGTGCTGAGGATTTTGGTGGGCCTTTTTATGGAAATAAATAAAATGAAGACGCAATTTTATATTAAAACAAATTAAATATTTTAATTACCATTAAAGTGCCAAAACTCAAAAACTCCTGCAGCTCATCAGTAAGGGTCTCCCCAATTTCCCCCAAATTTATTTATTAAAAAAGAAAAAGCAGCCACAACAAAAAGCCAGGAAGCTTTGCTTGACCAAGAATAATTGTGTTGTTCTTGTTGCTTTGTTTCGTTTTTGTTTTTGTTTTTTTGTTAAACTAGCATTTGAACAATTGAGCTGCGAATCAGAAAGATCTTTTGCTCGAGGCTGGAGAGAGAGGTCCCTTCTAAATCTGAATATTACAGACCCTAGCAAGCCCCCATGTGCTTCAAAGAAATGTAGTAACAGTGATTGAAATGCAAAAACCTACCGAAATGCTAATTTGAGAACAACAGTTCTTGCTAGGTCTTGCCTCAAGCCTGTAATGCAGATGTGCTTAGAACACCTTTCTAATCTTGAAAAAATCATTAATTATGCTGAATGATAACGATCAGAGCTAACTCAAATCGTGCCGCGTGTCCCTATATTGTGGGCCTATTGTCTGTTATGGGCCTGGAGCGGCCGCTCCAATCGCCCCTATGTTAATCCGGCCCTGCCCACTGAATGCAAAAAACAGCAGCCATCTGTTCTGATTTTGGACATCATGGTTATTGCAGGTCCAACTTCTTTCAGCAACTGCTGTCTAGCAGCCACCAATTTATTTTTCCAGAATGTACTGGACATAGCGGCCCCTACTTTCCCCCACAGAATACTTCAGGATGATTCATACATCTAGGGCATTCTGGGAAAATAACATGGCAGCTGCTGAAATCAGGTCTGCTGCTGCTATAGAAAGGTAAGCCTCTCCCACCCCCAAATGCGTGATGAATGGGATAACGAAAATGGAAACCATGCATACCCATTTAATTTATTTCAGAATGGATGAAAACTGAAGCGAATGGGTCCCATTTGGTTCAATGTTTCATTCATTCTGAAATTAATGAACATCCCAGGTGGGGCTGCACTCCTCCTCAAAAAGCATGATCACAGCTTTTGGGTATTGTTACATCTGGTCCTTACATTGGATGCTCAAACAGCGTCTACAGCACAAAGTGTTTTCCGCCAGCTGAGGCTGGTGCACCAGCTGCAAGCTCTCCTAGATAAAGATAGGTGTGCTAAAGTTATCCATGCCCTTGTAACATTCAGGCAGGGTTAGATTACTATATTACAAGCGGCCCTTGAAAACTGTTCAGAAACTGGTTCAGAATGCAGAAGCCTAGTTGTTAGCATGCCAGTTTGTTCATATCACACCTGTACTGAAAGAGTTTCATTGGCTCCTAATGCGCCTCCAGATGCAACCCAAAGTGCTGGTTGTGTCTGGCTGGAAACATGAGTATACCGGTATGTCTCATATGAACCTGCCTAGAATTTCAGTTCCATGATGAAAGCCCTCCTCTAGGTGCCCCTAGAGACTAGGCAAGTGGGGACTTGAAAAGGGACCTTTTCAGTGGTAGTGCCATTATGGAATGCCCCAATGAAGGCTCCACTGACACCACTTTTATTGTGTTGGCAACAGGTCATGTTATTCTCCAAGGCTTTCAATGGGTAATGGATTATTGTCGTTTTACTGCCTTCCTTTCTCTGGTTTTATTTCATTGTGTGTATACTATTTTGCTTGTGGGGTGTATATTGAACTGCTTTACGTTGTTGTTTTCCTATTTTATACTGTGATGTTGGTTTTTTTGTAAGCTACTTCGGATATTATATTAAATAGAAAAGTGATCTATGAATATTTATATTGTATATAAATATACAATATTGTATATTGAGCTGCTTTACGTTGTTGTTTTCTTATTTTATACTGTGATGTTGGTTTTTTTGTAAGCTACTTCGGATATTATATTAAATAGAAAAGTGATCTATGAATATTTATAAACAATACTGGCATACTTTGCAGGGCTGTTGTAAAGTGATAATATATGTGAAGTGCTTTCAACACTTTGAAAGAGTGCTATATAAATACTAAATATTGTTATCTTGGTAGCATGCCCTGCTTGTGACCAACTCAGAAACATCTGGTTTGGCAACAGTTGGAGGGAGGGGGAAAGAGGGAGATGGACTTTTGGTCTGGCCCAACAAGGCAATTTTTACACAGCAATCTCATGGTTCTAAACACAGCATAAGCAACACATCCAATTTCTTTTTCTTTCTTTTTTTTAAAAAGGTGCATTACAATGGGTTCTTAAATCAACGCTTGTCCGCGTAAATAAATGGCCTGGTTTTCAGAAGTGCTGTGAATGTTGAAGTTTACCAGGAGTGCTGCATGCTCAGCACCTTTGGAAGTCATATCACTTATGCCTGATCATTATGACTAAGGCCAGATATACCCCAGGTGTTTATCATAGGTCAGTGCCTATTTGAAGCATCTCTAGCATAACTTTGACCTGCAGCTGACCTGCTCCCTGCCTAGATAACATATGTGAATCAATAAGTAAAGTAATACTGCACTGGTGTGAAACAGGGGCCACTTCTCACACTTACATTTACTGTGCTTTAAGAAGTAGTGTGAATAGAAATCCAGAGAACCAGTCATAATTACTAGCCTCCTTGGCTATCCCCTTCCTTGTTTCAAAATATACGAAGTTTGTAATTTTTTACTGATTTTCTTGCTTGTGCTCTGTGCAATCATGCAAATTCTGCTTTGAACCATCAGCGGTACTTTAAGCAATTCCTTGTTAACTTATGGATGGGATGTTGGCCTTGTGTGTCAGGCCACATGTGATTATTCCTCAGGGGAATCTATATCTCTGGTTAGGATTAGGTACAAGAAAAGTAACCACAACAAATGTTCTTAAAATATCGTTACACGCTCCATACCTCCCCAAGCAGTGAGAAGTTTGGGGGCAGTACGGAAGAATTCAGCGTCCTTCAGATGAGAGAATACTGGAGCCAGCCCTTGAGGTATCTTTGCAATATTAATGTTATTTACCCATGTACAAGCAGAGCATGCTGGAAGTAAATTGACAATCCTACAGCAGGCAGCACATCCATTCATTGTACTATATACTGCTGCTCTCTTTCTTTTTGATGTGCATTTACTCCAAAGTAAATCCTACTGAGTTTAGTGGAGCTTGTCGCCAAGTAAGGATTGATTGCAGGCAGCCTTAATCTCAATTCTATCCATGAAGAGGACTTTAAAACCTTGTTGTGAATCCCCACACCACTGAAATCTCTAGAGCAGGTGTGGGCAACTGTGGGAGGTCTGGGGACCAATTACAACGCCTGGACCCCCACCCCACCCCATGGGCCATATTCTGTGGGGCATGGGAGAAAAATCCGAAAGAAAATTAAAAACATTTTTAAATGTTTTTAACCGCAGTGCTACAGAGTGCCAAAAGGGTCAAAACTTGCTTGTTTGCAGGCTATATTTGACCCTTTTGGTGCTCCATAGTGGCTACGGGGCATTAAGAGGGTCAAATTTCATTTTCAAACAAGCTAAGACTCCACACTGCTATGGATGTCATTTTTCTGTTGGAAAAAATAATAATAATAATCCCAAATTCAGTGGACAGTGGGAGCCGTGTGTTGCCCACCCCACTCTAGAATCTCTAGGCCAAATGACACATGATGACCTGAAATGCGTGTAAGACAGAGATCCCCAGCACATATGGTAGCTTGAGAGATTATTGTGGGCATTTTCACAAAATGGCCACCATGTGGAGATTTGCCCATGGGGAGACTTGGTGGGCATGGCTAGTCACAAAACACTAATTTCCCAGATGGCAAAGTGATAAAAAAAACTAAAAGAAAAGTAATTCATCCAAGACCTTTGGGAATGTATAAAATAAAGGTGAGATCTCAGCTGCAAAGCACAAAACCACTCCTTTGAACCCCAGTAAAGATGGTGCTGGAGGGCAGCACTTTGTTTTGCAGCCAAATAAAAAATCTTGAGAAATAAAATAAAAATCAGGAGGGGCAGGGAGCATGGTGGGTGCCAAGAGAGATATCCATGTCCACACTGGTGCCTTTGGGCACCATGTTGGAGCCCCCATGTATACACCAACGCATGTTTCAATTCTCTAAGTATCAGCTGTACAGGTGGGGCAAACAGGATTGGGAAAACAGCATGCGGGAAGGGGCTTGACCATCTCCCTGCACACTGTGATCCTTCCAAAAAACCCTCCTCTAAACTGCAAATAGCCCCAGGAGGATGCTAATGGAAGCTTCCCTACCGGGACAAATAGCAGTTTCAAGTGCGTGATTTTTGGCACAGCACACAGAGAAATGATTAACCCAACCCTCCATATGCCTTACTCCTGATCCTGTTCCCCTGGCCCCTATGCCAGGCTGATATTTAAACTGCTTACATGCGTTTAACATCACATGTAGTCTGGCCAGCTGTGCTCCTTCTACTGAAATCTAAAATGGCACTCCTGGTTTCTATGTATTCTGCTTTACTCCGTGTCAAACAGTCCTTCGCCAGCCAGAGCATCTACACACCCATGGCCCTCAGTGTGTCGGTCCCGATTTAGCGATTACCATCAATAAGAAAAGAATGAAGGTTAATGGTGTGTGCGCCAAGATCTCAGGGCCAGAAAAGCCAAGGAATGTGCTTGCATACCCATCGCAATTGCTGTGTAACAGGATGGATGTGCTTACAGTACATTCACAGAACCGTTTCTACACTTCTCAGATCCAGCTCTAGTAGGAGCTTCTCATGTATGCATGAAGCACAGTTGTCAACATTCAACTAGATATAAAAAGGGGGGAGGTGGAATTGCTATGGAAAAATCTATCCCCCCCCCCCGCTTCTTGTGAATATTAATCATTCCGGTGTTGATAGTAAAGCAATACAAGTACAATACCAAAGCCAAGCATTGCTGCAGGGCTCTGCACAGATGAGTGCTGTAGCAAAGCCATTTTTTCCCCTTCTGGAGATATCATTGCTTATGCTTAGGATCATCACACAGTACAGAGTTAAGCAGCATCTCCTCCCTGGCCTCTTCCCCATGTCCTAAATAGAATTAATGCAACATCCCAGCTGAGAGAGGGATTCAACCGCTCAGAAAATAAAAACGACAAATTAAAAGGAATGTTCCATATGGGTTTTAATCTTAAATGACCATTTTTAAAAAATAAAATCCTACATGACAATATACCAGATGATAGCACAGTATGTTTCTGCTCAACGTCCTCTAACAAATTTAAATAAATGTATAAAACTTTCTAAACACCCGGGAAAGCATCAGGGATAGTATTTAAAGGGGCGAGGGGGTGTTGCAGGAATTAATTTATGTTGGTTAACAATTAACCACAGCCAAAATGATTCTGT
This sequence comes from Shinisaurus crocodilurus, assembly GCA_021292165.1. Taxonomy (NCBI): domain Eukaryota; kingdom Metazoa; phylum Chordata; class Lepidosauria; order Squamata; family Shinisauridae; genus Shinisaurus; species Shinisaurus crocodilurus. The sequence goes on from CM037877.1 coordinate 108,416,295, forward strand.
TTCGTTGGGCCAGCCTTCTCTGCCTGCATCTTCCTATCATGTCAAGGAGTTTCCCTTCCAAGCCAGAAAGAATCTTTCATGGAGTGACACTAAAGAAAAGGCCTAACCTTCCTTCCCCCCCCCCCCCCCGCACCCCAATCCCTATGTTGCATGATCCTGATTGCCTTTCCTCCCCGGGCTGCTACTTACACTTGTAAAAAAAGATTCGCACAATTTCAAGATTCAAGCATTTAGCATTACCTGTAGTGTGGCCTTCCGTGTCACATACTGTGGTGCTCCAGTGAGGAATTGTGCAGGCCTGTTATCCATTACTTGGTCACTGCATAATTTACACAGCTGCTTGGAGGAAGGAATGGCAGGAGCTTAGCCAGGGAGTCCGGTGACCACAGGGAATCAACCACCTTCCATTTCCTCTTCAGTAACCTCCAATGCTGTCTGGTGGAACACCTGGACTTCTTTTCAATGCCTCTGCATGCCTCCCTCCTGTGCCTCCTACCTGCACGTTCATCAGTTCCTTCTTCCTTGTGATATCCCCTTTGGCCACAGGCTACTGTTTTGGTTTTGATCTGCTTGTGGACTTCGTAACTATTTTCCTTATCCCTGGCATGTGGTATGAATGACCTGCCTTTCCCTTCTGCCCTTTATACCTGCTCCCCAGTCTTCAGAATACACACACACACCACCCAGCAATGAAGCAGCCCACTCCGGGAAACCCTTTCTTAAGTACCTCCACTTTGGGGACTAATCTGTGGAAACTTCCCACTCATGGCAAATAGTCATTTATTGTATTTACGTATTATATATATACCCTGCCTTTTTTCCTGCATGGAACCCAAGATGGCTTACATAATCATCATCCTCTCCATTTTATCCTCACAACAACCCTGTGAGGTAGGTTAGGATGAGAGTCAGTGTCTGACCCAAAGTCAAACAGTGAGCTTCATGGTCAAGTGGGGACTAGAACCTGGGTCTCCTGAGTCCCAGTCGAACACTCTAACCACTACACCACTCTGGCTCTCATGATCTCATTCTCTAGATGCAGTGTCCAGAAGACTGCTGGAACACCACAGGGGCAAATAATTTGCCTTTGGAGTGACCAGGCTGTCCTTTTCCTCACTATTTAGCTTAGTTGCAAACATATACCTATTTACCTGGGAGTAAGCCCCATTTAATTCAATGGGACTTATTTCTGAGCAGAGATGTACAGAATTTCACTGTACGTTTTCTTTGGATGAAAGAGCATTGGGTACTTCTGGAGTCTTTATTTACAAACATAAAAAAAACATATCATAGTGGAAGCAAACAGGCACTCCTATAGCAGGTAGCAAATTTGCAAACCCTATATCAGATTCCAGAGAAAGCTCCTGCACCCCTTATTCTGTACCAATTCGAACTCCAAAACTGGCTCCAAGCTGTTTCTCTGCCCCTCTCCTTAGCAATATGAGGGGGCACATACCAAAAGCAGACCCTCCCCCCAGCAATCAAGATAATACTTCTTGTCATCAGCTGCCACTGATAAAACATCAACTGATCCTTCTGGATTGGTAGCAAACCCTTAGCATAACAAAGGATGCTAACAGAGAACATAGGGTTTGACACTGGATATCTTGTACTAGGAAAAATAACCTTGTGTCCATTTTTTTAATGGTACACACATATTGTACTCAACCTCTGCTCTAAAAAAAAAAAAAGTGATTTAAATGGCATGTGCCAGTGTGCCATTCATAACTGAGAACAGGACCATGTAGTTTGTCATCAGGTATCTATATCTGAATTCAAAATATAGGGTGACAAAATGGTCTTCAGACAGTAAAGGGTGGAAATCATGGCAAGAGCAGCAACTGCTAATGAAAGAAGAATCCCAAAATGGGCTTATAAATCCATTAAAAATGTGGTTTAAAAGAATGGGTAGAGCTGTTTCATTCTCTCTTATCATACTAAAACTTGGGATAATCCAATCTAACCTCCCTTTTCTACCTGGCCAATATTACCAAAGTGGGAGAAGAGAATTCCTGGGGTAGCAGAAGACCTGATGCAGTAAGACCTGATGCAATGGAAATTTTCACTACACTGAGTAATTCCAGTTTTCCTGCAGAATTTTTGTAATGGGTCAAAAATTTATATTCAACCCCAAGAGCTAGAATTATGACCAACGGTCTTTTCTCAGCTTTCTTTTTACTTGGGAGAGGTACCAGACAAGGATGTCCACTTTCTCCATTGATATTTGATTTATGTTTGGGCCCCCAGCATGTGTTATTAGACAGAACAGTAGTAGTCATGGCTTTGTGCATGACTGTTTAGAATTTAAAATTATTCTTCATGCTGATGATCTCTTATTGTTTATTTTGAAACTCCAGTCGTCTATTCCAGCTTTGATGCGGTTCAGTAATCCTTTTGGTGATTCAACCAGCTATTCAATTAACTGGTCAAAGTCTTAACTGATGCTGATTGGAGACACTATATCTCATAGCATATTAGCTAATGGGCAATTTCAATGATGCCGAAACTTTATCACCTACTTGAGAATACTTATTCCCAGAGACATATCTCAAATGATTAAGCTAAACGTGAATAAGTTGACTAATAAGATCTCACAAGATATAGAAAGATGGGCATCTTTCAAGTTGAGTTTGTGGAGTAAGGTTAATACACTTAAGATTAATATTGTACCTTGGATTATGTATGTTATACGTGGGGTTCCTCTATATATACCAGGCAAATATCTTCAAAAACTTAATGCTTTGTTTCATAAAAAAAAAATTAGGGGGGGGGGGTCCCCTCCCTCCCCACCAGGAATATCCTTGAAAAGGATGAAGCTTTCTATTAAAGAAGGTGGGTTTGGCTTTCCAGACCTCACTTTATATCATCAGGCCTATTTGTTGACCAGTATTAAATTTTGGTCTTTCCCACTTAGATTAGATTTTCAACCTTGGTTGGCTCTGCAATCTTCTTGTCTGGATCCTCTCCAAACAGATGCTGTGGCTTCCGGTATACTAAAATGGACAGGGTTTCTCCCACAGTTACGGCTGTAAGGGATGTGTGGCGCCTGTGGCGGATAATATCACAGCAATTACACTTTGATCCATTTTCTCATCCTAAATTGACTCTATGGCAAAATCCAGACTTAAAAATTGGTAAGAAAATGTTTTTGTGGTACACTTGGATAGATTAGCTGATCTTTACCTTGGATCAATTAGCAGAGGTCGATTATGAGTTTTTGTCCTTTTCAGCTTTGTGTGCCAAATATGATTTGCCAGCTATGGCTGAATGGCAATACTTGCAATTGCAACATTTGTTAGAATCTAGGTTTGGCCCTGCTGCTTTCACAGCTTCACAGTCTCCTCCACTATTGGAAGTACTTATTAAGGCTGATCAGTCATACCGACCCACGATCCATGTTTACAAATATTTACTATCGGTGAATAAATATGATACACAGGGCCTTAAGCAGGAATGGAATAGGGAACTGGAATGTCCTGTTTTGCCTAATCAATGGATTGTTGTATTAGTGTCTGTATCTGAAGTGTCAATGGATCTTAGGTTACGTCTTATTCAGCAAAAACTCATTTCATATTATTGTATATTGAATGCCACAATCTCTCTTTAATAAGGGTTTGTTTAAGTCGTTAAGTTAAGCAGTTTGTTTAACTGCTGGCAGTGTAATACTGCCAATGCTTCTTTTAATCATATGTTTTAGCAATGTCCAGTAGTTGCCTCTTTTGGGGAGGAGGTTATAATACGGATAAGCACTCTTTCATATTTACTGATGCACATGTTCTTTTAAATTACCTACGTGCTTCCTGGAAGTTAACACGTGGTCAAGGTAAATTGATTCTCCATGCCCGTTTGACAGCTAAAAGACTGATACAGTAATACCTTGGATTGCAAGTAACTTGGTTTGAGAGCGTTTTGCAAGACAAGCAAATTTTAAAATATTTATTTATTTATTTTTTACTTGATATACAAGCGACGTCTTGCAATACAAGTACTGTAGTACAGCTTAAATTAAAAATCTCTGTACAAATTTTTTTGGGGGGATTTCATTTTGATAAAAGAGTGTTTTGGATTACAAGCACGTTTCCAGAACGAATTATGCTCTCAATCCAAGGCATGACTGTATTACAACACTAGACGGGCAAATGCTCACCTCCTATAATGAAATGGATTGAGAACCTAACAACGTTTTCAACATTTGAACGGGTGGTATACAGATGCTACTTGTGAATGGACATGCATATGGATATTTGGGCTGCCTTTGCTGGAGCTTATGTATGATTTTTGTTGCTGTCCATTGTTCCATAAAGTTGTATTTTCATATATCTATCCATATACAAGTGAAAGCTTTGACACACTGACTCATCAATGTATCTCCTATTTCCTATTAAGCTAGAATGCTGAAATTTGGCATGGTTGTTGCTTATGGATCACTAATAAAAACTATGTTGTGGGGGGGGGGAATTAAATTGTCATCCTGCATCTTGGGGAGCTTTTCTTACCCCAGGCTCACATTCTGTGGTATAATGTACACATAAGTAGACATACAATCCTGTCCTGGTTGGACTTTCACCTCCTTCAAAAAGAAAAGGAAATCCATTGAGGGAAAGCATTGTTATGATGATTTAAACTTTCATAGGCCTCAGGCATTTGAACTGCTAATCAACTCCTAACAGGCCTCAGCTTTGTTATGTAAATTTCCTGCATTTACATTGCTGAAGGAAATATTACATCTGAACTTAACTTAAGTAGCTGAAACCTGAAATCCATTCTTATTCTGATCCTAACAACCAGGGAGGAAACATTCAGTCAGACAAAGGCCTTTCATATGCACAATTTGCCTTGCCTGAGGCACTATTCTCTGGGGTAACTTTGTACCCCAGATTCAACGTATGCAAAGTTGCATGTTTCTACAAGATGAAGGTTGGTGATATTAGCGCCAGAGGGTCAAAGTTCAAATGTAGTGGACCAAGAAGCACTAGCCATGTAGCTACGCAATTCATTAAATCTTAGATGTTACACTGTCCACAGGGTAGAAAGTAATCAGTTTTTTAATCCATTCAAAGAACAGATTACACACACACTTCATATCTATTAATTGAATTTAATAAATTCAAATCTATGTAGTTGCATTTTTAAAAAAAATCTTTCCTTTTTATGGTTTTGTTTTGTTGAAATTCACAATAATAAATAAATAGGCCTGTAGCACATTACCATAAAGCATCTTATCTATAATTCATTATTTTTGCATTTTAGTTTGTATACTTGACCGCAGAATTCTCATCAGGTCCCCAACTTCAGCAGCTTTCTTGGGTGTAAAGTAAATTGTGAAAGGAGGCTACTATTTTACCACTGACAGCTGACAATTACATCCTGACCGGCATCACTGTAACATTCCACAAATGTTACAAATACTGATAATGTATAGGCCTGATAAATTCTTCCAGTTTCTCTAAAGATATATGCAAGTATCCTTATCTTGTTCAAATGTAACACATGGACAAGGTATGGTGGAGTTTACACAGGAAAGCCATTCTATGAAGGATGTTTAAAAATCCAAGCCAATATTTATCTTAAGTATCGAGAAATACGTGCATTTACTCTTTCCCCATAGAGAACTGTGGAGATGCAGAGAAGTCTTTGCCTTGGGATTGCTTCTGGGAGTGATTAGCAGGTTTTACATTTAACAATGATTTAATGATAACATTTGCTCACTGGGGATCCTTAACTTTCCCTATTAGCAGGGGCAAGGCAAAAGAACAATTGGGATGTTCCAAGCAGTCTAACAGTTGGAGGAATAAAGATTTGTTTTCCTAATAACTGTACATAACAAAACTCGCCAGCACAGTTGTATCTGTTGACACCCTACATCAAAATGTGCCTACTTGATCATACACCGACAGTACCAAAAATATGTTTGAATTTCAAACTTGCTGAGAAGCCTGGGATGCAGGGATTACTTTCCCCAAGGGCAGATAAACAAGATGGATGAGCTAAACTCTGAATTGCTTAATGATCAAAATGCAGCAAAAACCGTCATAGAAAGGACTGCTTGGTTCATCAAAGCTGACTCTGTGATTTCTGCTGAGTTACTCCTGCTTTTACTGAAGGCATGGACAAAGTGAGTAATTAAGTTCACAGATCCAAACTGTTGACCTGACAATTGCCTACCCTATTAAATGCATGTCAAGCAGCCACTTTGATGTTATAGAAAAATCCTGAAAATAAGAGCATCAACAATAGCCAAGAACTAGATGTGATAGCTTCAGATAAAGTCCAGGACTGGACATGGTCATAGGAATACGATTAACATTGTGGATCAATAAAGAATCCACTATAAATTCATTCAGAATCCACCCCCTCTTGTATAACTAACAGTACACCGTACATTAAGTTCAATGGGACTTAGGTCCCAGGAAAGCATGATAGGATTGCAGCCTTAATTCTCTAGTCATGATCGTTAACACCCAAAAGAAGTTTTTTTTAGGGTGCAAGCTTTAATCAGCAGATTAGCCAGCTCAGGTTTTTCACCAGTTAATTGGCAATGGCCAATTTTAATTTGTGAGGGCTCTGAATTAAGAGTACTCCTTTTGGAGACTATCTTGGTTCTGGTGTGTTGTTATTATAAGGAAGAGAAAATAATTTGATTACTTTGTACTATGGGTGGCAGCTTCTTAAACTGTAAGTTAACTAACACTTCATTCAGTATCTCAGAAAGCTAAACTGAAGCTTTGGTAGTAAAAAAAATATAGTCCAGTAATTAGTTGATTGGTTAAAAGGCCAGTGATTAATTGTGGAGGAAGGGGGGGCTGGCTGGCCCGCCACACCCCCACCCTTTCCTACTCCAAAGGAACCAAGACCCCCAGAGATCTCAAGGTACCAGATTGCCAGCCTCAGCTGTCTGCAATCCTACTTGGATCTCTGTTGAGGGACTCGCCTTTAATTCTGTAACTTGGATTTAGATACTGAACCAAGCAGAGCAATCCACAAACACCATGTGGGGTAAAACCAGGACAAGGTTTATTCTGGTAGCATTTTACAACAAGATTAGGGAAATGAGAGAAGCACACAAAATAAAGAGAGAGACACTTTAGTACACAGTAAAGCTGCAAAACAATAAAACCTGATTCCTTAATATCTCTCAAGCACACACCTGTTACCTGAGGGTGTTCTCTTCAAGGGTTAAATCCAGCACAGCCTCGCTGCCCGAGGGAGATTACCACACCTACCCAAAGGTCCGAGATGGGTAAAACTCCCTCAAGGCTTGCCTTTACTAGAGCCCTCAATCTAGCTAATTTCACCAGGAGCTGCCTGGGGTCCTTGGCTTACCACCATTACCACAGCCGGGTAGAACAAAGACCAAAACCCACACTTTGGGAAATATACCTTTTCCCCCCTCCCCTCCTCCTTGTAACTCTGCTGCCTCTCAGCCAATTAGATTGAACTTCACCTGGCCAGTCAGGATGAGGGAGGCTCATGAGTCATGCCTCATGGCTTGAACTATTTACATATGAAAGCCCTATCCGAGGCTTTTGTTTCCTCCCAGCCCCCTCAACTGGCCCCACTTGGCTTACACATGAGGAGGCGTGTGTGTGTGTGTGTGTGTGCGCGCGCGCGCATGCATGCAGGAACCCCCAAGGGCCCCTTTCTCCACACGCTAACTATGCACACCCCACCCCAGCCGGTTCACACATGAGGTGTGTGTGTGTGTGTGTGTGTGTGTGTGTGAACCCCCCCAAAGGCTCTTTGCTTCACATTAATCATTAATCAACTAAACAATTCTTTAAATCAGTTATCAGGCCTAGTTATTTCGTATTTCAACTTGACTAGCACCTTCGGCAGAACCTGATAGCATGTGCTTCACATGAAAATTATGCAAGTTTTCAAAACCACAACCAAGAGGAAGGAGCTTGCAATTTATTGAGGGAAGTAGTGGGGAAAGTGATGGGGAAAGAGTACTGGAATAAGGACATTTTTAAAGAGAAATACGGTACATATTTTGTATGATGTCCTAAGGCTGTTCCTTAGCCTGTGAAGAAACTGTGTTTCCTCTCCTACAGATCTGGCTAGGTGATTAGAAACTTGTGGAATTGTAATGACAGAGGTCAGAGCAAGGCACTGTCTTCCCAAATTGGGAGAATTGGGTAGTGTGCAGATATTGCTTTTCACAGATTTAGGCTTTATAGACTATTGTTCTTAAGAGAAACATTGCTTCTCATAGTATACACAAACTTTTTTTTTTTGTCCCAGTGTCAACTAGGTATTCTTGAGTAATTCAGTCTCTGAGAATTTCTATACAAAATGTCGTGATCCTCTCTACTTGAATCAGGACTTAACTATCCACGAGATGCTGCACTTCTTCAAAACTTGCAACTCAGTTTCCAGCAGTTTAACCATATTGAAATGTGCATTTAAATACATATTTTGAGAGGATTTTTTTTTCAAATTTGCAGTTTAGTGCAGAAACAGAATAGAATTATGGATTTAAAAAATGTCAGATTCGTCTATCCCTGCTGTCAACTCTGGTCAAACAGGTTTCTGAAACAATACAAAAGGCTGAAAAATATGCTTGCTAGAAGCAAAACTGAGAAGTGTAGAATCCTATTTAAAACCTTCCTTCACCTCTCTGAAAAAGCTATCATCTGTAGTCCAGCCTTAGATACATTATTGTACCACTATCATTTCCCATGAAACCCAGATTTGTCACATTCCACCATGGTCTTTGCTCAAGCTAGTTTTGCATCTTTCTGCAGCAATTCAGGCTATGCCAAGAAAAGCAAAACTTAGCCCCAGAAAGCATGACCAACACCGTAGCAATAGATGTATGGATGTTTAAGAAGAAAGCAGACTGTATTAGGATATCTCATCCTCTCAGCAATGTTTAGCCTTTCAAAGACTTATTTAAAAGATGCCCTTAAGATGACATTGACCATAACAGAAGTTCCTTACAATACTATCTAGTCAATTTCACCACTCCATGCAGTGCTTCACTCTCACATTGGAATCCAGGGGACTTTAAATGCCTCAATCTGGGTAGATAATGCCCTATTCTATTGTTTCTATAATAAGACACAAAAATCTTGCACGCCTACTTCTAAAGCTAACATGCATACAAGTGGGCTGAAAATGTCACCTTATCTACTTTGGATCTCAACATAGCTACTTTACACAATCACAATCAACATTAGGCTAGAAATTCCCAGACTTTGTACCACCAGAAATGCATGACAAAGTTTAAAGCTGCATTCCTATGGAAGATTGTTGAGGTAAATCATACTGAACACAGTAAGGCTTACTTCCAAGTAAACATTCCTAGGATTGCACATTATGTCTTTCCACGTGCCCAAACTACCAAATAGACAGAAGCTTCTCCCTCCTGCATCTCTGTACGACTCCCTGCTCTGACCTCATCACTCCCCATGCAAATACACACAGCAGAATTACTGCCCCCCCCAAAAACAGACACATTCAGAACCATTAATGCATGACAAGCACAAGGGCTGTGCTCTTCAGGCTGAGCAGTTCTTATTCTTGCACACTTTAAAGCACATCATTTTGGTATAAGAGCAATGTGTGCCTCCAATTTAAATTCGGGGGGGTGTGTGTCTCAGCTACGCTACCAAAAGTTTAGGAAACAGAAAAAATATATATTTATATGTACTCTTTTCATTTCTGTGTATGTGCGTGTGTATCATCATATGAAAACTAACAGTGATCTCAATTCTTCCCAGTGCTAGCCCTTATGTAGTCAAAACAGCACCATCTACACATAAGAGGAAAGTATCAGCAGGCTTCAGGGAACCCCAGTTGGCAGAAGTACAAAAACACTTTAGGGAAAGGAAAGAAAAAAACAGGGCACCCCCCCCTCACCCCGGTGGACTGAGCATGTTCAGTGGCCATGGAATGCTGTTGGGCTATAGGGGGGAAAGGAAAATCAGGGAATGGACTATCCTGAACAGGAGCACCCCATACTACAACACTTTGTTGTAGGGCTCACTTGTTATACATATTTGGGCTGAAATCCAACTCCTGGGACTCTGAAATGTGTGAGGAGCAGCAATTTCTTTTTCCAAATGGTTTCAGCAGGGCGGTGCTGACTATGGGATGGTGAGTGGCAGCAGCACTTCTTTTTTCTCTCTCTCTTTTTTTTTTAACTTGGGTAGGGGGATGAAGTTTTGCTACCAGCAGTAACAAAACACCTTTCAATGGTTGCCATTTCCCCCAATAATGCTTCATGATAATGTTCCAGCCAGAGACATTTGGGGCAAGCGGGAAATGGCAGCATCTAGCTAGTGGCTGCTCAGAAAAGCTCCAGTGTTGCCATCGCCGCCACCATCAGGAAAACAAAATATTTTGCCCCATGTAAAACACTGGGGGGGGGGAGCAGGATGCTCCCTGCCATCAAAGCCATTTGAAAAACTTTGAGCCATTCCCATTCCTGAACATCTACAAAATTCACCGGCCAAATCCCCCCCACCTGTGAACGGGGTGGCACGTTTTGCGTGGCCAGTGTTTCCCAGCCCTAAGTGACATACTCCCAACATTCAACTGTGCTTCCATTCTTCCTGCACAGATCGGTGTTCCTGGCTGCTGCTGCTCCCTTCCCCCAAAGCCAGGCCTGCAGAGCTCCCACACCCCCAACCTTCTGCCCAGAGGCAGCTTGGCTCGCTCTGTGCTGGAATCCTTGTCCCCCTTAGGAGGTGAACTCAATGCCCCAAGTGTTGATTGTTAGGTGAGAAAAGGTCTAACTTTCAGATTTCTCTGGTAATCAGTGTCTCTGGTGCACTGTGCATATCAAATTTCAGCTTTTAGAATCCAGAAAGTACTTGACCATTCAAGAATACACTATTGCCTTCCTCTCCCAACTTTCTAAGTAGAGATTGACAACTTCTCCATTTCAGATTTTTCTAGTAATTGCCATGACTAATTGTTTTTACTTATTCATCTGTCTTGTACAATGTCTTTATGTCCACAGATACCCCTCTGTACTGCATTAGAGCCACCTGAAGAATAAAGGGTAGATTAGATTAGTAGTGGTGGTACTCTAAGGTACTTCCCAGCGTGTGCATCAGATTACTACTAGTGGTAGTACGGGGAAGAAGGGCATAGTGTAGATGAAATTTTTCCTTCCTACACCCTCCTGATCCCTGTTTCCTTGCCCTAATCTAACTAATGATGGTTTAAATATTATTTCAGTGTTTTAATATGGTTATATTGCTTTGATGTTTTTTATGTTTTAATTTAATTGTACACAGCCTTGGTGACATTTATGGAAAGGCAGTATATAAATAAAATAAATGAATAAATAAATGAGATCTGCATGTGGAAAGAACCACAGTCATCAGCCAGATGCACACCAGAATGTGGATGCTGCATATCCATGCAGGATTACTTTCAACAAAATGCATGCAGGGGTGCGCAACAAATCCACATCTCTTGAGAGCAATGCAGTGGATAGACAGCAGCACCTTGGATGCTCATCCGACGCAGCTGCATTACTTCAGCCAGGAAATCAGCCTGCTAAAGCAGAGGGACTGAGGTGGTGGCTGCCCCCAGAGCTCTATGGATCTGAATCTAGTAAATATTAAGTTAGCATGAACACAAATACTACAAACTAGGCGCATGAATGACCCAGCCAAGATTAAATACTTTTACGTCCAACGAGCATGTGCTGAACACTTTCCTATTGAACAAAGGGTCTTTCTTAGTTTTGGCTGCACTTTGTCCCCACTGAGGATTTCCTAACCCAGTTCTTTTAAAGGTTCTCCTGAATTTGTATTCAGTATTGACATTTGTATTCAGTATCTACATTTTAAATTCCTCACTAGAATATTTAAGGTTGATTAATGCTTCTTGTAAAATTTATTGTGGATGGCAGGGCTTCCCAAACAATTTTGCCAGCTTTTATTTGCTGCTGTGTTATAAAATTCTGTCTTTGCTGTTAAACAGTTTTACAAATGCCCACATCATCTAATCATATAAAGACAACTGCAATTTTATTCCTCAGTTCTACTGCATAGATTAATTTAATACAAAGTCTGCGGGGAAAAAGAAACACACATTACACAAAGACATTGCATTTGCAATTTTTTTAAACAACTGATAAGATGTGGGTACCACCAGACTTTTCACTCACCCTCAGAATCAGACTAGGGACAGCTGCACTCACTTCTGGAACTGGAAGGAGTTTCCCCCATTATCCTTGAGGTCAGCTGTTGGAACCTTAGATTTATAGATCATAAGAGTTGGAAGGAGCCTACAAGGCTATCGAGTCCAACCCCCTGCTCAATGCAGGAAACTAGAGGAGGGGTCGGTCTCCCATCCAAGTAATAACCAGGCTTGACCCTGCTTAGCTTTACACGCTCAGACAAGCTGAGCCAGCATAAGCCACAGGCCTGAAGTGCAGCAGGCAAAAGCAAGCAACAGCCAAGGGCCAGGCCTTTCCAGGTCAACAAGGATGCTTTGTTATTGCCTTCCAGTCACAGGCAATGAAGTTGCACATTGCTATTCCCTTCTGCACCTTTGGGTCTTCGGCACATACAATCCAGGTAGTTCCTAGGCCAGATGGCCCATGAGGTTCCTGGTTCACATCCTGGAGTCCTTGACACTCACTTGGACAAATTCTGTCCTCAGTAATGTTAACTGATCTATTCTAGGATTGAGAATCACTTACACGAATGCATATTAGTATTAAACTCTATCCAATTTGGTAAACAGTGGGCTATGCCTTTTGGGGGGAGGGCCATAAGCAGTTCAGCATGTTTCAAGGCAGAGGTGCAGTTCTCAGTCCAATTAGTCTCAAGTAACCCCAGTAAATTCTGTGAAACTGCTTTCACCATCGTTTTGAGGAAGAACTTACTGAACTAATGAAGACTTCATTCCCAACTGCAGTAAAATCCAAAGAGGTGTAACTGCATTTGCTCACATCCAGTGCTTGGGGTGGGGTGGGGTGGGGTGCCACCCCACTTCTTTCCAGGAAGATATAGCCAAATCTGACCAAACCACCCCACTTCCTCCCTGGCCACTTTAAAACCATCCCACCACTTCCTTTTCTCCGCCCACTTCCCTCCTCGAGGAGAAGGATTTGTGTTGTTGCTCATGTTATTATGAAGAGTCACATCATTTGATTGTAAACAATTAATAATAGCAGCAACTGTCTCTTTTTCTTCTGTTCTTAAGGAGTAGGGTAGGGTGGATCATTGATTAGCCTGTCAATGTAACTCATTTCCGCTCTGAGGTTGGGATCTACACATGCAACAGGATGAAATGGGAATTGAATTGGTAGAGTGGTGTGTACCTCTTCAGACAACAGGTGGAAAACCACATTTCGGGATGCTCCCCCATGTTAAAAAAACAAACAAACCACAACTCCCTGCAAACAGAACTGTCACAGATCAAGAAAAAGTTTGAGGGCTAACCCTTTGCCTGCTGGGTTAGCCTTCTATTTCCAGGAAGTTAAATAGATAAGCATTCAAAAATGTCAGTGGCAGTCTGATGTGGTCCATTATACCACAGCACTCTACCACTCATTCTACTGCATGTTCCTGAGGTCAGCTCCACAGTTGTTCAGAGCAGAGCATTTAGCATAGTGGCCCCCACTGTGTGGAACAGGCCTGTGGCTTACGCTGGCTCAGCTTGTCTGAGCGTGGAAAGCTAAGCAGGGTCAGGGCTGGTTATTACTTGGATGGGAGACCCCTCCTCTAGTTTCCTGCATTGAGCAGGGGGTTGGACTCGATAGTCTTGTATGCTCCTTCCAACTCTATGATCTATGAAATCTATGAATAATCTTTCCCCAGGGATGCATGTTTAGACAGAAAAAAGTCTCACAACTCCCAGAATGCTAGGAGTTATAGGACTTTTTTCTGTCTAAACATGCATAGGATTGCACCCTTAGCCTACCATCTCATGCATACGTAGATAAAATATAGTGTATGTATTGGTTCTATATGTTTATGTTTTTATGATTTGTGTACACTGTTTTGCAATCTGTAGATGTAAATATATACTAAGAAAGAAAGAAACAAAGGGAAGGAAGTTCACATCAGGCCTAAATGCACGCAGCTACTCAATGAGCTACCAAGTCTCCACCGCCACCAACACCCCCGCAGGAACCACCAGTGTACAAACACATAAAGTGTAAAGTCATGAAATCAGGTTTCAGTCATGAAACTTACTGGGTGGCCCTGGACGAGGCACTATTTCTAAGTCTCACTTATCTCTCAGGGTTGTTGCAAGGATAAAATGAGATTACCTCATGTATAAGTAAGTTTGCTAGCAAATCCTACTGAACAGACCTTACCATTGCTGCTCCCACTTATATTTTCTGAATATAAGTGGGAGTAGAAACTTGCCTCAGTAGAAAGTTTCTCATAGCACGGGGAGAAACTTCCTTTCTTCCTTTCATCCTAGGAAGAAAATGTTGTTTCACATCTCAGTCCTAAAATTCACCACATTCTAATGCCCTTTCCACCTCAAATGTTTACAATCGGGCTCTCTTTGAAACAACAAGAGGACGACCCTCAGGGGTCCACAATTCCGCTTACCATGGCAAGTGTCCCGTTGCTCTCTGGCAAGCAGGCCAAGGGCCTTCTCTCCACCTTGGGAGGGGGCAGGGATTGTCCAAGCAGCTGCTCTGCACTCAGAGGTGCAGGGTAGATCCCTGCCCCTCTGCCCAGCTCCAACCTGCAGTGGAGTTTGCCATTTTTGGTGCTGCTGGCCTGCTAAGATGCTCTGAGTGCCTCAAGTTACAGCCCAGCACTGAAACAAAGCCCTCCTACTCTCTCTAGCTCCAAGTTCTCTCAGGAGGGAGGCAGGGAGCATCCTTGCAGTTGCATTGGGCCTCTTCAGCAACTGCAAAGAAGATCCTCACCCTCCTCTCCAACAGCAAACTTGGAGCTAGGGAGGTAAGCATGGGACTCACACAGATCTGCAATGCAGCATCAGGGCAGGGCAGGGCAGGGGTTGTGTGTGTGTGTGTGTGTGTGTGTGTGTGGACAGGATCCTAGCGTTCACAAGTTTAGGCTTGACTATCAAAGCCAGCCCAAAATGTGTGGACCACAGATGCTGCTCTATACTTTTGTAAATGATATTTGCAATAAACCTCAACTGGCAGAAGTATTTTCAATTCAGCGTAATTCTTTCCTTCTCTTAATTCAAGTATGTCATTCTGCAAAGAAAGTGAATCTGACCCACTTTCAGAAAGCCTTACAACATCGATTTAGGTTAAAGCACCCAGAGGTCATTGTTTTAAATTAAAATCACCTAGCATAATAAGGGACTAATGCCATATATAGCACCACAAAAGCAGCAAGGATGACCAAATAGCAGAACAAGACAGGTACCACCTAAGAACAAATTTTTTAAAAAGCAGTATTTTGAATTGTTCTAGGGCTAAAGGGCCAGCAATCCTGGCTCTGCTCACCTACACAGTAGTGCAAGCTGAGATATGGGCAAAGTGCTCTTTAACCCCCTCCTCCCCAAAGTGCTCAGCAACAAAGGCTTTTGCTGGTTTCTCTCCTTCTTTGCCCCAGCTGCTCACTCCCATTTGCATGTGTCCAGATTCAGGCATGGGAGTCAGCACCTGAGGTTAACAAAAGGGAGAACTCTGATAGAGCCAGTGTTGCTCTGGCTCTATCTATGTTCATCTAACTTAAGCCCCATTCATACCAATGGGTCTACTCTGGGGAACTCTAACACTAGATACAATCCCTTGTGAGGGGAGAGGATTAAGAAGTCCTTTGCCTGTGCCTTGGCTGAAGAAAATACTAAGAGACTAGACAGGTTGCCTATTCCTAATTTAAGGGTTGCTCTGTCCACCTCCTTAAACTGTGCTAAAGACCCCGAAGTTCGGAATGAGACAGGGACACCTACAGAGGTTGCAACCAAGTCGGCTTTACTGCCTGAACCTTTATGACAACAATATAAAGCAACTTCCACAACACCAGGAAGATAAGCTCTTTAAAAGAAAATATAAAAGCATTAGCTCGGCAATTCATCCAAACTTCATCATGCATCGTAGACATTTTTTTGAAGTTTAACAAAGAAAAGCACATCATTAAAGAATACTGCTCTATCACCATTCTTATGCAAATCCTTCCAGATAGTTGGGTGGAAAAATTCCATCTCGGCACGCAGCGAGAAATAAAATGTTGCCGGGTGGAAATTTCTGCTGTACTGAGCGCATCTATCACTTGTATAATCCAAACTACTGTATATGTGCCCCGACTACAGAATTAGTATCGATCCATTCACCATGTAAACATCAAGTGCTTTCTATTATTACCTGAAATAGCATGCTATCACAATTTCTATTTCCTTCCCCCCTATCTTAAATAGAAGTCTTGCACATTAGTTCTTCCCTTCGCGTACTTTTTTGCACAGCTATCTAACTACAGTGTTCAAGGCTTTTTTTCTGGGTTTCCTGCAGACATCTGCAGTATTACCGTCAAAGCACTTTACTTTCAAGTCGCCTCTGATGGAAGGCAATGCAACTTTCATTTACCCAGAAACCTGTTCCTGTGACTTGGCTTGACATAAGCATGCCCAGCAGCCTTTGTTTCAAGGCCATCTTTGCTATGACTACCATTACAAGCAACTACATCAAATGAGCCTTTGCAAATCTTACACACAGGCTTTGTGTGGGTCACCCGTGTCAAAGATGGCTGTACTGTTTGGGAACATGTAGGTAGAAAAAATGTTAGGTTTTCATTCCTACTTCATTCTGTCTCCCCTCCCCGCTCCCCCAAAAGAGAGAGAGAGAGAGAGCTTCTCTACATGAGGCTTTTAATCTACTACTTTGCCAAGGCTTCTGCTTCCGGATTCTTTGCAGGATTAAGATTGGCTCCTTTACATGTGTTTTTTCCCAGGTTTTTTTTTCCCTCTGCCTTTCTATATGTTCCATTACACAACCACAAGGTGGCGCTGCAGTATAGCAGAATTGCAAAAATACCTGAGATTGTGGAATTGTGGTTAATCAGCATTTAGTTGATCCGCCTGCCCTGGGTGCTATTACCCACTTTCCAGCCATGACCACTGCACTGCACAGCCGCTGCCTCATAAAAAAAAAATGTTTCCAAAGGCTAGCAAAAATATTTTTTTTCCTCTGCCCACCTGTGCAAGACGTAATTCTCCACTTTCCCCTCAACTCACTCATGCTGGCTTTCCTTCAGCACCATCCTATGATGTCTCTGTCCTTCCACTTCCAGCTCAAAGAGACAGGAAATGGAGACCAAAGACCAAACATTGAACAGATAATGGGCAGTTAAGCTATTGTCAAATCAGAAGTCGACTGCTATGATGAGCCAGGCTGCCTCCAAACTAGTTACACTATCCCTCCTCCAACTTGCCAGTCCTCGGCTGGGGATGATGGGAGTTTTCCAACACATCTGGAGGGTGCCAGATTGGAGACAGCTACTCTAGAAGTGAAATCTTTGCCTAGATCCATCTTGACTCTAGTGCACATGCGTGCCAATGCATTTGCCTGAACACATAAGCATCACATAATGCACATCCTGTCACTCATTTCACACCCTGCAGCTGCTGAGGTATATTTTGAACTGTTGGGAGCCTGGTGAACAACCCCTGCCCGCTGTTTAAACAGGTGGAAGACAGACTCTTGCTGAGTAATTTAATGCAACATAGAGCAGGCAGCGTATAGCTTTCAGAAATGTGAAATGGTGCTGCAGGATACTCAGGGAGTCCTTCTTTATAAAAGCGTTGGGCCGTTACAAGAGTGGCCTTAATTTTCCCTGTGAAATGTTAGAGGGCATGCGCCTCAGGCATGGGGCTCAGCCTTGATCTCCAGGGGCATGCTGGACGTGAACCCCATAAACTTCATTGCTCCAGTGCTCCTACACATCTCTGTAACCTCAAAATACCCCTCAACAACCACCCTACCTACATTAAATTTTTTAGGTCCTGCGCAGTAACAGGAAATTAAGATTTATTTATTTATTTAGAAGGTACACATGAAAGCAAGCACAATGATCGTTGCTGAATGTTTTGTCCGTTTTTTAAGCTAGTGGCATGGTGAGCTGTGCACATAAAGCTGCAAGGGCTGGGAGCGGAGGCATCTTTTCTTCCATTCTCCCACTTGGAATGGAAAGAGGTACAGGAAAATATTGTGCCTCCTTGAGTAGGAATGAGGCCAGGAAGCGGGTGGGTAGGATAGATCAATATCTCTCCTGCTGCATCTGTGCAGATTTGGCTTCCTGACCCCAACACAACATCTGTCTGTAATGCAGATGGAAGCAGGTAGGACATGGGGTATACTGCAAGCAGGAAAGATCAGACACAGGTATAGTGGATATGACAGAACTTTTTTTTTTTACCAAAATGCATGACAAAGTTAAATGTTAGATACTCACTTCTACTAAATCTTCACTGTGCATCCAGTGATAGTCTTGTACCAATAGTATTCTTCTTCTGAACTCTTCCTCTGTAATGTCAGCTTTCTCCTAACTGGCAAGGTAACTCACATGTTAATGGACAATTCAGGTTCATACAGCTGTGCATCAAAGCTTTGATGCAAAACATTGTGCACCACCATGTTTGTGGTGCAAACATGAATGAAAAGGAGAAAAGATTTCCTATCAGAAACAAATTAGTGGACCTCCACAGTTGAGAAAATACGATCCAATAGATCATTAGCACTGCAATAAAAGCAATGTTTCTCTTGCACAAACTCCTAGCCTTGCCCACTCAATGAAATAATCAAGCTTTACACATAATCAACAAGCAGCTATCTGAAATCAATTAATACACAACAGCTTGCTTTGTAGTCCACCATAAGCAACTTGATTCCAATTAAAGTTTTCCTTTCAGTTGCTGCAGTTGATTGTATTACTAATAAATGCAGGGCTTTCTGGAATACAGAAATTTAAAGACATATCTACACTACAAACCTATCATTTTTATACTGGATTAACTATCATGGCTTCCCTCAGAGAATCCTGGGAATTGTAGTTTGGTGAGGGTACAGATTATTGCCATGAATTGGCATGATGTATTTCAAATCCATGCTACAGCTCATGTACTCAGTGCAAGCTAGATCAGTCTCTTCTCCTTAGGGAAGGCAACATTTTCACTGCCCCTCTTCCTATGCCTAATAGCTGTCAGATGTGCTGATATTATTTATTTATTTATTTTTATTATATTTATACCCCGCCTTTTTTCCTACAAGGAACCCAAGGAGGCTTACATAATCCTCCTCTCCATTTTACCCTCACAACAACCCTGTGAGGTTGGTTAGGCTGAGAGTCAGTGACTGGCCAAAGTCACCCAGTGAGTTTCATGGCCGAGTGGGAACTAGAACCTGGATCTCCCGAGTCCCAGTCCAACAGTCTAACCACTACGCCACACTGGCTCTCTTACTCTATTACTCTTAGCAGGTAATACTTCACTTTCTAATTCCTGAATAATAAGCTGCACAGGAGCAGGCCATTTTTCTCTAGCCAGTTGGCAACCTCATCCGGCCATCTTTGTTGCCCCCTACCCCCCCCCCAACTAGCCATAAGACAAGCTTCATGTTCTGATTATTCCCTGTATTGGGGCTGTTGGAAAAGACCATGTGAAATTAGGGCTGCCAACTTCTCAACCAGCTACTGCAGCTATGCCTTTAATGGTGGTTTGATCTGTAGAAATTGTGAGTACAGGTCTCCATAACTTGATAAATAAGCAGGTGATAAATTTTTTCTTATATGCCATGAAGTTTTGCCTGCCTAATTCTTTAGATCAAACCACTGTTGAAAGGCACAAGAGCAGACAAGGCAGTTGTTTTGTTTTTCCTGGTTAGCTGGCAACCACGCGTGACGCAAAACTTTATCTATTCATTTTAGTTATTTTTACCCCACCCTTCGACAAAGAAACTTTCCCAGGGTGGCTTTACAATAAAAACAGAAATGCAACAATAGATCAAAAATGATAACAAGCATAAAATAAACAACAGTAGCAATAAAATCTAAAAAGCAGTAGGCAGAGCAGCATAAAAACCAGTTGGGCTCCAAAACTGAATAACAGCCAGTACAGGTATTGCAACACTGACAACCAGTTCCAGTTAGCACTCTTGCATTTTGTACTAACTACAATTTCAAGCCATCTTCAAAGGCAGCCCCATATATAATGCATTACAGTAATCTAACCAGGAGGCTACTGGAGCATGGATAAAGCTAGGCTATCTCTGCGACTCTAGAAAGGGTTGCAGTCCGGTGTGCAGATCTCGTCCTCAAGGCATTGCAGGATTGGTGGAGCTAACTACTCATGAGGATGATGCAGCTTATTCTTTGCAAACAAAATCCAGCATTTCAGCCATCAGTTCTCAACCTAAAGATGTTAATGGGATGTTAAGCTGCAGAATCAACTGAGAACTGGGCTGGTTACAAAACAGATACTTGGATCCTCTTAATGAAGTCTGAAGCAACTGGTGTAGTCCCTAGGTTAAATCTCACCTCGGCCCTGAATGCAATAGATGGCTGTTAGTATACAAAAACAAAATTCTGGGGAAGAGCTGAGATGTACTACCAACGAGAATTGATTCTCTACTAGAAAAACAAATAGGGTTAGAGCACAATCCAGCTGAAGTTGGGCACCTTTTAAACCCCCATGATTTCAATAGGAGAGATTAAGGCAAGTGCTTAACTCTCCCATTGAAAATAGAGGGGCTTAACATGTGTTGAGTCATGCCCATAACTGAGAATAGTTACAACAGATGAGAGCATTAAGGAATTGGCATGGGTATGTAGTTAGAAAATATATAAATCCCGCCATATCTGTATGAGCGTACAGCACATTAGAAACAACTAAACCAGTCTTTGAAATAAATCTCCCTGGTTTCAAGAGGCCCCAAATTCGCTAGAACCGTGGCTCACATGCAAACAAGCCCCTATGCAGAAAATGACTGGAGGTCAACACCATGGTGGAATGCAACTCCCAGCACTCTCCAGCCAGCATGGTGGTATTATTGCTGGAGTAGGCAACCTAATGCCCTCGATATTTTGGACTGCAACTCCCACAATCCTGTTGGCCATGCTGGCTGGAGGATACTGGGAGTTGTAGTCCAATCCAGAGGGCACCAGATTGAGGAAGATTGCTCTAGCCTCTAGACCAGGGGGTGGGCAGAAGTCCCTGTCAGCATGGCCATTTGGTCAGGAATGCTGGGAGTTGAAGTCTGAGACATCTGGAGATCTACCCTCTGCACACCCAGCCTGCTCTAGGCAAGATAAAGTGTCGCTTTTCCACCGCCTGCTTATCCTGAAGACGGCGCTGTGGCGCCCTGACACTTCCGCGAGACGAGGGCAGAAGAAGAACAAAGGGGTCGCCAAGGCTACAGCTCCGAGCCGCTGAGGTTCATGGAGCAATTACTGCTCTCCAGAGAAAGCGCGCGCGCGCGGAGTCAAATCGCCAAGAAGCCGCAGCCCCAAGCCAAAGCGGGAGGGCGGGAGGGCGGGCGGGAGAGGACGACATTCATTGTATTTGCATGTTTACTTTAAATAAATAAATAAATAAATAAAGGCTCATTTTGCATTTGCAAGGCGTTCTTCGGCTGAGGCGCGCATGACACCCCTCGAGCGGCTGCTCGCCTGGCGAGGAGAGGCGGTCCGCAGGAGCCACCTGCCGGCAAGCGGGAATTGGAAAGGCTGCGGGGGAGGCGGGGCACGGAAAGAACTCCGCCCCGAGGTGGCGGAAGAGCCAGGCAACCACGTGGATGTTTGCCGAGGAGGCCCCAGGAGCGCGCGGCCCGGGCTGCAGTGCAAACGCCAGCAGTTGCTTACAGATGCCGTCGCTTGCACTTTGCGTGATAGCAAGGAGCGCTGCGGCGGCGCGGCGCGGCGGCAGCTGTCCAACCCCACTTTAAAAAAAAAGCAAATCCTCAGAAATTGCTGATGACGCAAAAGAGCATGCCCTGTCTGACGGCGGGTGCTGCTTCCTACTTTCGCTAAGTCGCCGCCTTCCGAAAGAAATACCGGGATCCTGAGTAGTGGATCTAAATTCGACGAGGAGGATTCGCTGTGGCTAGTCGCCACGTTTTCAACGGCAAAGGCAGCCGGGGCGCTACACGAATCCTAGGGGTAGCTGCCGCCGCCTTCTCCGCGCACAGCCCCGATCCTATTATGCGTGTTTGCTGGAAAATCATTTCCCACTGCTTTCGATGGGAGCTATTTTCTCGTAAACGTGCAGGGCTTGCAAGTCGATTCTGGTGGGATTTTCTGCCCGGTGGGTTTAAAAGTAGATTAGTCAGGCTAGGTGGTACGAAAAGCAGGGGATGGTGGTGGGCCAGAAACAAAACAGTCCAAACATAAAAGGCTGGATATTGTTGCCATGAGGTCTGCATTTCAGATCCAGTCTCAGGATGGAACGGTGCTGACGGTTGAGAGAAATGACTATGAAGATCCAGGATAGACTAACATTGTGGAGGTTAAGAGATTATTAACCATGACTAAAGAAGTGGGGAGAGGTATCCTTGTGATTTATTTATTTACAAAATGTGTGTATTGCCTTTCTGACCAAAATGATGTACATTTATTTATTTTAAGACCTATAAACTGCCTTTTACCCTTCCAAGATTAATAAGATTAAAACAAGATGAAAAAAAATCTAAAGATGACAAATAGCAGCAAGTGAGATAAAATGCCCGTAGTGCCCAGGAGAAAGTTTCAAATATGTGGGAAATGGCCGTCGCTTGGTACTAGAGCACCTGCTTTGCCTGCAGACTGTCCAAGGTCCCCGGCATCTCCAGGCAGGGCTGGGACAGTCTGAAACCCTAGAGAGCCGCTGCCAATCAAAGGAGATACTAACACAAATGTACCAATGGTTTAACTTGGTATACAGCATCTTCCTATGTGTCTATAGCTGGAGGGGGTGTGGTCACAAGTTGTGCAGCCCATCAGCCGTGTGTGATGGCACACGGGACTCTGCTTTTGTCACCTTCCTGGGTCAGGAAAAACAGGCCGTCGCGCAGCCTTCCTCAACCGGGTGCCCTCCAGATGTTTTGAACAATTCCCAGCATTCCTGACCATTGGCCATGGTGGCTGGGGCTGATAGGTTTACTTTAAAGCATCTGGAGGGCACTAGGTTGGGGGAGGCTACAATAGTATACGGCACTACAGCAGATAGTGAGCCAGTGTGGTGTAGTGGTGAGAGTGTTGGACTGGGACTCAGGAGACCCAGGTTCTAGTCCCCACTCAGCCTTGAAGCTGACTGGATGACTTTGGGCCAGTCACTGACTCTCAGCCTACCCTACCTCACAGGGTTGTTGTGAGGATAAAATGAAGAAGAGGATCGTGTCTGCCACTTTGGGCTCCTTGGAGGAAAAGGCGAGATTTAAATGTGACAAAGAAATAAATAGTGTATGGCTGATAGGCTATGTTTGGCTTGATGGGTCACGTACAACTACTGTGTACGAGTCGACTATTTGGTGACTGGGAGAAATAAACCATTGTTCTTCTTGCCTATAATCATAGTTCTGTGCTTCTTGGGACCAAGCATAAGACACATTTTTGAAACCACAACACCTCATTATTTTTCCTCTGGAAAAGCAGCAAAATTTCAACATATAGGAAGAGTAAAATAGGAATATAGAGCATCCCTCGCTCTTCTGTTAGAGATCGCATTTCCCTTCAAGAGAAAGGAAGCAAAGTCACCTCTTGTTGATGCAATAAATACATGTGAATAACGAGAAATGTGGATCCCAGGATGCGATGGAGAGAAGTTGTTCTTACCCATTCATGTTGATTTTTGTGATCTCAAGAGAAGAAACGCTCAGATCAGAAGATGTTTTTGGCAGATGTAGATGTAATTAATACCTAAATGTCATTTTGCTTTCCCAAAACAGGATGGGGTTGTTTTCCTCCCCTTTCTCTCGGCTTCCACGCCTTAAAACGTTTCTGGGTCTTGATGAGCTACATGGCAGAGACGCTAATTCAGCAGGTGAAAATTATCTTCTTGTTCCTGTTGTCCAGGCCTTGCGATCTGGCAGGCTAAGCACAGTCTTGAAAAGGCTGGTGGCTCCCTGCCTGGGACTGCAGGAACAGAGGGGTTCCTTTCAAGCATCTGTCATTACTGGTCGGCTGTGTTCGATTAGATCACCACGTTGGGTCACAAGTTGTATGGACTTGCTGTAACCAATAAGCTGTGTGGGTATGGGGCGGGGGAGGGAGACCGCAGCAGCTGAATGTTTCTTGCCACACAGCTTTTAAAGGAACAAGAGTATTTCTATGTTTGTTTATTACATTGAACCCCACCTTGAAGTCCTTGCAGGAACCCCTTTCCTGCAAGGACTTCAAGGCAGAAAACATGGTTCTCCCCACACACACACACACACCAATTTTATTCTCACAACAACCCTGCGAGGCAGGTTAGGCAGAGATTCTGACTGGCCCAAGTGATGGAAATTGTAATATTGCTTGCTTAAATCAACAAGGTAATATAACCACTGATTAGAGTGGGAGGAAAGGGTTAATTGAACAATTCCCCAGGGTGCCTGCTTTGTAACCCCTCCTCCCTACTTCCTACCTCTCTGTGGCTTCTCTCTCTCTCTCTCTCCCTTATTTTCTTTTACAATTCCATCACATTCTTTCATTTTCTGCTTACTGTATTTCTCTTGGAAAAAGAAAGGGTGTGTTTACTCATCTCAAGTATACAACTCTGACCTTTTGGTGGGGCTTCCTCCATTATGACATGGACACTGGTGGGTGGGATTCCAATAGTCCAGGGGCTTTTTCTAAACAAGGCTGTTGTTAATCTGTTGGTTGTATCTACTTTGTTTCATAGATTTCACATAGAGTTGGAAGGAGCCTACAAGGTTATCGAGTCCAACCCCCTGCTCAGTGCAGGAAACTAGAGGAGGGGTCTCCCATCCAAGTAATAACAAGGCCTGACCCTGCTTAGCTTTCCACACTCAGACAAGCTGAGCCAGCATGAGCTAGGGATGTTACCTTTTGTCTCACACGGGCCGAGTGGGACCAAACTCGGCCCGCGCAAGCCTACCTGAGGCCGGGCGGTGGCTTGCCGGCTCGGCTCTCCGCGGCGAGCCGGCTGCGCTGGTCCCGTCGCGTCACTTCCGGCGCGACGGAAGTGACGTGCCGGGACCCTGCTCCAGCGCGCTGGACCCCCGCGCTATGTTTTTGGTGGGGGAAACCAGGGCAACAGGGCTGTTTAAGCCCTGTTGCCCTGGTTCCCCCCGCCAAAAACATAGCGCAGGGGTCCAGCGTGCCGGAAGTGACGCAACGGTCGAGCCCCCCCCCCCCCCGGTTCGTGTAACTTCACTAGGCCGTGAGCCATCCAATCACTACACAGAGTGTTTCCTTTCCTGCTTTTCCTTTACATAACCTCTAGGTGGCACTGTTATAGTGGAACAGCGCAAATATGCACGTGAAAAAGGGGTTTTCTTTTGCTTTTACAAATATTAACAAAACTCACCAAAAGTGCTCTTTAAAAACAGAAGTGAAACTGGGAGGTCATGACATCATCTGAAAAACCTGTTAAAAAACCTGTGAGTAGGGAATGATGAGTGCACAATAAATGCCATATAGAAAAACTCCAGGTCACCATCCTGGGTCCTGGATAATCCAGGATGGCTACACAAGCTACGCACTTGCAAAAGAAAGATCGTGAAAGTCTGCTGGTTGTTTTGCACTGTTTAGGGCAGAAAGCAAACATAAGTTTGCTATCAAATGCACACTTGGCAGGGAGCTATAGTCAATCTTGGACCCTTGATGACTGCACCTGTATGGCATGTATGCTTGTCATATTCAGCCTTTATTTATTTTATTTTTTTTGTATTGATTTAAAGCATTTTAGGTGCAAACTTCCCCCACCCCATCTAATGTGTGTTTTTTGGAAATGGTCAGAAACAAAATTGTACAAGCTACAAAATGTGAGCTATAGTTTAACGCATAAACAATGCTATTGGGTTTTATCAAAGACAGGGACACAAGCCATTTCTATAAGAAATTATTCCATAATCTCATGACACCAGCATGCCTAGCTACAGCATGCAAGTGGAAATGTGTTGAAACACTGACAGAAATAGTTAGATCTGCTGATCATGGATACATTTGTTTGTTTATTACATTTCTATACAGCTCATTAGCTGAAGCCCTCTGAGTGGTTTAAAAGATAAGGCTTAAAACTGTAAAATACAATAACATAGTAATACATGATATAAAACCATAAGTTTAAAACAGAATAAAACTAAAGTAGTAACCAAGATAAATGCCAGCAGCAGTGCATAGATCTAAAAACACATTAACTCATTCTTTTAAAACTGATGGGCTAAAATGCCTAGGAGAGCAAGTTCTTCACCTGATGCCGAAAAGAACACAATGTAGGCGCCAGGTGAGCCTTTCTGCAGAAGTCATTCCACAACTGGGTTGCCACCGCTGAAAAGGCCCTCTCCTTAGTAGCCACCCGCCTCACCTCATTTGGCAGGGGCACCCAGAGAAGGTTGCAGCAAGTTTGAACCCAGCAAGAGAGACAGAAAGGTAAACCACTTCACTGGTGGCAGGGGATTACTTACCTGGAATATAGCCCAGTGAACTGGAATAAGTCAAATACAAAATCGTATGTTCATCAGCGTGGCAGATTTCAGAAAAGGCCATTTTCCCCATTCCCGTATCTGATTGGATCCCATAAAAAAATGAAAGTGACCCAGTGCAAGAATCCAAGGAACAATATGGTGACCCAAGAAGAATCACTGAATTGATATGTGGAGCAAACCCTTCTTGGTACCCCTTTGGATATAAGAAATATGAGAAATCCTCATACTCAGAACTTCATTCTGCTTGAAAATATTCTCCCCACGCCATCCCCATCCACCACAATAAGTGTATTAATTATAGAGGTGCTGCCTATCACAGCATCCTTCACTTTGCATCTGTTCCCCCCTCCCCCTGAATCCTATCCTTTCTAAAATGCTCATCGAAAAAGTTGTAAACTGCAGGTGCTAAATTTGCCTTATATTAATATGGCATACCATATTTCAAAAGGGGGTTGCTAGAGCTGTCCACTGATTCAAGAATGTTTAGTCTGCCTTTTAAACAACTGATTGATTGATTAAATGACATTAAGTTTATCTTACCAGAAGCCCAGTATAGGCACCTTTTTTAAAAAAATAACTGAAGTGGTGTGTGAAATAACTTATGGTAAGGGTGGGCAACTTGTGGCCCTCCAGATGTTTTGGCCTACAACTCCCCTCACCATTGGCTATGCTGGCTAGAGTTGTAGCCAAAACATTTGGAGGGCCACAAGTTGCCCACCCCACCCCCCGATGTACAATTTCATACATAAGATGCCACTCACGGTTAGAAGGGTTGCCCATATTTTCATTTCTTATTACAGTAACATACCAGAACCAAAATAGCTTCAAAAACCAATGACCATACCTCAGCATTCACCTATTAAAATTGGCATTCACCAATTAATTAAGGCATATTGGTTAATCTGCTGATTAAGCCTACTAAAATTTTCAGTTCTAGTGTTTAGTTATTCCAGAAAATGGAACGCCTTATGGAGCGTGGAAAGATTACTGAGTTGAAAACAGCATAGGTCCACCGATCCCATAGAATGGATACTCTAGCTCCATGTTTTCCCTTATGCTCACAATGCCTACCTTAAATAGACTGAAATGTTTGAAGAAGAAAGAAAGCCTTAAACTGTGTGTCTGGGGCCAAAAACAAAACAAAAAAAGAGTCCAATGTTTTAATCCTAGTGGGTGGAAAGGAAAACTTTTTGGCAGTTACCAAGTGGAAAAAATTCCTGCAAGATGGCTTTACAAATAAGAACGGGTTCCTGCTCGACAAGAAGTGCTGATAAGTACGCTGTTAGCTATTTTAATGCCCACACAGAGCTGGCCAAGTTGCTGCTGAAATGAGATTTCCATCTGACAGGAGCCCTTTAAGCTCCGGCTCCAGATAAATCCTGCTCAAACTCTGCAGAAACCAATTGTTATCTGCGTATGCTTAGGGAGGCAAAGTTCTGACAGGACAATTAATGTATTCCAGGCCAAATTCTCTCCTTTATTCCATTTACTCGTGTGTGTGTGTGTGTGTGTGTGTGTGTGTGTGTGTGCGCGCGCGCGCGCACCCAAGTTCATTGCTCCATTTCTGTAGCCAAGCAAAGCATACCCTCCAACATTTCACAGATGAAAATAGGGACACACATGTGAATTTGTAAGAGGTATGGTTAAGCAACATGAAGGTGTGATCAAGAGGGTGTGGCCAGGCAACATGAGGGCATGGCCAAGTACAAAAGTTATTAGAGGAAACACACAAAATCTTATATATTATAAGTATTACATTATTATATTATATATTATTTTATAATATTTTATAAGTGGCTTTTGTAATGTTGTTTTTACCTTACTTAAACCTTTAATTGTTTATATCTGGTGTTTTTCATGGGGTGGGTCAGTGCTTGCAGGGCAATCTCTTTCTTTTTGTTTTAAAATTGTCAGGATTGGCACAAATTCAACAGGTGAAGCTTACTCACCCACCCCACACCCCCAAACATGGAGCTTCAGAGAGAAGGGGAAGTTGCTTGCATTTCCTTCTGACACTGTAAACTCACCTGTTAGAGGCAAAGAGTCAGCTCTGTTAGAAAATAAAATCTTTGACAATATAAAGATAGGAATCATGTGATAAATTCCCTCATTCACCTCTTCGTTGGTCCAGGCTTTCACCCAGCTAATCCCTTTCCCACAGCAACGTGCAGCAGGTAGAGCATGTGCGCATGCATGTGCGTGCACACACATCCTCGCCTGGCCCTCCCAGCTTAGCAGAGTCTGTTCCCTCCCTGCTTACTGCGGCTGTTCCAGCCTAAGCAGAGCTATCTTAAAGGGGCCATGGGCAAAATTGCAGCTAAGCTAAAACTGCAAGCTTAGCTGCAATTTTGCCCATGGCCCCTTTAAGTAGCTTGCAGTTGCGGGAGGCAGGGGAATTCGGGACTCTGCATGACAAAGTGAGAAGCTGTGATGACTTAAGGGTTTTCATGAGGGTCCTGGCAATTTCGGGGCAATTGGAGACTATGGCAAAACCTTTGTATTGTGTGTTGTGTAAGATAGCAGCCTTATGATATTTCACAGCCTAAGGTAGTGAAGGGCAACTGGTGGCCCAGGACCTCAGTCTGTCCTCTAGGGGTTTTCCCTTTGACCTGCAAGCATAGTCCCTGATTCCATCTCCCTTATGCCCCTCAGCTGTTTTCCCTTGCATGAGCCAAATCCTTTCCTCCCCATTGTGAACGGCAACTAGGGCCTAGGCAGACATTTTCACTTCTACCACCCTTCCCCAACTTGGTGCCTTCCAGATGTTTTGGATGACAACTCCCATCATTCCTGTCCACTGGTCATGCTGGCTAAGGCTGATGGGAATTAGAGTCCAAAACACCTGGAGGGCACCATGTTGAGGAAGGCTAACTTATGTGCTCAAATGTTTTCCCTGCCATGATGATGGGGGGGGGGGATTTCATCAGGAAAATAGCATGGGGAAAAGAAGGATTTAATCCCCTCCACAGTTCTAACCTGGATCAGCGCCCTTGAAAGAGATCTCCACTGTAAAGTGGCCCTATTTATTTATTTATTACATTTATACCCCGCCTTTTTTCTTGCAAGGAACCCAAGGCGACTTACATAATCATCATCCTCTCCATTTTATCCTCACAACAACCCTGTGAGGTAGGTTAGGCTGAGAGTCAGTGACTGGCCCAAAGTCACCCAGTGAGTTTCATGGCCGAGCGGGGACTAGAACCCGGATCTCCCGAGTCCCAGTCCAACACTCTCACCACTACGCCACACTGGCTCTCCAGTCATGGAGCTCTGTCATCTCTGCCATGTGAACACCTGTGGAGGGTCTGCTGGACTGGTAAAGGACCTCTTTTTATGATCCAGACCCAGAAACTGATGAATCCAGATGGTTGTCTGAGTTCTTGGGAAGATTCTCCTGCAGGTTTGGCTGGCAGTCCTGCCCAGGCCCTGGGCTCCACTTGGAATGAATGATCTCTCCCAAACATACTCGATCCAATCGCAGAGCCATACCGCCCCCTTGGTATTCTGTGGAGCTGAAGGCGAAAAATCAGTTGGCTTGACAATTAGAGCACAAATGCAGAAGAGCCGTAGTGAATGTGACCAAACACGAGTGAGAATCCATCTTCACATTTACTCTGTGGCTGTGAAGAAATCTTACTTCTCTGCCACCGTTGCATTTGCACAATGTCATCCAACGGCACTTTCTCAAGTGGCCCAAGGTCTCTTGGGTGTAGGTTGTGGGGTTCAAGAGTGGGAACCCTCGAAGGCTTGTTGTGACCAAGTGGCTGTACCGCCGCACTGAGTCAGATGTCACGGTTTTGACAAAGTCAGAGATGGATGCAGCTAGGACACCAGCCGAGTCATGTAGTTATGGATACTTTTCAGCTAGTGCAGTCTGAGGATGTGGACAAAGTGCTTGGAGGGTTGAGGCCTACTACCACTTGTGCCCTGCTGGCTATTGAAATTGGCCTGGGCTGGGCTGGTAATATTGGTTGCTAATGCCTCTCAGAAACAGTGTTGCTTCCGTCGCCCTGAAGGAGGCAGTATGATGGCTCAGTTCAAAGTGCTGATATCGTCCTTTAAAGCTCAGAGAACTGCCCTCTAAAGAAGGACACCTCACCACCCTATCTGTCTATCCAGTTGCTTTGATCCACGACTTATTCTTCTCCAGAGGTAGTTCTATTGAGCTTCATGGGGTCATACCAGAGTGAGTTGATAAGGGGGAGGAACCACAGCTCAGTGGTAGACCACCTGCTTTGCATGCAGAGTGTCCCAGGTTCAATCCCCAGCATCTCCAGGTAGGACTAGGAAAGAATCCTGCCTGAAAACCTTGGAGAGCCACTGCCAGTCAGTGTTGACAATATTGGGCTAGATAGACCTGTGGTCTGACTCAATATAAGGCAACTACCTATGTGCTTAACTTGCAAACTACAGTACAAGAAAGTGGACCAAATATATAACACATTGTTGTGTACACACACAGTTTCTGCTGTTACTTTTTGAAGGGTTTCCCTTTCAAACTGATTCCCCTGGCACATTATTTATTTATTATTTATTATTAATATTTATTTATCGCCCATCTGGCCGGCAACCGGCCACCCTGGGCGATGTACACAGAATAAAAGCAATAAAATACATTTAAACAATATAAAAATTTTAAAATCTTAACCCACCCCATATTCCCGCCTGAACAACCAGGTTTTTAATGAGCGACGGAAGCTCATCAGAGAGGGGGCATGGCGAAGGTCACTCAGGAGAGAGTTCCACAGTACAGGGGCCGCCACAGAAAAGGCCCTCTTCCTCGTCCCCACCAGTCTAGCTGCTCTGGCTGAAGGGACAAGGAGAAGGCCATCCGTGGCAGATCTTGTTGAGCGGCCCACTTGGTGTTGCTGGAGACGCTCCTTGAGATAGACTGGACCGGAGCCGTATAGGGTTTTAAAGGTCAAAACCAACACCTTGAATTCGGCTCGGCAAGCAACTGGTAGCCAGTGCAAATCCTTCAGCACTGGCGTGATGTGATCCCGCCGGCGGCTGCCTTTAACCAGGCGAGCCGCTGCGTTCTGTACCAGCTGTAGCTTCCGAACCGTCTTCAAGGGTAACCCCACGTAGAGCGCATTACAGTAGTCTTCACATGATCCTGTGAAGAACCCCCTTCCAATATCTGCCCTCTCATGAAAGATTGCTGTGACCAAATGTGTTCACAAACTTTAAAAATAAGGGTGCAATGCAGGAGAAGGCACTTAAAACCTGTTGAAAATCAGTTGGATTTTTGTGCATGAACACCTGTGTCCACTCACCTTGTTCCAGCAAATGTGATATTCAGCACTGGCCAGGAGGAGATGCTTAGCCATAAGGAATCTGAAACCTCAGGTAAATGTAGAGCCAGGTAGCTGGACCACAGCATTTCCCAGATATCTGGATGTTACAGGTGCTTTGATAAATGTGTACAAGAGGCTGAAGAAAAAAGGTGTCGTGGTTAGAACAGACTTCCCCAACTTGGTGCTCTCCAGTTGTGTTGGACCTCAACTCCCATAATTCCCTGCCAGCATGGCCATTGACTACATCTGGAGAGCACCAGATTGGGGAAGACTGGGTTAGGGTGTCAGACTAAGACTGCGGAGATCTACATTCAGATCCCCATCCAGCCGTGAAGCTTACTGGCTGACCTTGGGCTCACTATGTGTGTTTAATGTATTTGGGTGTTTAAAATTGCAGCCGTGGGGGAGGGGTTGGAACCGCAGAATGTGGGAAGGAGCTTTTAACCCCTTCCCTCCTCACACACAAGCACACCACAGTCCTGCCAAAAATCGTCCCTCAGAGGCTTCCCACAGGAGGGAAGTTGCTCATAGATAGCAGATTCTGGGAAGCTATTTGCATCAGGACCACAGTGAAGGGGGAACGGGTTAAGCCCCCTCCCCATAAACCACGGTCCCAATCCTGATGATGCTTCTCCCGCCCACACACACACACAAGCCACAGCTGCTAATAAGAAACCACACATCTGTTCAATGTAATCACACATTTTACACAAAGTATAGTTCAGTCCCATCTCCCAGCCTAAACTTCTTCACTGTGGAGTGGCAAGGCTAATTTGTGGAGGGGAAGAACCACGTGCGCCAGCCTTCCCCCAACCCAGCGCTTTCTTCCAGATGTGCGGGACTGCAACCCCCCCATCATCCCCCTGCCCCTGCTGCCTGGGGATGATGGGCATTGTGGTCCCACACATCTGGAGGGCGCCAGCCTGGGGGGAAGGCCGATGTTCGTGGAGGACCGGGTGGCATAAAAATGCCATCACGTTCTGCGGCAATGGGGCTCTTCTTTGCTACATTCCATTGGTTGTTTCCTTAACTAAGCCCTAAACTAGTGTTCTCCAACCTTGGGTCCCCAGATGTTTTTGGCCTACAACTCCCAGCTACGCTGGCTGGGTCATGCTGGGAGTTGTAGGCCAAAAACATCTGGGGACCCAAGGTTGGAGAACACTGCCCTAAACCCAACAGTGCCCTATATACAAATTAAATTGGGAAGCAATCAGTTTGATAGTCAGTTTGAATGTTTGGAAGCACATGCAGACTAGATGAATTCGCTCAAGGATCCCCCCGCCCCCTCCAATCCTGCCTTACTCCGAAGCCTTCCCAACTGTGTGAATATGTGAAGGAATGAGGCAGGAGCTACTCCAGCAGCCAAGGCCATCTCTCCAGCTGGATCCCCAGCATGCCCATATGGGCTTATAAACACATGCTGGGGGGGGGGGGGATAAGCTCTAAATAGTTTGCTTATGAGACTAAACACCAAAGCTCCAAGTCTGCCTCATGAATGAAGAAAGAAAAGGCGTCTTAAGACATGCATTTAACACAATCAGCTGTAACGGCATTCTCAAGCTGCCCCCTCAACCTTTTACAGCCTGCCCTTAAGGCAGACACACTGACAAATGGCGGAGCCAGATCCTGGGAATTGCCAAGTTCTGGGCACAGCATTGTAGAGGAGTGGCTCGAGGTTAGAGCCAGTGCTGGGGGGCAGGGAGACATTCAGGTTTCCATCTATCCCTCCCTCCCTGGCCCTCGGCCCGAGATGCTCAAATTGGCCAAGAGGATTTTGGATGCCCGGTTTTCGTTTCCGTCTGAACGGTGAAGAAAAGCTTCCAAATCCAAATCACTCTGGCAGCTCAAGAATGCTCCCCCTCCCCATCAACATTCAGTTTTTAGTCTGTTTGTACATGATGCTGCTTACATCAGATGATGGTCCCAGATCAGTCAAAATCGGAATGGCGTGTCCTCATCTCATCTCTGCTGCTGCCAGTTCCATTTCATCCCCACCTGGCATGGAAAGCACTGGCAATTAACCGTCCCATCATGGCAAACCTGGCATTTGTATAAACAATGCAAGGGTGTGGGGGTTTTTTAGCACATGAAACGTTTGTACCAGGTTGAAGAGGAGGCTAAATTCCCTGCTGCATAGAAGTCACCCCTCCCCAGAAATTTAGCAAATAAACTTCATCACAACTATCATTGATTCCCCCGTAATTCAAAAAAGGGGATCCGATTTTCTATCACTAGATTATACGTTACACCACTCATTCCCGGAGTGGTGGGAGGAACAGGGGGGATAAGGGTTCCTTTGGGAAGGTCCATTTCCTTTGTAAAAGAGAGCAATGACTATCTTGCCCCCTTCTCTGTGTCTCTCCCCCACCTTCCTCCCTTTTCCATAAGAATCCATAAGCAATGTGTCCCAAATGAAAACACAACACTTTGAAACACAGAGTTGGGAAGGGTGCGGGGAGAAATTGGGAAAGTGTAGTCAAACTTGTTGTAAAAGAACTGGAAAACAATCAGAAATAAACTTTTAGTAGCAAAAAGAAAAAAGTATGTGTTGATGATGGGTCTCGACAATTAACTGCTCACTTACGAAATGTATGAGTTGAGCAGGCATTACAGGGGTGCAAAAAGGGCTCACAGGCCATTCAGAATTGACAGCAGCATCAGCACCTCAACCACCAGCTTCTCCCCAAAAACCCTCTTAGCAACTCAGCCTGCTCAGTGCAAACTATCTCATATACTGTCAAGCTTTTCAGCCTGTATCCAGACAAGCAGGTGTCACACACTCACACTCCAAATCCCTGCGACAGCTAGTAGCCCAGCTATTCCTCAGAGCATGTTAGTATGCGATGGAGGGGACGGAAGTATGCCTTGCAAAGCTACGCCCCCATTGTTTGGTTCATGTTCATCCACCACTGTACTTTTGTCTAAGTGGGGAAGCCATATCCAGCTTGGATTCTCCCGCCTCTGTGAGATCATCTTAAGGGAGACAGTAAGGCCACACCAAGATTTCCTGATGTAGCCTGTACAGGTTAATCCCAGAAGTATCATCGATGCTCAGCAAGTATGCTCTCACCCCCAACCCCTGACTACCTAGACAAAGGGGGATATGGGATGCCAACAGGCCATATTAACTAGTCTATCTCATTAGTTGCAAGGAGGGTGTTATCTATTATTCTGGGAACTGATCAAGATATATATGTATCTTTTCTTGTGGAAAGAATAAAGGTTGTGTCCTGTTTAAACCCAGGGGCGCGGGTGGAAGCGCACTCTAGATACCAAAGCTTGGGAAACACTGGTTTATCCCATCAGAGTCCGTTGTGAATTGCTAGGCTACAGCAAACCTAGAAAGGCATTACAGGACAGGACAATATAACTGAGATCGCTACTTCATATAGTTGTGCACATTTAGCCGCATTAGTTCCCACAGAATACAGTGGGATTGGGGGGGGGGGGAATTGTGCAATTGAACATTTTGTATTATTAAAAGTCTTTCAGAAGTGGCAGCCATGTTAAAACAAATGGTCTGCCCTATGCAAGAATATCAAGGAATGTTTTTACACATTTATATTCAGATGGTATTTAACACCAGCTGGACTTAACAAGATCTATACGCCGGCTGAATATAAATGTTGGGGGTGTGGCTCTGGGAGAGCAAATAGCTTGCATAGCTTTTGGACTTGTCCAATGATGATAAGATTCTTGTCCTTTGTGTTGAATGAGATCAGTTTGATTTTGGGCCATGTGCTCCCTAAGGATCCATTAGCAGTTCTTTTTTGGATACCTTGAGGGCATAGTTGCTTGTGAGGATATTGAAATGGTGATCCACCTCTTAGCAGCAGCCAAAATGGCAGTTTTATCTGGAAGAAGGTTAGCCCACCTTTAATTACTGACTGGTATCTTAAGGTCTGGGATTTGGCCACTATGATTAAATTCACAACATGATAACAGAGAAGGAAGAGTAATAGAAAATCGATTGGGGGGGGGATGTCTTTTCATTATTTATTAGAATGAAAAAGTTCAGGAAACATTAAAAGCCTTTTCTTTATGGGTGATGATTTAATGTCAGTTTTGGTATAAAAATTGTGTGTGTTTAAATTCTTAATATTGTTCAATTTGTGATTATTTTTTATGTTAGAATTTGTTTACTGTAAGCACTACTTGGCATTATTATGTATCAGGTATTATGATACCATTATGTATTATTTAAAACGACAATGAATATTCTCTTTAAAAAAGAAGAAGGAAAAAATGGTCTGTTGCAAGACAGGCACCAGTTGTACATGCGTATATAAGCAAAGAGATTTGTGCCTTGGGTAGACATAAATAGTACATACCGGTAGGTCCATTGAAGAGTTGACAAGACTTGGCACATTTATTTTGTTTCATTTAGTTTTAAGTCA
This sequence comes from Shinisaurus crocodilurus, assembly GCA_021292165.1. Classification (NCBI taxonomy): domain Eukaryota; kingdom Metazoa; phylum Chordata; class Lepidosauria; order Squamata; family Shinisauridae; genus Shinisaurus; species Shinisaurus crocodilurus. The sequence goes on from CM037877.1 coordinate 108,452,516, forward strand.
TCAAGTTTGGCTATCCCTTAATTATGGGCATTTTCACAGCTGGCACTAAGAACAAAAATCAAGATCCTTACCTGATGTATGCCAGTGGGCACTATGACTCGGAAGTCCCCAGTTCAAGTCTTAGGGCCTAGAAATAGTTTAAATAAACAAACAAATAAATAAATAAATGGGCCAAAACAGACATTACTTTAACATTTTTACTCTAGAGTAGGCACAGGTGCTCAGTCTGGATCAAGCGGGCCTTTGGTGTGTAAGCGCGTTTGTTGGGTTGGGGACTGCTTTTACTCTGTTATTGTTGTGTTTTTAATTGCTTTTGTGTTTAATGTATTTGTTTTATTATTGTTCTTATCAAGTTTCATTAGTGATTGTTAAATCTCCTTGAGTGCCATTTTTTGGAGAAAGGCAAGGTAAAAGTCAAACAAAAAAAAGCTCCCCTATCCTCCACACTAGGGTCCCAATCCAGATCAGGGCCCCTGTGCCTACTCTAGAGTAAAAATGAAAGAAGACACATTTAAAGTAATGTCTGCTTTGGCCCTCAGCTACAGGCTCACTGGGTGACGCTGGAGCGGATGTTTTTCTGTCTCAGAACACACACACACACACACACACACAATCTGTACATAGCATGAGGATAGTGATATTGGCCTGGCTCATAGAGCTGTTCTGGAGACTCCTGGCGTAATGTCTGTGAAATATTTTGAACACTTGAAGTGTGGCATGTAATATGATTTTGTAAACAAAGTCTGAGAAATTTTGCTGCAAATGTCAGCTCCAGGGTGGTCCCGAATTTCAAGTTTACTGCCTTTGAACAGTATCCAAAGTCCACTGTTCAAAGTGGACTGCCTCACAGCAGGGCTGGCCCTGTGTGTAAATTACATGCAAGGCATGTAATGCAGGCTTTGTATGGAAAAGGTTCCAGGTTCAATTCCCGGCGCCTCCAGGTAAGGCTGAAAAAATTCCCGCCTGAAACCGCTGGAGAGCCACTGCCAGCCAGTGTCAACGGTAGAATGCAGCTTCCTATGTTCCTATGATCAGAATGTACACTTAGTTTTAAAACCGCTTTCCTCTGCTTTCTCCATCCTGTTAAACATTCGAGAGTGATGTGCTGAAAAACTAAAAAGCATTCTCTTAGCATCACTTGGGAAAACACTTTCAGATTGATGGAATGCTTGCAGGTGGTCCAAAGAGAGCAAGCAAACATTAGTAGGGCAGGCCACACTAGCTTCAGTTCCCAAGCTGCTATGTCGTAACTGAAGAGAAAAAGAATACTTTAAATACCAGACTGCTAGGAATGAAGCTACACAGCCTGAAACAGCTCAAGTACAAAACACAGCAACCCAGCTGCTCAGTACGACAGGCTGCTGCGAACATAACCCCGCAGAATTCTTCTCTTCTCTGCTCACCTCAGAACACAGAGCTTGGCTCAAAGGTTCTGCCCCGATGTTCAAAGCTCTCCATGAGATTGGCTCTACCAATCAAAGCAACCACTTCCCGCTCCCAAGAACATGATCTCATACCAACTGTGATTCACGGGAGGAAAAAAAAATGCAATTGCCTCCAGACAGGAAAGCATTGGAAGGGCAAGGTGCAAAACTGTTGAAACAGCCAGACTTAAGTCTGTGAAACTTTTTTTCAACAAGCAGTGGATGGTCAGAACTGAATCAAAGCAGAACTGCCTTCTTCAGTTTGGCTCTGTGTTTTCTACATAGTGTACATACACAAATATCTAAGAAATCCATAAGGAACGGATCAGAAAGCAGATTTGCTTAAGCCCCCCTGTGTGTTCTTGTACAATAAGAGGGTAAATTGTTCTCTGCTGTTTTAATCCTCCCTCTATCCCTGTGTGTGTGTGTGTTTTCTTCATTTGAGGGCTTTGATAAAATGGTACTGGGATCCATTATGCACAAATTATAACAAATTGACGAAGTGAAACAGCACCTATCCGGGCTACATTTATGTTGATGCAACAGTGCTAACCATTCAGTATTGTTTTATTCATACCTCCTACTGGTTTTGTATTGAAGGCAAATGTGAGTAAGGTACCATACCTGCGAGACTCCATAGGAATCATTGGGGTCATTACAGACCCTGATAATATTCCTTCATAATTGTTCTCTTTGTACTATAAGTCAATTCTTAATAGAATTTAGATTTTTTTTACATTAAATTGGAGTCATCTCCAATTTAATCTCAGTTTAAAACAGGGATGGGCAACATGCACCTCCCCCCCAGCATTTTTGCAGCCCCTACCATCCCCTGCCAAATTTACCATGGCAGTGCCCAAAACTTGGAGATTTTGCTTTAAAACAAACTATGTGCTCCCTTGTGTGCCTTGTTCTACAGCAAAATCACCAGGGGTTTTGCTCTTGCTGCACTGCCAAATTTCAGTGGCAAATTCAGCAGTGTTGCCCATCCCCCCCCCCCGGTTTAAAACAACCCTTCCCAACCGGGTGCCCTCCGGATGCTTTGGACTACAACTCTCAACATTCCTAATCATTGGCCATGCTGGCTGGGGCTGATGGGAGTTGAATTCCAAAACATTCAATTCAACAGTTGAATTGGGGGAGACTGGTTTAAAAGAACAACAAGGAGTAGCAACCTAACTGGAGTTGATTTGACCTTGATATCAGGTTACTAAAATGCTTTTGATTGGTATAGAAGGGTTATGTTTAAATCACAAGTGAAAAACAACATTTATTCATTCAAATAAATGCTAGGATCAACATGATGGTCCACAACATATGAGTTAAGCACGCTTAACTCCTGTGTTAAATTGTAGCTGATATTTCTCTAGTAGGGCACTCAATGTTGAATAAAAGTTCAGAGATCAGACTGTTACTAAAGAGAATGAGAGAGAATTCAGTCACATACCCCAAATCTCATAACTTAAACTAGCAGAATCACACTGCAGTGCAATTTATACAGCAAAATTTCAGAACAATGCTAATCACATTAGCACATCACATCACTCCAGTGCTCAAAGAGTTGCACTGGCTACCAGTTGTTTGCCGAGCCGAATTCAAGGTGTTGGCGTTGACCTTTAAAACCCTGTATGGCTCCGATCCAGTTTATCTCAAGGAGCGCCTCCAGCAACATCAAGTAGGCCGCTCAACAAGATCTGCCACGGATGGCCTTCTCCCTGTCCCATCAGCCAGAGAAAACCAGGCTGGTGGGGACTAGGAGGAGGGCCTTTTCTGTGGCAGCCCCCAATTTATGGAACTCTCTCCCCAGTGACCTCCGCCATGCCCCTTCCTTGATTAGCTTCCGCTGTGCATTAAAAACGTGGTTTTTCAGGCGGGAATATGGGGTGGATTAGGATTTTTAAGTTTTGCACTAGTTTTTAATTGTGTTTTACACTGTTGTTTTTTTCCTTGTATTTTATTGGACTGTACATCGCTCAGAGTGGCCGGATGACTGGCCAGATGGGTGATTCAAAAATATAATAAATAAATACTATTTTAAAATGAGAAGAATCTGCCAAAGTCCCTATGGAACAAGAACACATTATTTGCTTTGCTCACTGTCTTGCAGAAGGTGTTAACTATGCAGTTTTTCATGTTTGTATAGTTGCCCAACAAACTGCTAACAGCACTGAGACATAAACTATTTCTTTCTTTTTTTTTAATGGAGGAGTTTTAAAATGCACAGTGAATCCAAATACAAAGCAGTCCATTTTCTGCCCGAGAACTGTAAATATCTTAACAGTAATTTTAAATACAATTTCACATCAATTTGTGCTACAAGGACTACAGTGCAATTACTGTGAGGTTGTTGACAACAGTACCAAATGCAGTACAAAAATCTAGTACCAAAAAGTCATACCAAGATGTCAGTGACTTTATCAGCACATACACACCGAAGACATAACTGATGGAAGCACATTGTTTGCTGGTGTTTGTCTCAAGTATTTTTTAGCTGCGTGATAACCAAGTTCAGTATAATTCTACATGAATGCTTCTGAGATACTCATTTTCTGGATACTCCAATTACATGCTCCCAGAACAGACCATTGAACAAAAAGGAAACTAAAGTCCTAAAGTTATAAGCAAAAACCTGAAACTTGTCAGAAAAAAAACATCATCTTCTCCCCACATTTATGATGTGGATGTAAGAAAAACCAAAAAAAACATCATTTAAGTCATGAAATGCTTAGCTACAGAATAGATACATCTTAAAGTAGGCCTACACTACTTCTGACCTACCAAGCCAAGCACAGACCAGCAACCAGGCGACTGGAAAAATGAAGGAAAGAGACCACCTTGCAATTGGTGCCTTCCTGCTTTTCTTTCCTGTCAGGCGATTGGCAACTCCTACACTAGGGGTGGGCAACTTGCTGACCTCCAGATGTTTTAGCCTACAATTCCCATCATCCCTCACCACTGGCTATGCCGGTTAGGGCTGATGGGAGTTGTAGGCCATAACAACCTCATGGTCCACAAGTTTGTCACTCTTGCCCTACATGGTTTTTGCAGACTCAGGGAGGCAGCAAAAAAAGGTACGGTAGTTTAGCAGGGCCCTGACCAGCAGCTATACATGGCTGATGAGCTATGTTTGGCTTGGTGGGCCACAAGCTGTGCAAGAGCTAGCCAGCACTGAGATACCAAATTATTTAGGAAAAAGAAAAAGGGAAACTTGTCTAGAATGCATTTTTATTTAAATAATATGTATTTCATATAAGCATCCAACAGTGCACTCCCACTAGCACTATCAACACTACACTAGTGTACGCAGTCTTGTGCAAGATAACCAGCGCAACAGGAAAAAGAGGCAATTTGCAAGCAAATTTGAGTGGCAAATCGCTGCTTTTTGCCATTGCAGTAGTTACCTTGCACAAGCATGGATGTTTGATAGTGTAATGTTAGTGCTAGCGCTGGGACATCATTGGATACTACCCAAAGTGATATAATTTGGAAGGAGGTCTGAGTCCTTTCTACAATACATCCCTGCCTAATTAAAAAGTGGGACAGTTTGAAAAGCACACATTCAAAAACACAAGCCATATGAATTCAACTTTCAACAGGTTTAATTGCCCCCTTAAAAAGAACTGCAAAGAAAAGCTAAAGCTCATGTTTACAAAATATTTAATATCCAAAGTGGTTCAAGTGAGTATATGTAGAAAAATTTGAAAACCTAGTATGAAAGTTTTGTGGAAAAAAACTACAAGATAGCTTGTGACTCAAGCAGAGTGTGAAAACCGTTACAAATTTGTGCCTTGAAGACAATTCAGTAGCAGTATATCAAGAATTAAGAGGTTTTGTTGGAAAATTAAGCTGGTTTGTTGTGTTTAATAGCACAGTTTAATTATTGTTCCTTTCAGTCACTGAATACATTACATTTTCACAAAAAATGTTCACATTGCTCAACTAGATTAAAACCCTTTGTGTATTAAAATATTGGGAGAGCAACCCTCTGCTATTAAAGAATGAAATATCAGAATACAATTCAGTCAGAATTAAGCACTGTGAAGTCCCAAAATGTAAATGCTTAAATCTCTCCCACTGGATTTAAAAGCGCCCAACTCTGGCTGGACCATGTCCCAAATATGGTATAATCAACAAAAATAATCAAGTCTGGCTGCTGCATTTTGCTGCTGCCAGAAAATATTTTAATCAAGCTTTTTAAAAGTTAGGGGTTTTGTTTTCCTAACTAGAAAACTTATTTCACCATCATAAAAATTCTCATACAAGTAAAATCGCAATATAGTCTCTTATTTTATCATTTACATTAGAAAAAGAAATCTAACATGATGCATCTTATCCAAATATGAATTCTAGTTTACAAAAACACACACACAAAAAAACACTTCAGAGGCTACACAGAGCCACACGGCAGTAGTAGTAGCAGTAGTAGTAGTAGTAGGCCGTACAAATAGTTCATGGGCAATGTAGCCTGCAAGAGCTCCACTGAACTGGGGTTTGCACAGGAAAACTTTTACCACTGACTGAGCCCAGACGCTATTGTAGCTAGCTTCTTGCTGTATGAATTTCCTTATACACTATTGTCATTTCACATCATTAGGAAAGAGAAACATTAAATATTTATGGGCACATACAAACAAGCCATTTTTAGCCATCCACAGTGCTGTCGATGCTCTCATTCAGTTTTCTTTGCCAGTCTTTTCTTAACACTATCGCCAGTCTCTCCACTAGTAGTAAAGTCACAGGTTGAGGAGGTGCCATTATAAGGTACTTTGGCCTTCGAACTAGTTGTCTGCTGACCAAAGAAAAAGCAGCCCAGGGTCTTCTCAAGCAGAGCAAACGGAGAAGTCATGCACTGCGTCAGCATCATGGCTGCCTGCAACAAAACACAGCAGGGCGTCAACTCTGCAACTAGAACTGGACAGCACCAACCTAGGTAATGTCTTCCTGACAAAAGCAGCTCTCTGCAGAACTTCTGGACAATTAAGGTGACTGGCATGTTTAAAATAAAGAAATACTCTTATATTGCTCTTCCTATCAGCTCAGAATTGTTTGCAATAGTAAAAAAACAAACAACCAATGAAAATAATAAAATTGGCAATAATGCTAGTCTGCCCCCACCTCCAAAATATCAGTTCAGCTAAAAGGGGATGTGGGTCACATGGATCCATGCCAATTCTGGTATGTGGTGAAGTGGGCATGCAATTGTTACAGGATGGCTTGCTCCTTGCCATTTTCCAGCATAAAGATAAATGTCATGCTACATCCACAGAGTTAACACTCCACTAGCATATTCTTAAATGCTGTGAACCTAGCCAAATTCTCAACAGGCCTTTCCACTGGAATCCTAGGTAGGCTGATAAATATAATGCCTAGCCATGATATGGGCACTGGGGCTAACATGCTGGCCTGGAGAAAACTGAAAAGAGGGTTGGCAGTGGGTGGGAACATGTGTAGAAAAATCAACAAATTTCAATTTTATATCCACTGGTTTCAGCATGCTTTCAAAATGTTAACACACTATTTTGCTTCAAATTGCTAGTGATCCGAGGAAGAAAGGTTTATTCAGGATCAAGGTCACCCTATGGATTTTATGTAATTTTAAAGCAAACATATCTGATATACGAGTGTGCATAAGTGAAGCTGTCAGAAAAGAAAAGATACACAAGATTTTTTAAAATGTAGAAGAGCCGATACAGTTATTCACAGTAACTGTAAGTATACCAGTGTGACTTCTCAAGCACCACGAACACCAGCATTCTTACCTTTGTGGCCACCAGGAAGATGGTGTAAAACAACATGAGGTTCTGCTTTGCTATTGGAAGGTAAGTGATGTGCTGCATCGTGAAGAGTACTGCGCCTATCAAGCTTGCTTTCACAGGGCTGAAAAAAAAGAGCACAGAAGACAGAAAAGGTGAGGCATATTTCTCAATCCTATCTTCCCTCTCAAAAAGAACCGTTCGTATATTCATTGCTGTTAACATGTTTATCTGTAAGGAACCACCGAAGAGCCATTGAGTATGACAAATACAGTTTTTAATCAGTACGTCAATCAGCTAAACTTTAATCAACTGCTTGGCAGGGTCCAATTTCAACTAGGTGGCTGCAAGTTACAGGTATGAGGGATGAATTTTTAACAGAGCAATCCTGTGCATTGCAGCCTAGGGCTGGAATCCTATACACACTTACTACCAAGCACACATGCATAGGATTGCACTGTAAGACAATTCTGGCGTGGTATGGTAATAAGGAACGAAAGGGAAATATTAAAGATGGACTTCCCTTCTAACAATGATACAGCCTGATGCTTTTATCTTTAATCATGCTTTCCACCCATGTACCCAGAACAGATGTCAAGCTAACCAGCCTGTCATTTCCTGGAACCTTCCCCTGCTGAATTCCTTTTTAAGGTGCTACATTGGCCACTTTCCAGTCCTCTGATACACAGGTTGATCTTAGGGATTCTCAGTAGCCAGGTGATAGGTAGAAGAAGCATACCCACAATCTCTGACTTGCAACCATTTGCTTTTGCCACCAAAGCTTGGAGATTTTCTTCTACGAATCTGACTTCACGTGCACGAACAGGATTGAACCTTGGGATCACACACTCCCTTCTCCCCTCGTGCCATTCCTGGTTCTTAACAAACCACAGCTTGCCCACAAGCCAGGATAAAACCCTGGTTTGCCAAGAACCAGGAAGTAAGCGCAGAATATGCAGTGTGCGAACCGGAAGCTGGTGCATGTCTTACCAAACTAGGACTCAGCGACAATAGCCTCCTGAAATTCTCCACCCTACTTGTACATGGCAAAATGGGAGAGGGGGGATTTTGCCTAATATTCTGAAGGGAGGGGAGATAAATTCTGCAACAGTTCGAAAAAGAACATTCTCAGAACATTCTCTGAGAAATGTTGGCTCTGCTTTTTGTCAAAAAAATGTTTTAGGGTTATGTCCAAACCAGCACTAAACTGCAGCAATGTAGTTCTATAAAACTATTCATCTACATAAGATATAACCCTTTTTAAAAATCCTGCTAATTTCTCGACTCAATGATATTGCCACAAGATGAGCTTCTTACAAACATTTCTCTTTTTAGCGGCTTTGGTTTGCCACTTCTTAACATTTAAATCTCTGTTTTTCCTTGGCCAGCATATTTTTAAGAGAAAAAAAATGTGTCTGTGGTGAATTAAACTTCTCATCATAACTGAAGGATTTAGGTCAAACTCCCTCCGAAAAGAAAAAGACAGCTCATACCATCACAAAAGCTGGGCAGGGGTCGGGGGTGGGGTGGGAGAGAGAGAAAGAGAGAAGAGACAATGCTTATTTTGGGCAATAGCTCTGCTTGCATTTCTGTGTTTCTCTCCTGTCATTCTTTATTACCTAGGATAGTGGCATGGAAGCAGGGTGCCTAAGTGCTTTGGCGCCCCTGCTGCTTTTATCGCACTAGAAGTCACAACCCTGTTTTCAAAATAATCGTTTCCGCAAAAAAACCTGTCACGAAGTCACAGAGAAAGGGCAAAGGGACTTTAAAGTACCCACCGTGAGCTCGTTTCCCCTTTGCAGCGGTGGCCTGTGGCCTGCCAGCCAGTTTCAGCTCTTACTTCCCATGGCGGAAGTTTAAATTGGGAGTGATTTAACATTCCCAATTTAGCTTTTGCAAGCCTGAGGTGAAAGCTGTAACTTAAGCAGTATTCCCTATGTGCCAGAGGCATACTAATGCAACTTCCCTCATATCAGGCTCTTGCATCCTCACAAAATCTGAACTTTTATTCCTGTTTAATTTTAGCCACTGCTCTAAAGTCGGCATATGTCAGAAACTAATGAAGTGTCCATCACTATGACCGGCAGGGTCCTTCTGGATGCATAAGTAAAGCCAGGGCCAGTATACTGCAAGGACCCTTGCGGTATATACTGAGAGAGAGAAATAGCAACAGATCATGCTTGAGGTCCCAGCATGCTGTCACTGCTCCACATACACCTGGTAACCCAAGTGTCTGGGGTGGGTGGGATTTTGCTGCTCCCAACACTCTTGCCACCTGTGGAGCCATTGCCAACACATTGGCCAGTGGAAGCCATCGACTTACATGGAAACAAGGAGAAGGCATTTTAGTATTTCTATTCCACTTGATCACCCTAGGCCCTCAAAGCATGTTGCAGAATATATTGACTTGTTAAAACATGGTTTATTAAGCCGAGAGTGAGATTCAGGCCCATATCCACGATCCTGCACTCCATGTGCCAGTTTTGGTAATTCTATGATGGCTTGTTTAACTCACATGCTTCGAATTATTAAATTGGGAGTGATTTAACATTCCCAATTTAGCTGAACCAGAAACTGTGTTTCAATCTCGGTTTCGAACCTTGATATACTGTAACAGGAAAGTATTTATAAAGTCATAGCTGGAAAGAGATGCTTCTCAGCACTGCTGCAACCTGAGAATTAAGCAGCAGCTGTGGATCAAGGAACACTGTCTAGCCAAATAAATAATAAATAGCTGCAAACATGATCTCTTCAGGGCAAGTGTGATTCTTTCCAGAACAGGGTGAACACCAATGCCTAGCTCAAGGCCATCCACCACCACCATCAACAACTCCCAATCTTGCCTGGATCGAGTTTCTTTCCAGGCAACCATTCAGGGACTTCACTGCCTCACTGGGATTTATTTATTTATTCATTCATTCATTCATTTTCTATACTGCCCAATAGCCGAAGCTCTCTGGGTGGTGTACAACAATCAAGTAAAAACTACAATAAAATACAATTTAAATATAAACAGTAAAAACATTATAAAAATGTAAAACCAATTAAAAAATAGCACAAAAACTAAAAACAAGTTAATAAAACACAACCGCTAAAACAATTTACCAACTCAGTGTATACCATTTAGTTATTAAAAGCCTCAACGTAGAAGGCAGTCTTAACCTGGCGCCGAAAAGATAGTAGAGTTGGCGTCAGGTGGGCCTCAGCGGGGAGCTTGTTCCACAGTTGGGGGGGCTACCACAGAAAAGGCCCTCCCCCTTGTTGCTGCCCTCCGAGCCTCCCTTGGAGGTGGCAGTCAGAGGAAGGCCCCAGATGTTGAACATAGTGTCCGGGTAAATTGTGGTTGGGAGAGGCGTTCCATCAAGTATTGTGGTCCCAAGCCGTGTAGGGCTTTATAGGTTAAAACCAGGAAAGGAACATTTGCTACCGGCCTAAAGTTATTAAGATCCTCCGGGTCCAATGAGGGTTTCTTCAGGAGTGGCCTCACCACCACTTCTTTCAAGCGGCCCGGGACCACTCCCTCTCACAAAGAGGCATTGATCACCTCCCTGGCCCAGCCGGCTGTTCCCTCCCTGCTGGTTTTTAGGAGCCAAGAGGGGCAACGATCCACTACGGACATGGTTTGCACGAACTTGTCCAAGCACCTTGTCAACATCCTCAAGCTGTACCAACTGAAACTGATCCAAGAAAATCTGACCAGACTGTGCTCTAGGAACCTCACCTGATTCCACTGCCCTAACATTGGAGTCGAAGTCCTGGTGGATGCAAGAGATTTTTTCCTGGAAGTGCCTAGCAAAAATATTATAGCGGGCCTCAGAGGGGTCCAGAATGTCCTTGGGGCCAGCATATAATAGGCCCCGGACAACCCTAAAAAGCTCCACTGGGCGGCAAACAGAAGATTGAATAGAGGAAGTGAGATGTTGTTTCTTTGCCACCCTCACTGCCTCTAAATATACCCGATTGTAGGCACAAACTAGCACTCGATTGCATCCACCAGTTTTCCTCCATCTGCACTCAAGCCATCTTCTGTTTTGTTTCATTGCTCTCAGTTCCGGGGTGTACCACAGAGCCGTACAAGCTCTACTACAGAGAGGGCGCTCAGGAGCGATCGTGTCAACCGGCCTGGTCACCTCTGTATTCCAGAGATCGACCAGGGATTCAACAGGACCACCAGCCATATCAACCTTTTCTTCTCTGCACGCATTGCATCTGCGAATTCGCGTCCAGCAGAACTGTTCAGGGTGGTGAGGGGTCTAACGCAGACACCTTCCCCCCTGAACCCGATTTTAGAGCCTACGGTTGCCCGCTGTGATGCCTTTAACAATCATTTCACAGATAAAATCTCTCGGATAAGAGCCGACTTAGACGCCCTCATTGTAGCAGAAGCAGACAATGGAGTGTCCAGCAACTCCGCAAGTAGGATTACACTGGATCAGTTTCAGTTGGTGAATACCGAGGACGTGGACAAGCTGCTTGGCTGAGTGAAGAGGACTACCTGCCCTCTCGATCCCTGTCCTCCTGGTTGGTTGTCCAAGGAGGAGATGCAGTTGGACTACAAGTACAGCGTATTGTTAATGCATCTCTCCAGGGAGGGAATTTTCCATCATGTTTGAAAGAAGCGGTGGTGCAGCCGCTTCTGAAAAAGCCCTCCCTGGATCCCTTGGACCTTAACAATTATAGACCAGTGTCCAATCTTCCATTTTTGGGCAAGGTGATCGAGAGGGCGGTTGCCTTCCAACTCCAAGCAGTTTTGGATGACACCGATTTTCTAGACCCATTTCAAACTGGCTTCAGAGCAGGATACAGAGTTGAGACTGCTATGGTCGCCTTAGTAGATGATCTGCGCCTGAGTACCGATAGGGGGAGTGTGTCCCTGTTGGTGCTTCTGGACCTCTCAGCGGCTTTCGATACCATCGACCATGGTATCCTTCTAGAACGCCTGAGGGGACTGGGAATCGGGGGCACTGTGCTTCAGTGGTTCCGGTCCTACCTCTCGGGTAGGTTCCAGATGGTGATGCTTGGGGATAGCTGCTCCTCCAAAAAGGAGCTGCTATGTGGCGTGCCACAAGGAGCTATTCTTTCCCCAATGCTATTTAATATCTACATGAAACCGTTGGGAGAGATCATCCGGAGGCATGGGGCGGGGTGCTATCAGTATGCTGAAGACACCCAAATATATTTCTCTATGCCTTCGTCAACAGCATCAGCTAAGGATAGTGTGTCTCCTCTGAATGAATGCCTGGAGGCAGTAATGGGCTGGATGAGGGAAAATAAACTGAAATTGAATCCAGACAAGACGGAGGTGCTTGCTGTCAAAGGCCACAACCTGGGTTTGGAGGTATGTCAACCAGTTCTGGATGGGGTTACACTCCCCCTGAAAGACTGTGTTCGCAGCTTAGGGGTGCTCCTGGATCCGTCGCTTCAAATGACATCCCAGATAGATGCGACGGCTAGGAGTGCCTATTATCAGCTTCGGCTGATACGCCAGCTGCGCCCCTTCCTAGAGTTGGAAGACCTAAAGATGGTAGTGCACGCACTGGTAACTTCGAGGCTCGACTTCAGTAATGTGCTGTACATAGGGCTACCTTTATACCTAGTCCGGAAACTTCAATTAGTGCAAAATATGGCAGCCAAACTGGTTGCTGGCCCATATCACACCAGTTTTAAAAGCACTCCACTGGCTGCCAATCAGTTTCCGGGCGAAGTATAAAGTGTTGGTTATTACCTTTAAAGCCCTACATGGTTTGGGTCCAGGCTACCTACGGGATTGCCTTCTCCCGTACAATCCACCCCGCACACTTAGGTCCTCTGGGAAGAATCTGCTTCAGTCAGCCAAAACTAGGCTGACAAGCATTACCCAGAGGACCTTCTCTTCTGCTGCTCCCAAATTATGGAATGGCCTGCCGGAGGAGATACGTCAACTTGTCAGTCTTTTGGAATTTAAAAAAGCCGTAAAGACTGAACTCTTCCGGCAGGCCTATCCGGCGGAATTTTAGGATGTTTTAAAGATGTTTTAAAGATGTTTTAAAGATGTTTTTAAGATGTTTTAATAGTATATATTGTGTTGTTTTAGTTTAGGTATTTTATATTTTCTGTTGTTCCCCGCCTCGATCTGGATGGAGAGGCGGGTAATAAATAAAATAATTAATAATAATAATAATAATAATAATAATAATAATGTTGTTGTTGTTGTTGTTGTTATTATTATTATTATTATAACCTTAAACCCCCCAAGGGCCCTCTGGAAGCCATCCAGATCCATTAGTCTCTGGGGGTGCACCATCTTAATAGGTCCCCCACCCCTACAGAGGGGGAAAGTCGCCATTAGTCTAAATCTCAGCAGGCAGTGATCTGACCATGACAAAGGTACCGGTTCAAAGTCCCCCACCTTCAGATCACTATCCCCATACCCGGTTGAAAAAACCAGATCCAGAGTGTGCCCTGCTACATGCATTGGGCCAATGACATGTTGGGACAGTTCCATGGTCATCATGGAGTCCATGAAATCCTGAGCCTCCCCAGATAGGGTGCCCTTGGCATGGACGTTAACGTTCCCCAGGACCAAGAGCCTGGGGGACCTCAACATCACAACCGAGACCACCTCCGTCAGCTCAGACAGAGAGTCTGTAGAGCAGCAGGGTGGGCGGTGCACCAACAGAATCCCCAGTCTGTCCCACTGGCCCAACACAAGGTGCAAACACTCCAAACCAGTAGTCAGATGGACAGGGAGCATGGAGAGAGAAATAGAATTCCTACAGAGCATGGCAACCCCCCTCCCTGGCCCTTAGGTCTACCCTGATGCTGCACCAAGTAGCCCGGGGGATATAACTGGGAGAGCCTAACTCCCCCCTGTTTGCCCACCCAGGTCTCAGTAATGCATGCCAGATTGGCCGCCTCATCCACTATTAGGTCATGGATGAGGGAGGTTTTATCTTGGACCGATCTGGCATTTAAAAGCAGCATCCGGACAACTGAGGACAGGCTGATAGGGCAACTACCAAACCTGCGGGTGCGAGGAGGGCTGGAACACGGCACAGCTGTTAACTGCCTGGGCCACGTTCCCCTCACCTGGCTAGCCCTCCTCCCAACACTGTATCTCCCTCTACCCATCACTACACCAATTGGAGCCCCCACAGATTCCCCCACAGATTCCCCCACTAGGCCCCATGTCTGCACTCTACGGCACATCCTCAGGGAATCCGCCCCCCCCCCCAAGGGAACTAAATAAATGATATTAGGGAGGTGGACCTTGCCCTTGCAACTCCCCCGAAGTGATTCCTCCAAAGGGGCGACCCCCTTTGGTGTCGTCTCCTTCAGTGGTGTCGCCGCCGGGGCATCGCTGCCCCACTCCTTGGGCCAGCAGATGGAGACCTCAAGGGAGGATAGGTGGCACAGGTCTGCAATCACTCAGTCCCAGGGACAGCTCCTTCAACATTGCTTGCAGCCTTCAGGGGAAGCAGGGCCCCAGTCCAGCAAGGAACAGCCAGGGAGGGGGAAAAGCTGGCTAGAAGATGGTAACTTCCCAGCTTACCTCCCTCCCTGGAAAAGTGTCCCAGTTTCTGGCTGGGTGCGCAGGTCTCTGTTGCAGCTTGCCCCACTCCACGGGCCAGCAGATGGAGACCTCCCAAGGGAGGACAGCTGGCACAGGTCTGCAATCACTCAGTCCCGGGGGCAGCTCACTGAAGGAAGAGGAACGATTCAATTGGAAGTGATCACCATACTTAGGACCTCTGGGGTGATTTCTCCCAGCAGCATAATGTAAGTGATTAAAAAGCCATGGGGGACAAGATGGAACCATGTAGCAGCCTCCAGGATAAATCCCGTGGGGTGGAGGAATAATTTCCCCCCACTCAAACATTAGCTTCTGCTATTGCCCCTCAAAGACAGAAGATGACCACAGGCCTCTACAACCACCCTGATCCCCAACGGAAAAAGATGCTGTCCCCTTCACCAAGGTGATTTCCCCCCTTAGGGGACAGGGAAAGGACAGCTGAATCTAGGCAGGGGGCCTGCTCACAGCAGGTTGTATCTGCCTCAGTTCTGCTCACAAGAATTCAAGCAAGGGTTGAATTCATGGTTGAGCATCTATGCTTTCAATTGTCAATGCACACATCAGATTCTCATTGTACCTCTCAGTACTGAACTAGTTGTCCAATCCTGACATTAAAAAAACACCAACCCTGCATAGGCCACATTTCTAGCAAGAAAAATTAAATCTTCTTCTCATTAACTCCTCAGCAAAGCAAGAAACATTTACTCAAGATTGCTGTTAATAGCAGTGGTTTTCCAAGGAACCCTGGGTTCCCTGGAAACTTACCAGGGACTCCTGATAAAGAGAGAATTCCCTGAAAAAGCTTATTCGCCATTTCTAGAGATGTGAAGGCCTGGGGGGGGGGGGCAGAATTTGAGAGGAAAAAACATTTTTCCCTGAGATTTTTTGGAGGAATTTTTTTTTGGGGGGGGACAATTGTTTCCCAAAATTTTCTGGATTTTCCCTGTCCCCACCCCGAAGCCTTCATATCTGTAGCCACTACCAATTTTCTCCTATCTATAACGTGCAGCTCAAATGTTGTGTTTTAGGGCACACATTCAGTTCTAGTGCTGGGCCAAAATATTCAGTCATAGTTAACCATCATTTGGGAGTGGGGGGGAGGGCAAAAAGACTTTGAGGGCACAAATTCAGCCATTTTCATGGCAAATAGGAAATGCCACTGGACTGCTGACTGTAGCTCTGCCGCCGTGCCAAGTTGCAGCAGTAAATCTGCTTTATTTTGGTAAAAAGGAAGAAGTGGAAAAATTCTCTGCCACCCCAACTTATATTGGTAAGTTTGCTGCCCCTACCAAAAGTTAATAGAATTTATCCACACCACCCAAAAGATACTGAAAATGTGGGGGACAAAGTGGGGAGGAGTATTCAACACTACTCGGTACACATAGAGCAACAGTGACACCTGAGAAAATGTCCCAGAATCCTTTGCCGTGTGCAAGGATTCCGTGGCAGATGCTGATGGGTTCTTCAACAGACAAGTTGGTGTGGAAAGTGTCCCCTCAAGGTAGAAAGTTTGAAACACACTGTTTTATAGCACTCCTTTTAGAGAGTCATGTTACTGAAGAGCTACTCATACAGTTCTTTCAATACAAAGAAAAAAGAACATTCCCAGAACTGTGTCAATTGTTATGTGCTTTTCACGGACTTACTAGGACATCTTCAGCAGTTCATTAGTTTCAGGCTTCCATACACCTCTCACCAACTGTTCAAAGTTGGATATTAGACCGCCACCAGCTCCTATAATTCAATTTTTAAAAAAATTATCAGATGTGTGAATTAGTTCAAAGGGTCTAAGCTGCTCAATCCTTCTTCTAGTTAGGACAACTGCAAAGCTGTTACATTATTTTCAACAGGAGCAAGATATGGCCCTCAAGTTATAGACATGAATGTAATGACCTACTTCACAGTTATTGAAATTGAATCCTCAATTTGAGAGGTCTTAGAAAGCATCCCATTTTGAAAGTTTAAGTCTTAATATTTCCTTTAAAAAATAATTCAACCAAAATAATCTTAAATTCTATCAAATCCGAACAGAGAAAAATGAAGGCAGTAGCCCACACCACTTGGCACTCTGGAGTTTAGAATCCATAATTGTCTCATTTAGTGGGAAACCAGTAAGCTTCATAAGGAGATGCTCATTCCTTTAGAATATTAAGCGAGATTTATACAAAAATATTTTTTTAAAGGAAGAAAATTAAGGAAGGTGCTGTGGTAGGATGTACAGACAAAAAAGCCTTTGTCCAACAGACAAAAAAGCTTTGCCCAGCAGCTATTGTTATGCCTGGCTCAGATAGAAGGGACTTCTAAAGTTGGCATAAGACTTGCACGTTTACGTTTGTGGTAAACAAGATGTTTTCTGTGTATCAGCACATATTGTCAGATCTCACCCAAGTGCAGCATTAGCTACCACAACTGAAAGCTAAACCAGGATCTCTTACCTAAAGGTCACCATGGAACTAAGACTGCAGCCCTAGGCATGCTTACCCTTCATCTAAAACAGGGCTCTCCAACCTTGGGTCCCCAGATGTTGCTGGCCTACAGCTCCCAGCATACCTAGCCAGCATGGCTAATGGCAAGGGATTCTGGGAGCTGTAGTCCAGCAACATCTGGGGACCCAAGGTTGGAGAGCCCTGATCTAAAATCAGTGGGATTTACTTCTGATTAATTACGGTAGTAGGATTGGGCTTCAGGCCCCGAGGAGCAGCCAGAAATTTGGAGGTAGGAAGAGACACTAACAGGTTGAATTTAAATCTGCCTTTCCTCTAAGGATGATCCTGGTTGAATAACCATTTATTAGGGATCCCCTATTAAAGCAAAGTTTGAAATGTTCCAAAATCAGTTTTTAAAAGGGAGCAATTTTACACCTTACCTCTGGCCCAGCCAACTACTATCATGATTATCCAGGCATTTTTGTAGTGGCTGTGTGCATGAGCAACTCCGCCTGTTATTTTCCATGTTCTAGTCACTTCCTTCATTCCTGCAACCACCAGTCGTACAGGTAGAAAAGAGAAACAGCGGTAGGCTAGATCATGTGGACAGTAAAATACAAGATACCTAAAAAATTGAGGGGGGAAAGTTTCAACCTTAGCTACTTTAAGGTGTTTATAAATGAAAGCATGCTGACAAGCTGAAACAAACTAAGAACTTTTCTTAAATGCAGATGTTAAGAAATAATGATGGTAGCACTGGGGCAGTCAACTGGTCAGACAGATATAGTCAATCAGGCTTTTAATTAATTACATGTCATTAATATGTACATATTAAAATGTACATATTAATGTGGCTGCGATAATTGGTTTTTGATGTTTTATGGTGGTACTCTTTTTATTAAATATTATGATTCTGTATTTATATGATGGAAGCTGCCTTATGAGGTCTTGGCCCTAAAAGATAGCCTGGAAAATATAAATAAATAAATAAAACAACCATGCTTCAATAAAGGTACCTTCCCAAAATACTGCAAGCAAGACATAGTTTCTCTAACCTGGCACTGAAAAGAAGACAGCGTTGGTGCCAGGCAGGCCTCAGTGGGGAGATCATTCCGTAATAGGGGGGCCACCACTGAGAACGGCCCTTCCCTTGTTGCCACCCTCCGAGCCTCCCTCAGAGGTGGCACTCAGAGGAAGGCCTCAGATGTTGATCGCACAGGGAACGCTAGGTAAAATTATCTGCCTCTCTGCACTGTAACACTCAGGTTTAGGGCTAGATGATCAGCTTCCTGCTCATCAAACATCAGCAGTCAGCATGAAAGAGAAATTGTGCTACAGTGCCAGACCACTGCGTTTCTAGGCTAGGCAGGCAGTAAGCAATTCATCTACCCCCAATCTCATGTTACTGCAATATAAGGGCAAACAGAGAATTGTTTATTTCTCCCCTTGTATAAGCCTTTTAAACAGCTTTTAAAAAAATACATTTCGAATCCCAGGAGTACTGGACAAGATCCAGGAAAACAATAATAAATGCATCACCAGCTGTGCGCAAAGTCATGTTTTCTTTGCTATGTTTGCTCTCCAAATATGCTTGAGATGTACTAACTGTAGCATTCCCATATACAGATGAAGAACTACACCTGACATAAAATGACTTGACCTAGGCCACTACATGGAGTCTGTAGCAGAAAATTCTTAAGCGTACATAAGGGAAATGGATAAGGAGTGTACCCTGTATTTGTATACTGTACCCACAAGCACATGGTCACAATACAGTGAGAGGAAAGAAACATTGGAATGGGTATCCAGGGAATTTACATAAGGACTGGACTTCTTATATTTAATGCACAAACTGTGGGAGTGTGACAATGGCAACTGTAAACATACACCCCGGGCTGCAGAAGTGGGAGTGAAGAGAGCAGGGCCACCATCAGCTCTGCTGAAAAACCAGCTCCAGCAGGCTCCTGCCCCCATCAACTGTCACTTAGCAACAGCCATTCCATCAGGCTGAAGAGAAGCAGGGCCACTCCATCAGTTTTGCTGGGATTTCATAGATCTCATAGATCATAGAGTTGGAAGGGGCCTACAAGGCCATCGAGTCCAACCCCCTGCTCAATGCAGGAAACTAGAGGAGGGGCCTCCCATCCAAGTAATAACCAGGCCTGACCCTGCTTAGCTTTCCACGCTCAGACAAGCTGAGCCAGCATAAACCACAGGAGACCAGCAACTTTTCGCTCCTCGCCTCCTTGAACTATTTTCCATTCCGGCTGGTCTTCATAACGTAGTAACTAAGAACTGGTGCCTGAGTTTGCTTTTTTCTTCCTCCTTCCTAATGTCTTTTCCTTTTGTCTTGTGTCTTTTAGACTGTAAGCCTGAGGGTGGGCCCTGTCTTATTATGGATCTTTAGAAGCCATCTGAAGAGTGGGGCAATGATCCTTCAAAAACAAACAAAGGTTCATCTTCAGATGAGGTCCTGTCCAGCTTGATAATGACTCATAGGTTTGACATTACTAAGACAAAATTAATGCTCACAATTTTGTTCACATTGCTATGGCAGCATTAAGCCACAGCATTAACTTGCCACAACACTTGACACTGTGCTTTTGTATTGCCAATGACACAACTGTGTAACTTCAGTAAGACAGCCACAATCAATGCCATGATCAGTTTAAAATGATTTTCATAAGGGGGAGGAGCCTGCGCTGGCTATGGAGCAGTAGCTTTTCTGCCGAGCTCCCGGAATGATTTGAAAACATCTGCAAATACACAGGAGAGACAAAGCGTGAGTTTAAATTCCTTTGCTGTTTGCTTTCTGGAAGGTATGCAGATATAGAGCTAACAAAGAAATAACAAGAATAGCTTTCTTTTGATGTGCTTCGCTCTGGATTGTTTATGAGCTCCAGACGGGTGAAAAAGTCCCTACCCCCTCTTTGGAAACGCGATCGGGCGCATCCCTCGGATAACAGTTTGAAAAGGCTAATTAGGATCCTTGACACTAAAGATATTGAATGTTCTTATCAAACTGTGCAACTGGGTCCTGATAAGAAGCCACGAGGTAGTGAAAGTTTCGAGACAGCGAGGGGGAAGGGCGGAAAAATGGCGGATTCAGCTGGCAAATTCCCTGCTGGTGCCAAGCCAAAGTCAATATCTCCAGCCAAGCTTAAAGGGGCAGCACCAGATTGGGAGAAAATTCTATCACAGTTTCAAAGCTCTATGGAAGCAGGCCAGCAGAAACAAATAGAAGCAATTGAGAAATTTCAAAATCTGCATCAAGAGGATATGAAGCAAATGCGAAAGTCCATAGATCATTTAGGGGTTCAAGTTAAAGAGCTGCAAGTTAGAGTGGATAAGGTGGAAAAACTCCAGGTGAAGGATGAAAAAAGTTTTGAAAAGTATGAAATGAAATTTAATGAGATGGAAATACAGATGATTAACATGCAAGACAGGCAACGTCGTTCCAACATTCGGATCAGAGGCTTCCCCATGGAGATGGGGGAGACTGGATATAAGTTAAGAGGCAGTATTTTGGAATGGATGAATGAAGCTGTCTCTGGAGAAACAATTTTTTGGGATGATATGGACATTGAGATTGTGCATAGAGTGGGAGCATTAAGGCGTGGTATGACATCCAGAGATGTTGTACTGAAATTTGCAAATTTATACAAGAAGGATGTCTTCATGAAAGAGATTAGAAAGAAAGGTCAAGTAGCTTTCAAGGGGGCTACTTTGCAAATCTACAATGATCTTTGTCAGCAAACAATAAAGTGGAGGCGAAGTGTTAAACCGTGTACAGCAGTCTTGATCAGAAAGGGATTACAATACAATTGGGGTTACCCAGTTTTTCTTACTTTTGTGTGGAACAGTAAGAGATACAAGATCTCATCATGTGATCAAGGCATGGGCCTGCTGGGAGAGTTGGGGCTTCATGATGATGCGGAGGGTCCAGAACCGATGGGTCAACTGGAAGAAGAAGGAGCCAGTGGAGGAATTGTATAAGAGGTCGTTTCAACACGAGAAGAAAAAAGAAATAGAAAATGTTTTATAAAGAAGTTATCCGGGAGGGAATGAGGGGCTGCTGTTCGGGCTGGTGATGGGTCCTTTCCCCCCCCCCTGGGACAGGTGGGTAGGTTTAGGGTGGGGCAAGTTGCCCTGGCTAAGCAGGGGGGATAGTTTAGATGAATGTGGGGGTGGGTTAAGGGGTATGTTATTGTGTATTATTTTCACCTTTGGGGACCAAAAAAGAAAAAATGTTGTTAATAGATGGACTATAAGTTAAGAATTTCAACTTCAAATGTTAAGGGGCTAGGTTCAGTTACTAAGAGAAGGCGAATAGAAGCACTTCTTAAAAAGGATAAGGCAGATATTATATTCTTGCAAGAAACGCACCAGGCAAGGAAAGGAGTCAATGAATTGAAATTGAGGTGGTCTAGAATATATGAGATAGCATGTGGATCATCTAAATCGCGAGGAGTAGCAATTATAATTTCAAAGAATTGTGGTTTTAATGTTCTAAAGGTGAAAAAGGATGATACAGGTAGATATATTATAATGTATGGGACCTTGGGAGGGGAAGAATATGTTATTGTTAATGTTTATGCTCCCAATCAAAATCAAGGAGAATTTTATCAACATGTGTTTAAAGAAATGGGTAATTTTCAAAATCAAAGGGTTATTATGGCTGGGGACTTTAACATGGTATTGGATAGAAGAAAAGACAAATCCAATCCGACGAGAGAAGATCAGAGAAATAATCTAACGATCTTGAATAAGTTAATTAGTAAGGAAGGGTTGCTAGATGTTTGGAGAGGGGTTAAGGGGAATGAGGAAAGATATACATTTTACTCATCAGCAAATAAGAATTATTCTAGGATAGATTTTATTTTTGTGTCCAGGACACTGTTTTCAAGGGTCCTGGGCACAGAGATAGGAGTGATAAAAGTTACAGATCATGCTTTGGTTAACATGGATTTGAAGATACATAAGGATTATAGAGAAGCGAAAAGATGGAGATTGAATTGTAATATTTTTCGTTATAAACATTTAACAGAGAAAATAGAGAAGGAATTGAGGGAAATTTGGGAATTTAATCAAACAGAAGAATGTACTGAAGCGATAATATGGGATACAATGAAGAGTGTAATGAGAGGAATAGGATTGAGAGAGGCAATAAATTTGAGGAAACAACAAGAAGTTTTTTATCAAAAGCTAGAGGGGGAGATTAGGGATTTGGAAAAGAAGTATTTAGAGAAGAGGGATAAAAAGATTTTTGCAGAATTACAGGGTAAAAGGAAAGAATTGGAGAATAAAGAACTGGACAGGGTACAAAGGAATTTGATTTACACAAAAAGGGAGTATTTTGAGAATAGTAATAAAAACTCTAAAATGTTGGCTAGATTAGCACAAAAAAAAAAAGAAAAAAGCTTAGTGGGGATGATTAAAGATAAGAGGGGTAAAGAATATAATCTAGTAAAGGATAAATTGAAAATTTTTCATGAATATTACACGGAGTTATATAAGGCAGGAAAATGGTCGGAAGCTGAGAGTAGAAGATATATCGAGAAAAATTTAAAAATAAAAATCCAGGATGAAGATAGAGAGAAAATGGAGCAACCATTCACAGAAATTGAAATAGAAAGTGCTATAAATAAATTAAAACAGGGGAAAACGCCAGGACTGGATGGTCTGGGGGCGGAATATTATAAAGTCTTTAAAAAAATGTTAATTCCGAAGTTAAAACGGTTGTTTAATGATATTTTACAGGGGGGAGAGATCCCCCCGTCATGGAAACAGTCCTTGACCATTTTAATCCCGAAACCAAGGAAGGATTTAGCAGAACCAGGTTCTTATAGACCAATATCATTAATTAATCAAGATGCTAAACTATTGACAGCAATTTTAGCTAGAAGAATGAATAGTTTTCTAAATAAGTATATAGGGATAGATCAATGTGGGTTTATTCAAGGAAGACAAATGGCAGATTTAACAAGAAGGGTTCTGAATATAATTTATTTAATAAAGAAAAATAATTTGAAAGCGGGGGTTCTTGCATTGGATATTTTTAAAGCCTTTGATTGTGTGGAATGGCCTGCATTAAAGATGTTAATAAAAACTATGGGGTTTGGAGAAAAATTTATAGGTATTACTAACCAATTATATACTCATAATGTCACGTCGGTAATTGTAAACGATGGAATAACAGAAACTATTAGCCTAGGCCGGGGAACTAGACAGGGTTGTCCCCTTTCCCCAGTATTATTTGTGTTAGTTATGGAATTGTTAGCGAATTCGATAAGACAGGAGAAGAAATTATTGGGGATAGGAATAGAGACCAAATGTAAGATAAACCTTTTTGCAGATGATATCTTGTTAACATTAGAACGGCCTATAGAAAATTGGGATTGGATAGAGAAACATTTAGATGAATTTAGAGAAGTAACAGGGTTAAAAGTTAATTGGGATAAATCGGAGATAATGACATTTAATTATAGTAAACTGGAGGAAAGGGGATTTAAACAAAGGGGAGTGGATATAAAGATAAAAAATATAATTAAATATTTAGGTATTGATATATTAAAAGATTTGGATAAAATAGGGGAATGTAATTTTAAAAAACTAAAAGATGAAGTTAAAAATCAAATAGAGGATTATAAAAAATTGGGATTATCGTGGTTTGGTAGGATAGCTTTGATTAAAATGAAGATTTTACCGAAGTTTAATTTTTTATTTAGAATGATACCATATAAGATATCAGAGAAAGAAATTAAAGAGTGGCAAGTAATGTTAAATAGCTATTGTAATGGGGGGAAAAAATCAAGGATTACTAAGAATAGATGGTATAAAGCTCAAAAAATAGGGGGACTTGGTCTCCCTAATTTAAAATGGTATTATATAGCTAATCAACTTAGATATATCATGGATATTATTGTTAGAAAAGATTTTATGTGGTGGGAAATAGAAGCATTTGAATTGGGTAATAGGGTGGATAAATTCTTATTTACAAAACAAGGACATATTATGACAAAAAGATTAGAAAATCCCTTTTTAAAAAATATGTTAGAAATTTGGGGTAGAAGTAAGGAAATATTTTTACCAGGTATATCCCCGCTTACTCCAGTGGTGGTTATGGAAGATTTTCCCGAGAATGTTAGACATTTAGAACGAATTTTTAGAGAGAAAAAGGTGATAACTTTAATGGATTGGCTGGAAAAAATGGAGACAAGACAGCAAATAATTGATAGGGTTGGGGCAGGAAGAATTTCTTGGTTAAATTTAATTCAATTAGTACAATGGGGTAAGAAATGGAAGAGGAGACATGAGCATGAAAGGGATTTCACTGCATTTGAGCAGGTGGTTATGTCTAGAGAACTTGTAGAAGGAAATGCATCAGCTAGGGGTCTTACAAAGATGTTATATAAAATGTTGCAGAAATCAGAAGAGCAAGCAGAAAATCTTAAAATAGTTTGGGATACAGAGTTTGAAGAGGAAATATCAAAGGATGAGTGGAATAAGATTTGGGATAGGCGAATATTGAAAAATATGTCTATAAGAATTAAAGAGAATTTTTATAAGCTAATTTGGAGATGGTATTTGACCCCAGTGAGATTAAATAGAATAGATAATAAATGTTCTCCAATGTGTTGGCGAGGATGTCAGGAATTGGGTACATATGCTCATATGTGGTGGAGTTGTAAAAATGTAATGGATTTTTGGAAAATGATTTTTGAGGAAATATCAGAAATTGTTGGAGTTGAGTTAGAGGTATGCCCTAAACTAGCTTTGCTAACAATAACGGAAAAGGTGATCGGTTCACAAAATGTTAAAGAATTAATCATAAATTTGTTAACGGCAGGTAGACTAATGATAGCAAGGAAATGGAAAATCCAGCAAGTTTTCACTATTACTGAATGGTATAAGGAAGTATGGGATATGGCTTTGAATGATATGTTGACTTGTAATATTAAATGCAAAAGGGGTCAATTAAAGAAAAATAATTTTAAGGATATTTGGGGTTTATTTTTGGAATATGTGTTTAAAAGGGGGAAAGGGAGTTTACCCTGTCAAGATATATTGTATTTTTGGAATAATGAACAATTATAGAGTTATTGGATTGTTTGGTCCCATGGTGATGGGAGCACAATATTAGTTATGTGTGTATGTTATTTTCTTTGTATTGTTTTAAAATTTAATAAAATATTTTTAAAAAAAAAAAAAAATGATTTTCATACCACACCGGTCTCCCCACACTGTGAACTTGTCAAATTACAAGAACCAGGAAGAGTTTGCAAGCATTCCTAGTACAACTGAGTTGCTTTTCTGCATTAAAAGCTTATTACTGCTTGGAAAGTTTAAGTTGTGTGGAAATGATCAACTTAAGGTGCAATCTTATGCAAGTTTAAACAGAAAAAAAGGCCTACATCTCCCAAGCATGTTGGGGCATGCTGGGAGTTGTAGGCCTTTTTCTGTCTAAACTTGCATAGGATTGCACCCTTAATAAGGATCTGCATTAAGTACCGTATTTTTTCCGTCTATAAGACGCCCCCATGTATAAGACGCCCCCCACTGTGCAGTTTCACAACCGCACGGTTCTCTCCTTGGCTTACTTCCGTGTATAAGACGACCCTCAATTTTTAGTCTAACAATTTTAGGAAAAAGTATAGTCTTATACATGGAAAAATACTGTAATATGCTTCGACCAAGATGGATCATATTTGTTTGATACTTGACATGAGAAATAGGGCTACAGATTTCACTGTTTTTTAAAATACTGTAACTGGAATGCTTTTCTTACTTTTTTCCTTATCTGTATAGCTTTGGGTTTTTTGCTATTAAAGAAATCCATCTTATTCTCCGTGATATATCAAGATCTGAAATGATGTATCAAGATCTGAATTCTTTTAATTAAAGTTAATTACAGAATTAAAAAATACACATTTCTCATCTGTTGGGCAGAGTCCACACATACTCCCTCAACATTACACTTCCAATGTGGGAATACTGCATTTTTTTTAAAGCCACAATATTTTGGAGAAATGGGCTATGACCTGAAAAAGAGCACATTCACCAATGCTGTGATTGCATGAGTAATTCTCTTCCCATACCTAAATTTTACCAGCCTTTTCTGGAGCAAATTTCCCCTCCATTCTACTGCTCTGCCATGAATTTTGTGTATTTTTTGTGGAAAAGACAAGCAAGAAGGGGTGGGGGTGAGCTAAAAGCAGCTGGCGGCTGCAGGAGAAAAGGCACTTCGAGAGCGGTTGTGCTTACTGCAGTGTAACATGAGGCAGCCTTTAAAAAGAAAAGGTATTCGCTAGCAAGGGAAGCGCTGAAGCGGAGGACATTGACTAGGGGGGATATGGGGATACTTGGCTAAATAGGGGACAGGCGGTCTTGCACAAGACTCCGGGGGGGGGGGATTTGCAAACACGTTCTCCTGCTCACAAGGACTCAGAAAATTATTTCCTTTTTGCGATCCGATGCAGGGTGGGGGAGTTACCCTCGCCAGCCGGCAACCGCAGCGGACCAATTGCAGAAAGGGCACTTCCATTACTAGCGAACAGTAGAGCGGAGGGGGAAATTGCGCAAACCTCATGGCAAAACAGTAAAACTAAGGGGGAAATTGCACAAATCTCATGGCAGGGCAGTAAAACTGCACTTGCACAGGAGCAAAAATAATTTTAAAATTGCGAACGCATTCTGGCCACTCTCCCTTTCTTCAAGAAAAATAAAATAAAAATCTATTCTGGGGCTGAGAAGGGATGAGAGAGAATGGCGGCGGCACTAGTGAGATCATGAGGAGCAGCAGGGGGGTTTACCACTCTTGCCGGCCAGCTTTCTAATCATTCCCGGCGACAACCCATGAAAAAATTGCCCTGCCGGGTCCAGACTCACACTAAGCCACCCTGAGAACAAGCCACCCTAAACAATCCTCCTACAAGCCATGGGTTCTCAGGGTGGCTTGTTTGTGCAAAACTACCCATGACAGGAAAACCACTCCGGGTTCAGATGTCATGCTAAGCCACTCTGCAACCACCCACTATAACAACCTACCATGGCTTAGCATGATGTTCGAACCCAGTCACAGTGAAGAGAGATGCTGGAGACAGATGCTAGCAGCGTTTCCCCATCTCTCTCTGTTGGCATGCCATGCACAGATGCTTCCCCTTAGCTTGCTCATGTGCCATTGGAAGCTTCAAGAGAAGAGTGCTTTCGCTTCCTTCAGTCCTTGCGCATGGGTTGGTTTATTCCCGGAAGCCAGCAGCCACAAGGTCACTATATGTACCTTGCTTTCCCCCCTTTTAAAGAGTATGTATACATTTTAACAACATTTGGGGAATGGGGATAGACATTCAGGGCTTCAATATGGCAACTGAATTGTCTCACACCTGAAGAGAGAGGCAGGCAGGCAGAGATCACCTCAGGCCCCTGCTCCAGGTGGACTGTCCTTCTCTTCTCCCTCAGGGCTTTCTACCATCAACTGCCGTGTGGGACGGATCCTTATAAGTTGTTATTTCTAATATTGTTTTATAATGATTTTATTAATATATTGTTATTTTACTTGTAAGCTGCCTTGGTAGGATTTTATCCTGAAAGGTGGGAGATAAATAATTGTAATAAACAAACAAACAAACAGAATAGTACGTCCCCTAAAAGCTGCACTGGGGAGGGGTCTGTATACCACTATGAAAATCATATTGAATTTGGAAATATTATACATGATGGGTATGTTTTTCAGATAGGTCAATATAACACAACAAGGTAATACTTTGATTATGAAGTGGATATTTCTAACACCCAAGTCTACAAGAGGAACCAGCAGCTGGGGGCTCCAAGGCCAAACCTGCCCGCCTGGGGCATACAAGGGAAGGCCAGCTGCCAATCCAGAAGCAAGAGAGGTGCATAGAAAAAGTGGTGGGCTGAGGAATAGGACAAGGTAGCCTGGCCCACCATTCACTATCCTCTCCTCAAACCAAATTGCAATGTTAGTTGTTGATCAGGAATCTGCAATAAATTACAAGATTGCTCATTATTTTTATTTATTATTACATTTTTATATCCTGCCTTGCCCCCCCCCCCTCTTGCAAGGAACCCAAGGTGGTTTACATGGTCCCTCTCCTCTCCATTTTATCCTCACAACAGGTAGGGTAGGTGAGAATCAGTGAGTGGCCCAAAGTCACCCAGTGAGTTTCATGGCTAAGTGGGGACTAGAACTCAGATCTCCTGACTCAGTCCAACACTCTCACCACTACACCACACTGGCATCTCCCAGTCTCACCTGCCGACAGCAGGAGAGCACTTCCAGTTTTTATTTATCTATGATTAAGTCACCTTGACTGCCATTTTCCTGGTAAAAAGGTGGGGCACAAATAAGACAGATAATCATCATCATCTAGATAAATACTACTGCAGCCCACAATTTTACTTATTAGATGTACATTCCTTTCATACAAAGGCATAACAGTGTACACAAGTGTACTTGCATGAGCTTGATAGGTGGACCAGGAGATTCATTATTATGTTCCAGTCTGAAGGAAAGTAGCATACAGTATCTGAGTCTACAGCACTAGACTGCCCTTTTACAGAATGTCTAATGATATTTCCAACAGGTACCAGTAGATGTCACTAGTTGACAACCATTACAGAATCTTTCCTGGTGATGGCTTGTTCAGTGGAACAAAAAGTTTCATTTCAAATTTTATGTAATACTTAAGCAGGCCTTTACATTAAAAAATATATTACTTTATAGGAAATAATGTTAAAGTCTGAGATACTTTTATAGTCAATAAACCATTCCAAAGTGGGTCAGATTTTACACTAAAGTTCATTGAGATCATGTTAAACATGCATTGTCAGAGCTCACATATATCTAGAAGTATTATGAAGACAGCTGGCAGATATAAATAGGCCTGACTGCAAAACTAAGCATTTAATACTTCTCATTGGTTCTGGTTTGTTTTTTCTGCATTTGATATAATCCTCCCAGCCTTTCCTTTATCTTGCAAGGAAATCTATTCCTCTGCCCCCCACCCCCAAATAAACACAATTTCATGCATCAAGGGGCTGCACCTTCCCAGACCCAGCTCACTGTGTACCATTTTAGAGGAAGAAGGGAAGTATTTTCAGCAAAGTTAAAAACCCACTCTTATATATTAAAGCAGAGGTGGGGAACATTTTTCAGTCCAAGGGCCAAATTCTGATCTGGAAAAGGTCTGGGGAGGGCTGCATTCCATCTGTGGGCAGGGCCAAAGGCAAAGTGGGCATGTCCAAAGGCAGAGTGGATGGGGCCAAAAGGCAATTCTTATTGATTTCAGGCAAGCCTCTGCAGGATAAGCCTCAGAAGCAAGCAGGACTGAATCACTCAGCAGCTTCCTCTCCAGGCAGGGAAAAGCTCTTATCTTGGATCAGCATCTTTTCCCTGCTGAGCACTTGCAGTGCTCAGCAGGGAATAGCTCTTCTCTCCGATCAGCTGCTGATCGGAGATAAGAGCTTTTCCTGCCATGGGAGGGAGTTTGGGGAAGAAGCTGGTGGGGTGGATGGGGAGGTTCCTCATGCCTGCATTTCAGTCCATTGATTTTCCTATAAATGAGAGGAGAAGGAACCCTGTGAGGGCTGGCCCCACGCCTCTTGAGTTACCTACACTGCAGTAGGGGAGTCAAGCAATGGATGTAAAGGCACCCCAATCTTCATAATTTCTAAAGCAAAGTTCTGGACTGCCTTTATTTGTAGACACATTTGTGCCCCACCTTTTTGCTCCAAAGGGGAACAATGGAAGTGGGGATCTCTCCACATCTTCTCAGAAGTCCCCTGCCTGAGAGTGGGAAATCTGCCCATTTGGGTGCAAAACTTGGGGATGCTTTCACCAGCCCCACCGATGAGCAGCAAGTGGTGGAAGGGGTGAGTTAAGGTTTATTTTTTATTTTATTTTATTTATTATATTTATGAATTGCCCATCTGGCCAGACATCCTAATTAGGTTGTCCCTAATTACAGCGGAGACTTGGCTTCCCTGCAGGCAAGGCTGTGCAAGGGGGACTGGCAGCAGGGCACTGATGGGGCTGGTCCATGCTGGAGGGAAGAGGAAGAAATACAGCTGTACATGGAGCAGGGTGGTGTAGCCAGTCCAGGCAGTGCTGCTTTAAACAAGAAGTAACATGCTCCTAGTTGGAGCTAGGGGGGCATGACAGGCTCAAACAAGGTGTTATTTAGTTGCAAAGAAGGATGCAGTCTCGCATGCCTCCTAAAGGCGGCTGAAAGAACTGCAACAGAAACAAAGTTCTAAAGGCAGACTTTAAACCAGGGAAATGCAGATCTCTGGGGGGCGGCTTTGGTCAATCATGCGTGTATTAAAAGATTCAATTGCAGAGAAGCAGAGTCTTTAAAACAAATATGTTGTGGCTTTTAAAAAACTCATTATAGCAGTGCTTTCAATAAAAGTCATATAACCTTTTACACACACACACACACACACACACACGTAAAGGGATCTGTACCTTTAGGATGCATGCTTTATATAGAGCCAAAACATGTGGAAACAGCTACCTTACGGACTTAGGGAAAGTGTTTTTCACTCTAACACACATCTCTCTTAATGTAGGAATCCTGTAATGTATGAATCTGCATTCAAGCCTGTCCTATCAAAGATGGAAGCATATACTGGGAGGAAAAAAGGCAAGGAATTTAATTTAATTTTTCCTTGGCTTTAGCTTGCCTAAGTAACAGGATTATTTATTTATTCTGGTTGTCTGCAACAATAAGACACCATTTAAATCCCCAGGCAGGATCCCTGCATATATAAAAGTAACTTTGACTGTATCTCGCTCCAGCTTCTTACCATGTCAAGCAATGGTTCGCAACTCATATTATAATTTGAGATTCATGAATTCTAAAAGAATTATGACAGACCTGAGAACATGTGGACTTGTGTTCTAAATTGCTCCCCGATTATGTAAGCGGCGGGGGGGGGAACGGGGAAAGGGCCAATTTCTGCCAACTCCCCCTCCACACCATCTCCAAGGGACTTCCAAACCCATAGGAACAGATATGGGGGCTGCGGAAGGGAGGGAGGGAGAGGTGGGAAAGCCCCCTTCCATGAACGTGAACCATTCACAAAAGTTAAGTTAGCACCTAAGTCGTGGCTGACCACACATTTTGCTCTTCAGACCATGATGAGAATGACTTAAGTAGAAGTCTATTCTCAAACCCATGAAATATCAATAAGATGATCATAGTACTGCTTGAACTGCTTTGCTGAGCACGCGGGGTGGGTGGGAGGTGGGACACAGTACTGCTTGAGACACCAGCCCTGCTGAAAGGCCGCCCTCCTGAAGGCTCCTCCTCCCTCAGCTGCCACCAGCAGCAGCCATTCCAGCAGGCTGTGCAGAGGGAGAAGAGAGGGAGTGCAGGGCCATTCCACCAGCCCTGCCAGGAGTATTAATTAATAGTCCCCCTTTTCCCCTCCCCATTCCTTTTTCCTTGTGTGTCGTGTCTTTTTAGATTGTAAGCCTGCGGCAGGGACTGTCTTGTTAATTGTTGTAAACTGCCCAGAGAGCTTCAGCTATTGGGCGGTATAAAACTGAAATAAATAAATAAATGATCAGGGATGTTTTGCCTTCACTATGTCCCACCTCCCACCCACCCCGCGTGCCCAGCAAAGCACAGCGAAATGTGAGCTACAGATAGTGAGAGGTTAATTCAATAGCTCATGTCCCAAAAGGCTGAGATTCAAGAATTCAAGCCTCATTCAAAACTGCTCGTTAATGAACATCACTAATTAGTGAGAAGTCCAAAAGGAACAATACTGATGGATAAAAAGACATTGAATTCTCTTTTGTGCCAATTGCAAACACTACTGAGTACAGTCATGCCTTGGATCGAGAGCATAATTCGTTCCGAAAACGTGCTTGTAATCCAAAACACTCTTATATCAAAACGAAATCCCCCCAAAAAAATTTGTACAGAGATTTTTAATTTAAGCCATACTACAGTACTTGTATTGCAAGACGTCGCTTGTATATCAAGTAAAAAAAAAATTAAATAAATATTTAAAAATTTGCTTGTCTTGCAAAACGCTCTCAAACCAAGTTACTTGCAATCCAAGGTATTACTGTATGCATAAGTCTGCAGCCTTTATAGAAAAGGCATCAATGAGTGCTTTCAAAACAAACCTGAAACAGTAGCTACTATAGTTTTTTTCTGCCAGCAGGAGAAGTCTTGTTTCCTCCCACCTTTGCTTAAAGACAGATGTACTTGCCAGCAGTTTGAATGCTGATCTGAAATTGTCAATCTTCCTGCTGGAAACATGGGAGTATGTCTGGCTTTAAAATTTGTTTTTTTAAAGTACTGCATCTACTTTTATTCAATTTAACATACCGGTATGTTCAGTGCCCTTTTAGAAAAACCAATCGAATTTTAAAACAATGTAAATCTTCGGGGAGGGGGGGAATGGAAGAAAAAGAGGAGGGATCATGATGTCACAGCTATCAGCCAATCAGGACTGTGCACAGCCAGCTCTGCTGCAAAACCCACAGAATGGTGGATTTATTTATTCATTCCAATCCAGAACCTGGATGTGTTCATCATGTGGTTAAGTACAGTGACTGACCTTTTTACATGTGCCTACATACACCCACTGTTTAGCATACTATAAGTTGTAACCAACGGTGTCATTCCATTAGCGCAAATGACGTTGTGCTAGTGGAAACCAAGTTTCAAACTATGGAAAAGGGGGAAATCCAGTAGATGTTCTACTTGTACAACTGCTTGCAAATCTTAGGTTTACAAATTGGTCTGCTCGTGCTTACGCAAAAGGGAAAAGGAAATGGAGCTCAACTAGCACAGAAATTTATTCCACTAACAGTACATTCAATTTAGGCCTTTGTATGTTTTTTCGTTTCCTTCCTAGGCAACCAAGGTGCTTAAAAATTATATGTGCAACATTTAGTTAATTCTCTAGTTAGATTAATTTAAAACCTTTTTATCTGAGCGCCTAGGCAGCAGCTTGTATTAAAAATAAAATATTTTTTTCAGTACTTACAAAACCATGGATAGCAGGCACCAGATGGGAAAATGCATTTTTCCTTCTCTCTCTCAGATTGGAGAGTGTTTCTTCTAGGATGGTACTTTTTTCTTCCAAATACTGATTATTAGTATGCATATTTATGCACATTTAATCTATTAAAACTCAAACAATAGATCCTTTAATCTGCTGGTAGCCCTAAAGTTCATTTAGAATCAGGGGTGCGCAACTTGTGGCCCTCCAGAAGTTGTTGGACTGCAATTCCCATCAGCGGTAGCCAGCATAGCTAGTGGTGAGGGCTGATGGGAGCTGCAGCCAAACAACACCTGCAGGGCCACAAGCTGCCCAACCCCTGCTTTAAATCATGTGTTTGGAACCATATTTCCTAACATTTATGCACATCTTTGTTCTAAAAACAATATACTTTATTTTAAAAGTGGCTTACCAGACCGACGAGGCAAGGAGGACACTTGTGGTGTTGGCAAGAAATGCAACTGGAGGTTCTGCTAGCATTAGGGAAGATAAAATTGACCCCCCAAAGCAGTAAAGCATTGCACTAAACCAGCATGCAACTGGGCTGTGAATCGATATTTCGACTGCTCCTGAAAACAATACAAAACACAAAGAACAGTTTATAAGGAGTTCTGCTATTAAAACTTCTTACCTTTATTCTTCTCAGAAAGGGCAAAAACCTGAAGGCAGTCAGATCAATGCAGGGCTCTTTAATTTACATACTTACTGTCTCCAAGCGGAGAAACTGGGCTTGCATTATTACACCGGAAAGTATTATAGAGATAAGTAAAAATGCCGTCATGAAAAGAGCCTCAAAGAAGCTCTTCAGATGATACCAAAGCTCCCTACATGAGCAGGAGAATTTTTCCACACTCTTCTGGATTTTTAATTCCCCATGTGAATTGGAGGTATTTAACTCAAAACACATCTTACACCAAATTCAGTGTTCATAGAAGATACTACTAAGCTCTCCCGAACACTCTTCAATTTTAAGATTTCAATGTGCTTTTCATTTCCTGATTACTATTAAAGATAGTGGGGGTAAGAAAGTCTGAACATGACACCACTTTTATACCAGTTGCACTGGGCGCCATTAAGAATGCTGGTTCTAAACTTTAAGGCCCTAAACAATGTGGTACCAGGTTACCTTAAAGACTGCCTTCATTCATATGACCTGCCCATAATCTAAGATTCAGGTCAGACATTCTGCTTGTGTGCCTACGGTTAAAATCAGTGAGGTTGGTGAGCACACAAGACACAGCCTTTTAAGTGATGGCCCTGCAACTGTGGAACTCGCTTCTAGTTAACATTCACTTGGCATCTTTCTTCATTGGTGGCATACAAGGCTTTAAAAACTTGTCTTTTTACTCCTACATTTCTCTAAGTGAATTGTGTGATATAACACAGTTTCCTCATGCATCTATTAGTTGTTTCTACTGTATGCTTACATATTCCGCCTAATGTTCTGTTGTTCCTTTCATTTTGTGTGTGTGCTGCTTTGTGAGGCCTCGTTTGACTAAGAAATATTTGGAATAAATAAATCTGTGATGAAATAAAATAGGAATGTTTCTGGGGTGAAATGTAATATTTTGAATAATGTTCAGAAACATTCTCCATTTAGTCACCCATCTAAGAAGGCATGTATTGCCCTGGTCAAATTCATCCAGCACTCCTCTTAGATTGTGCACATCTAAAATATTGATCCTAACATGGCAGTGTAACAGCAAGATATTTAAAAAATAAAAAATATGTATTGATTGACAACTTCCAGAAAGGAAGCTTTGGTGGTAAAAACCAAGTCCTGTGGCACATTACAGACCAGCAAATATATTGTGGTTTAGGTTTAAGCTTTCGTGACCCAGAGACCATTCTGTCAGATGCAAGAAGTGGCCTCCTAAGTAGGTAGATACATGTTTTCATAGTTGCAAAGAGTAAAAGAAAACAGTTTATAAAGAAAGGCCAGGCAATGGCAATAGGGTTTTACTTGTTACATTGCATGAATGACTGGTAAAGGCTTTGGTATTTCTTCGCATTTTCCCTGCAAGAAATCGAAATGAATAAAGATGGCAAAACCATATAGCCAGCCTCATTATTATAACATCCTACATCGGTAAGGACATGAGGAATGCCTCGTCCCATACGTGCCTACCTGAACCCTGAGATCCTCTTCGGAGGTCCTTCGCAGAGAGCCCCTTGCAAAAGAGGCTAGGTGGGTGGCTACTAGGGGAAGGGCCTTCTCAGCTGTGCCACCCCATCTCTGGAATCAACTGCTCAAGGAGGTGCGCCTGGCAAAGACCTTTTTATTTACCCAATATTTTAATGGTTAGATTTTTATTCCAATTTTTAATATCATTACTGTACCTCCAGTCTGATTCATCTGGCTGCTTTTGTTTTATTGTATTGTATTATATTGTATTTGTATTTCTATTTTAATGATACTTTTGGTTTTAAGATAATTGTTTTTATCCTGTTTCTCTTGTAAACCACCCAGGGAGCCTTTTGGCTGATGGGCGGTAAATAAATATAATAAATAAAATAAATGAGGACCCTTCACAAGTTCTTGATCCAGTTTCAGAACACTTAAAGCGCAATCCTATCAATTGCACCCTCGATGCTCGTAAGCCTCCGAACTTGGCTATCCAGTGCAGAGCAAAGGAAGCGGCGGAGGCGATCTCCACCTCCCTGCTCCTCCCATTCTCCCATTAAGCTAGACAGCCGATTTTGGCCATCTAGTTGAGGTGCTTCGGAGGGGGAGGAAAAGAGGCTGGAGCACTGCCAGGATACCTCGTATCCTGGCGACCGCAGTCTCCTCCCCTTCCCCTGAACCACCCCCATTACCCTCCAAGCAGCCAGTGCAGTTCTTTCCACACTGGCTACAAAGGGGGAGGGGGACTGGAGTGTGGATCCCCAGTTCCGAGATTGAGATTGGGGCTCTGTTTCCGACCTTGGATCTCGGAATCCAAAGTATCCTATATGGCCCCAGAGATGCTGTCTACACACCACAGGATCATTCTCTTATGATGTTTTCACAAGCAATGCTTAAATCCATCTCGGCATTCTTGGGGTTGCGAATCAAATGAACGAGATACATGAACTAGAACCCAGGGTGCTTCCAGATGGGCAACTCCTAGCGCTGCCAATCAAGAGACATTGTGCAGCTTTTCTATCTTTCCCTCCTTAATAAATTTTCTATGGTAAGAAAAGAACAACACAAGAAGCTGTAGGAAAACATGGGAGGATTACAAATGGAAGACGTCTGGATCCCCATAAAAAAAAATATTCCATGAGTGAGGCAGGGTGATTGCTAAGGAAAAGCCTCGTCTGGAAACACCCAGACATTCAATTTAAAAATTGCTCTCTTATATTTTGTATTAAGATTCATAAATATCACATTCCAGACTACACAGGGTTTCTTAAGATAACTTGTGAAAAGCACCCTCATCATGTCCTTTAGTTACTATAGTCAAGCTTCTTCTTACAACAAGAAACAGTCCAATCCACCCTGTGGGCTTTGCTGTAGGAATAGAAGATGGGATACAAATTGAAATAAAATAAATCTACAGCCTAGCTGAATCTACAGCATAAAGGACTCAGGCTACAATCCTAAACACACTTACTAAAACAATAAATCCCACTGAACTTAGAAGAACCTATTTCTGAGTAAACATACTTAGAAATGTGCTGCTAATCCCACTGATTTCATTTTGTATTTCCCCTTAACTGGGCTGAGCATTGGGCTCCAAACCAGGCTTATAAATAGCCTCTTTGCCTGCTTGCGTATGGTGAGAAAAACAAATCCCAGGAGACTAGGCCCCTTTTTTAAAGGCCACAAGTGATTTTCATTTCAGTGTATTTTGAAATAGACTAGAAAAAAATGGTAGTGTGGACCTATTTGCAAGATTGTTTCCAGCTTGGTCCCCATTCAATATTTGCTCATCAAACGTGATGAAATATTTGTGCAAACTATGAAAACTGTCTCAAAAGACGGTTCCTCAAAAACTTCAGTTATAACTGAATGTGGAAAAATGAAAGCCATATTTAGAATTTGGATCCTTTTGCTGCTTGGCTCAAGTTAACTGAAAAGTGCCATTCATAGTACTGAAGGCAACCACAATCATATTATAACACTGCCGGGCTACATTCAAAGGACAACTCAGCTCTCTCCAAGAAAAAAATCTTACTATTACAAAACTCAATACTAATTTTAAAATTAACAAATGTTATGCTTTCCTTCTAAGAACATGCAAGCAAGAAAGTTGAATTGAACAAAATTTTTGTAGAAATTTCAGAAATTATTGGTATTAATTTGGAGGTCTCTCCAAAATTAGCATTGTTATCTATAATGGAGAAACTTGACTGTTCTCAAGAGATAAAGGAGCTAATTGTAAATTTGTTAACCGCGGGGAGATTAATGATAGCAAGGAAATGGAAAGTTCAACATCAGTTTTCAATTATGGATTGGTATAAAGAGGTGTGGGATATCGCCTTAAATGATAAATTAACATGTAGTATCAAATGTAAAAAGGGACAATTAAAGAAAAATAACTTCAAGGGACTATTCCTAGACTATGTTTTAGTAAAGGGAAAGGGGAGTAAGCCATGTCAAGATATGATGTATTTTTGGAATATTGAATAATAATGGATTATTATGATAGAAAGTATTTCTTGGTCCCGTGGTGATGGGTGCACCTTAGCAGTTATATGTATGGTTTTTTATTTGTTTTACATAATGTTTGAAATAAAGTTAAAGAAATTTTTTTTAAAGAAAAGAAAAAAAAGAAAGTTAAAAAATTGAATGGCCTGGTCCTTACATAACACTAACCATGAATTCTGGATTGTCGTGATGTGTGAACACCTCCATGCTAACAAACCATGGTCTGTTAACTACAAACAACCAAGAAAGAGAGCCCATGGTTTGTTGTTGGGTTGTGAACTCTGGATTGTTTAAATCAGTGTTCTCCAACCTTGGCGCTGGCTGGGGCATGCTGGGAGTTGTAGGCCAAAAACATCTGGGGACCCAAGGTTGGAGAACACTGGTTTAAACCATAGGTCGGCATTACGTGTGAATCAAGAACTGTGGGATGTTCATGGGTTGTTTCACCAGGCAACAGGCAAGAGTGGTAAAAACAAAACAAAACCAGTCTCTCTGCATACCAGTACTACAACGTCACAAAGGCATTTGGGATATATGGAGGCATCGAGTAAAGTGGGAAGGAAACTAACAACCCAGGGATTGAGAAAACAAACCATGATTTGTTTGACTGTCTGCCAGACAAACCCTGGATAGGGCCAAAATATGGGTTAAATAAACCATGGGCCAGTGCTGTATGTGAACCAGGCCAATATCTAGTAGAATGCTATGTTTAACAGGGGAAAACAGCACTGATTTCTAGCAATTTGATTTTAGTAATCCATAAGACATTAGAAATAGTCATGAATGATTCTTAGTTTCTCTTAACTGCCTTTCATTCTTATCAAGGAGAAAGGTGAAAATCAAATATAATCTGCAAAAGAAGATCCAGTTATATCTGTAGGGGCACTTGCAACTTAATTCTGTGAAAATACTTCTGTAAATGCTAAATTAACTGTTGTGTATGTATCACCAATATCTAAACATAAATGATCACTTTCTCATATTTCTACTGCGTGTCACTATAACAGTTAGCGCTCAGAATTACAGGATCACTGTTCAGTTCACATGAAACCCATCAATATTCCTTCTAGCATTAATGCTGCAGTTAATTAAGCTTAATTGTGTTCTTGACAAGGTTAACAAGGGAGATAATTATCTGGATGAACTATCAGGCTTACCAAATAGCAAGCCAGGAGCACAGGAGTGTTAAACCAAAGCACCCTGTTTCACAAATACCGTAGATGTTCATAAGGATTTGTGAGAAGGTCAGAAGACAAGCAAGCACGCATTTCATAAATTTGATCTGCACCGTAAAATGAAGACATTCAGAAAGATGTTTTGATATTGAAGATAAGGACACTTTGGCCCTTCCCACCAGTGAGAGGAAAAAGGGGCAGCAGGTAGTTGTACCACTTCTGTCTGAGCAACATCAGCAGCAGCAAGGGACTTGGAAGATCACTTTGACTCCAGCTGGCCTGTATGCAACTCACCACTTAGTTCTGGCACTGTCAAACTGATCTCCTTTCTCTACCTTTTCCCTGCCCTTCCCTTTTTTCTTGTGTGTCTTGCAGTGGTGTAGTGGTAAATAGTTCAGGCACTCATCATGACAGTCCCCATCGCCAGGCCCGTAAGGAGAGTCCAAAAAGGCAGACAGCTGTGTTAATCCATATCTAACTGCCTGCCTAGCCAGCTATGCAAACCTATATCTATCTATCTGGAAAAATAAATTCCCCGCCCCCTGCCCCAGCTACTATGACGACTGCAGCTAAGCTCAGAGGGAACAGGGATGCCTGAAGGGGGTGGCAGATGATGTCATTGCCCCAGCTAATCAAAAAGTCCCGCACTTTGACCCTGCCAGCCCTGGCTCCACCAAAGCACTGGTGCCTTTTCCATTAATAAGCCCGAAGGCAAGGCCTTTGTCATTTTTTTAAATTGAGCAGGAAGGAAAATATAATTAAATAAAAATGTTGTAATCCTGGAAACTGGACACGGCGACAATTTCCCTCTTTTCCACATCAGCAGGAAATACTTGGAAAAGACAGGTGCACAGATCTGTGTGCTCTTCTGCCGTTCTCCTTCCTGCAGCAGTAAGACACATGAGAGTGTAGAAGGGTTTGGAAAAGGTGCAGAATGATCAAGGGACTGGGGACGCATTCCCTATGAGGAAAGGTTGAAGTGTTTCAAGCAGAAGTGAGCAGCCTGCGGTTCTCCAGATGTTCCTGGACTCCAATACCCATCATCCCCAGCCAATATGGTCACTGGGCAGGGACGGTGGGAGTTGTCCTCCAGATGCTGGACTACCACAGTTTCCCCACCCCTGATTTTAAGATGACTGGCAAGGAGACATGAAAAAGGTTTATAAAGTTGTCAGTGGCAGGCCCCACCAACGTTTCTTTGACGGTGGACATATCTGGACATTTTGGAATGTCATCGGCACTCTCACAAAATGGCTGCCATGCTTGGGCTTGCCCATTCACAAAATACTCATTTCTCAAAAGGCAAAGAGATGAGACTAAAAGAAAAGTAATCTGCCCAAGAGCCTAAGTACAAGGCAGAGGTGGGGTCTGAGCTCCAAAACACAAAGCCACTCTTTAGAACCCAAATAAAGATGGTGCTGGAGGGCAACGCTTTGCTTTGCAGCATGCCAGTCTCCCAGTTATTAAAACAATTTTTAAAATCTGAAGAAATAAAATACAAATCAAGAGGGGCAGAGAACCTGGCAGGCACCAAGATAGGTGTCTGTAGGACCCTTTGTGCCTACAGGCTCCACACCAGAGGTCTCAGGTGTATAGAAAATGGAGAGAGATTTTTTCCCCTTCCTCTTTAATACTACTAGAGTTCTGAGACACCCAATGAAACGTTATGATTCAGGAAAGACAAAAACAAATTACTTCTTCACACAATACATAATTAACTAATTGGATTCACTGACACAAGTTCTGGCAATGGCCACTGGCTTAGAAATGGCTTCAAAAGTTCAAAGACACATTTAGAGAAAATAGGTCTATCAATAGACCTATGGCCAAGAGCTGAAACTGGAAGCATCTGAATACCAGGTGCCTGGGGGCAAATCGCAGGGTGAGACTCTATCCTTCATGCCCGGTTTGTGGATTTTCCAGAATCATTTGGCAGGCCACTATGGGAAAGCAGGTGCCGGACAAGATGGAACATTGGTCCAGCCAGACTCTTCTCAGGTAGTGAAAATCATTTCAACATCCCTCACATGTCTCCTGCTTTAAAAGGAGAAGTCCCCCAAAGGGAAAGTGCCTAAGACTAGATTGTATAAGTACTTTCATGTACTTGCTCGCTGCTTCCCACAACCCACCGTGGGATTGGTCTCCCAGGTTCAGATGACACAACAACCCATCATGGGTTCAACAACTCCTAGAACAAGCCATGGGTTGTCAAGGTGGTTTGTTGCCCCAAAATAAGCCACCCTGTGGGAAGCGGTCTGGGTTTGCATGACATGACAACCCACCATGGCTAGTTACCCACGAAGGTTGCTGTATTGCACGAACCCAGTCTATGTGTGAGCCCAAAAATGTAAGTTAAAGATTAGAACACTGGCATTTTGTTACTTTACTGATACAGGACTAAAGTTTGCTGCTTCAATGAGCTGCGATTTGACTTGACATTTATAGCTGTATCGTGGGCAGAATGAACTAAATTT
This sequence comes from Shinisaurus crocodilurus, assembly GCA_021292165.1. NCBI lineage: Eukaryota > Metazoa > Chordata > Lepidosauria > Squamata > Shinisauridae > Shinisaurus > Shinisaurus crocodilurus. Next base: position 108,493,997 of record CM037877.1, read on the forward strand.
AGTGTTTAATGTACCACCAATTTGAGCATTGTCTTGTCATTTCTGTTTACCCTGCAAGTCTTAACAACAAGGAAGCATTATGAAGGCATACAGCGTGTGATCAAACTAGTGTCAAGTCATCTGCACATATGCAGGGTAAGTGGTAAAGGTAACATTGCTAAGAGGACCCAGCTACATGATATGCAGAAACATTCACAATGAAGCTCTGGCCTTTTAAAAGAAAGAAGAGTGGCTAGGGGGGCTTTTGAGCAGAGAAGCAGTAGGTATGCTAAGTCCAGGATCCAAGTTTATTTAAAGCAAATATAGACTGCCCTTTATTTCTCAATTCCAACAGTGGTTTACAATGAATTTAAGGCACAACTAGAAAATATCCTTAAAACCACAAAGTAAAAGAGCAGATAAAACAGCAACAGCAAGGTGTGTTGTTGTTTTTTAAATGTTGCTAGCAGGATTTAATGCCTGGGATAGAAGAACAGTAAAACTAGCACTGTATGCCCAGGACAGCTTTGGACTTGTGTTTCTGAAATAGCTCCCCTCTTCTGCCTTCCATGCCATACGGAAAACCACTTTTGACACGGAGTGTACTTTTGAAAGCAGCTTCTCATATGCCATGGATAGTCTATGAAAAGACTATGTAATAAGTCATCCAGATTAAGCGAAACCTCAAACAGAGGGCCAGAAGGTCCTGGGGAAGATATACATTCACACAAATCAAGGGCCCCGGCATACATCTTCAGGCAATTAAGACCTGGCAGTAGTTGGAGATTATCCCAGCCACTTCTATTCCAACCACCTCTAAATAGGAAGAAGTCAAAATGGCCAGGCCTCCACTACTGCAGCCTAAGTGAGAGGTTTTCTGGACAGGTTGTTCCCATGTCCTAAAGCCCTGTAAACTTAAGAATTTTTTCTCCAGGAGCCAAGTTTCTTGAAGACTAAGGTTTGAAGGTACTGAGTAAAATCTGGATCAACCAATTTGTTCCTCTACCCTGCAATGTTCCCAGATAAAAGATTTAGGGGTTGGCTTTGTTTCTTACTCATCGATAGTTAGTCCTCAGGATGGGTGCCAAGGGGGCGTATCTAATCCCCAGACACCAGTCATGATCAGACTCGAACAGCTGCTCTGTAGTTCTGGCTTGGCCAAGCAGATCACCCCTCCTTTTGGCTGCTAGATGAAGGCTACAACTACTAGGAAACTTATTATTGCTCAGGGATTTGTTGCCATGTCCAGATATCCTATTCCCTGACAGCTCTCGGGCCTGCATAGCTTGATTATTTGGTTTGTTCACTAAGACACGTGGGTGGTTAATTAAAATGTTGTTGGGGAAAGTTACATAGCAAGGGCACATAATTAGAGACTTGATTAGCACGTCCTAGAACAGGTACATTCGTTTAAATATTTGGGGCTGCATTTTGATGAGAAAGTGCTATGGAAGCAACATCTAGAAGCCTCCAAGCTATCAAGTGTAAAATCTATTGGGCAGTTCAGAAGGGGTTTTTATACTCGAAGAGGGCAATTAATAAATACCACTTTAAAGGTCTTTGTCGCTAAAATTGTAGCCCAAATGTTATATGGGGCAGAAATATGGGGAGAAGGAGCCAAATCTGATTTGGAAGTCCTGCAAAATAAGTTCATGAGGCAGTTACTGGGGCTTCCCTCAGCGTCCCCAACAGCCCATCTTAGGGCTGAAGCAGCCCTTCCATCAATGGCAGCCAGAACTGATGTCTTATTTTAGATACTGGCATAGATTAAATAGTTTGGCTAGAACAATAGCTTTGTTGGCTAGAACAACTAAGGTTTGGAGGATGGGCGCAGAAGTGTCAAGATAAAGGCCCACAATCTTTGCATGGAAAAATATTTACGTTTCAGTTCCTCTGCTCTTAGGAGTTGGATTTTTGACAATGATGCCAACCAAGATAGGGTAGCCATAGCTGGAGCACGATTTTCCATCTGGTATCCCCAACTTAAGGTCAATCATGCTAGACCGCATTACTTGGGAGTCACTGACTTTCTCGCAGCTCCATAGGGCCTTTACTGAACTTAGATTTCAGCAGATGCCTTCCACATATCTAGATGGGAGATAACATGGAATTCGAACTACAGAATGAAAATGTATATTTGGCTGCAACCAAATGGAAGATATATCTCATTATTTACTGTTCTGTCCTCTGTACACGGAGCCTAGACAAAAGTTTCTGTCACCCCTTATTCAGTTGTATTCAGATCTAACACCTCAGGAATTGATAATAGGATTCTTAGCTGATAATCAATTTTTATCACGTACTCAGTAGCTCAATTTGCATTGGCAGCCAAGAAGCTATGCTATTGTTATATTAAGAATCACAGTGTATCCTAAATTTTAAAAACTTGATGGTGACTCCACACAGCAGACGGTAAAAAAAAGATGGTTTTAAAATTCTGTATATTGTAAGGCCTTTGGCTATGTACAATAAAGTTTATGTCTGTCATACTGATATGGCATGGGAATTTCTTGTTCAGAGTCAAAAATTCTACTGGGTATGCAAAGCCCTTGGGCAAGCCTGCAGTAGCCTTTCCCCCCCAGATCCTGGCCTATGTATATTTTAGGCTTAGGTATACCCTTGGAAAACAAAATGAACACAGTACATAGCAATGTTATGAGCCCTTCCTCCCAAACACTGCTACAACCTTTTGCTTATATAGTTTACACAGATGTTACCACTTGCAGTCATACCCCCTATCTTTGCCACACCCACACAGAGACCCCATCCGCACAAATTTTCACCATGTTTTCCAGGCTTCTCTGGTGCCAGCAGGGTGTGGCAGAATGTGCAAACTCCCTAAATACTCTCAGCCTGATGGTATAGCTACACTTGGGCTCCAGTCCATTATGGCAAGGAACAGAGGGTCACTAAAGGTTCAGAATTTTACTGATGGGTGTGTGTGTGTGTGTGTGTGGCAGAAGATGAGATCAGCCAGAAATATAAGCATGACAAGCAATTAGTTGAAGCAAAACCGGGTTTAGATGGAATATAGGATTGGCCAAATATGCACCCCAATCATTCTGTAAGCACCAAGGGCCAAAACCAAGTATCAGTGTAATTTTCTTTACTAAATATTGCAATATTTTGCCCAGAGATTTCTGCTTTCCTTCTCCAAAAATGGAGGCTGTTCCAGGTGAAACAAACAAATGTGTAAACTGAAGTACATCCAAGCTGCAAACCTGTGTCTTCAGGGGGAGTGTAACCCCATCCAACACAAGCTCACTCCCTATTCCCTGATCTGCCTTCCAACTGACCAGGAACACCTCTGTCTCGTCTGGATTAACTTCAATTTGTTTGCCCTCATCCAGTCCATTACATAAAAAAAGCCCTGCTGGGTCAGACCAAAGGTCCCTCTCATCAAACATTTTGCTTCCAACAGCAACAGCCTGATGCCTCTGGAAACCCATGAAGAGGTCATGAAGCTGATAGTCATACCCTGTTTGTACTTGGAAGTTGCATTTAACTATCATGGCAAATACCGTAGCTGCCGATAGACCCATCTTCTTCTAATCCTTTTTAAAAGCCATCCAAGTTAGTGGCCATCATGACATTTTGCAGTAATCATTTCCATAAATTAATTGTGACTTGGTTGTGAAGAAGTACGTACCGTATTTTTCGCTCCATAAGACGCACTTTACCCCCCCAAAAAAACTAGGTGGAAATGTCTGTGCGTCCTATGGAGTGAATATAGTAAAAAAAAAAAAAAAAAAAAATTTTTTTTTTTTTTTTTTTACTTTCCTCTGCTGGTCCGGAAGAGCTGAGGACTCCTGGGTGGGGCGGGGGAAGCCCCCGCCTCTCAGCTGATTTTTTTTAAAAAAATTTTTTTGTACCATACAGTAAGTGCGTCTTATGGTCCGGTGCGTCTTATGGAGCGGAAAAATACGGTACTTCCTTTAGTCTGCTTAAATATGACAGTCTTGGTGACTCCAAGAGGGACCGAGGCTCCCAGAAAGCACCAAAGGAGAGCAAGGACTGAGACATGATGGGACAGCTGCCCAAGTCAAAAACAACACTAAAAGAAGTCAGAAAGGGACCTTGTATTCAAGATCAGAGGGGCTATGGAGATGATCAGAGTGTACATGGTGTGCTCAACTGTCCCCAGTGTTCAGTGTTTAATTTCTAAGACAGTGCAACTTTGGAGTTCAAGTGCTATGGGGGTCTCAGAACCTCTGCCATATACCAATTCATAGCCTGAAACTATAAAATGTAACAAGCCTGCTGAAGCTAAGCAAGTCTAGAGTGGGTCATTTTATGGATGAGAAACTGCCAGGAAACCTTATATATGCTGCTACCTAGCGTTCCATCATTGAAGAAAGCATGACATAATAAAATAAAAGCCTCTAATCAATTGATATGTGATAGCAATCAAATATCTACTCTGCATGTGGCTTTCTATATGCCAGTTATAATGTCATTTCAGCACCAGGCAATACTGTTTTTTAAAAAATTAAAAATCCAGTTTTTTAAAAAGTATCTGTACATTGTTTTTATGCTACTTGGTGTTTGTTTTAATTCCACTGACTGCTTTTATACTGTGGTGTTTTCATGTTCTTGTTTGACTGTAATTTTAACTTTCGTAAGCCACCTCCGGGAACCTGTTGAAGGGCAGGATATAAACCAAATAAATAAATGGAGCCATTTCTGGAACTCTCTGAAGCCTGTCACAGATTTAAGCTCTAGCAGCTGCTCTCCCTGATGTACATGGGCTGATTATGGTCTCAAGGTGTAGGAAGAAAGTAATTCAACACATGCACTATTATTTCTTCCCATGTCCTTTATATAAAACAAGAACTCGCCCAAAGGTCCACTAGTCCAACATCTGTTTCCTACAGTGGCCAATCAGATGCCTCTGAGAAGCCAGCAAGCAGGATATGAAGGCCCTGCAGCAACAAGTGCACATTGCCTCTGAATACGGAGAATCCAAATAATCATCAAGACTAATAGCCATTGATAGACCTCAATACATTTGTCTTTAAGGCCACCTAAGCTAGTGCCAACCAACAAATCTTGTGGCAGCAGATCTCATAAATTCATTATGCATCACGATTGTAAACCGCCCCAAGGGCATTCGCCAGTTGGGCAGTATATTAAATTTAATAAATAAGTGAACTCACTCTAGACTGTCCAGACAAGCTAAGCCCAAATACTGAAAACAGTGTGTGTGTGTGTGTGTGTGTGTGTAAAACGTATTGGTCACCCTTCAGCATGCAGTTGACAAAGACCATAGGGGAGCTGCGAGCCCAGCCAGCAGTTTAAATGCTGGCCGCCTCTCTTCCAGAAGTCACTCTGCACATGCTCAGGAGCTGCTGCTATTTCTTCCCGAGCTTCCCAGCTCTGAAAGCTGGCTCTGTAGCTCGGGACACCTTCCCCTGTGCGCCCCACTTACTCACTCACTCACTCACCCCGCTGCTCCTTCAGCGTCATCACGGAGGCCGCGTAATGCGCCAGGTCGAAGAAGGGGAACATGGGCAAACGGGAGAAGCGCAGCGGCACCTCCACCAGGAGCTGCTCCATCGCGGCGGATCCTGCCACGCATGCGCCGACAAGAGGTAAGGCGGGTAGAAAGCCAAACAAACGAGCCGAGCTCGGATAGGAAGAAGAGGGCGGGTTCTAGGCAAAGAGGGCGGAGCTAGAGGAGACTCTCCGGCCTCACGTTTTCAGGCCCCTTCCTCATCGTCTCTGGCAGCTCCCGCGCGTACAGATTAAAATCCGTGAATAGTTTTGTCCTGTAGAAACCGCCGTCGGGAACGAGGCAGCGAAAGAGGGCTCGCGCTGCAGGCGGAACTAGCTCCGCCCCCGCTTAACGCCATAAAGAAAGACGATTGGCTGGGTTCGCGTGTGGTGGGCGTGGACAGAAGGAAGAAGTTCAGGGGATTTTTCCTGCTTGCTGAGTTGCGTGCAGCGTTGGGAGGAAAGTGGTGTGTTTGAGGTCTGTAATCCTGTGTACGTTTAGATGGCGGGAGTAGGTCCCATTGAAGTAAGTGGTGCTTATTTCTGAGTAAGCACGTGTAGGATCTGTAATGCCAGTTTTGCTAGTTTCAGACTTTAGGGTTTTTTTCAAGCGTCCTTGAAAACTGAGTGAATGTGCCGAAAGAGATAAGAAAAAAATCTTGAAGGTAAAACTAAGGACAGATGTTAGGGAGAGCTAGAATTCTGCTTGGTTTCAATAATGTGTGTAAACTGTTTTGCCTGTGCTAGGAGCTAGATCTGAATCTGTCCACTTACTTCATTTAAGGCATTATGACTAGTTAAAGTGGCAATCCTGTACACATTTTTCTGGCAGTAAGTCTTGTTTAGTTAATGTGATGCACTTCTGAACAGAGATGCATAGGATTGTTCTGTAAAAGTTAATGCTTGTCCCTCCCTCGCCAAAATGTCAATGATGGTCTGGGGCTATTTTTCATCCAAACCTCCTCTCCATTTTATCCTCACAACAACCCTGTGAGGTAGGTTTGGCTGAGAGTCAGTGACTGGCCCAAAGTCACCCAGTGAGTTTCATGGCCAAGCGGGGACTAGAACCTGGATCTCCCGAGTCCCAGTCCAACACTCTTACCACTACCCACACTGGCTCCAATATGTTGGAGGCATCATATTTAACAGTCATTTAATCAATGGGAGAAGTGAAAGGATGGGTAATGACAGTGGTTTACTGGAGATGCTTTTCTCACCAAGAATCTAGATTTGATTATTCTGGTAAACTAGAATCATGTTTAGACATTAAAAAAAGTCCCACAGGTTTTTTATTCTGTGTACACTAGGGTGATTAACCTATTTTTGAATTTTGATACCATTGAAACTTGAGGTTTTCCCCATTGCTCCAAAGATGCCTTGCCATTTCCCTAGCGCCCACCCCACCCCTTATTTGGTGAGCTATAACTCCATCTCTCCATCTTTTCTTATTCTATCACTGCTATTAGGAATAGTCTGCCTGTTCTAATAGATAGGGGGTGGTATGTTAACCAGTGCTTTCTTTCTGTAAATATATGTGGCAAAATAAAAACCTCTCTGCTGCAAGATTAACCTTTGTCCATGTTCTTGAGCTAATTTCCCCACTTTAGTCTGGTCCATTGCAATATTGCATAATCTGTGCTAGGCCTCAGCCCAAGATTCTGGTATTTCTGTGTCTGCACAGATGTGGGTTTGTGTAAGTGGAGACATGCTGTAACATGAATGAAACACTTTTCTTTCAACAAAAAGAAATTTGAGTATGGATCTCTGTCAAGAGATCCACACATAACTCTAAAGCAGAGAAAAGCAACCTAGTGTCCTCGAGATGTTTTAGACTACAACTCCCATAAGTCCCAATCAGCATGGGCAATGATGAGGGATCGTGGGAGTTACAGTACAAAACATATGTAGGGCACCGAGTTTAAAGTAACATTTACCACATCACCACAAAGTTATTTTAGCAGCTTTGCAATGGCACAGCACACAGGGATTATTTTATAAATGGGATATGGTGAAATGGTAACATGACTGTTTCATCACCTGCCAAACTCAGCCCAGGCCAAGTTTGTGTGAATTGGCTCTACAACTGCAGTCTTACCAACATGTAGGGATTCCTCCTAACTCAGATTAAAATCGGTCCCATAATTGCATCTATTACATCTCTCCTAAATAAGGACTGCAAAGCTTCTCCTCAAAAGGTCCTGCTGTGTAAAAGCAACATTTTTGTGGTCTACCAAGGGACAGCAGATTGATCATGAAAGGCAGAAGAGAGACCAAGAGAGTCTAGCTCAGTAACAGTAGCTGGAGAAACCAAGCTCCCAACATGAATAGATGGAAGAGCTGAACTGTGATGTGTAATCTTAAAGATGCATTTTCAATCTCTCTCCAGGACTGTCGTTTGCAGCCAACTTTAAAGTACTTTAAAGCTGAGCTCCCAAAATATGAGCAAGTCATAAAAATTATCCGAAAACCTGCTGATTTAAGGCTGTCTCATGTATGCTCAAGCTCCACAAAGCCAGGAAATTGGAATCTAGGCTGATGCCTTAACAGTAACAATTATCAGTGTCACGGACTGTACTTAGTTACAACTTACCCTCCATGCGCCCACGCTTTTCCTTTGTCTTTCCAGCCCAAATCCGGATGGAGTGCCTTTGATCAGCAAAGACACCCCTGTATTGCCTTATGAAGCATCTGAGCCTTACTGTATTGCTAGAAGAATCCTCCTGTGAGTTGGCCCATGCCTCTTTGTTATTTCTTCACAACTCAAATGTATATGTACTGCTTCCTATAGAGGTATCAAAGTGGTGAACATAAAATACAAAAGCATCAAAACAATAAATATAACAGTAAAACAACACAATACAAAATAAATCAGCAGTAAAACTATGCACTGTACCGTGTGCTACAAACTATAGCTGGCAGTTCATAAAAGCCTGTGTGAAGTGATGGGTTTTAAGACGTCTAAACATCAGCTCTGTAGGGGCCTGTCTAATGTCAATTGGTAAGGTGTTCTGGAGGGTAGGTGCTGCAACACTAAGCTCTAGTGCAAAGGCTCCTGAGGTGCTCAGGAGCATGTGGCACCCCCAGAAGTGTTCCCTGTGGTGATTGCAGACATTAGGCAGGGACATAAGGGGTGAGGCTATCCCTAAGATAACCTGGTCCCAAGTTTAGGGCTTTGTATGTTACATCAGTAGCTGACGGGATAGGTTGAACAGTGGGAGATGTGTGCCTCTGATACAGTAGAGGTGAAGGTGGTCGTTGTGAAGGTGCAGAAGTATTCACAACCCCCCTTGACTTTTCCATATTTTGTTGTGTTACAACCTGGATTTGAAATGGACTTAATTGGCATGGATGTACCAGTGTACTACTGGATGTACACAAGATACTCAACACTGTGGGTGCAAAATATTTTTATTGTGGCACAAAAGTTAAGTAAACAAAAAAAAAAATCTGGCACCTGTTGGTTGCAGAATATTCACACACACACACACACCAAGTCAATACTTGGTAGAAGCACCTTTGGCAGCAATTATAGCTGCAAGTCTTCCTGGGTAAGTCTCTATCAGCTTTGCGCATCTGGATCCTGCAGTGTTTGCCCATTCTTCCTGGCAAAATTGCTCCAGCTCTGTCAGGTTGGATGGGGACTGTTGCTGAACAGCAGCTTTCAGGTCTTGCCACAGATTCTCAATCAGATTGAGGTCTGGGCTTTGACTGGGCCATTCTAAGACTTCCAGGTTCTTGTTTTTAAACCACTCCAGTGTTACTTTGGCTGTATGTTTAGGGTCATTGTCCTGCTGGAAGGTGACCCTCCACCCCAGTCCCAGGTCCCTTGCAGACTGAAACAGGTTTTCCTCTAGAATTGCCTTGTATTTGGCTCCATCCATCTTGCCCTCAATCCTGACCAGTTTCCCAGTCCCTGCCAAGGAAAAGCATCCCCACAACATGATGCTGCCACCACCGTGCTTCACTGTGGGGATGGTGTTCTCAGGGCAATGAGCACTGTTGGCCTTGCGCCACATACAGCATTTTGCAGCAAGGCCAAATAGTTCAATTTTGGTCTCATCACACCAGAGAACTTTTTACCACATGTTTGCTGTTTCTCCCACATGCCTTTTTGCAAACTCCAAATGGGCTTTGATATGGGTTTGTTTCAGCAATGGCTTTCTTCTCACCACTCTTCCATAAAGCTCAGCTCTGTGGAGCATCTAGGTCAGGGCTCTCCAACCTTGGGTTCCCAGATATTGCTGGCCTACAGCTCCCAGCATACCCAGCCAGCATGGCTCATGGCAAGGGATTCTGGGAGCTGTAGTCCAGCAACATCTGGGGACCCAAGGTTGGAGAGCCCTTATCTAGGTGATAGTTGTCCCATGGACAGTTTCTCCCATCTTAGCTGCAGATCTCTCCAGCTCCTTTGGAGTTACCATTGGCCTCTTGTTTGCTTCTCTGACTAATGCCCTCCTCACTGAGTTTTGCTGGTCAGCCTTCTCTAAGCAAAGTCCTGGTTGAGCCATTTTCTTTCCATTTTGTAACAATGGATTTAACAGTGCTCCTGGGGATTTTCATAGTTTGGGATATTTTTTTATAACCCAAACCTGATTGGTGCTTCTGCATAAATGTATTTCAATAACATATATTTATGCTAAGACTAGTCACCTCAAAAACATTAATTACAACTTTGAAACTGCCAAGCTTGCCTAATATTGTATTTGCAATTGGCATACATTCATTTCTATTAATGAACTTAGGAAATGGAAAATCTTCTGTGGAAAAATAAAGCACTGGGAAATTTTCCAGCTCACATTACTGAGGATGCTGAATATTTTGAGTTCTCAGACACTGTATAACTATGCTCTTTGCAGTACTGCTTCTTATCCACTGAGCGGCATCATGGTCATATTTAGGAAATGTAAATACAATTCAGCCTGACTTCTGCTCACAGGTTGGATGGGGGTGGGAAGATAAGAGGAAGAGGAGAGGGGTGAACAACTGCCAGTCTGGGCACAAATCTGCACATTCCATCTGGGGCTAGCTGAGCCTGCCAAAGTTTAAGCAAGGTATGGTAAACAGTCTGTTCACCATTTTATTCATAAGGAAAACAACAATGCTTTTTCAACTCGTAAGATCTAGAGATATTACACACTTTAATGGGCAAGGTGCTTAAGCGAGTGGTCACTGATCAACGGCAGACAGACACTCTTGGATGAAATTGATTTTCTAGATCTATTTCACTCTGGCATCAGGCATGGTTTTGGAACAGAAACTGCCTTGCTTGTCCTGTGGAATGATCTCTGCCATGAGAGTGCAAGCCTGTTGGTTCTCTTGGACCTCTCAGCAGCTTTCAGTACAGTTGGCCATGGTATCCTTCTGGACCAGCTGTCTGAGTTGAGATATGGGGGCACTGTATTGCAATAGCTCTACTCCTACATGCATAGCTGTTTCCAGAAGGTGGTACTGGAGGATTATTGTTCTGCCCAGTGGCACGTAGGTTAAGGGGCTCCACTGATCTCCTCCATGCTTCCCAATGTCTACCTCAAACCACTGGGAGAGGTTATATGCAGATTATACCCAGCTCTCCTTTTCATCAAATACAGGTGAGGCAGTTGATATTCTGAACCAGTGCTTGGGCAGGGTAATGGACTAGGTGAGGGCCAATAAACTGAGACTCAATCCAGACAAGAGGTACTGCTTTTGGGTGGTTCGACTGTTTGGTTGAGTGGTGTTTACCCTGTTCTGGAGGTGGTTACACTCCCCCTAAAGCACCTTCCACAACCTGGTGCCCTCCAGATGTTTTGGACTTCAATTCCCAATAGTCAGGGATGTTGGGAGTTGTAGTCCACATCATCTGGAGGGTACCAGGATCAGGTGTGTAATTTGGGGGTGCACTTGGATCCATTATTGTCACTAGAGCAGTGATGGCGAACCTATGGCACAGAGTTGACTTTCCAACTCTGATTTTGGAGAACACTGGGTGGGGTTCCTAAAAAGATTCTCAGAGTTATCCTCAGTGAGAAGGTTGGTAATGGTGCTAAAGTTTCTCTGAAAGAGAAGGCTCACTGTTACCCGTCTTCCATTGCAATGTGTAGCTGCAGGAGATGGTTGGATATTTTCTAGGTCCGTGATGGCGAACCTATGGCACGGGTGCCACAGCTGGCACACAGGGACCTCTCTGGCACACAATGGGCACTCGAGCCATTGGTCACCAGATCGCGAAAAGACTGTCCCCTTCTGAAAAACACTAATGATCTTGTTCTTTCTCACAGTGTGGAACAGAATGATTTTATTCTAGAATTCCTGTTACAGAATTCTTTTCTACATTGTTATCACATTTAAAAGATTTTGAAGAATGATGCACAGAGCATGGCTTGGATGTAAAGCCCTAACAGTTGACCCGAGTGCTGCATGTGTTGCTCTCAAACTAACGGAGTATGAGCCAAGGTTTGACAAATTATCAGCATGCATGCAATAGCAAAAATCACATTAATTGTGCAAAAGCATGCCCGATGCAAACGTTTACCTAATGCAGTGTTTGCAGTCCAAGACATAAAGTGTTTAAAATGTGTTAAGCATGTTTAGTTTTCTTGTTTATCTTGCTCATCCTAGTACAGGTTGACTTTTACTTTTACTAATCCGACACCTGTAGAAGCAGGGAAAGGACCCGGGGTAAAGCTTGCCCCATACAATTTCAGTCTGGCATATAATCATATTACAAGTTGAGAATCCCTTATCCAAAAATACATGTGCCTAATTATTTTAAAAGTTTGTATAAATTCCCTTCAGGCTATGTGTACAATGTAGTACTATAATAATTTTTTGAGTTGATTTTTTTTTCAACAAAAAACTGTTTGTATCATTGAAAGCTCTGTTGTGTTTTTCTTTTAAGACAAAAGTTGTTACTTAGTTCGGACAACTGTATGAGTTGTTTTTCTAAAACTAAAACCTCGGTATTCAGGTTTAATTGCAGTGTTGGCACTTTGAAATAAATAGGTTGGTTTTGTGTTGCAGTTTGGGCACTCGGGCTCAAAAAGGTTCGCCATCGCTGCACTAGAGGCACAGGTAGCCTCGGTGGCTCAGAGAGCACTTTATCAGCTCAGGTTGATATACCAATTGCAGCCTTGCCTGGACAGAGATAGCCTTGCAACAGTTATTCATGCCCTGGTATCCTCCTGTCTGGATTACTGCAATGAGTTTTAAGTGGGGCTGCAGTTGAAAACGGTCTAAAAACCAATTAGTCCAAACAGAGTGGCTAGATACCTAATTAATGGGACTGGTGGATATAGGCATATTATGCCAGTACTCTACCAGTCTATTTCCAGGCCCAATTCAAAGTTTTGGTGTTAACCTTTAAAGTCCTAAATGGCTTGGGCCAGGTTACCCAAAGGATTGTCTCCTCCCCTCCCCTATATACCAGTCCGTAACCTTAAGGTCATCTTCAGAGGCCCTTCTCTGAGTGCCCCTGCCAAAATGAGGCAAGACGGGTGGCTATAAGAGGGAAGGCCTTTTCAGTGGTGACATCCTATCTGTGGAATGTCTTACCCCGAGAGGCTTGCCCGGTGCCTATGTTATGGTCTTTTTGGCACCAGATAAGACCCTTTTTTATTTTCCAAGGCATCTTGGGAACTGTTGCAATGCTTTTAGATCTTTTCGCTGTTTTATCATTTGCTGCTGGTTTTACTTAGGTTTTAATGTGTACTGTTTTATTCTTGTTGTGTTGTTGTTTATTTTGTGTTTTATGTTTTTAATGTGTTTGTACACTCCCCGGTGAATTTGTTATTGGGCAGTTGTAAAATGTAAGAAATAAATAATACATTTAATATTTCCTAGACATGTACCTGATGCCACTCAGTGGGTAGGAAGCAGTACTGCAAAGAGTATAGTTTGCTTCCACAGTCATAGGAACATTTGAAAGTAAACTTATTGTTAAGACTAGAAGCCTTCACATTCCCCACCCCCACCCCTGTTTTTCTTCTTCTCAGACACATTTTTTTTTTTAAATTGAAGCCTGACTTGATTTCAGTTTTGTTCAGATACAATTCTGCCTGAACAACAAAAATGACAAATCCTGCCCAGAATACTATTGTATTTTCTACTTAGTATGGGCAGAGCTCTCAAACTGTGTAGAGGCCATAAGAATTATGAATGGGTGGTGACCCTATAATGGATACAACAACAATTTTGTTTTAATCTCATTTTTTAAAAAAGCATTTTAATAGAGTCACACATGACATGGGACAGATATCTGGGGGCACATATTACATTTAGCATCGGCATACAGGCACTGAAGTTGCATAGTATGCCATATCCATGGCCCACTGAACTCAGTATCATGCTCTGGGAAGTGCGATGAAATTGGAATCAATACCTGAGCCACAAGGAATAACCAGCCCCCAAGAAATCGGTTGGGTGGCGGCGGTTTTTTAAATTTAGAAAACACATCTGAACATTTATTTTCTGAGATGAATATTCAGTTGCACAAAGAGTATTCACAGCCTGAGAAATGTGCTGCCTATTTGTGACACAATTCATCAATATTTACATTATTTTTAGTCCACATAAGCACAATCTATTTATTTGGGTTTATACCTGGGTTACAGAACCTCAGGCTTGTGGACTAAATCTGGCCCACCTGGATTCCGCCAGTTGGCCTCGCCCCTTCTCTCAGCTGCCAATTGTTTGCTGCTTTTGTGCATTTCCCCCTATTCTGAAAGGTTGAAATGCTTCTCTTAAGATTAATTGGTGGCAGTAAGAGCTTTAAACTAAAATATGCAAGTATTTTTGGTATTTTGGCCTCACCTATTATGCCTTTGCTCCCACCCTCCGCTGGAATGTGGCCCCTGAGAGCTTCGAATTTGAATTTGGCCCTCAGGATGAAAGAGGTTCAACACCCCTGGTTTGTATTTATGTACAATGTTGCAAAACATTAAAGTGAGACTGATATTATATCAGAAGCCTGGCCAGTCAGGAAGGAATACATCCATGTTACAGGCCAGGATCTGGGTCAGCTTAGGGTGTTCCATATTATGATCATCAAGAATTATAACTTTAAGCAGTTACTATGCTCACGTTGGCTGAGTAAGAGCCAGTTTACTGACAACAAGACTATTTTATAGCATAAGGATAGGTGAGGGTGGACAGGAAGGCAAGGTCAAGCAGAGCTGGGCAGCTGTAAAAGGGAGTCTTGTGGCGAAGGCAATGAAATTACAAGCAGCCTGTCCTGGTCTGAGAGCTGTACTGATTCAAGAATGCTGTATGGGGCATCTGTTGTTTGTTTAGTACCTACACAGTAATCTATGGGTTTAGTAATATATTCAAAAGATACAGTGGACAAGAAACAAAAGGACCAGAAAAAGAGCGGGAAATGGATAACGGAGGAAGAGTAGTTTGGGAAAGCCCATCACAAAACATAGGTTTTAAAGAGTATTAAAGAGAAAACAATCCAACAGATATCAAAAGGGAGTTTTCCAATTGTACAGAGGAACCAGCCAGTCACAAGGCCCATCACAGCCTAATCAGAGTTGTAACATGACAGCAGATTGGAAGGCTGGAAGATTCTACACACCATCCCCTCATGTGTTAGCTAAGAGTGATTTCTGGTAGCTAAGAGTGACCCCAAGATTCTAGTCGCGTGGGTGCGGTGCTCCTTCCGTATATGCAAATGCAATTAGCAAAAACACATTCCTTATTCAGGGTGCACACATCTGATTAAGTAATCTCTCCTGTAGTATGAAAAATCATCATATATCACGTTCATGGGTATATAACAATATTTCTATATTATATTTCCTGTAAACACCTGCTGCTGAAGAAGAAGAGCACAGTTTGACAGTTTGTTGTCAATACTATAACTTATCCAAATGAAGGGTATGGTTTTACTTGCTTTATGATCATCACTTACTTTCCCCATTTATTACTTGACTCCAGAACTGTGGAGGAAGGGGGGGCTGGCTGACCCGCCACCACCCCACCCTTTCCTACCCCAAAGGAACCAAGACCCCCTGAGATCTCAAGATACCAGATTGCCAGCCTCAGCTGTCTGCAGTCCTACTTGAATCTCTGTTCAGGGACTCGCCTTTAATTCTGTAACCTGGATTTAGATACTGAAGCCACAGAGCAACTACAAAACCCATGTGGGGTAAAACCAAAACAAGGTTTATTCTGGTAGCATTTTACAACAAAAGGTGGGAAATGAGGGAAGGACACAAAATAAAGAGAGAGACACTTTGGTACACAGTAAAGCTGCAAAATAACAAAACCTGATTCTTAATATCTCTCAGGCACACACTCTATTACCTGAGGGTCGATCCTCTTCCAGGGTTAGATCCAGCACAGCCCTGCCGCTCGGGAGGATTATTCCATCTACCCGAAGGTCCGAGATGGGTAAACTCCCACAAGGCTTGCCTTTACCAGAGCCCTCAGTCAGCTAATTTCACCAGGAGCTACCTGGGGTCCTTGGCTTACCGCCATTGCTCCAACAGCCGGGCAGCCACGCGATCCAAAGACAGACAAAAACAAAAACCCACGCTTTGGGGAATATACCCTTTCCCCCCCTCCCCTCCTCCCTGTAGCTCTGCTGCTTCTTAGCCAATCATGACGCACTTCACCTGGCCAGGCAGGGGGAAGGGAGACTCATGACATTTGCACTTGAAAGCTTTTAGCCTGGACTTCAAGGCGCCATCCATTCTAGAGGAACTATGCACACCCCACCCCGCCCCCAGCCGGTTCACACATGAGGTGTCTGTGTGCGTGCGGGAACCCCTAAAGGCTCCTTCCTTCACAAGAACATATTCAAGGGAAGAAAATACACTACCAAACTGCATATCTGTTTTTGTCTTTTTATTGTTCACGGCTTCCATGTGGAGTGGTATACAAATACTGTAAATAAAATAATAATAGTAATAGCTGCATATATTTAACCCCTTTCCCTACCAGCTGTCCTGTAGAGTGGTGGGAACTGTAGGACATGGGATCCCACAGTAGTGCAGGGGTGGGCAACATGTGGGCAACATGCAGCCCCTGCCACCCTCACCCACCCACCCAAAATTTTAAAAACCAGAAAAAAATAGCATCCATAGTGGCTACAGAACACCCAAATGGCCAAATTTAGCTCATTTGCAAGCTAAATTTGGCCCTTTCGGTGGTCCGTAGCAGCTACAGAGCGCAAAAAGTATTAAATTTAGCTTGAAAACAAGTTAAATTTAATGTTGTGGTGGTATGGGGCAGTTTTGGCAGTATCTTTGATTTTTTCCCCCCAGCTGCCCTGTGCACCCCATAGACTGCGGCTGCACTAGGGCTCTGGGTGTGTGTGTGAAATGTTGGCCCCCAAATAGCTGGCCCATTAGTCCCACTGTTCCCTGAAAGGGGAGTAAGGGGGGGGGGGGAAACAGTGAGCAATTTACTGGAATAAATAAAATCTGTGTACTAGGATTTATTTAACAGTGGGAGAAGAACCAAAATGAACATTCAAAGAAATAAACACTTTAAACAATATTGTCTCTAAACAATAAAATAAGGGTGAATGGAGTCAAATAATCATAAAATCTTAAAGTGTGGAGTTATCTCTTTAACACCTGTCTCCGGCTGTGCAGTCCAGGGCTCCAAGATAGCAGTAGGCCTCAGTCACTCACACTTATTGGGTCGTTGTGGTGCAGTTGCTGAATCATAAATGTGAGGGGGCAGAAAGCTGCTGCCGCTTTGCTTCCCTGTTTGCTCTCAACACTTCTCTGGACCTCTCCTCTCAGTCTCTCTCTTCTGTCTTCTCAGAACCTCTTCACTGTCCTCTCTCCTCGCAGTCCCTCAGAACCAACCCCGCTACTGTGTCAAAGTCAAAAAGGGTAGAGCTGCAGGCATTCCACTGGAGGGCTGCACTGCACAGGGTTACACACAAAGACCTGGTTCACATGTAACAACAGCCCAGAGTACGGGTTGAGTGTGGGTTGTTTCATCTATTAGATTTCATTTTCATTTATTAGATTTCTATACCACGTAATAGCCAAACCTCTCTGGGCAGTTAACAAAGATTAAAACCTTTAACCATATACATACAAACATATAAACATACAACACACAAACATATATGTCCCAATTGTGAATTGCCAATTGGGACATATATCTAAAAACGATTTTAAACAATCAACAAGAAAAATTCAAGACCTGATATGCTGTCAAGTGTGTGAGAGAAGAGGAAGGTCTTAACCTGCCGCCAAAAAGATAACAATGTTGGTACCAGGCGGGCCTCGTGAGGGAGATCATTCCTTAATTTGGGGGGGGGGGGCACCACTGAAAAGGCCCTCTTCCTCATTGCCATTTTCCAAGCCTCCCTTGGAGAAGGCACCCAGAGGAGGGCCTTAGATGATTATCATAGTGTATGGGGATGCTTTCACCAGGAGAGGCACTCCATCAGGTGTTGTTGAATCATGGGTTGTCATGTGTGAATCCTGCACTATGGTACAGTATATGAGTTAACTACAAGCGAACCAAGGGTTCACAACTCAACAACAAACCATGGGTTCTCTTCTTGGGTTGTTTGTGGTTAACAACCCATAGTTGCACCATAGTGCAGGATTAGCACTAACAACAATCCATGATTCAACAGTAACCCATACTCTAGATTATTATGTGCAACCCAGGGGGGGCCCCCCAGATAATTTTTCCCTTCTAATTTATTGCCCTTTCAACTTAATGCTACAGACTTCCAGGATGCTTTTAGCATGCTCTGAGCCTGCATTGCTAACAGGAACTCTGGAAATTGTAGCTTTATTCTGCCTGGTCAGTGAGTCAGGAGGAATGTTAAAAAACCTACACTTTCCAGAGTTTATACTGGCAGTGCAGCCCTGAGCATTCTTAGAAGTCTTCATTACAGAGAATGGCCAATGACTCCCTCAGTTTTCCCTGCTCTTTTCCTTCCCCCCACCCCTCTGCCCTTGCAACTTGTTACATTTGGAAACTACGGGAAAGGAAGGAAGGGAATTGGCAGATGAGAGGACTAGCACTGAGCCATTATAAACTGATCTAGAATATGGGGTGTGGACTTGACTAAGATTGGCCTAAGGATTACCAAACTGGGGGAGGTTTGTTTCCAAATCTCGATTTCCAAAAACATTCTTCCATCTCTAGCAGAGAAGAGGTCACATGACGGCTGGGAGCAGTGAGGTGGGGTCAACATTTAATTTGAAATAACCAGCCACATTCTTGGCTTCCAGCTCATAATTATGGTGTATAATATACTGAGACGACAGGGTGGATACATTGGCCTACTTTACCAATGGACAGTGAAGGAGTGCTGTACACGCTTAAGGAAGTCTAATGCTGTGTCTGCTGTATAAGCAACTATTGGTTCCACAGTGCTATGCATACTGAGACCAGCAAGGATTAGACTTTTTCTTATCTTTTAAAGAAAGAAAAAGAAAACAGGGTTTGCATTGTGTCCCACGTTGTGAATTGCCAATTCCACCTTTCCTACACAATTTAACACCAGCCCGTTTGGAACACTCTAAATTCTCAAGAGTGTCCTGGGCTTCCCAGAGTGAGCTTTGTCTTCCAAGACAGAAGATGTTTTATTGTTAACTGACTCACAAGCACATTGTCCTGGGCTACCACCAGCACCACCATCCTGCCAGCCCTGGTGTGGGGCACCCTCTGCAGATCCCATTACAGTGTTTGGGATCATGAAGTACAAATTAGCATAATCAGATTAGCTGCATGGTGCTGTACATTTGAAAAGAACAAGGGGAGGGGGTGGAACTAACAAAAAGAAAAAGTATTTCAACAAAGGGAAGCCCTGAGGAGGGCAGAAAAGGTTTATTGCTGTTAGGCTGCGGAGCTGAAGGCTTTGCACCTGCATAGGGAACAAGTCCTCTTCTAACTAAGGACTCTTAGATGGTATTAAAACATGGGAGGGAGGGCAAAAAGAAAGGCAGGCTGAATGAAAGAGGGACTGAATGAATCAGCCTGCATCCCATTAATTGATTTATCGGGATAGTGAATGTGCAAATTGCTGACAGTGGTAAAACGGCCGTTTGATTTCTACTCAGCATGGAGAGGAGATCAGCCAAGTAATCTGGTCTATCGAGATAAGAGTTTTAGAGCCTCTGCAGGAGAGAGATAAGAAATGCCAAAATCCCATTGGTGGTTAGGGTTGTGTTTTTGGCTTTGCTTTTTCAAATCCTTCTGGAATTCTTCAGGGTGTTTTTTTTATTATTACATTTCTAAATATGCAGCCTTTTTTCCTTCTTTCTTTTGTAAATTTAAAATACAAAAAACGGGATAGAAAGAAAGGAGGGGCAGACCTACAGGGTGACAGCCTGCCTCAGGCAGCAAATTTTAGCTTACCATAAAAGGGCCGCAAATTCCCAATTAGCATATGATTATATTTTTCTGGGCTGCTGCTATTTGGGTTTCTGCCTCAGGCACAAAAATGACTTTCACTGTCTCTGAAGAAGAGTACTAGTTAGCTGCGGATTTGGAGGGTCTTACTCCTCCTCTTTTTTTTCTTAACTAAATAAATAAATAAATAAACCACAACCACCATAGTTATAAGAAAGTATCAGGTGGGGGCTGGATACACAAGGCTTTTGTTTAATTCACTTGTGAGAAATGCTGGCATTATCCCAACTGAAAAGCTGGTTTGCGTGACTACCAGAGTTTTTTGCTAATTACCGGTAATTGCCTTCTCCTTGATTCTGCTATAGAGTGGGAGAGGAATTGAAAGACCTATCATAAGGCTCACTAGTGAAATTCTTCAACAAGATTACCAGCATTGACCAACTGGGACAAGGTAGTGTGCCGATTCCACAGAAGGATGCATAGTGGGGGTCAAGATGAGATGTTTGGCTGGAACAGCTTTGACTGCTAAAAAATTCTCTCCAACTTTTTGCAAGATCCTTTATAAGCCGCTGAATACCTTGGCTAGTCTGACAACACTTGGAACCTTTTTCTGCATGAAAACCCAGTTTGCTTATCTGGCATGGAAAGCAGCAGAGGTGATAACGAGGGCCTCCAGATTGCAACATGATGAAGTAGGTTAAAGAAGCAGGCTGGGGGCATGGCTGGTGCCAAAGGTTGGTGTGGTTGTGTAGTTGCCAAGGCTCTGACCTGTTACATGCCCGGTGTGCCAGAAGACAGTGCTGCCATCTTGATTCTTATTCAGTGTATGGCCTGGAGAGGTCAGAGGTGGTGTGTGTGGTCCATAATCTTGTCAAGCCCTATGCAAATAGAGAGTGCTAACCAGACTCCTCTGTGATGTCCCAGAGGATTCTGAGGAGTTCTGTTAAATAGATCTTGTTTCCCTCTCTTGTTTTGTGCTTGCCTGCACCCTGAGGTAATCATAGGACCCTCATAGGCTAAGTTATCCAAGGGCTCTTAAAATGAAGCTGACTTTGCCCAGGGGGACAACTCCACACATTCCTGGTGGTGGTGGTGTGGAGTCTGCCTGTAATAGTGCTAATCTACATGGTGAGCAGTCTTGAAGCATCACGTGAAACAACTGCTCCTCAATAATGTTTTTCAGTGGACCCTGTGCGGCTGCTGTGACAAATTATTTCCACAATCTCATAACTTAGGTTGATCACATGCAAAGGCAGCATACATTTAGATAGTTGTGCATTATAAAACTATTACTACTTTAAAAAAACAGACTACAGTTATCATAAACAATACCATCCCTCCCTGTCCCTGGCCACCAAAAACTTACTGAAATGTTTAAAAAATCTTAAATGCCATAGCAGGGGCCTAGGGGATGCTTCCATGTACATCAGTTGATGTCTTATCACGCCATTACTCAACACTTTGGAGGAGTCTGCATAAATTGTGACCCACCAAAGCTAAATGCAGGTTACAAACCATGAATTGTGATCTGCCGGGCACTTCACAACTCCCCTTGTTTTGCAGTCAAAAGCCCAAGTTCAGGCAATATGCCCAGAGTATGTAAATGCATGTAAGGAGCACAGGACTGTGCACATTGGCCCCAACATCCCTGTATGTACTGGTAAAAGCAGATATATCGAGTCTCTGGGGGGGTTGCATCCTGGTGGGGTGAGTTATGTATGGTGTGGTAAGTCACAGAGTGTGCAGAGAGACCTGAGATAGAAAGGAGGATGTATCTTTAATTGTTGTACCCTTAGCCATTCAGAAAACGGGATTTCTGCAGGTGTCGCTTGCCATGCAGTGGTGAGAAGAAAAGCTACATTTATCTCTTAAAGTCACTGCTGGTTCCTCCTTTGCAATCTGGTCACCCTATGAGAAATAGGTGGGTGCGTTTAATGTATTACATACATCCAGGAGTAAATCTCTCTTTTATTTTTACTCACCTTCTTCCTCCCTTTTAGTTTTCCGCCTAGCACCTGCTGTTTTAAAAGTGCAATCATCATGACTATAAAAAAAGGATGAATTTAGAGTCACTTTATCTCTCTGGATTTTGAATTTAACTATGTGACTTTTAACTGACCTCTGACCTCACAGGTCAGCAGTTAAGCTGTCCATTCTCTCACTTTCCTTTTATGGTTAAAGGATGAAAGAACATGTCAGATGTGAGTTGTTTACTCCTATCTTCACTTGGTCATCTCAGACAATTCCCTTAAGGCTAGCATAAAATCTGTGGAAGAGTAATGTGCAGGGTGTGGATTTATCCAGCACTGTTGTTTTTTAATAGTCCGTCCTGGATTCATAAGTGACTAGCACAAATCTCTTTCTGATTTGCTTATGCTGGACTTCTTTTGCAGAAGATCTTACTTAGGTGGCTCATATGATTGTTTCTAATGCAATCCCTCTTTAATGTATGGCTATAAATTAGGGCACATTCATACATGCATAACTGCAGTATCAACAGTTGATTTACATATGCGTATTCATTACAATGATTCTTTGACAGATAAAACACATGAAACTGCCTTATACTGAGACAGGCTATTGGTCTATCTAACCCAGTACTGTCAACTTCAATTGGCAGTCGCTTCCCAAGGTCTCAGACAGGAATATTTCCTAGTCCTGTTCAGATAGCTTTTTTTAACAGATGCCAGAGACTAAACATGATGCATTATGCATACGGAAAGGCTTATGCTGCTTTCCCACTGAGCTATAACCCTTCCTGCAACTCTAGTGAAGGTGTGAGGCCTAAACTACTATGGCACACTGAGGTAAATTTTGATATCACCCAATATCACCTCAAACACAATGCTTTGCAAGATGTGCATCTCAGGATTTGTTTTGCCCGTGAGTAGTGTATTATGATAGAGGGAAGGGGCATAAATTCATCTCATATAAATGTAACCATTAACATATCTCAAAGAAATGCATTTTCCTAGTCCTTTTCTACATGTCAAAACATGAGTTTGACAATAGTAGTACTAGTATCAGCTAGCAGCAGTATTGGAAGCTGTTGTCATCAGCACAACTAACACAAGTGTGTGTGTGTGTGTGTCTGTCTGTCTGTCTGTCTGGAGTTATTTAAATTCTAGCCTGCCCCACTCCTGAAAAATATTAACAATACATATATATTGTTGGCCCAGAGAACAGGTTGCAGACACATGATGCTTAATCTAAGCAGGTTTCGCCTTGTAAGATGCCCGGATGGGAGACCGTCTGTCAAACATAAGCAAGGTGCTCCAGGGCCCAGACTAAATGTGGCTCTAAAAGCAGGGCTGCTGCCAAAAAGGACAGCTACATGCCTAGTTTCTCCCTATCCTTCTATAATATCTAGTAGAACTTGTGTCCGGACATTATAATGTTCATCTTCCCTGCCCCCCACTCCATGGCATTGGCTGCTGTGGGGTGGGCAAGAAACGTGCAATGTCAGGTCCCTGTTAAATCCTTCAAGTGAGAGACCACAACAAAATGCTACATGGATTACTGGAAGAGTTTAGTGCCTCACACAACCCCTCAATTGTCCCTCTCTTCCCTTCCCCCATCTGTAATTCCTTTTCTGGTATTAGCTAACCCACTCTCTGCTGTGACTCCCATTTCACACCTTTCCGTTTTTCTTCTTCTCTTGGTTCTGTTGGTTGTCCTGCCATTTCCACCCCCTTCTGCTCCTGCCCACTCTTCATTGGTTTGCTTATTCCCTCCGTCTTTTCCTGTTTCCTCCTCATAGCTGCATCACCTCCCACTCCTTCCTCTCTCATTGGAGAGCCAGTGTGGCGTAGTGGTGAGAGTGTTGGACTGGGACTCGGGAGATCTGGGTTCTAGTCCCCGCCCGCTTGGCCATGAAGCTCACTGGGTGACTTTGGGCCAGTCACTGCCTCTCAGCCTAACCTACCTCACAGGGTTGTTGTGAGGATAAAATGGAGAGGAGGAGGAGGATTATGTAAGCCGCCTTGGGCTCCTTGCAGGAAAAAAGGTGGGGTATAAATGTAATAAATAAATAAAAATAAATAAAATCCACTTTCCCTTCTTCCCAGTCTCTTGCTCTGGTTTCTGTTTTCATCCTCCCTCCTGCATCCTCCTGGGCTCTCACAACATCCAGCTACTTACCAGATGATTGGCAATTTTTCACCAACAGAAGGCTTTGCTCTCTTACAAGCCTGCCCAGTCAGCTCTATGCATGGTTCCCCTGATCAGGCACTGTTGACCCACCTGAGGATAAAAACTTTCAGGTTAATACCTGGCCTTTGCAGAAGTAGTTGTCTATATGGACTTGTACACCCTAGTCTTCCTCCTTCCTGAGCTGTTTCTTTTTGTATAATTCTTTGCTTCTCGGTTCTTGCCTTTTCTTTGGTTTCCCTAGATTGGCTGTGCTGCTTCAGTTCTGGCTTTACCCTTACAGTTGTCAGTATTATCAGACTGCTCTCCTAGTTCCTGGCCCTGTCTTTCCATTGATCTCACCTTTGTTCGCTCTTTATAGCCTCTTTTTCCTTACAAGGATCAAATTCCTTTGCTTTGTAGCCTTTTCTTTTTCTTTTACCACTAGAAGTCGGTTTCAATAACAAGAACTTACTTTCAGGCAGTTTACACCTCCCAGCCAGGATGAATGTAAAGCAGGAGGAAGATCAAAGAAGAGGGCTTCAGGGGACGTTAGGGTCCAAGTCAGATGATGCTGTGAGGATGATGCTATGAGCCACGCCTTTTCACGGAAGCAAAGAAACAGTTCTCTGAAGTAGAAAGAGTTCAGTCAGCAGGAAAATGTTGCTGTGTCAGAGAAATATTATCCAAAGTCCAGTGTTCCCTTTTCTGTGGACCCTGACTTTCCTTGAACTATCTGAGCAATATAGCTGAGCATGAAAGAGTATCCAAATAAACATGACCTTTGGTTGCAAAATGGCCCTCTTTATTTCTGGCACTTGCTAATGGACAACATTGTCCATATTAATTGAGCTTGGTGGTTGGGGGCTATTCCAGCCCACTTTATTTGTGTGCATACCCACCTCCTGAGGTGGGACTGAAATGAATAGTTTTTGCTGTCTTGAATTTGGTTATGATGGAGAAAACCTAGTTTTGAGTTTGGAGAGGATTAGAGAAGGTTTCTACAGGTTTTCTGGCTGACAGAAGCAGCTCCTAGGAAATGGGTACAGGGCTGGAAGAACCTTTGAATTAATACTGTGTGTGTGCTTGCTTGTTTCTGCTCAACCTGTACATTTGTAAATCATGTATTAAAAAAGTTACCATAGTCTCCAGTATTCTTTCCTTGCAAAGAATCTGACCATATCAAACTTATGCTTTCTATCGCTAAGGGAAATGGGAAGATGAATTAATTCCTTGTGTAACAAAATGACAAAAAGTTTTCCCAGTTGGAACATTTAATTTTTAATAGAAGAAATGAAGTGACTAGTTTTATAAATAATTTATTTCTTAATATATTAGCCATTAAATAGCATAGTTTACAGGAAAAGATATCAGTTACACCATATTTGTTCATAGCTATTCAGAGGGGAATCACAAAACATAAAAAGTGCTGACAAAATAAATCTTTGGTAGATAAGTCTAGTTAAAAACGCAAGTTGTACATTAATAGTAGATAGATGCTAATTTTTCCCTTTTCTATAAAATTAGGCAGGACATTTTAGAAATATTACTACATGAAGTATAACTGTCACCACCCTAACATGAAATACCTGCCCTTTTCTTTTTTGCATTAGAACCATGTTCTACTCAAGGAATGAATAAATCTTCATTTGTTTGGTGTATCTGGAATAGCTTTTAACCATTAGGAATAAATGATACAAAGGAGAGTCCCAGCACAAACAAGGATGGTTGGTTTGGTACCTACGGTAATTAAAGTTATTTTAACTAGTGAAGGTATACCAAGGATAGATCTATCAGGAGGTAGCATCAGCACTTAGAACTACTTCATCAGTTCCTTACATTTTAAGTAGGGTTTTTTGTTGAAAATATTAGAATCTCACATCTCATCGTATTTTTCCATGCATGAAGTTTCTAGTCCTTATACCTAAAATCTTTAAAACATGACCACAGTGTATTTAGGCAACACTTATGCAGTGACTTTGCAGTCATTGCACAGTTTGGTCCCAAAGGATTGCTTCCTTAGTTCCTAAGCACAAAAATTTGGGTCCACGTCCCCCTGAATTCAGCCGGACTTACTTCCAGGTAGACCTGTGTATGGGTAGTGCTGCATGTTGTTTAAAAGCATCAAGCAATTAATGGATTCTCAAGTAAGTTAGATGTTGCAGCTTGTCTAAAGTCTGGGAAGAATGGAGTTATTGGAGGCCTCTTCCGATGACCTTGCTCTACTGGGGTTCCATTGTGTGGTCACTATGCAACAGAGGAAAATTAGTTTTCCAGATCCATAGGAGGTGCATAAAAGTCCAGTGATTGCTATTGTTTTTTTATTTAACTAATATTTTTTGTTCCCTCTAGAAATAGTTTAAAATGTATCCATTTTAAAACATTTGAAGTTGAAAAAAAGTGCAGACATAAAGGATTTTGATATAATTACCATATCATTTTTATTTCATCTAATCTCACAGCAGCCCTGTGATATAGTTTAGAGTGAGAAAAGTAATTTGCTGAAGACCAAACTTGACTTAATGGCTGCTGAGCTGAAGTTTGAAATTGGGCCTTTATCCCAAGGTCAGCATCTCACCACTGTACAAATGCCTCAAAGCATTTACTGGACTGTTTCCTTGGAGCCCCTTTACAAAATAGAATTTCAGCCAATAGGCTTCCATTTCAGTTTAACAGGAGCAAGTGGAAAGCCTATTGAATGACACTGCTACTGATGTCAGAAAAGCTGTAGCCAAAAGTGGAGCCAGGGATTTCTCCTGTTCTTCCTCAAAGCTCACACTACAGTCAATAGTGACAGGCATTTTAAACATGTTTGAGCTATCAGTATTGTGAATATATGCAGCCTATGTATTTGATGTAGTGTTGGGTATTTGTGATTGCTAGTTTATTGGTTTTAATTTGAGTGGGGGGGAAATATTGTTATTCATATTAAAATCTTGTTCTGTTTTTGGATATATATTTCCCTTTAACTTCTTTTGTTTTGACAGATTATAACTATTCAGTAGTATCTTGCCAATTAATAATTTAACACTGCATGCATGATTGAGCTACAACAAACTCAAAATGGTTGTCTCAAGGTAAATCTGAATTTGAATAAACAGAGCTGAATACAATGGCCCAGTGTAGACATAACACTGATCTCTCAACCACGATTAAGAAATTGGGAGCAGGCCATAACAGTCGCACACTTCTTCTATCCAGCATGAATCCCTATCCCTGGTTTTACATTACATTTATGCTAATTATAACCACCATGCTAAATAGGATTTTCATCCTAAACCAGGGTTTGAAGATGGTTTGTAAACCCTGATTAAGAGAGAACCAGGTTAGCATTAGTGCAGATGTACTGCTGAATTATGGTTAAAGCTGGCAAGGCAGCAGAATTTGCACCAGGAAGGAAGGAATGAGGGGGGGTGCACATGAGTCCTTGACCTACTTGCAGTGGTCAAGAGCAGCAGCATTATGTCTGCACCAGGCCAGTATGCCTCTTATACCAGTACCAGATACACTATTGCAAATGTGTTCCAACAGAAACCACAGCTCCATTTTTATTTCTCTGTAGCATAGTGTTTAATAAAATCAGGGGATTTAACAAGGATATAGTCAAGACAATATGCCTTTGTTGAAAAATTATTAGGACTAGATTTTTAACAAAACATATATTTGGCTGAAATTTGAAATATTTTGCATTATAATGTACCAATTTGCCTCCCAATAAACTTTTAATCTTTACAAAACTTCATAAAGGTGAGGAAATTAAGAAAATAAACCTAGAAAGATAAAATGCCTGACTGCAGCCACATCTATCATCAGTAGTTTCTAGAACACTTTGCAGTGTGCAGAGTGCTTTATAAATTACATTGAGGTATACACAAAGAGTATAGGTCAACAACACAGACAGTAACATAGGAGTTGCAGGAGCCAATGAAAAGAGTTTAACATCTTAGAATATCAATAATTCTGAAACTGTGTATTGGGGTATACACTAGTGTGCTGTGAGAAAGAAAGTAATTGCATTCTTAAAAGTTTGTGAGCCCAAAGTGCCCATCTATAGATGAGGCTGTTCGTTGTCTCTCTGCATGATTCCCTGCTCTAGTCTTACCTGCTTTCAAGCAGCTTCCTCCTCTAGGAGCAAGGTGTGATTGGATAATTCAATCAATCCTTCTCAAAGCAAGCACAGAGCAAAATTGCCCACTGCATCTCTGTGTGAGTACAGTTTAACTGAAAGCCAGTCTGGGTGCCACCCAGGTCAGTCACTCATACAGACAGTCACATGGGGTAGGATACTCCATAAGCAGGTAATTCTTATTCTTACTCTGACAAGCAAACCTTTCTGGAGGGTATACTAAAAGTTATGTTAATCACATGATTAACATGCATTCCTTTTTTCTTTACTAAATAGCAGTCATAAGGACCTGCAGCATGAGGGGAGGGGCTTTAATTCCTTGCCGCCCCCCCCCCCCCCCCCGCTGCAGTCCCAGTCTGGATTGGAGATCCCACTGCAGTTATTTGCCCTGGGAGTAAATTGCCTTTGGTGAAAATGGGAGCCTCCCTCCCAGTGGGTGCCCCAACCCCCCACACCACAGTTCCAGTCTAGTCAGGGAATCAGGGTCCCCAAAGCTGCTATTTAGTAAATAAAAAACAAGCAGTCACATGATTACTGTCATACCTAGTTTGGCCCTGATTTGTATGTCCAATTTTAATCAATTAAAAAAAAAAGGTTGCCTAAGCTAACAACAGTTTGAGAAACACTGCCTTCAATGAATATCGATACTGAGAAGTAGGTGGTATATGTGATCCTATTTTCATTTCATTGTAGATACATCCAAATGGAAACTTGCTGGTTTATAAAATGTAAAAAAAAACAAACCAGTGGAACAGTTGTCTTTCAATTAAACTCTGCTTCTCATAGGAAACACTTTACTGGTAACTTGATTAGTTCCTCCTTGTTAAATTTAGATGGTGCGGACTTTCTGTGTTTAATTATGTTTTAATTTGATTTATAGGCAAAATTGAGAATCTTATTCCAAATGTACAAATCCAATTCAAATATTTGCTCCTTCTGAAAAATAATTGAATTTGAAGATGCCTTTTAAGATGCACATCTTTGAATAATGAAAAAAGCAACTCCAATTCAATTTACTACTTTGGGCAATTTTGAATAAAATTGAGGCAGGTATCCCCACCTATTCATGTATTTTCACTATGCAAATGTAGCAAACATTTTTCAGTTGGATTTTATCTAGTTCTACTTCTGACATATGCCGCAATCAGGAAAAAAAACAGGGAATAAGATGATGCAGACATCCTAGCAATGCAGATAATATATAACTGACATGGCTGGTGAAGGGGGAGAAAATTGACTGTTAGCAGTGCCAGCCTTAAATATTTTTGGACCTGAAGCAAAAAGTTTTTTTAAAAAATGACAACCTCTGCTCCAAAGCTCTTTTTTTTTTTTCCAAATGGTGTAGGCAGACAAAGACTGAAGGCAAGAAAATGGTGCCCTCTCTGGAATCTGCTAGTAGAAACAATACTTTCAGGGGAAGGCTTTTAAAACAATTTAAATTGAAGATGAGTTGGGTTTTCCCCTCCACTAGGGCTCAGTTTATAAATTACTGAGTAGTGGAAGAGTGGGCACATATGGCCCTTCTTTCCACCACACACCTCCCAAAATGTGTGATGTGATGACTTCACTCGTACAGCTTTATATACAGCAGCCCAATTCATGTGTTTCCTCCTCCTAAGAAATGGGGTAGAAGATCACATAAAGTACTCATGGCATACATTTCAGGAAGTGGGGGCGAGTCAAGAACTCAATCCACCACAGGAAGGGGACTCACCAGGAAAATAATTGCATGAATTGGGTCTAAAAGTTATACTGTTGTTCAACCCAGTAGCTTTCACCTGTGTGTCATGGTAAAGGGAAGCTATCCATTGGTGGCTTTCTATTGGCCATGTCAATCCTTGACCTTGAAATCAAAGCACTTTGTGGCAAGTTAAATTGTTGGAATCCTGATTAATTTCCAGAGATTGAATATTCTTGTTTTACTTATTGAAAATTACCATCTTCAAAGAAACGTTTTACACAAAATACACTTGATAAAAGATCAGATAAATAAATAAATACTGTACATAGGCAAACAACCCACAACTTATATAAAGGGGAGCTATCAAATTACTACCAGGACTACAGCCCTGACTGGTGGCTTGTCATGGAGAGGATGTCTCTGACCAGCACTCTGGGACATTGCTGCTTGTGTTGGGAGAAGGGACCTCAGAGTCTTCAATGAGAGTCAATTCTTCCATGCTTTCCAGACTTGGACTCTGCTGGAACAGCCCTAGTATTCTTCCCCGCGGAGTAACCCCTGTCTGCTGCAGGCCTTGCTCCCCAAGCACTTTGACAAGGAAGTTGATGTACCTCATGGCTAAGCGAAGGGTCTCATTCTTGCTGAGCTTTTTGTCCGGAGGATGGGTAGGTATAAGCTTTCTCAGCTTGGCAAATGCGCTGTTGACGTTCTGTTGTCTCCATCTCTCCCTGCTGTTGGTGAAGATCTTTCTGGTCATACTTAAGACTGACAGAACTAGAAGAGGAGGAGGACAGGAGGGGGGGGATTATACAGCACATCATGAAAGGACCAAATTAACTGCAGCTATGGAACATTCAGCCCCTGATATTTGTGTTTATAGTCCCCAACACGGAAGCTTTTGAAAAAAGATGCAGAACAGCAGGGCCAACAGGAGATTCCAGGCCCGATACAAAATTTTGAGCCAGCACAAACATGTTGACCTCATGCATGCACACAAAGAAGTCAGAACCTAAGCAAGTGGTGCCACTACAACCGCCCCACAATTTTTTTTAACGACTCACCCAGAGACACAGGTGTTGTCAAGTGGGTCCACTAACTTTCCTATGTACCCCACAAACATACTTGCAGACCTGGTCAGCAGCAATTACTTCGGCTTAGGGGTCATCATATTAAAAAAACACAAAAACAAATGGCTAGTTCAGACATTCATGTACATCACTTTGATTTTTTTCTTCATTTGACTACTTGATAACTAGCAGCTGAACAGGTAAACAGTCACTGAAAAGCTTTGTGTCTGGGGTGATATGAAAAATGTGGGGTACCCCAAAAGTCTTTGGGAAGTAGTAAATCACTGAACGTATCTCAGGTTATGAGGAAAATGTACTGCAGTGACAAGCTCCATGGCTGAGAAATCAAAAGACCTATGAAACTAGCATAGACATATCCATTTTATCCAGTGCAGGTTTGAAGACACCTTGTTTACTGAAACGAGGAATTTTATAAAAGTAAAACCGCCTCTCCATTTTGCTTATACTTCATTATATGCACCTGAAATGCTCCAGTAGACAAAAGGTCACTGGCCTCCCATTAACAGATCGCTCCAGTATGAGAGGCATTATTTGTGGAAAGACAGCCAGAGCTGCCCCTCTTCTTTTCTTTTGCTCTCTTCCTTTTGTCAACACAAGCCCTGTGAGCAAATAGTGGGCTTTGTGAGTTCCTCTATTAGATGGCATGTTAAAAAATATATCCTTGTATCGCTGACATTTGTACAAGATCAGCAAACAGTAGAGTCCTCTCCAACTTGGCAATCCTTTTTAAGAGCTGGTATCTCCTATTTCACAGAGTGGGGGAACATTTATGGTAACCAAACATGCAGTCCACTCCTATAGTGTGTATATTCACAAGTCACACTGTGTTCAATTGGGCTTGCCCACAAATAAGTGCCATAGGCTTTAGTCTATTTGCTTCATCTTAGAATGTCTCTCTCCTAGTTTAGCCTTCCAAACAGAAATTTCTAAATATTCCCTAATAATGTGATGAATCTTGAGTCACATTCAAGATCCAAAGTGACCGGATTCAGATTTCTTGCTTTGGGTCTTATCTGAAGATGCCCTCATAGCTCTGTTACATACCAGTGCTTTACACTTCTCCCTTTTAAAGGCCAAACATCATGAAAATGTAGGGTTTAGGGTTTGCACGGCAATAGCTGTCTCTATGTTACGATGCATGGATGATCCATTCAATCAAAATCATTTTGTGTTTAAGAATTGTATTGCTCCAGAAGTCATAGACACATGTAACGGTGGCAAATCATGGATTAATTAATTAATTTGCTGCAGCATGTGCCGGGTGTGAGCAGCAGCAAATCCAATGTGCAACCTCTGATTGGCCCAATCGTAGGTTGTTTCGTGATGTGCAAACCTGGACACTTTGGGTTGTTTAACCCACAAACAACCCAAAGTGCCCAGGCTCACACATCATGAAGCAACCTACGATCAGACCAATTGGTGACTGCATATTGAAATCAGAATCATAGGTTGCTTCGTGATGTGCAAACCTGGACACTTTGGGTTGTTTAACCCACAAACAACCCAAAGTGCCTGGGCTCGCACATCATGGAGCAACCTACGATCAGACCAATTGGTGACTGCATATTGAAATCAGAATTGTAGGTTGCTTCGTGATGTGCAAACCTGGACACTTTGGGTTGTTTAACCCACAAACAACCCAAAGTGCCCGGGCTCGCACATCATGGAGCAACCTACGATCAGACCAATTGGTGACTGCATATTGAAATCAGAAGCAACTCGCACACACCATGGCAAATTGTGGGTTAAATAACCCATGGTTTGCTGCCATTACGTGCGAACAGACCCATTGTGTGAATGTAAATATATGGGTCCTAAAATGAACCCAAAAGCAATTGCAGAGATGAAATCTTGTATGTTAGCTGAAATAGTCTGGCTGTAAGTAATGTATTTATTTATTAGTATATTTGTTAATCGCCTATCAGGCCAGTCACCCGACCACCCTGGTATTCTCAGCCAGTAGGGCTTTAGAAGTAGTACAGAGCAGCTAATGTCCAGAGATACTTCCCCCCACCCCCCAAATGTTGAAAATGACATGGTTCGCACATAATGCTAACCTATGGTTTATTTAACCTACCTGGGGTTTATCTGGAAGATGATCAAACAAACTGTGTTTTATTTTCTCAATCCCTGGGTTATTTGTTTCCCCCCTCCTTTGCCCTCTCCCTCCCTGTATCCCAAATGCCTTGGTGGCACTGTAGTACTGGCATGTAGAGTGGCTGGGTTCTTTGACCACTCTTACCCGCTCTTACTCTTCACTCTGCAGCCTAGTGAAACAACCCATGAACAACCCACAGTTCTGGGTTTGCACATAATGACAACAATCCATGGTTTAAACAGCCCAGAGTTCACAACCCAACAACAAACCATGGGTTCTCTTTCTTGGTTGTTTGTAGTTAACAAACCATGATGCATTAGTGTGACTGGGCTTACACATCACTACCCAGAATTCAGCCATGCATGAGTGTGTTATGTGTCATTGTTTTCTGTAGTGTATACTCACATAACATGATAGTCCATGTTCAAAGATGTTTTGTATGCTTATATAGACTGAGTTTGTGTGATCAACACATCCCACCGTGGCGTATTTAAGCCACGGTGGGTTGTGGTATGTGCCAGACAACTTTTGAATATTCAAGCCGCAACCATGGCTTGTTGTGGTGTCTTAAGCCAGCAAGGGTGGATTGTTGGTGTGGTTTTAGGGCTGTTTTAGGATTGTGGGTGATTTGTTAACCATGCCAACAAACCACTCTCCTCAGGTTTAAATACAGTAAGCCACAGCTGTGGCTTAAATACTCAAAATGGCCACCAGCACGGGCCACAGCCCAAGCCACGGTGGACTGCTTGATTGTGCAAACTGGCTCACAGTGTTTCAAAAACCTGCAAATCCTGTTTGCCCAAAGGCAACAGTGGGACAAAGAAGTTCACATTAGTGTCAGTGTGTTTACTATGTGAAATAAAATGCTTCATCACTTGCAACTCTTATAAATTAGCAGCAACCCAGAACAAAGTCTAGCCAAACAAGTTATAATGCCGCACAGCACCTCAAAAGCCTCATCATCTCCCACTCAAAACATTTTTTTAAATGCCAAAAGGAACAAAATTAATATAGATCCTCCAAAGGCTTACTATATAAAAGATTAACCAGTGCAAGGAGGAACTGATGAAGATTTCTTTTTCAATAGCTAGGGCTCTGGCAGCATCTATATGTGAAAATCTATTCAGGCTGCTTAAGCAGTAGCAACCATAACAGTTCCTCACACAAAGCCCCATTTCTGCCAGGCATTCCACATTAAATGGCCATTCAAGCAGCAGCAATAGTCACAGGCTAGCAAGGAATGTCTGCATAGTCTGGTGGGAAGAATAAGTTACAAGCAAATACCATTTATTCAGATCCTGAGGATATATGAATAGCTCAGTAACTCAAATGTGCCTGCTCAACATTTTATGACTGCAGCATCTAATGCCACATGTATAAATGAGCCATCACAGATCCAATTCCAGAAACAGAACTTCTATCCCCACCACACGCACACACACTGCTTTTCAATGGAGTCAGTTCACACATTTAGCTGCAGTTACTGAGTGCACACTAACCAAGTGCAGATAAAACAAGAGGCGTACATGCACATGTGAATTTGCTTTTAATATTCTAAGTGTTGAGTTTCAGTAAGATTTAACAAAAGATTAGGGCCCAGATCCAGTTTATAGTTGTGCACAAAAATGGTGTTGTGTATGACTAGCGGCTGAAGTGATGGACTTCCCCAAAAAAGAGATTTCCCCTGAATAACAAAGATGGTGCAAAATTCTTTAGAGCAAAAGAGTATGATGAACACAGGAGTGCATATAACCATTTAACACCCCAAAAAATTGTTCTATATATTAACAGTGAACTCATTGTCCAAGTGCCGATCCTTATGTAGCCAAAACAACACCATCTAATCACAGGAGGTATCAGCAAGCTTAGGGGAACCCCTAGGTTTGCAGTAGTATAAAAGGGCATGGGGGGGGGGATGTAAGGGGGGGGCAAAACAGCCTAGTGAGGACTGAGCATGCTTAGTAGCCTGCTACTACAGAACACAAGAGTGTTGCGGGGGATGGAAAGCAGGGGAAGTATGGTGCTGGCTGGCTGGAACTCTGAACAAAAACACTCCGTTCTGCCACATTTTGTTGCAGGCCCCACTCGCTCCCTATATTAGTAAAGTAGGGTGGCCACATGTGGACATCATGAAAGCCTAAAGGGAGGCTGTGATGTATACCACCCCCCTCTATGACTTTGGAGGCTCTCCAATATTAATAAATAACTAATTATACCAGGGACTTCTTAGGTAGTATCACAGTCAACACTCCCTGTTTGCCATATTCCCCTAAATCCAGACAGAGTAAGCGTGGTTGAGGGAGGTCTGTGAGGAACAAATTTCTAAAATCACATCCATTGAATATTCAAAACAGGGTTTATTTATTCATAGACAAAAAGGCAGGGTTTACAGATGGAAAACATACAGAACATTTACTCAAAAGAAACAAACTGGCTACAATTCCTAGCTATACTAACCCCGGGGTCATTTGCGATACATACAGGCAGTCCCCGAGTTAAGAACGTCCGACTTACAGACAACCCATACTTAAGAACAGACTTCTGGGTTCCCCGGTGCTATGTCATTTACGTAGAGTACATAGCATAGTATACTACGCAATTTGTGTAATTTGCGTAAATGCCGATTTTAACATATAGAATGCTATGCTGTTCCAACTTACATACAAATTCGACTTAAATACATTCTTAAAAATGGAACTCGTTCGTAACCTGGGGACTGCCTGTATATGTGTGTGACACTGACAGCCTTAGATCAAATCCACCACCTTCTTTCTCTCAGGTTATGCATAACTGACAAGTCCCAACTGCCAGTCAGGCTGTGCCCCCCCCTCCTCCCCTCCCTGATTCCCTCTTGACAGACAGTTCTCAGTCCAAGCTACCAAACCTGCCCAAACATTTTGTTACAGGGGCAGAACAGGGTAGAAGTGTGTCTTGAACAAAGAGGAGTCCCCTACCCTTGCACACACAAAAAAAACACATCCAGGATTAGAATGACCCCCTCCACCTCCTACCCAGTCCCAAAATCTTATTTACCAGGAGATGAAGGTTGCATATCCATACTATCCTCTATCGCAGGGCTCTCTAACCTTGGGTCCCCAAATGTTGCTGGTCTACAGCTCCCAGGATACCCGGCCAGCATGGCTAATGGCAAGGGATTCTGGGAGCTGTAGTCCAGCAACATCTGGGGACCCAAGGTTGGAGAGCTCTGCTCTAGGGTGACCATGTTTCCTCTTCTACAGAGGACAGTCCTCTATTTGAAGGTCTCTCCAGTTCAATTCCAGTTTTAAGATAAAGAACCATAAGAACTGTTGCCCTTTAATACCTGGACAGCAGACTGTACAGACAGGCACACAATTCACCTGATCACAGTCTTCTGCACTATGCCAAGACATACTATAGTTCTAGCCAAATTATAATAATTTCTAAATTGGCATCCATACATATAAATTAGAATATGCACATCTTATGCATATTTGTGTCCTCCTTTGTCATCCTTTTCGGTGATACATTTCCTCTTTTTAGGCAATTCAGAAGTGGCCAGCCTACTACCAGGGAAGTCTAAGCACAGAAAGGATTACACGGGCATGGGAGTACAGGCGGGAGGGAAGCAAGTGGCATCCCCTAAGCCCAACCTCTCCCTCACCAAAGGGTCCTTTAGGCTACAATCCTATGCATCTTTAGACAGCCAACAGTCCTACAACAACTCCCAGCATTGCCCAGCCAGCATGGCTGGCTGGAGAATGCTGGGAGTTGTTGTAGGACTTTTGTCTGTCTAAAGATGCATAAGTTTGTGCATTTAAGCTATGAGCAGGATAGCCTCTTTACAACTTAAAAGGTTCACAGGGAGTAGGAACACTGGAGGATACTCTTCCTCTAAGGCTAAGCCCAAATCTCCTGCACTTCAGAATTTTTCATGGGTCCTAGGTTGCCTTTTCTATTCATAACATAACATAGGAACTTGAGAAACATACAATAAGATCCTGGGTTCCTAAGACCAGGACCGGTGCAGGGCAGTTTGGCGCCCTAGGCGATACTATATTTAGCGCCCCCCCTCTCGTGCCGGGGGGGGCTCCGGAGCAAAGCAGCCCCACTACCTACCTTCCCCCCGCCCTGGCCGCTGCCGCCGCCTCCTCCGAGGAGGAAGTGACGCGACGGGACCCCCGCGCTCTGTTTTTGGCCAGGGAAACCAGGGCAACAGGGCTGTTTAAGCCCTGTTGCCCTGGTTCCTCCCGCCAAAACAGCGCGGGCGGGGCTCTGGAAGCGGCGCGAAGGTAGGTGGGGGTGGGGGTGTTGGGGGGTGGCGGTGGCGCGGCGGCAGCGGCGCGGCGGCAGCGGCGGCGAGGGGTGGGCGGCGCGGTGGAGGCGGTGTGGCGGCGGCGGCTAAGAGGAGCGCAGCGTTTCTGCGCCCTCTTCAGCCACACGCCCTAGGCAACTGCCTAGTTTGCCTAGCGGTAGCGCCGGCCCTGCCTAAGACCAATAATAAACTAAGATGAAATGTTCTGACCCAAGATGTTTTGACACCACCACCCACTAACGCGAACACCTAAAAATAAATAAAAATAATTGCTGCATCATTGAGACACCTTCATCCTGCTTTCATCTATTCCCTCCAACCCCATAGTGCCACCTGAAGCAGGCTGCTTCACATTGCTGCAAGGTAGGGCCAGCCCTGGATATGATGGAAG
Source organism: Shinisaurus crocodilurus (assembly GCA_021292165.1). Lineage (NCBI taxonomy): Eukaryota > Metazoa > Chordata > Lepidosauria > Squamata > Shinisauridae > Shinisaurus > Shinisaurus crocodilurus. The sequence goes on from CM037877.1 coordinate 108,531,591, forward strand.
GCTTGAATCCAGTCCAGGAAGAAACATGATTGCAGCATTCAATTGACTGAGGGCCAAACAAGACATGACTCTAAACATTTGCAATCACATCAATTAAAATAAACATTAATCGCAGTCACACGCCCCATTTTCCTTAGAACCTTATCAAGCAGGGAAGGGAAAATTAATCCTTTCCTCCCCCACTGTGGTCACTACAACCCCCCATGTGTGCAATTAGCTCTGAGAGAGGAGCCTTCATTAGCACCAATGGAGCCTAGCCTATCTCACAGTAGTTGTGTGTGTGTGTTTGTGGGAAACAGGATAACCCCATGTATACCATTCCTGAGCTTCTCAGACAAGGAGCACAATACAAATGGAATAATAAATAAATACTATCTCCATTTTTAAGAGCCTGTTACTCTTTAGGGTAACGACAACAGTTACTATACTTAGGGGTGGAAATATATTAGATTCAATAGAAGCAAGGCATGGGTGTTCTCTTACAAGTGATAGGTTTCTTAACCGTGGAATAAATGTTGGCTTTGTGAAGGAAACTAGCCTGAACTCTGTGAAGGAAACTAACCCGAAACTTTGAACTATGTAGTTATAGGCACAGATATGTGGCATAGGGCGCCATTTTAGGTGAGGGTGCCTGAGCAAGGTTTTCCCACTGTGCAGCTGTAAGGAGACTGCCTTATTTCTTTTGTTCTGTGTACTCACACCAAACCTACAGTCATGAAAGCACCAAGCACAAAAACCAGTTTCTAACTGCACACTGGCACATGTATGACATATCCGTTTGCTCAGTAGTGCATATATGGCTCCATGGTAGCTGGAACACACATATGTTATCCATTTAAAATTTCTTCATTCAAAGCAGCTTACAACATCGGCAACAACAAAACCATAACGCAAAATCACCAACCATTAAAACATTGTTTAAAATGGCAATTTAAAATCTACTAGCTATAAACAGTAAAAGTATAGGGCAGCATAGAGTCGGCCCTGCCCCTGCCTGTACAATGTTATCACACACAACAGATCCTGTAACAATTGAGGTTAGCAGTTCACTTCTGTACAGATAGTTGCAGGGTCTCAAGTCTTGGTGACCCAGACGCAACCTTGGTCTTGGAAGCCCTGACTGGGATTCTTCAGTAGTGAGGGAAAGGCACACTATACACCTTCAGGGGGAGTTCCTTTTTTTCCATTTAAAAAAAAATTACTTTCATGTTCTGCTGTTTCTTGACCTGGAAAACTGGTCTGAACACTGTCACAAATTAAGATTTATTTGAGGTTTCTCAGTCCAATAAGCATGTGTCTTTCCATTTTACCTCAGTTTTAAGTGGTTCTTTTAAAAAGGTAATAATAATGTCTTTCAGACAGACTGAACATTCCACTGTCTAGCCAGTTACGTGTACAGCAAAACTGTACAACAAAACAAACATTTTGCTGAATTCATAGATAATGATGTTGCAATATAATTATCCATTTAGGCAAGGCCAAAAGATGACAATTTAGTTATTCTACTTGCTTTTAAACAACAGCAAAAGAATGTATTTTTAAAGAACGCATAGGCCTAATCTTGGTCCAATTTTAATTCAAGACAATAAAAACAAAAATATTGAGGTACAAATGTTTACGGTAGGTGTATAACATTCCTAAACACATTAGTCCTGACTCAGAGGCTTCAGTGTTCACAGAGAGCTTCCATATGAACAGTGGGTATTTCATTCACTTCAGACAGTTGTGTCTGAACCTTGTGGAGTTTTGGATTAGGGTGATTATGCAGCAATTAAGTGCCACTGAAATTAATGGGACTGCATTGTAAGTCATGATCATTTCTCTAAACAAAGTCTGCTATTATATAAAAATTACCCAAAACATAACAATTAGAAATGGGGCCAAACAAACAACTCAAGATTACTACCTCAATGGTAAACACATTTATTTAGACTCTAAGGGCCAGAACAGACATTATTTTAAACTTGTGTTTAGCAGCTGCATCTTTTTTCTTCATTTTTTACTCTAGAGTAGCTGCAGGGGCCCAATCTGGATCAGGACCCCAGTGTGGGGCTAGGGAGACTTTTGAGATCTGGATTTCCCCCCCCCCACTACTCTAGAGTAAAAATGGGGAGGAAATGTAGCTTCTAGACACAGATTTAAAGTACCGGTAATGTCTGTTTTGGCCTTAAGTACGTAAGTGTATTTATCACTGGGGTGGTACTCTTGTGTTGTTTGTTCTGTGCCCTATTTGGGTTGGCAGGAAAAGTCATTGTCCATATCCACTTTTCCAAAGAAGGGTTACCCACTGATTCCGGATGGTTTTGTAAACATGATCTTTATGTCATATAAATTAAAGCATACAGATAAAAAATTAACATGCTGCATGTTTAAAAGGGGGGGGGATGTAAGATGGAACTATCCAGAGGAAAATATGTCAAAGAAAGAAAGAAAGAAGTCAGCAAGATGGAAGGAGATCTGTGATCAGATTTCCTGCAAAGGATAAATGCAGTTGCTGGGAGCACCCCAATACAGATCAGGATCACAGTACTAGGAGAGATGTGGTTTAACCCTTTCTGCTGTGTTGTTTTCCTTAACCAGCTCACCCCATAGGAGCTGCTATTTTCCCAGACAGGGTCAAAAAAGGTACAGGGGAAGGGTTAAGCCCCCTTCCCCAGCAGCACAGGTTCAATTCACATGGGGGGGGGGGAGGCAGCAGCTGCATTTAGCCTTTTAAAAAACCTCACTATCACATCTAGTTCCAGCCTCAGTTAGGGCCAAATAGATGTTACACTGAGCTCTCTAGTTGTTTTGAGCTTTTGCAAAACAACAGGTGTGTGTGTGGGGGGGGGATCCAGATTGAGACCTAGCATAGGAGAGGGAGGGTTTAATTCTTTCCCCCTCCACTGTTTTTCCATTAAAATTGCTGCCACCCCCTTCCAGGTGCAATTTGCCCTATTAGGAAAAAGATACGTTTTCCCAACAAGGCAAATACCCACTGGGGGGGGGGGGGATTTTCACCAGGAATAGGGCAGAGGGGAAGGGTTAAACCACTCCCACCCCCTTGCTGCAGTCCCAATCTGGATCGCCAACACCCCTGCTGCTGCTATTTGCAAAAGTTTATATTTATAACCTGCCAAAATAGGCTTCAGTTTAAAGAGACTAGAGAGTTATCTTCATGGCCATGTCTAGTTTGGCCTTTAGTCTGATGAGAGGAACAGTTCTGAAATTTCCGTCCAAAAAGTATTCATTTCATCCAAAAGCGAGAAGATAGCCATTATAAATCTCTTTAAAGCGTATGCTTAAATCACTCCTACTGAAATCAGAAGTGCTTAACCTTCGCTGGGCCATGCCTGACATCAATAAAATGCATGCATATATTAATTGAAATCTACATATAATAATGTGTTGCTACATGAACAAAAAGGCTCATATTTTAACCCAGTATTTCCACTGGACTGTAGCTTTACTCCATTATTAGTGTTATCTTTTTAATGGTGTGTAAGAAAAATGGTCAAAAAATAGCTAAATAGTCCTTGCAACAGAGCCATGTTATTTTAAAAAAAGAATCCATATGTATGAATCTGAATCCATTTTTATTGTATCCTGGCCTGAGAGCTATTAGCTATAGGGTGATAAACAAATCTTAGAAATAAATAAACTAAAATAAATAAGCACATGCAAAGAACTTGCTGCATAGACAAGGGAATATATGGCTGATGCTGTCATATATATTTTTTAAAAATTAAACAAGACTTGCACCCCACTCCCAAAGACATTATATGGAAATATCCCCCCAAATACCTTACATGGAAAAAACCTTACTGATTTCAATAGTTTCACGTAATGTGTTTAAGATCAGGATGCTTATGTAGTAATTACAAGGAATGCAAAGTTACGGATCTATAGCTAACTCCAGGAAGCTATAGAAAACACCACAGAAATATTCAGGGGGGAAGCATCCAGAACTAGCTGCCTTCCATGCTAAACTGTAAGAATTAATCTTGTTATTAAAGATTTCAAAATACATATAGATACAGAAAAACTGCAAAGCTATGGTTTAAGAGAGTGGACCTTTCGTGTTGTATAGATCCCATGTAGTGGCATGTACACAGTGTGAAGAAGGTATCAAACTCTCCTGCTCCAATTTAGTGGAGTTTGAGAACAAATGTTTCCCATGGTTTTAAATGCAATGGATGATATGAGAACAAATGAGAACATATGAGAACAAATGTTTCCCATGGTTTTAAATGCAATGGATGATAAGATCTTAAACGCTAATAGCTATATTATTACAAAGTTTTAGATTAGGATTTCACAGGGTCGTTGATATGTTACTTTTGATTCTCGTTTAGAACATGCACACTCTTGTGTGGAATTTTATTCTTCAGACCCAACAAAAATTAATGGCTCCACTGCCAGACTCCAATTGCAGTGCATCAACAGCAATGAGAAAAATAGCAGAGGATACACAATTGCACTTCATGACTGAATTTAGTCACCTGTAAAGTAGTGGCATTTCGTACATCGCTGGAGTCATGTGCCACATTTTTGTAATGTGTGTGTCAAAACAGGGATGGCCAAGGTTCTTAATCCTTCACAAAAAACAGAGATGGCAAAAGGGTGTCCCAGAAAATCACTGCAATTGCCACAAACCTTTTTACACCTAGAGAAGTGTGGGCACACATTTGGGAAAGTTATACAAAAGACTAAAATGCTAAGAAAAAGAAAAGACGCAAAGCTTGTAACTTACCTTTTCCAAAGATGATGCAGGCAGATTTTACAGAAGAATTCACACACAACTGAAGTAGGATACTCTCCTAGTACTTTGCTCTCACAGCTCCGAAACGCAAGAGCTTCTCTCCTGACAATCCAGCCAATTGCCGATGTCTGTCTGCTGCCTCATTTATAGAATGCCAGCTCCTTTGTCTGGCGCGTGTCACCACTAGTGCTAGCGATCCAGGGAGCTTATTTGGCATCTCCTGGGAGATTCTTTTCATGCTCCATCTTCTTCCCTGCTAGAATCCTAGCCTGTGGTAGAATAGGTGGAAATGGCAGCTATAAGCTTTGTTTTGAAACACAAGTGTTACTTGTACATTCGCAGCGCCTAGAAGAAAATCCAGAAAGGCTGTTTTTGCAAAAGGCCAAAGCCCAATGAAGCAGCAGGGTTTAATACAAGCCAGGCTTAGTTTGGGTTTTGGCTCTGGAATCTGGAGAGGGTCAACCCTGGAACTGATTTTCAAAAGTCAAAGCACAGCCATATGCAGTAAGAATGACAAAGGAAGCACCTCTGAGCATGTGCAGAGTGCTCCTCGCCACTAAGCAATCACAGCCTATCCTCATACACCTGGGATTGGGGGCAGGGGTGGGGAAGCTTTTAGATCAGTAGGTGTAGCTTCTAAGCAAGCTTGAAAAGTGGCACTACTCTTTTTAGAAATTAAATTATTTGTGGAAATTGCCAGTAAAATATGCCTTGTGAAAAATGGACTTTTGTGGAACTTGACTGAGATACCTTATCCACAGAAGGGTCTGTTTATAATCACAGTGTTGCAACATGCATACATACAACAAAATGTTTCACATATCTACATGTACACATAGGCATTATTTGCTATTTTCATTGCCATGATTTTACATCTTGTCGAGGGGAAACTTCCCACTGGTGTGGGAATTATATATCGAACAGATGGAAAGCTTTTTAATCTCAGCAGGCTGAAAGCAAAAAGTAAGGTAATTACAACCTCCGTTGTGGAACTTCAGTATGCCGATGATAATGTGGTCTCCGCACATTCAGAGGATGATCTCCAAACTATCCTAAATGCTTTTGCAGAAGCATACGGAAAACTTGGTCTCTCACTTAACATAAAAAACCCCAAAGTGCTTCATCAGCAAGTGCAAGCTAACCCTTCAGTGATGCCATCTATCCAGCTTGGCGGGACAATACTGGAAAATGTCAATCATTTTCTCTATCTTGGCAGCTATCTTTCTGTTACAGCTAACATCGACAGTGAAATCCAGCATCGTCTGAGCTCCGCAAGTGCCGCGTTTTCTCGAATGAAACATAGAGTTTTCGAGGATCGGGATATTTGTAAGAAGACCAAAACACTGGTTTATGAAGCCATTGTATTACCAACTTTATTGTATGCCTGCGAAACATGGACTATCTATAAACGTCACCTCCAACTCCTTGAAAGATTTCATCAACGTTGCCTCCGGAAAATCCTGCGAATTACTTGGGAAGATAGGCGAACAAATGTCAGTGTACTGGAAGAAGCAAAGACTACTAGCATTGAAAAAATGATCCTTCAATGCCAACTTCAGTGGACCGGTCATGTTGTTCGAATGCCTGACTGCCGTCTCCCAAAGCAGTTACTTTATTCCCAAGTCAAGGATGGAAAGCGGAATATCGGTGGTCAGTATAAGAGGTTTAAAGATGTTCTTAAGGCTAATCTAAAAAAATGCAATATAAACATCAAAAACTGGGAAGCTCTGGCCCATGAACGATCTAACTGGAGGTTGGCCTTTCACAAAGGTTCTATGGACTTTGAAGAAGCTCGAGTGCAAGGTGAAAGGGAGAAACGAAAAGCACGTCAAATGAATCCTTTACAAGACCATCTTCCATCTGGTAACCTGTGTCCTCACTGTGGGAAGCTGTGTGGATCTAGAATTGGCCTCCACAGTCATTTACGGACCCATCGCTAGAGTCTACACAATTTTCTTTAGAATTTTCCTCCTTTTAAAATCTCCTTTTTGTAAATTTTCTTCTTCTTTTTTTTTATCCTGGAAGACAATCTTACTCGGTCATGAGTGATCGCCTGACTGACTGACACATAGGCATACAACTGCAAACAGGGGAGGCAGGGCAGGGGCTCCAAAAGAGCTCATGCCTTGTGTGCAGAAAGTCACCACGTTCAATCCCTGGCATCCCCGGATTTCCGGGCTGGTTATAGCCTCTGTCCAAGACCCTCAAGGACTACTGCCAGCCAATGTGGACAGTAACTGATCGTGGACCGATGTTTGACTCACAGCTATAGACTGGCCAACTGAAAAGTTGGCAACCCTCCGTGATACTCAGCTGATTTGTCGCCCATCTCCTTGCCTTTGTGAGATCTTCTGAAACTGTCAGCATACCCTCCCTTTAATGTACTTTTTTCCAAACCAGGCCTGCATAACTTGGCTCACCAAGCTGAACATAGCCCACCAACCATCTACTGTGGCCCTGCAGATGATTGACAGCCTCTCTGATTTTGCAGTCCCAGACAGGGTTTACTGAGCCTTTGACAGGCCACCAGACAGAGCAAGTGAGCTGTTAGGGTGCCATGTGTCATTTCTTTTTCTTTTTTTTAACAGAGGCGAGTCTTCTATTTGAAGGGATGCCAGTGGACTGTCCTCTATTTGAAGGAGTCCTATGTTTGAAGAGCTGCCCTGTCCAATTCCATTTCAAAGATAAAGAAGCGTAAGAACTGCTATTCATCAACAGCATGTGGAACAGACAGGCACACAGGTCACCTGGTCACAGACCTATTCCTCACACTACAGTGGGATGTATTGTATTTAAATCATAATAATTTCTAAATTTGCATCTATAGCTATAAATTAGCATATGCAAATTTCATGCAAATCACTCCCCTCCTTTGGCCCTCTTTTTTGGTCATTCGTTTCCACTTTTTTGGTGATTCATAAGTGGCCACCCTAGATTGGCTTGATGAGTCACAAGTTGTGCGGGCCTGTTATATGCTACAAATATCCATCTTCCTCAAACTTAGTTTCATTTTATCTATCTTCCAAACTTTCTTGTCATCCTTAGAGTTCTCCTTAGAATTTTTTTCAACTTGTCAACAGCCCAGAAAATCTCAGATTTGCAAACTTAAGAGATGCACAATCCTTTGAGAAGCTGGATATGTTAAGAGGTGTGTTTTAAGCACGTAGCTGACTCCTACCAGCTTCAAGGTAATGGCAAGCATGAGGTTGCAGAAACACTAGGGTTGCATCAGTGGACAACAAAAACCAGCAGGAAATATCCAAAGGTTTACTTTTATTCTGAGAACCAAGTCTGAGACACAAGGCTTTGCAAGCTTCTACAGCACTCTTTTTAAAATGGTTCCTCCTTTTGCAACTCCTTCAAAAGAGAATAGGTTTGATTCTTTCCAGAAAGAAAGAAAGAAGAAAGAAATGGAAAAGAAAACTACACTTCTCTGAACTAGTTACAAAAGGGAAGAGACCCATGAAAAAGAACTAAAGAAGTTCAAACCACATTGGCCTGGTTCACACATAAAGCTAACCTATAGTTGATTTAATTTATGGTTTCTTGTACAATCCAGGGTTTGTTTGGCAGAATTTCATAGATCATAGAGTTGGAAGGAGCCTACAAGGCTATCGAGTCCAACCCCCTGCTCAATGCAGGAAACTAGAGGAGGGGTCTCCCATCCCAAGTAATAACCAGGCCTGACCCTGCTTAGCTTTCCACATGATTGAACAAACTATGGTTCCCCCCCCCTCAGTCCCTGTATCCCAAATGCCTTTGCAGCACTGTAGCACATGCATGCTGAATGGCTGTGTGTTTTTTTACTGTTCTCGCCTGCCACCTCCGTAGACTGGGGACACAACTCATGAACAACCCACAATTTTGGGTTCACATGTAACCACAACCCATGACTTAAACAAGAGTTCACAACCCAACAACAAATCATGAGTTCTCTTTCTGGGTATTTTATAGATAACAAACCATGGTTTGTTAGCACACCCATGTTCACACATCACGATAACCGAGAATTCAACAACCCATACTATGGGTTAGCTTTATGTGCAAACCAGGCATTGGGGCTGTTTGCATGATATGACAGCCCACCATGGATTATTTAACCCACAGTGAGGCTGCAGTACATGTGGGGTTCATGTGGCCACCATTTTGAATATGCAACACCCACTTGGAGGTTGTCGTGTCATGCAGCTCCAGTGAGCATGGGTTATGCAAAGGGTAAACGGCCCTCACATAACCCATGCTGTTTTAGGGTTATTTTGAGGGTTGTTTAATCTTCGCATAACCCACGCTCACCAGTTCACAGGACATAAAAACCCCTGAGTCGTGCCCCAGCTTGCCGGAACCTGGTCATTAAGTCAGTTCCAAAATTAAGGAAAGTATTTATTGTACCTGTGGATATTTCTCTCTGGTTTGTGCTTGGGGCTTCAGTGACACTCTACCCCCAAATAGCGGGGGCGGGGAGAATCACCCACCTAGACTAGTTAAAGCAATTCAATACTAGAGGATTTAAACAGTCTTCTTTAATTTTAACACTGCACAAAATGTCAACACTTAAAATTTCAGTGGCTTGGAAAAACACGCCACACATTCTTGTGATTACAAGTTCCTTCTCCTGCAGGACTAAATTGGAGGCTGGTCCCTTTCTCATGGTAAATTAAAGCAGCAGTCCTACCCTCTGAAAGCTGTGTCAACTGCTTCATTTAGCACAAGTGTTATGTTAACTAAATCCCCCACTACCCCATTTGAAAGGGGCCTTTGGCCTCACAGAAATCTCATTTCCATATAATTTACATTGGAAAGTTGCCAAAAGCACCTCCACTGTGTAACCTCCTCCAGATCATTATTTACCCACAGCCTGCAGCAGAGAGATATTCAAGCCAGGAATATCTAATATAGGAGAGAGGGTTTTGCTCTGTGGTCTTATACAGGGAGGACAAGAGAGAGAGAGAGAGAGACAAGGCTACTGACATCTCTTAGGATGTAGCAAAACTCTGAAAAAGCACATCCATCCCATCTCTTGATGCCTGGCTTTAAAAAAAAAGGTTTGGATTTTTGCTGAAACAAATGAAATCAATTAAAATCACACAAAATAAACTAAGGGTCTCTCAAAAGATATTTTGCTGCTTAAAAACATTTCAGCTTCTGGGCTCAGTTACCTGGGGATACATGCCATTGATTCAGCAGCACTTAACATCTGAGTAGAGACAATGCATAGGATCATGCTGTTCACCTTATAATGGAATTTTAGATTTCCCAGCCATTTTGTAGCCTTGCTACAGTGTACTGCAGTGGGTAAGAGATGGACATGTGAACCAGGAAGACCCCAGTTCAAATTTTGCCTCCACCCTGAACTTCAGGTGGCCTTAGACGAGCCACTATCTTTCAGGTCACCCCTGCCCCCCCAATATCAGCAATATGGGGACACAATATTGTCTGTCTTAACGTAAGCAGTTATCTGAAGGGTTACTGAGATAATGTACACGAGGCACATTGAACATTCAAAAAGTGCTATATAAATGCTATTAGTAGCAATGATGTGCATTTATTTACTTCTTAAAAAAATTAATTTGTCACATCGACTTAAACAATCTATAAAGAACACACACATACTTAATAACCCTATTTCAGCTTCCCCTTGTCTAGATCTTTGAGATCACCCAATTGCTGTTTCCATTCTGCAGTGGCATATCCCGTTGTGAGTGCTGTTAAGTAGATGTCACACTCAGCTCTACCATAGCAATGCACATCCTTGTTCACATGCAGACATGACCTCTCAAGGACTAAGAGTACTTCCAGATGAGGCTTTTATTGTGCCATCACTGTGCCTCATTCACATCATTGTCTTCCCTTTGTAGCCTTCCTGTGTTGTCCCACCGCTTCCGTGTTTTTTCTTACCAGGTTCAGGCATTCACCTGAACGCATGAGGGCTTAAAGTGGGTAGAAAGTTGAGGTTGTGCATGCTGGTTCCTACCACTACATCTTCGGGTGCACTGGCCCCACCCCCTTCAGTTCAGGCCTTGTGGTGCTGAATCAGCAAGATCTGAAAAAGAGCTCTGCTCGCATGCCCTTGAACAGTAGTAGAACTCTCTGCACGATTGTGGACCCTGCCTTGGGTTCCTGATCAGGAGTGTAGAGCTCCTTTTCAGAATAACTGCAGACCAAACCCCAGAGTCTGAGGTTCAAAACAAAGGGTAGAAAGGACTAAGTGGCTCAGAGGATGGACCAGATGATGGTCAGAACAAAGGAAACAATAGTTTGGCTCTGGGGAATGAAAAGAAAGTTCAGGGGTTCCTTGCCCCTTGATTGATTGGCATCTGGCTGGTTGGGGGGGGGGCATAGCAGTAGAGAAGATAATTCACTACCAGTATTCAAAACAAAAGGTATAGTTAAAATCATCCAGGGGGTGGGAATGCTTCAGAACTGGGTCAAATTTCCCACCAAGCCTCTGGACTGGCCAATTCAATGCTATCTACAGTGGGTTTGTCAGCTGGGTGTTGACATGGCAATCAGTAGGCATGTGCATGTTTTTGTAGCTACAGAGAGCAACTCCCTTTAAGCCAATTAATGAAGAAAGCACTTACACCACTGGTTCTTACCCCTCTGTGGCTGTCCAGAGCCTTATCAACGTTCTTGGAAGCATTCCATGCTGCTGCTTCTGGAACCCAAGTGGATTCTTGAGCCAAGGTGTCAGGGTAATGCCATCCAGAGAGCCATCATGTCTTTTTTTCTTTTCTTTTTTTAAGTTTTAAGGAATTTTATTCATTAAAAACAACAACACCAAAACACATATACAACAAACAATAAACACAGTTAAAATGGACTTCCAGTCTTCTCCACAGCTTAAGCAACCACAGTTATTCTTAAAACATTTTCTGTTAACAAAAAATCACTTCCAGTTATGGCAAAAAAAGAACCCAAAAATGCAACACAAGAGGTCTCCACCCTCCCCAAATATAGATCAACTATTTAATCTAGTTTAAATTCAACATTTATGGATAAACCAAAAAAGAAAACCTATAGTTTCATTAAATAGTGTTTTCAATTCCAAAATACAGTATATTAAGAATCCCAAAAATAAAAAGTAACTATAAACTATTTAGTAAATAACCACATGACAAAAGTTTTTAGTACATCCCCCTCCCACACACACACACTCTAGTACCTAACCATCTAGCCAACACATTTGTCTTATTACAATTACTCATTATTTCTTTCTATCTATCCAGAAACTCCTTCACTTTTAATTTTAAAGATGTTTTTAAAAAAGAGGAACAATTTAGAAATTAAGAAATAAGTGACAGCTGACAAAACAGCAGAAGCACGTAAGCCATCATTCTTATAAAACAAAAAATAAAAAACCTTCCCCTTTAATACTTCAAAGCCTCCACAAAACATTTTTTTTTTAAATTAAGTAAATATTTCCAAACAGACCAAATATAATTATATCTTGATTATAATAATTTCTCTTACATCACAGATAGTCACTTTAAATATTTCCAAACAGACCAAATATAATTATATCTTGATTATAATAATTTCTCTTATATCACAGATAGTCACTTTAAATATTTCCAAACAGACCAAATATAATTATATCTTGATTATAATAACTTCTCTTACATCACAGATAGTCACTTTAAATATTTCCAAACAGACCAAATATAATTATATCTTGATTATAATAATTTCTGTTACATCACCATTAATATTTAAAATCCAAATAAGTCATATAAGCAATCCCTTTACCTTTGCCATTAATATTTAAAATCAATATATTTTTTTAAAATTTATATGTCCAACTAGACAAGTAGTTCAGTATACTTCAACCCTGTATCTTTTTCCAATAAAAGACCATGTAGATAGACTCTTTCTTATCACTTTCCTCTGTCAAACGGATAATCATTAAGTTCCAGATTTTGAACGAAGAATAAAATCAGCCTGTTCTGTTGCTTTGTGGATTCCTGCATACCAGTCTCCGCCATCTTAGATTTTAAAAAGTGCGTCACAACCTTTCGCTGAACCTTCTTCTCGAACCAGTTCAATCCAATTAAAACTTCAAAGCCTCTGTGAATTTCTGGTAAGTTTCCAAAATCCTTATTTACCGTATTTTCCGGCGTATAAGACAACTTTTTAACCCTCGAAAATCTGTTCAAAAGTCAGGGGTCGTCTTATACGCTGGGTCGTCTTATACGCCGGGTCATTTCTATGAAATGTTAAAACAGGCAAGGAAAACCAAAGGCCTCACTTAGCTCAACCGCCGCTGGACCCCCCCGACCGCCTCCGCCGCTGCCGCACCCCCCCAACCGCTACCGCTGCCGCACCCCCCGCTGCCGCTGCCGCACCCCCCGACGCCGACGCTGCCACCCCGCCGACGCCGCCCCCCCCTCCGACCCCCTCCCCGACCGACGCTGCCACTGCCGCACCCCCCCGACACCGCCGATGCCACCCCCCCTCCAACCCCCTCCCCGACCGCCGCCGCTGCCGCACCCCCCGACGCCGACGCCGCCAACACCGCACCACCTCCCCGACCACCGCCGCTGCCACTGCTGCACCCCCCGATGCTGCCGACGCTGCCCCCCCTCCACCCCCCTCCTCGACCGCCGCCGCTGACGCACCCCCCGATGCCACCGATGCCGCCGCACCCCCTCCGACCCCCTCCCCGGAAGCCGCCACTGCCGGACTCCCACCTACCTTCCCCCCGCCCTGGCCGCCACCTCCTCCGAAGAGGAAGTGACGCGACGGAACCCCCGCGCTCTGTTTTTGGCCGGGGAAAACCAGGGCAGCAGGGCTGTTTAAGCCCTGTTGCCCTGGTTCCTCCCGCCAAAACAGAGCACGGGCAGGGCTCCGGAAGCGGCGCGGAGAAGGTAGGTGGTGGGGTTCCGGCGGCGGCGCGGGCGCGGAGAAGGTAGGTGGTGGGGTTCCAGCGGCGGCGCGGGCGCGGAGAAGGTAGGTGGTGGGGTTCCGGCGGCGCCGGTGGCGCCGGCGCGGAGAAGGTAGGTGGTGGGGTTCCGGCGGCGGCGGGGTCTCAGATCTCGCTCGCTAACTTGAAAAGTTGGGGGTCGTCTTATACGCCCGGTCGCCTTATACGCCGTAAAATACGGTACTTCTTCTATCTTCTCCTTTGCTGGTCCTGAAGAGATATCCGATTTCCCTTGTTCATGTGATTGATCCACTTTAAGATTTACGTTCCAGTTCTGGATTCTTGCTTCCAATCTGTTTAGAATCTTTCTCTCCATTTCATCCCACAGGTTGAGGAATGCTGCAAACATCTTCCCTTATGTATATTATTCAAGACACTTCCAAACATAAAATATTTATAGACCTCCTTTCAAGTTTACTCTTCGTTATCTTTTTTGCCTCTCAGATAAACCCATAGTCTACTTACAGTTAATTATAAATCCTACTATGCTGCAGAAAGATTCCAAATTAGCCAGTCCAGATGTAATCCATTATTTGGAAGTGAGCATGAACGCTTCTAATGATCGGTAAAAACCGGTCTCCAAATACAGCGCCGTTTCCCCCCACCTCAGGTTGCAAGCCGCAAATCTATCTGTCAGAGGGCAGACAGAAAGCAATTTATGACCCTATGAGATAATTTGGGGGTAACATCAAATCTTAGCTTCTTTCATCAGAAGTAGATTCCCCAGCCAGAGCCAGGAAACGCTGTACCAGCTGCCCCACAGAATTTCTGTGCGACGTTCAAGGCGCCATGTTCACCCGGAAGCCCCAGAGAGCCATCATGTCTGAGCTCCTCTGTAACAGTAGCCACAGATGATGGAATAAGGGGAAGGTTCGAGGATCACACCCACCCTCATGGTACAGGAGTATGAAATAGTTTCTTCGATGTCTTCCTCATTGTGTTATTTCAGGCCTTTCTTGACTTAAATTAAGCAATTCGTTACCATAAGATGGTTTGTTAGTGGTATTACTAATGGGTTGGATCCAATATGTCACCCCTTCCATGAGCACAACTTTCTTCCTGTGAATGGGAGCTCCATTAGTTCATGGAGTGAAAAGCTGGATCCAACCCACCATCGTTTCATAGTCTATTGTAAGTCACCTCAGGAATCCTTTCTGAACTTAAAGGTGGGATAGAAGTGCTTAAATAAATAAAAGATGTGATGTCACTGGTTTTTATGGCTATTTAAGGAGTTAGATGAATTTATAGAGGACAGAGCTATCAATACATGATATTTAAATGGAGCCCCCATATTCAGCAATGCTCCATCAATTACCAGATACAGTGGGTGACTGTCACCTTTTGTTATGCTGTTGAGAGGCTTGGATGCTAGAAATGGGCTGTTCACACAACATGGCGGCCCACTGTGGGTTATTGAAGCCACAATGAGGCAGCAGCACATGCAGCCACCATTTTGAATATGCAAGCCCCATTTGGGAGTTGCTCTGTTGTGTGAACTCATTGTGGGTTCCTACTATGGATACATTAGGTATTTGCTGATATAGTCTTCATCTTAACAAATCTTATTTGCAAGGGCACTATTAAAAAAAGAGATTTCAGAGATGGGGGCAACAAGGGGCTGGATATACTCAATATCAAAATATATTAATATTGGTTAATTAATAAAGTTATATCCCACCCTTTAGGGGTTTTTTTTTCCCTTCATAGCAGCTTACATAAATTGCAGTTTATTTTAAAAGCATTACCGGTAGTTATATTTTTATACCTCATAATATCTGTAGCAATGTTGTCCACACAGAAGAGTCAAGGATTTGCTCCTTCGGCATGCATACCTACTACAGGTCCATTTCATTGCTTCCTAACAGTAGTCAGAGTACCAGTGAGCTGGCCAGAAATACATGTGGGCTTGTGTATTTCATGTGTTCTGAAACACATGAACACAGGGTGGGGGTGGAGGTACTTAGGATTAGCATCATGCACTTCCTAAATGCTATGCCTTTGACTACCGGTACTTAGTGCCCATAAATTTCAAAGTCACATAGTTACTGTGGGTCAGTAGATTAAAGTAATTCCGGAGCACTTCCTTCTGTAGAGCACACAACCCTGTTATGGGGAGGTGTGTGTGTAATTATTATGTTGACCCTTCTTTTGAGCAAGTTCCGTTTATGAATGAATGTTAGGAGAATAAGTTTTAAGTTTGTTTCAGCAATGGCCAATACCTATTATAACAAGAAATATAACATTTACTAAAACGAATAGATGCCACAGTTCTCATCTGCCCTTTCATCCCAGATGTATGGAAATGGGCACTGGGATTACTGAATAAGGAAAGGGCACTTCTATGGAATCAGCTACCTAGGGAGGTGGTGGGCTCTCCCAATCTGGAGGCATTCAAGGTGCAGCTGGACAGCCATCTGTCAGGGATGCTTTGACCTGGATTCCTGCATTGAGCAGGGGGTTGGACTCGATGGCCTTGTAGACCCCTTCCAACTCTACTTTTCTATGATTCTATTTCATAAGCTCTAAGGCGAAGCCTGGAGCAATTCTGGCATTAAGAGCTGGCTCAAATTAAGCTTTCTCGGATTGTTTACCAGCACAGTGTGTGGGCAGTAGGAAGAAGTAACTAGGATCGGCATATGTTTGTAATCGCTGTGGACTCGTGATAATTTGGAAACTCTGCTCATAATAGGTAGAAAGCTTATTATGGATGGAGTTAGCCTATCACCCTTCCCCCAAGCACTGTGAAATGCATTCCCAATACAGAACAGTAAATTTCTCATAAATGATAAATCACAGACAATCTATTTGACACTTTAATACACTGAATGCATGCCTATTCCCTCTATTGAAATAGTGCAATCTATATCGCCATCAACCTCATATTACTTTGATGCGATGGTGCCAAGTAGGGAGAAAGTCTTCTGTATTTAATTATTAAACAATTGAAACTATGCAATTATATGGTTGCAACATTTTTATACCTCATAATATCTGTAGCAATGTTGTCCACACAGAAGAGTCAAGGATTTGCTCCTTCGGCATGCATACCTACTACAGGTCCATTTAATTGCTTCCAACAGTAGTCAGAGTACCAGTGAGCTGGCCAGGTTGTCCTTTTACTTACACCCCTTTTCACCAGGACTTCCAGTCTTGGTCCCCTCGTGGCTTCGCTTCTCACTTCACAGCTCGCAGTTTGACAGCTGCCAAATGTGAAGCAAAGCAACAAATTAACCTACAGTAATACCTTGGATTGCAAGCATAATTCGTTCCAGAACCGTGCTTGTAATCCAAAACACTCTTATATCAAAGTGAGTCTCTGGCGGGCGTGAGCCGGGCCGATTTCTGCCCGCTTGAGGCGAGCGGTTACATCCTTATGACTACTTGTCTTGCAAGACCTTGCTTATCAAGTCAAACATTTAAAAATTTTTTGCTTGTCTTGCAAAACGCTCTCAGACCAAGTTACTTGCAATCCAAGGTATTACTGTATTTGTAGCCTTGCTTAGTCAATGTCCACAGATGGTGCCTCCTGTACTTTGACAGGAGACACTATCCTGGGCACTAACAAGGCAAGGCTGCGCATTTGGGATAGTTGGAGCTATGCACCTCTAAAAATCTGACCAAAACAAAAATAATGAAAACAATTGCACAAATCTTGGGTGCAAAAGGGAAAAAAAAGGTGGCGAACCAGTGACAGCCGCTTCAATGTGCTGCTGGGGCACTTTGAAGGGGTTGCACTGGCTGTCACTTCAGAGATCATGAAAAGTGATATTTGCGTGGGGGGAAGGTAACAACAACAACACAGCAACCACAAAAGGGGTTGCAGTCACAACAGGGAGAGGAGTCGAGACAGGTCCTGCTGTGGAGCCCCTGAGATACCCGTGGGAGGACTGAAGGAGAAGGGCAGGACAACCCACGGTAAGCCCAATTGTTCGTCGGGCACACCATGGGTTGTTTCACGACCATTCACCAGGTGGGTTGCTGTGTCGTGCGAACTCACCAATAACGCCAGAGAGTTCCTTAGGCCCAGAAATATAAGCATTTACTATGAATGAGAAACCGCATAGGTGAGGTTGCCCAATGAAAGAGCAGTTTCCCCATAGGTGGTGGCAATGCTGAGAAGAAACCCCCCCATACATACGTACTTGGGAGTACCAATCAATTCATTGTGGCTTACTTCTGAATAAACATGCATAGGATGAAGACATGGCATACCTTGTAATTGTTAATACCTTCATCTAGGATTATTCCAAACAGTGATGCTGTTCGTTAAAGCTGATAATTAAAAGCAGAGAAGAAATTTCAGGACTCAGCCCAGTTTGCATGATTTTCCCTCTCCTTATGTTATATATTTTGATTGGTAAAATATTGTCTATTTTAACAAATTAAACAGTAACTAATAACAGGATGCAGACAGGATTTCTGAAGCTGATCTTAGGGGGACTAAAACGATATTAACCTGCCCATCAGTTATTAGAGATAGTGAATAGAATAGATTATAAGTCTGGATTTCTGTACTTCAGACTGTAAAAACAGTGAGAAACAATATGCAGCAGCTGCTCTTACCCAGAGCAACATTAAACATCTATTGTGAAGATTTCTTTTTCAAACATTTTGAACTCCTTCGTATTAACAGAACACTTGAAATAGGTGTGACTGTATGCTATGCTTTCTAGGTATGTGCTTCAGCATAATTCCAGGACCAAATATCTTTCTTTTCATGCTGAAAAACCTTGGTTGGACTTGAAGAAAATACTTAAACCCAGGAAAATTTAAAAGAGATTGGCAATGAGATTGTGCCTTTCACATCAGCTGAGAAGGCAACAACCGCTCATTATTGTAGAAGCCTTTGGGCACTGAAAGGTCTCTAGCATTAAATGCCAGAACAAAACAAAAATGGCAGAAAGAAAGGGGAACATATTAAACCAATCTCTTCACACGAGCATGGTTTGCTAACAGGTTTGTGTGAGGAGGTGCTGGATCTGGCAGCTGATGGCTCACTAGGCAGAATCCATCTCAGGATTGACAAGGCCATAGCTATCTGGCAAACAAGGAAAAAAGTGCTAGGGCCAGTCCAGACATAATGGCCAAACATGCTCTAGATGTCAGGTCCAAGTTCATATGCTCCCTCCCCAATTACTCCCTTCCTTGTGCTCCAACTCAATCCCTGACTTATGATTTCAAGGCTTGTACCTGCCCACTCAAAACAGAACTGGAAGTTTAATTCAAACTATGGTTTCCAATTCTAGTTTCACAATTCAGAGGTAACGACATATAGGCTTTTCCAGATGATGATTTATTGAGGAATCACTTTGGCTCATTTACTTACATTTCATGGGTGATCTAGACATCAATTACATTTGTAATCCACCTATGTTTTCCCAGCAATTCTGACATTTTGCTTAATATGGAAAATCTGTTAAGGAGGGAAAGAGCAGAATAGCTGCACATTTTCTTTGATGATGTGGACAGGAAGATGCAGGATGGGAGGAGTTGTCCCTGAGGAAGGTGGATGACATGTTGGAGATGCCCCGCCTTTCCTGCCATGTCTTTCCTGTTGTGGGGCCATGTCCTCAGCTCCTTCGACCGCTTCAAAATGGCATTAGCAGCCACTTAATTAATTGTTCCTTTTGCTGCTTTACTCGCAGAAAGTGATGTGCTTTTAGCACCACTACTGAAATTGCCTGTTTAACTTTGTAGTTTGCTTTGGTGCTTTTAAAAAAAAAATCTCATATGGTGCCATCCAGTGTGGCTGCCCATAACCCTTCAAACTTGGAAGATTATGGGCATTCAATCGAGCACAGGAGGAGCAGGGAGGCAAGGATTGCCTCCGCACTTCCTTTGCTCTGCAAAAGACATGGATGGCTGATTTTGGATGTCTTTATATTTTGCTCCTGCTCGCAAGGCGGAGGGGCTGAAGCCCTGTCAGGATACGTTGTATCCTGGTGGAGCCTCACTCCTCCCCTCTCTGATCCCCGGAATGTGCCCCCCCCCCCGTGCCAGCTCCAAAGTCGCACTTGCACGGAAAGAACTGCGCCGGCTGCGCAGGTGGAGGGAGGGTCCCAACACACAGTCAGAAAGCTGTGGTGTATAAATATTAGAATTTAGGCTCAGCCCTGCTGCTTTTACAGCTTCAGAGTCTCCTTTGCTATTGGAAGTATTTATTAAGTCTGATCAGATATATTGACCCACAATCCAGGTTTATAAATACTTATTATCGGTGAATAAATATGATGCACAGGGTCTTAAGCAGAAATTGAATAGGGAACTGGATACGGTAGTTCTATTTTACCCAATCAATGAATCACTGTTTTCGTGTCTGTGCCAGAAGCGTAAATGGGTCTTATTCAGCAAAAACTTTTGTTTCATGTTTATAGGATGCCACAACTTCTTTTTAATAAAGGTTTGTCTAAGTCCGCTAATCACTGGAGGTGTAATACTGCAAATGCTTCTCTTACCCATATGTTTTGGCAATGTCCAATAGTTGCCTCTTTTGGGGAGGAGGTCATAATATGAATAGACTTTGTATTGGAATGCTCTTTAATATTTACTGATACACATGTTCTCCTAAATAAATTATTTACCTGTTGCTTGAAAATTAACACAACGTAAAGGCATTTCCCGCACCCTTTTGACAGCTAAAAGACTGATATTATAACATTGGACAGATAAATGTCCAGCTCCTATAACACAAAGGACTGAGGACCTAACAACGCTTTCAACACTTGAACAGGTGGTATTTAGACACCACCTGTGAATGGATAAATATATGGCTATTTGGTCTGCCTTTCTTGAAGCTTATGCATAACTGTTTTTATTGATAGCTATATTTTCATATACACATAGGTACACATTTCATATGCATCTATTGTAACCAATTTATTTAAATTCATGTAAGAAAATTGTACCTTTTTTCTTCTTATGGTTTTGTTTTGTTGACATTCACAATAAAAAAAACTAAAAAAGAGGTATATTAGTGGTATTCCAGAAGAACACACTTGTGCAAGGACTATAAATAAACATTGAAAAGTTTATACTGTATAAGACAACTTTGTGGTGGTGATGGAGTTTGGGACCAAGGCTTTCCTTTTACATAGCAGTGATGTGCTTCCGATTGGGAGGGGAATCTGCTCAGTGCTTTAAAAAGGAAAGTGATGATGCGCTCTCCTTCAATCTCTTCAGAATGACATAAGCAGCCACCTGGGCAGTGCTAGGTACCTAAAAGGTCCAGAGCTCACACCCATAGGCAGTGATGGGGACTCGGACTCGAGGACTCGACTCGTGAGTCGGACTGAGTCCCCCCTCTGACTCGAGTCAGACTCGAGTCCCAATATTTTTAATGGGACTCGAGACTCGACTCGGGACTCGAGACCAAGGACTCGACTCGAGACTCGTGTTCCAAAATCGTGTTCCTCAAATGCAACATGGATAGGTTTTAGGAAGTACAGCAAGTTTATTTTTTAAAATCATTTTCCTAAAATGCAACCTTTCAGACATTTTGGGTTTGGCTGCCTCTGCCTGCCTGTTTGGGGTTCCCAGCCTCCTCTGCCTGCCTGGTCTCTTCTTAACCAGTTCCACAGTTTGAATTGTCCAAGACAAAGGCCTCTGCCTGCCTGCTTTGGGGTTCCCTGCCTCCTCTGCCTGTCTGGTTATTTTGGGTTTTTCTACCTGGTCTGTTCTAGCCAAAATCAGTTGCAGAGTTTTTTGTGCCTAGAATTTATTTAAGCCACACATCTGAAGTAGCCTTATTTTGTTGGGAAACCCCCCCACTGATTTTAATAGGGACTCGTGGAGTCAGCTTTGGGAGTGACTCGTGACTCGTGAGGCACCATTTTGGACCAGGGACTCGGACTCGGGTCCAAAGACTCGTGACTCGACTCGTGACTCGAAACCAAGGACTCTTCAACATCCCTGCCCATAGGACAAAAAAATGTACAAATTTGCATGTGTTAATTTATACATGCAAATATATGTGCATAATTAGAAATAATTATTTAATAATTTAAATTTTATAGAAAGCAAGCTAGTTAACCTCTTGCTTGTTTTCAGGAGAGGACTGTGCAATGTCCCAAATTGTGCTTGCTTAAAACTTACCCTCCATATTGCACCTATACCTTTCCTTAGTCTTTCAGGCCCAAATCCAGATGGGGAGGATAGAGTGAGTGCCTGAGACCAGTAAAGAGCTATATGGCACCTTAAACATTTACTGAATAATTGCAAACTGAACATGGCACACTGGCAAGGAAGAGTTGTAGGAATGTATTACAGATTATAATGACCTATTCTCTTAGGCGACGAACGTACACAATTACTAGGGAGTAACCACCATTAAATGCATTAAATGGTTTAAACTCAAGCTCTCTCCCCCCCTCCCCCGCTTACCAATGGCTCCTCATTTTATTTCAAATACTTTTTGGGGGGTAGTTTCTGGGATTCTAGAACACTGTTTAAAGCATTTTTTGGGTTCTAACTTCTTGAAATCCTAAAATCTACACCAAAAGTTGCAATATTAAGTTTCTAGCAACCTCATCATCATACCACTCTTAAAGTACCAAAATGCATAGCTGGATACCTTTATTAGGAACAAACAAAATTCCTAATCAAGGTATTGCCCAACTGTGGATTTGGGGTTTTTATTTCTCATGGACCAGCATGGCTACCTTTCGTTTTGGTTTTAAATTACCAAAGTTATTAATCCCCAGGTTTCTCTCTAGATCCAGATATTGGAACTATCTTCAGGGTCGATAATACATGTTGCAGCTCTGAGCACATTTACTAAGGAGTAAACCCTCCAATCCTACACTTACTTGGGAGGAAAAAGGGGAAGCATGCAATCCTGACAGCCAAATCATGGCTTGGTGGTACATGTGAAGAGGCAAAAATGAACCAACTCGGTTCCCAAAAGCAGAACACTGTGGGAGAAGCACAATCAAAGAACCCACGAAGCCAGGGACGTTGCATCTTAGGCCACGTTCCCTCCCCAACTGCCAATCGTTTGGCCGTTTCCCAGCTTTGGCACAGTTTCCCCCTCCATTTTAATGTCTCTCCTGAGGCTCAGTTACTGGCAGTAAGAGTATTTTAAGCAAAAATATGCTGGTATTCTTGGCCCCATCCCTTTTGCCTTTGTGCCCGCCATCTTTTGCCTTTAGCCCCGCTCACCATTGGAATGCGGCTTCTGAGAGCTTCTCCAAAACTGAATTTGGCCCTTAGGCTGAAAGTGGTTCCGCACCCCTGAACTTCATCATGGATCCTCGAACTGGCTTTGTCAGCCTGAATTTCAGAATCTAAAGCAGCCTTCCTCGACCAGGTGCCTTCCAGATGTTTTGGATGATAACTCTCACCATCCCTGACCATTGGCCCTGCTAGCTGGGGCTGATGGGAGTTGTAGTCCAAAACATCTGAAAGGCACCAGGTTGGGGAAGACTGCCCCAGAGGAGGGCTGACCTATACCTCATAAAGAAGTCTGCACTCAATTATAACCACCAATCATATCTTTCAGGGTTTGAACAAGGACTATAGGTGATCATCTACAGCCCTTTTCCTCACTAGTCTTCCCTACCATGCCCCATAATCCTACACATTTATTCAGAAGTTATTCGTCCCACTGTGTTCCATGGGATATGTCTGCATATGATTGCAGTCTTTTTCTTTCCTCTATATTATTATTATTTTTCTCTTTGGCACATTTTCAGATGATAATGTAGGTTTCTTTTTTGTGGGTTAGGTTGTGATGAGGAAGGATCGGGGAGAATTTGGATATGTCCCCAGTTAATCCCCACCCCCCTGATTCTCTCTTGCGTGTGTGGAGCATACGAAAGTTCATCTCACAATAAGCAAGTTAGTCCTGATACAAACACGCAGCTGGTGACCAGGTCCAGCCCAGCCATTAGGCAGGATGAGGTGGCTTAACTCAGGTGCCAGATTTGGGGGTACCATTCCAATGGCCACAAGCTGAGAGTTAACAATTATATTTTACTTCCATGTGAAGTCACAATTTGTCTCGTTGTGGGGGGGGGGGAGTATTGATCCATGCCTGGCAGCATCAGACTTTGCATTGTGGAAGGGAAAGCACATGCCCCTTCCAGGTATGAACCAATGAGACAGACACTCCACATTATGGCCTCTACATATGACTGCCTGATTTCCACAGTTCTTTTCCTCTCAGAAAAGAGCGGGAAACAAAGCGTCAATCATGCTTTCATGCACAGTAGCCTCCAAGTGGAGCCCCTGCATGACATATGACATTATGTGTGTGGTAGATGGGAGGGGAGGGGCAGACCACCCCCCACCTGAATAAATGTCTGAACCAGGCCTAAGTCTCGAGGGTTATCAGCACTTCTTTCCTTCTTCCCCTTTAAACTTGTCCAGGCTGTTATTGTGGCATCCTCAAGGATAATCCAAACAGATCAATTAAAGGTTGTGTACATGCAAAACAGTCCGACTCCAATGGCCACCGTGTCCCGTCCCTTCCTCTTGGCTTTGGCTACCCCACCCCACCCCCACCCCAAACTTCTTGAAGGGCTTGGCAGCAGTGCAGGTGCAGTCTCTCTCCAGCATGGTGAGAGCTATGAATAGTAAAGATTTTTTAGCTCAAGCACACTGAGGCTGTTTAGCAGCCATTGGATAATCCCCAGTTAATCAGATTATGCAAATTCTTCCTTCAACCCCCTCACCCTTATTCCCCACTCTCTAAAATGAGAAATTTAGCCACGCTCTCTCCAAGAAACACCGAAATGGCATAAAGATACAGCTCTGCTTACTCTCTGCTCTCTCTCCTGCAAAGATACTGTCCTCTTTTATATTTTTAATTCTGTGTAACTCTATAAAGCTCACATACCACAGGGCTGGTCCAAGTAACAACAGTGCGATTTTAGTGTCTTTATGAATTCTGATCTGCTAAAGAGAGGCAGCAGTACCCCCACTATATGTAAGGATCAGCAACTGGAAGACTCAACCCAGTCCCATGCTTTGTGCCAGGATTGTGAAGCAAGAGACAAAAAGGAGGATGTGGAGGGAGCACTGGAAGTGGCAAGCAAGCCGTGCGGGGAAGGGAGCTTGGCCCATCGTCCCCCGCCCCTCCTCAAAGTGGTTCTCAGGCAAAACTAGCTCCTGACAGGAATATAGAAAGACCAACATGAAGATGATAAAGCTCAAGGGGATATTTTATTCAGCTTTGTCATAGCGAGCCTCACAAACTACATAAGAAAAACTGTTCATACTTCTCCATGATTAATGAAAGGAAGGGATGCAGGCCCGATCCAAGACAGTTTGCTGCCTGAGGTGAAAAACATGATGGCTCCTTTTCCCATTTCATGGACAAAAGGCCAAAGCTGATAATGGGAAAGTGTCTTCCGCTGCACTGCAAGCTAACTTAGAGGTGCAGAGCAGCTCCTCCATCACCTTGCTGCCGCCTCCCAGCATCTGCCGCCTGAGGTGACTGCCTCAGTTTGCCTAATGGTAGGGCCTGCCCTGAAGAGTTGGACAGTGTTCAAACTAAAGGAAAGAAGGCCACATGATGAACTGTATGCTTTTGGACTGGAAAGAGAGGACACAACTTTAGGATTGTAGGATTGCCATGTTACATCTTGGAGATTGTCCCTGTGCCTTTCAATTAGTTGCTTCCTGAGGAGATCCGCCAGCCACAGCTGCTTCCCCACCCTCCAGTCTTTCCTTCTGCCCCATCCCACTGCTGCCATACAGCATACCTGCTTGCTACAACAGATGGAGGTGGACCAGAGAGGGACAGGTGGAGGAGATGCAGCTCCTTAGTCTTCTGATTCAGTGGCTAAAAGGTACAGGGAGAATTTCCAGGTTATCATCTGACAACCCTAATCCAACAATTCTAATCAAAATGGATTTGCAGACTGCAGACCAATGGCAAAACCATAGATTTTTGCCTGGAAGATGACTTGGCAAAGCCCAAAGAGGTAAAAATATATATCCAAAACAGTTGTTTAAAGCACACCTGCAATATCTGTGTATGAACCTAAAAGGCAATTTATCAAAACATGTTTGCATGTGCCAAAGGGACAGTTGTCCCTTTGATTTGTTTTTCTTGTTGTTTTGCACACAGGTGTACCTTTTGCTTTGCACAGGAAAATAGCCTTTGACACTCCAGAAATCAACTTGGTGGAGACAGCAGTGTATTTACAAATCCTGATGTTAAGAACGCTCCTCTTTCTCTTGCTAGAGGGAATCTCAGAATGTGTCCTGTCCCAGATAAAGAGGAGACAACTCTACTTGTTCAGATTAAAGTTTACTTTTTAGGATTAGTCCATTTATGGTTTTACTTGGAAGTTGGACGGATAAAATGTGCAGTTCCTTCAACATTCAACATTTTAGATCTGAGCTTTTCAAAATTCCTCCCTTTAGGGCACATTTCCCTCACAGTCACTGGGTTTGCATGACACGACAACCCATCGGGGGTGAGAAGCCATGGTGGATTGTTGTGTCGTGCGAGCTTGGACTGCTTCCTATGGGGTGGCTTGTTTGTGGGCAACAAGCCACCTTGCCAACCCAAGGCTTGCTTTAGGGGTTGTTATAACCATGATGGGTTGTGTGTCACCTGAACTCAGGCGATTGACCTCATTGTGGTTACAGGAAGTGGTGAGCAAGCCGCTCGGCAAAACTCCCTTGCTCCTCTTGTCAAGCTTGCCTGTGCTACTGCAAGTGACAGCTGACCCACCGGGGGTTTTGCCGAGCGGCTATTTTTCGCTCACTGCAGCTTCCCCCCCACCTTTTTTTGGTCAGAGATCGCTTTTCGTGATCTCCAAGTTGACAGTCAGTGTCAGTGACAGCCCCTCCAAAGTGCCCGAGTCAGTCCAAACTTCTTATCAGCATTGTCACCAGCTGCAGCTGCTCCTCCCCTTATTTAGGGCACAATCCTATGGCCACTAGACAGAATCTAGATGGCCACAGGATAATTTGGAGTCTGAGCCACGTACAGGTTAGGCTTACGCTGGCTCAGCTTGTCTGAGCGTGGAAAGCTAAGCAGGGTCAGGCCTGGTTATTACTTGGATGGGAGACCCCTCCTCTAGTTTCCTGCATTGAGCAGCGGGTTGGACTCAATAGCCTTGTAGGCTCCTTCCAACTCTGATCTATGAAATCTATGAGCTATCATCTGCTTGTTTGCCAGGCAGAGAACCAATGGGCAAATAGGCAGTGGCATCTACTGCTCCTCCT
Organism: Shinisaurus crocodilurus; assembly: GCA_021292165.1. NCBI lineage: Eukaryota > Metazoa > Chordata > Lepidosauria > Squamata > Shinisauridae > Shinisaurus > Shinisaurus crocodilurus. The sequence continues at coordinate 108,558,431 of CM037877.1, forward strand.
TTACAGCACTCACTGTTGCCAGGGTCAGAGCAAGAGGAGGGTGAACAAGGAGGTTGCGATGGTGAAGAGGAGGAGCACATCCAGGGGGCTCCCCAGTAGGGCCCCTACTGCGGTGTGGGCCCTCAGCAGGGGCCCAAGCATGTTGACCCTTGACACTGGCCCTGTTTACAACCACAGCAGTTAGCAACCATAGCGAGGACCTAAAGAAAGACACAACTAATTCCAATTTTTCCCCCCAGATGGGTTTTGGCCTTGTGTTCCTTTAATAACCCTCCCCCTCCCAATACTGCATGCACACTGCTTTTGCAAATGAAGGGTGTTTCAAAACATGGCCAGCATCAAGCATAGGCATGGTCAGGCACCGGCAAAGGGCTCACACTCCAGCAGGATTCCACTGCCAAGAGCCCCTTGGAGCTCTTTGAATTCCAGCTAACATAGCTATATTGTTTTCAGCCTGGTATACAAATCCAACTCTCAAAAACTATGGTATGCAAAATTTTGAGCTTCAGTGTATTAGCCGTTGCTTCCTCCCATATGAACGTCTGCATATTCCGTCACTGTCAGAGATGGCCAGTTCTTCCAATACTAAGTTGGTGGCAAAACAGAGAAGGTCCTTCTTCTTGCCAAGGAAGCCTGCCAGTCTAGCTCACTGGTGGGGTTGTAGGAAGCTGGCGAGAATCTTCTTGTTTAGGTAAGGCAAGGCAAGCTGTTGCCCAGGGACTGCAGTTGATTTGGTAATGTTGCTGCTATAGCTTTACTTTACTGGTTGTTTTAAGCACTGTCAGAACTGGTTTGCTTGTCATGCTGCAATTCTTGGGTTGTTTAACTCAGGAATTGCTGGGGATAAGCAAAGCAACAAGCACTGCCTCAATTGCCCTTGTTTTGTTGTTGGGTTAACACTGGGTTGTTTAAGCCATAAATGACCCAAGTTTCTGGGTGCGCACGTCCAGGAACGGGCATTCCTGAGTTGTTAACTGAAAGCAGCCCCGCAGGAGAGTTATCCCCAGCAATTCCTGGGTGACATGCAAACCAGGACTATCTGTTTGTTCTTGTTTTTTCTTCTACGTTAAACTTTTCATAAGCCACTTTAGGGCATGTTCAGGTGTGGTTTATTTATGTCTCACTTCAAATTTGCCACGTGGTATCCCACACCCTCAGTCCAAATGGATCTCCAAGGCAGCTTACTTACATAAAAAAGAAGCTGTATTTTATTTAGGGCACAATCCTATGGCCACTAGACAGAATCTAGATGGCCACAGGATAATTTGGAATCTGAGCCACGTACAGGTTAGGCTTACGCTGGCTCAGCTTGTCTGAGCGTGGAAAGCTAAGCAGGGTCAAGCCTGGTTATTACTTGGATGGGAGACCCCTCCTCTAGTTTCCTGCATTGAGCAGCGGGTTGGACTCAATAGCCTTGTAGGCTCCTTCCAACTCTGATCTATGAAATCTATGAGCTCCAATCTCAGAAAAGCGCTCCGAGGCCGGAGCTGGGACTCCAAATTCAGAACGCCCTTGCAGCTGGCGCAGAAAGAAGGCTGTGGCTTTGCATATGCAAAGGTATATCTAAATGTGCAAATTTAGAAATAACTACAATTTAAATATAAATATAATACATCGCACCATAGCGGGGAAGACTGATTAGGTGGCCTGTGAGCCTTCTCAGTCTGCTGTCTGTCGCTGGGCAACTTCAAGGCCCCGGATGCTCTCCCTCCTTATGGTTCTTTGACTTTAAAGCAGACTTGGACTGGACAACCCATCAAATAGAGGACACCTTCAAATAGAGGACTGTCTTCTGCCAGCTCTCCAAAATAGAGGGCTGTCCTCTGTGAAGTAGGGCAGCTGGCTCTCCTATTTTCTCTGCTCCTTGAACAGCAATTGGGCCAGGCAGGCCTCCCTCAGGAGGACATTCCAAAATCACAGCTCCACTGAAAAGGCCCTCTCTCTGTCTGGCAAGATGCGATTTTTTAAAATAATAAGCAACATAAAGATGGACCAGAGCCAGCGCCAATGCCAGAGCCTGATGGGCCCTCAGCATAGTGCTGTCGATGGGCCCTCTGCTGCTACCCTCCTGGTGCTGAAGCCACCCGCTGGCTGCACAACCCCCTGCCCGCTGCCACCAAAGCCCACCTGCTAGCCACCTAAGCCACTTTTCCTCCCACCAGCTGCCAAAACCACCCCAGCAAGCCAAGTCAACATTCCCTCCATTGTTGTTGTTTTTTACCTGGCCGGTGGTGTGCAGCAACTCCTCCCCTTCCGGCTGGCCCACTCACTGACGAAGTGCCATGGACCCAGTCAGCTGAGCCTGCAGGCCCCACAGCATGTGATTTTATTTTTATTTTTTTTTAAGTTACATTTTGAGTAGCATCGATCTGAATCAACCAGATGCTGTCTTGTGGAGGGAGGGACTGAGACAATGAGCACACAGGAGTGACGTAAAGACCACCATGTACCCTCATTGACTGTGTCCCCCCAAAAGGCAGCATCTGATTGCTTCAGGTCGCTGCTACTCAAAATGTAATTTTAAAAAATCTTTGAGAATGCGATGCTGTGAGGCCTGCAGGCACGTCCTTTTTCTGGCGCTTCCTTTTGCCGGCTGGGTGGGCAAGCGAGGAAGAGGAGGATGGTGGCACCTGCTGCGGTTGGCTCAGAGGCAGGGGTGGGCCCTTTTGAGCCTCCAGGCCCACGGCAGCTGCCCACCTATGCTGACCCCCGACACTGGGCCTGGTTAGGACTCTACCACTCAGGTACCATACTATAGATGGATGGATGGATGACATGCTCCAGTATTAAACACATCCCCCCCCCCCTTTTGCTAAATGCTAGCAACTGGAACATGTAAGAAAAAAAGTCCCCGTTGCTATTAAATAAATGCTGATGGAAGGCGTATTATGTGTTTTCTGGAGAAGCTCTCAGATGTCTTTTACTGCTCTCCTACCTCTGATTTAGTTGAAGTCTGCACAAGACCCATCACAGATAAAGAAGATTCACTTGAACAGCAGGTATTTTTCTCACCATAAATTGTCAACCTACGAAAGCCTGCAAACAACAGCCGTTGTATCCTCGTACTGCACAAAAAGCACAAGGAGAAGAGATCACTGTGCCAAGAAGCACATTCAACTGCAGGCCAAATGGTGAGAATTTCAAAGGGTATCAGCCAAATGGGAGTGTTTTGTAGGCTATTTCTATAGACAGAGAGCTACGGTAAATGTCGCAAACCACCATTATGCCGCCCTAGAAGGATTTCTGTCTAAAAGTAACATAAATAAGTAAAAAGTAAAAGTACCATAAATAAGTCACCTATTAATCTCAGTTTAAGATTGAGTTTTGTGTTTGGATCTGGGAAACAGGCTTTCAAATGACTGTTTGGCTATGAAGCAGTCCAGGTGGCCTTGAGCAAGTGGTTATTTCTCATCCCAACCTACATCACAGGGTTCTTGCAAGGGCAAAATGGCATCCAAAAGCTCCTTGGAGAAAAAGGCAGGATACAAATGTAAATGTACACATGCGCACGCGCACACACACACGTATTATCATTTTAAAAATTAATTGTCCCCGAACTGTTTGAATTAACTGGGTTGTAAAACTGTACTTTCCAAATTCCTAAATCCTGGTGGAGGATTAATTTTCCTCCCCTGCACATTTCATTTCCTTACATTTCAGTAGCGACACCATGGTATTCATCTACTTTATAAGTAGTGGCTTTGCTTGTCATATTTCATGGCCCTTAAAGCTTGCAAGTCATATTTGCATAATCAACACTGTAACTTTATCACAATTAATGTGAACATATGGCTGGGTCACATAGGATCCCATGAACAAGCCTTCCCCATGGTGAGAAGCCTCCAGGTGACTGTAGCAGCTATCAGCTCTGACAGCTGCTACAGCAGCCTGAAGAGAGACCCTTTCCAGCCCTCACTCAGCAGCATCTCACCTGCTAGCTTATCAACTGCTCACCCTCCAGAGAGACCTAACAACAGCAGGCAGAAATAAGGGAGTTGCTGAAACTTCCCTTTTGCTATGACATTCCTGCTCTTCTCTGCTAGCTGCCTCTGTAAGAGGCTGCAAGAACATACTGGAACATGTGCTACCAAAGGTTGAGCAAATGGATGAATGTTGGCACTGGTGAGATGGGTCTAAGGGGCCTCTCCAATCTCCATGGGTGTATGTGAAGCAGCTGTCAGCAGAATGTTCCTATAGGCAACTGGAGCCTCCTCACCACGTGGAGGCTCATTCACAATTCTCTGTGTGAACTGGCCCACAGTGAAATGCCATATGGCGATAAACTGACGAGCAGAAAATGCATGAATGATATGCAACCAAGCACACACATGGCTATGGGTAAACAATAATATTAGGGTTTCATTTTTAATTGATGAATTAAATTTAAATATATGTACATGTTGCCAAAATTTCTGCAGAGGTGCCTTTTTGGAGAAATTGGAGGATGCATGAGTGAACTTCCAGTAAAATAAACACAAGGCACACAGAGAAGGAAAGGTCATTCTTAATATTTGCTTTTGCATCCTCTGATAGGTACCAGAACCGAAATAGGTTAATCAACTAAAGCGTGTGGCCCAAAAATAAAGATCTTATAAAATGTTGACTGTGATATTCAGAAATACAAATCTGAAACCAGATGACAGGGTTTGGTGTTTTTTTTAAAAGATCTGAAGGAGGTTTTAAGAGAGGGGCCACTGCTTATGAGGCCTATATTTATCCCACTTTTGCCTCTGGTAAACAAAGGCTTAACAGAATCAGCCAAAGATATTTTGCTGCCTGAAGCGGAATAGCAAGTACAGTAGCTCCCCACCCCCAAGTCAAGGTGCATCTTACCCAAGACCTGTCAAGTTATTCTGGCACCTGAGGCAGAAAATCCCACAAATGCCTCTCCCTGGGCATAAAAATACAATAAAAATAAACTATACAACAATTGGCTGTCTTTTCATGACACCCAAAATCAGCTACCTGAGGCTACCTCACTAAAAGACCTGAGTCTGACCAGAGACATTGGTGGGACAAAAGGAACACGTGTACACACACACACACACACACACACCATGGAAAGCAAAAACCTCTCTTTAAAAGGAACAACTCCTGAAGAAGAATTTGGAGAATTGTTGATTGAAGGGATCGTCAAACTAATTTAACAAATATTTCTTTTGGCTCTGTTATATATACTTCATTTCTTTCCCTGCCTCATTCCATCTAGTTGGCTGTTTAGAAACGGTAGGGCAGCCCTTGTGTTAGTATATGACTGAGTTGAGAAATCAGAATCTCCATTCAACTCATGGGTAGTGAATGGCAGCGATCTCGCTAGGGGATTTGGAGAGGGGCGGGGTGGGGGGGTGGAGAGAGAAAGAGTGAGAAAAAAGGAGGGGCTGGAAGAGGACGAGGGTTTGTGTTTGGCTCTTCATTCCCTATTCATCCTGAAATGGGGATCACTCCAGCTAACTGGCCCAGAGAGATAAGGATTTCAGACAATCTGCCTTAGCCTGATAAGAGCAGCTCGCATTGCGGAAAGATTATTTGTTAAGAACCGGGGTAGAGTAAAAAAATACAGTCAAAGGCCTTATCGCTGGAACTCATTATCCGTTCACACACATGGTCACCATCACCAATTTTGCTATAAACACAAATCATCCGCTTCTAGCTGAACTACAGGAGGATGATACATGCGTTGGTGGGGGTGGCGGAGGACCAGAGATGGAGAACGAGGGAGGGAAGGAGCACATGCTTAGAATCCTTCAGCCCCAGAATCCACTTCTCTCATTGTTTGAATCAGTCCTTCAAATCGAAGCAATTTCTTATACGGGGAGGCCAGATTCTTAGCCCTATAACAACTGAGCTAGCAAAAGCTGAAGGCCATCTTGCACTCCTCACTTTGCTGAGGGGAAGGGAGCTCCAAGGAGAAGCTCCAGGGGAGTACGAGAGATTTACAGAGTTCATAATATCTTTGTATTTACCAACATTCATTTTGGAACAACAGCAAGCATCAGACGGATAATGAAAGGCAGACCCCACAGGGTTCAGCAGCTGCGCATTCGCCAGTGCTCACAACCAGTAAAGCAGGGGTGAGGAACTTCCTTCAGCCCACGGGCCAAATTGGCTCTAGATAAGTATGTCAGGGGCTGCATGCCCGCAGTGGGCAGGGCCACAGCCCAAAGGGGAGGGGCATTCCAGAGGCCTCCATGAGTCGGATAAGGCAGCCCAGTGGGACAAATTTGGTCTGTGGGCCAGAGGTTCTCCATCCCTGCAGTAATGGGACCACCGCTCCGCATTCTAATTTTGCACAGAGTAGCCAAGACCATCAGAGGCAGCAGGAGATAACTCTCTGTTTGGGCATGACTTTTACAATTCAGGTAGACCTACTGAAAGTGGCTTATCTGAGGGTCCAAAATCCTGCAGCATCCGCTGCACCCAACCCCACCCTCCAAGGCGACACACACACACCTTGGAGCCCACAAGGCTGCTCCTTGCCTGCCTGCTGCAGAACTCAAACTTGTTTCTACTTCTCTGGCTAAATTAACAGATGCTCCCCCCCCCCCCGAATTTAGCCCTGATGCAAGCAGGTGGGGTAGCCATCAAAGGCCATTAAAGCAAGAACCTACTGTTATAAGTTATATAAAAGCTTAAGAGATAAATGCTTTGCTTGTTTTAAATGACATCTGGTTATCAAAATGCTGAACTCTGTTCTTTTACTGTATACAGGTTATACCGTACATGAGCCTTGGCTGTAATCATATTCCCCTAGTACCAGAAGGAGCCCACCCACCCACGCCCCCAACACGCACACACACACACACACACACACTTTCACAGCCCATTCAGTGAAGGGAAGTAGAACATTTCTGAGATTGTCATTTCTTAAAATAAAAAATTCTGGTAGCTAGGCAGGGTGTGGGCACAGCAGCCTATGCTTTCTGGTGAGTCTTCAGGTAGAGCCCAGCACAAATCCTGCATATTCAGCGTAAGCGTATATCGTTAAAAAGAACAGCGGCTCCTGGGGGGCAGGGAATGGCTTTGCTCTTTACTATTCTGGCAAAAGCAAAAGAAACACCAACCAACCCATTGTTTTCCATAGCACCTGCTGTGCCAGGGTCTTCATTTAGTCTCTGCAGTGTCTCCATCTTCTCTAAACCAAACAGGGCCCTGCCCCATTATTCCTAAAGGTTAGAACAAATGCTTCTCAAGACATACGTGGGAGATGGAGAATACGGACCAATCCTTACATATAGGAAGACTGTGCCGTGAGCCCTCGGGAGTGCGCAAAAAAAAAGTACAGAATGTGGTTCTGGGCGCAGAATTCAGCCTCCTGAGACTCTCCACTTTCTCTAAAAATAAATCAAATCAAAGCATATTCCTAGCCCTTACGATGGTGAAAATATGCTTGAAATGTGGGCCATGAAGGCTGAAATCTCAGAAGGCAGAGGGATGGCTTATATTTATTTCATTTTTATACCGCCCAATAGCTGAAGCTCTCTGGGCGGTTTACAGCAATTAAGAAGACAGTCCCTGCCCGCAGGCTTACAATCTAAAAAGACACGACACACAAGGAAAAAGGAATGGGGAGGGAAGAAGGGGGGGAAATTAATTAATTCTTCTGGCAGGGCTGGTGGAATGGCTCTGCACTCCCTCTCTTCTCCCTCTGCACAGCCTGCTGGAATGGCTGGTGGTGGTGGCAGTTGAGGGAGGAGGAGCCTTCAAGAGGGCGGCCTTTCCACACGCCTACTCAGAAGTAAATTCCATTGGGTTCAATGGCACTTATTCCCAGCTAATGCAGCCCAGGATTTCCTGGTACTGGTCATAAAGGAGCAGATTGAAGGCTCTGTATAGTTCCTTGCTCATTCCCACATCTAGCAAAATGTGAGAAATTAATGTAAAATAGCTAAAATCACAGAATGAATTATGAGAAATAGATTTTTTTTTTACAAATTTGCATAATGTATAGCGTATGCAGCAGAATCCAACTTTGTTTGGCAGAGAATCTGGATTTTCTGTGTACATAATTGCCCCCCCCCCCCACTTAGCAAAGAATTCACACCACCCTGTGCTTTCCCCAAATGTTCTACTCAGCCCCTGAAACCAATCAGCCACAGGGCATGACATCTTGTCTTCGTGAACTTTACACAAATAAGGCCAGAGACTACAAGACTAGATGTCCACCTTGACGCTACTGTCCTTTTTTCATGCTTTCTCCTGGTGCCCTATGGAGAAGATGATTTGTGAACAGAACAGAAGCTGAAATGAAAAAACCTGGCACCATATGCTGTTTTTATTGTATCTGTGGTTATGTTTTTTATGAATTGTGAACTGCCCAAAGAGCTTCAGCTATTGGGTAGTATAGAAGTGAAATAAGTAAAATAAATAAATATGTCTGATCAGTTACGGAGCCAAACCTTCGACCGGCCGACCCTCAGCGGCACCTATTGAAGCGTCTCCCCAATGTTTGCTCAGAACTCCCTCCGCCAGGCAGCTGGGGTGTGTCATTACCAAAAGATGACAAAGTGCACAACCTAGGCCGATTATAAGAGTCTAAAATGTAAACACGGAGCCTTTTCATCCTGAGGTTGCTGCTGCGGAAACAGAGACGAGGCTGCTGACGGAAAGCGCCACGCTAAGTGGGGTATAATGTCAGTTGAAGTTGAGAGGCTACAAAAAGTCAAACAGCAATTCGATGGTACTATAGCAGCACTTAAGAGCCCTGCCTTTCCATACTGTCTGAAAGGCCAAATGCAGCATTAATTAGCTAATTTAGGAGGAGAGGGGCTATTTATTTTTGAAGCAAGCTGGAGAGTGGAAATAAGTTATAGGGATGGGGGCCTTATTAGGAGTGCCATTTAAAGCATCGTAGTGGGGGTGGGGACAGTTGTGTGGGAGGGGGACCCACTCAGGTATAATCAAGGTTAAATGAGCAAACTTGAAGAGCACTTTTGTTGTATAGTTCTTTGATATATACCTCATAACAACCAAAGGTACAGGTCAGGGGTGCACAACCTTTTCGGGGTATGCTGGGGGCCACACACACACACACAAATGTATTCTTGGCTCAATCCTATGCATGTCTATTCAGAAGTAAGCCTCGGTGCAACAGCTTTCAGGCCTGCAAAGCAGAGTGCAATTTTATGCATGTTTCTGATTTCCACACCTTCCTGTTTAAATATCCTTGACCCTTTTAAAGGTGTTTAAAGAGCAGGGTATATAAAGTGAAAATGCCTTGAAATTGTTCTTATCTCACTGATCAGAGATGTTTCCTTGCTCAGTGAGGAAGAGAGCCTGCTCCCCACCCCCAGTGATCCCCAATCTGGATCGCTGGGATAGCACTGCTAATGGCAGTCAGATCAGCTGGGCTGTGGGGGCAGGGGAAAGTGGGTGGAGGTTACAGTTGTGCACCCCTGATACAAATGATCCTGAGGAATATATGTGGTTCAGAAACAAAAAAGACCATTGGGGTAATGGTAGGGGAGTCCCCTCTGCCTTCCCTAAATGGGATCTTTGGCCATTATTGCCACTTGAAGATAGCTACCTTCCATATAGTGTTTTAGCCAATGTCTTACCAAGAGTCACAATGTTTTCTAAGCAGAAGTAGCCCTACCATGAAGTAAGGCAGGACCAACCACTCCAGGCAGTGGATTTTGGGTGCCATTAAAAGAAGCAGAGAAAGAGGCTGACCAGTGTGATCCACAGGAGAGAATCCACCAGGAACTTCTCCTGTCTAAACCCTTTGAAATTAATGAGAGTTATATAAGAGTCTTAAAACCACTCCATCTCTAAGGAACTGAATTAAAACCGGGTTTTGAAAGCTCTGCTAAGGAGAAAAAGACCCTCTTACAGACAGGGAGGGGGAATACCTTTCCCTACTGGTGGACCCCTTCTTTGCAAGGTCTCCCCAGAAAAAAATTCTGAGAGGCTGCCACTGGTCAGGATGAACCTCCTGACACACCCTCGTCTGTCCAGCTGCTTGGGGAGTTTCTGAGCCCTGTCGCCAAGGGCCCCTCCCTCCAGCCCAGGCCGAGGAAAAAAGAAAAAGGGGCATTGGACTTTCTTTCCCAAAGCACAGAAACAGAACGGAAGAACCCCCTTTTTTAAAAATCCTAAAAACACAAGCGGTAGCTTTGTAACCATGCAGGCTTTCATGTGGGGAAGAATTTAGCAAGTATTCCCTTTTACAACATTGCAGCCAAATGTCCAAATATTTTTAAAGGAATTTATTGGGGGAAAGGGGGGAGGGGGTTCAAAGGAAGGCAACAACCACACAGACAGAATTCCAAATAAAATAAATAAGGCAGTCTAACAGGCAGTGCAATCCTATGAGGGTGCCCGCAACCCACTGAACCTGGAGTAATGCGGGCATCCTAGACAGGGTGGGAGGCGCACAGTGGATAGGATATCTGCCACACTCCCCTCACCCTTAAAAAAACATCTAGACAGCCAATTTCTAGACATGTCCATGGGAGAACCGATGGTGGAAGACCAGAAAGAACTGCGCCAGTTACAAGGGGGGGGGGGGAGGCACTCCGCAGCACTGCGACCTCGGAAGGGATTTCCGAGGTCGCAGAGCCTTCCAGCCCCAATCCTATGTCCCCCCAAGACAAGGTCAGAGGCACATAGGATTGTGCCCTCAGCTAGTTACATGTTACCTACTTGAGTAGAGTCTTGGGTTCCAGAGCACATGCAGAGTTCACTGCAGGGAAGGGTGTCTGAGAGAGGGCATCTTGGCCTCCAGTTAGATGGTATATGGAAAGCTCTAGAAGGAGTAAGCAAACTTTTATAGGAATCTAAGTTTAGTACTAGCCAAGCCTCTTACCCAAAACTGTTGTTTTGCCCAATAATGTGACAGCCTCCATTTCTGATGTCACTGGTCAAGCTAGCAAATCAGTAAATTACTTAGTGGCTAGACCCACCTTCCTAATCGCTCTAAATTTACATCTCAAAACACCCAACCAGGTTAAGCTGTTTTTTTAAAAAGAGCTTAGGTTTCTGGTTACATCTTGGAGGACAAAAAGTAAGATAAGGTGAGATAAGCCTCTTCAGGTTGCCCAGCAGGGTTCCAACTTACGAGATGCTCTAGAGTCTAGGGGGCACTGCTGAGCTATATCATTCAGAAGTAGGGGTTTGTCACAGGCCCTCATTAACTTCAGCACACTCCATGCCCTACATAAACTGCTTCCAAATCCTTCATCCTTTCAGTCCATTTGCTTGGTCTTTGCCAAATGCAGAAGTATTTTTAGTGATACACTAGAAAACACCAAGAGTACCTTATGTTTAGATCATGGTTTGTATTTATAGCCAGCCTGTCTACAGCATTTTCTGTCTCTCTGGGTGCATTTGCACGTCACAACCCACCCTGGCAATAAGCCACAGTGGGTTGGTTGTTCTGCAAACAATCCACGGTGTGCCTGACAATCAATTGGGCTCACCGTGGGTTGTTTGCCCCCGCGGTCCTCCTGCGGGGATTCCAGGGGACATCACAGCAGGATCAACTTGTCTCCTCCTTCCCCACTGCAATCACAAGCTGTTTGTGGCTCACCGTGGCTTTTTTGTCACTCCCCCACTCCCAGAAATCACAAAAGCCAGGACAGCTGGCTTTTGCGATCCCCATGTTGACAACCACTGACAGTCCCTTCAAAGTGCCCAAGCGGCACCTTGGAGGGACTGTCAATGGTTGGGAAACATTTTTTCAAAATGTAATTGTCGTCAGGCACTGTGTTTTGCTTGTATAACCTCTTGTCTGGAGCAGGCAGGCTCATCATTTTGAAATTCCTAGCAGGAAAGACTGTTCAGTGATCAAATCCAAGCAAAAAATGCCAAGTTTTATATATACGGTAGTTACTGAAAACATTACTGCATAGTGAGGCCAGGTTATGTGATTCCTCTAAATATTTGTCCTGTATTGCTATCATACATTAAATGCTCAGAACAATGAAATGAATCATTTTCAAAATTATGCAAGGATCCTTCTTCAGTCCCCTACCTTTGTCCGTTTCTTCCAAACGCAGGTCTGGAGCAACAGAAGACATTATTCCACCTGCCGAACCAGCTGGAACTGGGGTGCTTCCACACTCGCTATTTTCTCTAGCGTTGACATTGTTTGCTCTGTCAAGTATGCTCAAGAACCCAAGGCAGTGTTGCTGCCAAAACATTGCAATCCAGTGTTTTCTTCCTCTCATTTATGGTAATTCTTCTGACTTCGTTCCAACGTAATTGTTGAAACATCTATTCATACATGGACTGGCAACGTGTTATGCACTCACCTGGCCTGAGAAGTGATTCACAGTGCTGTTGGTGGAGCCTCACCTGTCAGCCTCACTTGTCCTGTATGTTTTCCTCATTGCATTGTCACCACAACCATGCACGTCTCTGAAAAAGGTTGTTCTGGAGAGGGATCAGTTTCCCCTGTCTCCCCTTGCATTTTCTAAATATCTGACTGGAGAGATTTTTAACTGTAACCGTCCACTTGCACTTCTGCCACAGATGCCCTGAAATGCAACCCCTTCCCCATCACTTCTCAACTGACTGTATTTGCCTTTCCCCATTTTTCATTGTATCCTTTCATTTTTATGCCAAGTGCCAGTGCACAAATAACAAGCAGCAAACTTTTTTTCTTTCTTTCTGGCTTGGCGAGTACTACGGCTGGTGCAGTACTGCATCACGGGGACAGGCCTTGCAGAATTTTATTGGGGAATATAGTGCTATATTAAGCGTTGTGTGGAACTACAGCGATAGGCCGAATTCTAGCTGATTCTGAAACAGTAATGGCTCAGCAGTGCTACAGACCTCGGTGGCAGAGCACAAGGGGCTTGAGTGCAGGAGGCTCCAGGTTCAAGCCCTCATCGAGAGCCAGGACAGCTGTTGCTAGATCAGACCAACTTCCCCAACCTGGAGCCCTCCAGATGTGTTGGACTACAACTCCCATGAACCCCAACCAGCCTGGTCAGGGATGATTGGGGGTTGTAGTCCAAACGTCTGAAGGGTACCAGGTTGGGGAAGGCTGGAGTAGACAATACTAGGCTAAGGGCTTCTCTCCATTAGGCTTTTAACTCGTTTTAACGTGCCACTTTACGTGAGGCTTTTGCTTCCGGATTCTTTGTGGGGATTAAGATTGGCTCCTTTACATGCATTCTTTTCCCCAGGATTTTTCTTCCTCTGCCTTTCTATATGTTCCATTACACAACCATAAGGTGGTGCTACAGTAGTGGAATTGTGAAAGTACATAGCCATTTTGTGCTAGCCCTTTAATAGCTCATTATCCTCTTCCTAAAGGAAAAAAAGGCCAGGGAGAGGCCCTGGAGACTGACAATGTCGTGCAAAGCACCCGCAAACTACCGTGTGGGTGAGGAATCACAAGAGCACAATAAATGCCTTGTGTAGAGAAGCCCTAGATCAGTGATGGCGAACCTTTTTGAGCCCGAGTGCCCAAACTGCAACACAAAACTAACGTATTTATTTCAAAGTGCCAACACTGCAATTAAACCTGAATACTGAGGTTTTAGTTTTAGAAAAACAACTCATACAGTTGTCCGAACTAATTAACATCTTTTGTCTTAAAAGAAAAACACAACAACAGAGCTTTCAATGATACACTTTTTTGTTGGAAAAAAAAATCAACTCAAAAAATTATTATAGTACTACATTGTACACATAGCCTGAAGGGAATTTATACAAACTTTTAAAATAATTGAGCACATGTATTTTTGGATAAGGGATTCTCAACTTGTAATATGATTATATGCCAGACTGAAATTGTATGGGGCAAGCTTTACCCCAGGTCCTTTCCCTGCTTCTACAGGTGTCGGATTAGTAAAAGTCAACCCGTACTAGGATGAGCAAGATAAACAAGAAAACTAAACGTGCTTAACACATTTTAAACACTTTATGTCTTGGACTGCAAACACTGCATTAGGTAAAAGTTTTCATTGGGCATGCTTTGCACAATTAATGTGATTTTTGCTATTGCATGCATGCTGATACCGGTAATTTGTCAAACCTTGGCTCATACTCCGTTAGTTTGAGAGCAACACATGCAGCACTCAGGTCAACTGTTAGGGCTTTACATCCAAGCCATGCTCTGTGCATCATTCTTCAAAATCTTTTAAATGTGATAACAATGTAGAAAAGAATTCTGTAACAGGAAGTCTTGAATAAAATCATTCTGTTCCGCACTATGGGAAAGAACAAAATCCATTAGGGTTTCGCAGAAGGGGACAGTCTTTTCGCGATCTGGTGACCAATGGCTCGAGTGCCCACAGAGAGGTCCCTGAGTGCCAGGTGTGGCACCCGTGCCATAGGTTCGCCATCACTGCCCTAGATGGACAAATGGTGACCGTCAGTAGTGACCTAGGATTGGAAAGTTGGGTACATACCATGAAGTCCCATTCTGATTCGGTGCACAGGAGACATCCATCATGGGTTAACTCCTCCTACTGCCCAGGACAAATGTGTGGTAAGAGGAGCACAGATCTCATGAGAACGTGAGATCTGCCGAGTGTGCTTGCAGAAGAGTCTTTGCTACTTGGTGGATCTTGGACAACCTGTCTGGGGCCAGGGAGATTATTCCTTTGGTGTCCAACACTACCCCCAGATGGATGTGTGATCAGGAGGGTTGGAGGAGGCTCTTTTGGAAGTTTATCAAGAACCCGTGGTCTTGGAGACACGACGTGATCTGTAGATCTACATGGGCCTTTCTCAGTGATGGGGACCTTAGATGTTGTCCATTCCCACATGTGAAGGAAGTGCTGTAGCCCTCTGCACACATGTGCAGGAAGGGAGTCAGAACTGCTGGCGAGGAGCTTAGGAGGCCTGGGGTGGACCTGTTGTACCCAGATTGGAGGTATGAGATCTAGGCTGGAATCTGGTTCTAGACCAGGTAGGTTTTGTGAACTTAAAATTGCGTGGTAAAAAGGATGAGTTGAATGGAGATATGAAGGGACAAAAGGAAGGAGGAAACTCAGAGAACCTCCTTTCATCCCTCTTTGGAGAAGAGGGCATAGCCATCTACCCTGCCTGATAAGCTTCTAAGGAACAACCTCTACCCATTTCCTCATAACAGTTTAAAAATGACACCTCTGTTGCACCTGGTCACCAGCACAGAGCAGTCACACCATATGTGTATTTTCCATACATAAATGGCCACTGGGAGGCTGCACCCCCTGCCTCCCAGGAAGGAGACCAATCTGGCCCCATTCATTGGCCAAAGAAGGAGCAGCTGCAGGGAGTTTGCTTTGCCCCTCTCTTCCAGAGCCATATTAGAATCAATCTGGCCCCATTCATTGACCAGAGAAGGAGCTGCTGCTCTAATGCTTGTTTTCTTCTTCCCTCCTCATTCCTTTTTCCTTTTGTGTTCTGTCTATTAGATTGTGAGCCTCTGGGCAGGGAGTGTCTTTCAGTATCTGTACAGCACTTAGAAAGTGTTACGAGCTTTGTAAGTGATGATGATGATGGTGGATCATGATGATAATAACAGAGATCACAACCCAGTGCAGACCACCTGACATGGGGCACGTTTGTGTGGATTCAAGCCACTACAAGTCAAACTCGGAAGAAGCATTTAGCATTCCCCTCTTTTTTAAAACACAAATACACACAGCAGTAGACTTTGCAAAAGAAAGCCAACAGTAGAGTTTCAAATGCCCCTCACTAGTACTTGATATATAGAAACCCTTTTCTTCCAGAAAACACCCTCCATTTTACTAAGGGCAGAAAGGAAACTAACAGCATAGAGCGAGAACTCCAAGAATCAAAGACTGGGTATACAGAGGTTTCCATTTCACAACCACAAACCCACAAAAGAGGTACATGCTACCTCTCAGTATGGACTACAGAGGAGCTGGGATCTTTCAGGTGACTCATTCCAATTTTGCAACATCGCTGTACCCTAGGGCAGCTGACTGGAGAGCCAGCTGCCAATAACCTTTTAAAAATCATATTTCCAAACACATCTGAGAAAGGAACAGAACCTATGCTTCTGGATTAGCTAGGGTAGTTTGAAGTGCTTATCATATAGCACAGAGTGTGGAGGCCTGAAGCTCATGCATATCCAGCCTTATTAAGCCAAGATTTTGATTGTCCGAACGTGGCCATTGTATCTCATGCTTGTGTTGCAGCTCTCTCGTTATCTTTTAGGCTTCTTGAGGTAGAAGTGACAACCTTAAAAACAAGAACTTCATAGTTTAGCACTAACATATAAAATACACAAACCTTAATCTTTTTGATAGTTAGAATAAATGTACTAATTTTGCTTTCAGACATTTATTACAAAGAAACTCAGTGAGCATGTGCTATCATTTTTCAAAAGCCTCAAGCCTCTTCATTATTTTGTAATGAGTAGCATCTGGAACTGCAAGTTAAAAGCATACCTCTGGATAACAAATATAACAAGTACATTAGAATCTTGGTCCTGACCCAGAAACATTGGTTGATACTAGCTTCCCATTGATCTTAATGGGGCTTAAGCACAACTAACTCTTTCTTGATTGGAGCCACTAATATACATTGCACAAAACAGTCAACAACCTTGTCAATAAGTTAGACACAATACCTTATGATTGAAATACCGTACTCTGTTTTAGCCAGGTGGCATGCCGGTAGTTCTCCCTCTATTCATTTTTTCTATTTAAACATGACAATGCTTTCAATATGTTGGAAAATATTCTATCCACGTTCTCAATCCACAAACAGAACTGCTACATTATTTTGCTTTGTATAACAGAGCTGCAAATAATTTACACAGACCACTTAGGCCATAGTCAACCAAGTATAAATAATATATACTATTGAGAACTCCTTCACAGATTTAGCTCTTTGCTTCATCCAGCACTTCACAGGTACTCCATTTCCTGCTCTAAATTGCTCAAATGTCTTGAATAGCTGCTCATAATAAGGGATGTGTCAAATACACATTTTAAATAAATGTTAATGCAATGGCCCAAAGCAGAACAAGTTACCACCCAATTATTGCAACATACAAATGATATAGTAGACCAAGGATGTCCACATCCTATACCCTTAGTAGATGCTTAGGTCATCCTATCCTCCAGTCCAGACAGTAACCTGAGGAATAGAAACAACCTGAACCCTTCATGGTTGGCCAGGCAGTGTAAGTACCTAGAGGGCAGGGCCATTTCATACAAAATCTGGAAAGATGTAACAGGGACGTGTGCAACATGTCTCAGCTTCTGAAACTTGTTGGCCAACACTTCTCTAGACCACAACAGGATTCTGTTAACAAGTATCCAAGTTGGTTGATTCGACAACTCAGGGGTTTGTTTTAAATTCTTCCATCCTCAGCTATAGAAACAAGTGCCTGAATTTGCTTGTGTGTCGTATAATAAAGTAGTTGTTCGAACCTTTACAGGGTCGGCCATCTCCAAATGGATGACACATCCCACAACTGATAATGACTTCTGGGCGAGGAGCAATTCAGACGACAACAAATACATTTTTACATAGGTCAATAGAGTTGAATGACTTCTTCCCATTCATTGATAGGCCAGATCCCATTGGGTTGGACGTTGGGTGGCGAGTTTTTCCAGTCCCACACCTTCACGGGCATCTTCCAGTCCTTACCATAGTTGGCTTCGATATAATGGAGGGCTTCACATGGTACACGTACTTTGAGTTCTACAAACTCAGTCCAACATAGTGTGAATTTGGGAAACAGGTATCTGCATTACAAGGGGGACAGAAGGGTCAGCATGATGCAGGTAAAGCAGCTTAGCAATCAGAGTAATGTGGTGTAACTTCTTAGAATGCTATATGGGGAATTTGCATGTAGGCAGTGCTGAATGAACCCGGTGCTTAACAACAAAGTTCTGCACCCAGATAGCCCAAATTCTGCAACATGCACAGCTGGCTTCTGCAACTGATAAAATTATACATACTAAACAACTTTTCATGGTCTGCATCAGGGATAAGCAACCTTTTTGGGCCTGTGGGCATATTTGGCAATTTGAGAAACTGCCCTGAGCAGCATCATGAAATGGCTGCCATGGGAGGCAAGGCAAAGGACGAGTAACTTGCCCAAAAGACTGAGTACAATGCAGAGGTGGGGTCTGAGCCCCAACACAGTCAACAACTCCTTTGAACCCACAGCTTTCACCACCTATTTCACAGCAATCCCAGCTGCTGGTAAGAAAATGTGTTAACTTTTTTTAAAGTGGGAGGGGTAGGGCACATTGGTGAGTGCCAAGATAGGTATCTGGGGGTGCGCTGGTGCCCACGGATACCACGTTGCCTACCTCTGATTTGCATTATTTTGCATAATTTTTTCTGATTCTGCTAGTCAGACTGAGAGTCAAGGAGCTATTCAGGGCACTGAAATCCCTCCCTCCAAACTCTGGAAATCCTAAGTAGCCACTCCTCTGGCTTCTAACATTTCAACAGGCATTTTCGCACACATCATCATAATCAGGACTAGAAAACTTTTGTTGTTAATAAACAAGGAAGAAGAAAGTTGAGATTTTCAGGAAGGCAAATTCTGTAACCTGACCCTGACATTTCTGAACTGAAGTATAAATTTGCAGCTAACCACCCAAGTAACTACACACTTTCAAAGATAAAGTTATGAACCCTGGAAACAAAAACAATGCTTTAAACCTGTGAAAAAACTTGGAATAAAATATGACCAGTCATCTGCAGTTAAACCACTGTGGCCAGAGTAAGGGAAGTTAACATGCAGCCCCAGAAATGCTTATGCCAGTAGAATGTGACCCATTCTGTACAAGCTCAAGATTATTGAACCAGAGATAATTAACCTTTGGAATATCTTTTATGCACACAAAGACAAGCTGAATTCCAGCATTTTAAAAGCACAGTACAGCATGACATCCAACAGTGTTTGGTTATCATGTTGGACTTGGCCTGAGACCTGGGTTCAGATCCTTGCTCTCTCTCAGCTTCACTTACGTAGGTTATTTGTAGCTTTTCAGTTTAGTAATTCCCGGGGCATCACAATTGTTTGTTTAAAATAAAAATAAAAAAAATCACTACCCAGTAAAATGCATAAAGCAAAAGTTACAAATACAACAGCAACAAAAAATAGAAGAGCAGAAGCTATAAAAACAACTGACTGTTCAATAAGAAGAAAGAACCTGATCAGATGACATTTTCAGTGGGCACTGAAAATACAAGAAATTCAGCTATACTGAGCCTCCCTGAGGGGTGGGGGATGGGTCATTTCACCACAATCAAAAAGGCAGTTACCGCCCGCCTAATTCCAGAAGGGGTGGTGGTGTAGTGGTTAGTGTTGGACTGAGACTCAGGGGACCAGGGTTCTGGTCCCCACTCGGCAACTTTGGGCCAGTCAATGAATCTCAGGTTAACCTACCTCACAGGGTTGTTGTGAGGCAAAAATGGAGAGGAGGCGGCTTCTGAATGCTGCCTTGGGCTCCTTGAAGGAAAGGCAGGATATAAATGTAACACATAAACCAATAAAGCGGGGGGGGGGGGGCTCAGAGAAGGGTCTCCAATTATCTTAATAGGCAGGCAGGCTTGCATGGGAGAGGGTGAGTCCTTCGGTGACTTTACATCCAGGTATCTGAAGTCATTAACGGATCAGCACCAGCATTTTCAATTGTGCTCAGAAATGGACCAGCTGCCAGTGCAGTTGTGTAAGGACTGGCAAGATGTGTCCCATTTGGCCAGTGCCAGGTAGTTGGACTGGTTGCCACTGCGTCCGAGAGGTCTCCAAAAGGCAGACCCACATATAGATGCATGGCAATAGCCAAATCTGATCAGAACATGCGATACCCATGGCCACGCAATCTCTGTCCAGGAGGGGTCACGGCTGGTACGCCAGCTGTGGCAGGTGCTCTGTGGCACTTGTGCCCCAGTGGCAAAGATGGATCTCTCACCACTGCCACCGTCAGCACCATCTGGGGACGACCCCATCATCAACAGACTGTACTAACCTCACACGGTTGTTGTGAGGATAAGGTAGGTTAACCTTCAGGTATGCCACCCTGAGCTCCTTGGAAGAAGGGCAGGATACAAGTTAAATAAATGCACAAGTCCTGTTTCAAAGCTTCTGCAGCGCCAGAGAGAGACATCTCCCTGATGTAACTTATGGCTAAAACAAGGCTCCCACTGCACAGAAACAGCAGGACGTTAACACAACTTGCTAGAAAAGAGTGCTCAGTTTTTCACCCCTCCCTGGAGAAAATAAATCACCTAGTACAATATAAAACCTCTCCTGCAGCAAGGGACGATTAAGAAGCCCTTTGTGGATTAAAAATGAAGGGGGTGAAAGATGATAAAACCAGTAAGCTCAGGCAAGAACCAAGAAGGCGGGGGGGAACCCTCGCCTAATTCTCATCTCTACCTCATCAAAATTTCTATTTAACTGATGTTAAGACTACATAGCATCTGTTTTAACAGATTAGCTTTCAAGTGTATGGCAGGTCTTCCAAGAACACACTTGGTATTCAGCACTGGCCCTACCAGAGTGAGACAGACGCCTGAAGCAGCAGATGCTGAGGGGCACAGAATGGATAGAGCTGTAGATGCCACAACCTGCTCTGTGCTGCCCCCTAAGCTACTCTGCTGCCCTCAGGTGCAGTGGAGGAGGCTGTCCTGTCACCAGTGTTGAAATAAGATCCAACAGCCAGTCTGGTCAGCTTTAGTTCATGGAATTGGGTGAGGGGAGGGGAGGGGCCATCTTATCCCTTGCCTCAGGCAGCAAAATGTTTTGAGCTGGCCCTAACAGTACTAAATATGCCACTAGTTTTAAAGCACTTCATTCACTTTCGCTCTCCCTTTCTGTTGCTCCAGCAACCATAATGGCTAACTGACTGACTGAACCTTTGGAGATTTTGTTCCTTCCTGCAGTACGCTCCTTTCTTAGAGCAACAGGTTTCACACTTTCTGCTTTCAGGGAACCCTCGCCACACCAACTCATCTGCTGAGGAACACGTGTGCATCTGCCATGGAACCCTAGCAGACTGCAGAGGATTCTGGGAAATGTTCTATAGTACACATCCTTCATGTGGGCACTGGTCAGGCTTGTTGGGCCTCACCATTGCCCTACCTGGATGGCATCCATGACCTAGAACAGTGATAGCGAACCTTTTTGAGCCCGAGTGCCCAAACTGCAACACAAAACCAACTTATTTATTTCAAAGTGCCAACACTGCAATTAAACCTGAATACCGAGGTTTTAGTTTTAGAAAAACAACTCATACAGTTGTCCGAACTAATTAACATCTTTTGTCTTTAAAGAAAAACACAATAACAGAGCTTTCAATGATACAAACATTTTTTTGTTGAAAAAAAAATAAACTCAAAAAATTATTATAGTACTACATTGTACACATAGCCTGAAGGGAATTTATACAAACTTTTAAAATAATTAGGCACATGTACTTTTGGATAAGGGATTCTCAACTTGTAATATGATTATATGCCAGACTGAAATTGTATGGGGCAAGCTTTACCCCAGGTCCTTTCCCTTACTAGGATGAGCAAGATAAAAAAGAAAACTAAATGTGCTTAACACATTTTAAACACTTTATGTCTTGGACTGCAAACACTGCATTAGGTAAAAGTTTGCATTGGGCATGCTTTTGCACAATTAATGTGATTTTTGCTATTGCATGCATGCTGATAATTTGTCAAACCTTGGCTCAGACTCCGTTAGTTTGAGAGCAACACATGCAGCACTCAGGTCAACTGTTAGGGCTTTACATCCAAGCCATGCTCTGTGCATCATTCTTCAAAATCTTTTAAATGTGATAACAATGTAGAAAAGAATTCTGTAACAGGAATTCTAGAATAAAATCATTCTGTTCCACACTGTGAGAAAGAACAAGATCATTAGTGTTTTTCAGAAGGGGACAGTCTTTTCGCGATCTGGTGACCAATGGCTCGAGTGCCCATTGTGTGCCAGAGAGGTCCCTGTGTGCCAGCTGTGGCACTCGTGCCATAGGTTTGCCATCACTGACCTAGAAAATATCCAACCATCTCCTGCAGCTACACATTGCAATGGAATACGGGTAACAGTGAGCCTTCTCTTTCAGAGAAACTTTAGCACCATTACCAACCTTCTCACTGAGGATAACTCTGAGAATCTTCTTAGGAATCCCACCCAGTGTTCTCCAAAATCAGAGTTGGAAAGTCATTTGGAGAGCATGCAATTGTTTGTTGCCTGGTAGGCTATTACTTTTATATTGACTGAAGAATATATCTGTACTACACTTTTTGGCAAGAATATCTAAAGTTGTGATTTGTCACGCTTGTCCTTCCCCCACAGATGTCAAATCTGAGTTTCATACTTGAATTTCTTGCCCGATTTGGCCTGAGTTCCTCCATTCCACATGTGGTCATCCTCTTCATAGAAGAAAAAAATATCAAGTTTCACATCATCTCCTTCTCCCTGGAAGGAGAGCTCCAAACTGTCTTCTATCTGTAAAGCAGACCAAAAGACACTCGTGATAGGACAGAGAGAATATTCACTAGGCTGCAAAGTCAAGCGTGATAAATAGGCAAGATGGGCAGATTCTACATCTTTTGCACAGATTTCAGGGCCAAATCACACATTTCTTTATTCACATTTCTTTTTTCTTTGTTTTAAGGTGTGCTTAAAACCAGCCACTTTTATTTTGAAGTATAAAAGTGCAAAGTTCCAATCTGAAATGTGCTCCCAATTCGAACCAGGCCCTTGCATCCCAGTTTCCTGCTGGAAAACGGCACTCCGTCCCGAGACTGCAGTAAGCGGCACCTTGGGGGAGGGTGGAACCTGGGCATGAAACTGGTGCAGGGTACCAATCCAGGCTGGGAGTACATTGCAGTCTGGGAACCAGCAGCTGCTTTCCCCCAAATTGAAGTGGCCAGATTAAACACGTTTTTATCATATCGTACAATATATATATGGCCTTTGTACAAGAAAAGGAAAGAAGGGGGTGCTTAGGTATGCTACTGGGATAATGGATAAACCTGATCCTAATGACCCCAGTCAGTGAACACCAAACCACTGAGAAGAAAGCCCACTCCTATGTGCACAGGGTTCTGCGTCTTCAATCACTTCTTAAGGAACATCTACCTACGGAACCTCCTGACAACATTGAGGACCATTGGTCTAAGCTGAAAACCTCCATTACTGCAGCTTGTGAACAAACTATTGGATACAAAACTAAGAAACATCAGGATTGGTTTGATGAAAATGATAATGAGATTAAATATATAATTGACCAAAAAAGGAAAGCCTTCCAAATATGGCAAAATGATATTAACTGCGCTGCCAAGAAAAAAAATCTACGCTAGTGCAAAGGCTGAGGTCCAAAGAAGAACAAGAGAACTTAAGAATGCTTGGTGGAAAAAGAAAGCTCAAGAAATTCAACAACTTGCAGAATCTCATGATGCACGGGGCTTTTTTAAGGCCACAAGGGCCATTTATGGACCAAAAACCTATGGTACAAACCCTTTACAATCAAAAGATGGCACCAAACTCTTAAAAGACAAAGAGTCTATTGCACTGCGTTGGAAAGAGCATTATTATGACCTTTTAAATCGTAAATCTAAGGTGGATAATGAGATTTTTTCACAAATCCCACAAAAACAAATTAGAGAGGAACTTGCAATACTCCCCACTTTGGATGAAGTAAAAAAAGCCATTAATCAAATGAAGAATAACAAAGCTAGTGGACTAGATGGGATTCCTGCTGAAATCTTTAAAGAAGGGCCCCCCGAACTTGTACAACATCTTCATAAACTAATCGAAAAAATCTGGATAAGAGAAGAGATCCCAGAAGACTTCAGGGATGCCATAATTATCACCCTCTTTAAGAAAGGTGATAGAACAGACTGTGGAAACTATCGGGGCATTTCTCTCTTTGCTACCGAAGGTAAAATATTTGCCAGGATTCTCGCAAACCGTCTTCTATCTATTTCAGAAGAGATCCTCCCTGAAATTCAATATGGTTTCCGCCCCTCTAGAGGGACAGTAGACATGATTTTTACTGCACATCAGCTCCAAGAAAAATGCCGGGAGCAAAATCAACCCCTTTATATGGCATTTATTGATCTTGCGAAGGCCTTTGATACTGTAGACCGAACAGCTCCCTGGACTATCCTTATGAAAATTGGATGCCCCAATAAATTTGTGAATATCTTGCGACTTCTCCATGACAATATGACGGCTACGGTCTTGGACAACAACGGCTCTCATGGTGCTCCATTTAAAGTGGGATCAGGTGTTAAACAGGGATGTGTTATTGCCCCAACATTATTTGCTATTTTCATCGCCATGATTTTACATCTTGTCGAGGGGAAACTACCCACTGGTGTGGGAATTATATATCGAACAGATGGAAAGCTTTTTAATCTCAGTAGGCTGAAAGCAAAAAGTAAGGTAATTACAACCTCCGTTGTGGAACTTCAGTATGCTGATGATAATGTGGTCTCCGCACATTCAGAGGATGATCTCCCAACTATCCTAAATGCTTTTGCAGAAGCATACGGAAAACTTGGTCTCTCACTTAACATCAAAAAAACCAAAGTGCTTCATCAGCAAGTGCAAGCTAACCCTTTGGTGATGCCATCTATCCAGCTTGGCGGGACAATACTGGAAAATGTCGATCATTTTCTCCATCTTGGCAGCTATCTTTCTGTTACAGCTAACATCAACAGTGAAATCCAGCATCGTCTGAGCTCCGCAAGTGCTGCGTTTTCTCGAATGAAACATAGAGTGTTCGAGGATCGGGATATTTGTAAGAAGACCAAAACACTGGTTTATGAAGCCATTGTATTACCAACTTTATTGTATGCCTGCGAAACATGGACTATCTATAAACATCACTTCCAACTCCTTGAAAGATTTCATCAACGTTGCCTCCGGAAAATCCTGTGAATTACTTAGGAAGATAGGCGAACAAATGTCAGTGTACTGGAAGAAGCAAAGACTACTAGCATTGAAAAAATGATCCTTCAACGCCAACTTCAATGGACCGGTCATGTTGTTCGAATGCCTGACTGCCATCTCCCAAAGCAGTTACTTTATTCCCAACTCAAGGATGGAAAGCGGAATATCGGTGGTCAATATAAGAGGTTTAAAGATGTTCATAAGGCTAATCTAAAAAAATGCAATATAAACATCAAAAACTGGGAAGCTCTGGCCCATGAACGATCTAACTGGAGGTTGGCCTTTCACAAAGGTTCTATGGACTTTGAAGAAGCCTGAGTGCAAGGTGAAAGGGAGAAACGTGCTAAGCGAAAAGCACGTCAAATGAATCCTTTACAGGACATCTTCCATCTGGTAACCTGTGTCCTCACTGTGGGAAGCTGTGTGGATCTAGAATTGGCCTCCACCCACAGTCACTTACGGACCCATCGCTAGAGTCTACACAATTTTCTTTAGAATTTTCCTCTTTTTAAAATCTCCTTTTTGTAAATTTTCTTTTTTATCCTGGAAGACAATCTTACTCGGTCATGAGTGATCGCCTGACTGACTGTGCCATGGCATGTTGAGACCTCTATCAATCTGATCAGTGGTATGCAAGGACTATTTATTACACTTTTATCCTATGTTTTATCCAACAAGCTTTTATCCTCACAACAACCCTGTGAGGTTGATTGTGCTCTCTAACAGAAAGAAAATGACTGGCCCAAGGTCACCCAGCAAGTTTCTTGGCCGAGAAGATATTTGAAACCAGGCCTCCCTGGTCCCAGTCCCATGCTCTATCCCACACCAGTTTCTAGGGCAGGGGTGGGCAGGAAGTTAACCTCCAGATGATTTGAACTTCAACTCCCAGCATTCCTGACCACTGGCCATGCTAGTAGGGGCTTCTGGGAGCCAAAGACCAGAACATCTGGAGATCTTTCTCCTGCCCACCCCTGCTCTAGGGTACAATGCATACTTTCTGTAAATGCCCGTTATTGCATTGCCATTGCAGACCCCTTCAAAGGATTACAGAGGACAGGGGACCAGTCAGGTGTGTTATCTACCAACCTTGCCGAACTTGTGCTTTAGTGGTAGTCCTGCCTTCTGAAACGCTGAAATAATATCTGGCTTATAGTCTTGAATGAAAATCCCCAAGTCCACATCTTTGCTGTAAGGAATAATATTGCACTGTCTGTACCAACCTAAAAATACCCAAAAACAAAATAAATAAATAAAAAAAATCTGTGAGCTGCATGGTAAATGTCCTCAAGTAAAGGTCATGCAATTCTCAAGCAGGTGCAGTATAAGCCCACAGAAGTTACTAGCTTCCAAAGTCTTTTCCTAGCTGGCGCTGGGTGCTGGCTGAGGAGGGACACGCTGCTTGCTGCATCTCAACGCTGGGCGTGGAGGAGTCTGCCCGGTTTCTAGGCTGGGTGCAGTGGAGGGGCGGATCGCTCCAGCCTTCTTTCTGCAGCCCGCTGACTTGCTTACATGGAATTCCTGGCCACTTATTGCTACCGGGCAAGTGCTTAAACACAAAGGTTGCATAGATATCTTAACTGTGGCAGATGGCAGATTTCCCCCTCCTTCTAAAAAAAGGGGGGGGGGTTCTGTGATTTGAATGCTGCAGGTCCTAATGTCTTTTTATAGTTATTTAATGTTTTATTATTAACACAAATTGTTATCAACATAAAGACTTACTCATATATTTCACGTGCCAAAAACATTTTTCGGGGAAGACCTATACAGAACCATTTCTGGTTAAACCTGTCCAGTCTTCACCTCCCTTCCATGATATACATTTCCCCAAAGTCTGGAAAACCAGAACATTTCGTAGACAACTTTGCCTTTAGAACAGGGGTGGAAAAGCTAATTTCGTGAGGCGGGCCAGACGGTTCAGGGGGTGGGGCCATACCACGAAGCCCCTCCCCCATCACCTGCCCTGTCACTTTGCCTTCCTCAGTGCAGAGAAAGGCACGGAACTTTCTCTCTACGCGGAGAAAGGCACTCCGCTGGCTTCTGGTGTCAACCGACTTGGGCACCTCCTTCACGCGCTGCTCACTGTCCAGATTGGGGCAGCTCACGGAGGCTAACTCCTTCCTACGCCACTTGTCGGCCCGATAATGCAATTTCTTACTTCCCCCCACCTTCGCAGCTGGTCCTGCAAGCCCCATTCCATGAACCGAAGCATTGCAGGTGACACTGGGGCAGCAGGAGAGGCTGTGGTTGGAGTACGCACCAGTCTAAAGCCCCCTTGGATTCATGAGCTTCGCGTTTCTTTTATTAAAGCAGGGCTCTCCAACCTGGGGTCCCCAGATGTTGCTGGCCTACAGCTCCCAGCATACCCAGCCAGCATGCCTAATGGCAAGGGATTCTGGGAGCTGTAGTCCAGAAACATCTGGGGACCCAAGGTTGGAGGGCCCTGTATTAAAGCCTAGCGGACATTACTTTGCATTCTCATGGATTCCCTGGCATGGAGCAATGCCGTGTTTATATATTTTGCACTTCTTATACACACACACACACCCCAGTTGAGACACCATTTACTCATTCAATATATTCAGTTCCTCAACCTCAGCAATCAATGTGGAGCCAAAGAGAAGCATGCCTGTGGCTCATGCTGGCTCAGCTTGTCTGAGCGTGGAAAGCTAAGCAGGGTCAGGCCTGGTTATTACTTGGATGGGAGACCCCTCCTCTAGTTTCCTGCATTGAGCAGGGGCTTGGACTCAATAGCCTTGTAGGCTCCTTCCAACTCTATGATCTATGAAAAATCTATGAAGAATGTGACCGCAAGCTCCTTACCCAGGCACGTTCCGCTGCTCAGCCAGAATCTCATTCCCAAACTGTTTAAAGTCAGAGCAGCAAGATGCAGCAACGCCTTGGCTTTTCTCCTGAATTCCACTGCATCAAGGGACGCATCATCAGGGTACAGCTGAAAAAAAAGGAGGGAAAGAGTACCGGTAATTACTTCGTACATTGTAAATTGTTCTTCTGTGATTTCTAAAATACAACACACACACACACACACACACACCCATACACACTTGACATTCTTGGTTTTCCATGAGTATACCTAGCATTTCTTTTACTTCCCAAATATTTTTTTCTACTGAAGAAATTTTAGTGACCCGTGAGAGGTATTATTAGGAAATGATGTTCCTTATCGCCTAATGCAGGGGTGCCGGACGTCTTTCAGCCCGAGGGCCAAATTCAATGACAGAGAAGCTCTTGGGGGGCCGCATTCCAGTGGCAAAAGGGGTGAGGCCAAAAATCCCAACGTCTTGGAGTATAAGTTCTTACTGCCACTCCAGTAACTAAGACTAAGGGGAGGCATTTCAACCTTTTTAGGAGGGGGGAAAATACTACACAGAAGCCGGGAAGCCACCAAACGACTGGCAGTCAGGGGAGGCGGGGGGGGCAGGGAAAGGAGGTGTGGCAACCTGGGGAACGCTGGAGGGCTGGGCCGGGCCTCCAGGCAGGCCGGATTCGGCCTGCTGAGGTTTGACTTCCCTGGCCTAAAGTTACAGGCTTGGGGAACAGTAGCTAAGAGAGAAACAGACCACAGGATCACGCAGTCCCTTCCTCATTGCTCCACTCCTCTGCAGAGTCAATGTCCTCCTCCACTCAACCACAGCCCAAACCCTATTTATGCTGCTCTTAATATACACACACGCACCCCCTGCAGCTGGGAGGTGCTTCAGCATGACATGGTCTCAAGCTTCAGGGACAAGAACGATATGACGATGTGGGTGAAGCCGACTTGAGTGGGTCTTTCCGAAGAAATTCATTCCCTCCCTCCCAAATGTGAGCTGCTTTGAACAGGGTCTGTAGAATAGATCCCAAAGCCATTGGTTCAAAAGACAACATTAGAAGAAAACACTGATCTAAAAAGTTATTTTAAAAAGTAACGTTGACCATTTTTGAGAGGTTATACAAACTAGATGCCACTACCAACATTTCTAAATCTTCCATAAACTTCAAGACATATTCAAACCCATGAAAAGAACCATTTTTTTTTTAAATACAGTGGTTCTTTTCTATCTTCCTGCCATGGCTCAAAAAGGTTATAAAATACTCTTTTCTCATTTGGACAAAATTCATGGAAGAGGAGGTTATCAATGGCTACTAGTCCTGATGGATCTATGCTACCTCCAGGATCAGAGGCAGTAGGCCTATGTGCTCCAGTTGCTGGGGAAAATGGGCAGGAGGGTGCTATTGCACTCACGTCCTGCTTGTGAGATCCCATGGGCAGCTGGCTGGCCACTGTGTGAACAGAATGCTGGACTAGATGGACCCTTGGTCTGATCCAGCAGGGCTCTTCTTATGTTCTTATATTTCCTACACAAATATGTTCTTTATTGTTATACTCTGTATTTTCATTCTTTGGCGCCACCAAGTGTTCAAGCCAAAATTTCAACTCTTAATAAGTAATCACTATAAGTATTAATCAGTGTATTGTGGCTGGCTTTTGGTCTGTAAAGTTAAGCTACCGGTCAGCTGGAAGGGGGAGCAGGTTAATAGGTCTGAAGTCATTTCCATTAGAATTGAAATTTAAAACATGACTACAGGCTACAGCCAAGATTCAAAGTATCCTGAGGATATTTCCAAGGGAACTCTTGGCTTGTATTTCCTGAACAGCAGCCTCCTATGCTCTGTGGCAAACTACTTGAAATGAAGGAGAGTATTCCTGAAGTAATTCATTGGATCCTGGGCTACATATTTGCTTTTAAGTGAGTTGTTACTCACACCCCAAGCCATTTGAATGCTGGCAGGATCTAAATTCAAAACAAAAAAATATTTAAATAAGAACTGCTTAAGAGACCGAAAACAAGTTAGATCTGTAGCAGCCATATAGCAAGTCTAAATCAGTAGGACATAATGCATTAAATCAGGATTGCGCAAATTATGACCCACCAAGCCCCAAAGAGCCCACCAACTGATTGACAAC
Source organism: Shinisaurus crocodilurus (assembly GCA_021292165.1). Lineage (NCBI taxonomy): Eukaryota > Metazoa > Chordata > Lepidosauria > Squamata > Shinisauridae > Shinisaurus > Shinisaurus crocodilurus. The sequence goes on from CM037877.1 coordinate 108,588,244, forward strand.
ACTGTGTAAAAGTTAGAGTTTGGACTGGGACTGGGGAGACTCAGGTTCAAGTCCCTACTCAACCATGAAGCTCACTGGGTGACTTTGGGCCTACCTCACAGGGTTGTTGTGGGAGGATAAAATGGGAGAGGAGGATCATGTATGGTGCCTTGGGCTCCTTGGGAGGAAAAGGCAGGATATAAATGTAACTAATAAATAAATACATACAATTTCTTTTTGTAGTCAAGAGGCAGGCAGCAAAGACAGTTACCAAGATCTAGCAGGCCACTGATGGGCTGCATTGGGCTTGGTGGGTCACCGGTTGTGCAAGTCTGCATTAAGTGTTTTTGTACGATTCTACAGTCTGGGAACAAAGGCATCCATCCATGCACCTCAGATCGGTGAGCACTCCTATTTCTGACTGTTAGCAACAAAGGAAGCTGCGTTCTGTTGAGTCAGACCCTTGGTCCACCTGGCCCAGTATTGTCAGCACAGACTGGAAGCAGCTCTCCAGGGTTGCAGGCAGGAGTGTTTTCCAGCCCTACCTGGAGATACCAGAAATTGAACCTGGGACCTTCTGCATGCAAAGCAGGTGCTCTACCACTGAGCTGTGGCCCCTCCGTACCGTAGTTCACGGTGTTAACTCAGACAAGCACTGCCATTTTAACATGGGGGCGGAGGGGGGGGGGAGAAAGAGAACCAACCAACCGACGCTGGAAATAGCCCACATTTTTGGAAGTCATGCTACTTGATAACCACTCACCTGGAAGAAAGATCGGGCCTCTCTGTACCTACATTCAATAAACCTGGAGTGGGACCTTTCCCCTAGGAACTCGGACGGCTCTTTTGGAATCTGCACCGTTATCCCATCAATAGAAACACTCAGTAATTCTATCCTGTTATGAAAGGGAAAACAGTTACATTAGCCTGGCCAGAAAATCTAACAAAACAACAGCCACTGCCTCTCCCAATTCATATTATTACGGTGCTGAAAAAGGAAGAAAAAGCAGTGGTGCAGTTGCGGTCACATCAAGCACATAAACAGCAAATGCAGTCTGTCCACTTTCTTCTTCCAAACACTGCAAAATTGCTCCAGCCAGCCCAACGAAGGGTTCTGAAACCAATCAGCCCAGCTGCACCGACATGAAGCAATTTGAAAAGCAATTTTAAGCCTTTGCATTTAATACGCACTGTGTTGCTTGAAGCGGTTGTTACAGTTATGCAAGTTTTATTCTTTTAGTTGAGGGCTGGTCTGAATGCCTCTGGTGGAATGAAAGGCAGAAATACAAAGAGGGGGGAAAATGAAAGAAAAGAAGAAGTGGGAGACTACACTCCCAAAATAATTTAATTGCCTTAACCGGATGGATCAGGTAGTCTGTCATACTAGAAACAGGTGCCAAGGAAAGAGATAGGTCACTCTGATAGATGAAATGTGTTTTGAGTGCTTCTGCTACTGGGGGAACAACCCTTTTTCAGCTACTTGCATTTAAGGATATAATAGAAGCCAATTGTTTATTTCCTTGTTATTTCTTCTGCTTCTATACCAAGAGGTATAACCCGACTGTGTATAGATAGCTCGCTATCGTAGCTAATAGCTGTTGGTAGGGAATTCCCTTGAAGATGCATTGCTTTTGTCTGTCCTGCATCTACTTCCAAATAATGTCACTGGGTGATTCCCAGTTCTAGTATTACGAAAAGGGAAGAGGGGTGTGGGAGGACGTGTCGTCTCATTACCTGTGTCCGCAAAATGTAAAACTTTGCCCTCCTGATATTGTTACCATGGAATTATGTAAGCTGCCTTGAGTTCTGTGGAGAAAGCCTGCGCACCCACAGTGGCATGAACCCCGACATAGTTCCCCTGGCAACCCCTGTCTGCATAATCCCCCACCAGGGGGGAAACAGGAGATGCAGGTCTGGCCAGACAGGTACACAATAGGGAAACATCTACCCGAATCCACAAGAGGACACATGGACCATCCGGAGGTGAAGGGCAGTCTCAAAGAGCTGCAAAGTATCCCCTGAAGACACCGGTAACTGCCAGACGTCACCTTTGTAGAAGTAAAATTTGTCCAGACTAGTTTAAACAGGAAAGTCAGACCATTCCTTCTACCTTCCAGAAACATGTCCTGACAAGTCATACCCTTTCCTTGACCTTCCACAGAACAACCCTGAGGGCAAATCACCCATCTATTGATTTGCCTAAGCCTCTTTCCTGCTTATGCTAAAAGTGCTGTGAGCCAGTATCACCTTGGGAAAGGCTACTGATTAGCATGGTGGCTGGAAGATGGGCAATACCTGATCTTTTGTTTTTGTCTAAATGTCTCCTTTTAAATTGTCTCTGTTTCCTGTACTGACTCAATTGTCACCTGACCTCTACCCGATATTATTCAGTATAAATGGAAGTGTCTTCCTTGTGTTCTTGTTGGCATTCCTGACTGTGCTCAGATGCCATCTGTGAATTCACTATTAAACTTTCCTCTCTAAGAACCTATTCAAAACACAATGCAGTAGATCAATTTTTCCAAAACACCTTTTCCGGGCAGGAATAAGCCTACCTGATCGGCAAGGGGCGGGAGAGGGGGAGGGACAGGGTAGAAAACCCCTCTACCCACCCGAGAAGGGCTGTTAGGAACACGGGCGGGTTGACACCTTCCAAAGCCAGCACCGGCTGGGTCAAGCAGTTCTCTTCCCCGAGCACGGGCGGGCTCGGAGTCAGGCTAGAAGCAGGAAGGCGTAGAGTCTTTGGTCTAAGGTAATTCATTTCTGCAATACGCTAGCCTGGGAACCAAGTCATTCAGCTTCTTGAGGCCACGACCTAGTTTTGTGTATGTTATAGTATTCCTAGAAGTCTATTAGTTCCGCTCCATTAACCTATCGTAAATAAAGCGTCTATTCTTTGATGTGAATGGTTCTGTGTGCTTTTTAGGTAGCGGTTGCATTTAAATCACTCTATATCCCCTTGACGCGCTATATCTCAGTGCCGGTTAACCCGTTAAGTGCCGAACTCATGCAGAAGACCCAGTTGTTGGTCTTCCACAAGTTCCTTGCAGGAAAAAAGGCGGGATAGAAATGTAGTAAATAAATAAATAAAATAAAATAAGATTTGTAAACTGACACATCCAATTTCATCTGCACTGCAGCGATGATGCGTGGCAGTCGTCCCCAACTTGGGGCTCTCTTCATGTGTTAACTTTAACTCCCAGCATCCCTCAGCCAGCAGGGTTGGCTGGGGGATGCTGGGCACTGTAGTCCAACACATCTGGAGAGCACTAGGTTGGGGAAGGTGGATGCAAAAGGCAGCTGTTGGACTTGCCTCACAGGAAAACCTCGTCATCAAACTTCCTGAAAAATCCCGCCCTGCTGCTGCTCCTTACTTGTCATACGCCCCAGCGTAGCGGCCAAACTGTAGCTTCCGGAAAGGCACAAACTTCCGGTCCACGTGCTGTTTCAGCCGCAGAGGTCCATGCCAGAGGTAGTTGCCGCTCCTCTCGTAGAAGACCACCAGATGGATGGCGTGAGCTGCCAACCTAAAGACGTAGTGTAGGGGAATCTCCGTCCCAGAGAGGTCCTCCATCCCTTCTAGACGCGGGTCTTTGCTCTGAATCTTCAGGCACTGGAATCCCACCCTCTCAGCAGCTCGAAACAAGCCCACCTGAAATGGACACCTTGCATGAGCTCCAGCCCTGCTCATAAAACCGAAGCTCTGCTTCGTGAAGCAGTCACTCTGGGTGGGTTAAGGTGAAAATAAAGTCTCCGATGGCAATTGCATCGTTTCGCTATGAGCTGTTCTCGATGATACAATATGTTGCCATTTCCAGTTTCTTCTATAGCTTAAACCAGGGGTGAGCAACATGTGCCCCCGCCTGCTGCCACCCCCGCACTGCTGAAATTTGCCGGTGCAGCAGCAAAATATATATATATCAAAAATTCAATGGTTTGCCACCAAAATTAAGCAGCAAACCGCCACAGAGACTTAAAAGTGATACATTTATCTTGTTTTCAAGCAACGAACTGTGGGGGTGGGGTTTGCCACTGCAGGTGGTGTGGTAGCAGGAGTGCCCCGGACTGCCTGAAGTTGCCCACCCCTGGCTTAAACTGAACCACCCAAGAACGCTGCAAGTCGGAGAGTCGCTTTTGCAGAAATGATGAGCATACAGATGTTAGCCCATCAACGCCGTACACCTTCAGCCTGTGGCTTTAAGACTTTCTTCCTCAAGGGAACCCTTTCCACACTGACTTGCCTGCCAAGGAACCCTTGCTCTTCCTAGGGCCGCGCACACAGTTCACACAGGGGCCCAGACCACTTTGGCCTCACCATCATCTTAGGGGTGGGGAACCTTTTTCCTACAAAGGGCTGTTGACCCACGGAAAAAATCAGCTGGGGGCCACAGCTGACGGCAGGTGGAGCGACAGGCAAAAGCAGGTCGGGTTTGCAGTACTGAAGGGCTGTATATCTGTGCCAGCCCATCTATGCAGGCCGCATGCAATTAGGCCATGGATCGCAGGTTCTCACCCCATCCCTATATTGAGGATGCCTCTCCGAGACCCCCTTGTAAGAGTGTATTTCCTGGAAAAGGGCAGCAGTATTGATCAAGCTATCTCTCAGGGAAGCTTGTCTACCAATTCCAATCTTAACCTTTGGGAAACTTCACTAAACTTCTAAGTGACCCCAGGTTTCCCATAAGCACAGGATGATAACCTTTCCTTAAGCAAAAGCCAGACACTTATCACTTTTTGTGTCGATGGACATGTTTGGAATTTTGAGTGTGTCACTGGCACTCTCACAAAATGACTGCCACAGTAGAGTGGGGTTTGCCCATTCACAAAACGGTGGCCATGGCTGGTCAGAAAACACTCATTTCCCAGAAAGCAAACTGGTGAGACTAAAAGGAAAGTAATCTGCCCAAGAGCCTAAGTGTACAAGGCAGAGGTGGGGGTCTGAGCTCCAAAACACAAAGCCATTCATTTGAACCCAAATAAAGATGGCGCTAGAGGGCAGCTTTTTGCTTTGCAGCATGCCAGCCTCCCAGTTTGTTTGTTTTTAAAATAATAATTAAACAAACGTCTAAGAGATAAAATAATAATCAGGAGGGGAAGGGAGCCTAGTGGGTGCCAAGGGAGTTGTCTGCGGGCACCACACTGGAGACCCCAATATTACTCTGTTTCCTGGTTAGATATAGTTCCTTTTAACATTTTTAGTAGGTCAGATCGCACGCAGGGCCAGATTTTCTCTCTCTGTGCCCCCTTTATATTCCTCTGGGAAGCCTGAAAAACTTCACTGCTAGTCATGTTTTCACTACAGCCCCTAACTCAGGGGTGGGGAACTGCCAGCTCGCAACCCTCCTCCTTGACTCTGGCCCTTCACCTTCCCTGCTGGAGCCCAACCATGGTGCCAGAGAACAGACAGAGAGGTGGTGGTTCTGGCTCTGTGTGTGTGTGTGTGTGTGTGTGAGAGAGAGAGAGAGAGAGAGAGAGAGAGAGGGAGAGAGAAACAGTGTGGGGTGGTGACAATCCTGAGAGAACCCCTGGCCTTGGCTCTCCCTTGGTGGAAAAAAGGTTCTCTGCCCTGCACTAATTCCTCTCAACAATAAAATGATGCAAAGATAGAGTGTTCTGTGCAAAAAAAAAAAAAGATTAACCACCCATTGGTGGTGTTACATCTCATGTCAGTTTTTTATTCAGTATAACCATAAACAGCTGGCCACATGCAAACTCTCTGCAAACAAACTACCTTGCAAAAATAAGGTCCGCAACCAGATCATGATCAGGAAATGGAATCAGCATGACCAACCAGAATTATTAACAACGCAATTTGACACTTGCTCACTCAGGACGTAAGTTCCACTACGTTAAATGAGGTTGACACCCTAGTAAGGGGCATTTAGGATTGCAACCTAAACTGCAGAACAGGGATTTGTACTGGGGTCTTCTGCTTCAGCTCATCCTTTCAACCTGGCACAGCCATTTCCTCCAGACTCCTTAATGTACTGTCTTGGGGTAAAAGAGCAGTTTCTTGCCATCTCCCATATTATGGACCTCAGTTTTTAAAACCCTCTGGATGGGTTTTACAAATTGAATAACGCGCATTTCTAATATAAATATACTCACCTAGAAAATCATCCTTGGACAACTTCCTTCTACCTGACCTTTCTTTCGGTGTAATGCTCAGAAAAGTGGGTTTTTCTTCTTCTTTTAGTTATGTTTCTGTATAATCTCTCTCTCTTTTGTGCTTTTCTCCAACTTCCCTTCTGAGTAATGATACTATCGATAAGATACAAAGGCCAAAGTGAAGATGTGCCATCTTCAAATGCAAACTACTGGGGCATCCTCAGAGACATCTGCCACTGTTTCAGGGTCCATCTCAGCATCATTTACCTTGTAGTCAGGACATTGCGCAACTTCCTCTTGCTGCAATGCCTTCTGGGAAATGCACTGTAGACTATGAACTTCTCAATGTTTTGTCTGTGTTTATACCAGCCTTCCCCAACCCAGTGCCCTCCAGATATTTTGGACGTCAACTCCCATCGGCCCATCTGGGAGGCAACTGGGAGGAAGGCTTTTATAAAGGACAAGGGAAGGAATAACAGTGCCTCTGAACATGTGTAGAATTACTTTCTCCCTACACTTTGTGACCATAATCAGCCCACATACAGCAGGGAGAGCAGCTTGTTGGGGCTTAAATCTGTGGGAGATTTCAGAAAGTCCCAGAAACTCTCATCAGTCCCAGCCAGCATGGTTAATGGTCAGGAATGCTGGACAATGTAGTCCAAAAAATCAGGGGGTGCACCAAGTTGGGGAGATGCTGGCTTATTGTCAAACAGCTGTAAAGTTCATCATGATTAGGTAAAGCTGGGAGAGACAAGCTTACCTCAAGTTTCCAGGTTTTGTCCAATAGTGCAAATGTCGTATAGTCCCGTGGAGCACAAAAATACTTGCATTCAGAGTGGCTGCCATCAGAGGAGGTCCTGAGCTGCTCCAAGTCAGTGTCAATCAGCCCCAGGAGCAAGGGATCAATCAGATGCACAGCTATGTTGTGACTGGACACCAAACTAAGGAATTTCCGAACGACATGCTGTTTAAAAAGACACAGAGTGGAAAAATTAGATCAGGAGTGATTTTTTTTTTAAAAAGCTATATATTGAAAACAAAAGCCTGATGTCAATTACCATCAAAGACCAGTGTCCTACTAATTATGGTTAAGATATTTTGGGTGCACCCAAGACTTGAACCGGTAAAACCAATTAACATTTGAAAGCAGCAACCCCTCACCACCCCCACCCCCACAGCCCACCAAGTTAAGAGAGGTTTCAACTGCTAAAACGCCATTAAAGGGTCAAGAGAACTGGGTGGAGTTTCCCTGGCGCCTAAAAGTAAAAGAAAAGAAGGTGTCGGGCATATTTGTCTAGGAAGAAGGGAGTTCCACAATTTATGTGCCATTACTGCGAAGGGCCTCTCGCCAACAGCCTAACCCAAGGAGAACACCTGGAGAAGGCACTCTGGAACAGACCTTAACTCGTAGGAGGGTTCTTAGGGATGTATGGACTTCCTTAAATCTGTTCCATCTGTGTTTTGTGGATTTTCAGGTGCCTTTTGTTCCAGTCGTCCACTCATTGACGGAACTGGATTTGACGCAAATGCATTCATCTGCATTTGCCCAAATTTGCACTTCCAAAAATGCACAAATCCCCCCAAAAATATGCATTTTCACACTTTAGTCTACGGGGGGGGGGGGAGGATACATATTTTCGGTCGGCGTTTTTTTTAAAAAAATGTATTTTTCTGCAACAAATTGCATAAATTACAGAAAGTTTTTTTAAAAACGGTCCACAAGTCCGCAGAATCCTTGTGACTCAGGAAAAGCCGGTCCGCAGGTCGGATTCATAGAAATCCAAGCTCATTTGAGTTGGTTGCAGATTTCTCCTGACTTCCCTAGGGTTCACGTGGGAGAAGACAGCCCTGTAGATTTCCTAGATTCCAAGCTGTTTATGGCTTTAAAAGTTAAGACCAGTGTTCTGAACTGAGCCTAGAGGGCAGGTCTTTCAACACAGGCATGTGTTTTGTGGCCAGCCTTGGTTAGCTATCTACTCGACACATTGTGTACCAGCTGCAGTTTCCAAACACTTTTCAGAGGCAGCCTCATATATACTAATGCACTCCAGTAGTCTAGCCTGGATTTAACCAGAGAATGGATAACTGTGCCCAGAGCTCCGGGGCATCCCCCGCTCCTCCACCCCCTAAGGGTGACTGCAGCCGGTGCACCAGCCAAAGCTGGTGAATGGCATTACATGTCACAGATGCCACTTAGGTGCCTAGCAACTTGTGGATTCACAAGTACCCCCAAGGTACGAACATGATATTTAAAGGGAGAGTACAACCCCATCGAGAATGGGCTGAACATGTCTTCTCCGGGTTGACGCTTTGCTGCGCCTCATCCAGCCCAGAACTGACTCTTTCAGCACCTTCACAGCTACATCCGCACCCAGTGAGAGACACGAGCTGGGTGTCATCCACATATTGCTGGCACCCAACTCCAAATGCCATCTGCCAGCGGGTCTCAGGTAGATGATGTTGAGCAGCATGGGGGACAAAGCAGAAGACCGACACACGCCGTTGTACAAGCGTTAGGGTGCCAGACTACAGCTGGAACCAGTCGTCCAGGTAGGAGTGGAACCTCTGGAGCAGTGTTCTCCAACCTTGGGTCCCCAGATGTTTTCGGCCTACAACTCCCAGCATGCCCCAGCCAGCAAAGCTGGCTGGAGCATGCTGGGAGTTGTAGGCCGAAAACATCTGGGGACCCAAGGTTGGAGAACACTGCTCTGGAGTACAGCACCCCTCGATTCCCATCCCAGACAGCTGGTCCAGAAAGATACCACAGTTCAGGAGTATTGAGGAACCTCTTTCAGCCTGAGGGCCGAATTCCATCTCAGAGAAGGGCGCCATTCTGGTAGCAGGTGGGGCCAAAGGCAAAAGAGGCGGGCTCAAAATTACAAAAAAAAAAAAAAGCCAGGCTATTGGAGTTTAAAGCTCTTGCTGCTTGTAGCTAAGCCTTAGGAGAGGGTATTTCAACCTTTTAGGATTGGGGGGGGGGAACTGCACAAAAGCCGGGGAGCCACCAAACGGTGTGGTGGTTGGGGTAAAAGGGGTTGGGGCCATCTGGGGAACTCTGAGGGGTGCATTGGGCAGGCCGGATTTGGCACACGGGCCTGAGCTTCCCCACCCCTGCCATAGATGAGAGTAGCTGAGAGGTCCTGGAAAATCAACAGGGACGTGTTCACCTGTCGCTCCACAAGCAGGCATGAAACCAGAAAGAAATCAGGCTATGAAAATCAGTGCCACCCAGGAGCGCCGGGAGCCCAACAGCCATCACCTGTTCAAACACCTCGCTCAAAAAGGCAAGGTTTGCAGCTAGCTAGACATTGACATGATTGGTAGGGCCCGGGGAGGTTTTCTTCGAAAGAGCATCACAGGCACTGCTTTTGAAGCAGCTGGGACCATCTCTTCTTACAGAGAAGTATGGATCACTTCCTGGACCCACCCAGCTGCTCCCCCTCAGATGGCTAGAACCAGGCAGAATGGGCAAGTGACAGGCAAACAAGGGCAGACCAGACCTCTAGGCTCCCTCTCTGCATCTCAGGCTGCAACATCTGAAAATTATCTGCAATTCTGCACAGACAGACAGCGATGCAAGCTGAAGTCTAATACAGTCTAAGAGAAAATGTGATTTTAGTGGAACAGAGTCAAACCCATGTGGGATCCGATCTTCTAAAGCAGGGGTGGGCAACATGAACCCCACCAAAAAAGAATTTAAATTTAGATATGTCCGTAGTGGCTACGGAGCACCCAAACAAGCAAATTTGGCTTGTTTGCAAGCTAAATTTGGCCTTTTGGGTGCTCTGAAGCCGCTCTGGAGCACCAGAAGGGTTAAATTTACGTACCTTGAAAACAAGCTAAATAACTGCTGTAGCACTTTGCAGCCCTACAGAGTGGTTCGCTGCTGAATTTTGGCAGCAAACCAGCAATTTCAGCACCTTTTTTGGCTTGTTTTTGGGGGAGCGTCCTGCAGACTGCAGCCGCATTAGGGATCCAGGAAAGGGGGGGGGGAATGGTCCCTGGACCACCCCTGTGCTCAAGTGTGTACATCAGCTAGGAAATGGAGCAATAAATGCTTCTTTTGCTCACAGCAGCGTTCTTCACACCACCTTCCAGGGAACACCAGAGTGCCCTTCGCTGGAATAAATGAAACCCATCAATGCGGTTCTGTCGGAGGACTTTACAACCAGTAAAAAAAAAAAAAAAAAAATGAAAAACAGAAATAGAGCAGAGGTACTTACCCATCGGCTACTGTCTTGTCCTGCTTTGCTCCCTTTAATCTTCGGAAAAACAGCTCCATTCTAACAAAACAAAACGAGAGAGAAGAGGCTCGGCAAAACATTATGGCCAAAGCAACATTCAAACAAGGGACTCCCCAGTCTCTTAGAGCACAATCCTATCTGCTCCGCCCTCGATGCATGTAAGCCTCCCAAACTCGGAGGTTTACGTGCATCCAATCCATGGTGCGAAGCATGGCGCCGGCAAGCTTTGCTGCCGCTGCGCCTCACACCCTGCATTTCAGGGCTATTTTCTGCCGTCTAGACCAGTGTTCTCCAACCTTGGGTCCCCAGATGTTTTTGGCCTACAACTCCCAGCATGCCCCAGCCAGCATAGCTGGCTGAGGCATGCTGGGAGTTGTAGGCCAAAAACATCTGGGGACCCAAGGTTGGAGAACACTGCAATAAGGTAAAGGGACTAAGGCAGTGATTCAACGATTTCCCGGAAAAGGTGACTTTTGAGGCCTGGATCCAGTGACACGCAAGCGGAAGTCTGCCCCATCTCCTCCCCCCTGTTTCGGAAAAGGTGACTTTTGAGGCCTGGATCCAGTGACACGCAAGCGGAAGTCTGCCCCATCTCCTCCCCCCTGCTTCAGCTCTCCACACACCCACCCCACTCTGCTCCAGAGGGTCCTCCAACCCTCCAGAGAAGATATGGGGGGGCGTGGAAGTCTGCAGGCGGGAGGGGAAACTCCTTCCACCAGCAGTTTCCCTTCCGCTGGTGGAATGACACCATCGGATCTAAACCGAAAGGAAATGTGGGAGGTGGTCATACCGAGGCATGCCGGGAGGCCATTCCAGGCATAAAGCTTGTTTGCGAAGGCTAATCTCATGACACGTAACTATTTATTTACTTGAGAGGTGCAAGGCTGCCCATCTCATTATTTTACGTTACTTGAAAACATGCAACATTACATTCTCACAAATAGAAATTGAGAGAATGGGTCCAGGGCACATGGTGCTCTTCTGTTGTTGAAGCGAAGTACCTCTCACCCTTGTTGGGGCCTGGGTGGGAGACTGCCTGGGTGTGTGTGTGTGTGTGTGTGTGTGTGTGTGTCTGATTTAAGCTGCTCCAAACTTCCTGAAGAAACAGTGTTATATAAACTGAAATTCTCCACAAAACGTGTTAGCCCTATTCTCTCCCCCCCCCCATACAGTATGGACAGGCCTGTCAAATATAAAAGCAAGGCTTCAAATAAAAACCAGGGATTTGTCTTTTGCTTCTATATTTATTTATTTATTATATTTATACCCCACCTTTTTTCCTGCAAGTTACTCAAGGAACTCAGCGGTTGCTTTGAGAGGAAGAATGTCTTTGTTTATAGCCACAGCTACTACAGAACCCACACCTATTACAGCACTAGCAGTGAAGTAGATTTCCCTTCATGCCCCCCATAGAGGGAGCCAGTGTGGCATAGTGGTTGGAGTGCTGGACTGGGGCTCGGGAGATCCAGGTTCTAGTCCCCACTTGGCCACGAAACTCACTGGGTGACTTTGGGCCAGTCACTGACTCTCAGCCTAACCTACCTCACAGGGTTGTTGTGAGGATAAAATGGAGAGGAGGAGGAGGGTTATGTAAGCTGCCTTGGGTTCCTTGCAAGAGGAAAAAAAGATGGGATATATATGTAATAATAAAAATAAATTGCTGTAAATAAAATATCTTGAAAAAGATTGATAGAACATACAAGGATTCATAGCACAATCCTATGTAACCCTATGCATGTATACTCAGAAGTAAGTCCCACTGTGTTTAATGGGGCTTACTCCTAGGATTGCAGCCTTAATTTCAAAACCAGCTGGAGTCCTCCACAACCTCAATGTGTACACTCAGGAAATGTACCACCCTTCTGCCAGATTAGATTGAGTCCAAACAACAAAGCCAGGAACCGAGCTAGAAGTGTGCCAATATTCGTATATAAGCTCCACTCCCCTTGACCAGTCAATGGCCAGACTGTCGATGGGAACATTTGAGGCCTGATCTTAACCATGTTTCCTTGTAAGCCTTATTAATTTTCATGGGATTTACGGTACTAACAAGCAAATGTGCTTTGTATCGAAGTCTTGACTGTACATCTGCCATCTATGGACAAGGCGAATACATTTTAGCTAACCCATTCTAAACTAATGCTTGTTTAGATTAGTTGTACTCCGTGACTCGAGGTGGAAAAAATTCCAGGGCTTTATTATTCTGCAGAAATTTCTCCATTTCACACGTTCATTCGTAGCAGTGAACAGATGCCAATTGCAAATACAGTACTAGACAAGCTTGGCAGTCTCAAAGTTGTAAATGAGTGGTTGTCAGAGTATCATGCACAGTTCTTTGGGTTGCTATAATTTATTAGGGCGCAATCCAATGCATGTTTAGACAGGAAACCCCCCCCCCCTACAAAAAAGCCTTTTTTCCTGTCTAAACATGCATAGGATTGTCCCCTAACAGCACAATCCAATGAGGAACTCGGAGAGCAGGAGGAGCACGGAGGTGAAGGTTGCCTCCGCACTTCTCCTGCCCTGTAAAAGCCTCGGATGGCTGATTCTGGCCACCTAAGAGTTTTGTCCCGGCTCGCGAGGAGAAGAGGCTGAGGCGCCACCAGAATACAGAACCTAACTCCTCCCCTCCCCGCCCCTGGAATTCCCACCAAACACTGGCTCTGAGGTTGCTCATGTGACCTCAAAGCCACAGCCAGCACAGTTTTATTTATTTATTTATTTTATTATATTTATACCCCGCCTTTTTTCCTGCAAGGAACCCAAGGCGGCTTACATAATCCTCCTCCTCTTCTCCATTTTATCCTCACAACAACCCTGTGAGGTAGGTTAGGCTGAGAGTCAGTGACTGGCCCAAAGTCACCCAGTGAGTTTCATGGCCGAGCGGGGACTAGAACCCGGATCTCCCAAGTCCCAGTCCAACACTCTCACCACTATGCCACACTGGCTGTGAGGGTGGAGGGAGGGTGCTCCAAAGTCGGAGTCCCCAGATCCGACCTTGGAACACGTTTCCAAGGTCGGAGCTGGGACTCTGAACTTTCCTACGGCTGTCTAGACTCTGCCCAGCAGCCACAGAACTGCACCCTAAGTGTGTTAACAGTTCTCAATGTATAGGAAGTACATGCGATCATCTTTAAATTTTTATGAGTATTCCAATACAAATTTCTACATTAGAACATTTAAGGGGGCAATGCTATGCATGTTTAGACAGAAACATGTTCTACAATTCCCCACTGGCTGGGGCAGGCTGGGAGTTTTTTCTGCGTAAACATCCATAGGATTTCACCCTAAATCACATTAAACGTGCTTTAATTTTTTCTTCAAATATTTCAGGTCAAATACTTTTGGAGTATTGGGACAAAACTTAACATAGGTTCCTTTTTTTAAGCGTTCCTGTTTATTAAATCCAAGTAAACATGGGGACTGGAAACTAAATCCTACGAGGAAAGATCAAAGGAAATGGGTATATTTAGCCCTGATAAGAGAAGACTGTGGGGGGATAAATATGACAGCACTTTTCAAGGACCTAAAGGGTTGTCACACAGAAGAGGGCTGCAACCTGTTCTCGATCACCCAAGACTATAGAACACAAAATAACGGGCTTAGAAGAAGGCAGATTTTGGTTGAACATCAGGAAAAACTTCCTAACTGTCAGACAATGGAACCAACTGCCTAGGGAGGTGGTGGGGTCTCAGTCACTGGAGGTATTCAAGCGGAGACTAGGCAGGCAACTGTCAGGGATGCTTTAAACTAGATTACTAGGCTGAGCAGGGGGTTGGACTTGATGGCTTAAATGGCCCCTTCCAACTCTATGATTCTATGCTAAAAGGATCACTCTCTAGGGCAGGGCTCTCCACCTTGGGTCCCCAGATGTTGCTGGACTACAGCTCCCAGAATCCCTTGCCATGCTGGCTGGGTATGCTGGGAGCTGTAGGCCAGCAACATCTGGGGACCCAAGGTTGGAGAGCCCTGCTCTAGGGCAACAGAAACTTTTCAATTGCAAACTGAAAATTTTCCAATTCAAAATTTTCACCAAAACTCACATCACTAGTTATGCAGTACGTAGGTTTGCATTTTAAAGTAGTGAGCTGCAATGGTTCTTACCTTTGGAGACAAGTAATACTTGTAATAGTACAGCTGGAAGAGGAGGAAGACTGAGCTGGTTAAAGTAAGAAGTCCCAAAACCACGTTCTTGTTAATTCTCTGCATTAGTCTTCAAGACTTTCCTGACTGTCATTTGAAAGCAGGAGTTTGGTCCTTCTCATGTTTTCAGGTGTGTCTCTGCAGTGGAAAACAAAGCTGGAAAAATGTTTTTAAAAAATGGAATTCAATTAAGTGCTGGCAATGATTTTATGAACTAGAACGATTTATTTACTCCTTAATATATTTATAAAGTTGCCCCATAATACAAATTGTTCTGGGCACCTCACAAAACAAATGCAACATTAAAATACAATATGGAGCAATAAAAACTATTTAAACTAAAACCCAATGGAAACTCTAAACTGAGAGGCCTAGACTATAAATAAAGCAAGCATTCTTTAAAAGGCTGGGGTGAATATAGAATCATAGAAAAGTAGAGTTGGAAGGGGCCCACAAGGCCATCGAGTTCAACCCCCTGCTCAATGCAGGAATCCAGGCGAAAGCATCCCTTCACCAAAGCATTTGGTAAAGGTCTTCACCAAATGCTAAGAAAACCATAAAAGATGGTGCCAGGTGAGCCTCTGTGGGATGGCTGTCCCATAACTGGGATGTTCTCTCCCTAATGGTTACCCACCTCATTTCATTTGGCAGGAGCACTATACTTTTCAAAGTTTGCAAAAAGTACAGCAAACAGCCTAATGCTTGTTCGAGTGATCAAGCTAAAAAAACAAACAAACCAGAAGCTCAGTAAATTTGAATGGAATTTACTACCCTGTTTTATTTCTAAAATTCATTTCTAATGCTGAGAGTAAACAAACAAACTGGACCCACACGCCTTTAGCACATACCCTGGGCACTTACAAACTTGTGGGGCACAATCCACTGGAAGCCAATCACTTCTCAGTCCCTTTAAGAAGGAGAAACATTAAGGGACTTCTCTCAATCCCTGCCAGATAGCAAGCGCATAACATATTTAGGACTGCCAGCCTCCTACGCCCACCCCATCACTTCCTGCCAGAGATGCTGGGCTTCTGAACCCAGGATAAATTCTACAGGTGATCCATGGAAATTCACAATAGGGAAGATATACTGGTTGAATGTCGGCCTGCCACACACTATAAAAGGCACAAAGTAATCCTAAACCAAAGATGCTCCCCAAAACTTCGAAGATACACTGCCTCTGCAACCAGTGTGGTAAAATCTGCCCTTCTCTGCTAGCTTTCCTCAACCGGGTGCCCTGCAGATGTGTTGTACTACAACTCCCATCATCCCAAATGATGGTTAGGGATGATGGGAGTTGTAGTCCAAAATATCTGGAAGCCGCAGGGTAGGGGAAGGCTTCCTGTTCCTACACAAACCCTTTTCTTTTCCATGAAGTCATCCTACTCAATGGGAAAACGCCTAATTCAATTTGCTCGCACCCATTATCTATTCCTTTCCTCCCTTCCCATTCTCAAAATGTAGACTGTAAAATCATCGGGACAGAGACCCCTTCGCATTCTTATTTACTTGCTAGGTTTATATATCACATTTCCATGGTGTCGTCCCCTCCCCGGGAAAGAAGCGCTGTCACATCTCTCCCTTCCCCAATCCCAGCTACCTGCTAGCCGCCGACAGAAGCATTGCAAAAAACCAAGGGACGGGATTTTGCAGCACCAGGAACCGTAAAGCAAGCAACTCTTTACGGCACGAGTGGCTTTGGGGCAGTACAAGGAGAAAAGCAGAGCGAAGAGGAAGGAAAAGGAAGACCCGGCTGTCAAGCTGCACACGTGGAAAGTGCCTTTCCTTTTATAAGTCTATGGTCACATATTTGGCCTCATTTCCGGTTTCGTTTCAATACCTCACTATGCGGGGCTGGAGGGAGCGGCTCTATATTGCCTCTCCCTCTTTAAGGAGCCCGGGAGCAGGGAATGGATCTACCTGCACGTTCAGCTGGGAACCGGGAGTGTTGATGCTTCATTGAGTCTGCGAGCCCTTGGAAGAAGAACTGGCGCGCGCAAGTGACAGTTTTTAAGCGCACAAAAAGGGTTAAAACAGCCAACCCGTCGCCCTCTAGATGGGAGTTGTAGCCGAGCACGCCAACCCAATGCTGGCTAGGGGGTTATGGGAGTTGTAGTCCAACACATGTGCAGGGCGCCAGGTTGGGGAAGGCTGCCCTTTTCTCCTCACACCTGGCTTTCCTACCGAAAAAAGGTTGCACTGAAGCCACTTCAAAAATTAGTCCTCATGTTAATAATGGTGGATTGTATGGGTTTCAGTCTTTTAAAAATGTTTTTGTGTTCTAATTTTTCAGGTTAATACAGGTTTGGTTTTCACAACCTGAACGCTACAAAAAATGAGGGTAGCTGAGGAGTGAACGAGCATGGAAAGACAGAAATTCATTTATGCCCGGACGCACAGTCCCTGTGCCACCTTAAAAACTAGCATCTATTGTGGCATAAACAGAGTTTGAGCCCTAAGGTCACATAAAACGTTCACAGACCAGAGACCACTTCACCAGATTGAAGTTTCACAAGAAACTGGCGTTGAACCACAGCCAGTTCTCTGGAGAAATTTAAATCTGTGACCTTATCCCGTCCATATCTAGCCTGTGTTCCAAGGGTTGCAATACAGGAACTAGGGTTACTGTTTCTAGGGGTGCTTTACACTAAAACCCAGCAGGTGCTACTTGAGAAAAACACTCAAGCAGGATTAACTTCCTCCCCTGCTATGCTTTTAAAGGACGAAATTATTCTAATTACACCAATGTTCAAACTGCAAGAATAATTTAGTCTTCTGCTCAGCTTTGAACAGAGAAAGTGGTAACAATCCCTACTTAATCACTCTAGCACACCAGCTTCATCAATTAGTCAATCTTTCAGTAGTTTCTCACCTGTTTTTCTGTAACTAGCACAGTACATGAAGTCAAACTCCTGCCAAAAAATTCCCATAAACTCAAGAGCAATGCTCTGCCTCACCCACCTTTAAATACGGAACAAAGTAGTGACAGCAGTTGTTGTCCTCTCCATTATTGACGGGGAATGACCAAACAAGTGCAAGGAAGTAGATTTTGGCCCAACATTACCCAAAACCTCCCCTTCTGTGAAACTGCAGTGTTGTGATATTTCCTACTTCAGAAGCTACAAGTTAAAGCTAGACTGCACTCTTGCACAGCATAAGGACATCCTATTTTAACCAGGGTACTGAGCCAAGTTTAGTGTTTCATAGATTTCACAGATCATAGAGTTAGGATTCTTACAGTTTGATTTACATTGGTAAATATTTCCCAAGAAAACATTAGTTATTGGGCAGATTAGGAATGTAATAAATAAGTAAATAAAATCCCCAAATACTAGTTCACCATCTGAGTACATGAAGCTCAAAGACGACAGAGCAAGAAATGTACTGGTTTTCAAAAGTTTATTAATACAAAACTCCTATGTGTTTGAATTAAAGACACAGCAAATAAAATCACTACATGGGCTTTAAGGCACCCGTTGTACAGTGTTGCTATGGCAAGTAGGACCGTTGTCTTAGGATACTTGACAAGGATAAAGAATGAAGCACTGAATACCTGAGGTACTGTCAATGCGCAATTTCCCTGTTTAGATCAGTGTGATAATGTAATACGCATTCTAGTCTCAACACCTTATGCCATGAGCAGAGCAATGAATGATACGGAGCCATTTTGAAAGGCACATGCAGACGTGTTTACCTGTGGTGAAAACTAAACCATTAGCTTCAACTGCCCAAATAACAGGACTAAGTGGGGAGACAAACAAGTTTGGGTTTCCCCTTCAAGTCAGTATTTCAGAATACTTCAGTTTAATGGCAAAGACAAAAATAAGGACCAGAAGAGGCAAGGTCAACAAGGGTGACAACCATACACTAATACACTCAGCTGAAATACTACCACACCAAGTTATAACTTGCATAATTTAAATGCCAATATTTGTCCAGATAACAGTTTGAAGCCTCCAACCTATTCTGCACCATAAAAAGGAATCCAGTCCTAGCAGACTTTGTTCCATAGCCCTCAAGCGTAAACGGACGTCTTAGCTAGTGACCTGGTTTGCACAACACAACAACCTTTGTGGGCAACTAGTGACGGTGGGTTGTCAAGTTGTCCAAATTCAGACCACTTCCCACTGGGTGGCTTATTTTGGGGCAACAAGCCACCCTGACAGCCCATGGCTTGTTCTAGTGGTTGTTCAACCCACGATAGGTTGTTGTATTGTCCAAATCCGGGAGAGCAATTTCATCATGGGTTGTGGGGATCTGCTAGCAAGCCACTTGACTAGAGTGGCAAAACCCCCTGCCATTCTTTGCAATTTTGCCCTTGCGGCTGCCAGTACCAGCACCCATGCCCAAGCGGCACTTCGGAGCAACAAGCAACTGTTCACTTTTTTATTTTTTCCGGTCCCAGAAAATTGCACAAATGTGGGTTGTGTTTATGTTTTGGTTAGTCTTTTGCAAGTGTTCTCTTACTGGTCAGGTATGTGTAGTCTTGCCTGGTCAATTTCCTTGTATGTCTCAGCCATCAAAGGGAGTAGTGAGATGGAGTAGGTAAGGTACATGGAAATGGATAAGGCGAGACTGCATATAGGCTAATTTGCGCACAGTTGCCAGGGACTAATTGTTGAGTTATCAAATGAAAAGCACCAAAAAGGGTGGAAAAAGTGGGAAAGTAGGTGCACCGAAAAGGGGAAGATGGCAGTGTCCCCCTTGGCAATGTATCCTGTCACTTTTAAGTGCTGAACTGACACTTCTCAGTACCCTCCACCTTTTCAACACTTTCTGGAGTAGCTGGAGACTTGGAGAAGTATTGAAAAGGTGGAGGGAACCAAGAAGTATCAGTTCTGTGAACAACCCACACTGCATAGCTTATTCACAGGGTGGCTTACCGTGCCGTGTGAACCCGCCCTCTATCTTGGGTGGCAATTGCCTAACATTCAAATATTATTAACCCCTTAAAATCCCATTTGTAGTACTGTTCATGTAGCTTGGGCTTTCAGCTGCTCTTTTGACACTTCTCAGCAAGCTCACATTATTTTAGATTTAAATTTAATTGAAGAATCAGTTTGCTACTGTACTCCATAAAAGGAAGTGAAGTTGTTACATAATTATATTACAGTTGACTGAAAGTTCATAATCTCTGACTAATGAGCAATCCACATTTGTTTTTTCCTGTAAATATACAAAACAAACCTTCATTAGCTACAAATACAAAAATACTTTAAATTTTACAATGAATAAGCAGACTATGTACACACTGGGAAAATACTATGCCTTGTTACCAATCTAGCCTGTCTACCTGAAGAGTCAACATAATTAAATGGAGTAATCATTTTGTTCAATTGCACTAACATTGCATGCTTGCCACAGAATGAGAACCAATCAGGGTTGTTAGCTCAAAAGTTTCATAACATAAGAAAAAATGTCTAAAGTGCTTAAGGCATTTCCTCTTGTCACCATACCCCAATTACCCCATTTTGTTAAACTGATATGGGTCTACCCTGTTGAGCAGCAATAGAACTAAGCACCTGTGTCTCAGACTATTTCACAGTAATTATTCTTCCCATAAAGGTAAATCAACCCACACCTCTATATCAATTTATGCTTCTAGATGCATGTTAAGAGCCTCCAAACAGTAATACTGATCTGGAATTAAGATAAATTGCAGATCAGTAGAGTTGTGGAAAATTCACAAAGATGTCTGAATAATTGGGAAGACCTTGCGTACATGTCTCTCTCTCTCTGAAAGAAGCATTCTGCTTGTGGAACACACTTAGTGGTTAATAGGACCTTACACCTAAATGGGATCAAATTTTCAAATTTTAAGAGCATCTCAACAGGAGCCAGACCAATCAGTGCATTTTACAGTACTCAAAGCATCAATAAAGACTTCGGCATACTGCATTTTCTCCCAAACAGTAATTGGCATTTGATCTTCAAACAAATTATCAAAAAGTCTTTATTTCACAAATCAAATGTGCAAAGAATAAAAATGTGAGGTCAAGTGCTGCAAATATAAAAGGAATCAGTACAGGAGGAGTATAGAATTTCACAATGGAGTAAATAATGGGCTTCTTGATAGTTAGAATGCATGATAACATTGGGTAGAAGAGGGTATTTAAGTGGACTGAATTCTGTAAGCATGAGAACCTTTACTCTGATTTGCTGCCAAGGAATTCTTTTGCAAGAGGAAAATTGAGAAAACTGATTAGGTAAATGTAGCCACATAAAGGGTTCTGATGAAGCAATTTACATAGTTCAGTTGAAAAGTTAAATATCCAAACTGAATTACATTACTAAGATTGCATGTATCCATTTCTAAAAAAAAATAAAAAAACACAACCAGATGTGCTTTATTACAAAAAGCAGTTTGCTTCATACTCCTTTGTGAAGTTTATCAAAGAGCCAGCACGTTGACAGAAGGTAAAACAAAACAAAACAAAACTAACCCTGTGCTCTATTGGAAGAATGAATAGAAAGCCAAGACCAAATGTTTTAAGAAATGGAAGCAAAGTTACATAAAACCTAAACATGTCACTCATAGCCTTGATATATGCTTCTGATACCATTGAGGGGGGGCACAGGAGTTATGGAGCCTTCAAAACTGGAATGTACAATCCACTTTTTAGATCTTAAGGAAAAGTGCTTTAGAGGCTTTAAGTAAAGATTACTCAGGGCCTTTAAGGCTAAATACAGGGCATTTACAATTATACAAAATTAAGATATCTGATGCATCCGGGAGTTGCCCAATTACATAGTTTGAGTCCACTGAGCACAGCCTTCAGGGATCAACCTGAAGACTAAGATGTTGAACAAGCCATTCGTTTACAGACAAAAATTATTAAATAAATATGACTTGAGTGGACTCAGTGTAAGCTTACCTCAAGTAAGTGTACAAGCTGAAGTACATGATGAGGTCTGCCCATTCAATAAAACTAAAGGACTCCTATCAACATGGATGAGACTAGAAACAAAAATGTGACCTAGTCTCCTCATTATAGAACACACATTTAATATAGGAAAAATGGAAACACTTCAAAAAGTTCCTTAAGTTTAGCTGTCTAGTCACAAATACTATGATCTTACAATAGTTAAATATAAGTGACATCTTCCATTCCACAAAGCATTCTACAAGGTTAATAGATATTGTGCTCAAATTCCATCTTACAATGAATTACTTGGGAAGATTATGTAGACCTTGGCAAAGTTAGCCATGAGGCCTGACAGTGTAATAGCTGCTTTGAATCCAAGGACACTGATCAAAACAGAAGTGTTTGTATTCCCTCCCCTTTCCATTATACGGATTTGCAGAAATTCAGACATGCTTTAGAAAGTTTAAAGCTTCAGTGTATGACCCCTAGCTCACCTACATTTTTCAAGGACAGGGAGTGAGTTAGAAATCCTAGAGAAGAAAAGCAATGAGGGCTTTTAGGCTAAGATCATACTCGTCTAACGGATGCCCAACTGATTTCAGCATGATGTGTAGCAAAGATAAGTGGTAGTCAAATTTAGTCTAACCGAAGCACATTGCTACAACCTCAAGTATCCTCTTCTCTTAAAACAAAAAAAAGATGTCTATATTCCTATTACACTGCAGATTCACAGTACATTCCTGCTAACACTTCAGTTCAGCCCTAAACATTTTGCACTAGTGGTGCTCAGATCTTAGAAGTTGCAGGAACACATTAAACCGTTGCTCACAAACTCTTCGAATAACTCCTGCAAAGAAAAGCAGTTAATCTAAAACTGGAAACATCATTGGGCAACATTGGTTAGGCTACTGGTTGAACCACTCAATCCATTTTCACTCTTCTGCAGCGTTTTCACAGCAGTTGGCACCTGCAGTCCTGTTGTCAATGTGAGACCACCACACCAAACCTAGAAAAACAAACATTTGAAAGATGAAAAGGCATCTGTACTTTCTTGCTTAAAAAGCCAACTAAGACTGAGGCTATGTTTGGTTGTTATGATAAGCCACAGTTTATCGTGATGGAAATGAGACAGACACGCATTTCCCCTCCACTCTCCTCCTCTGGCTTGGTCATAAGACTGAAAGCCTTCACTTTTGTTTCTGATTAACTGCAGTTTAGTGTTACATCCAAACCCTAAACTGTGGTTAATATTAACTATAGTTCATTGAAAGAAACCAACTTCATAACTCGTGATTTGAAAATGGCGTTTCAAATAAACCATAGTTAAGAATAACTACTCTTTCTTAGGTTTGGCAAAATGATGGGCTCCAGTTGCAAAAGCTTCCAATCTCCTCTCTGCAGCCATAGAGAGAGGAGGGGAGAATGCATGAGCCCAAGAATCACTGCAGCTTGATCCTATCAACATAAACCATTATTTACTGTGGTGTCTGAAAGCAGCTTGTGTGCCCTTTCACAAGTGAAGCAAACACACACTTTTCTGGCAGGAATGACTTTCTTCTTAATGTTAATGCAGCACCAGAGAGGGGATTGTTTTAAAATCAAGTGTATATTGTAGACAAGGTACATGTTTTATTTGCTATACAGAAGAAAAACACTAGTTTAAGCATTACCTCAGAAAAACACTTCAACGTTTGCTCTAACCAGCTATCAACCTGGACCAGTTGTAAACTGGGATCAACTGCTAAGGTCCTCCCTCAAGGAACTCCAATTGTAATACTGCATGGATGCAAAGGATTGTGTTATGAGATCTCCAGCTCCCTCACAAAATACCCATTTCTAACATGGGGGGGGGGGGAGAGAAGGAAGAGGGGAAGGCATGATAAAGTGGTCAGAGCTAGAAGAAAACTATCAGATCTGGCTGCACAATAGTGCAAAACAAGCAATTTGAGCTTAGCTGCCTCTGCCCAATTTTCACTTCCTGCCACATCCCAAACCTTTTCTCAAAGTACTCCAATCTTAGGCGAGGCTGTAAGGGGAGGAGTCCTGCTGCACAAGAAGATTTCTGCTTGCATAACTCTGGATCCTACTAATTGTTAATATCAGAACTCTATCTCCTTGAAATTCTGTGCATTTACTTCAGAATATGAAATGGAGAAACTGAAGCCTCCAATGCTTGGAAAAATACAAACTTCAACTTTATTTTTGTACAGTCACTCATTTTCACTTGGAAAAGGAGGGTAAATAAAATGGGCAAGTAGCTATCCTTGAGCTTTAAGTTAACTTTCAGGTACAGAAAAAATTGAAGTCAGTGAGGAATCCCAGGAGGGAGTAAACAACTGGAAAATTCCCCCACATAGCATAAGATTGCTAAACTCTGGGGGTAGACAACCAGATTCCTACTCACTTATTCCCCAAATCTCAGCATTCTAGTGCTCTAGAGCAATTGTCCTACAGTTCACCTGTTCCCAAACTTAAGCGGTACAGTGCAGGGTAAGAGGTATTTTTATCTCCCCTTCCTATGCTACATGGAAAAATAGAAAAAAGTGGGGTCAAGGATATCTGCCTCATGAAGTACATTCCCAGATCCTGTTTTCACCCCCAATTCTAGGGTACTTAAAAAAATTATTGGGGGCTGCCTCTGAAGACAGGTCAGAAGCTTCAACTGCTGAAGGAAGTCACTGCCAAATTGCTTGTGGAGGCAAGGCAACAAAAACATATAATTCCTAATTGTATCAGCTGCAGTAGTTGCCAATGCTTTTCAATGCCCAATTTAAAGTGCTGGTGGTTACCTTTAAAACCCTAAATGGCTTGGGCCCAATGTATCTGAAGGACCACCCACATCCATGCAAGCCTGCCCAGGCACTAAAATCAGCCTGAGGCCCTGCTCATAGGCCCACCATCAAGTAGTATTAGATTGGTGGGCACTACAGACGGGGGCACTACAGACGGGGCCTTTCATCGGTGGCCCCATGCTTTTGCAATTCCCTCACCGCTAGGTATGTATGGCCCCTACACTGATGTCTTCTAAATGAGCTTTGAAGATTACAGACTGCTTTTCATGCAAACTGCTTTCCCAAACGGCTATTTATGTTTGGTATTTATTTATTTATTTATTATATTTATACCCCGCCTTTTTTCCTGCAAGGTGCAACCCAAGGTGGCTTACATAGTCCTCCTCCTCTCCATTTTATCCTCACAACAACCCTGTGAGGTAGGTTAGGCTGAGAGTCAGTGACTGGCCCAAAGTCACCCAGTGAGTTTCATGGCTGAGCGGGGACTAGAACCCGGATCTCCCGAGTCCCAGTCCAACACTCAGACCACTACACCACACAAATTAGTTGATGTTAGTTTTTTAACAACTTATCCTTGCTGTTAGTTTATAACTTTTTATATTCTTTTACTTTGCTGTTATCTGCTGCTGAAATTTTTTAGACACTAGCCATTACCACATTTGTAATTATGATTTTATGGTCTGTAATATGTTACTATAGAGTCTTTCCTTGTCCTCATCTTTTCCTATTTTTTCCTGGCCAAACTGACATTCAACTGCCCTCAGCATTCTGTATCTCCTGGAAGACACCAAACATGGGTCCTTGTAAGGATGTTTTGGAGTTTTATTTACTTATTTATTTACCAACTATTTTTTTCAGCATATGCAAGGCATCCCCCAAGTACGTAGAAACCCCTATCTTTTCTATGAGTGGCCTGTTTCACTACATAACTGATAGCAGGAATAATTATGTTGATGTTTAATAGTAAGTGGCATCTAACTGGCACTTTGAGAAGTTACAGCCTCAAAACCAAGAGAGCAATTGAGTTACAGCTTGGAAAGATGGCTCTTCAAGTGTTCTTTTCTAGTTCCCAAATCCACAGTATATACAATGATACATCTCAGACAAGGATGAGTCCAGGTAGAGATACAAGACAAAACAAAAATGGAAAAGTACAGCCAGGGTTCAATAGAATGTTGTTAAAACATGTCAATCTACATTACTGCAGTGCCCATTCAAGTTTACTTTTAAGGAGAAAGTCAGAGATGTGTATACTCAGAACTAATAAAATTCTGCACCGAGCTGATCCAAATTCTGCAATCTGCATATATTTTGCACATTGTTTTGCAGCCATGAGGGCTAGAGCTGGGAACTTGAGTTTTTAAGAAGAGTAGGCTAGAGATTTTCAGCAAGCTGAGTTCTGCCTGCATTATCCCATCAGAGGTTTCTCTACACACTTAAGAACTGTGGCATGGAGCAGAGCCCTAAATTTAATAATTCAAATGGCCACCAGTTTTGAGTGTTTTTTTTTTTAAAAGGAGTAATCAAATGTTAATAAGCATGTATACATGTTCACAGGTCAAACACTGATATGCCAAGAACGTGAGAGCAGCCCCAATATATATGTGTGTGTGTGTGTGTGTGTGTGTGTGTGTCTTTTCTTCATTTGTAATATAGAAAAACTCTCTTGAAGCAGCAATTATGAAAATAGTTAAGTAATTAGTACTGACCATGAAGCCTGGTAATAATGGTTGGGCAAATTTTGTTTTGAAGGTGTACAACAACTGCTTTGAGCTTGCATTATAGAAAGAGAGTTGACCTGAAAGGAGAAAAGCAGATTAGTATTTCAAATAAATTACGTACATCTTGTGTTTTTTCCTGTCTTCTCACGAATACAAATTCTCTACTGCTTGGGTTTTGTAGTCAGGAAGGACAGGTTGCTTACCTGTAACTGTGGTTCTTCGAGTGGTCATCTGTGCAGTCACACACATGGGCTCTGCGCATGCGCGGAGGCCGCTTCGGGAAGATTCCGATAGCTGAGGCAAATTTTGGGCGGGAACCCCTCCCCCCTGCATCTCTATTACGCGGGTTCCCGCCCTCTCCCTCAGTTCCCGAGACCGCCATCGCGATCCCAGTGCTAAGGAAGAACATAGGAATAAATTTTCTTAACTCTTTGACACCAATACCGAGTGCCGAATTCGATGGTGCTACACGGCATCGACTAACGTGTGCCCAAGGATCCCGGTCCAGTACACCATCGAACTCGACAGTGACACCGTAGCGGGGATGGATGGGCGGGTTGTGTGACTGCACAGATGACCACTCGAAGAACCACAGTTACAGGTAAGCAACCTGTCCTTCTTCTTCGTGGTCTCTGTGCATCACACACATGGGCAGAGTAGCAAGCTGACTTACCGGTGGAGGGTCGGTGTCGGCATCACTGTAGGACCGAGGAAAGGACAGCTCTGCCGAATGCATTGTCCTTTCGGGATCGGACATCGACACGGTAGTGAGTAACGAACGTCGAAGGCGTGGACCATGCTGCCGCCTTGCAGACATCAGTCAGCGAGACTCCTCTCGCGAAAGCCTGTCGAGGTTGATACAGCCCTGGTAGAGTGGGCTCGAGGAATTCGGTCCTCGAGTTGCCACTCGTGAGAGTCGAAGGACATTCTGCTGAGAGCATCTGCAAGAGTGATGTCTTTTCCCGCGATGTGGATAGCTTTCACGGAAATACGGCGGGGGATCATCCAGTTGAATATACGGAGGGTCAGGTTTGTCAGCCGTATCGAGCGGGTACCTCCCTCCTTGTTCAGATAAGCTACGACAGTAGTATTGTCGGTGGCCACCTGTAGGTGTCTGGCCGTAAGTATGGATTTGAGGGACTTCATCGAATTCCACACAGCTTTGAGTTCGAGGATGTTGATGTGGTTTCCTCGGTCCTGTGGGCCCCATTGACCCTGCGCTGTGTGGCCCCCACAATGAGCTCCCCAGCCCAGAAGAGACGCATCTGTCGTTAACGTGATCGAAGGCACGATGGGTTGGAATGGCCGGCCTTTTGTCAAGTTGTGTCGTGTCGCCCACCAAAGAAGCGACCGCTTTACGGTGGACGGGATCGACAGACGGGCTCGATGTGCATTCGTCTCGGAATCGAACAACCTTATGAACCAGTTTTGAAGCTGGCGCATGTGAAGTCGAGCGAGAGGAACGACCGGTATGGTCAAGGCCATGAGGCCGAGGAGCCGTTGAACCGAGTAGGCTGTGCACGAGGTCGCCTTGTGTAATTTCAAGGCGAGGGTAAGTATTTTTAGAGTTCTGTCCTCTGGTAGGAAGGCGCGACCGACAGTAGCATCCAACAATGCTCCGATGAATTGGATCTTTTGAGTGGGAAAGAGTGTGGATTTCTTTGTGTTGAGGCAGAGTCCGAGGGTGTTCAGAGTGTTGGTAGTCAAGTGTAGCGCGCTCCGAAGGTCCTGAGCAGAGGGTGCTACGATGAGCCAATCGTCCAGGTAGGGGTAGAGCGTCACCCCTTGAGTCCGAAGCGAAGCACACACCACTGTCATACACTTGGTAAACACCCTCAGTGCCGTCGAGAGTCCAAATGGGAGTACCTTGAACTGGGAGGTATCGGGTCCGACCTTGAATCTCAGGTATTTTTGGCTGTCCAGATGGATCGCTATGTGGAAGTATGCATCCTGGAGATCGATGGATGCAAACCAGTCGCTCTTGCGAAGGAGAGGCAGGATCGACTGGAGGGTGACCATCCTGAACTTCTTGGGTGGAATGTAGAAGTTCACTGAGCGAAGGTCCAGAATTGGTCGGAGTCCACCATCCTTCTTTGACACCGTGAAATACCTGGAGTAAAGGCCGTCCTGCGCGAGGTGCGGAGGAACCACCTCGATGGCTCCTTTGAGCAACAGGGAGTAGACCTCTTCCCGCAGTGCTTGAGATGGTTGTGTTGTGCGGGTGCCAAGGAAGGGTGGGAGGGAGGCGAACTCGATCTTGTAGCCGTGCTGGACAATGTTCAGAACCCAATGATCGGTGGTAATTTTCTTCCATGATGGTAGGAAGAGGGATAGTCGAGTTCCAAACTGAGGTCGAGCCGGAAGGATCGGAGTCGAAAGGATCGGAGTCGAAACATCGGTCGTGCCTTGGGTCCCGTCAAACCCGTCGCCTTTGAGTCACCTCCTTTACGGGAGCCCCGGTACCGTTGCTGCTGATAATGACGGCTCGGTGCTCGGGGCTGCTGTGGACGAGTACGGCTGTCCTGCCACTGCTGGTGTTGTTGCCCTTGCTGGGCTGGAGCTATCGGGGGTAAGTACGGGGGCCATCTATGGCGTCTGTATGGTCTAGCCGGTGGTATCGGAAGGAGCCCCATCTTCCTTGCGTTCACCCGGGCTTTCTGGACCGCATCGAGAGAGTCGTCTGTCTTGTCATTAAAGAGACCAACTCCATCGAAGGGCAGGTTCTCAATCTTGGCTTTAGCCTCAGTAGTTAAAGTTGAGGACCGTAGCCAGGCGTGTCGGCGGAGGGCGACTGCGCTCACCAGGGACCTCCCATGACAGTCCCCTTGGTGTCTGGCAGTGTGGATCTGCTGCCTGGAAGTATTCATTGCTTCGGCCTGGAAGACTCTAGCCAAGTCTCTCTTCTCATCCGGTAAATAGTCTATCAGACCGCTCATCTTCTCCCAAAGGAAAAGTTGGTACCTTGCCATTGTAGCTTGGTACCCGGCGACCCAGATCCCCAGGGCGCTCGAAGTGTAGACTCTTCGTCCGAAGTTGTCTAGCTTTTTCCCTTCGGGGTCTGATGGAGTCGAGTGTTGTTTGCCCAACTTGGACTGCGCCGACTCAACTATCATCGAGTTCGGAGTTGGATGTGAGAAGAGAAACTTGGCTGTGTCTGGCCTAACTTTGTAGAGTGCGTCAAGGCGCTTTGCCGCGGGAGGAGCTGTGGATGGGGAGCTCCATGAACCCTGCACCGTCTCCAACATCGTAGGAGTAATTGGAAGCAGTGTTGGGCCTGAAGAGGATTTCGAGACAGCATCAAATAGGGGATCCACTGCTTTCTTCTCCTCAACCACTGTCTCTAGACCGAGGGCTTGGGCCATCCGAAAGATCTGCTCCTGGAAGGTACCCATATCTTCGGAAGGGGATACCGCTGCCTGGGTGGAGACCTGCTGGTCTGGAGACGTGGAAGATGGAGAGAGAGAAATGATCGAGTCCGAGTTCGATATAGGTGATCCCGGGGTTGACGATCTACGGGATCGGGAGACAGCTTCCAACGAAAACGTCGTTAGCTGGTCCTCTCTTCCTTCACCTTGCGCCAGGAGAGCCAGGAGTCGGGTCGAAGGTGACCTCCTGGGGCTCGCACGTACTCTCTCCCTCCTTGGTGGGGAATGTCCCCTGGGTGGAGATCTTTCTCGGGACCGATAGGTTCTCTGGTATCAATACTCAGACACCGGAGAGTGTCCTCGATGGTAGTTGCCCCTTGATATCGAAGAATATCTCGAATCCCTGGAATCGCGGAATCTCTCCCTGTACCGTGGGGGATCTCGTGATCTTGAGGCAGAGGATCTAGATGAAGCCCGGTCCTGGGTGATCAGAACCTCCTCGATTTCGAGTGATCTGGATCGGGTCCGTGGGGTATGAGCCCGTACCTTACGAACCGGGAGGGCGACAGACGGCAGGGTAGAGGTCTGTGCCAAAGGCCTCGAGTCCGAGGGCGAGTCCACGATCTCCCCATCCGAGCACGAGATGGCTTGGTCAGCCTCCTTCGAGCCCGAAGGAGCTTTTGGAGCAGGGCAAGGCTCGAGCCTGAGGGAACCGAAGCGGTAGGAGATTTATGCCCAGCCGGGCGTTCAGCGGCCGCGACGTCCGTCGGGTCCATAGCTAACGTCGATCTCGAGAGCGACGAAGCCAGTTTTTTGGCCAATCTCCTCGCTTTCTCTTTTCGTTCCTTGCTTTTCCTTTTTGCTTCCTCTTTTTCCCTGCGTGCCTTCTTGGCCTTACTTTTTGATATCATTGTGGCCATATAGGCTTCCTGAGCGTCCGCTGAGGAGACCGTATGAGAAGGCGGCGTACTAGGCCTTGGCAAAGGGGAAGGCTTTTCCGTGGGCGGTTGGAGGGCTTTTTTGTAGAGAATCGCCATCAATTTGTCCGCCCTATGCTTTCTCGCTTGTTTCGTGAACGCTTGGCAGTGATGGCAAGCGTCCACGTTGTGGCCTTCTCCAAGGCAGGAGAGACAAAGCGAGTGCCCGTCCGCTGGGGGAAGCTTGGTCCCGCACCTTACACATTTACGGAAGGGGGCTTTCGGAGCCATAATCAGTTGAAGGATCCCACGACGAACGGGGGGAAAGATAAGAAGAATTCTCAGTTTTTTTAGTTGGATTCTGTGAAGAATTGAAGAACCTCTCGAAGAACAGCCACACGCGATGGCGGTCGAAGAGGAACTGAGGGAGAGGGCGGGAACCCACGTAATAGAGACGCAGGGGGGAAGGGTTCCCGCCCAAAATTTGCCTCAGCTATGGAATCTTCCCGAAGCGGCCTCCGCGCACGCGCAGAGCCCATGTGTGTGATGCACAGAGACCACGAAGAAGAAATAAGATTCAAGCATTGCAGGAGCCTATTTGATGACAGCCACCACTCAGGCCATCATCAAGCAACAATACTATGAAGAAATCTTGCTGCCAAAAGAAAAAAGTGTAGGAGTGGAGAAAAGTAAGAATGTTACAGCATATGGAACTAAATGCTAAGGCTTGTTTTATTGATTCAGACAATAAGTCAGCCTAGTCGAGGACACCCATCATGACTATGCCCACCAGACCCTTTATGCTATTAGTGTCAATGGAGCGAAGACCTTCCATTGACTTTATTGAAGGTGGGGAGAAGGGTGTCCTGACAAAAAAATGGCTGGCCAAGGGTAGGGAAGTCCACCCCCACCAAGAACCCTTGGAGCAACAGGGTCCTTGGTGGCAGGTAGGTTTATCACCCCCTCTAGCTCCCCCCCCCCATTAAA
Organism: Shinisaurus crocodilurus; assembly: GCA_021292165.1. NCBI lineage: Eukaryota > Metazoa > Chordata > Lepidosauria > Squamata > Shinisauridae > Shinisaurus > Shinisaurus crocodilurus. Next base: position 108,619,366 of record CM037877.1, read on the forward strand.
ATCAATGGTGTGATATTGTTCCATTGACTTTAATAGAGGTTGGGGGAGAAAGATTAAAAAATAACTGGGGGGGAGAGGAAGAAAGAGAAGGTGAGAACAGAATCCAGAGAAGGGGTAAGGCAAGAAAAGTGATAATCCAGAGAGTCCCCCCCCCTGCTCCCAACAATTTACCCTCCACAGCTATTTGTGGTGGTACCTGAGACACTTTTTCAAAATATGAACTGTGCCCGCAGGCCCAGAGTTTGCCTACCCCGATCTAGTCCAACACTGTTTCCAACAGTGGCAAGTCAAATGGCCCTGAAAGCATACAAATGTGTCTTTGTGATGGCTATTCCCATTTGAACCCAGCATCTGGTAAATCAGAGGTTTACAGAGATTCCATTTTCACAGCTAATATTGGACCCATCCATTTTATGGCCAAAAATTCCATAAATTGGTTATGTGCTACATTGCACACAAATACTTCCTTCGTTTGTCCTGAATCTTCCATTTCATTGAACAACCTTGGGTGCTAGCTTAAAAAGAACATTCTCTGTTCATTCTCCACAGTGTTGCTGCTAGGGCTGGACCACAGGGCGTAAGTCTGGGACCCTGTGGTGTGGGAGGGCCCTGAAACACCTTCCTGACAGGTGGTGGCAGCTCCTCCTCCAGCTGCTATGCTGCCAAAGAAAAGGACCACAGCCATGGTGGCCAGCTAACCCGGCCCCCACAGCATGTAATTTTAAATTAAAGTATTTTTATTTGATTTTGAGTTAGCAACTACCTGAAACACAGGTAGTTTCCCGATTACAGGTAACACAGGTAATTGGACACAGCTTTTGGGGGGCAGAGGAGGGGGACACAGTTGATGACGGCGCTCGAGCAGAGAGAACCACATCTTTGCCGCCCTGGTGCCCTCACTGGCAGCACCCTTTCCCCCAAGGCAGTGTCTGATTGGCTCAGATCTCTGCTACTGAAAATTAGCAAATAAAAATACTTCAATTTAAAATGGAAACTGAGGGGCTGCAGCCTCAACTTTCCTTTAGCAGCACAGTAGCAGGAGTAGCAGCAGCTGCCTAAGTAAAAAGAGCAGGGCAGTGTGGAGAGCAGGAATACGCAGGAGCCCCTGGAAAGCACTCTGCTTGGGGAGCCCTTGAACAAGCGGCATCTCCAACTCTCCACAATGTTCATGATGGGAGAAATAAGGCTGGTGCAGTACATATGAAGCACACCAGGCATTTGGAAGACCGACAGTTTAGATAAGCCCCAAGATCCCTGATTACTATTCTGGTAGCATATTCAAACCAGGTTTTCCTGTTCAATACCACCTATATATTTGAAATGAGTTTTGGCTCTTGATTGTCTAGGCTAGTAATATTGCGATATATCCAGCTTTAAAAACATGATTTATTACAGAGTGTATATGGCTGATGTGAAGAGTGAAAAAGGCTGCAGCTATTCAAAAGTAGTATTTGAATTAGAGGAGGTCAAGAGAGGGCCTGGCTCCACTACCTTTTGGGCTGCTTCCTGCGAGCAACAGGTTTTAGAAGGCTATGGGGTGCCATGATTTGGCTAGAGTTGAGGGAGTCATCCTCTGAATTCCATTAAAGTCCCCACCCCCACACCTAGCCCCCTATAATTTGTGCATTGAATTCAACCATTCACCCTTGCCTTCTCAATGGTTGATGGCCAACCTACATTCAATCCAGAGGTTTTAAAACCAAATGTAGCCATGTGCTACAGTCTGGCTTTTCCCCTCTGGCAAGTTTTCTGCTGAATTCGTCACACCAGCTGCTTCCCACCCAGGGGGGAAAAAAGCAGTGAGGATTTTCCATGGTTCTTGTGTTAAAAGCCACCTCAGCATCACGTGTAGTTTGGTCCTCATTACCCTGTTTAAATAAGGTTTTGTAATACATGTAAAAATGGATTAGCCTGACTCGTGTACCAAGCCATCCTCTTGTCTTGCTCCGAGAACAAAAAGCAGCTTCCAAATCAACTCAGATCAAGAATTTCCAAAACTTCACATTATTTTATTTCAGTTCTCTCATTAATAGTATTGAAGACTCAAAATTACCTCCATCAAAGTCGCAATAGACTCCTATCCTGTCTGGAACCATGACATCTAATGATTTTGCTTTGTTATTGTGTTTGGCTGCAAATGTAGTCTGGAGCCAGTTATTTATATGTACACACCAGCTTGTATTAGTCTTTCCCAGTTGATCAAATTTCCCTAAATTTTTATATGCAACTCCCACACTGTATGATTTGCAATCCTTCTGGGCTTTCACTTCCCAGTAGTGTTGTCCGTTTTCAATAGTAGTATCTCCTGTAACAAAAAAAAGCATCAATTAACAGTTCAATGTAGGTTAACAGCACACACAAATTGTTCAAGAAGCACACAATTAGCAAGTATAAACTACAGATTGTGAAAATCTGCAATAATTATGGTACTGTGTGTACAATCTCATGATTAAAATTAAGCGGCCTTACAAAAAAATCTTACCCAACACTGTGTATGATTCTCCAGTAAATCTGTCTCTGCTGCCCCTTATCAAAGGTGAGCGTGAACTAACCGATGATCGTTTTGGAGATGGAGTGCCACTTCTGTAAGACGACAAGAAATGAGTTTGTATGACACTGCAGTACACAAGCAATGGTCATTATAATATGTGAGTAATGGCAACAAGTTAGTCTGAACTCTTAAAAAAACAACTAGTTTCAGTAACAACAACAAGTTTCACAGATGCATTTATGGTTATGTATGGCTCTCATGCTATTAGAGGTATCTGTAGCTAGCCATGCTTGGAAGTCTCTAGGTATTTCAGTACAAACAGCCATGCATAGAAAAGGCTACCAAAACAGTTGATAACCCATAGCGTAACAACCGAAAAGTTACTATTACAGAAAAGTGGGAAGTATATGTGCAAGACAGGAGTGAGTGAAATGAGTATTAAGCAAAATTCTGAAAAAAGTGTCCTTACAAAAATGCCTACATTTGATCTGATTAAAAGTGAATACCTTGAAATCAGACAGATCTCCAATTCCAATTTTACATTGCAGCAGCCCTCCCTGCAACACTGTTGTATTCTTACAGCCTTTGGCATTGCACTGATTGTAGTCAGCACACCTCATCTTTAAAGTGGATTTCTGGTGGATAAACCAAGTATTGGAGGTAATTTAAAGTGAATTTGTTTGCTGTGCAAACTGCAAAGTGCCAACGGCAGAAAAGTATCAAAATCATTACATTACTGTTTTCAGAATGAAGTCCTACTGTGGATGCTGAAGAGATTTAACACAACACTGAAAACGTGCTTTGACCAAATAAAACGTATTAAAGAAAAGTTACTTACCAAAAGAAAAAAAGAAAGAAGTGAAGCATGAAAAGACAGCAAAGCCAAGAAATTAAAGCAAATATTCAGGGAAAAGGAGATATATATACATACACACACACACACACACACCACAGCATCTGATCCTACTTCAAGGTTGTCATTACTATGAAGCCTACTACCTTCTGCTTTCTATCATAGAAGCAGTCTTAGGTTTGCTGCCAAGTTATGTAGAAAAATAGCATGTTTGTTAGAAAGATGCTGCATCTGGTACAAGGCAGACACTGACCGATTAATTCTTCCCCCTCTGCAAAATCTACTCAAATGCCAACATGCTATTTTTCAGGTAAGTGTTCCAAGATCCCTTCACCAAGAAGATGGCCTTTATATTAACAGCCTTTACTAGTATACACGATAGCATTTATATTTTAGAATATTTGGTACATCTGAAGCCACTGATCACCTACATGAATGAATACAAGCCAACACCTCTGTATGTAATTGTACTGTTACAGTGCCACAATGTATTCCACCATTTGATTTGATAAACCAGTGCTGCTGCCCACTGCCATTTTGGTGGTATTTTATTGTGTCAAACAACAAAGAATAGTGGTTTAGAGAGCATGCATTCTCTATGAGAGAAAACATGCAGAGTAACTGTAAATACCGTAAGCCAAGAAATCCACTTGGCCAGGAAAGCCCGTTTAACTACTTAAAAATGAATTCTCTGTATAACTCTAGCCAAGAGTAGAGAAGACAGAAGGCACCAAGGCTGGAACCCGTATTGCAGCAGACACTGGCTAGACCTTAGTCTCATTGTTCCTCTCCCCAGTAATGTGTACCGATACAAAATGCAACATCATGCCGTACGTTTTTCCACCTCGCTTCCTTGGCTGCTGCTTTCCGAGGAAGGGAAACACACACTGTGACGACATCATATTAACTGAAGTTATTGGAAGGACGGCAATTAAGACAATGGCGTGGCTTTGCTGGCAGCCCTGTGTCTGCCGTAACAGCTAGTTCCAGCCTGAAGTGATCCTTCAGAAAGGAGATTAGTTAATGTAGAAAATGTCAGACTGAGGGGCAGCATGAGGAAGAGCAGAATCTGCCTGAAGAAATGGCCTCTACAAGCAAAATAGCATGTTCATTAGAAAGACGCTGCATCTGGTACAAGGCAGACACAGACCGAGACATCTACAAGATAATTTTAAGAAGTAGCTATGTCAGTTTAATTCTAATAGTGTCAGATCCCTCCATTTACTTCAGACTGGAAAGTGATGGATTGAGTCCACTATCCCATTATTATGGAGGACATGGCCTACCATAAATACCATAGGCATCAACGTTTAACTTACTGACAAACTAGGCACTTTGTATTTTCAATTTTCTACATTTAGTGTTAGTGGTTTTCATTCTGTAAATTGTTAACATTGTATGCTGCTTTGGCTGCTTTGCAGAAAACCAGTTTAAAAGTTAATACAAAAGATGACAAATGAGAAAACTGAACAATCTACACACAGAACAGTGCCTTGTCTACTGGTAAAGGCTGTTGGATTGATTCATGCCAAGTCTAGAGCAAGGATTGAAAAAAAAAAATTGAGAAGGAAAGCTGGAGGTTAATCCCTAGGGCTAGGAAGAGGCACATTATCACCTTGTATGGTTCTTCAGAAGGGTAATCTGGCCACTGTCAGACAAAAATAGGTAGTTAAAAGATACTTTGTGGCTACACAGTCTTATTTTTTTTAAAGCAGTAACTTAGTCTTTATTTCCTTGTTAGTAATCATATTATTTCCTTGTTGGTAATCATAGCCACTGCATGCCATTCAAACTTATTTAAAAAGGAAACCACTTGCTTACAAATTAATATATAGCACAGACTATTAAGAAATTACCTGAAAATTGGTTTATAATACATTAAATAAGCCTCATTTGAGTTTTACATAGGTTTTACCTATTTCACTCAATTTGTTACTAGCTCCTTTTGCACAGCTGGGGTATGGAGAAATGAAGGATGCACCCATTACTACTTAGACCAGGGTTCCGTAAAGCTATCAAGGCTTGGAGCCTCCTCCTCCATACAGTTAGGATACAGTCTAGGTATTTCATTAAAGTCATCATGGAAAACCGCTCTTCACAGTAAATGCTTAATGCCAGGAATATAAGACCACAGGGAAGTATTGACATGTACTGTATTGCTTGTACTGCCTTTTACAAAACTAACTTCTGCTGGTAGAAGTACTCAATTTGAGCTTCACAGAGCTCTTAAGGGTAGCCTATGAAAAATGCTTTGAACAACCCTCATATACCCTCTAAAAATGTGGTAATTTTCAGCATCTGAACGGATGTGTTCAATTACAAATGTATAGTCACTATATTAACACTGACCGCAGCAGCAGTTCTCAAACTGTTCTAAGTTGTGGCTGCAATTGGAGTCCCAGAACACACATCTGTGGGTCGCTATGTAGGCTTTCCCCTGCCTCAATGTTTTTCCCTGATTGACTTCCATTTTCTCTATGAATGTCCATGGAGTACCATTTGTTCTGTTGAATTGGATGAAGAGGTGGTTTTGTGGTGGGAATAAATCTGCCTGCTCCCAGATTGTGCTGTTCCTTAGGAGCAGGATGACATGTCTCACAGAAGGGTGGCTCTTCTGCTCCTTCAGGCTCCCACTTTGCAACCTGGCAGGTATGGAAGCTTAATGCATGCCAACAGACTTCAATGTTTTTGTACTGTGAGAGGGTTTTTTTAAATTGAAAGACAGATATTTACTATTCAGAAGTGTGCTGGTTACAGAAGGGTGTTTATGACCAGAATTTCATTTTTCTAACACACTAGTCTTAGCACAACACGTTTCAGATATGAAACTCAACTAACCGCCTGAATAGAGGGCTTACCCCCTGAATAGAGGGCTTGGGACTACAATACCCATAATTCCTGACCACTGGCCATGCTGGCTGGGGCTGATGGGAGTTGTAGTGCAAAACATCTGGAGGCCACCTGGTTGCCTACCCCGGACATAAGGAGTGAGTCCATAAGGGGCGAGTCCTTAAGAAGAGCATAACTGTCACCACCAGCAGCCATTCCAGCAGGCTGTGTGGAGATGAGACAGAGAACAGAGCAATTCCACCAACCCCCTGAAAGAAGTAAACTTTCCCTCTTCCATCCCCATTCCTTTTTTCTTGCATGTCGTGTCTTTAGATTATAAGACTACAGGTAGGGATTGTCTTGTGTGATCTATTTGTAAACTGCTCTGGGAGCCTTTTTGGCTGAGGAGTTGCATAAAAATACTTCAATTAAATAAGTAAAAATGAAATAAATATAACTATACCAATATCATATCCCTTCCTTTCAGCAGAGCAGGATCCATTTTTAGCCATGTACCCCCGTCTAGAAAAAAAGTGTTTTATATTGTCTTGTGATGTTACATCACTTTTTCCAGAACAAGGGAACTCCCCATTTAACACAGGTGCAATGTTATTTGCTTCAAGAGCTGCCTCAGAATGCTAGTAGCAAGAATGTTAAGTAGTAGGATGGGGCTAGTGGGCTCATTTAAGTTCAAGGCAGTAGGGCTATTCGCACAACATGACAGACCAGGCTGTGGTGCACATGGGGTGCGGGTTGCTGTCATTTTGAATACGCAACGCCCACTCAGGGGTTGTCGTGTCATGCGAATCCAGTGAGCATAACCCTCACATAACCCATGGTCTGTTTTAGGGCTATGCAAGGATTGTTTAACCCTCACAGAACCCACATTTGCCAGGCTCGCACAATACAACAACCCCCAAGCAGGGGTTGCATACGCAATATGGCGCCCACGGACACTGCGGCTTGTCATGGGTTAAAAAAAACACACAACAAGCCGCAGCGTGTCATCCGAACCCAGTCACAATTAATTTCTTCTGCATATGTAGACTTCCTACCTAATAGATCACAAATCTATATTCACTGTGTCAGGCTTGTAGAAGACATCTACAAGTTACTTCTGAGGAGGAGTTCAGTTTTCCTTACCTGCCTTTGTTCTCTTTTCCTTTTATTTTATTTTCTTGGCTTTTGCCTCCTGTGGAATCCCACTCAACATAAGAATCTTCAACTTTCAAGTTAAGATGAGATGATGAACCATCCAGATTGAATATAAGAGCTGACCAAAGACAATATGCAGATTGCAACAGTTATTCACATCTTTTCCTTTAATACAAAGAAAGCTAACATCTTTAAACAGATTAGCCTGATCTCAAGTTAAGACCAAGCTAACACATGATGTTATTCATGTTGTTTTTTTTAAAAAAAATTGTGCTCAACCTCTCCACTTTTATTTCTGAAAGAAAAAAAACAGCCATAAAGCCCTGATCTGAAACATGTTCTTGATCAGGGCCCCACACCATCTTTTTGCTGAAAATTCCAGGGAGAGATATAGCTCTAAGGCAGAGCCTGTTATGTTTTCCAGTTTTGACCTGCAAAAATAAGTTCTTAGAGCAATATTGCATGCTAAGCTCGCCAATTTGCAGTTAGAGCTATAGGGCAGGAGTGGGAAACTGCGGGAGGTCGAGGGGCCATTTTGGGGCCATATGCCCCTCCCTGCAGGTGCAACAAAAAATTTAAAAAATTAAATGGCATCTGTAGCAGCTACAGAACACCGGAAGGATCACATTTAGCTTGCAAACATGCTAATTTTGACCCTTCCGTGCTCTGTAGCTGCTATAGATGCCATTTTTTCTCAAAAAAATCTCCTTCAATTTCAGGGAGGGGAGCAGGGGCCACATGCAGCTTGCAGGCCACATGTTGCCCACCCATGCTCTAGGGTCTTCTACTAGCTATAGGCTTCTAAAAGTTATGAATGAAAGCAAACTAAAGCTAATTAAAGAGGTACCACTACAATGGCAAAATAAGCATACCGATTTGTTCAGCAAAGCACCGGAACATACAAGTTAAGAAAAATGTACTAGCACCAGTCCTTCCAGTGGTGAAGCCAAATTCATTAAGTGGGAAGAACATAGTTATTTCAGTCATGCCCTTTCCAAATATTAAATCTAATCCAAGATACTGTAAGTCTAATCCCGATAAAACAAAGACTCTATGGGTTGGCAGTCCCCAGGTCTGGGAATTGGGCTGTTTGCCTGTTCTGGATGGGGTTGCACTCCCTCTGAAGGAGCAGGTATGTAGTTTGGGGGTAATCCTGGATCCATCTCTGTCACTGGAGGCCCAGGTGACCTCGGTGGCCCAGAGTGCCCATTACCAGCTTCGGTTGGTACGCCGACTATGCCCATTCCTGGATAGGGATAATCTAGCCACCGTGATCTAGCACTGGTAACCTCAAGGTTAGATTACTGCAATGCGCTCTATGTGGGGCTGCCCTTGGGCCTGGTTCAGAAGCTCCAGCTAGTGCAGAATGCAGCAGCTAGGGTGCTCACTGGGACACCCAGCTATGCTCACATAACACCTGTGCTAAGAGAACTGCACTGGCTGCCGATTAGCTACCGAGCCAAGTTCAAGGTTATGGTATCATCACACAAAGCCCTAAACAACTTAGAACCAGGATACCTAGCAGACCGCCTTCCCTCATATATGCCTAACCAACCATTAAGATAATCAGAGGAGGCCTTGCTGATCATTCCAAATTTTTCAGAATGTCACCGTGCAATATCTCGACAGCGGGACTTCTCAGTAGTGGCATCTACCCTGTAGAAAAAACTCCCTTGTGTGGTTCAGGAGGCAGAAAATTTGGCATCTTTTAAATGCCTCCTGAAAACACACCTGTTCACCCAGGCTTTCCCTGGCCCGTAATTAAATTAATTATGCTGTCCCATTTTTACTGCTCCTGTGCTGCTGTGTAGTAGTAGTAGTAGTGGTGGTATTATTATTATTGTTGTTGTTGTATTTTAAATGTGATTTTAATATTTATATGGAAACCGCTTAGAGATTTTTTAAAATATCTAGCAGTATATAAATAGTACAAATAAATAAATAAATAAAATCTATATTCAAGCTTTCTAGTTTTACTGCCATAGAGTCGGAGTGTCAATGAGATAGGTAATAACATTCCCAGAGGCCAGGAGTGTTTACTACAACCCAGCAGCCAGAACTGAGTCACAGGCCCTCACTGGAATTTGTTTTTGTGCAAATTTAATCTTTGCTGCTGCCAACTAAGCAGAATAATTAAGCCTATGTTGATGTGCTTGCCTTCATTTTTTGGAAGCTAAACAATAGTTGTCATACTAAACAGATCCTACTGAATTAGAATGCATCAGAGACAGTTCTTTGGTATTTCAACATACAAGCACTGAAATTTCTCTAGGAAAGGTCAACAAGATGTTTGAGCAATGCTCAATTTGAAGACTGTACACCAAGCAAATATCTAGCCCATGAGGAATAGTGTAAGCACAATACAGCTTTAAAGGTAAATTAGAAGTGTTCACTTATCACGAAAATGAGACTTAAGTGCCAGTGTTAGGCTGGCATAGGCTGAAAAGCCATGAATGATAATTGTTATACAGTAACTAAGGATAGTTTACTAATACCAGACTAATGTGCCTATCGTGACAGGCCCAAAGATAGTAAATGCAAAGCTGAGCAATGCAGCTTCCTAAAAATGTTTTGCAGTAGTTCTAATCTTAGAAGAGCAACATGTGGTAATACAACCAATTACAAATGTACATATGGGCATCTGCAAGTTCAATTGTCAGAAAGCCAAGTTCTTTTTAACTATAAAGCAGCAACTGAGATCTCTTCCTAGCACTTTATATTCTAAGACGGCAAGGATGCCCTTAGACTTAGATTTCAGAAACTTTTTGTACTGTCTATGGCAGCTATCTCTTAGTACTAAAAGCTTTCTAGACATTTTCTTTCACCCGAGTGCATGTACATAGACAACTGGTACCGTAGTTTCATATGGTAGAGTAAACTGATCTCTGCATGGCCCCTCAAATGACATCTTCAGTATGCTCACATTCAACCCAGGCTGGCAAGAGTTGTCATAAACTGAAATAAATGCCAAAGCTGGTTGATAAATGGCCCTTATTCTAGGTGTTCTATTTTCACTTGAGAAGTGTACTTTGCAAGCCCATCCCATAAAGTCTGTTTTCCAGCTATAGGACTGCATCTCAACTACTGAGGTGCATTAGGCCAAGACACAGCTACTGCCCAAAAGCATCCCTGTGTTTTATAGCCAATAAGAAATCTGAACTTAATTTCCCATATACAAGACACTATACTATGCTAATACTTAACAAAAAGTTTTACCTTTGGTCTCTAAAGTCACTGGGTCAGAGTAGTCCCCAGCCACAGCCTTGTTGCAAGCTCGGACACGAAAGTTCATGTATTTTGAATCAAACCTCAGACCTGGAAGAGGGCAAAACCTTCAGACACACACTACCACTATGATGAACAAAAAGAGATTAACTGCATAAGGAGATAAGGAATTACATTTGTAGGGTTCCCTCTGCTCCATAGCTACATGCAAATTAAGGTATCAGTAACATTTGATGCCAAGGAAATTAGGTAAGGTAGACGACCTCCATTTTATCATGCTGAAGTGTAACACAGCAGACTTCTCATTTGTGGAAGAAACTGACAGTAAAATATTGAGCAGTAATTAAACTTATTCAGTACCATATAACTGAATAGATTGCAACTAGATCTGGATATAAGTAATAGTGCAGCCAAGGACTCTGTTCCACTGAAGGACAAACTTTATAATGATTGTATACACAAGAGCTGAACAGGCTGGCCATTAAAAGCTCTGAAAGTATGGAAGAAACCAAAGTGTAAAGCTACGTTATGGGATACTGTGGTAATGGCAAAGTTATGACACAAGGGTACGGTAAGTGTCATAAGGGACTGAGATGGCCATCTTTCTTAACCTTTGCGCATCATTTTATTTTTTACAGTATCTAGTTGCTACTGGGTTTTATTGGTATCACTTTCCAAAAAAACATAGTTGAATGCAAAAGCTAATAGGATTCACGGACCCAACAATGATAACTGAAACTCCTCACTGAGCTATTATGAAGCCTTGGAGGACAAAATAAAAGAGATATTGGGCTCATAACAGAAGAGGAAACAAAAACAAAGAAGTGCCTCGGTGAAATACTAGACTCAGTAAAATAATGGAAGGGGCCCAATGTATCCCAATAGACTTTTTTCTTTATTATACATAAGAAATTGGTGTTGTAAGTTTCCAAGTGTCAAAATAGAGCCAATTTGGTGCAGAATTAAACCCCTGGGTTAAAATGCACTCCTGGGATTCAACAGACCCCCCACGTTATTTTGGTCTGGTTCGCACATAACAACAACCTGAAGCATGGGTTGAGTATGGGTTGTCATTGAATCCTAGGTTGTCATTATGTACAAACTTACATTAAAGTTTAACTAGGGGTTGTTAACCACAAACACCCCAGGAAGAGAACCCATGATATGTTGCTGGGTTATGAACTCTGGGTTCCGGAAGTGATGCCCGTCGCGGCCCCGGAAGTGATGCCCGTCGCGGCCCCGGAAGTGACGAGGGCGGCGCCGGCAGCGCAGCGAGCCTCCGCTTACAAACACAAAGGTAGGGGAATGGCGGAGCAGCTCCACGTGGGTCCCTGCCAGGGAGCCGGCAAAGCTGGCTCCCTGGCAGAGAGACGCGGCCCTCGCTCTGCGGTCGCCTCGCGCGCTGCCATGCCGGCTCCCGGGAACGAAGCAGCATGGCAGCGCGCGAGGCGACCGCAGAGCGAGCGGCTGCTGGTAAAGGTATGGGGGGGGAGGAAAATAATTTTAAAGAGCGAGCGGAGGAACAGCGGAGTGGCTCCACATGTCTCCCTGCCAGGGAGACGCAGCCCAGCCACTCGCTCTACGGGCGCCTCGCGCTGCTGTGCCGCTTCCCTGCCCGGGAGCCAGCATGGCAGTGCGCCAGGTGCCCGCAGAGCGAGGTGCGGCCAGGAGCCTGGGAGCCAGCACATCACAGTGAGTTTCCCCATTAGAAATAATGGGAACTCCGCCGATTCGTTCCTGCCAGGGAGCCGGCAAATCAGTGATTAAATGGCTGTGGAACGAATCATCTGAGTTCCCATTATTTCTAATGGAGAAACTCACTTTGCTTTACGAGTATTTTGGGTTACGAGCATGGTTCTGGAACGGATTATACTCGTAATCCAAGGTACTACTGTATGTATGAAACCAAGTCATAGCAATGGCCTTTTTTGTACACACAGGAATGTACAAAACAAAAAAAAGTTACTCTAGTGCTCTTGAAGTATAACCACAAAAAATGAATTTATGTTATTGGCATGATGCCAAGTTATTTTCCCTACCTATTTTGAGATGTTGCTGGGGACAGAATAGGTTAGGATGATGTTTGACAGCATCATTTCCCCATTCATTTCAATGGGGGTAAATCAGACCATGACAGCTTAGTGAGTTAAATGTAATTTTTTACAAATCTGGAAAGGGGGTGCAAGATGAAACACTACAGGATAACTGAACCTAACATTGAAGAATGCACCATGTACAAGAGACCCAGGTACGCTAAACAACTTTTACAAATGTCTCAAACAGCTGCTGAAGTCCACAGCAGCCCCATTAGCTTGGGAGAGTTAAGGTACTGGAATAATAGTTGTAGAGCTGCACCTGTTGTGTATCATGTCTGGTTTAGGTAATGTAATTTGGTTTTAACTTGGAGGTTTGTTCTTAGTAGGCAACTGTCCCATTTAGAATAAAATTGTCCTATTTTTAGAGTAGTCACACAAGTCAACCATATTTTATCAGACACTATCAGAAATGGAGTTTGAAGGAAACTTCCTTGTCATAGGAAGTTCTATTAGAACTCAAGTCAACCTGAAGAGAAAACAAACAAACAAATTACCTGATAATGTATATTCAGTGCCCTTAATATAGTCTATAGTTTCCCAGCACCTCTCATCTTTTACTCGAGGAAGCCCATCGAAGTTGGTTTTTCTGTATTCTAGTACATAGTGATCAATTTTGCTGTCGTCTTCTGTCATTTGCCATGATATTGTTACCGAGTTGTCAGCTACAAGGCAATCCGTTAGAACGATCTCCGGAGCTCTGGGAACTGTTGAAGGAACAAGAAAAAAGAACATTGGAAACCAGAATGCTACCAATATGAACAGAACATTAGTAAACCAGAATGCTACCTATATACAAAATCTTTGGCAAGATCCAAATGTTTGAGCATAGACTTGAGCAGAAAGTACAGACTAACACAGGTATAGAAAAAATGTAAATGCCCCAAGGCTGATGTTTTGATCACTTATACTTACAGCCTGATCCCAAGCATAAATACTCAAAATCAAATCCTGTTGGGTTTAATAGGACTAGTGTACTAGAAAGTGTGCAAAGGATTGCATCCTTAAAATATTTATGTTGCAGTTCTAAACTATGTACATTAAATTGGGCCATTTGCTTTAAATTGTTTTGGCCTCATTTTGTGACTCACTTCTGTGCTGGAAGTACAAGTCAGGCTGACCCTCCTTTACACATTAGCAAATAAATTTTGTGCTTAAGGGAACTGGCATTTTTTAATTTTTTTATTTATTTACCATTACATTTATATTCTGTCTTTTTTCCCTCTTGCAAGGAATCCTAGGTGGCTTACACAGTTCTCCTGCTGTTCGTTTTACACTCTGGCCCAAAGTCATCCAGTGAGCTTCATGGCTGAGTGGGAACTAGAACCCAGATCTCCCAAGTGCCACTCTAACCACTATACCACACAGGCTCTCAATAGTTGTTTAGCTATTGGGACAATATATAACATTAAGTAATGTTTTCAGAAACTTAGGGTACAATCCTGGGACTTGCAGTGGGGGGAAATGGTTGACTGACGCCTTCACTAAATAGCTGAAGGAACAACCCAGCTCAGAAACTGGTGTTTATCTTCCTTGAACTAAAGGGAAGATAAGCTTTCTATTCTCTAAAGGTCACTTTTCTGCCGTTTTCAACAGTTAATTAATGGGAAGGACCCAGAGTGAAGGATTTACAGCTTGCTCGATAGCCGTGGTTGGAGATCAAAGTCTGTCTGCCCCCATTTCTCTAAAGATTTAGTGCCTTTATTTATAAAGAGATTTTTTCTACAGCAGAGTTGGATATTTCGTACAATAAGATGTTGTTTTTCTTGAGATCATTAAGGGGAAGGAGAGATTCAGGTGAACAGCCTCACAAAAAGAAGTTATATGTAAGTTTTTTCCCTTTATTTTGAAATAGGAAAGAGGATTCTCTGAATTTTCTTTTTCCCTTTGTATTCTTAATTAATTCTTGCTTAGTGAAACTGTTATAGAGACAGACCAGATTGTTGTGGGAAGGCTTTTGTTTTTTATTTGACTGGCGGGGAGGAATGCACATAAATAAAAGATAACAGAACAAAGTTCAGACTGGGACTGCTGGATTATACTGAGGATTAATGGAAACAGAATGGCTACCCTCGACTCAATTTACAATTTATTGGAACAGATCGCTAAAAAATTTGAAGATAGGATCGATGCTCTTGCAAAAAGATTGGATGAAAGGTTTGGAGTGGAAATGACTCGAGAAGCCAAAGCGGAGGAACTGATTAAGATGGAGGATTCTGGAAATAAGATGGATGCCCTACAAGATCTTAAAATATCGGATAGCTACACAGAACTTATGCCTGAGGAGGAGAAAGACAACTACAGATCTAGTTAGTGGATCTGGAGTTGTCCTGGGCTTGGAAGATTTGTTGGCTTGCTCTTCCAGAGAGAATATAGTGGATTAAGTTCATCAGCAATACTCCTCTATTGCAATGGGATTGGATGAAGCAGATATAAAACAATCCTTTCAGCAAGGTTTTTTTGTGGGAGTGAGGCTGGAGGACAAAGTTTCGGTCGTTTTGACCAGCAGGTGGAGGGATTGTGCCTTTGGTGTTATAAAGCTGGAACAGAATAGGATTGTTTTCGACAGAGGAAGAGCCGATGAAGGACTTAATTAGGATGGAAGAATACCTGGTGAATACTGGACCGGGCAGAGGTGGTTAAATGTGTTGTGGATTAAAGAAAATATAGTTATATGCTTACTGTGTACTGGATTTTTTGAGATTGGGGGAGAATACGTGATGGAATATAGAAGGAATAGTGGGAAATTGTGTGACTAAAAGGCCTGAAATTTAAGTTATGTTTTACTTTTAAAGAAAATGTTCTCAAGATGAAGGATGGATGAGTAAATTTTATGTTGGGATGTGTAACGAAGTTAGGAAGGATGGGTAAGAAGATTGAAATTAGAATTTGTCCCATCTGGGATTAATGGTTAATAGGTGGAAAAGAAGCTATGGAATTTTATTAATATATGTGAGTGAAATGCATATTATTGTTTATACTAGAAGAACACTTAGTAAAGGTCTTGACACTTTTGTTAACATTTAGAGAATAATTAATATTTAGGGTTGAATGGAAACCTCTAATAATCTTTTTTGTAGAAATTAAAAATGATTTGTGTTATTTGTCGGTTTGTTGAATTTCAAGAAGAAAATTTTGGTACATTGGAAAAAAGGGAAACTTCTTTGTAATTATAGAATACGAGAAACTATTGTCACTTACATTTGCTGTAGAGAAAACCGGAAGTCCATTTTAGTTTATTTTTGTTGTATGTAGTGTTTGTGTGTGTTTTTTTAATTTCTTAATAAACTTAAAACTTACATTGGGGAAAAAAAGAAACTTAGGGTGCAATCCTGTTGAGATGATCAAAAATCCCCAAACTTGGAGGCTTACACTCATCCTATGAACAGAAGGAGGAACGGAAGAGGCAATCTTTGCCTCCCCGCCCTCGTGCCCTGCATTTTTGCTAGATGGGGATTTTGCCCCATGTCTAGCAAAGGTGTTTTGGAGGGGGAGCAAAGGAGGCTGGAGAGGCCAGGATACATGATAGCTTGTATCCTGGCTTCTCCAGTCTCCTCCCCTCCTCGCCCACTGAAATGCCCCCCTTTCCCCCTCACTGAGGTCACTTTCCTGACCTCAGAGAGGCAACCTGCGTAGTTCTTTCTGTGCTGGCCACGAGAGGGAGCAGGGACAGATAATGGTCCCCCCCCCCCTCGAGGTCGGATCACTGTCTCCAACTTCAGATCTGGGAATCTGAAATATCCTATGGCCCCTCAGATGCTGTCTAGGGGCCATAGGATTGCTCCCTTAGTTGTTAAGGGCTTGGGGATATAGTCACCTACCTAAAATCAAATGCAATAATATAACACGTACCTCCAAATTTGTGCATTACATATCATCAGAGACCCACAGTTTTGGTTTGACACTAATCTTCTGTCCTCCAAATTCTCTGTGCATGCTAGCAGATGCAGGCAGAAGCTACAAGTTCCTCATGCTGCTGGTACCAAAGCTCAGCAATATAACATGAGAAACTACTGTTAGCCTACCCCAACTGAGGTGGAAGGAGCAGCTCATAACACACTGAGCAGGGCCCCACGTCCCCCACTTTAATAAGGTCTGTGTACTCTTCAGATATTTGTAAAACAATTCATTGGGACATGTTTATTGAAAAGAAGTTTAATACCCTAAGGAAAACCTTAAATATAGAACATGCCACTCTTATAAGTTGAAGTTCAGTTTATTTGTACCGGTATACACTTTTGAAAGCTGCTAATATCCATGTTGATCTCAGCACCAGAGAAATTTAGATACAAGTGACAGTATCTATTTGTATTGCATGCACATGAGTTCACTGGGATTTCGCCCTATTTTAATCTTGCAACAACTGTTTTAGGTAAATTAGGTGAAGAGAGAGTGACTGTCTCAAGTTCACCCAATTACCTTCATGGCTGAATGGGAATCTGGACTCCGATATCCCTAATCCAACACTGTTCACCATACTGGCATCCTCAGATTTTCAGCTCTACCCCAAAGCCCTAGTTATAGCTGAATACAACAGATTTAGAACAGATTTAAACAGATTCTTTCTACTGGTACCCTAGAAATCCCACCAATCCCCCTAACCTTCTCCCATTTAGGCTTAATGCATTTGTATTTTAAGAACCAAATTGTGGTTCTTAACACAGCAAATCAATTAAAGGTAAAAGAGGAAGGATTAGTATGTGTTCATGAAATCACTGGTTTATAGGATTTAAGTCTCAAGATGATTAGATAGTTGTGTAAGTCTATACCAAAAAAGTTTTCCATTGCCAGAATACAAGACAGTAGGATGTATGTAAAAGAAAATATTCTCCCCACATTCTTACTCCCACACAAAGAGAAGAGTAACACTCTCTACAATAGCCATAGTACAATGGAACAGGATTGTTCCTTTTTTCCAGATGTAAGGTTAAGTCTCAAGAGATCTTAGCTATATATAGGTCCCAGGGATAATCACTTTTTAAAACATTTTTGGGAAGGTTGAAAGAGAAGGCTGCTACAGTCAAATCCAGTCTCAATGACTGGTACTGGTGTTATTTTTTGCAGGGGAGAGAGAGAGAAGCAACAAAGAAGGGTTGTCAAAAACATAAATCAGTAACTATTTGGACATTCTAGACTGAGGTGCCAGAAAGTCAGTCACTTGTAAAAGTGTCAAAGTTGGAGATGACACTCAAATGAGTCTCTTCTTCTGATATCAGCATCATTTAAAGCTCAACTATTTGCAGCAGTCAGAATTAATGTCCCATGTGAACAATCAGAGCTGCCCAAAGTCTTTTGGGAAGTGTAAACCAAAGATTCCTGACAATTCATCATCTAAAAGATGAGACCAGGTATGATATCCTGACAGTTGTAATTTGATATTTTAATATGAAGTCTTAGATTATTCTTGCATGAGCAAAGAAAGGCAAAAATGTTACTTGAATTGGCTATGCAAGGCAGAAAAAGATTAAAGATAAATTCATTGAGCATGTAGCAATTAGAAATTGACCCACCTAACTTAACAGGGGGACCTGTGCCCTTGAACACAAACATTTGGCAATAACCCAAATCTCCTAGATTTCACCTGAGATAGCTTAGGTACTAGTTCCATTCAGTCCTCATTATTTGATCGGCTGCTTCAGCTAAGTTCCAGTACTATACATGTGAACACACTCATCAGTTCTACAGACCTTACAAAAGAAGAAATTCAGCCCAAGTTGCAATGCACACTACTACCAACGTCTCCATCCATTCCCAAATATGTTGTGTTTGAATGGAAACTGGGGAAAATGTTTCCTTGCCCTCCACCCACCAGCATCTCAAATGTACACACCAGGACACACTATGGGAATGGGGAGGGGGAACATCCTGCACTCACTAGTATGCATCCTTATGGCAGAAGGAAAGATTCCTGTCACCTCTTTAGAAGCATGGCAACAATATTCCAAATAGCTCACTGCTGCACAGACTATTTTTACCTGGCAAGAACTTTAGAGCCTGCAGCATTTGCCTTTCCTGAGAGAAGTCCACCATCAAGTGTGTCATGTTGTCACTCACTTTGGGTTTCAAAGACAGGCGGAATGCTGGAGCCATTGTGACTCTAAAAGGTAGAAATTAGGGGGAAGAGTTCTTCAGATCTCTAACAGTCAATGGCCATGCTGTTGAACGCATAATGTCCATTTCTTATCCACTGATCCATAATAAGCAAACTGCCTATAGCATCTGTTTTAAGTCATTGTGCACCTAAAACTTTGTTGCATGAGAGGTAGGGACACATACCCTATTAGTCGCTCTTGCAGAGGCATTCTGAGGGCTGTCAAATGACAGTAGCAAGATTAGTGGAATCTTTTGGTGAGCAGTAAGCTTACAGTGCTCCTATCCCTCGTGTAGGAATGAACATGGTAGAACTGGCAAATAGCCACTATTTCCACATGTATTAGCCAAGTGGGCCAGTGAGCATAGGAAAAACACTTGTTTCGTAAGTGCTTCATTCTGAGAACATAAGAACTGAAGTATTCTGGTGTCAGTTTGTAGCCAAATGTAGTTGCAGATTATAGTGCCTATCTGGTATCCAGGCAGATTTGGAAAGCTAGAGAATAGAATGCTTGAGATTTATAATCACATCTTTCTTATTCCTAGACCTGGATTTCTACTTATCTCTAGTCTGTACAAGTACCTTAACCACAGTTTATGGACCACATATTATACAACCCAAAATCCAAACCTTTACATTTGTATCACTATCAGGCTAATAACATTAGGAGAATCAATTGCTTAGTTCATAGCAAGGATCTATACTTCTTGTTTACAAATGAACCAAGCAAGACAGTAAGAGCTGGATCCTAAGATACTGTGAGCAGAGTTCCATCCATGGAAAGTGTGGCTCCCAGTGCCTTCTACTGAAAGAGAGGGAAGCAATTTTTGCCAATTCTGCCTGCCCCCCAAAAAACCCTGCTCAGGAGAGTGGGGGACCCCTTGGAACAGTGAGGGAGGTGGTGCAGGGGGCTGGGGTATCGGTGAAAATCCCCCTCATTCTATTAGCAGGAACTATTGCTAGATCAAATGCCCTTCTGTTCACCGAAGGGAACCTTAGGATCCAACCCTAAATCTCTAAGTAACATTGGAATGAATGACTCCTAGATAAGTAGTTGCTATACAGTATTAATCTGTTGTAGAAAAAAAACAAAACCACACAGAGTCTTGTGGCACTCTGTAGATCAGCAAGTGTACTATGGTATACATTTTCACAAGGTACAGTCTATCTCAGACAGAAACTGGAAATTATATGAAATGAGACTTCTGTTCCAACTCAGCTCATGACAAACTAAATATAAAAAGTTAAGAAGTCACAGTCATAAAATCTAGAACCAAAAAGTTACGGTGCACACTGAAGTAGATAGGAGAGGAAAGGACTTCAAAATAAGAAAGTGTGGAAAGCCATACTAGCATACTTCCTTCAGGTTGACTACTGCTGGCAAATCAAAAGCTAGGGTAAACCTTTTTGGGGCTCAGGCTGGAATCTTTTCCCTCAGACATCCAACTATTGTTCTGAGGATGATCTCCACAGTTCTTCTCTCCAGCCATCACCTCTTGCCCTTGCCTTATGCTAGGGCTGGAGCACATACTTCAAAACCACCCTATGGAAACTGAATAGCCTCTTAGCGTTGAGAGATCTTCATTAGGCCTGTAACTTCTAGAAGCATAATCAAGCTCCTCACCAATCACATTGCAGGTTTCCAAGATCCCACTCTAAGGAGGCATGAAGCACCCCTATGTGATGGTCAGACTGCACACATTGGTCCTGTTAGACACAAGGTGGATTTCACAGACCAATAGGAAGCCTGTTTCAGCAGCAGCCCACTAGTGACCAATGTCTGGTCTGGCCCATGCCACTGAAGACTGGTTTTTGAAATAGGAAGCCATATATGAGCAAAGCTTAAATATATAAAATGATTAAATGAAAGAGTTGGAACTGTAGTGCTGCTTCTGTATAATAAAATAGTGAATTATGTTTCTATTCTGCAAGTATGGTTATGTTTAGACTGCGATTGCAAGTCTCCCTACCACCTGCCCAAATTCAAGCATAATTCAAGTGTATGGCAGGGAAACATGAAACAGACCAACATTCTGTTTTATGTGTAGCCTGGCTTGCTCTATGCTCACCTCTATGAGGTAAACCTGTCTCAGGTTGAGCACTAGATGGGAAAACTGGACAGTTTTATACTCAGAGCACGTTGGGCTGCATACATACCAAGTTCCATCTATATGTGAAAGTGTCTCACCTTTTCTGGAATACAGAGTTTAGGGAAAGATATAAGGGGCAGCTACACAAGTGTCCTTTTTCCAGATTTGTCTAGTGATCAGATTGTTTTGAACAACAAAGTGTGTAATAAATTTCAGTTTTCTAGGTGATGTAGAAGAGCCCAACAAATTCTGATACCACCATTAGTGAGACCTAGTGTCATATAAAACATATTTAGCCACTTACCAGAGGCTCCTGTGCTACTGTCAAACTAAGTTTGAAACTTCACCTATTATAAGAGATTAGAACAAGTGTAGATTTTTTTCCTCCCTAACCACATTCCCATTTAAAGTGTGCACATTTTCTTTGCCATTGAATGAAAGTTCACACACAACACAGGCAGAAGGAAGTGTAAAGCCAAACTGAGCAGTGTCTTATCACCATGCAAAACTCAATATTATCTTTCGGTTATATGAATCCTAAGTAAAAACAATCAGGATAGTGCCTTAGAACTAGAATATCCTCAACTCCAATTAAGAAAAATTAGGAACAGAATCAAAGAAGTTTGTACTGTACCTATCCTTGATCTGTCTGGCAGCCTTGAGGTGCATCAGGAAGAAGAGAGAGAAGGCAGTTAATGGTTTCATGCAAGTTTCATCTGCAGTAACATGCAAGAAAGTTAGGGTTTCAATTTCAGATGTAAACCAGAATTTTATCATTTAAGATTTGTCTCATAAGCCATTGTTAACTCCAAGTTATTAGGAATTCCATAATAAGCAAACAAAGCCACTCCAACAAGCCACAAACCAATTCCATATTATGTCATCAAATCTCTGTACTAGACCCTAACATTAACATTAACAGTAATCAGTCCAATTTAGGAATATGCAAGTGAAATTAGACGTTCTGTTGGGCATGACAACTATTAGGTAGTGAGTAGATGTTAGATTTGTGCCATTCCCCCACAGCTGCATAACTCTGTATTTATTTGACATAGTATTTTTTTCACAGAAGTCCCTAATCAACCTACAGCTTTTCAACACAGGAAATGTCACCTCTCACTTAGCTCTAGGCAGAAAAGAATGTTATTATAGGTTGCAAGAGACCAGGCAATGCTCAGAAAGTTCTTATACCCTAGTGAGCATGCTAAGATTCTAAAAGCGAGACAGAAACCAGGCTAGTTTTTAAAAAATTGTAATTACTGGAGCTGTTCACACAACATGACAACCCCCCCATGGGTCATTTAACCCATGGTGAGGCTGTGGCATGTACAGTCGCCATTTTGAATATGCAACCCCTGCTCGGGGCTTGTTGTGTTGTGCAAAGCCAGCAAGTGGGTGTTATGTGACGGTTAAACAACCCTCATATAATAACCTATGGTCTGTTTTAGGGTTATGTGCTCACCTGGCTCATATGACATGACAGCCTCCAAGTGGGGGTTGCATATGCAACCCACGGGCACCACAGCTCATCATGACCAAACCTGGTCACAGTCTCTTGAAATAGCATAACACAAAGACCTGGTTCACACATAATGCTAATCCATCGATTATTTAACCCATGGATTGTTGAAATCTGGCTTGCTGTGATGTGCAGATCCAGCCACAATAACAAACCATGATGTGTTAACCATGAACTACCCAGAAAGAGAACCCATGGTTTGTTGTTGGGTTGTGAATTCTGGGTTGTTTAAACCATGGGTTGTCATTATGTGTGAACTCCGAACCAGTGGGTTGTTTTCACCAGGCTACAGAGGTGGCATGCAAAAGGGGTTTTAAAAAAGCCTGGCTGCTCTACATGCCAATACTACAGCACCTCGAAGGCATTTGGAATATAGGGAGGGAGTGGGTGAAGGAGGAAGGAAACAACCCAGGGATTAGAAAGATCATGATTTGTTCGATCATCTGCTAGACAAACCCTAGGTAGGGCAACAAACCATGGGTTAGCATTATGTGCAAACCAGGTCAAAGAAACACAGCATAGAATCTGCATAAAAATCCTAAACATCAGCCATATACAGCTACAAATTGTTTGCCATGACTTTGCAGTCATAAATACAATGAAAACATGTTTCAAAAGGTCTGCTGATCAACAAAAAAACTAACTGGGGGGTTGATCTTACCTGTGGTTCCTTTTGGGGGAGGGCAGGGGAGAAACTTTGAAATTTAAATCCTTAATTCCTTAAATACTGAGCACTGGAACTGACTTTATGGAAGGCTTAATACAACATAATCACCAAAAATACAGTGTTTTAGCTCAGAACAAGAAAAAAAAAATAGGCAAGTCAGAGCTTTCCTAATTGGATCTTTGAATGTCTGAAAGAGCTTCTATACTGCACTATGTCTGGATAGAAGAAACATATTTCTGTAGCTTTAGTATAGATAGCATTTTCTAGTTATGATCATTGTATGCTAACATCTGCTATCTGAGGTAGGTTCAACAACAGGGACGTACCCACAGTCACCCAGTGAACTTCACAGATTAGTGATTCAGTTGCTTCTAATCTCCCATGCTCAAACTCAGTGCTGCATCTGCACCATACCAGCCCAGTGTGTGAAAGCCTGAAAGCAATATTCTTCTCCTGTCTCTAGCTAGACTATAGATATGATTTGTAATTCAGGTTAACAAGCCAGTACAAGTTTCTATGTGAAGTTTTCCCCCCCAGATTTAAGATAGTGTAAGTTGCTTATTGCATAAATATTTAATGGAATATGGATCAAAGAGGTTACTCATAATGTATTTAGCTGGAAGGAAAAGTGATCTCCTGCAATAAGCAATGTGTATTCTGCTACCTCAGCAGTTAAGTATCTGTAGAGCTGCATTATCTTTCATAGCAAATTAACATCAATCATTAATTTCAATAGTCACAATGCAAATCGGAATAGTAGTAATTATACAAGGCATAAAAGGAATATGAAGTCTACTTTCATGGCAAACATTGACTATAAAAGCAACAGGGATCAGTTTTCTGCTCTCCCTGACTCACTCCCTTCCTTATTTGAACTGAGTCATTATTAGAATTTCTTCTGCAACCCAAGTATGACATGGTCACCAATAGAATGATTTCACATGCTTTGAAAGCCAAATAAGCTGCATTAGCTGGCATGTATCATTTGGCTGTGCTCAGCAAAGAACTTGTCAATATAGAAAGTGCTGAAACAGCAACTTTTCAAACATTCACTCATGTATTTAAAAGTTTACAGATCAAAATTATTTTGGATCTATGACCATTTGGCAAGCATAAAAGGATGGGGCAACAAACAGAATGCAAGAATCAGGATTTGTTGTGAGGCTCAGTGAGGCAGACATAATCAGGGAACTGAATCCAGGAACCTGGATGATGTCCAGGGAAAACACTGTACCAGATGGAAAGGACTACAATCTGGTAGAGAGTAATATCAGTTAACCAGAATAAAAAAGAACTAGGATGGACAATCCTGGAGAACAAAGGGCTGCCAGATGGAATGTGGGACAAAGGGGACCCGAGAAGCAAATTTTACTTCTGCATTTTTGTCTTCGTTGCTAAGAAAATAACCAAAGCAGTTCCAAATTGGCTGGTTAAAAGTATCAATTCACAGTTTAACTTTACAGCACTTTAAACACAGATCAGAACAAATTCAGATACTTGAAGACAAGCATTTTGGTCCATCCTTTGGAATTACTTCAAGTATTAGTTTTAAAGCTTTACAGACTGCCCTTGACTGGAGCAGTCAGCTTCCTTTCCAACAAATGCAAGGGAAGTCTGGCAGACAAGTACAAATAACAGGGCTTGGATTTGGTGTAGGTAGCATTGTTAGTAAAGTAAGTCTGAAGCACAAAGCACTAGAAAAGCCAACATGAGAAATCCATGTAATAGAACCGTGGCAGCATATTGTACTGCCAAGGTTAATTGATAATCTAAAATAGATTACCATTTCTACTTTACTCCTAGCTTGTAGATTTCCCCATTCAGCAGGACATTTATCATTCTATTTCTTCAGACCTAGCTAATACTAATGAACTCATTGTTTTGAGCACAACACACATTGTGTATGCATACTTTCTATCTCTAAGTACCTGCATAGCTACTTACAAAATTATGCAGCAATTACATTATCTTAATTTTATTCTAAATGCTCTTAGCCATAAGCCCCTCTTAAGGACCTGGACACTATCATGGCACAGGCCAATTCAGATTCTATAGGTTCTTAAAATCTATAGAAATTTCATGAGCTTGTATGAAAATTACTCTTGGGTACAAAACCAGTTATTTGAACGGTTCGATTCTCCTCACACAGTCTGAATATTTGCACATGAAACACATAGGGCTGGATCCAATATTGTCTGTCCACCAGAGGAACAGAAACCTGCCTGCCCCCGCAAATCTGCTCCAGAGTGTTGAGGGACCTTCTGGAGCAGGTTTGGGGTACATGCGGGGGGGTTCTAGGTGGAAGGAGAACCAGAGGAAGCTCTACTGAGCAAGCAAAGCCCATCCATGCAATGTTGTTTTAACCCTTAGACTGCCATGGTTATGACTGAAGAGATTCCAATCAGCTCCACAAGTCCACCTACCACATTTCATAAGTAGTTGCACACAGACAACATGCTATTAAGTAGCATTTATCTTTTTCCTGTTCACATCAGGCAAGTTTTATACCTTTGAAAATTCTTCAGAGTCCTTTATGTCCAGTGACCGTGCAGCAAATTCTAGCAATTCTTCAGAGTTCTCCAGGGCATTATTACATTGGCTAAGTTGATTCTAGGGGGAAAAACCAGAAAGCCATTCAGCATGCCAGCCAACAGTCAAAGTTTGGTAGAGAACATATTTCAAGGCTGCCTTCTCTCCCCACTTCCAGCTACTTGTTTATTCAAATGTATGGGGAAAGGCCATAACTCAATGGTAGAGCACATGCTTTGCATAAAGGTCCCAGGTTTGATGGCTGGTATATCCACTTAAAAGGAACAGGTAGCAGATGATGGGAAAGACCTCTCCCCGAGACCCTGGAGAACTGCTGCCAGTCAGAATAGACAATACTGGGCTAGATAGATAAGCTGTCTGACTGAGCATTCGGCAGCTTCCTGCGTCATGTCTGTCGTATCTTCTTCATAGAAGGATCAGCCCAAGCTACTTTTATTATAAGATACTAACCTTCCCTATACCCTTTACAGACATATGCTAAAAGTCTAGATTATCAACCCCATGTGACTTTTCCCACAAAATATTTAATTCATCCAGCAACAATACTGGCCCAGTTATTGGGTAAACATGTAGTTTCTACACTGCCTAAACTCCATTTAGGAGGCTATAACTATGCTAGCATTTTCTAAATTCAGAGACTCTTGCATCTAGTTTCTAGCTACTCCAGATTCTCCAGAGCAAGGAGAGAACAAGGCAGACATGTATCTAGCTTACTAGCTTCGCCCACTCCACTTTCTTAAAGTGACAACTGTAACATTCCAAGTCTAAGAGGTCTTTAAACAAGGACAGTAATTTTCTTGGTAAACACATGTGTTCAAATATGGGTCAAGATAATTACTTATTAGAAGGATAGGAGACTTACAAATGGGTACAACAAAAAGTTGGAGCTTACCCCAGCCCGATAGGAGTCCTGATCAGAACTCCAGCCAGTTTTATAGTACTATTTGGGACTTCAGGAAAGAAAGGATTTCCAGGAGGGGGCTTATTTTTCTTCCCTCCCTCATCCTCCAGAAATCTTCATCAGCTGTGATACTAGTGGTAAAATGCCTAGGTTCAGGGCTAGTTGCCACCAAAACTGGAGGGGATTCCCACTGTCAGGAGGGAGAGCTTGGTCTGACATGCATCAAAGTCATGTACCCCCAGCACTGAGAATCCCCCGAAGTTTTACAGCTCCCTGAGATCCTAGCACCTCGAGGTCAATGGCAAAATGGAGGAGACACTTGGGACTTGCAATCACAACCCCCCCCCCCCAGAGAGCCTGCTGGAAAGGGGAGGCAATTGAGGGGGTGGCCCCCAAGACACCCTTTTACACATGCTCCTTAGTTTTTGGGGGGGACCCCATGTGCCCCTGGGTTATCCACACTTGGAAAAGTGAGGGCAGCCCATGGGCACATGAGCACCCCCAAAACCCCAAAGATTCTGCTGCTAAGGGTTCTTCGTACATCCCCACCACCTCCCCCCCCCCCCAGAGTGCTTGCAAAGTGGGTTTTGCAAAGTGCTACAATGTTCATTTTTGGCAGGTACACTTGCTGGGAGACAAACTGTAGCAGAACTGGACTTTACAGCTGGCTAGAAGAAACAATGGCTGGCTACTAAGTCCAGCCAGCCACAATTTGCTGACCCCCTGTCAAAATATTCACATCTTCAAATCAACTGAAATGGATTCCAGTTTCTTTGAACACACAAATTACCTAGTTGCAAGAAGTCAATCAGCTTCTCCATAATAAAATCATGCACATGCAGGTTCATTTTATTCTGTTTTACTGTTAAGAACCATCAGCAAATAAGCATTTCCAAAATCATATAATCATATTATGGAATATTTTATTTATTTATTTATATTATATTTATGTGTGTATCATTACATTACACTTGTATTCTGTTGCTTCTCTACTCCAACGGCCTCAAGTGCAGACTGTCATCTTGCAGCAGCATCTCAAATAATCCATTGCACGAGTACAACTTAAACACAATTTCCCTGACTTTTGACCAATTTCCTTTCCCTGACCAATTTCCATTTCCTTGACTTTCCAGAAAGTGGCAACCCTGTTCTATCCCCTTACTTTGCCATGCATTGGCTCTGGTTCAGGGGACGTCATTTGCTATTAAGCAACAGTCCAGTCATACAATATTAAAGGATCCAGGTCACATTGCTCAATACAACAGTACAGTATTGAGAAACAAGGTTTCCGATATCTGAAAGTCTTTTGTCAGCTCATGAGGCAAAGTCATTTTTCCTTGCTCACTGTACTGTATAGTCAGACCACCAGAAGTAATACCTGCATTAATCACTGGAGAGATTGATCTACTGTATCAATATCCTTTAAAGTGGCACATGAGCCAATGATTTAAGAGATGCAGTTACCGTATTTTTCGCTCTATAAGACGCACTCCCCCCCCAAAAAAAACTAGGTGGAAATGTCTGTGCGTCCTATGGAGCGAATACAGTAAAAAAAAAATTATTATTATTTTTACTTTCCTCTGTTGGTCGGGAACATGCCGGTTCTGTACTGTCATCTGCTGGTCATACTGAACTTTCAGTGTGGAAGGGGACTACATCTATAGTTTCTACCTCCCCATTCAAGAAGATGGAGGCACTAGGGGAAGGAGGGTACCTCTTTGCTTCTCCTTCTAGCCAACCCATGCATTTAAGCCATGCTTCTCTTTCTGTAAGAAACCAAAGTGTCCCATTCCTGGTATAGTTTTGAGGCCACTGTAAGAAACATTACAGAATTCTAAGATGCTTGCTTTTTATTTCTAGCTACAGGACTTCCCAAGTGTCATGATTTCTACCCCACCCTCTTTTGTAATTGAATATTTGGCTTCTGACTCTTAAGCCACTTATTTGCTTTAAAGGTGTGATATAATTCTATAAAAATAAAAAAGGACATGTGTCTGTCTGTCAGCACCATCATGCCAAGAACGTGAAAGCTAGACACCTGAAACTTGGCATGCATACTAAGGGGACCCTAGAAGTGTGCACCTCAAGGTTATTTGGCTTTTAAGATGCATTACTGTTAGGTAATTAATTTAGATGTGTGTCTGAAGCCTGCAGAGTTACCTTCAGTCACTAGGTAGCAGACTTCCCTAACCAGCACATACCTTTGCAATAGATACAATTTGAAGCAAGGGGCGAGTGTTCCGAAGAACAATCATACAGCTGCCCCCTTCCCCCTGCTGTGGGGCAACCCTCGGACTCAGGGGAATAGAGTGGACAGACCACTCCCTCAAGGGGCTACATGGATGCCAGTAGCCATGGCTTCACTCAGAGAGGCCAGGCACAATGTGTCCAACTCTGACACCTGTTTAACTTTGTTTGAAGGCTTTACCGTATCAAACTAGGGGCTATTCCAAGTTCCAACCCGACCAAAGTTGGGTCCATTCACTAGTATTTTTATAATAGAAGGAAGGGAAAATAAGCCAAGCAAATTTAGCAAATCAGCATTATGATGAACTCACCACAGAAAATTAAAGTTTGTGGAAGAGCTGGAGGACAACTGCCTGCCTGTGTACAGTTACATGTGTATCCTGAGTTCACAGCAAGTAAGTGTGTACAAAAATGGAGCCAATTAATTTAAGTACCATGTATTAAATTCTTGAGCATGACTGGAATCTCAAGATAGAACGTGCAGCGACCAAGTCTGAATAAAAGCACTTTTCATATATGAAATATGAATTATCCAAGCTACCCAAGTCTACTGGCTTCCAATTCATTAACTAACATGTGGTGGGAATTTAAAGTATGTATAGTACAGAGCAAGGTTCTGGAGCAAGGGCTCTCCATTATCTGATGTAATACAGGTAAGCTAGTGTTTTTGTCTCCAATACTTCTCTCCATTTTCCTCCAAGGGTAAAGCAGTACTGGCCAAGATAATTTGATCGATTGTTAAATGTACATATATAAACAATGGATGTTTGAGTAATAAATATTACCATATTATACCTATCAATAGTAGCAATCTTCTTCATTTTGCAAAAGAAGAAAATTACCCACGCCCAAGTCTTTCATGAAATTAGAACAGATTGTTAGAACAGAAGTTGGATCCAACATGGTAGCCCAGTGACTAAAGGAAATTCTTGCTTTTCACATGAAGTTGACAAGTCTTGCATGCAAGGCACATAGGGCCAAATCGGAATGTCAATGTTTGAATTTGTTCTGCGCTCAACAGTAGAACTACTGTAGAAACAAAAGCTCCAAGAGTCTAATAGGAAGAGGCATGCATAAAGGCACATCAAGTACTCCTGAGTCACTTGAAGTGCTACAGGAATTCTAGAAAACAACTGAAAGGTCTTGTGTGCTCATTTGCATGTCAACATTCAAGCACTCTTCATACTTTTACGGTACTACAGCAAGTAATACTGTCAAGCATACTGGATAATGAAGTTTTCCAAAGTACTCAAAGTTGCTTTGGGAACTGTATCTATCCTTAGTTTATAGATTGTCAACTGTTTACAGTGAAAGAAATACTGTTCCCAAAAGGAGCAAGGGACTTTGTTAAAATTTTAATGTAATCTGAATAAATTAAATCAGGAAAAATGAAACACTATGCAGTCACAAAAATATGATGTTTAAAGCTTGTTCTTTTAGAGGTGCACTATATCAAGGAAGGCATTTTTAACATCTTGTAACTTCACTACTTAAGGTCCCCGTCCCCCGTCCCCGATATTCTGCTGCACATGTGGTCCAACTCAGATTTTACGTTGCAAGTCACAAGTTATTGAATATGCAATAGAACTATGAGTTAACACACCCTACGTAAAATTTTAGAAATATAGGAAGGAATGCTTAAACAAGAGAATAGCAACTGAAATATTTGCATAAACTTACAGAAATGTGGGTAATGTTTCAGAAAGCAATCTTGCACTTCACAGAAAGTTATAAGCCACTGCCTAGTTATTTAATTAGTAAAAATTTCCTAACCCACAAGAGCTTGAGAGTTTTACAACATATCATATACCCAATTACCTGAAGTTCTTGAGTTTTATGAGCATGTTCATGCTTGATACTAGTTGTCATGCTCTCTTTCATTTCATCAAGTATTGCATATAAGCCATCAAACTCCTCATCCAGCTCAGCAAGTACACTAGAGGAATTAGCCTGTAAACAGAATTTTAGTTGTGTATGAATTGTGCTGCTAGTTTTCTGTATTTGTTTGCTCATCACAAACTATAAATAGTAGTAAGCATCACATGGCCATGATTTCATCACTGCAGCACATTGAATTTCCTAAAAATAATTGCAAAATTAAGGATACTGTAAATCAATATTGATATGTATAGATGTATGCATAAGACCTGCCC
This sequence comes from Shinisaurus crocodilurus, assembly GCA_021292165.1. Lineage (NCBI taxonomy): Eukaryota > Metazoa > Chordata > Lepidosauria > Squamata > Shinisauridae > Shinisaurus > Shinisaurus crocodilurus. The sequence goes on from CM037877.1 coordinate 108,650,230, forward strand.
TATTGCTTTAGTAAGCCTGAACCAAATACAATTCAGCGGCTCACAGAGATCATCATTGACCTAGCAGGATACTACTATCTTTGGACACAGCTGTTCGTATAAATTTACAAAGAGACGTTAAACAGAGGTATATAATGTCTGCAGTTAGATAATACTTTTAAGAAATCATATTTTAATTTGCCCCACTTACATATTTAGCAAATATATATCCAGCCCTTCAAGGAGCTTTTGGAACTGTATATGAGCGTATCCCATTTCATTCTCACAAATCACACTGCTAGGTAGGCTAACAGATAGCAAGCTTCATGACTGAGCAGGGACTTGAAACCCAGATTAAGACCAACATTATGCCTACTATATGGAAATAGCTAATACAAGAGACAGACAATGCATCTCACTTGTATCAAAGAATATGGGGTAGCATCAACTGTGTTCCAGCACTAGCGCTAATGACACTGTGCTAGTGTAAGTAAACCAACTTCTACAATATAACTAGCGCTGTGGAGGGCAATGGGGAAAAGCAGTGATTTGCCATTGCTGTACCAAGCACAAGTTACATTGCGCAAGTGTTGGTTTCAGCTAGCGCAACTTCATTAGCACTAGTGCTTGGACACAGTTGGATACTACCCACAAATTAAGCATTCACACCAAAACCCACTGAAACTTCACAGTCATCACATTCAGCATGTTTCTGCATATATTTCACAGACTGCATCTGATGCCAACACCATGGCGCACCTTCACCAAAACCTTACAAGGTCAGCCCAAGCTCTCTTTCTGCCTGAGGCAGAGGCCCGCTGCTGCTGGCAGCCAGCCACTATTCACTTAGCACTATAGAGAAGCTGTTCCAAGTCTTTCAAGACTTCACCAAACCATGACACTCAGTGAAGTCCCACAATAATTCCCCAAACAAGACTTATATATGCCTCCCCCAATGTGGCCCAGCCTCAGTATGCTGATCGTCATCTTTGAACACAGTAATTTACACAGTTTTACAACATACCTGTACACCTTTTAATGTGTGGTTTAAAGTTTCAATGAAGTTTTGGATTTCATCATTTTTGTGAGCTAATGTGGAGATAATCCTTTGCAGAGCTTCCTAGAATTAAAAAAAATAAATGTATTAAGGTATACATGCTCCTTTTTTATGAACATGCTTGCCTTCCAGTTAGCATTATCTGGTGAGCAACAATACCTTTGGAACAATTCGTCTGACCCATCAACTACCAACTACTGAAGCTACATAGAATTATCTGCCGGCATAGGATTATGCAGGCAGGCAAACTGGTCAATTTTGCATTTTCTCATCTGTAAGACTGTTAGTACATAATGCTATTGGTGACTTAGGGACCATTCCTACGGCCCCTAGACAGCATCTGAGGTGCCATAGGATTGTTCAGAATTCCCCTTCCAAGGTCAGAGAGAGTGCTCCAACCTCAGAAGGGGGGAGCTGGATATCTAAACCAATTCCCCCTCACAGCCAGTGCATGCCAGCTGGCCTCCAAGGTTGGGAACTCAACCTCAGAGAGGGGGAAAAGGAGGCATCTCGGTGGGAGGGGGAGGACACTGGAGAAGCCAGGATACGCGCTATTCTGAGCCTCTGCCAGCCTCCCCCCCCTCTGAAACATCTTTGCTAGATGGGCAAAAAAGTCAGTCTAGTGAAAAATGCAGGGCAGGAGGACAGCGAGGTGAAGATAGCCTCTGCCATTCCTCCCATCCTGTACAGGATGATCGTAAGCCTCCAAGTTCAGGGGCTTACAATCACCGAGGACACAACTGATAGGATTGCACCCTTATTGAACAAGGGATATATCAAAGTCAAGATGAACCTATGTACTAGGCAATAAACACAATATTAACACAGACACGGCTTAGCAAGGCTCAGTTCTCTTAAGAAGAAGTCACATTTTGGTGGTCCAATGGGAAGGAGGATTTATGATTTTATTGAATACATTTTTCCCCTTCCTTTTGGCCCAACAGGTATATAAAAACAACAAAGTTTTGTTGTACCTTATAGAGCAACACATTTATACAAAATGGTTTATATTATTAATTCAGCATGTTAGGAAATACAAATAGATTCTACACCATGCTATCCAATAGGATTTGCCATGCAAGTTCTTATATGCTTTCCTTTCTAAAAACTTTGTTGCAACGTGAACCTAAAGTTTAATCTCATTTGTATTTACATAGCAGAGTGTTATTTCTAAATAGACCAATGTTGAAGCTGCAACTTTAAAAATATTTATTTTGAAGAAGAAAGGCTGCTGAAGTCAGTCAGACTTGCATGTTTAATATGTACGGTAAGTGACAAATACTTCAAGCAAATCCTACTCAGGAGCATACAAGCAAGTAGAAAGCATTAGTGTCTTTCACACCCTTAAAGTTCTCTACAACTGATAGCATCCACACACAGTTCTCAAATTGTCTGACAGTATCTTGGACTGAAAGGGTCAGATAAATCTTCTGTTCTGATAGTCAACACAGATCCATATACAACATCAAGTGTATAAAACCTGTCACCACTGTCAATTCTTCCAATATTTTATTTTTTAAAACACATGCAGAAAGTGTATGCTAAGAAATGCCTACAATTGTGTCTTTTCTTCTTTCCAGGGTTGCTCCTTTCTTGCTTCATTTTGCCTTGGGTCTGCTCCACGCTCACAAAAATAAAGTAGCAAATAAAAATGAAGTGCCCATGACCAATAGGCAGAAGAAAAGTCTGATAAATACTCAACAAGCTAGATTAGTTTATTTTCATGAGATGTAAATGAAATGCCTATGGTTGGCAGGTAGTATAAATATTCATTCATTCATTCAGTATATTTGTTCACCGCCCATCATATTCATATATTCATAATTCAGAAATGATCAGATTGATTCTGAATTTACACAGATTGAGTTAAAGGAGGCTTTACTATCTGGCAGAGGCACTGATACAGTTTCAAAATTAACTGTGGGGATAACATGCTTTTATCCAGATTTAATATTAACCTGGTTATTATTTAAGAGAAACTTAGTATTTACAATTTTAAAAGAAACAAAAATAACTGATTTTTTTAATCCAATCAATTTTAATCCAACCTGCAACATTTAACAGTTTTAAGCATATTGTGTCTTTACAGTCCATTAACTGTCAAACTATATACTGACCTGGTTTGCACATCATGGCGCCAATTCCTGGGTTAACACAGGAATTGCTGGGGATGACCAGAGCACATGACCTGTGCCTGAGCCATTTCCGCTGTTAATTAGCAACCCAGGAATGCCTGTTCCTGGGTTGTTGCATGACATGCAAACCTGGAAACTCTAGGTTGTTTATGATTAAAAAAAACAAAACAGAGTTAACCCAACAACAAATCATGGGTTAACGCCAGATTGTTTAACCCATAAACAACCCAGAGTTTTCAGGTTTGCATGCCATGAAATATATAGGTTTTCCCCAAAATTTTGAATTAGAAAATTTTCTGGGAAAAGGTCATTTGCATAGGAAAATTTTCAGCTGTATCAGAAAATTTTCCAATGCAAATTAGGAAAATTTTCCATGGAAAAATAAAGCACCAGAAAAATTTGTTTGGGAAAATTTTCTGCCCCACATCACTGACAACCCAGGAATTGTTAATTAAAGAGTAAATAGCTCACACACTCCACTGGTCCCCAGCAATTCCTGGGTTAACAAACCCAGGAACTGCTGCGGTTACCTGTGATTAAGCAAGTCAGTATTTACAATTTTTAAAGAAACAAAAACATATATATATATATATATATATAAACTCTTTTTATCCAACTGGCAACATTTAACAATTCCTGGTGTTAAGCATATTGTGTCTTTACAGTCCATTAAATTTCAAACTCTGTATACTGTGTCTGAGCAGTACCGAAGCTTGTGTCATTTTGACCACATTGCTTCTGTTTTGGCTGACAAGCTACTTTTACCACCAGCAGCATGTCTGATGGCCTGCAGCTAAGCCTTAGGGTCCTATATAGCAACTGTCACTTTGTTGAAGTCAGGAAAGGTCTTCTTCCTTTGATGTATTAGAACCCATTTAATCTTACCACATGGAAATCATTTTATAGCTATGTTCAGAAAAGCAATAACTAATTTGAGGGCAAAAGTTTCTACGTGAAAGGTGCCAAGACAGCCACTCCTAAAAAAACAAACATACTATGCTGTGTTATTTTCACTTACCGACTGTCTCACCATAAACAAAGTTTGAGAATGAAGCTTAAGTTAGACTAGAAGATGTTTATCAAATGAAAGCAAACATTTAAGCACAACTTCAATAGTTTTAAGGCAGATTTGCTGCATATCACAAAGGCAAATCCTATGCCGCTCCTCACTTAGCAGCTGAGCATAAAATGGACAGCTTATTTGTCATCTAAGATACAAGTAGAAATTACAGAATTAGATTGTGTTACAAAGTTTGCCTTATCTAAACTCAAGCACACTTAAGTTAAAATGTATCTCCCATATAGGGCACAGCTCTACTCTTAAACTGACCTAATAATGCTTTACTAACTGGATTAGCATTAAAGTAGTGTATTTTAATTCATTTTAGGAGACAGAAGTTGGAACCCACAAAAGTCAGAAGTGCTTGGGGGAAGAGAAAAGAAGTAGTGCAATTAATAAGCCTGTTAAAGTTACCAAGATCTGCGGAGCTCTTTTTTACAGTTTCAGAAGAAAGCCAATATCATCAGGTAAAAGTGATGTTACTATTTATGCATTATGCTAGTAAAAACCAAGAAATTCATTTGAAAAACCACACATCATGAAACATCAAAGGATTAATTAGCCTCTGGAAGCAGTTGAAAGAACAACTGAAGTTCTTATCCCCATCACCCTTACTAGCTATGAAGTTTTCCTTTCTTTTTACATATAGAATTAAAGGTAATCCATGATTATGGTCTCTTAGAAGAACTAAAGAGTTTTGGTTAATCTTGGTATTCTTCATTAGAATACAGAAAAACTGCTAATTCTATACAGCAACAAAGTAATCATGCAGCTAGTATCTAAAAACAAAGCTACGGTATGTTTTTATCTGTTCAACTCTTATAGATTTCATAGATTTATAGAGTTGGAAGGAGCCTACAAGGCTATCGAGTCCAACCCCCTGCTCAATGCAGGAAACTAGAGGAGGGGTCTCCCTGACCCTGCTTAGCTTTCCACACTCAGACAAACTGAGCCAGCATAAGCCACAGGCCTATTTAATTTACATCCTCTTCCTAGGATCTGATGGTAGCATATTTCTTACAGACACACATTTAACCTTGCTTAATTTGCTATATACTGAATTATTGATAAGTCTCTATCTTCTATGCCCTAGTACACTGTCCTACTTAATCAAGACAGCATATTCACATATAAACACCAGCTTTAACAATATTTAAAATTATATATACACTGGTCTCCCTCACTGTGCAACTCAACTCTCTCAATCTATGCTACACAGCTATATATATTTTCCCATAAAGCCTCTGAGCCAAACTATACATGACATAGAAGATCCGTGACTGAATCTCCAAATTTTATTCTGATTAATTCGCAAAGCACTCCACGCCCCAATATGAATTGGGGCTGTGGCATCAGAGGAAGTGTGCCTCAGAAGCTATTAGCTATGGAAAAATAGAGAGGCATAACTGTACAAGACAGGTACTTTTATGCCCCCTCTGCAGCCAATCCTAACGTCAGGAAAAGGGGCAATTTCTATTGAGCAAATAACACAGAGGACCGTGAAATATCACAAAAGGAGACATCATACAGATACAATCTAAAAGCCACAGTAGGGTATACCTACAAATAGAAAATAGTGACATTTGAGTTGGACCTAATAAAGCTATTGGCCTACTGTGGGTTTTGGATTTTCTAATGGAGCAGCATGGCTATTTACGTCCCTTGCACATTTGGAGAATGCCACACAGGTAGACTATTCATTTTAAAATTATAATTTGGCCAACAAGTATAAATGGGTTAATAACTGATCATCTTTCTTCATCCCAAAATAACAGTTTTCTTCTGATTCTAGATTGAAAATACCCATCAGCTCCAAAATCTCTCTGCACAAACCATGCTATCTGTTACCCAAAGAGCAACAGCTTGAAATAATGTTTTATTCCAGCAGTTAATCCATTACCAGATCTGCTATAATGTATTGAAAATGTTACGCCATTGGCAGCAAGGCAATGCCACCCTATACACAACCAGGTATCACAGGAGATATAATGTCTATTATTAGTTAAAGAGAATATTCACAACTGGTGATTACAACCTGTGGTGCTCTTACATGCACACATCAGAATAATTAAACCCTCACTCATTCTTTTGGAAGCATAGCCGTGACCAAGAAAAAAATAAAGCCATTGCTATTTAGTTGTTTAAGTGGAGCCTTATAAAGCATTAACACTGGATTCTTCAAGTGAGATGTTTAAATATTCACAGGGTCTATTATGAAGTGATCCACATCTACTCTCCAACAACCCATGGTGTCAGATAGTGAGAAACAATATTAACCAATTTACCAGAAGAGTCGCTGAGTCACATCTAATTGTTCCTCCCCACCCTGCCCACCTTCATTCTTTACAAAAACTGAGCCTCAGAGCTAAGTAACTTTTAGACCAGTAGGTGTTTCATGGGCCCCCTTCTATTCAATCTACCGTAAGTCCCTCCCACCCCTTCCATGTACATGGGTTTGTACATGGCAAACCCACGCAGGAATAGAGAGGCCAAGAAAATGAAACAATAGAGAGCCAGTGTGGCGTAGTGGTGAGAATGTTGGACTGGGACTCGGGAGATCCAGGTTCTAGTCCCCACTCGGCCATGAAACTCACTGGGTGACTTTGGGCCAGTCACTGACTCTCAGCATAACCTACCTCACAGGGTTGTTGTGAGGATAAAATGGAGAGGAAGCCGCCTTGGGTTCCTTGCAGGAAAAAAGGTGGGGTATAAATATAATAAATAAATAAATAGGCTCATTTTCCCAGTCAGCAAAATTAATAAAAATATTTAGTCATGTGCTTAAAAGTGTTGTACATTGAATATTCTGTGAGGAATATTTATACATCAATGTGCAATCCAGCTGTTTAGAATACATAGGCTTTGCCTGGGTTTTACCTAGGCCCAAATAAGAATTTTACCCATATTTGTGTTTAGGCTATTTATCAATGACTGTAGACCCAAAGTTGATCAATGCAAACCCAACATTTGGAGTCTAAGCAGATCTTATTTTAAGCAAACCCCACTCATTTCAGTCACACTTCCAAGTATTGTTTTACAGACTGCATTCCCTATTGTTTAAATAAATTGCAAGGGAACACAGTCCATACCTTTGGGATAGAAAATAATGTAAGTAGAGCTCTTGGGAAATTAGAGAAAGTCCTATTTAATATTTAAAGTGCTCAAGGTGCTTTAACATCCAGCCGCAATCTATAACCTGAGATTAAAAGCACAATCCTATGCATGTTTAGACAGAAAAAAGTCCTACAACTCCCAGCATTCCCCAGCCAGCATGTTCTTTGAATAAATTGTGCTCGTAAAGATCTGTGGGACTGGCCTGTTCATCAGCAAGTCTTACAGTGACCTTGTAAGGTAGGCTAGTATTGTTTCCACATGGCAAGTTGAAGAACAGAAACTGCTATATCATCATCCCAAGGTAAAATTTGAACCAAGTACTTCCCAGCTCATTCTCTTAACCAGTATACTAAAATAGACAGGTTGAATTAATATATTTGTATTCTGTCTTTAATCATTTACTCTAGGCAGCTAACATACCAAAAATAACAAAGAACAATTAAAACTGAGAAATATTAGCTTAGATTCCCTGCACCCCCAACTTCTGCTCCAGAAACTTCACATCTGCTCCCCAACTACCCAAAAGCCTTTATAAAAAGGCACACCTTGCATGTTGGTTAAGCCACATGGAAGAATCACTGATGTACCTCCTAGATGTTGTTCCACAGAACCAGAGAAGCCACCCAAAAAGTCCTGTTACAAAATGATCTTCCACTAAAAAGGTATGTATCGAAGTTTAAATTATATCATGACGAAGTTATTAAAAGGCTTTTCCATTTAAATCATCCTTCATGTATGCTTAACTCCCAAATGACTATAAACACCTTGTTGGACTAAATTAAGAAATATGATAGTGCTTGAAGCCAAACAAATGTTCTATGGTATATACCAACTCAGAGATGTAGATTTTGAGATTTCTGATCAGATTTTATATGACTATCTTGCTTGATTTTTCTTCTCTCGGTGGAATAAAAAATATTTGCACCAATGTTTTCTCTGTTTAGCTTTTTTTTAAGATATGAAAATCTTACTGTGTTCCATGGGGCTTACTTCCAATTAAGTTTGTATAGGCATGTAGTATTGGGCTGCAAGCCTAAACATATTTACTCAGAAGCAAATCCCATTAAGCTTAGCAGGACATGCTATCCAAGTGTGTTTCGGAGTGCAGCCTAAAAATACATTCTTATGCACACTTATTTAGCCCATTGAACATAATGCAGGTAGCTGTCCTTGTGCAGAATACAAAAATAGCAAAAGTAACATCTTCCTTTATTAGGATCAAGTGAACAGTCACAAAGTAGTGAGATTTTTTTTAAAAAGAGGGCATTAAAATTTTTGTTGCCATGCATGTTAAGAAAAACACAGGTTTACCGTTTTTAAAAACATACAATTAAAAATGCATAGTAGTCCCCACATTTCATGTTGGGGACAAAGGTGGATCCCGGGTATGAGGAAGCTGTAGCCACGGAAAAGAACCACCAACTCTCGGAGCACCTAACCCCGCCCCCAGCGAGCATGCACATTTCACCTGCTTCGGCGCTTAAAGGCCCCCATCAATTGGTTAGTCCTCAAGGTGTCATAAGCCGGCTGTAACTGGTGTTGGGGTGGGGTGGGCTCCCCCCCCAACAGACTATAATGCACAGCTACACTGCAGGCTCCCCCCTTCCACACAAACCGTTTGCCCGACCCCTCCCTTGCTTTTGCTTCATACCGAGCCAGACTCCAGACGCTCTCAAGGGAAAGTCCCTCCTTTCTCTTGACGCTGCTGACAGAGGACAGGCCCGCTCTGCTCAGCGACCCACTTCCCTGCCCCTGCACCCCCGTCTTTATCCCTCAGCCAGTTCTGAAGAGGGAGAAAGGTGCTTCCGCACAGATACACACAACAACGCCCACCCCTCTTTCCTCACTTACTTTCTGCGCCTCCATGGTGAAGCGGCTGCAGGGAGGGAAGCAGGTGGGGGGGGGATCGAGGCGAGCTCCCTGAGGAGACAACAACGGGAGGAGAAGGAGCGAGCACTGCGTCTGCTCCGTCAGCCTAACGGTTAATGCTTTAGAGGCGCCGCACCAGCCACTAAGCAGCGGCGGCGGCGAGCCCAGCAGCCCTAGAGCGTGCGTCAGGCAAGCCCCGCCTACAACTCACCCTCGCCTCGCCCTGATGCGAGCGTGCGTGGCGAGGCCGGATTGTCTCCCGAGGGCCTTCTATAGAGCATGCGCGATTCTGCCACTGCGTGCTCTTGCTCCTTGACTTTCCGCGCCTCCTCCTAGCCTGGTAACATACAGGACAGACAGACTGATCTAGTTCCCAGTCCCACCCAGCCTGTCTTCTGATGGGAAGGGGAAGGGTAGTGTGCCATACCATTGAATGCATGCCTGCGGTTATTTATGAGGAGTATTATATGAGAAATGGTAAGGTAAGAGCGAGGACTACTGTCCCCCCCTCATAGTGGGACAAAGTTTTTGGTGCAAACGTTAAGCAAGGTTTGGGGCTGCAATGCGGAACATGCTTGCAGCTGAGTCCAGGTTATGTCCTCCCAAAGTAGTTCACATAAAGTCCCACGGACATTAACCTGAGAGCACGACTCACTTAACTATTTATTTATTCGAAATATTCTTGAATGAGAGCAAGACTCACTAGCCCACTTACTCAAAAATATTTTTGAATTGCCTTTCAGCTCACAAAGGCGATGTACACTTTTTAAAAACAACAGTGCATATGAAAACCACCAATTAAAAACAAAACAATCTTTAAAGAAAATCAAGTCAGAGTGGAGTTTAAAAGCCATTAAAAAAAAGAACAAAACAGTTTTACCACCTGGCTAAAACTAGGCAGAGATGGAGCCAATCTAATCTCCCTGTGGAGGCAGTTCCAGAATTCAGGCACTGCTGACCTGTGTTTCCACTAGCCTAGCCTCTCGGTGCTGGGACATATAAGAGGGCCTCTGATTTAGATGATAAATGAGGAGGTGGTCTTTCAGATATCCAAGGCCAAAACCCTTTAGGGCTTTGTAGGTAAGAACCAGCACCTTGAATTGAGCCTGGAAACAAATTGGAGGCTAGTGTGGGATTTTTATTTTGTTATGTTACAGTAGTGTATTTTTAAAGTTTTAATCTTTGTAAACAACAGAGAGCTTTGGCTGTTGAGCAGTATAGAAATTGAATGAATGAATGTAGTTGTGCTCCACAACTGAAGTACCGTAATATGCACGGCTATCTAAAGGGACACACACACCCGGACCATTATGTCCAGGGTCTAAATTACCTAACTGCACCATTGTATATATGTCGGGGAGAACAATCCTGTGGCCCCCTAGACAGCACTGGGGCACCATAAGAAGCTGTGGATCACCTCCTCCACACCCATAGACAGAGCTAAGACCATGGAGGAGGCAATCTGATCCCTTCCCCTCCAAGCCGCCACAGAAAGAGAAGTTGAGGGGGGAAAGGGGGTGTGCTGGTGGGCAGGGAGAAGATGGGAGAGGAGAGGCCAGGATAGGCAATCTCCTATGGGCTCTCCAGTCCCCTCCCCACCCACCGAAAGGTAAGTAGATAGACAGGCTCAGAGCCCATCTAGCTGCTTTTTGCATTTTAATCAGAGGAATGGAGGTGAAATCACCTCCGTACTCCTCTTGCCCTACTTGGCTCTTGCCAGAAGGGCATAGGATAGGTGGAGTGCTCCAAACTCTGAGCCCTCTGTCTATCGGGAGCGCAACCCGATAGGATTGTGCCCTAAATGAACCATGTTATCACAAAAATGCCTCCACTGGAAGGCTCCAGTGACCTTCTCCCAAGGAAATGAAATGCGCGTAAAACACTCAAACCCCTGCAGTTCTCACCGCCTGGAGAATCAGGGTGTGACAGCAGAACAATAGGGTCTGTCGCTGGCATAGGGAGAGTGTATGCAGAATGTGAATTGACAGGTTGTACACTTCATACTCCAGTGTTCATGCACGTGCATTTATATGTGCATTAATTACAAGATGTGTATTAATTGTAAATGTGCAAGATGCACACATCTTACAATTCAGAAATGTCACCTGTGGTATGGGGCTGAAACCTGAAGAATCAAGCAACATGTTAACAATGTTTTAATAAGGCATCCCCAAAAGGCAAAAGTAGGGACAAAACAGGGATAACAATTTCCCAGAGATAAGTACCCGAAAATAGGGGCTCTCTCTCTGGTAAGTAGGGACTGATGACGCATATGTACTGGATTCAGTGGGAGTTAAACATGCATTGCATATGGTGTCCCCTCTTATGGACACTTACTTGAGAAAGCACTGCTGGACACAGAGGACATACTTCTGTGTGAGCATTATTTGGATTAGGCTGCACAGGTACAATTCAAAGCTTACTTAGGAGGACATGCTATTGAACACAATAGGAATTGCTACTGAGTAAACAAAATTAGTCTCTTAGTTCCTGATAAATTCAATGGCATGAAGTTATCTTCTTGCCCCACAATACTGGCTGGCAACTTATTTTGTCCAAGGGCCAGTTTCAGAAAGGAGTGAAGTATGGAGAGCCACAGCCCAAGCCCCTCTCTTCCAAAATGGTCTGCTGCCAATCACCTTTACCATGCCGTGCTGGATCAGACCAAAAGTAGTCCAGCATTCTGTTCAGTGGCCAACCAGCTGCCCCCAAGCCTACGAAGCAGGAAGTAAGTGCAACAGCACCCGCCTGCTCGTCTTCCCCAGCAACTGATATTCCGAGGCATACTGCCTCTGATACTGGAGGTAATATTCAGCCATCATGACTTGTAGCCATGGATAGCCTTATCCACCATAAGTGCTGCTTCTCAACACCCCTCTTTTCAGGTAGTGCAGAAGACCAGGTGATATACCCCCTCAGTGGTCCAGCTTTGATCCACAGGCAAATGATCCAGCAACTGGTCTCTACTGCAAAGCCAGGACTTACCCCTTGTACAATTCAACATAAGCTTCCCAAGAAGATGCATTTTTAGGAAGACGGTTATTCTAATATTCAGTGCCAGAAATATGTGCCAGTGAAAGCATGCAGACAGTTTTAGTAATATATATTTATAACACTGAAAGCAAATACAAAAATAAAACTGGCATTATGTGGATCTAAATATAAACTTAATTCTGTTGATCTCAGCAAGTTAAAGGCTGCAATCACTATTCTCAGTCTGAAAAATAATATGAACGAAGATACTCCACTATTTTCATTCCCGATCAGTTTTTTAACCTCTGTGATGTTGGAAGCCTTTTCTCTCTCCCACAAGAATTAGAAAGTTATCCCACATCTGAGGTTCATAAACCATGGGTGCAAGAATTTTGATTTTACTATCTACATGATCCCTGAAATCCAACCGCAGACACAAAGTATTTGAAGGAATGGTAGTCAAGGCACTTGGGTTCCTTCGTTTTAGAAATCTTGACCAGCAGTAGACTAATAAAAGAGCCAGTGTGGCGTAGTGGTGAGAGTGTTGGACTGGGACTCGGGAGATCCAGGTTCTAGTCCCCACTTGGCCATGAAGCTCACTGGGTGACTTTGGGCCAGTCACTGACTCTCAGCCTAACCTACCTCACAGGGTTGCTGTGAGGATAAAATGGAGAGGAGGATTATGTAAGCCGCCTTGGGTTCCTTTCAGGAAAAAAGGTGGGGTGTAAATATAATAAATAAATAAAATACTGTTTTGCTTTCCCCAATTTTCTAAATGGTGAGAAATTTTAGGGGTGCAGCGCTTACCCTGGAGTCAGTTTTCTTTGGAATGAGGTCAGTGGAGGAGCAACCCTAGGCCGGGGGTGGGGAGGGGGGGCAATAGGGCAAATGCACTGCTTCATCCAGAGCTCTGCTGGCTTGCCCGGCCATGATGGAAGGTCGGGAGCAGGGTTTTTTTCTGTTTTCTCTGGCAGAGTATGGGTCCCCCCCCGCCCGAATTTTCCTTCTTTTGATCAGAACAGCAGAAAATTTCCCTATGGCAGCTCCAGGATTGGTGTAGGTTATAGAAACAGAGAGGGACTTTGGATTCAGCAGATCCAAAGCCAGCTTCTCCCCTGGCTGCCCATGGAATGCCCTGCCTGCCTCATTTTGGGGCTTCCTCCCCTCCCCATTCATGGAATGCCCCATGGAGAACCCTTGGTAGAAGCTGTCCACCTGGGCAGAGTGGGGCCTCTGCCATAGCAGAGTTCCTCCCACCAGTGGTGCTCCTCTCTGCCAATGGAGGCTGGCTGAGATGTTCCAACGCAACATCCTGATCCTCTTCAGCTATCAACACTGGTGTGTGTGTGGGTGTTAGGATTGCGCTGTTAATGTTGTGTAATGTTTGTGTTTATTTACAAATCTACAGATTGAGCATTGGTTGAGGTACAGGATTAAACACTGACAGATGTCTCAAAGTTCACCGCACTCCCGTCAGATTCTAGGAGGGCAGTCAGCAGCACTCTCAGATTCTTGCAGAGCACTCTCTCTCCCTCCCTCTCTCTCTCTCTCTTTCAGTCTCACTCCATCTGATTCCCATCCATTGTTCTTTTCACCAGGGGTAGGCAAAGTGGTGCCCTCCAGATGTTTTGAACTACAACTCCCACAAGCCCCAGCCAGCATGGGCAATGGTCAGGGATTATGGGAGCTGTAGTCCAAAACATCTGGAGGGCACAAGATTGCCTACCCCTTGCTTACATCACCTCCAGGCAGCTGTGAGGAAGGAGAAGAGGCATCCCTCTTGCCAGTAGGAGCATCTGGCCACTTCCTTGTCATTCAAACCACACTTAAAGTCGAACACTGTGAGAACCTATTTCCTTAGATAACATAACAATCGAATGTGCCTAGGCAAAACCTGCCTGGCAGATTTCAGGTCCACCTTTTTTTCTTAAGGGCAAACTACGTATTACGTTAATCATGTCGCTTGTAGGTGCCCCCTCTCTTTGTTCTTTACTCTAGTGCAAGCAAGCATGGCCACAATTTGGATCAGGAGCCCCTGCCAGCTTCCCATCATGCCAAAGCAGAGCTCACTAACCTTTTTGGGCCTGTAGGGAAGGCATATTTGTCAAATTGAAAAAGGGTTGTATCATCACAAAATGGCTGCTGGGGGTGGCTGGGCATGCTGCAAAGTGCAGCGCATGTCTCAGTGGTAGAGCACATTCTCTGCACGCAGAAGGTCCCAGGTTCAATCCCCAGCATTTTCAGGTAGGGCTGGAGAAATCCCTGCCTGAAACCCTGGAGAGCTGCTGCTAGTCAGTGTCAGCAATACTGTGCTAGACGGACCAATGGTCTGCCTCAGTATAAGGCAGCTTCCTATGTTCCTGTGTAAACGCTGCAGCTGCCCACCATCTTACTTTCCCCAGAGTGCTTGTGGACTACATGGGATCCCACATAGGCCCAGAGACACTCTGGGGGAATTAAGATGGTGGGGTGGCCAGAGCTTCAGTCGGTGCTGCACTTTATAGTGTGCCCAGATGCCCTAGATTTTTTTTTAAAAGAGTTAAAAACATAAACAATAACAGGGAGGGGGCAGAAAAGACTCACAGGCATTGTGGCAGGGCTTTGTAGGCCTGCCCCAGTACAACCGCTGGGGAGCAGGTATCAGAGACAGCACAGTACACCACAGGTCCTGCTGTTTCTGGGCCTGCTTTCTCCCCCCCCCCCCCCTTTGGAGGTGAAGGAGGGCTAAGCCGCTTCATAAGCATTGTTGTGGGGAGAGGCTTGCCGGGGCTCCTTGTGCGAACTGAGGAAAGCAACTGACAATTAACCCTCCTTCCCTGCTCAGAGCTAATGTCTGCGCACAGGACCCTGCTGTTGAGAACATTCATTGGGATTATAATGATTTCAGTGAGAATTGCTTCCTAATAAATGTTCACAGGGTTGCAAGGGAGTATTCTGTCAGCTCTCTTATCTGCAGTCTAGGGATAAGAATGCTGACCTACCTTACAAAGTTGTTTTAAGGATTACTGCGCTAACATTTGGAACACCTGACGTGTGCAATATAAATGCCAAGCATTACACATATAGAGCCTTTTGTAGGTGGACAAAGTGCTTCACACATATTATCTCAGCAATCTTCACAACAACCTTATAAGATTGGCTTTGTGAGTTCATGCATACCCATGAGTGGGCTACCTGAGTGTGTATGTACACAGGAGCCCTGTCAGAAGAGAGAGTGAGTGAGTAGTAGTCTTAGGAGGAATGTGATATGAGCAAGGTGCAGGACTTTGATCTCCATGCAGGCTCAAAACCTGCGGGCACAAAGGAAAGTTGAGCATAGGGACTAGCTGGCAAGACATTAAGACTCAATAAGTGCTGAAGGTGAAATAAGACATTGAAAACTCAGTTTTCTTCAAGGCCATCCCCAACGCCAGAACACACAACTACACACAACTATTAAATAGAAACTGCTTTTTATTAGCTTTATTTAACACTAAATAGCAGCAAGCAATATAAGCCAATTACTTACTTATAACTAGGGCAACAGAAAGAAATACAAATTTTCATCACTGTTTTATGCATTTTTTAATAAAACTGTTATAAGGGGGGAAATGCAAAAATTTGTGGTACTCTGTGCTGCCCCCCTTCCCTTGGTGCCCTAAGCATGTGCTTATATTCCTTAATGGTTAATCCAGGGCTGGACTGTGGTTATGAGTTATGTGTGTTGTAATAGAAAGTAGGCTTATTAACATCAGCCATAAATGCATTTCTGCATGCCTATTACATTTCCACCTCAGGAAAGCATCAAGGATCTTCACAGACATCAAGGATGCCCAAATGCTAATATTCCTGGAGGGTCACTTCTATTATTTGTGGCTTGCCTCAGTAAATAAGCAGGCTCCAGCTGATGCTGCAGTACCAGCCTATAGAATCAAATGTTTTTCAACCAATTAGAACACAGGATTTCCTAAAGCGATTACACAACAAGGATTATCTACTGTCCTGTTAACAAGCTCAAGCCACTCTAATCCTATTCTTGTCCTGCAGGCCAGTTTCTCAACCTCTTGAAAAATGGAGAAGCTAAATATATATTTGTGCTGTGCACAAAACCCCTCAAGCCATAATAATTGAAGCAGAGTTCTGTACAGCTAAAAGGCTTGCACGTTTCACTGGCAAAATCTGGTAAATCTTGTCAGGCCTAATATTAAACATCCTGGGTTGGATCCAGCATTGCTTTCATTGGGTGTACTCTTAAGTATGACAAAGTCTGGTTCCAATCCCCTATCTTCAGAGAATTCTTTTCATATTCATTTGTCTAATAAATAACACCTGCTCATCTGCTCCAGAACCCCTGAGTGTTGTTGATTATTCTGGGAAGTCTCTTAGGGCACCTTTAGGACATTTATTTATTTATTTATTTGCCTCATGATATCCTGATTAGCAAGCTAGCTAAAAGTGGGCTAGATGGAACAACTATCAGGTGGATCCACAATTGGCTACAGAATCGGACTCAAAGAGTGCTTATCAATGGTTCCTTCTCAAACTGGGGAGAGGTAACGAGCAGGGTACCACAGGGCTCGGTCCTGGGCCCAGTGCTATTCAACGTTTTTATTAATGACTTGGATGAGGAGGTGCAGGGAATGCTTATCAAATTTGCAGATGACACAAAGTTGGGTGGAACAGCTAATACTCTGGAAGACAGAAACAAAATTCAAAGAGATCTCAATAGGCTAGAGCGCTGGGCCAAAAACAACAGAATGAAATTTAATAGGGATAAATGCCAAGTGCTGCACCTAGGGAAAGAAAACCAAATGCAGAGTTACAGAATGGGGGACACTTGGCTCAACAATACTACAAGTGAGAAGGATCTTGGAATTGTGGTAGATTACAAACTGAATATGAGCCAGCAATGCGATGTGGCTGCAAAGAAGGCAAATGCTATTTTGGGCTGCATTAATAGAAGTAAAGCTTCCAAATCGCGTGAAGTGATAATTCCCCTTTACTCAGCACTGGTTAGGCCTCATCTTGAGTACTGCGTCCAGTTCTGGGCACCACATTTTAAGAAGGACGTAGACAAACTGGAGAGGGTTCAGAGGAGGGCAGCAAGGATGATAAAGGAACTGGAAACAAGGCCCTATGAGGAGAGACTGAAAGAACTGGGCATGTTTAGCCTTCAGAAGAGGAGACTGAGGGGAGATATGATAGCACTCTTCCAGTAGTGACTGTCAGAGCAATAAGACAATGGAACCAACTACCTAGGGAGGTGGTGGGCTCTCCCACTCTGGAGGCATTCAAGGTGCGGCTGGACAGCCATCTGTCAGAGATGCTTTGACCTGGATTCCTGAATTGAGAGGGGGTTGGACTCGATGGCCTGGTAGGCCCCTTCCAACTCTACTTTTCTATGATTCTATGATATTTATACCCCGCCTTTTTTCCTGCAAGGAACCCAAGGCGGCTTACATAATCCTCCTCCTCCTCTCCATTTTATCCTCACAACAACCCTGCGAGGTAGGTTAGGCTAAGAGTCAGTGACTGGCCCAAAGTCACCCAGTGAGTTTCATGGCCGAGCGGAGACTAGAACCCGGATCTCCTGGGTCCCAGTCCAACACTCTCACCACTACGCCACACTGGCTCTGACCAGGCTTGTTGAGTCTTGCCATGGTCCTGTATAAACTGAGCCCGCAATCCCGTATCTGGGAATTAGCCCCATTGATCACAAAGGGACTTACTTTGTAAGTAAACATGTCTGATAAGTTGTTTGCCAGGCCGAATTCAAGGTGTTGGTTTTGACCTTTAAAACTCTATACGGCTCCGGTCCAGCTTATCTCAAGGAGTGCCTCCAGCAACACCAAGTAGGCCACTCAACAAGGTCTGCCACGGATGGCCTTCTCCTTGTCCCATCAGCCAGAGCAGCCAGGCTGGTGGGGACTAGGAAGAGGGCCTTCTCTGTGGCGGCCCCCAAGTTATGGAACTCCCTCCTCAGTGACCTTCGTCATGCCCCCTCCTTGATGAACTTCCGCCGGGCTTTAAAAACATGGCTTTTCAGGTGGGAATATGGGGTGGGTTAGAGGTGTTTTGTTTTGTTTTTAAACCCTTATATTTCTAATTGTGTTTTAATTATGTTTTAATGTAGATTTAATTGTGTTTTATTGTATTTTAATTATTTACATTGCCCAGGGTGGCCAGCCAGATGGGCGATTTAAAAATTAAATCAAATAAATAAATAAATAAGGTTGTGCTGTTCAGAGTAGAGCTGTGGGCAAATGGCCTCTCAAAATTCTTCAGCCTGTTTGTGGGCAGATAAATTGGGGGGAACATTTCACTGAATTTCTCCAGGGGGAGGAGAAAGTCTCTCAACAGTTTCTCGGAGATAGGCCTCACCATTAAACGTGGCAGTAGCACAGGCACAGCTTCTTCCTTTTTTTCCTAAAGGTTTTTGTTATTTTCTAGCTGCTGCTGCTGCAAACACACACACACACACCTGTGTTGGTAGCCTGAGCATCATTTGCATCCTCCACAATGCCCCAAACCTAGCATTGAGTGTGTTTGGGGGGGAGGGGATGGCAGCCACAACAACAACAACAAAACAGTGGAGAAAATTCTGCAAAGTGTCCTTTCTTTTTCTAGGGTGGGGATATGGTGGCTATACTGTACATGAATCACAACAAAAGAGGAAATGCATAACCAGAAAATAAGGTACCGATTTGCATAATTATTTTATTTATTTATTTATTTATTTATTTATTTATTACATTTATACCCCGCCTTTTTTCCTACAAGGAACTCAAGGCAGCTTACATAATCCTCATCCTCCTCTCCATTTTATCCTCACAACAACCCTGTGAGGTAGGTTAGGCTGAGAGTCAGTGACTGGCCCAAAGTCACCCAGTGAGTTTCATGGCTGAGCGGGGACTAGAACCCGGATCTCCCGAGTCCCAGTCCAACACTCTCACCACTACGCCACACTGGTTTGCATATGCTAATTCAGACTAGATGCAAATTTAGAAATTATTATAATTTGAATTGAAATACAGTACATCTCACCATAGTGTGGAAGTCTGTGACCAGGTGACCTGTTTGCCTGCTCAGCCTGCTGTCCAGTTGCTAACTGGTGATGGGCAACAGCTCTTATGGTTCTTTATCTTTAAACTGGAACTGGACAGTACAGGCCGTCAGATGAAGGACAGTCCTCTGGCAGCCCTTCAAATAAAGGACTGTCCTCTAACATAGGATAGATGGCCACCCGGGGAGTGAAGGAGGGCAGGGTTGAGAAAAAGAAAAATCTCAGAATTTTTCTCAGAAAAAGGCCTTCTGAGAAATTTCAGCTCAGCTCAAGTTAAGGGTAGGTGCTCCCTAGAACACACTGTTGCCTGCAACTGCACATTGTGATAATGTAGTGGCTGGCAAGCTATTTCCTAGGGTGATTGTTCCACCATTAGGGATATTCTTATTGCAGATCCTTCAATAAGCTAATGAGGAACCACAGCTGATGATAATCCCTTGTGCCAAACATGATGTCACCCATTCCTTACTATTTGTTTTTTTAATTTCGGACATGGCTGCTATGATCACGTAATTCTGGCTCAGGTTTGACTGTTAGGTCCTTGGTAATTTCTGAAACTTGAACTATTGTTTAACATTTAAACCAGTACTGTAGCTAAACCCTTTGGGGAAATTCAGGCTGTCTTAACAAATTTGTCACTTGAGAAGTTACTTCTAGTTGGACTGCTGGAACTCTTGTAAAATGCCTTCCAGCCTGTGTGGATGTAGGGACATATTCATGCCTCTGATCTTGTTTGCACCCTAAACCAGAGTTCAGGTGATAGTTGAAAACTGGGGTGACTTTTCTTTCTGCGCAGGAATATGGGTACCAGGATATGTAAGCAAATGGTGAAGTGTCCTTACACTTCCTTAGCTGAGCAAAAGACCCTATAACAGGATTTCTGTTATGTTATATTATGTTCCTCAGGTTCAAGCTGGCATGATCCAGCCAAAGTTAAGCTTTTAAAGACCTACTGAGTGCAAAGAAAGTGTACGTTACATGTATGCTGAACAGCACAATCTCATACATGCTTACTCATGGAGTTCAATGGCTTACTCCCAGTCAGATAAGTTTATATAGCAAGGGTGGGCAACCTTTATGCGGTGAGTGGGGCGCGCGCACACACACACACACCCAGTGATTGGGACTGCTGGAGTGCTGCAGGTTAGCAGTGGGGAAACAGCTATCTTGATCAGGATAGCCGGGGGGTGGGGGGAGGTTAGAGCTTCTTCCCCTGCCCCCCCCCATCCTGATCGAGATCGCTATTTCCCTGTTGCTAATACCAGCAGGGAAACAGAAATCTGTTCCCCACTCCCAGCTTATGGCTGATCTGCTGGGCTGCAGGGGAAAGTGGGCATGTGCTCCTGGGGTTCCATGGGCCACAGGCAGGGCCGGATTAAGATAGGGGCTATTGGAGCTGCAGCTCCAGGCCCCTATCCCAAAGCAGGCCCACAATCAGGACCGGTGCAGGGCAGTTTGGCGCCCCAGGCGAAATAATATTTAGCGGGGGGCCCTCTCCAAAGCAGCCCTGCTCTGCAAAAAAAACAACAACCCTGCGCCGCCACCACCAACCTACCCTCCCCCTGCCCTGGCGGCGGCAGCTGCTGCTGCTGCTGCCGCCGCCGCCGCCGAGGAGGAGGAGGAGGAGGAAGTGACGCGACGGGACCCCCACACTGTTTTTTGCCGGGGAAACCATGGCAACAGGGCTGTTTAAGCCCTGTTGCCCTGGTTCCTCCCGCCAAAACAATGCGGGCGGGGCTCCGGAAGCGACACGACACGGAGAAGGTAAGTGGCGGGGGGGGTCGGGGGGGTGATGGCGGCGGCGGCGGGAGGCGCAGCGGCAGCGAGCGGGAGGGCGGGGGGAGGCGCAGCGGAGAGCGGGACGGGAGGGGGCAGCGGCGGCGGGGGGGAGGGAGGGTGGGGAGGCGGCGGCGGCGCAGCAGAGGCGGCGCAGCAGAGGCAGAGGCCTGGCGGGGGCGGCGCAGCGGGGGCGGCGAGGAGCGCAGCGTTTCTGCGCCCTCTTCAGCCGCGCCCCCTCCTCAGCACCAGGCCCATAATGCTCTTAATCCGGCCCTGGCCACAGGTACCCCATGGCTCACAAGTTTTGCCCACATGTGGTTTGTAGGATTGATATCTGTGGAATTTAAAAGTGCTTAACTTTCGCTGGATGGTGCCTTAAATAAATAACATGGGATGCACAACAGTGAAAGCCTAGCATTTTCTAGGCAATAGAGTAGCTTATCAACACAATAGTGTAAATCAAGGGTGGGCCCAGGTGCTGCATGCAGCCCCTGCTGCCCCATGAAATTGTTAAAAAAAAAAAACAACCAATGGCATCCGTTGCTGCTTCAGAGCATCAATTAATTTTAACCTTTGGGCACTTCATAGCTGCTCTGCATACTTTTTTTTGTTTTTTGAATTCCGCACCCGGACCTCCTGCAGTTGACCATCTCTGGTGTAAATGAAATGGCTCCATGAAATGCCAAAGAGATTATTAAACTGGATTTCAAGTTTAAACTCCTTTTTGCCCTCCTGGGGTTTTTTATATTTTACAGATAGAAAATTAAGCATGAGTGCATTCAGATTTTCATAGATCATAGAGTTGGAAGGGGCCTACAAGGCCATTGAGTCCAACCCCCTGCTCAGTGCAGGAAACTAGAGGAGGGGTCTCCCATCCAAGTAATAACCAGGCCTGACCCTGCTTAGCTTTCCAGGCTCAGACAAGCTGAGCCAGCGTGAGCCACAGGCCAGTGTGGCGTAGTGGTTAGAGTGTTGGACTGGGACTCGGGAGATCTGGGTTCTAGTCCCCGCTCGGCCATGAAACTCACTGGGTGACTTTGGGCCAGTCACTGCCTCTCAGCCTAACTTACCTCACAGGGTTGTTGTGAGGATAAAATGGAGAGGAGGAGGAGGAAAGGTGGGGTATAAATATAATTAATAAATAAATAACTCGCTTGCAAGCCCTTTTCCCTTCCTCTGCACACAAGGGGAGGGGCTTAAAAACTTCTCCTTCTGGTTAACAGCAAGCTACATTTTGCCATTGCATTTGAATGTGGCAAACTATGTTTCGTGCAAATTACGATTGAACCATGGTTTGGAATCCTGGTTTGTGGACAGACTATGATTTGCACAAACCATAGTTCACTGCATTTAAATGCAATGGCAAACTATAGTTTGCTGCTAACTTGAGAGCCAGTGTGGCGTAGTGGTGAGAGTGTTGGACTGGGACTCGGGAGATCCGGGTTCTAGTCCCCGCTCGGCCATGAAACTCATTGGGTGAGTTTGGGCCAGTCACTGACTCTCAGACTAACCTACCTCACAGGGTTGTTGTGAGGATAAAATGGAGAGGAGGATTATGTAAGCTGCCTTGGGTTCCTTGCAGGAAAAAAGGTTGGGTATAAATATAATAAATAAATAAAATAAATAAACTTGAAGAAGAAACTTAATCTTCTCTCCTCAGGCATGGAGGAAGGGAAGAGTCAGCATGGGAGCTTGACACATGTGGTTGCTTGTGCGTGTACTGGTAAGCCATGGCTTACTGCTGAGCTCGAAAGCAGTTAGTAACTTTTGCCCTTTAATTCCGCTAAAGAAATGATGTCATTCTGAGTTTAATATTCACACATGAATTTCATCAGAAATTTATTTTTTAAACATGTCCCTCTTCTCTGCTATGAGATCACATACCAGTCCACATTATGCATGCTTTCATGTTCTTAAAAATACCACAACCCACCATTTTAT
The DNA here is from genome assembly GCA_021292165.1 of Shinisaurus crocodilurus. Lineage (NCBI taxonomy): Eukaryota > Metazoa > Chordata > Lepidosauria > Squamata > Shinisauridae > Shinisaurus > Shinisaurus crocodilurus. The sequence continues at coordinate 108,673,179 of CM037877.1, forward strand.
AGTGTGGGAGAGGCTAGGCCCTCCCATCATCAATTTCAAGCCTGGATCCATTACTCCGTAGCAAAAATGGTTGAGTTCCCAGTAATGCACTACTTTTCAATTGCCTTTGGTTCACCAGAAGAGCAAACAAATCACTCAAAGTCACTCCATTGCTAGGAACCATCATTCAAATTAAAAGTGGCTGCTTCTTACATAATGAATTCTATTGACATATATTCACATACATTGGGCATATTCACAAATTTGAACAAGAAACAAATAGTAGGAGCCAAAATGCATTCTTAACATTACTGGCGAAAACACCAGAGATTAAACCCTTTCTTGGTCCCCTAAAGTGAGATCCATGATCAGAATTCCCTATGTATCTTTCATCTCCTAAAGTTCCTTCTGGGGAAGGGTATTTGGATAACACACCCACCCACCCTGGTATGCCAATTCCCTAATGAAACTCCCTACCACCCAGATCTGGTATTAGCCACAAAGGAGAAAATATGTAGGCACCCATAGATTACAGTATTGCTTTATGTATACCATAGTATTGCTTTATGTAGTTAGTTCAGAGTTGTTAAAGAAAATAACATATATATATTTACTATAAACTGTGAGTGTGCTTTTGGACCACCATATAGATCAGATGTAGGCAACTTGGTGCCCTCCAGATGTTTTGAACAACTAGTCCCATAACCACCAGCCAGCATGGCCAATGATAAGGGATTCTGGGAGTTGTAATCCAAAACAGGGCACCTATTGTAAACACATGATTCAGTGTTTGATATTATGGGTGTGCATCCTTTCTGGACTCTGCAGTAGATGTCCAGCAGAGGGTGCTATGAGATTACTACTATAACCTTGGTATTTAATTATTGGCTTTTCCCGGATTATCAGGGAATTGTAGACCATAAACCCTCTACTACCCCAGTATCTAGCAAAACTGAGAATCATGTTTCTAGCTCTCTGGTGCCCAGTGGTGCTCTAAAAAGCATTAAGAAGCTCGATTTCTCTGAAATCAACACCAATGGTCCATCTGGTCGTCCTCCACGTATTTTCTTAAGCAAAATTTCACCTGGATAAACTAGGATACTTCATCTCATTTAGGAAGGTTAAACGTCTCAATTGATATAGCAAGAGAAAATGCTTCAACCCCAACACAATCCTGGGAGTTGTAGGACTCCCCCCCCCCCCGTCTAAACGTGCATAGGATTGCACCCTAAATGACCTTTGGGGTCCTTTCCAATTCTATGATTCTATATTTATCGCTTGTGCACCTTCCTTATTCTAAAGACTCCTAAAACATACTATCTACATTACAGCCTCAAACTGGTTCAAAAGTAATTCCTTATTCCTAGGGAACCCTGGGAATTATAGTTCTGTGAGGAGGAAGCCAGTAAGAGGGAATTCTCTGCACTCATCAAACAATTCCCAGGATTCCTTGGGGGACGCCCTGATACTTCACATGGTATATAGACTCACTCTACATTTGAAATGAAGATATACTCTAAGAAGATCCATGAGGAATAAGTGACCCAATCTTTATTGGCAAGGAGCAGAATTATCAATAAGGTAATACTGTATTTTAATACACTGCTATTTGGATTCATTTTTTCTTGCCGGGCTGTAATGGAATAATCATGGTGTGCCTCAGTTAAGCACACCAGGACCGTGAGCAGGAAACAGAATGGAGAGATTGGACTATAGGGTCAGACTTGATTTGCTAGGAGGTTCTCTGCTGTAGCCTGCAGGGGGCAAGCTGTGACTTCAGCAGCTCCACATCACAGAAGAGCAGTAACCTTCATGGTGTTGATTCAGGTATCCAGAGACCCTGCAGACTTCTGATAAGCTAACAGACCTAGTCAAGGACAGTTAAAGGGGCCAGGTCATGTCCCCACGGAGCTATTGCAAGGTGAATGATGAATTCTCTCCTGATTTTGTGTTAGGCCAGTCACTGAGCAGTATCTTATCTACAATAGATGCTCCCAACTCTCATAGGTCCTAGATTATCTGGCACATTTTCCTCAGTGGGAAACAAATATTGACACTTATCAACCCCTTCTAAAGTGAGAGGCACAGAGGAGACTGGGACGTGGTTAATGACTCTCAGGAATATACTGTACATAAAATAGCTGAGGCTGCAGGTGGCAGAGTATTGCTAACTAATGCAAGCCCGGGATTTTAGCTCTTGAGTCACTCTGGATCTCTGCCTATTTCACAAAAGTTTATTCCACAATTAATGTTTTTGTTTCTAAAGTGCTGCTGCACAAGTGACCAGCCTGTGTTTATCAGCTTTAATAAATAAATGTTTGAGGGACTTAAGGAAACAGCGGGGGCCAGGCGGCCAGGCATGGTCTTTATTTTAGTTTGGATGCTTCTAGGACAAGTTACTTTTAGAATAGCATAATATTGCAAGGATTATGTTTGTCAGGTTTTTTTTTCATTTTCTGGGTCTGTAATTTGAATGTAATTGCTATATTGGACAGAATGTACATTCCATCTTAAATTGGGTCCCTTTTGCTCTCAATACCATAATAAAAACACTCTCATATGAGAACAAATCAGGCTGACACCTTTATTTTTTTAATTCTCTAGATTTTTCTATGTAGGACATTACAAACCAGGAAGTAAAAAAAGGTCAAGATAAGTACTATTAGGGTGCAATCCAATAGGGATGCCCATAATCCTCTGAACTCGGGAGGATCATGGGCATCCTAGGCAGGGCAGGAGGAGCACAGAGGTGCTCTTCTTTGCCTCCCTGCTCCTCCCACCCTGCAGATCAGCTAGATGATCAATTTCAGTCATCTAGCTGTGGCACTTCGGATGGGGAGGGAAGGAGGCTGGAGCACTGCCAAGATACATCGTATCCTGGTGGCCCTGGTTCCCTCCCGTCCTCGAGCCTTCTCCGAGGTCGGCCTTACAACCTCGGAAAAGCAGCCAGTGCAGTTCTTTCCCTGCTGGCTGTGGGCGGGAAGGGCAATCTGAGCGTAGTTCCCCAGCTCCAAGGTCAGAGCTCTTTTCCGACCTCGAAGCTGGAAATCCGTAGCATCCTATGGCCCTCTAGACACTGTCTAGAGGGCCATAGGATCTCTCTGTTAGTCACATTTCTTTTGTGATCATTGTGTAGCAGGAATTGCTAGTTATAACTGGACTATATATTATTTCATTCAACATATATACAGTATATGTAGCCTAACATTTCAAAACCAGAATCTTGTCATCTCCCCAAGCCTACTGCTTCACCTCCCCTTTTCTGTAAGAGCAGCTTATCTTCCCCCACCATAGGTCTGAAGAAGCCTGAAACACGGAAATTTAGCAGCAAAGGTTTTCCTAGCAGAGAGAGAGATGGTGGGAAAAGGCACAAGAGAAGGGCCAGGGAGGGAAAGCTGGCTGTCCTTAGTACATGGTTCTGTTCTGCCCTGCATTAACAACCCTCATGCATTTGCATGAGAGGAGCACAGGGTGTGTTTTTTTTAATATCACAATGGGCAGTAATGCCTGGGGGCTGCAAGCCAGAACCGACTTACTCTAGCACCGGTTCTATTTATGTTGACTGCTCCTGGAGAAGACTCCTAAACGCAAGTGCTACATGGCAAGGCCTTCGAGTGGGTGACAGTTGGCCTACGGCAGCCTTCCCCAACCTGGTGCTGTCCAGATGTTCAGGATTACAACTCCCATCAGTCCCAGCCAGCATAGCCAATGGTCAGGGATGGTGGTAGTTGTAGTCCAAAACATCTGAACAGCACCAGTTCAGGGAAGGCTGGCTTATAGCTTTAACTTATTTCCCCCTCCAAAAATCCCCCCCGTCCCTAAAACATGAATGCTGCCTCTTCCTGTTGCTTATTTCAACTATCCATTTAGCCTTCCTGTCAACACAGTAGGAGGGGTGGGTGGGCACACCAATATTTTTGCTTCATAGGGCATATCTACACTAAAAACTACGTTGAACTCCCTCCCAAAGAATATTGGGAACTGTAGTTTGGTGATGTGCAGGGAGTTCTCTGTTAGAGATTTGGGCATTCTTGGTTAGAGCTTCCTAACCCACACACCACACAGCACTGTAATTCCAAGGAAGAAGGAATGACAACTATAAAGGCACAATCCTATGCAAGTTTAGACAGAAAAAGGCCTACAACTCCCAGCGAGCCCCAGCCAGCTATGCTCCCAATCACTTTTAAGCATCTAATACACGAATGCCCCTACTCTAGGTCTCCATCTCCTCTTTCTCAGTTTCTCTTGTGTGCTGCATAGGTTTGCTTTTGGAACCATCCAGGTAATTCCATGTGCATAGAATTGCATTAGGACCAAGACCTATCCAGAGTTGTTGGGATATGATGGGCTTATAAAGCTAAATAAATAAGGTGTTAGCTAGAACAACAGCCCTTGCTCAGCCTTCCATTTTCCATTGATTGCTGAGATGCAAGGGATGAGATGGGCTCCGGCTGATACATTTTACTTAGCCTGTGGGCAGCCAGGAACAATGAAACCTAATGTGAACCAAGGGCAGGCAGGTTTAAGCAGGCTCATTTGGCTGTGCATTTGCCACCTGACAAAGCATGTGTAGAATTTCGGCACTTTAATGATTGCTGCTCAGTGTGTTGCTAACCCGCTATTTTACAACTTAATTTGTAAGGGCTCATTGCCTCATTCACACTTGCGGCTTATCCCTGCGGATCGGCCATTCAGTCTTAGCTGGAGTGTGAACACAGCGGCTTGGCACTTACACCACATGTACACAAGACTTTCTCTCTCTGGATTAATTAACCTGAAGTCCATCATATTTGCATGTGCTAACCTGCTTGACTGCACAGACAGCTCCTTAGCTCATCTTAAATACCATTTGGGGGCACTTTGATCTATAATTCATCACACTTGTATGTATCCTGACTCTCCTGCAAAGGTGATGTACAGGGTGTTATCCAGTGGTGCCATCAGGGGGCAGGACATTGGGGCAGATGTCTGGGACCCTACTCAGCTGAATGTGCAGGAGGGCCCCCAAAGGCAGTAGGGCTGGCTTCCCATATTTTGAAGTAAGTGAAATAACACACATTGCCAACTAAAGAGCCTCCTCTCCATCCCCCAAAACCATTAAGTTTGGAGTCTATAATTATCTAACAACACCACTGGTTCTCCCATTTTATCCTTATTTCCTATGAAGTTAGGCTGAGAGACAGTGATTGGCCCACATTCATTCCTTCATTCAAACACACACACACACACGCACACACACACTATTATCTGTGTGTGTGAATTGTTGCTCCAGGACTATGACTGGCCACAATCCAACAGGTAGTTAAGTGCACAATCCTGTTACTTTAAGTCAGGGGTGGGCAACTTGTGGCCCTCCAGATGTTTTGGCCTATAATTCCCATCAGCCCTAGCCAACAGAGCCAATGGTTAGGGCTGATGGGAGTTGTAGGCCAAGACATCTGGAGGGCTACAGGCTGCCCACCCCTGGATATAAAGATATTGGGGGTCCTGTGCTGAATTGTGCTTGTCTGCGTGTGGGAAGCCTGCCGGCCCACCTACATGAGCCCCATGCTGGCTGGGAAGTGCTGGGAGTTGTAGGGCTTTTGTCTGTCTAAACATGCATGAGATTGTGCCTTAATTATGTTAGTTTTTAAAGCACCACAAGACTCCTTGTTTTTGCCGCAACAGACTAACACAGCTACCCCTCTGGAAATTGTTAACATTTATATAGTTCTGAGACTGCAATCCACTTACCTGAAAGTAAATTCCACTGAAGTAAATGGGACTGACTGCTTGCTCTGTTAGTGTTGAAAGTATTTCATATACATTTTCTTATCATCCTTACAATAACCCGTAAAGGTAGGTCAGAATTATTGTTCCCACATTACACATGGGAGCGGAGGCACGGAGGCTGAGAAAGCATGGCTTGCTTGCATAAAGCTACTTAGTGAGTTCATGCCAGAGGTGAGGAGATTCCAATCTCTCACAATGCAGTCCTATTCATATTTACTCAGCAGTAACTCCCATTGAGTTCAATGGGGCTTGCTACCAATTAAGTGGGTATAGGATTGCAGCCTTGGCCTGGCGATGATGCTATTCCAACTCTCTTACACAACACTTATGACATGTTTGTAATACCAAGAAACTAGAGTCCTGGAAGTCAGCCTCTGACACAGGGCTCTCCAACCATGGGTCCCCAGATGTTGCTGGACTACAGCTCCCAGAATCCCTTGCCATTAGCCATGCTGGCTGGGTATGCTGGGAGCTGTAGGCCAGCAACATCTGGGGACCCAAGGTTGCAGAGCCCTGCTCTGACAGAATTGTCAGCACTCCGAAAAAGATAGCTTCCGTAACGTAAGTGCAGCCTTGTCAGCCTTCCCCAACCTGCTGCCCACCAGATGCTTTTGACTACAACTCCTGTCTTCACTGACCATTGGCTATTGTTGGCTGGGGCTGATGGGACTTGTAGTCCAAAACATCTAGGGGGCACTGGATCGGGAAGGCTCAAGGTTTCATCTGGTCCAACATTCTCTAGTAGCAGCCAGTTAGATGCCTTGAGAAACGCAAAGGCCGGGCATGATGCAATAGCTGTGACATGTTCTTTGTCCCAGAATCCATCTATCACTGAGATATGCTACTTTTAATAAGATAATTATTTGGTTTGTCCGGGCTAATATCCATTGATAAAGACCTATCTTCCAGGTCTAATATCCACTTATAGGGCCTATCTATTTAAAAACAAAACATATATGCTATATATTGTACTGAAGCAGTTGAGACAGTTACACCAGTTTTTAAAACTGCTATACATTTGCAGCATACATTGAATTACAACACAATCTGCTACGTGTCTATTTTTATTTATTTATTATTTATTATATATATTCAGAAGCAAGTCCCATTGAGTTCAATGGGGCCTACTCTCAAGTAAGTGGGCATAGAATTGCAGCACCAGAAAGGTTTTTTAAAAAGTGTCATTATATAGTTTAGTCGCTAGGTGGCAGTTGTATCTGGGAGGACCCAAGAGTTTCCTGTTCCTGGCCTGTTTCTGTAGGACACTCTCCTGTCAGAGATACCTAAGGAGGATAAAATTATCCTCCTGGGCGATTTTAACGCAAGAGTCGGGCGTGACTTTGATTTATGGCCAGAAACTATTGGAAAAGACGGAGTTGGTAATAGCAACCCAAACGGACTCTTACTTTTGTCTATATGTGCAGAGCATAATCTCACTATTACAAACACGCTCTTTCGACAAAAGAATAAGTTTAAAACATCATGGCAGCACCCACGGTCAAAGCACTGGCATCTTCTGGACTATGTAATTGTCCGTGTTAGAGATCGCCGCGATGTACTTCTTACTAGGGCCATGGTGAGTGCCGACGACTGCTGGACAGACCACCGACTAATCCGGTCCACAATGGTTATCAACATTACTCCCCAACGTAGGCTTCAAGGAAGGAAACCAAGGCGTAAAATGAACATCCACGCCCTTCAAGATCCTATTAAGCAAACTCGTCTTCAATCACTTCTTAAGGAACATCTACCTACGGAACCGCCTGACAACATTGAGGACCATTGGTCTAAGCTGAAAACCTCCATTACTGCAGCTTGTGAACAAACTATTGGATATGAAACTAAGAAACATCAGGATTAGTTTGATGAAAATGATAATGAGATTAAATATATAATTGACCAAAAAAGGAAAGCCTTCCAAATATGGCAAAATGACATTAACTGCGCTGCCAAGAAAAAAATCTACGCTAGCGCAAAGGCTGAGGTCCAAAGAAGAAGAAGAGAACTTAAGAACGCTTGGTGGGAAAAGAAAGCTGATGAAATTCAACAACTTGCAGAATCTCATGATGCACGGGGCTTTTTTAAGGCCACAAGGGCCATTTATGGACCAAAAACCTATGGTACAAACCCTTTACAATCAAAAGATGGCACCAAACTCTTAAAAGACAAAGAGTCTATTGCACTGCGTTGGAAAGAGCATTATTATGATCTTTTAAATCGTAAATCTAAGGTGGATAATGAGACTTTTTCGCAAATCCCGCAAAAACAAATTAGAGAGGAACTTGCAATACTCCCCACTTTGGATGAAGTTATAAAAGCCATTAATCAAATGAAGAATAATAAAGCTAGTGGGCCAGATGGGATTCCTGCTGAAATCTTTAAAGAAGGGCCCCCCGAACTTGTACAACATCTTCATAAACTCATCAAAAAAATCTGGATAAGAGAAGAGATCCCAGAAGACTTCAGGGATGCCATAATTATCACCCTCTTTAAGAAGGGTGATAGAACAGACTGCGGAAACTATCGGGGCATTTCTCTCTTAGCTACTGCAGGTAAAATATTTGCTGGGATTCTCGCAAACCGTCTTCTATCTATTTCAGAAGAGATCCTCCCTGAAACTCAATATGGTTTCCGCCCCTCAAGAGGGACAGTAGACATGATTTTTACTGCACGTCAGCTCCAAGATTAATGCCGGGAGCAAAATCAACCCCTTTATATGGCATTTATCGATTTGGCTAAGGCCTTTGATACTGTAGACCGTACAGCTCTCTGGACTATCCTTATGAAAATTGGATGCCCCAATAAATTTGTGAATATCTTGCGACTTCTCCATGACAACATGACGGCAACGGTTTTGGACAACAACGGCTCTCATGGTGCTCCATTTAAAGTGGGATCAGGTGTTAAACAGGGATGTGTTATCGCCCCAACATTATTTGCTATTTTCATCGCCATGATTTTACATCTTGTCAAGGGGAAACTTCCCACTGGTGTGGGAATTATATATCGAACTGATGGAAAGCTTTTTAATCTCAGCAGGCTGAAAGCAAAAAGTAAGGTAATTACAACCTCCGTTGTGGAACTTCAGTATGCTGATGATAATGTGGTCTCCGCACATTCAGAGGATGATCTCCAAACTATCCTAAATGCTTTTGCAGAAGCATACGAAAAACTTGGTCTCTCACTTAACATCAAGAAAACCAAAGTGCTTCATCAACAAGTGCAAACTAACCCTTTGGTGATGCCATCTATCCAGCTTGGCAGGACAATACTGGAAAATGTCGATCATTTTTCTATCTTGGCAGCTATCTTTCTGTTACAGCTAACATCGACAGTGAAATCCAGCATCGTTTGAGCTCCGCAAGTGCCGCGTTTTCTCGAATGAAACAGAGTGTTCGAGGATCGGGATATTTGTAAGAAGACCAAAACACTGGTTTATGAAGCCATTGTATTACCAACTTTATTGTATGCCTGCGAAACATGGACTATCTATAAACGTCACTTCCACCTCCTTGAAAGGTTTCATCAACGTTGCCTCCGGAAAATCCTGTGAATTACTTGGGAAGATAGGCGAACAAATGTCAGTGTACTGGAAGAAGCAAAGACTACTAGCGTTGAAAAAATGATCCTTCAACGCCAACTTCAGTGGACCGGTCATGTTGTTCGAATGCCTGACTGCCGTCTCCCAAAGCAGTTACTTTATTCCCAACTCAAGAATGGAAAGCGGAATATCGGTGGTCAATATAAGAGGTTTAAAGATGTTCATAAGGCTAATCTAAAAAAATGCAATATAAACATCGAAAACTGGGAAGCTCTGGCCCATGAACGATCTAAATGGAGGTTGGCCTTTCACAAAGGCTCCATGGACTTTGAAGAAGCCCGAGTGCAAGGTGAAAGGGAGAAACGTGCTAAGCGAAAAGCACGTCAAACGAATCCTTTACAGGACCATCTTCCATCTGGTAACCTGTGTCCTCACTGTGGGAAGCTGTGTGGATCTAGAATTGGCCTCCACAGTCACTTACGGACCCATCGCTAGAGTCTACACAATCTTCTTTAGAATTTCCTCCTTTTATCCTGGAAGACAATCTTACTTGGTCACGAGTGATCGCCTGATGATGATGATAATAATAAAGTTCTTGTCTAGCTTCTTGACTGGTGTGTTCTGTTCTCTGAATGTTCCATGACAACGGCCTTCCATCCAGTTAGGTTGAATATTTCAACATTGCTTCAGAAACCTCTTCAGAACAGAATCACTTATCTCGCTCCACCCCGCACCCCCCCTTTTCTGCTTCAATTTTACAGCAATAATTGCCATCTCAAGCTAAAAGCTATTTATTTCATGCCCACTTGCAAGGCAGTGATTGGCTAATCGAGCAATTTAGCTAGAATCTTTGTAATTCTCCTAGGTTTTTAGCATCACCAGACACTGTGATTACCGGACCAAGGAAATGGTATGACATTAAGCTGTGCAGATTTGAAAACACCATGTTGCATAAGGCTTGTCAGACTTGCCCTGAGGCTGGTACATATTGGCAGCATTCAACTGGTTCCATTGGGCTTTCACAGTTAACCCTCTCTCACCTAGACTAAAAACAACAGTTTCATTCAGGGCATTTGAATATTTGTTAATAATAATAGTATGTATTATATAGCACTTCCAGCAAAAACAAAACAACCCTTTGCAATAGTTATTTGCTCTCATGACAAACTTTGGTAGTAGTTGCCACTGCATCCGGTAGGATTAGGCTTGCCCAAGGCTGCCCAGCCAATAGCATTGTCAACTTCTGCCTCCCAAAAATGGTGTCGCTGTGCAGAATCATCAATCTGATACTGTGCCGTATAGCAGACCTGCAAACTCCCTGTGCTGTGCATGAATGTGATATGTGACAGCATAGAAGGAAAGGAGGACTGTGACATGCCTTGTTTCCAGAGGGAGTGTCGCAGTCTACTAGCAGCCTAAATATTTTCACAAGGGAGACGAACAGCATGCCTGTATTTTGGATGCGGCCAAAATACCAGCATATTACTAGCAGTAACTAAGCCTTAGGAGAGGCATTTCTACCTTTTAAATGCCAGAGCACATGAGAATAAGAACCTGTCAGCGGCCCTTCAGAGATGAGAAGCCTTGACTATTAATTCTGTAGCCCAAAGATGGCAGTTGCAGCTCCAAGGGTGGCGAGAGACGCAGCAGCAGTGTTGTCGTTCACCAGACATGGGGTAGCTGCCAAACAGGAAGAGGCGTCTGTTGCTGTGGCTCAGACACGTCAGTTCCCTGGTGTAACCATATGAAGGAACCACTAGATACAGCCTGAAGAGGTTGTGCTTCCTGGGAGGAACCAGGAAGTAGTTAAGAGCAACAGCCACTGCTTCTGGTCTGAGGAGGGAGAGGCCACACAGAGAGTTCAGTAGAAAGCCTTTGTTTAAATAAATCTGTAAAAATTTGTTTAGAAAGCAGAGTCTGTTTGATTCTGTAAGGGCACAATCCTATACATGTTTAGACAGAAAAAAGTCCTACAACTCCCAGCATGCCCCAGCCAGCCATGGAGTTGCTGGGAATTGTACAACTTTTTCTGTCTAAACATGCGCCCGAAGATGCAGTCCACCAACCTTGAAGCACCTGGTGCCAGCAGAGCCCAATGACCTTCTTCACAAGATTCCCAGAACGGATACTGTGTGTGCACGTGCATTCAGCAATTAAAAGTGGAGCGGGATACCATTTCCATAAAATGCAAAGTTCCTCACTCCTTGTTTTGGTTGTGGATTCTACACCCAAAGAAGACAGAGGCCTGGTAGTAGTGGCTAAAGCTTTCTTGTGCACGTCTCCAGGCCTGCTGAGCTCGCACAGGCTCCTCCCCTTTTGACCTCTCAACTAGAGGTTAACATGCAGTTCCTTTGCAGGAAAGATCATAACACTTCTTGACTTCCTCCCCTTTCCCTTAGCGTCTGCACCAACCTTCCCCAAGCTGACGCCCTACAGATGTTTGGAACTACAAGCGCCATAATTCCTGACTATTAAGCATGGTGGCTGAGGTTGATGGGAGTTGTAGTCCAAAATATCTGGCACACCAGGTTGGGGAAGTCTGGTCTACACTTCCTGTGTTGCCAAGGGAGATCCGTCTCCGGCAATTCAGGAGGTACGAACCCAGCCAAGGAGTTCCTAAGCTGTCTCTCGCTCTACTTCCGTCAGATGTGCAGGCAGCAGCTCTCTTCCCAAGCCGCATATCTGCACAGCTGATGCAGGTGCCTCTGAAATTTTGGCACCTCAGGCTGCAGCCTAGATTGCCTCTGTGGATGGAGCCATGGTTTGAAAATGGAAACCATTCTGTCTCCAGTGTAATTGAAACAGAAGTCTGATAATTATTTAAGGGCTTGTGGCTACGGAAAGCAAACCCCCCCACACACACACACACACTGCTTACTCCCCCCCTCCCCCATACCCACGGTTGGACTCTTCTGGCTTTGTGAAGGAAAAGCACTTTTCACATACCCTGAATGTATATTTATTGTCATTGATCAATACTGGAAAAGGAAGGGCGTGTCTGCTGTGAGGTGGGAATTTTGGCCGTGTCAGAAGATCATGGAATCTGTTATAACAGTGCCTCTGAACATGTTCTGAATGCTAAATGCATGTGCAGTGGCAATAGGAACGAACGCTGTGTGAATCCTAATCAAGGAATTTCCATTTCTGCCATGGCTTTGGTAGTTTTAATGATGCATAAATAGTTTTCCATTCTCATGCATTCATGCATGTTTCACTGGTGAGACTGAAAATGGTTTGGTGCTCACCTCCCCAGAAGTTCACTTTGCTCCTTCTGACCCGCTCCACAGGTTTGTTTGTTTGCTGCTGTTGATTTGCCCATTTTTCTCCAGGGATGTTTTGAGGATTCTTGTAGCTTCTCTCTTTTTCCGAGGGTCTGAGAGGTAAAGGAAAAAGAGTTGAGGGACAGGCTTTTTTCTTTTTCTGTTGTTAAGATTAGGCATTAAAATAACTATCAATTATGTAATGCTTTCTCTTCAGTATGAAATATTTAGGCAAGTTTCAAGGTAGTAGATGAAAAGCTGCAGACATCAGGTTGCTGGGAGACTTAGGGCTTTTCCAGAAAAAGATTTTAATGCGATTCTGCTCTCCTTATTTAGTGAGAGAGCAACCCAGGCAGATGGCTTCTTGCTGATTCTTATTGTCACTTTGCTTGCAGCCTAAAACAGCAAGTTTACTAAATATAATTGGCATTGGAGGAGAAAATCTGCAACACGTAGTCCTCTCTAGATTTTACTGATGACTCTCCTAGGAGAGTCCCTTGGAGTCCAGGGGGAACTTCTCCCATTACTGTAGCCATATGTTCAACTTTACATATACACCCTGGTATACAGAAGATCTCAGGGAGATGAAGCGGAAAGGACGACGACTGGAGCGCAGATGGCAGAAAACTCGACTCATATCCGATAAGACACGTCATAGAGAGCATCTTCGCTCCTATGGGGTGGCAATACATGCAGCAAAGAAAGCTTTCTTTTCTGCACGCATTGCGTCTGCGAATTCGCGTCCAGCAGAACTGTTCAGGGTGGCGAGGGGTCTAATGCAGACACCTTCCCCCCTGAACCCAATTTTAGAGCCTACGGTTGCTCGCTGTGATGCCTTTAACGATCATTTCACAGATAAAATCTCTCGGATAAGAGCCAACTTAGATGCCCTCATTGTAGCAGAGGCAGACAATGGAGTGTCCAGTAACTCCGCAAGTAGGATTACACTGGATCAGTTTCAGTTGGTGAGTACCGAGGACGTGGACAAACTGCTTGGTCGAGTGAAGAGGACTACTTGCCCTCTCGATCCCTGTCCTTCCTGGTTGGTTGTCCAAGGAGGAGATGCAGTTGGATTACAACTACAACGTATTGTTAATGCATCTCTCCAGGGAGGGAATTTTCCATCGTGTCTGAAAGAAGCGGTGGTACGGCCACTTCTAAAAAAGCCTTCCCTGGATCCCTTGGACCTTAACAATTACAGACCAGTGTCAAATCTTCCATTTTTGGGCAAGGTGATCGAGAGGGCGGTTGCCTTCCAACTCCAAGCAGTTTTGGATGACACCGATTTTCTAGACCCATTTCAAACTGGCTTCAGAGCAGGATACGGAGTTGAGACTGCTATGGTCGCCTTAGCAGATGATCTACGCTTGAGTACCGACAGGGGGAGTGTGTCCCTGTTGGTGCTTTTGGACCTCTCAGCGGCTTTCGATACCATCGGCCATGGTATCCTTCTGGAACGCCTGAGGGGACTGGGAATCGGGGGCACTGTGCTTCAGTGGTTCCAGTCCTACCTCTCGGGTAGGTTCCAGATGGTGATGCTTGGGGATAGCTGCTCCTCCAAAAAGGAGCTGCTATGTGGCGTGCCACAAGGAGCTATTCTTTCCCCAATGCTATTTAATATCTACATGAAACCGCTGGGAGAGATCATCCGGGGGCATGGGGCGGCGTGATATCAGTATGCTGATGACACCCAAATATATATATTTATTTATTTAATGCATTTTTATACCGCCCAATAGCCGAAGCTCTCTGGGCGGTTTACAACAGTTAAAATCATAAAATACAATATAAAATATAAAATTTAAAAACACAGATTAAAAACAAACAGCAGAGCTAAAAACAAACAGCAGAGCTAGCAGCAGCAGATACAATAACGGAATTAAAAACAATTAAAGATTAAAATGATTAAAATGATTTATCTATGCCTTCGGCAACAGCGTCAGCTAAGGACAGTGTGTCTCCTCTGAATGAATGCCTGGAGGCAGTAATGGGCTGGATGAAGAAAAATAAACTGAAACTGAATCCAGACAAGACGGAGGTGCTTGCTGTCAAAGGCCACAATCTGGGTTTGGAGGTATGTCAACCAGTTCTGGATGGGGTTACACTCCCCCTGAAAGACTGTGTTTGCAGCTTGGGGGTGCTTCTAGATCCGTCGCTCCAAATGACATCTCAGATAGATGCGATGGCTAGGAGTGCCTATTATCAGCTTCGGCTGATACGCCAGCTGTGCCCCTTCCTAGAGTCGGAGGACCTAAAGACGATAGTGCACACAGTGGTAACTTCGAGGCTCGACTTCTGTAATGCGCTGTACATAGGGCTACCTTTATACCTAGTCCGGAAACTTCAACTAGTGCAAAATATGGCAGCCAGACTGGTTACTGGTACACCTAGGGGTGCTCACATCACACCAGTTTTAAAAGCACTCCACTGGCTGCCAATCAGTTTCCGGGCGAAGTATAAAGTGTTGGTTATTACCTTTAAAGCCCTACATGGTTTGGGTCCAGGCTACCTACGGGATCGCCTTCTCCCATACAATCCACCCCGCACACTCAGGTCCTCTGGGAAGAATTTACTTCAGTCAGTCAAAACTAGGCTGACGGGTACTACCCAGAGCACCTTTTCTTCTGCTGCTCCCAGATTATGGAATGGCCTGCCGGAGGAGATTTGTCAGCTCACCAGTCTTTTGGAATTTAAAAAAGCCATAAAGACTGATCTCTTCCGGCAGGCCTATGCAGCGGAATTTTAGGTTGCCTTTAAGATGTTTTTAAGATATTTTAAGATGTTTTAATGATGTTTTTTATGATGTTTCTAATATGTTTTAAGATGTTTTAATAGTATGTATTGTGTATTTTATATTTTTGCTGTTCCCCGCCTCGATCTAGACAGAGAGGCGGGTAAGAAATAATTTATTATTATTATTATTATTATTATTATTATTATTATTATTATTATTATTATTATTATTATTTATGATGGTATTTGCAGGTGGCTGATTAAAGCAGCCAGAAAGTGAAGGGCTTGGGGCAAACTTTACTGAGTCATAAACAGTAGAGCAAATCAGGCAAGATTTTTAATGGAATGAAACCACTACTACTACAGAACATAGTGAATATGCTAGGGGGGTTTTAATACACAAAAAAACCCAGGCTAAAAAGGGAACCTTATTTGGCTCCACCTGGCTCTTAGATGACATTCTCCCATCCTTGTGACCCCTGTTTGCACCCAAGGCTCTCTAATACATCTGGAGCTCTTAATTATCTCTGCACCATGAGTGATCCCTGCCTACTAGCTGCTTACAAAACTCCAAGAACAAATGAACCCTTAGCTTGCAGCTTTCTTTTTCTTTTTCTTTTGGTGTGATCTCCTGCCACTGCTATTGCAACAGACAGTCCTCTATTTAAATGGCTGTCCAGACCAAGTCTGGTTTAAAGATACAGAACCATAAGAAGGGAGAGCAAGGACCTTGAAGCTGCCTATCAACAGTTAGCACCTGGAGAGCAGACTGAGCAGGCACATAGGTCACAGTGTACCCCATTATGGTGAGATTGCCCATGGCTTATTACATGTTGGCCCATAGTCTCCAATTGCCCTGAAAATGCAGGGACCATCATGAAAACCCTTAAGCCATCATGGCTTCTCACTTCATCATGCAGAGTCCCGAATTCCCCTGCTTCCCGTAACTGCAAGCTACTTAAAGGGGCCATGGGCAAAATTGCAGCTAAGCTTGCAGGCAGTTTTAGCTTAGCTGCAGTTTTGCCCATGGCCCCTTTAAGATAGCTCTGCTTAGGCCGCAGTAAGCAGGGAGGGAACAGAATCTGCTACTGGGAGGGCCAGGCGAGGAGGATATAGATTCGTGTGTGTGTGTGTGTGTGCATGCACGCATGCGCGTGCGCTACCTCCTGCCTCTGCTGCATGTTGCTGTGGGAAAGGGATTAGCTGGGTGAAAGCCTGGACCTACGGAAAGGTGAATGAGGGAATTTACCACATGATTCCTATCTTTATATTGCCAAAGATTTTATTTCCTAACAGAGCTGACTCCTTGCCTCTAACAGGTGAATTTACAGTGTCAGAAGGAAATGCAAGCAAGTTGAAGCAACTTCCCCTTCTCTCTGAAGCTCCATGTTTGGGGGTGTGGGGTGGGTGGGTGGGGAAGCTTCACCTGTTGAATTTGTGCCAATCCTGACAATTTTAAAACAAAAAGAAAGAGGTTGCCCTGTAAGCACTGACACACACCCATATCATTTCACTTCAAATGGGAGGTATACCTTCCACACTGCACAGTTGCTACGTTCTTGATGCTAGGGCTATTGTTATCATCATCATCATCATCATCATCATCATCAACAATAGTTACCCTGTTGTGTGTTTTTTTTACAAATTCCACACATGTGCAGAGTTTCACATTTTAAACTCCCTTAAGATGCAATCCTATGCATGTTAAGACAGAAAACAGTCCTACAATTCCCAGCATGCCCCAGCCAGCCATACTGGCTAGGGGATTGTGGGAGTTGTAGGACTTTTTCCTGTCTAAACATGCGTAGGATTGTGCCTTTAACTCATCATGTCACACCAGCATGACTACAGGAATAAAATAGGATTTCTTTCTGCTGCCCTGATGCTGAACACATTTACTTAGAAGTAAGCCCCATTTTGTTATAGAAAAGGAACATATTTATTTTAATTAAAAATTTAAAAGTAAGCATCTGTGATCATATACAGAGTTTTCCCATGGAAAACCTGGCAGGTTCAGTGTTGTGATTATTCGATTGGGACTGAAATGCAGTTAGCACTCTACATACGATTAGGGGCACTAATTATTACTTTATTATAGTCTTTTAAACATGATTAAACATCCCACAGCAACCTGCTTTCAATTTCTGCAGTGCCTTCATCTGTATCCCCTACCTCTTCCTTTTCTCCACCCTCCCCTTCTTTTTCAGGCTGCAATCCTATGTACATTTATCTCAGAGTAAGTCCTATTGAATCCAGTGGGACTTCTGAGTAGACATACTTGGGACTGTGCTGCAACTGTTTTTCAGGTGACACAAGACACACACACGGTCCAGGGTCGGATTAAGATAGGGGCTATTGGAGCTGCAGCCCCAGGCCCCTACCAGAAAATAGGCCCACAATTATAGGGACGCGCGGCGCGATTTTCCCCCCCTTCGAGTTAGCTCTGATCGTTATCATTCAGCATAATTAATGATTTTTTCAAGATTAGAAAGGTGTTCTAAGCACATCTGCATTACAGGCTTGAGGCAAGCACCTAGCAAGAACTGTTGTTCTTAAATTAGCATTTCGGTAGCTTTTTGCATTTCAATCACTGTTACTACATTTCTTTGTGAGAACTTCTAGCACATGGGGGGCTTGCTAGGGTCTATAATATTCAGATTTAGAAGGGACCTCTCTCTCCAGCCTCAAGCAAAAGATCTTTCTGATTCGCAGCTCAATTGTTCAAATGCTAGTTTAACAAAAAAACAAAAACGAAAACGAAACAAAGCAACAAGAACAACACAATTATTCTTGGTCAAGCAAAGCTTCCTGGCTTTTTGTTGTGGCTGCTTTTTTTTTTTTAATAAATAATTTGGGGGAAATTGGGAAGACCCTTACTGATGAGCTGCAGGAGTTTTTGAGTTTTTGCTCCGTCAAGTGACCCCTCTCTGCCCACCCGCCTCCAAAATCTCCACCATGACTTCTGCTTGCTATGGGACAAACCTCTGGGATGGTCTTTACCTGCTGCTGGTCCTGATGGCCCTGCTCTGCACAGGTAAGGTTCAAAAGTTTGACTCTTTTGATCTGCAAGTTCTCCTTCTCCTTCTCCTTTTTTTCTGTAAAAGGGCTTTCCCTCTTTTGTGAGCCAAACTGAACGTAAGAGAGGGCTGTGTGTTTGTGGGTGTGTGTGTCTGCCTTTTGGGGGTGTTGATCCTCCTGCCGCCTGCAAAATGTCACCTGCTTGGCTAATACTGTGTGTGTGTGTGTGTGTGTGTGTGCACGTGCGCTTTCATGGGGAATTGTGTGGCATTTTAAGTTTTATTTTGAAAAACCCCAGAGAACAAGAGTTCACCAAATATCCCTCTTGGATATTTTGGACTACAGTTCTCATTTGCCTCAGGCAGCATGGCCAGTGGCTGGGGAAGATGGGAGCTGGGGCCCCAAACATTTGGAAGGGCCCTGGTTGGGGAAGACTGCCCTAGAGGTTAAAAAACGTGGAGGTACTTATCATCAACGATATGTGATGAGTTTATTGAACTGATTGGTCAGCAAGTGCTGCAGCAAATCATAAACGAGATAAAAGAAGCCAAATATTATTCAATTTCTGTTGACTCCACCCCTGACATAGCACATTGTGATCAACTAACAATTATATTTCGCTATGTACTACCTAGTGGTCCAGTGGAGCGTTTTACGAAATTCATTCCAATGCACGGACACACTGGTATGGAGCTAGCAAACATTATTTTGCAGTTCATGAATGAAAATGGAATTTCCATCAAAGACTGCAGGGGTCAGTCTTATGATAACGGATCTAATATGAGTGGCAAATATAATGGTATGCAGGCCTTAATTTGGGGGAAAAACCCACTTGCTGAATACATTCCTTGTTGTGCACATTCACTTAATCTTGTTGGACAAAATGCCGTAAACAGCTGTCCAGTTGCAGTTTCGTTCTTTAATTTTGTGCAGCAGTTGTATTGTTTTTTTTCTGCTTCAACTCATCGATGGAATCTGTTAACAGATAGTTTCAAACTATGTGGTATACCGACATTAAAAAGGTTATCTGATACACGTTGGTCTGCTCACCATGATGCTGTGAATGCCTTATAAAAAGGCTATAGTACTATCAGAGATGTCCTTTCAAATATTATGAATGATGAATCCACAAAGGGAGAGGTCTGTTTACAAGCAAAGGGCCTAAATAATGTCATGGATCAATTGGAAACTGGAATAATGGTTGTTGAAGTATGGTCTGTCATTTTACCAAGGTTTCACAGAACCAGTCAGTGTCTCCAAGATGCAAAATTAGATCTGCATACAGCAACAGACATGCTGAACTCTCTAAAGGATTTTGTGCAGTCTCTCCGTTCTAGATTCTCTGAATTTGAACAGCAGGGTAAAAATATTTCCGGCTGTGAGGAGTACCAGCTACAACGTGGAAGGAAAGTGAAAAGAAATAGGAGGTGGGACTATGGTGATGCAGAAGATGCTAATGCTGATATGACACCCTCTGATAGGTTTAACGTGCATACCTTTTATCCTATAATTGACCAATTGACAGAATCACTGAGGCACAGGCAAGCAGCATACAATATAATTCAAGAAAGATTTGGATTTCTATCAGAAATATGCACTCCAGCAGCTGATAGTCTACGTTCCAGAGCCACTACACTAGTGTCAAAATATCCTGAAGATCTTGAACCCCTGTTTGCAGACGAAATTGTACAGTTTTCATCTATTTTCAAAATGTACCAATCTTCCACTGCAAATCAAGACATTCATGGGAGTCAAGAAACACAAATGTACAAGTTTATGATTGCACAATCTCTAGTCGGTGCATTTCCAAATACATTTGTGACCCTCCGCATGTATTTGTGTTTAATGGTCAGCAACTGCAGTGGTGAGCGTTCATTTTCAGCATTAAAACGTGTGAAAAATGAACTAAGGTCTTCCATAGGTCAGGAGCGTTTAAATGTGCTCTCTCTGTTGTGCATTGAAAATGGTTTGCTGAACAAGCTTAATCTTGATTCTACAATTGAGGAATTTGCAAGTAAAAAAGCAAGAAAAGTTAATGTGTAATTTTATTTTAATCTACCAGCTTGATTCATTTAGTTCAAATGCAGGTTAGAGTTCAGTGAATAACCTGTTTGTGTGTTTAAAACTAGTGGTTGCTATTTATTTCAAGAGTTACTCTCTGCACCATAATCATAACGCAGGCTGTATTGATTATGATGCAATAATAATAATAATAATAATAATAATAATAATAATACTTTAAGGAACAAATTTTTATGAGCCCAACATCATACACTTATATTTAAATTGTTTATATGGTTTATGTTTATTTAAAAATGGTTGTTGTGAATGTTTTATTTATAACGGTTGTATTGAGTTAACAAGCTTATTGTTTACAAAAAAAGAAATATTTTCAATATGTTTCTGTTTTGGCACTTTAATGGTAATTAAAATATTTAATTTGTTTTAATATAAAATTGCGTCTTCATTTTATTTATTTCCATAAAAAGGCCCACCAAAATCCTCAGCACCAGGCCCATAATGCTCTTAATCCGGCCCTGCACACACCCCACCATGTTTACCAAAGGAACTACTAGCAGAGTACTACATCATATTTGCTTGAAAAAGGGGGTGGAGACACCCTAAAATAAGCAGGGGCAGAATTGTTTGAACACTCTTGTGATGTTGCAAAGTTCACGCTGGATGCAGAAAGGCACTGCTGAAATGAATCCTCTTTACCCAGGAAGGGCCTCGGGGCATTGCAATTCTTTTTTTCTTCCCCTTTCATATTCCAGCAGCGCTCTGGGAGAGGCGAGACCAAGTTCACTTCAGCCTTTCCTTTTCTCTCCCATATTGTGCTGCAGTCCGGATTGAGGGGGAGGGAATGGCAACCTCCTGCGTGACTGATGAGAGTAGATACACACTGTCCAGCAGCTTCTCTCATCTCACAGTAGCAGCAGAGTCCACAGGGAGGGCTTGTTGGTACCTCCCATAGCAGCTCAGTAAGGGAGAGGGCCCCAATCCGCCACTCCTCACACTCTGCCACTCCAAGCAGACGCTTCACTTTGCTTCTTGAAAGGACCTGCTCTGACCTACCTGTACACTACAGTTAACATCTGTGGCCCTCCTCTGAGTGCCGCCTCCAAGGGAGGCTTGGAGGGTGGTGACAAGGGCCGTCTCAGTGGTGGCCCCTCGATTATGGAATGGCCCCGCCTGGCAGCAACATTGCCATCTTTTCAGCACCAGGTTAGGACTGTCCTCTACTCCCAGGCATTTGATGGCATACCTATATGGCATTTTACATTTTGTGTGTTTAAGTGTTTTATATTATGTTTTGTAATTTCTGTGAACCCCCAGAGAGCTTTGGCTATTGGATGATATAGATGAAATTATGTCAGTGCATAGATGCTCCAGGTCCCTGCAATACATGGGGCCCTTGCTCTGTGCCAGAGGCGTAGCGTGGGGGGTGTAGGGGGGGCCGGCCGCACCGGGCGCAACATCTGGGGGGCGCGCGCTCGCAGCTCTCTGCCCCAGCTCTTCCTCCTCCTGCTCCCCCCCCGAGAGGCGGCTGCCCTTGGAGAAAGGGGCGGATCAGCCGCCCCCCCCCTCGCTGCTGCTGCCGCCGCCGCCGCGCCTGCCAGGTCGTGCGCCTCGGAGAGCGCGCGGGCGGGGCGGGAGGCGAGGAAGGAGGCGCCGGCCGGTGCGTCGCGGGCCGGGCAGGCGGAGGGCAGCCGCGCGCGGCGCGTGGGCCATGGAGCGCTGGAAGGGGCGTGTGGCGCTGGTGACCGGCGCCTCTAAGCCGCTTCCCTTTTCCCCTGCGCCGTTTTGCTCCAGCTGCGGAAGCTCCGCAGCACCTCCTCGCGAGGAGAAGGCCAGGAGCAGGGCGGGCCCGTCCGGGCTCAAGGCGGAGCCGGCTCCGGGAAGTGGGGGTTGCGGCCACACCGCCTCCTTTGAGGGCAGCGGCAGAAGCGATAGCGCAGCGCAGCGCAGCGCAGCACAGCACAGCACGTTCTCCTTCCCCTGCACATGTCCGCCCGAGAAGCAGGAGGAGGATGGCTGAAGCCGGGGACGCTGCTGCTGCCGCCACCCCGACGCCGCTTGACCGGAGCAGGCGAGCTGTGGGGGAGCTGGGCGGCGGCACTCAGGCCTCGCACAGGCTCCTGGCCTATAGCGACGCGTTCAACAACGCGTCGCGTTGTTGTCCATCATCGCCACCGTCATGGTGAGTCGGAGGCTGCTGTGGGCCACCGGGAGGGTCGCCGCCGCCGCCCTCTTCCTTCTGTGGGCGGCGGAGGCCCCTGTGCCGTTGGCACCTGCGTGGCTGCAGGCAGAAGTTCAAAGGGGGAGGGATTTCCTCATTACTGCATGCTAGGCCGGGGTGGGTGGGTCACCCTTTGCTGCTTTATGCATAGAAAGCTTTTTCCAGGCATGTGGGAGTGATGAAAGCTACACCTGTTGAACTTCCTGTCTTATGGCGCTGCAGAAGGTATAGAACCAGTGTCCTTTTGAAATAATGTACTATGTGACACCTTGAATCTTTCTGCCTGAGGTTTTCAGATGCCCCCCTCTCCCCTGTCCGTACATCCCCTTTTACAAATAGGGTGTCCTTAAAAGACAGGGTCCTTTGAAGACGCACACAGAGCATATGGAAATTAGCATATGCAAATTTGTGCATTTGTTGTTGTAGGCCTGAGCCCAGAGGTACCTAGCACTGCCCCTGGTGACAACAGGGGTGACTAGGAACCTTGCTTCTTCTTATTATTATTATTATTATTATTATTATTATTATTATTATTAAAGAAATCGCAGCCAGGGTGCTGCTCTTCTACATCAAAAGAGCATGGTATCTGGGTTACAAAGATATAACCACAACTTCCCCCCTTTAAAAGTAAATACCATATGGCGGAAAAGAACGTGGGCCACCAGCTCCCCAGTCGACTTTGCCTTCTATACAACCACATCACAGTAATCATCTTTGTTATACACTGCATTATACAAACAATACATGTGCTTAGGGGGTAAGAGTTTCTTTAACTAATCTAGTGGAAGAGACTCAAGTGCTAAAATCCACGGGTTAGGGGGCGCAAATTACTTGCCTTGCCCCGGGTGCTGACAACCCACGCTACGCCACTGCTCTGTGCTATAAACCATCTGTCATAGAAGGCATTTTATTCAGTTGAAAAAATGGCTCTCTCCTACTTTCTAACCCATCATCTGCAAAGGACACATTTCAGCCCGAAGGACATTCTTAATGTTGCTTATAAAAACATCTTCTGTTTCCTGGCCCCTGAACACTAATTGTACTTCAGAATGTTTTGTGCCACATCACCTTAAAATGACATTTGACAGTTGAAACAAACTCTTTTAGGAGTAGTTGGTTCTACCGCATGTGGCTCAAAACATATGCAGGAGATCTGGTTGCTTGACTGGTCGATGAAAATTATCCATAATTCAGTGGATTATGACCTGGACTTTATGCAACACTCCCAGATAAATTATAACCCTTTTAATGTAAAATTGTTGTTTTAGGGGGCTGTAGTTGTAAACAAAGGGGACAGGAAAACAGGTCTATTTGACTTGCTCCTGTTCATTAGACAATTGGGGACTATCAAAAGGAGCCAACACACAATGGACGAGATGACAGAATTGTCCTGCAGAGAAGATAGTCCTGCACTACCCTGATGGAAAGATGGGCAAGCTCCTTTCCAACTGGCTTGAAAATGACACACACACACACACCCCATCAGTAATTTGCTTAGCTCATTGCTGAACCAGCAATGAGCTAAGCAAATTACTGATGGGGTGTGTATGTCATTTTCAAGCCAGTTGCCTATTTTTATTTATTAAATTTATATCCCACTGTTTCACCAAAAATGGTGCTCAAGGCAGCAAATGATAATAAAAGGTTAATTAAAATATGACGTAAAAACAAATAAATTAAAAACACTATAATAAAAGTGTTATTATAAAAGAAACACAGCACCGAACGCCCTTCAGCAGCAGACCTGCCTACACATGCCAAAGGCCTGCCTGAATAAAAATGTCTTTGCTGACAGAAGGATGACAGAGAATGAGTCAATCTAGCCTCCCTTGGTATGGTAGGGAATTCAAGCCTGGGAGCGGCCACTAAAAAGGCCCTCTCCCATGTCTCCACCAAACATGCTCCTGATGGTGGTGGGACTGAGCTAACGGCCTCTCGGAAGATCTTAAAACCTGGGCAGGCTTGTGTGGGACCACATTCTTGACCACTGCCAGAATCTGGGCATCCAGGTTCAGAGCTGAATCCAACAGTACATCCAAACTACGAACCTGAGTCTTCAAGGGGAGTGTAACCCCATCCCACACAGGTTGCAACCCTATTCTCTCATCTGCTTTTTGACTAACCAGGAGTACCTCTGTGTTGTTTTGATTAAGATTCAATTTGTTCACCCTCATCCACTCAACTGCCAACATCAGATACCGATTTAGAACTAGAACAGCTTCCTTGGATTTAGATTGAAAGGAGAGTTGGGTGTCATCAGCATACAGGCAACACCAAACCCCCAAACTACAGACATCTATATGTTAAATAGCATGGGGGACAAGACACAAGAAGAAACCTTTAGGGACACCAAAGACCAATGACCAGGGCATCGAACAGGAGTCCCCCAGCACCACCTTCTGAGATCGCCCCTCCAAGAAGGACCAGAGCCACTGTATAGCAGTGCATCCCAGTCCCATTTAGACAGATGCCTAAGGAGGATACTGTGGTTCATGGTATCAAAAGCCACCGAGAAATCCAACAGAACCAACAGGGACATACTTTCCCTGTTCATTTCCCAGCAGAGATTGTATTCATGAAGGCAACCAAAGCAATCTCTTCCCTGTAACCAGGTCTGAAGTCAAATTGAAATGGACCTAGATCAGGGGTAGGCAATGTGGTGCCCGTGAGCATCGATGCGCCCCTGGACACCTTTCTTAGTGCGTGCCAAGGTGCTCTACCTGTCCCACCGTTTTTGTTTTTTTTCTTCATTACCATATTTCCTTACAGGTAGCTAGGACTGCTGTGAAGTAGGTTTCTGTTGGCGCTGAAACTGTGGTTTCAAAGGAGTTGTTTAGTGTGTTGGGGTCAGCCCACACCTCTGCTTTGTACTCAAGACAGGTTTCTTATCCTTTGCCATGCCTGCCATGGCAGACATTTTGTGATAGTGCCCAGGACAATGTATTAAATTGCCAAATATGGTCATCGCCCAGAAAGTTTGCCTACCCCTGATGTAGATAATCTGCCTCATCCAGAAGCCCCTGGAACCGAGATGCCACCACACACTTCAACAACTTCCCCAAGAATGGAGTGTTGAGGACTGGCTGGAAATTATCCAATACGGTGAGGTAGGGTTTGGGTTTTTTTTAAACAAAGGTCTCACCACCAGTCTTTTAGACAAGATGGAATCACTCCTTGCCATAAAGAGGCATTCAGCACTATTCATACCCACTCAGCCAGTCCCCCCACTCAGGCTGCTTGTATAAGCCAGCAAGGGCATGAGTTCAGCATACACACGGTAGGTCTCTCCAAGGATCCTGTCCGCATCTTAGGGCTGTACAAATTGAAAAAGTATCCAGTATAACTGGACAAGCAGAGGCCAAGAATATATGCACTGGACCTGTATCAATCATGGCATCCTAATTGGCACAGATATGAGTGATTTTATCTGTAAAGTGTTGCACAAATTGGTCACAACAGGCTATCACGTGTCTACATTTTCTTCTCATCATGGGCCAGAATTTAATAGGCGTTTGACCACCAGAGAGAGCTCCATTGTTCAAAGCAAACCCTAGAAAAGCAATGTTGATGTTTCTCTGTAGCTTTGAAGAGCTGCCTGCCACCTGGAAAACCTGGGGAGAGGGAGGGTCAAAAGCTTACGCCCCCTTACTTTAAGGGTTCTTCATAGGGGAATTTGCAGTTTTCCCAGGGCTGCTCTATATGGAGACATTGAGACCTTGGGAAGGTAGGTGTAGGCAGGCGTTCTGATGTCAAAAGCGAGGCACATTAAGGTATGTTGCATCAGAGACGTAGAGCAGATTTAAAGTAGATCTAGTCAAGACAAGCAGCTCAAAAGATTTCTATGATCTGAAGAACCATTAAAACCATTAATATATGTATAGTAATGGGGTTTTTAAATGTTGAAATATTATACTACTATGTGGTATGTGTAAAAATGATACATAAATTATATTATATGAAAGATATCCTCTCGTGCCCCCCCTTCCCTCAGTATCAAACTGAGCAAAGTTGCATAGCAATACCTCTGAAATTTGCTCATTGGTGCTATGAGAACAAGTGTACTGATATGAAAATAAAGGAAATTTACAGATTTAAACACAAAGTTTGGGATAAATTTAAAATAAATATTGCCCCCAAAGTTTCCTTATTAACATCATTTGTATATAATGGAAAGTTTAAGTTGATCGGCAATGATGAGATTTAGAAACAGTATAATTTGCTTAGTTTTATAGAGGTAATATCAGATAGAATGTGTTTAAGCAGAACAGAAATAGGGTATAAATTAGGAAATTACATTGGTATCAATAGCTTCAGTTGTAAGTAGTTATATTGCAAGAAATAGGAATCGGAGGAAATGAATATGGAATTAACTGAATTGGAAAAGATGATTTATGAATTGAAAGATCAGAAAAGATTATTTTCAAATATATATAATCTACTAAATATAAAGGAGATGGTAGAAGATGTTTAGATATGAATGGAGAAACATAGGGGCTCCAATTTCAGGACAAGCATGAAAATTAATATTTACCACTAGATCACCTCTGCCTCCTTGGTATAATAGCAAGGAAAATCATTACAATGTCCCAGAAGCATTTGATTCCTTCAAAACCAAACAAAATTTATAAAACTTGAACAGATCAGTGCTGGGCCAGGGGCTGATTTTCAACATATATGGCAGCGATGTTTGAAAATTTAAGTATTTGGGGGGAAGATAAATCTTGCAGTCAGTATGCTGGGTTCTATGATTCCTTTAAGTGCTTTAAGGGCACAATCCTATGCGTGTTTAGACAGAAGAAGTCCTACAACTCCCAGCATTCTGACTCAACATGCATAGGATCATGCACTTAGTCATGTTGTTAGGATTTATTAAAGACTCTGTAGATTTAAAACACCAGGAGCATTGTGCTCTGTAATGCTTCGGGGGGGGGGGGACTAGAGTCTTCTAAAAGGTAGTTCCTCTTGAGATTACCATAATTCTATTGGTCACTGTCCTGATACATTAATATTTGGCCAAGTATTCAAACCTGTCAGGTGCCACGTCTTATCTTCAGCAGAGTCTTTGAGAGGCATCCATGTAGCACCTATTACCCTGTAGTGCACTTTTCAATGAGCAGAGTATCTGCATGTGGATGAAAACGTGGGCGTAGTTTCTGGGTACACTACAATGTGCAGATATAATTGCATTTTCAAGATCACAGCTGCCTAAGGGAAGCAATAGCCATAAAACATTTTAAACACCATGTTAAGAAACCAAATTTATTTGTAAAACAAGACCTGTATATAAAAATGCTGCACAATCAAGGTATACAAAAATACAAAATTTTTGTTTCTGATTACAATTCCAGTTGCAAGTTCAAACCGAAAAGCATCTCTTCCCAGGGCTTCCAGCAAGCAGGGAACACAAGCCTGTGGAACCTGGCAAAGCAGTTTTGATGATGTCAGAGGTGAGCCAAATCCAAGCCTCCCAACTTGAGTGATGATTTCTGATAACCTCAGAGGAGCCACCTAAGTGACCCGCCATTTCCCTTGCTTTGGAATATAGCTTCTGTGGTTTTCAACCTGCTGAGCCCAGGTGTCTTTCATTGTTGTTGTCAAACCCCAGTGACTTAAGCAAACTGTCAAAGTCCAGTGCCATGACAGAGCCATTGCACTTCCTCCCACAAATTAAGGCTCCTCTTAACTCTCCTCCTAAATATCCTTACAGTAATATGTAATATATACATTAAAAGAGACTTAAAGCAGTGCTCTAGTTTAAGCCTAGACTAATGCCTTGGTTCCTGCTAACCCACGTCCATTCAAAAGCTTCATGGCATTATTCATGTTAGTAAAGTTAAGCCCGTTTGACTCAAGATGTTAGCAGGAACAGAGGCTAATCTAGTTTGCTAGTCTTATAATGTACTTCCATGATTGGTTTCTGTGACTGACAGAGAAAAGGTTTTTCTTCTTCTTCTTCTTCTTCTTCTTCTTCTTAATTGTCCTGAATTTTATTGCAATTAGTCTGAAAAGATTACGATGTCAGATGATTTATAAAAATGAAACTGAAGCATTTAGTTACACAGCAAAGACCACCAATTAATTACAGAATGCTATGTTTCCTTCAGCAGCCATTTTAAAAGCTTTCTGATCCTTTGAAAGGAAGCACAGAATCAAAGCAGCCATTTATAAAAACATTGGTGGCCATTCAACTCTACTGGGTGTTTTCTACACCCATTCCTGCAACCACTTAGCTAAGCTTATCTAGAACAATAGCTCTCTTTTTCAAAAAGATTCTCTTAAGGAGTGATCCAACCCTTGAGGCATTACTTCTCTCTCTCTCTCTCTCTCTCTCTCCACGTTTGCATTTAGTGCAATAAAGTTTAAAAATTCTGCTCTGAAATATTTAACTTTACATTAACAAAAATAGTTCTTTTAAAAAAATTGTAACAAAAAGGAATATATAGCATAAACAGATCATGAAATTATTCTCTGCAATTACACTGTAAGCATTTACCATTACAATAAGCCAAACAATGGAATATTAGCATTCATTGTGTAATAAGTTTCAGGAATGAAGAACGGAATTTAACACACAAATATGGGCAAGTTCTTGTTACTGGATAAATGAAAGCTACTGACCAGTAATTGAGTTGTTCTTCAAGAGGCCTCTGACCATTCACATTAATGGGGAATGAGCCCTGTCAAACTCTGGAACCTTCTGGAAAGCAATGAATATCAATCGTGCTTTTGCCTAGGGATGTACAGACCTTGTTAAATCTGTTCCGTCTGTGTTTTGCAGATTGTCAGGTGCCCTTCGTTCCGTTGTCTGCTTATTGATGGAATTGGATTTTGTGCAAATGTGTATGTATGCATCTGCGTGAATTCACACTTCTAAAAATGCGCAAATCCTCCCAAAAGGTGCAAATCTCCCCCCAAAGGCGCATTTTCATATTTTAGTCTATGGGAAGAAATGCACATTTTTGGTCGTTGTTGTTTCTATGACTAAATTTGCATAAAATTACAGAAAGTAAAACAAACGGTCTTCTTGTCCGTGGAATCTGTGCAACTCAGCCAGTCTACTGCGGAATCCGCAGTTCAGATGCATAGAAATCTGAACTCATTTGAATCCATTGCAGATTTCTCCGACATCCCTACTTCTGCCACACTGATCTGTCTGCACTCTATGGGCTGGTCTACACAAACAGCAGATGAGATGGCTAGAACTGTTCCAGAACCATACTACTTCAGACTGCAGGGCAAGGGATGGCATGGTTTGATGCTTTAGACTGCAGGGTAGGGGATAGCATGGAACACTCAGCACACAGAAAACTAGATGTCAAGGAGAAGGGTTCTAGCCCAACCGTCATCCTGACATGCTAGCTTTCTCTATGCAGTTATTTTTGGTGTGCACTGGAGTAAGTGTTCAAACATGCAACTCCACCTCACCCCACCCCCAATACATGTGCAGTTTAAAGTGGTATATTCCAGGAACAGTCTTACTAAATCATCTGCTGTTTATGGAAGCCATGTAAAGGAAGTAGTCACCATTTTCAGTTCACCCTGCACTGTTAACTAGGACTTGGACTTAAACTTAAACTGAAAGCTTGACTACATGAAGGGCTATCTCTCAAAGCATCCCAAATACCTAGAAAGCTGATGTAGAATAAGATTTGACCTTGTAATGAATGAGAGGTACTGGATCAAGCCTTGAAAGCAAATCAGTAGTACAAAATGTAATACACCTTGAAACTGAAAGCTTGCAGACAAAGACAGCCCCACCTGACTCCATTGTGGAGAATGGAAATTATCCCAGAGCTCAAAAGGAGGAGGTCTCCTAAGAAAAGTACAGCATGAAATCTCTACACCACCAAGAGAATCCATTCATGGAAATCTTTCAAAGCCAATCCACACATGCCATACAAATAAAGATATCCATTATAGATCAATTGTTGAAGTCTCTTGTGAAGCATCAAATGCCTCCACTTATTTGCACTAGTAGGAAGCCAGCACACTTCTTCATATAGCATATAAATGATGGAATTCGCTACTACAAGATGTAGTGATGGCCCACCAACTTGGATGGCTTTAAAAGGGGATTAGACAAATTCATGGAGGATAAGGCTATCAATGGATACAAATCATGTTGACTATATATTTCCTCCACTATTGGAGGCAGGAAGTATACATCTGTATACCACTTGCTGGGGGAACACAAGCGGGAGGGTGCTACTGCACTCATGTCCTACTTGTGGGCTTCCAGAGGCAACTGGTTGGTTGGCCACTGTGTGAACAAAACCTTAGACTAGCTAGACCATTCATCTGATTCAGCATGGCTCTTCTTCTGTTCTTATGTTAACATGATCAAAACCGTGTATTTTTGCTAAACCAAAATAGAAAGAAATGCTTTCCAGAACCTTCACTTAATATGACTATATCCTGAAGGTCCTCAACTCTTTGAGTGAAGATATTCAAGAGAGATTTCCATGTGTTTTCACTACACTATGGGGCAAACTGGACATAAGAGTAGCAGGGCCGTGCATTAGAATGGGGGTGGTGCCACATTCCTATGAAGTGGAGGGATGGGGTGGGATTTAAAGTGCAGCATGCGTGGGCAGTAGCAGTCACTGAACCATTCTCCCACCTGTACTTTTTCTCCCAGTCCTTT
The DNA here is from genome assembly GCA_021292165.1 of Shinisaurus crocodilurus. Taxonomy (NCBI): domain Eukaryota; kingdom Metazoa; phylum Chordata; class Lepidosauria; order Squamata; family Shinisauridae; genus Shinisaurus; species Shinisaurus crocodilurus. Next base: position 108,704,366 of record CM037877.1, read on the forward strand.
TCTCCTGATGAGGTCCTTGAGAAAAACTGCTGGGGTCAACCAGTTTCAGCACAGGGGAGCAGGGGAGGAGGAAGAGTTCATCAGCTCCCTTCCACACGCTCATGATGCTTCACATGTCTCCATTCTCCTACTTTAAAGGCAACTAGCACGGTTTAACACGCAGGTTGTGCCGCTGTAACATCTATTTTGCTGCTAGAATAACTGAGAAAGGCTGATCCTCACTTTACATTGTTTCATCTATAAGTGTGGGAAGGTAGGAAAGGACACACATATTGCTTTCTGGAAGTTTCTGAAGTATTCATGTGACTCTCAGATACCATTAGCATGAATGGACAGAGGCTACCCTAACAACTATGTTAGATACTAAGGCAGTGACATTTCAAAAATATGTTTATCTCCTCTTTCCCACTGTACTCCACTAATTACCAAACATAACCAAGAAATGGGTGTCAACAGTAAAGAAAAACACAAATGACTTACAGTACTTAATTTGTTTTGTATAGTTGTACAGTTTCTCTCTTTACTCCCAGCGTCTTTCCATGTAGTCATGGATGATGGAGTATATCTAAGGCTGAGCTTTAAAAGCCTATTCCTCAACTGCTTATTTAAAGAATTTGCGTAGTTCAAAGGGACAACGCTGTGCAAAGGACAATATTAAACTTAAGGGGAAAAACAAAGTAACACAGGACAAAAGTTGCATATAAAACTCATCCTCTCTCATATGCCTTTAGTTTGTCCTTCACAGATTTAGGGGCTGTCTCAATATCTAAATACCTGAGGAGTCGGTTAGGTTTTTTTTAACATGTTAGATATAAATTGTCTGATGTGTTAATGAGAGAAAACTGGATACGTTGAACTTACTGGATCCTATTAGCATCCCGTTGCAAAAGAGCAAGCAAAATCCAACATGATTAATGTATTATTCATTCCAGTTCTAAAAAAATCTATGAAGGATTTGTCCCCCCAGAACAGTCATTATCCATTGAGTTTTAAAGAGTTATGCTCATTAAAAATAACTATGAGGGGAAATTACTTGACCCAGTTATGCTATTCCAAATCTGCAATCTTGCATGATTCTTTTTAAGTATTAATGGAATTCTCCTCCAAATTATGAAATAGCTCAATCGGATTACAATCGTAACATTGCCACGAACCACAATGATTAGATTTTTAAATGGAACAATGATAAAAGTTGCTTGTAAAAGCCACCCGTATGAAAAGAGTACATGTTTCACAAAAATAATCATTAAAAAAGTATTAAATCCCTGTTCCTTTTCTCTGATTTTGGCTGCTTTTTAAATAATATATATAGATATATAGAGATAGATAGATAGATAAGATAAATATTGTTTTGGAATGTCAATGGTTTCCATAATGGCTGACTAGCTTCAAGATGAACTTGCTCCAGAGGCCTAGAAAACAAGAAATCATAAGTTAAGTTAGAAAAAGGTCAAAAAGAAACTGATGTTTACATAGACTAAAAGTCAACATTACAAGCACAGAACAATTTTATAAAGGTATTTGCATTCAAAGTTAGACCAGGCAAATGTAAGGCAGTACTTAAATCTGATAAAGCATGGAGAAAATGTGTGGGTTTTGGGAACAGAGAATATCCTAAAGAAAATATGCATACACATGTCTTGGCAATGGTATAGTTTAAGTATAAATTACTCCCCTTGGAAAATTATATAATGGGTTGGATCCAAACCTGCCCTTCCGTAAATGAAAGGGTTCCTTCGATTCACTGATGGAACTGAGATCCAGCAGAGGGTCTGCTGAAGGGGACCAAGGAGTGAGAAGCAATTTTCATCAATTCCCCTTTCCCTCATTGTTCTGGAGGGTCCCCCAACCCTCCAGAGCAGCTTTTGGGAGGGGGCACAGCAGGAAGGAGGAATAAATGAAAATCACCTCTCCCCTTTCTCCAGCAGGAATGTTGCATGGGCAGTGTTCCACCCATGGGTAGTCTGGATCCAACCCAATGTCTTTATTAGTTGTATCAGTAACCTATAATGTGCTGTGTATTTATTATATTTTTTAAATTTATGTTTGTTTCATCTTCTGTTGTATTTTGATAAACAAAAAATTCTGAAAAGCCTCTTTAAAAAAAAAGAAAAGAAGGAAAACCACTTTTTGGAAATTAGAGCATTCATACATGTGCTTCTGTTCCAACAATGCCACATCAAAGTCCAGGATCCAGAGCACTATTTTAGGCACACCCAGTGGGATTTTAAAACATTTCTTCTTTAAAATAGAAGACTCCTGTGCTAGATCGCAAACTACTTTGGAAAGTCCCTTTGGGTGCAGAGAATTTCAGAAGTGGTTTGCCATGAGCCTTCAAGGGGATGTGGGCTGCTGTTTAAGAAACCTAAAGACCCCTTGAGGACAATGAAATAGTTGCACTGTTCTTTGGATCCTGCTCAGAGTTTAAAATATCTACTTTTAATCAATGTGGTGGGCTACAAAGAGGAATACTCAATGTTCTTAGTGAATAGAAACTTAGCTGACAACTTTATGATTTTAAGATCTTTTGGAATGATAAAATTAAAAAGGTTGACCAAAATTAAAAAGGTTGACCACTGTAGCATTTGGGAAAGATGAAGAAATTGTTTGGTGCCTGCCTGGTTGAACATTTGGATCAGTTTCTCTGCAGAATGAACAAAACAAACCATTTTTTTCAAATGCAATGGGCTCTCACAATTCCTGAATGCTTTGGACAGCATTTTGGGTGGATATACAGACTGTTTATCAAATGACAATTTATTATAGTCTGTTCCACATTTGCATACTCCTTTCCTCCAAGGAGTTCAAGGTGGCTTACATAAGGCTGTTGATCCCATTTTGTCCTCAGAATCCCATGAAAACAGTTGGGCCATCCACTAAGCTTCCTGAATGAGTTAGTAGTAGTTGAAGAGAATGCTCTGGTTCAAGTCCCACACTCTGCCTACTACATAACACTTACTACAGTAGGCATGTAACCACATTGGAAGCAGGTCAGCTGTGATCTATTGCCAAGTGATAAAAATAATTTTACCTCTCCCCTGTCTGCTTGGATTTCTGATTTGGTACAGATGTGTGGGAAAGGTCTCCCTGTTGCTTGGCAGAGCAGTACAGATGATGAAGCAATTAACATGTATACTGTGGTAAGTTTTCATTTGGTAAATTGTATATTTATATAGGTGCCAGAAGGTTTTAGTTAAAACCAAAGTCAGAGTAAAGGAGACGCTGCCGTGGCATGTTAAGTCAACAACACATTAATAAAGTACATAAGCCTGAAATACTGCATGGTCATAATTGTACAAGTGCCATTCAAAATCTGCCCGTCTGGTACAGAGCTAGTTATAAAAATTATATATTTTCAATCGTTATGGGTGACTCTTCTGGTGATAAATTCTGGTGACTCTTTGTGTGATAACTGTTGGATATATAGGCCAACACCTACAACAGGTGTACATTTCCTACTAAACCACTTCCTCAGAGGTTTGGTGCGATATTTCTTAGGCTGTTTTTAACACACACACACACACACACACACACACACACACACACTAAAACCCTGTGTTTTATCATGGCAGGAAAAACTAAACCCAACCTAATTTATCCATTTTTCTTCAAATATTTTCTATTTTAACTGTTGTTTCATTACATGAAGACTGGAAATTACATAATGCGCTGGTTCAGATTTAACAGTAAACTATGGTTTAGCATTATGGTGAACAAGCATACATGAACTTTGGGTGCACATGCTTTTCCTCCTCTCATGTGGCTATGACAAAAGGTGCCACATAATTTGAGCACTGGTGGAAAAAAAGTAACCACCCACCCACCCACATCCAATGGCTTATTTGCCAAAGCAAGTCATCACTTCACACTACCATCAACAAAAGATGAATGTGAACTTCTAAGTTTTTAAAAATTGTACAGGAAATTTTCCTATGCCAGCACCCACCTTGTTTCTACTTGTATTGCCACCATAAACACATTCAAAACTATTAACTGAGAAAGGGACAGCCTCCCTATTAGAAAACATCCTGTGTATGACCTGCTCTTTCAAGCTCCCTCTGTTCCTTACAATAGGGTTTACACTTCCCACAAAGTCACTACCTGTTCTCAGTTCCTCACCAGAGATTATGAAAGTTCAGCAGCTAACTTTGTGAGCTACTAGCTCATCTGTATATAGCGAGATATAGCTCATACAGTTGGAAGGAGCCTACAAGGCTAAAACAAATTAGAGAGGAACTTGCAATACTCCCCACTTTGGATGAAGTTATAAAAGCCATTAATCAAATGAAGAATAATAAAGCTAGTGGACCAGATGGGATTCCTGCTGAAATCTTTAAAGAAGGGCCCCCCGAACTTGTACAACATCTTCATAAACTCATCGAAAAAATCTGGATAAGATAAGAGATCCCAGAAGACTTCAGGGATGCCATAATTATCACCCTCTTTAAGAAGGGTAATAGAACAGACTGTGGAAACTATCAGGGCATTTCTCTCTTAGCTACCACAGGTAAAATATTTGCTAGGATTCTCGCAAACCGTCTTCTATCTATTTCAGAAGAGATCCTCCCTGAAACTCAATATGGTTTCTGCCCCTCTAGAGGGACAGTAGACATGATTCTTACTGCACGTCAGCTCCAAGAAAAATGCCGGGAGCAAAATCAACCCCTTTATATGGCATTTATCGATTTGGCTAAGGCCTTTGATACTGTAGACCGTACAGCTCTCTGGACTATCCTTCTGAAAATTGGATGCCCCAATAAATTTGTGAATATCTTGCGACTTCTCCATGACAACATGACGGCAACGGTTTTGGACAACAACGGCTCTCATGGTGCTCCATTTAAAGTGGGATCAGGTGTTAAACAGGGATGTGTTATTGCCCCAACATTATTTGCTATTTTCATCGCCATGATTTTACATCTTGTCGAGGGGAAACTTCCCACTGGTGTGGGAATTATATACCGAACAGATGGAAAGCTTTTTAATCTCAGCAGGCTGAAAGCAAAAAGTAAGGTAATTACAACCTCCGTTGTGGAACTTCAGTATGCTGATGATAATGTGGTCTCCGCACATTCAGAGGATGATCTCCAAACTATCCTAAATGCTTTTGCAGAAGCATACGAAAAACTTGGTCTCTCACTTAACATCAAAAAAACCAAAGTGCTTCATCAGCAAATGTAAGCTAACCCTTTGGTGATGCCATCTATCCAGCTTGGCGGGACAGTACTGGAAAATGTCAATCATTTTCTCTATCTTGGCAGCTATCTTTCTGTTACAGCTAACATCGACAGTGAAATCCAGCATCATTTGAGCTCCGCAAGTGCTGCGTTTTCTCGAATGAAACATAGAGTGTTCGAGGATCGGGATATTTGTAAGAAGACCAAAACACTGGTTTATGAAGCCATTGTATTGCCAACTTTATTGTATGCCTGCGAAACATGGACTATCTATAAACGTCACTTCCACCTCCTTGAAAGATTTCATCAACGTTGCCTCCGGAAAATCCTGTGAATTACTTGGGAAGATAGGCGAACAAATGTCAGTGTACTGGAAGAAGCAAAGACTACTAGCGTTGAAAAAATGATCCTTCAACGCCAACTTCAGTGGACCGGTCATGTTTTTCGAATGGCCGACTGCCGTCTCCCAAAGCAGTTACTTTATTCCCAACTCAAGGATGGAAAGCGGAATATCGGTGGTCAATATAAGAGGTTTAAAGATGTTCATAAGGCTAATCTAAAACAATGCAATATAAACATCGAAAACTGGGAAGCTCTGGCCCATGAACGATCTAAATGGAGGTTGGCCTTTCACAAAGGTTCCATGGACTTTGAAGAAGCCCGAGTGCAAGGTGAAAGGGAGAAACATGCTAAGCGAAAAGCACGTCAAATGAATCCTTTACAGGACCATCTTCCATCTGGTAACCTGTGTCCTCACTGTGGGAAGCTGTGTGGATCTAGAATTGGTCTCCACAGTCACTTACGGACCCATCGCTAGAGTCTACACAATCCTCTTTAGAATTTCCTCCTTTTATCCTGGAAGACAATCTCACTCGGTCACGAGTGATCGGCTGATGATGATGATGACAAGGCTATATGTTACTCATGCCAGGACGATTTATGTGACTGCCAAAATTTGCCCCAATGTATCATATGAACCAGTCCCAAATGTTACAACTGGAGGGGGGGAAAGAACATGTACACATTTAGTATCACCGTGAACGTGAAGTATAGTAATAAGATTATTTTCTTTTACAGGTTCCTGCCTTTTCTTGTCCCCAGGAAAATGTGGTGAATAATAATAATAATAATAATAATAATAATAATAATAATAATAATAAGCTTGCATTTTAGAGCAAAACAAGGAAATGTTGAAACTGAGGAAGCCCAAATTACATATTTGTCCGTTAGTCACAATGTTAAAACACAGAAGGCGGAATAACAAAGAGGAGAAGTGGGGAGGGGTAACAAGCAGAATTGTGGGAAATGTTACTTCAGCAGGTTGAAAGGAGTAACTGTATCCATTTCCTTGGGTAGTGTGTGGAAGCATAAACATGAGTAAATAAGAGTCAACATCAGGCTAAAGTGAACTAGTTTATATGGATGGAAATAAATAGGGGAGTGAAGTAGCTAGAGTAATTCCCAATCACCTCTGAATTCTCCTACTAAATACATCAGGTACTCAATTGCAGCCATGTAGAGTGGAGGTTCCTAATGTGCTGGCAAAGACTCATATTTATCATCTTTGGGGTGAGAGGTCAAGTGACTCACTGTCTTCCAGAAACCTATTAGCTACTCTGTGTAGGGCCACACTTTCCAACAACAGGATAGTAAATATTATGTCAAGCCCATGGACAAGTTTGATACAGCCCAGCAACAGAAAAGACAGCACAGAAAGGACATACATTATTTTATGACTGGTATTTTAAGTCCTTTAAGGCAAGGACATTTTTCCCTTCACATATATAGCCGCTAGGACATTGCAAGTACTAGTAACATCCCTATTGAGAGAATTCAGTTGCGCTCTGATGGTTACAGAAACACAGTAGAAGAATGAAGATACAGTTCCTTTCAGCTTACTTTTATGGGAGATGGTCTCAGCTGTGACAAAAACTCTGCCATCCAGGTGATAGGCAAGCTCACAAACAGAAAAAGCAGAACATCCTGAGTGACACAAATGACAAAGACTTCTCCTGAAGAAGCACAGTCAGTGAAAATAGAAAGGGACAGAAAGTACAAGTGAAACTCTTGGAAGAGAGCAGCGACCTCTTCCCTTGGACCTACCATTGGTTTGAGTTCCCTGCCTTCAGGTCCACCTCCCCTGCCAGCTTCTTTCATTGCTTTTCTGCTGTTCTCCACAAATTCCTGAAAGACAGTTGGGAAAAGGTTCACCATTATAGCTCTACACCACAGACAGTCTGCACTGGAGCACAGTAGTGGTACAGGGAGTCTTCCTCCTTGGCTTTTGTACGCCATATTTTTAAAGAAGTGCCAGCAGGTGTGACAGCTGCTCCACCCCATCTCACAAGACATGGTCTCTCCCAGGCAAGGGAGGAAGCATCTCCATCGCCTGGGCAATGGAGCTGCTTCCCACCATCTTTCCACTCTTGTGGTCTCCTCCAAGTGCTGGCCTGGTTTGCCTGGGCAAGGACACACTGCAGATGCACTCAATGAAAACTCTCCTCCTTTGGCTGTGTTGGGACAATATTGCCATTATCGATCCTGCAGGATTATTGTTAGGATTACAGGATAATGGGTTGGTTCACATGTAATACCAATCTAGGGTCTGGTGATATTACAGGAACAAACCCTGCACCTCCCCACTCCTCTTGTGTGCTCTGCTTAATTACCGTACTGATTTTATGTCTTACATTTTTATCCCACTCTTCCTCCAAGGAACTCTAGGCAGAATACAAATGTTCTTCCTAATGTTCTCCTCACAAAAACCCTGTGAGGTAAGTTAAGCTAATAGTGACTTGCCCAAGATCACTTAGGAGCCCCATGGCTGAGTGGAGATTTGGACCTGGTTGTCCTTCCTCCTAATTCAATATTCTATCCACCATACCACACTGGTTCTCAATTAGTTGCTTCCTAGTTTGTGTAAAACCATAATTTGCCATTACATCCTAACCAGCAAAATACCATTTGCACTCATCCTGCAAACCACAATTGAAACCAAACTGCTAAGACCCTCTGAGGCAGTGATTCATGAACTGTGGTCCAGAGACCAATACCATGTACCAGTTAGCAATCATCCCTAGTGCTGTTTCAGAAAAACTCCAAAACCACAATGAAAATAGAGGAAAATACTGAAAAGCCAAGGATTTCTTTGAATTTCCACCTCATACTGAAGAGGGAAGAGGCTACATCACTTCTCAATTTACATTTTAAAATTTAATCTGAAAAGGAGCTTGCTTCTTCGGTAGTGCAAGAAGCTGCAATGCGGAACTGTCAGAGAAACCGCTAGTTGATTGTACAGTTCCCCCTGCCATGCAGAAGACAAAAACAACAGTTGAGCTTTAATACAAAAATTATCAAACGTATTCCTACATGCTGGCTGTACGGTAAGAAAATGTGGTGCCCACCCCAAACAACAAACTATCAAGCAAATGAGAATAGTGGTCCTAGTATAACCAGATTTAACACCGCTCTAATGTTGGTATAGCTCATGATTCCTCATGTTTAGCGACTGCAGAGGTACAGAAAATTAAGAGGAACTTACCATAAGAACTTTATCCATGTAGAATTCCTTCCCAGGGCTGCCATCGTTATACTTAGTGTCAATGGCAAAACATAAGAAAAGGACATCCACTACCATTTCATAAATAGACAGGAAGCAGTGGGCAACCAAGAATGCAAACAGGCAGACAATGATGAGTGGAATCACCCACACGGTGTAGTCCCGCTGGTAGTTCAGCAGCATGATCCCTGCCAAGCCTGTGCTGCACACTATTAGGACCTAGACAGTGGAGAGAGCAAATGTAAGGTTGACTGACAAAGGCTACCTCACATCCAGGTTTCAGTTGACCAGAAACTGCTAAATGCCGCCAAGTCTCTACTTAAGGCATTAATTTAGGAAGGTAAGACTTTTAAACCAATTTGAAATAAGAACATAAAAGGGGCTATGCGGGATCAGACCAAGGACCATCTAGTGCAGCGTTCTGTTTACACAGTGGCCAACCAGCTGCCCATGGGAAACCCACAAGCAGGACATGAGTGCAACAGCACCCTCCCACCCAAGGTCTGTAGCTTGGGAGTGCTTCTTTGATCATACACTATCCCTGGATGTTCGGGTAGTGGAGGTGGCAAAAAGTGCATTTGCACAATTATGCTTGGTGCACCAGCTACAACCTTTCCTGAATTGGTCTGACTTGGCAACAACTATCTATGGCTTGGTTACATCATATTTAGACTATAGTAAAGTGTTCTACATGGGGCTATCCCTTAAGAGTGTCCAGAAGCTTCAACTGGTGCAAATTGAAGCAGCCAGGCAGCTAACTGGTACATGGTATTGGGATCATATTACATCTGTCTTGAAAGACCTGCACTGGTTGCCAATTGCTTTCTGGGCACAATTCAAAGAGTTCGTTTTGACTTTCAAAGCCCTAAATGGCTTAGGACCTGGCTATCTAACAGGCCATGTGTCTCACTATGAACCTATCTGCAGGAAAGGCCCTTTACCCATAGAGGTCCATTTGTTAGGCACGCATAAAAGGGCTTTCTCCTGTGTTTTCCCCAAACTATGGAATGCGCTCCCTCAAGAACTATCATTGGCCCCCACTTTCTTGGCCTTTAGAAAGGGTGTAAAGACTCATCTTTTCAATTAGGTATTTCAAAATGTGTGGTTTTAATGTTGTTACTGTTTTAATTCTCTTGGGTATTTTTTAGGGTTTTACTGTTTTAAATTGTACACTGTGTTGATGGCTTTTGGCAGATAAGGCAGTATATAAATGTTAATAATAAATAATAAATCATCTTTAAGCATAATAAAGGATAAAATGTACCTACTCAAGTATTAGTAAGTCTCCTGGTCTTCAGTTCTATAAGACAGTTTCTTCTTCCTATTCTCTCCTATTTTACCCATTACAAAGCAACAAATCTGGGCTTGCCACTGATTGAGCATTTCAACAAGGAGCCACATCCTATCCCAGTTCTCCATAAAGTTCTCTGTACATACATCATACATGTATTTACACTTTAGCTGGACTCCTAAAAAAAAATGTAATATGTGAAGAGGCCTTTAAGACATCTGCCTTGTCTGAGGAGAACCCATGATGGGTCACTTTGCCTTTCCCAGTAGTTTTTGAGGGACTGGGGTAAAAGTATGTATTAGCACAGCTTTCACCAAGCTGGTGCCCTCCAGATGTATTGGACTACAACTCCCATCATCCCCAGACAGAATGGCAGGGCACCAGGTTGGGGAGGCTGTATTATTTATTTTATTAATCCATTTATATCCTGCCTTTTTTCCTCTTGCAAGGAACTCAACGATCCTCCTCCTCCTCCATTTTATCATCACAACAACCCTGTGAGGTAGGTTAGGCTGAGAGTCAGTGACTGGCCCAAAGTCACCCAGTGAACTTCATGGCTGAATGGGGATTATAAGATGGATCTCCCGAGTCCCAGTCCAACACTCTGACCACAACACCACACCACACCGGCTCTTAGAAATTATTTCATTTATTTATTTATTTATTTATTATATTTATACCCCGCCTTTTTTTCCTGCAAGGAACCCAAGGCGGCTTACATAATCATCATCCTCCACTCCTCCATTTTATCCTCACAACAACCCTGTGAGGTAGGTTAGGCTGAGAGTCAATGACTGGCCCAAAGTCACCCAGTGAGCTTCATGGCCGAGCGGGGACTAGAACTCAGATCTCCCGAGTCCCAGTCCAACACTCGCACCACTACACCACACTGGCTCTCTTAGGAGTAGGATTTCATACTCAGACTTCTCAGGAGGTTCAAGGTTTCAAGTTATGGGGGTGGGAGAACAGATTTAGGTTTGATATCAAGAAATGCTTCCTGGCTATAAGCACTGTTGGGCAATAGAATAAAGGACTTAGTTACGGTAATTGCCTGTGCAGAAAGTTTTGAAGAAGAAAGCAGACGAGCATCAGTGAAGATGCAAAGGCATGGATTAAAGGATCTATGTGTTTCATTCCAACTCTGATTCCAAGAAGTTTACCACCATTGCTAGGGAGCGCCCTTGCAATGGTGGTGAGGGGACCTCCCTTTTCAGTGCTGGGCAGCAGGCAGGGCCGGTGCTACCATTAGGCCAACTAGGCAGCTGCTTGCCATTTCGGGGAGTAAAGGATTGTGGATCGGGAACAAGTAAGGCCAGGCGCCTGGATCCGTCACCACTGCCACAGTCCTTTGGGGCCTCCCCCCATGCTCTGGCTGATGCCGGGAGAGTGGGATTGCTTGCAAGCACAGGGGGAAGCTGATAACAGCAGACCAAGTGCTGCTTGGGCTCTTGTCCAGCTGTCATTGGCCAAAGCCCCTTGGCCAGAGCGGCAGCCATTTTTGGCCACTCTGGCCAAATGGCTCTGTGCCTTCTTGGCTTGCAGGACAGTAAGCATGCTGTCTGGGACAGTAAGCATGCTGTCTGGGTTCTGACGACATCCTAAACCTCAGTAGCGTAAGTAAACCCTACTGCAAGCCATGTCTTAGTAGGGTGGTTAAGGAGACTCTCCTGAACCACCCTAACTAACCCTTCCCAGGTTCGCACAACACGGTGAACCTCAGTGAACCTCAATGACATGCGAACCCAGTCACTGAGATTCATTACTTTTCCAAACAAGTGGAAGTTGTGAGCATGTTTTTAACAAACCATGGGTTATTTAAATTATAAACAACCCAGAGTGCCCTTGTTTCGACATCACACTAACTTACAAATGGGGCATTTGTAGGCTGTTTATTCAAACCAGAAGCAGCTTGCACATTTTTTTTGTTTTTGTTTTTGCTAATGTTCTCTACAATATGGATGGTCCCCAAAGCAACTTTAGCTGGTACCTGCTGATTCTTATTTTGTGTGTGTTGTCAGGGAAGGTGGGCAAATATCTCAAGGTAACTACAATGCTATTCTCCAAGGGTACAATCCTACTGGATTAACCGCCTGCTAGACAGAAGCCTCCGAGTATCCTTTGCACTGCTGGGCTGCTGCAGTGATGGAGGTGATGTTCACCTCTCTGTCCTTATATGCATTTTTTCCTTCTAGGCGGGCCTCTGAGCCTGTCTAGAGGAGTTGTGCTGCCAGGGGTGGCGCCGGGGCTGGAGAGGCCATAGAATTCTGTGGACCTGCCTCTCTCCACCCTTTCCCAATCACCAGAATGCCCCCGTTCTCCCTCCTCGAAGTTGCTTTTCTGACCCTGGAAAGCAAGCACCATTGTGAGAGGGCGAGGGAGAGAGTCTGGATCTCAGAGTCCCCCTCCTGAGGTTGTAGGAGCGTCTATAGCCTCAGAAGCAGGACTCCCGAAATATCATTTGGTCCCTGGAATGCTCTCCCAGAGACCATAGGAGTGCTCACTAAATCAATTTCTGGAGATACTACAGTCAGACAGATGACCCAATCTCATCTCCTCCTGTTTGTAAAAGAAAGGTTAATTTTTTTCTGTGATTCTCCTTTTGCACAGTTTCTAACTATCCTTAGTATGTTTTAGAAAAGTAATGAAAGCCATTTCATTCAAAAAATATATGACAGTTTCAAGAAAAATGGATTTTCAATGCATTTTCAAGTGTGAATCCTGCTTTATATGAAAGACGCATTGGAAAATGGATCCTTGCATTCTACTTCAATCTGAATCTGGCTTGGTAGGGGCAGCAGTGTTCAACTGACATTAAAGGAGAGTATTCTGCAGTGCTAGTCTCAGCATTTATTATCATTGTGTTATTTCCAGCCATCTGAAAAACGTGACCGCCTCCCGCCACCAAGGGAGACCTTCATGGTACATGTCAAATCCATTCCAAGCAAACCATGCTGTGCACTCCAATCCCCCTGAGGCCATTATATCTAATTATTCGCTCGCTCCTACTGCGACTTATTGATTTGTTTATTTGTGAGATTACAAAGTCTCCACTTGGAAGTTCAGTTGGCTGCAGTGTGAATTAATGCACAATGAGCAGAAAAAAAGGAATTCATAACTAGGGCCCCAAAGTCATGAGGTGGCTTTAGACATATTTGTCTGTGAAGATTAGTGTATAGAGCATTTTACTGAAAATTAATGAGCTTTGAAATACAGGCAGTCCCCAGGTTACGAACGAGTTCTGTTCTTAAGAATGTCTTTAAGTCGGATGTGTATGTAAGTTGGAACAGCATAGCGTTCTATATGTTAAAATTGGCATTTATGCAAATTGCGTAGTATACCACGCTATGTACTCTACGTAAATGACGTAGTGCCAGGGAACCCAGAAGTCCGTTCTTAAGTATGGGTTGTCTGTAAGTTGGACATTCTTAACTCGGGGGACTGCCTGTATATACAAAAGCATGCTTTGTTCACTGATTACCTAGTAGCCACCATTAAGGTCAAAAAGGAACCATCTGGGTCTTCAGAAAGAGAGCATATGCTGAGGGTGGGGTCCTAAACATAAGCAGTCATTGTATATATAATATTACAGCTTCTTTTCACTCCTCAACATGGGCAACTTCTACATTCTTACATTCCACTTTCCTGGCTAATTTTCCTCGTTCCATTCTCTAAAATGGTCCGACTCACTCATCCTGTGACTCCTCTGTCTTCAAAGGGGAAAGTAAAGCATAAGAGTACAGCATAAGAGGGCTGAGCACAGTGTCTCAAATCTGCAGAATGTGGTATCAGATGAAGAATTCATTTCCCCAGGAATCACAGCTTTCAGTTAAAGCTGAAAGTCATTGGGTAGATGAATAAGATTTCCAGTAGTCAGGGACCAAGATTCAGCAGTATTAGCTTTTCCCCATGACTAGCATAACCAAAATAAATTATGCAAATTTAGTTTTTTAAACTCTTCAGAACATGTTATACAAAAGAATAAAAATTATACAAATTTGCTCAAATTGTATACTTTATATAGGTCCACACATAATTTATACAGAACACATGCCTTGAGTACATCAAAATTGGACTACTGTGATGCACTTTACATGGGGCTGCCTTTGAAGAGTCTTTGGAAACTAAAATTGGTCCATAATGCAGCAGAGAGGGTGCTCATGTGAGCACATTATGACATGTGAGCACATTATGACAATTTTGGAACATTTGCATTGGATACGCTTCCAGACACAATTCTGAGTGCTGGTTACGAAGTTGCCTTGGGAGGGCTTTTGTCCTGAAAGACAGCCTAGAACTATGTAAAATGAATAAAATAATAGATAAATCCTACCCACACCCTAAGATCTGGCGGAGAGAGCTTCCTCTGCATCCTGACACGAGTAGATGCCGGGTTAGCTGGGAAATGTGAGAGGAGCTTTGCTGTAGTTTCACCCCTTTGCACATCTCTCTTATCATTTGGCTTCCTCTCTTTTTAGCTTCTGCTGCTAGCTGAAGACTATTTTGTTAAAGCAGGATTTTTATTAACCTTGGTATTTTAAGCTGACTCTGATATTTAAATTATCTGCCATGTTGTTTTTGCTTTTGGGTTTTAATGATTTTAATTGTTTCATTATTGATGTTTTATTGGTCTTTGACTGTTGTTAGGCCATCTTGAGTGCCACTCTGGTAAGTGGAAAGATGGGATATAAATCATTCTAATAAACCAGTGTTCTCCAACCTTGGGTCCCCAGATGTTTTTGGCCTATAACTCCCAGCATGCCCCAGCCAGCTGGCTGGGGCATGCTGGGAGTTGTAGGCCAAAAACATCCAGGGACCCAAGGTTGGAGAACACTGCAATAAACTAACAATCCAGCTAGTCTTGGTACAGAATCAGAACTCTACACACAGGCAATTACTTTTGTTTTTAAATTACAAAATACAGGCTGCCCTGAGGGGTAGTAAAGAAAAAGAAAGTACTCGAGGGGAGCTCCCAACATTTTTGGGCTCAGTCCTACCTTTCCTAGAAAGAGCATGAAGTCTCCCACTGTGTTTATGGCAGCCACTCGTAAAGCATTCTCCACCAGTATCACAAAGGCGTCCTTTGCTGACGTGCAGAAGTTGGTGCTGTTGATAGCTGTGGCTGTATATGCATTCTAGGCAAAGACAGACACAATTTTATTGGTCAGGTTATTTATTGGTCAGGTTCTCTTCCAATCAACCCCCTCTCCCAATAATTTAAGATTTTCACAGACATTAATTTTAACAAATATAGTCACTTAGTCACTGTCACAGAAAACAGTGACATTTTGTGGAAATCTGATAAATAGGCCAAAAGGATATTCTAGATAAAATGGGACTTTCTGCAGATAGGACACAATGTGCCAGGTTTGCCATTGAACTGTCCCCCAAAACTCACCTATCTCCATCTTTCTGTACTGGCCCTCTAAAACTAGAAGTGACACTCTAGAAGACCATTGATACTGGAAAAGCTTTCCTAAGTTTTCCTGACCATAGTGTGTCAAGATAAACATAATTATTCAAAGTGATTTGTAAATAAATACGCAGGAAAGGGGGAAATGTACCAAATTTCCAAACCTCAAATTCTGTTTTAATTTGGGACTTGGCAGCACGTAACCAGCAAATAGAATACAGTCTACTAAAAAGCTGCACTCTTGGAGGTATTAAACAAGGGAATCAGGGTTTATCGCACAGCATCTCACTCCAGTGATTGCTGCTCTATCTGGCACAGCTTTGAGAATCTAGGTTTTTCCATCTGGTGGAATCTGGGCCAATAAGACCAAAAAATGGGAGCAGGCTTTAGAAGAGAATAGAAAGCTCTCCCACCTCAGCTTTAACTGGAAGTACAGGGATCCAGAAGGAGTCTTCAGAGAAGGAATTGCAACCCCTTAAGCCCAACACAGCCCAACACCCATGCTAGAGCTGGGGGCTCAGTAAGCCAGTCATATTTGCTGCCTGCCTGTGTCTGGAAAAGTGAAGCACCTGCCAGGCCACAATATGAGTGGTGGGCTACATTTCACTGGGTGGGTCATAAGTTGGGCAGGGCTACCTAAGAGGTCTCTCAGGAATTTATTCTGAACTTACTTCACTACTCAGTTAGTCTTTACCTTTCTAGTTTTCAAAGCCATACAAACACAGCAGCTGCTTGTGTTTTTGCCTTATCCTTTGCCTTTAGCTCTTGAAAACTTAATTCCTTAGGCTCAGTTTGGCAAAGTGAATTACATTGCTGCTGGTGGTGCTACAGGAAAAACATAAGCCAAAATACTCGAAACTCTTCACCAGCCCGATGGGATGGACATCCAGAAACTATTAATTTGTGGAAGGCCTTTTGTCCAAACCCTAAACCTGTGATAATGAACAAGGGCTCATTGCAAATAATTTACTGAATTCTTATATTAACCCATTAAAAGTTAACTATCATCTGTGTGCTGTTTCTGTGTCCATGCTTCAGTTAATGTTAAGAACACATTGGCTGCATTTGGACATCATGGTAAATTGTGGTTTAATGAGAAGTAAATGAGCAAAGGCTCTGAGCTTGAGCACTTCCCTCTCCCATTCCCTCTTCCTTTACAGCCAGGGGAAGAAAGCGTTTGGAAGCTTCTGCTTCTGGTTTTACTTGCCAAGTACGCCAGGACAAGTAACTGTGGCTTACAGTACATTAACTATGGTTAATTTAACCAAGCCAGTTTCAGAAACCACAGTTTGAAGTTGGCTTGTTTGAAATTAACCATAGCTAATGTTAACTACAGTTTGTAGTCCAGTTAGCACAACAAACTGTGGCTAAGGAAAAGCAGAAATGAGCGCTTCCTAACTCTTCCTCCCTGCCATGCAGGGAGGAGCAAAGGGGAGGGAGGGAGCACACAAGCCCGGGCAGGGGTTAGGCTTGTTCATTTCTTGCTAAACCATAGTTTAGCATGACATCTGAACAGAGGGCTGGTTCAGATGTCAAGATAAGCCAAGCCTCTGGAGAACCCTGGCTTATTGACACTGAGCAGCATGCTTGTGCATGCTACTTGATTGCTCCTGCTTGGCACCTTCTGCAAGCGGGAGTGACTAAATGAACAGCAGACATGGTTTGCTTATCAAGCCAGAGTCATAAGCCAACAACAAATTATGCTTTATCATGATGACCAAACCAGACCGATGTGTACTAGCTCTGTGGAAATTGATTAAAGAGGTCCATTAAAACAAGATTTCACCTTGCTAACAAAAGAGCAATACTGGATTAATAAAAAAGAAGCCAGTGGCATTAATGTTTTAAGGAACTGTAACCCTCCAATTTTACATTGGTTTTGAGCTTTTTCCCCACCACCCAAGAATGACTGAAGAGAAGAGTGTTTTATCAAGATATATGGGTTCAAGAATAATATAGATTTGAGAAATAGATTATGCAGGATCATTACACAAAATCACTCCCATGAAAGTGACAAATACAATGGAGTTAGAGCAAAAGGGGGGAAATGTAGGACTACAGCATAACATTCAGAGGAAATCTTTACAAAATAGGTGTGATTATAGTTAGTCCATTGCAATTCACTGTAGGTGTCCCTCAAGAAAATAAAGAACAGACAATTATGAATGCTCACTTTCTAAATTACATGATGCTTAAATACAAAAAAGAAATCTAAAAGAAATCTAATTTTCATTCTTGTTGCAATAAGCACACACTGTGTTCAGCCCATACTCAATCATAGCACAAATTTGCCTCAGTATTGAAACACAATTGCATCACAATGGCTTCTCATCCAAAACATTGTTCTTATTTACAGCCAAGGAACCTGAGAGATTACAATGCACCTTAATTTCAGGAAAGGCTTTGTGCCTGCATTACCTTAGTGCATTCAAATGTTGACTTACAAATTGGCAACCTGAGGGGAAATATTTCATCCTCTCATTTAAGTCTGACTACAAGAGAGGCTGAGGTTAAACTTTCCAGTCTTTAAAAAAAGAATACCAGAATATAAAATCTTACCTGATTTAAGTAAGTCAGGCACTTTTCTAGACACCAAAGGCAGCAAATGCAGGCTTTCAGAATACATCGAGCGCAGGCATTTTCCTAAAATGAGGAAAGCAACAACAACAAAAAGGAAATACTAAATAAACAAAGGGCAACATTAAATTGTGTTAAGTACTAGAATGTGGGGTGCTTTTTAAATAGTAAGACATTTAAAATACAAGTCTTGTTTTACAGAGCTATTTCCTTGTATAAAGAGTTTAGAGCCCAGTTTTAGTTTGGTGGTTCCTGTGACTTGGCTATGCAGGGCCAAGTCACATAGGTGAACCAACTGCTTTCTCTCTCAGTGTAATTCCTCCTCTGTAGAGAAATCTCAGTATGAACCAGGTTGTACATGGAGCTATTTCTACAATTGCAATGTGACAAAAGCTACTGCTGCGATTACAGATATAGCTGTCTCTATATACAATCTGCGCAACACTAGTCATTTTGGACTAGGTCTTTGGAATGGACCACTCTGAGCATTAACCAGACTCTGGAAATGGCCAAGCATCTCACCATTCTCTTTCCTGATGTAACCTGCATCCATGAAGAAAACCTGCCAAACCTTGTAAAGTCTGGCTTTCTTCCAATATGCACCTCCTGAAAATCTTGCTGTATTGACAAGAACATTTAGGGTGCAATCCTATGCATATTTAGACAGAAAAGAGTCCTACAACTCCCACCAACATAAATTCTAAAGATTAATTGCAATTTAAAAGCTTGGGGTTAAATTAACCCAAAAAAATCCCTTCCTTCTACTCACACTCTCCTCCTACCCCACACAGTGACTTCTGTTGCTTGTGCCTGAGAAAGTTTATTTTACTTCTAAGGGAGAAATGGCAATTTATTCATTTTTAACTTTGCCTTTTTCTGCTGTCTCGCTGTTCTGTTTACACTGTTCCGCAATCCAATTTTGTAACTTAAAGACAAATTAATGGCGGACCAGGCTATCAGCGGCCATGATGGCTGAATGCAACATCCAGGATCATAGACAGTAAGCCTGTGAATACTAGTTGCTAGGGAACAAAGTTAGGAGAGGGCTACTGCCCACAAGTCCTGCTTGTGCATTTCCCAGAAGCATCTAGTTGACTACTGTGAGAAACAGGATGATGGACTAGGTGGGCCTCTGTTCTGGTCCAGCAGGGCTCATTTTATGTTCTATTTTTCATCTATCAGTTTCACCAAACACCCTCACTTAAACAGCAAAGTTTCCCCTTACTTTTCCTTTGACTTGGGTATGAATATACATGAGTATCATCCGTGGAATCTTCACTAAGGTAATAATGAAAGACCCTTTAGCCACAGTTCCTAGGTGGTAACAGATCAAGCGATTGACAGATGCCAGGATAGGTGTGAATGGCAGATTCCTTTTTTCTCTGTAGGAAGAATGTAAAAATACAAATGGTGATAACATATCGCCTCAGCAGGCAAACTTAGCTAGCCAGTGGCATTACTCAAGGGCCATCTGAAGTTGTGAAAGGTCCTAGATGTAGACTTTGTGGGGACATAGGTCCTGCACACATTCAATCCTTATAATGGTAGTTCTCTACACAAGAACGTAGAGAACATTGAGACTCCTGTCCCCAAGACCTAGCATAAAGAGAATATAGGCCAGGGTGGGCAACCCAGAGCCTTTCAGATGGTTTGGATGACAACTCTCATAATCCCTGACATTGGCCATGCTGGCTGGGGCTGATGGGAGCTGTAGTCCAGAGCATCTGAAGAGCACCCCTGATATAGGCATTCATGATTAAGGAGGCTAAATAATCTAGTAATATGAGTTGCCTATTACAGTGTTAACTGATCTTATGCATTTCCTTGTGTAGTCTTGAGTCTTTATATATCACATCATGGTAGCCCCTGCTGGCTTTGCAGTGGCTTCGAAGCCTTACTTCATTAGCAGAGTAAGGTTTTCATTTCACACAGAACTGACCCAACCTTTTGTATGTGTTTTGGCAGACAAAACAGAGGCACCAATTCAAATCTGTGTAAATATCTCAAAAAAGACAAACCAAATTAAGTTGTCCCATTAACATTTAAAATCAAGCCGTCTCCAAAGATTCTTGCACCTTGCTTTTAAACACTGTGGGCTGGTTCAGGCATTAGCTATCTTGGCTCATTAAGCCAAAAATGAGCATCAGGTTCACACTCTTCCCCCTTGCCTCAGTTTACTGATCATGATCTGAAACCAGGAATTCAGATCCTGGTTAGTAAACTGAGATTGAGCCACACTTTCCCAGTTCGGATGTTTCAGGAAACTGTGGTTTAAACCAACCATGATAGAGCTATCAAATGAAGGGAGCTGGGCAAGGGCAAGGGGGATGCATGTGAGATTGATGTGTGTCTTCAGCTTAAGAAACCATAGTTTATTAAGCTGAAATAGTTATCTCTGAACCAGTCCTGTATCTTTTTTAAGATACTGACTGCTGCAGCACAAGGTAAATATTGGCTCATTCTTTATCAGAAGTGCCTACTATCACATGTAGCATCATAATTAAAAACTTAGAGATTGTTTGACATGAAGTACTACATGTTTACTATAATTCATGCACCTCGCTGATTCAAATGGCAAAATTCTCATTGATTTTAGAGGCTGCAGTAGACACTCTTAGTTTGTAAATCATAAACATTATGACATAAGATGCTCATATCCAAAACTAAATAGCACCATTGTTTCTACTATAATGAAGAAGCTTCAGTTAAAGAAGCTTCAGGTTAATTATTTTAATTGCATTATGATTCAGAGTCCACTTGAGGAATGGGTGTCTGACTAGCTGTCTGCACCAAAAACATCAGGGAATCACTAAATATATTACTGGGCTAAAACAATTACAGTTTAAATGAAAGACAAACATCTCCACTTCAGTTTACACCACTAGTATACATGAATTAAAAAACTGCAAACTGTGGACAAAACATCTCATGTGGTTTTTATCCCCTACTTTTGTTCCTTGCCCTTTCTCTCCTTTCAGAAATGGTTGCACTCCTTTCTTAATACTTTGTATAATTATGCAAATATTCTAGATAACCCTAAATAATGTCCATGACTGAAGACAGTATAGAACATGCAAAAATGTTTATTTACAGGCAGGCCTGTGAACAAATAATCATTTCAAGAGAGAGAAGACTAAGGAATATGACAGAAATGAAATCATGCTGATGTATAACTCAAAATCCGAGTTGCCTCAGGGGCTTAGGATGTTACTTTCATCCACTTTATTCACTTGGGAGTAGTCCACTTGCATGAGCAGCATAACACATGATGTGAGAACTTCAGAGAATGCAGAAGATGCCACAGCTGACGCAAACTGCTCTCACAAGTGTCAAAAATAGCATAAATGTCCTTTCTGGTGACACCTGAAGATTCCTAAGTTTATGAAGAGACTGGGAGGAGACTAAAGGTTTTTACTGGGGGAAAAGTTTTTAATATGCAAGCAATGATTTATTAGTTTTAGTGTGTTTTTAGTATTTTAAATTGTTTTAAATAGAATGTTGAACTAGCTTGGAGTTTTTAAAAAAATATATGAATACTGCCTGTACTTGTGAATCTTGTCTGTACTTCAATAAAAAAAGAAGAGATAATCTGCTTTGGAATTTTATTTATTTATTTATTTATTTATTTATTATATTTATACCCAGCCTTTTTTCCTGCAAGGAACTCAAGGCAGCTTACATAACCCTCCTCCTCCACTCCTCCATTTTATCCTCACAACAACCCTGTGAGGTAGGTTAGGCTGAGAGTCAGTGACTGGCCCAAAGTCACCCAGTGAGTTTCATGGCTGAGCGGGGACTAGAACCCAGGTCTCCCGAGTCCCAGTCCAGCACTCTCAGCACTATGCCACACTGGCTCTGTTCATTATTTTGAATAAATAAATAAATAAATCTTGAATGAAATCCAGTGTAGAGGGGGAGTACAAGCTTTGACCTAGAGAAGAAAATTTACATCAAATATAATATTATTTTACATATTTCTTCAGACATATCATGAGTTTTTCTTCACTGGCGTTCTAGCCATCTTCCTGCTTGTTTCATTGCAAGAGTTGCATGAGTTCTGCTGAGTCTCAATAGCCTGAGTTATATCTCCATTCTAGAGGGCAACTAGAACTGGGAGGAGTGCCAACCATACCAGTTGGAAAATTTCCCTGAGTCCTCATCAGAATCCATTAGTCTCCAGTGGGGGACTATCATTGCAGGGGTAAAGCCACTGACAATCTAAACTTCAACAAGAAGCAATCTGACCAGGACAAAGGAATAGATGTCAAATCATGCACTTTCAAATCTCTTTCAGTTCAGTTGAGAAAACCAAAGTATACATGTACTGAATCAATAAACATGTTGGGGCAGCCCCATGGTTGTCACGGCAGCCATAAAGTCCTGAGCTGCCCCAGACAAGGCAGTCCTGGCATGGATGTTGAAATCCATGGAGTCTTCAACACCAAGGCCACCTCTATTAGCTCAGGCAGGGAGGTTGCTGGACAGTACACCAGCAGCATCCACAATCTAACCCATGCATGCAATACAAGCTATAAACAATCCAGATTGGTACCCAGACCAGAGGCCTGGGTAAGAATATGGGATTCCTTTAGATGACAGCAACTCTCCTTCCTTGACCCTCCAGTCCATGCTGAAGGTGCACTAAATATTTTGACACAGTATGAGTAACACAGTTATTCATTTTAAGGGCCAATTTAAGGGCTGAGAAGTAAATGGAGGGTAAATTTCCACACTTGCAGTAACTGCTCAGAGGAACAACACTCGGGGAAGTGTTGAAAAGGTGGAGGCACTGAGAAGTGTCAGTTCAACACTTAAAATCGAGATGATTACATTGCTAAGGGGGTGATATTGTCCCACACCTTTTGTTGCACCTTCTTTAGCCACCTTTTCGCCTTTACCGGTGCTTTTCAATTGACAATTAGGCAATCAGTCAGTGGCAACTGTGCGCAAATTTGCCTACATGCAGCCTTGCTTTGTCAATTTCCATGTATGTTACCTATTCCACTTCAATGCTCCCTTTGTCAGATGAAACATACAAGGAAATTGACCAGGAAAGACAAGACATCCCTAAGTGCACATTTGTATACTTGCGAAAGACAAACAACAACAACAACAACAAACACAATTGCACAATTTTCTGGGTCCAATTTTTTTTTTAGAAAAAGGGTGGCAAACCAGTGGAAGTCACTTGAAAGTGCAACTTGGGCATTGGTGGAGGGGCCGGCACTGGCAGCAGCACAGGCAAGATTGCAATGAGCGGCAGCGGGTTTTGCCACTCTTGCTGAACAGCTCACTAGCCGATCCCCACAACCCACAATAAAATTGTTCTCCTGGGATCGGACAACATGCCAACCCACCATGGTATGAACAACCCCTAGAACAAGCCACGGTTTGTTAGAGTGACTTGTTGCCCCAAAGTAAGCTGCCCTACGGGAAGCCGTCTGGGTTCAGATGACACAACAACCCACCGTGGACAACAATGGGTTGTTATGTCATGCAAACCAGGTCACTGCGTCCTAGGTGAACAAATAACTGCACTACAGTGAATACGTTTAGCACAGCTCAAACCCAGTCAAACCACATTAGTTGTGTTTTTTCTTTTCAGTTTCATCTTCTCATTACACTATCTGCCCCTGCCCAAATACTTTTGAGATTTTAGAAAGCAAGTCTCTCATGATTAAACTGCCCCCAAATCTCTCACCTTGTAAAATAATATGTCACAACAGCTCCTGCTACAGTCATCTGCTGACAGGCAAGGATAAATTCACTGATCCAAACTAACCCCACAACGTGATACCACCACATGTACCTCAGAGGGCCTGAAACTCGGAACTCTACAAAGCCCTGTTCATTTTGGACTGGGCTACCTAAAGAAAGAAAGCAGAGGAAGGAAGGCATTTAAAATATTCATTCTGCAGGAACACAGTATTTTAAATATTTGCATTAGGCTATTATGTTTATAGAGCAGCACATCACTTTATGTGGCAATCATGTTTGCTTCATGTATTTTTCATAAATAAATAACAACAACATTTATATACCGCTTTTCTGTCTTTAAAAAAGGTGGCTAACAAATTTCAGCAAAGCTATTACAATAAATCAAAACATATTACCGGTAAGAATTATCAAACAGATAACAACAGCCAGGATAGAAACAGCCCCCAATGCTCAATAAAAGAGCCAGGTCTTCACAATGTGGTGGGAAGCCAGCAGCAGCGGGGAAAATTCTTCTCCAGGTAATGATTTTCTGGGTCTTAAATGGTGGGGCAATACAGAGAGGGCTTCTGTTATTGATGTTAAAGCAGGAGTGGGCAACTTGTGGCCCTCCAGATGTTTTGGCCTGTAACTGCCATCATCCCTCACTATTGGCTATGCTGGCATGGGCTGATGGGAGCTGTGGGACAAAACATCTGGAGGGCCGCAAGTTGTCCACCCCAATCTAACAGGTTGGGTAGGCACACATGGGTGGAGATGGTCCTTCAGGTATCCCAGCCCCAGACCATTTATAGCCTTAAAGATTAAAACCAGCACTTCGAACTAGGCTCAGAAACGAATTGGTAAGTTCTTTAAATATTGGTGAAATGTATTCACTATGGCAGATCCTAGTTAATATCCTATCTATTATCCCATCAGAGTGGGAAACACCAATGCTTGTCCTTAAACATCCATGTAGAGTTGCTGCGGAACTACAGCTCAGTCAGTGCATACAGATTGAGCTGACGATGGTTTGTTTCCCCCCACCCCCAAATCATACCAATGCATTATTTTCTTTTCAGTTATTTTAAAGTAAGCTCTCAGTTAAGTTAATTTAATTCAATAAGCAGATGAGAACACAGCTTCAATGAGATTACAAAAAAAAAAAAAGTTATGAAACCATGCAAGACATACCTGTAGTACCTAGGAAGAGCAGGACTGTGATCCAATATATCCAGAAGAGTATGAGGGCAAAAAAAGTCCAAAATGGCTGGAAGACGAGCAGTGGCAGGTGAATGAAAACCTTGCCAGCCACATGGAACAAGGCAATGGTGAGAGCTACTCGTTTGCGCATAACTAACATTATCAGCAGTAAGATAACCTGGAGAAGGACAGAGATTCCACATTATATTTTACCGTAGATGAATTTTATCAACTGAAGCAGACTAAATAATATGCCCCCCCCCCCCCAACAGCTCCAAAACTGAACTTTTATGTACCTGGTCTTCAGTATAAAAATGTATGAATTCATACTGGGAGGGTTCACACATCATGAGCAGTTTGCTCGTAAATGCTGTCTGATCACTCCCTGTGTTATTTAGCTGCTCCTGCTGGCAGGAGGAGCCAAGCGGGAGCAATCACGCAGTGGGGAGTAGCACGCTGGCTCATTCACAAGGACCCAAGATTTTAAAAAAAATTTTTTAAGTGGATTGTCGCATAATAACCAGCCCTATACCTGAAAGGGAGCTGCAGCCATTCCTGGCTATGATGATTATATCTGTATGATACAAGTTTAATCTCACACATTACATGTTAAATGTACACATAGAAAACATAACTTGTGAACAGGCCTTCAAACTCATCAGACCTCTGGCCAAAATCTTGCCTTCTCACAGTCTAAAACCTAAGTAACACATATGAGATTGAACTGGTGTGATTGCACAGAATATTTCTAAAACAGATGTCAATTAACATGCCAGTTAATATTCTTAACAAGCAAAAATGTCATAGGAAGCATGGTTATTTTGCTGAGTGGCTGTGACAGCATTGCCCTATGGGAAGTTATTACCACTATAATTATTTTTAAATGCTTTTCAAATTAATGAAATGATACAAGGAATTCTATATCAGTAACTACCTAACCATTTCTATGATAATTTAATATCGGTAGGAAGAACTGTACCAGAAGAAGAGAGAAAAAGTAGGGGGAAAAGGAATATATCCAACTAAACAAGGGCCGCATGCAGGCCTCTCTGGCCTTTTTCCAGTTCCTACTTGCGACTAAATTTTGGTGGCGTGGCTATGGAGGCTGCCACTGCACCACCAAAATTCAGCGGTAAACTGCTGATTTTCCTTTTAAAGGGGCTTTTCCCCCTGGTGCTGTGCCACTAAATATCATTGGGCATCAGGACAAGTGGGGGCAGAGTGCGCCCCTCCGGGGAAGGGCATGTGATCCCCAGATCCCTGGAAGTTGCCCACCCCTGTTCTAAGTGCTTAGTTTCATATAGGGTAGGATACAAGAGCAAGCTTTGGGTTTGTGCACTTTCCCTACCATGTGTAGAGCCTTTAATGTGAACTGGGAGAAAGGGGCAGATAGGTGGCATGAGAGGGACATGGTGGGAGAAGGCCTGTAAGTCTACCTGCATGCCTCCCATCTTACCACACAGAGAACCCGCACACTACCCCACAACATGCATTTTCCAAGGGATGATTCAGTTTTTCCTACGTAGTTTAGGAAAAATGTCTATACCTGTGTACAGCATCACACAAATTGACTACATGTGCGTGTACTGCACGTCCATATATCAGAAAGCTGTGATTTCCAGCTTTCCTAATGCATGTACACGTAGTAAAATCAACACAATGTTGTATACGTTGCTTACTATTCTCCCTTATGCATGCATGCCTCGTGAATAAAGGGGCCCTAGCTCAACAGCCATTAAATACTTACTGTGAAGACTGTAGCTGCAATGGCATAGATCAGGAGGGCCTGACGATTGTCTTTGGCTATTTGAAGCTGATCAACAGTAAGGGTGTCAGAGGGAGACTTCCGCTGTTTAGCGTACAGCCACCACAAAATTCCTGTGCCACCTGCGCTCACACAGAAAAAGATATAGTGCATTCCCAGTATCAAAACATGCGTATAATGATGTTTAAGGAACACAATTACTTTAGTCAATTTCATTGGGCTAACCAGGCTAAAGCCAGATGCAGCTGATCTGCTGCAACATTAAGTGTGACGATAGAATGATACTCTTGATTGCCCAATAAATAACTGGTCAGAGAGCATTTGCTTTTACAAGACACCTTGGAAATATATTTCTGTTCCATAATCAGAAGGGGTTATGCAAGTCCTGGCAAGCGAAGGTTAGAGAATGACATATGAACTGAGGCAAAGCAGCTAACAGACTGAGATATGCTGATTAGTAGCATTACCAGAATCCAGACTGCCTGGGTTCACACAACATGACAATCCACACTCAAGGTTGAGTATGCATTGAGTGTGAGTTGTCATTGAACCATGGGTTGTTGTTACTTGTCCTTTGTGACTATCCATGCCCACCCATGGCAGCTATTTTATGGTTGTGCCCAGGACAGTTTCTCAAATTTCCAAATGTGCCCATGGGTTCCACATTACCTATCCTGTTCTATAAATTGGAAAATGCAACTTAGAAATTATATAAATAAATACCACCTTCTCCTATACCCAAGTCAGCATGCCCTGATATGGGAGAGCTTATCTCACTCCCGCTACTATTGCAGATTAGAAGTACACTGCTGGTTTGGGTAGGGAGCTACCACTTCTCAGATTCACTTCTGTGAGGAATACTCTCTTCATTTCCGCAATCACCTTTAACAAGGACTTCATGCAAAAATCACTGTAAGCGTGAGGCTTCACTCAGCTTGCTTCCTACAGTACATCAATGTAATTAGAGTAAGGTCAATCAATATAATTTTGACATTTTGTAGCTTTTTATCTTGCATCACTTTATTTTCCTGCTACTTTTGTACTTTTATAGTGTATGAACTGTTGTTCCTGAATTCATCAATGTGAAGTCACCCTGCAGAGTAAACATTGCCACTGCTTTGACTTTCTTTATGTTGCTTTCTGATAATTGGCTGTATCCTCATTCAGTCTAATAAATCCTTAAACCTTGATAATGACCAAATTGATATTCTTCCCAAGGGCTTAGCTTTAATAGTTCTCAGTGTAACAATGGCTGCAAATCAATTGTTCCCGAAGTAGAAGGTGAACATCTTTTAAGGATGCAAACATGTGCAAGGGAAGGCTAAATCCCCCGCTGGCCTCTTCCAGTGTCTCTCTCTTTACTAGCAGGAAGCATAACTTTTGCTTTTCCAGTGTTAATCAGTACAATCCAGAAGGACATCTGTGCCCCCACTCTGTGCATTGAAATGATCCCCAACAATGAATGTGGGGTAATTTCAGTTTCTTGCAAATATTTTCTTCTTCCTTTCTTTTTTATTCCTTTAAATTAAGCTGTGGGCCTACCAACTCCTGCTCATTCTCTTCTTCCTTGATCTGGGTTCAGATGGTCCACCTTGTATGGAGACAACTTGGACAGATGCTCCCACTAGCAAACCATGGAGCAGGCTGCATGATCATCCTCTCCCAACATGTCTTTTCTAGAGCATAAATTCTACCTCTCTGCCTTACCTATGAATAAGCACCATGTTGGCAACTAAATTAATGGTGATTAGGGCTAACTGAAAGTCTTGCTTAATAAGGACTTGAAACAGAGCCAAACCCTTGTTTCAAATCCTGGTTAAGTGGGAACTCTGGTTACATTGTGCTCCTGATAACTTTGGTGCCAATGTAATGCTTAACTGTGGTTAAAGCAGGTGGGGTGTGTGTGGATTCTGTGATCCTTCAGCTCACTTCCTTCTGGATTTGCTTAATCCTGGTTAAATAATCTGGAGCACTACATGTGCACCTCCTCTAAAATAACGAGGAAAAACAGGTCTTCAATGGCCCATTTTAATACTCTTGCCTGGGACTGCAAGCTGCTAATGGATTTGGCTCTTCCCTGTGAATTGTTCTCTCCCACCTTGATTCATCAATATTTCTTGCTGGATTCCACTCATCATCACAACACATCACTAGGCAAAATAGAAAGCTAGTCTATACATCCAAAAATTAACTACCTTCCAATTCTGTCTGAGAAAACATTGTAGAAACCTGAACATCTTTCTACTAAAAGAAACTGACCCAATATCTATTTTGTATCTTAAGGCTACTCTAGAAGGAAGGTTCTGAACTCTTAGTTAAGTCCTGAAACATAATAGGATTTCTCCACATCCACTCCAGTCGAAACTTTTTCAACCATGTGGGCCAGTGGGGACCAACAACGGTGGATGAAGCATTCTCAATACACAAAATGAAGAGGTGATCTAGATGTTACATTTGCTATGGAGAGCAGAATCCCTGTGACCAGGTTACACACATACACACACACACCAGCTGTAATGTTTAGAACAATTCACCATGAGACTTGGGCCATCCTCACAAATCTCAGCCTGACGTGGTAACCACCAAGCGTCTTCTATTCCCCAAGTCATACGGTGGGCTCGGGAGAGGAGTAAGTTCACTCATTGACGCTGGCGTAAAGAGAAGGTAAGAAACAGCAGGCGTCTCTCCTGCTGCTTGGAATATTTCTTACTTTCTTTAAACTGTAGTGCAAATGAGCACTCTGGGGATATGATGTGTGCGCTACTGAATGTTCTGTTCACCAGAGGGTTGAGAACCCTTGTCCCTGGGAAGTGGATTTGCAGAAGCCTGGCCATTATGTTGTGAGTTCCCCCCACCCTTCTGACGGTAAATACCATCAAGACAGATTGTGGTGAAACTCACAACATGATGATGGCCCTAGCTGACCCAGTGTGTGTTAAGGAAAGTAAGCTTTTCATCAGGATGCTGATACCCATGATACCCATGGCAAATGTAACGACAGACTGGATCTTACTGCCATCTGGAGCTGTCCTGAATTCTAGGACAAAGTCTGGGCCAGTTTTCTGATTGTGGTTAAAACAATCCCAGTGTTGTCTTCTGGTAACTTTCATTAGGCTGGCCCCTAAAGACAAGCCTTTAAAATAGAATGAAGGATACTGGTCTCTCCCTTTACTATACTGTCATGACCATGTAATTATGGAAGCTTAAATCATCACACAGAAGACTTTTTCTGATATATTTCAGCTTTCATAAAGCAGAGAAAAAGGCAACACCCATTCAAGGCTTTGAGAAAATAGGTGAAACATAAACAAAATGCATTTCTACAGCAAAAGTGGTCAATAGCTTGCAAGGTGTGGGGGAAAGCAGGTAGAATAAATATTTTACACGCTCACACATATGCGCGCGCACACACACACACACACACACACACACAGTCTAAGGAGACAGATTAGCTTCAGCAACTTACTAAGTGATCCCAGAACAACAAGAATTGTTAAGATCCAAACAAGTACTCTTGAAATATATCTGATTATCACCATCATAATCATGGAAAGCACTGCAGAGAAACAAAAGAGAATAAGCAGGGCAATTATTTAAAGCAGAAATAGCCAAGAAATATGACTGCACCAATATAACTGCACATTAGTGGTATTTATGCATTCACTATGAACTCCTTATACAAAAATGTGCACTATAAGCTACTATTGTATTCAATTTCTGATTTGCCAATTAAACAAAAGAACCCTATATGAACATTTATACATCATGATATATATGTATTTAGCTCAGAGATGTAGATACATACAATGAGAGAACAAATATGATATGACAGAACTGCAAGTCTATTATCATGAGTTGCAAAAGTACTGCACAACTCATGATGAGCACAACCCAAAAAGTTGCATGCAGACACACATGCTCAACAAGCACAATTATCATGACAAGTATGAATTAAGATGTTAAGATTGTGATAAGAACCACACACTACTTTTTGCTTCAGCTGCCTTTTTCAGGAGAGGTCATTTAATGAGATCTTTTACTGTCAATCTTCTACTTGTCTAGTTCTTCATTATTTTGGAGCTCGGAGGTCTCAACTGTTCAGTTCTCAGCTGGTATCATAATGGCATCATACAAAAGATGCCTGCTACAAACTATACTGGCTTGGATGGAAACTGGCTGGTCATTCATATTAGATAGAACTAATTGTTTTAAAGTGTGTATGTGCATGTGCGCACACAGTCAAATGCAAATGTATAGCAAGGTGGGTGTCCAAAGTTAGCAAGTATCAGAACACACAGAGATACACTGGTGAACTTTGACAGTTACCTAAATGAGATTTTGAACAAAGGCAAATGAGAACTGATAAAGTAGGGACATTTTTCAGACATTCACTAAGTTCATCTGGGATTGTCAAGGTTCACTAACTTTTTGGGATATTTGCTTTCCATTCACTGTGACATATATATGGTGGGGAAGCTGGGAGGTGAAGGCTTTTAAGTAAAAGGGAATAAATCTGCTGTATTGACCAAGACACCATAACTTGGTAAAGAATTAAAAGCTCATGCAACATCAATTAAACTTAATGACCATGTTGATTATATTCAAAGTTCTAGATTTTTACTGTTACTCCAGAATGTATCATTTTGAAAGGCCATGGCTTCTCCACCATTTTAATTGTCTATGAATCATACTGGGTTGGTTCACACAGCACGCTAAGTCACCCTCCGAATAAGCTACACAAGGTGGGTTGTTCACAGAACAGATGATCAGGCTCATCATGGCTTATTCTCCCCCTCCTTCTCCCTTGTTCCTCCAGCCAGTATCCCAGTGTCCTTTGCAGCAGAACCCACCTTGTCTCCCCCCCTGCTCCGATTGCTACCCCTTTTCGTTTGTCTCTTTTTAAAAAAAAAAAATTCGGAGCCTCAAAAATGCGCAATTGGGGGTCACAGGGTTTTTTTTGTTTGTTTTTTTGGCCACAGAAGATTACACAAAATGCGTTTGTAATTTTTTAAATTTTTGGTCAGTCTTTCGCAAATATGCTCTTACAGCTGTCAAATATGTGTAGTCTTGCCTGGTCAATTTCCTTGTATGCGCAGCTGTTAAAGGGAGCCATTAAATTTTCGTATATTTCCCAGTCCAAAAAATTGTGCAAATATTCCTGAATTTTGTTTGCTTGTTTTTTAAAAACCTTGCTAGAGGTGGGAGACTGGGATGGAGCACATGGGGCACCAGCACCAGCAGTACTTACACCCACCCTACCATGGGGCTACATTCATTCTGTCCTATTCTGGTGCCTTCTCAGGGTTTTGTTTTGTTTTAACCTACAGTAAATGCTCCAAAAAGGAGCCATGAAAAGGGGTGGAGTTAATATCTCCCCTTTCTGTAGCTAGAGACCCGGGGAAGTGTTGAAAAGGTGGAGGGCACCGAGAAGTGTCAGTTCAACACCTAAAAGAGACAGGATCACATTGCAAAATAGAAAATATTGGGGGCCCTTTGGTGCACCTACTTTTGTTGCTTTTTCCCATTTTCAGTGCTTTTCAATTGACAACTCGGCAATTGGTCCCTGGCAACTGTGTGCAAATTAACCTATATGCAGTCTCGCCTTGTCAGTTTTCATGTATGTTACCTACACCACTTCACTGATCCCTTTGAAAGCTGAAACATACAAGGAAATTGACCAGCCAAGACTACACGTATCAGTCAGGTTCTAGTCCCCGCTCGGCCACGAAACTCACTGGGTGACTTTGGGCCAGTCACTGACTCTCAGCCTAACCTACCTCACAGGGTTGTTGTAAGATAAAATGGAGAGGAGGAGGAAGATTATGTAAGCTGCCTTGGGTTCCTTGCAGGAAAAAAGGCGGGGCATAAATATAATAAATAAATAAATAAGAGTGCAGTCACAAAAGACTGACAAAACAATAATAGTACCGTAATTTTAAAAAATTATGAACACATTAGCAATTTTCTGGGACCGAGAAAAAAAAGGGGTGTTGAACCAGTGACAGTTGCTCCAAAGTGCTGCTTGGGCATTGGTGGAGGGCTATCACTGGTGGCAGCAAGGGCAAAATCACAAAGAGGGCCAGCGGGTTTTGCCACTATTCCCATGTGGCTCTTTAGCGGATCCCCGCAACCCACAATGAAATGGCTCTCCCAGGTTCAGATGACACGACAACCCAACTTGGATCAAACAAGCCCTCTAGACCAAGCCATGGGTTGTCAGGGTGGTTTATTGCCAAAAAATGAACCACCCTGCAGGAAGTGATCTGGGTTTGAATGACACAACAACCCACTGTGGCTAGTTATCCACAATTGGTTGTCATGTTGTGCAAACCAGGTCAGCGTAATATACCTTGATTTTCTCAGTAAATACAAAACAAATTTTCTATGGGTGTAAGTAGTGCTTAGGTAGTTTAGTTTTCATTTTTAACCAATGGAACCTTCCATTGTCTCTATCTACTATAATCTGATCAGTATATATTTTAATGGAAGTTAGTATTTATAATTAGGAGTTGTGGGCTATTACAAGATGTTTTGACAAAGGATTAAGACTGGGATAAATTGATGCCAAAACTCCAGTGTATATGTGTCATGTAATAACAAGTCATCTAATGCAAATTTTGTTTCAATAAATTATTTAAAATCATCAGTTTGCCTTGGCTTCCCATCTTTGATATATAGCAATGTAAGAGCGAGAAGAGCTGGCTCTTATTTATGATCTTGTTCTATTATGGTTATTTTAACAATCAACTCTTTGCACAAAATTAAGGAGAAGTTTTAACTAGGGCTGCAATTTTTAATCCATTTAATTGACAGATCAATTAATTAGTTGATCAATCAGGGAAGGCCAATTTTAATTAAAGCTGCACTGAATTATTGCTCTCGAATGTTTGAGGCAAAAAGTGAACTACTGATGGGTGCAAATAAAGAGTATGAATTCTCCCCCCACCCCACACTCCCCTGGCCACCCTTTCTGCTATTTTTCACACCTTTCTTCAGCTATTGTTCCCCCAATCTGTTGCTGTTTTGGCACAACTTTTAAATCTTTAAACAATATTTCTTATTTCACTGTAATCTCAGCCAATTAAAGAACATGGTTATGTCTGTGAAGGCAAACAAAGCTGCACTACTGCCCTCACTATGATCAGAATGCACGTTCAAACATATCCCCTTGAGAGCAATCTGGTGCAGACAGACAACAGTCACACTTGGATGCATGTTCCAATACACATTCTGATGTGATCTGGGGCTGATGCTTCCAATTTACTTCATTGCAGTGATTTCATTTGGACTCTTCCAAGTGTCCCCTGAAAGGCCGCTAAAAAGCGGGAAGGGGTCATTTGGGAATGTGTGAAAATGTCCAAAATGTGACCTCTTCATTTTGCTCCATTCTCATTTTAAAGTATCAAACCAAATTTGAATTGTCGGGGCAAAAAACTAAGGCACACTTATTTATATTTCAGGCTAGTTGGGCCCTTTCCTTCTAACAATGAATAGTAGCTTTTGTTTATTAAAGTGTAAGTTCCCCTACATTTCATACAATAATAACAACAGGGCACCTGTATTAAAGCTGCGATAATGCTCAAATTTATTTAAATGTATCTGATTAATCTTTTTATTGATTATTATATTACTTATAAAAAATCAATCCATCTAACAATATTTCTTGTTATTTCTCTGAAAAGCTCAGAGCAGTTTACATGTGGTTCCTAAGTGGTCTCCACTGAGGTAGCATATAGTGTCTAGTTCTAGCAGTGGAACTACATCATGGGCCTTCAGACCATCCAGTTTTCACTCCAGTGAAGAGTAGATGATCAATCGTCTTTAAATTGGTTTACCAGTCCTACTGTTAACCCAAGTCCCTGAAGATATTACTGTTTAAGCATCTATGTTCACTTAGCAATTTGAACCCAAATTAAATGATAAAGCACATTCAAAAGCCTAAAGACAATGCTTATGAATACTAGCATACATGGGGATCTGGAGGTTGTTTTAGAGGGAGGCAGAGAGTTCAGTGGCAGTGACACCGAACAGAGTCAAAATCCCCACATTAGTTAAACATAAGGAAAGTCAATGCACATACATGTTTAAAGAACATTTAATTCAGCTACTGGACAGGAAATATATTTTGGAATAGTCTCCTATAATAGTTAATACTGAACATGCTTAATTTTCATATTGTGGGGACAGAATGTTCACATTCTCCTGTTGCAGTACTACAGAAATAGCTAAGAACGAGAAAAACAATTACCTAGTGATAACAAGCAAAGTCCCAATATAATCTCTCTGCAGGTCATTACTCCACTAATCAGCCTGTGCAAGACACTACTGTCACTGACAAAGGTGATCAGGGCCTCTGCAAACTTGGCATAGCAGGAAATGTTCACAGGAGCACAGCGATGGAAGAATGGAATAGGTGCACTGGTGATACAAGAAAAAAAATCAGAAAAAAAATTACTCCTATGTAATATAAATGCCACATCAACACACAAATGGAAGGTGAATTGATGCAGTACACTCCACCCTCATAAACACTCTAACAAGGAGCTGCGAGGTTAATGTAAAGGTGCTGCTATAAATGAAGATGACTGTAATGGGTCATGATGTAATTCTTAACAGAAATCCAAGATACCTCCGGAAGAGGGTGGAGTGCACATTCTGATCTTTCCCGCCACATCATCTCAAAAGACAAAACAAAACCCACCACCCCAAAAATTTAAAAACAAACAAACCTCAACTAGTTCAATGTGTTCAGAGTTAGATATAATTATGTATAACAAAGAGGTTTAGAAGCATTTCCAGGAAGTAATATTCAGGCTGTGGCAAGCCTCTCGCAGAGAGATTTCCAGAACTCACAGATGTGACAGTTAAGAGGCTGCTCACCTTAGAGACTGCAGCATGGCATAACAGAGTTGGGGGTGTTTTGCATGTAGGTATATATCAGGATCCAAACAGTCACTTCACATGCAGCACAATGGGGTTGCTGATGTCCCTTCCAACTACAGCCCCTCATGCAATACTGAATGATGTTTTAGGGTCTCCCAATATTCATGAGCAGATTGGGGGAGTGGGGAAGAACATGGAGATGAGGTGGGAAGGGAAACCTAAAAGGTTTTAGTGTGTAAGACACTGTGTGCAGCTCTTCAGATTCTGGCCATAGAACTGAAACCTATTGCATGCTGGCTCCAGAAGTACTTTCACCAATGGAAAAGTGGATAATTTTTGTTGCAAAAAAGTACCAACAAACAAATGTGTAGAAATGCCAAAAATAGTCTGTAACTGAATGTGGATATCACACACATAACTTCTCTCCAATAATCAAGACAAATATTCTATTTTGATGGTAGACTCCCCTATTCTGACAGACCATATAGCTGGATACAAAATTTGGTGCCAGTTTTAAACATTATTCTATCCGTTCCACTGGACAACAGTTTAATGCATTGCTTTCACAATACTATATAAGCCTCTCTACCTTAACTATTTCTGGGAATACCCTGAACTCAGATCATCAACATGTTATGTGGAATTAAATCCCACTAATTTAACTGCAACTTCCTGCCATGTTATTTTTCCCCATTCTTGTTCAATAGACAGCTGCCCTGCTGCTGCCAAAATGTATAGCAGACTGTCAAGCCAGTTTATTCTTAATTCTCTCTTGCACACAGAGAACCTTTTGCATTTTTATTCACAAGACACTGCCTTTTTAATTGGAGTCAATGAATAGAACCACTCTTTCATATTTAAACGGAGTTTTGTTTAACTTCTAGGTTCTTTTGAATAAGTTCCTGCTGTCTTACTTGCCTGATTCAGGTAAGCTATGACAAGCAGGGTATGGGTCATGGGCATTGTTTTAGAAAGGCACATCTGGGCACAATGCCCTGGATCTTTTTTTGTGCTGTGCCCTGGATCTTTTGAGCAGCCCTAATGACATTATCTGCCTTAATACACGCTTGCCTCTTCCCTCTGAGCTCAGCAGCCTTCCAGTGACTTGGAGTCCTTAGTACTCACACCCTTAGCAGACCAACAGAGGGTATAGTATGAAGGTAGCAGCCTTTAAGCTATAGGAGACACAGTCTGCCACCTTTCTTTCCAGTCTACTCGTTTTTTTTTCTCCCTACCTTTCTATTCTTACATGCCCACTGCTGGGAGCTTGCTTGCTATGAAAGTTTGAAGTGGGAGGGGTAAAGGCAGGAAGAGGTCCCTGTGAATTACTGGTATTTCATACAGCATCTGAATTTACTGGCCCAAAATGGAACTTTTGGTTTCTGCAGAAGCTCAGTGGTTTCAGCACAACGAAGGATTTAATTAGCCTCCACAGACTTCTTTCCCCATGATCCATCTTCAACTTATCCCACATAGCCGCAGACAGCAAATTATACCAAAAGAAGGCTTAGGACTATGTGATGTCATGTTCCAGGAAGTGCTGGGGAGACTTGTGTGCAGAGCGCATCATGGCACTACCATCAGCTGATGGGATTTCAAATATGTTTTACAGTTAAAAAAACAAGAAAAAGCCCTCAGCCAGCTTACTTCATAAAATCAATGAAGGTATATACAATCCTCCCACCCTCTCCAAAATTCCCCTCTGAAAGGAGCCACTTGGCTTGGGGAATTATCTCTTTCCCCACTGCATGCCTAATCACCACTCTTCTTTTCCTCTTCTTCCCTCCTCTCTCCTGGTCTTTCTTTCTCATCTTTATTCCATCCAGAGCAAGACAGACCAAAATTTTTCAAGAGGGGAGGGTTGTGGGAAAGAGAAGTTCTGAACTGTTTTTGACTTTACATAAACAGACAAGAGGTTTTGTTTTTCTCCTTCTCACCCAACTCTTTGAGAAAAGTGGATACACATGGTTGGAGAGGAAGGAATCTGGGGCTACTGTGTTTGTCAGTTGTCATTATCCAGCAACTGAATAAGATTGAATAGCAAATACGAGGTAATTTTTGGGGGGTGGGGGTAGATAAATAGTGCTC
Organism: Shinisaurus crocodilurus; assembly: GCA_021292165.1. Lineage (NCBI taxonomy): Eukaryota > Metazoa > Chordata > Lepidosauria > Squamata > Shinisauridae > Shinisaurus > Shinisaurus crocodilurus. The sequence goes on from CM037877.1 coordinate 108,742,013, forward strand.
ACATACAATCCTAAGTATGTCTGCTCAGAAGTAAGTCCCATTACATTCAACAGGGCTTACTCCCAGGAAAGTGTACATAGGATTCCAGCCCAAGGTACTTTTGTGGAAAGGTTTGCAGCCTGATCCTCTGCATACTCACTCAGAAATAAATCCTGAATTGAGAGCATGGTGCTGCAGGCTTAATAAACTGCCCATGCCATTCCACTCCACTTACCTACTTGGCCACCCTTTCAGACCAATTGTATACATGTTTTGTCATTTAAAACAGACTCCTTGGTTGAATCCTGGTGAAGTCTGGACACAAATTAAGTTATGGGGAGGAGGAGAAAACAAGAGCTTGCACATAACAAGTAGGAGGTTAGGGTTAGGGAGAGCTGCAAAAAACAAAACATCTGTTTTTATGGAGGATGGAAAAATGAGGAAGGATTGTTGTATGGAGGGGAACAGAATGTATGTAATCTGGTTGTCATTTGCTTGCAACTGGTGTGGTCAGTGTTTAATCTCTGAAGCAAGAATACTGAGGCTTTAATCTGTGTGGGATATATTCCATCCCTATTACACATGTGGGAAAGGGGAGGCTGTAACTGGTCAATCCCTCAAAACCTCCCTCTATTTCAGGGCTCTCCAACCTTGGGTCCCCAGATGTTGCTGGCCTACAGCTCCCAGAATCCGTTGCCATTAGCCATGCTGGCTGGGTATGCTGGGAGCTGTAGGCCAGCAACATCTGGGGACCCAAGGTTGGAGAGTCTTGCTCTATTCAAAAAGCAGCCTGCCATGGAACAGCATTGGAGGGCTTAGCTACCGTCTGAGGAAAGACAAGTCTAAAGACACCTTGGGCTCAATGAACTCGTTTCATGGTTGTTTAGATCCTGGCCATAGTCCTTTGTGGGAGGGATAACCCCCTTCCCAAAGATGCATGTAGCCTGAAAAAGAGTTTGCTTTGTTCTCATCCCCATTTTATTCTCACCTGCACCCCCAATTAGTATATTTAGTTATTATTTCACTGAACTCCCTTTTGCTGAAAAGAGTGATTATCTAGCACATCTGAAATTACCTGGTTTTATGTGTGGGAGACAAAATCTAACTTTGCTATAATGAATAAAAAATGAGGTCAGTGGTTACTACATGATGTCTTGGAATAAATGGGGCTCTTGAGAATCCAGCACATGAGTCTAATTTCTATTTCACTAGTTCTAACTCAGGTAGGTATGAGATGCACTGTCCCTTCTTTAATAAGAAGCAAATTAATAGCCTTATTCAAAGTGACCCTTTGTTCTTTTATTAATGGCTGTTGATTATATCCAGGGATATTACATGTCTTAATGGAACTGCAATTCCTCTCAAGTATAATCATTTGTTTAATAATGATCATAACTTAATATGGGAGTGGGTGATTCTAAAGTAAATAACAAGATATTGACCCAGTCCGCATGTAACGACAACCCATGGGTTGTTTAAACCATAGGTTGTTTGGGTCGAGTGCAAGCAAGCATGCTGCTTCCTGCAAATTCTCTGCCTCTGCTTTGCTAAACAACCCAGGAACATGGCATACTGAGTTGTTGAGGGTTAAACAACCCAGAGTTTGAATCCATCGTTTGTTGTTGGGTTAAAACTCTGAGATGTTTAACCCTCAAAAACCCTGAGTGCTAGGTTCGGTCGTTGCGACTAACAACCCAGGAAAGGGGTGTTCCTGGGTTGTTTAACAAAGCAGAAGTGGTGAGTGGATGGGAGGCAGCATGCTTGGTCACTCGTCCACACACAGCCCCGCATTTAATGGGTTGTTTAACCTATGAATTGGAGTTATATGCAAACCAGGTCATACAGAGATATCTAGATATAGGTAAATATGTATGCACGTGTACGCATGTTTAAATGAAAGAGAGAGAATGATATCACACATGCACATGCACACACACAAGATCAGACCTTTATTTTTAAGCTCTAAAATAGTCAGAAGCTCTTTATAACGTTGGCATCAAAACAAGAGCATTTTAAAAAATCTATCTCCTGTGCCTGCAAAATAGAAAGAAGCCTGAGGAATGAAAGAAATTCTTCCCCTGTGACCATTTCACCTTTCAGCAGAGACTCTTCCATCAAAAAGGGCTGTGAAGAATCACATATCTGGCAGAATCCCTAGTAAGAAATACTGGAGCAGAAGGAGAGCTTCACTGATGTGTATGATTCAACAGAATTGCCAAGAAGCCCCAGCATGTATGTTTCTTGCATGTATATTGACTAAACAGAAGTTATATGAGCTAAGACTGGGGATGCTGCCAAAACTCAAAATTAGGAGGCTTGTTGGTAGGGTCTATTATGTTTTTAATGCCCACATGTGTACCAAGCTTGGATGTGTACCAAGCTTTAGTATTTTCATTCTTCAAACTGAGATTAATTACGAGCGCCTGCGTGGTCTGCATAACCAAAGCATCTAAACTCCACCATTCCTGAACTTGTCTTGATGTTGCTTGGTTTAACCCTTTACTTTCTTAGGGAAATGTAAAGGTAAATGAGCTCATGCTCGTGGAATGATGTCACTTAACCCTTTAGTTACTGTTTTCCAAATCCATCAGTGTAAAAGTTTGTATCTGAAACCCGAAGAAACAGGCACGTAAGTTAATATCCAGCCCTTGTTCAACATTTCGTTTTTACTCATGGCTTAGTTTTCTTTCTGTATCCAGCTTGTCAACCAAGGCCATTTCTCTCTAGTATTGGACAAATTTTATTCTTGCTTGGTAAGTAAGTTTTCGTTTAGGCCTGGGTGCTGGTGGGTTGCACTGGCAAGGGAATCAAAGGATGAGCCCAGGAGGGGAGTGATGCAGCCCGGGGCAGCTGGTGGGCGAGGAGGAGATCTGGCCTTTAGCAGATAGAAGTGCCTCCTCCACGGCTCCTACTCGCACCACTTATGCACAGCCACTCGTGCTGCAACTGTTCACACCAGCTCCATACCGATGTCATGATACATAGCATGATGCGATACTGTAGTTCCCAAGAGGCACTCTGTTGACACAAATGGGCAACAATTTGTATATACACAAGGAGGACTTTGAATAACAGATAACTTTTGTCCCAGACTGAACAGGGGAATTTGTAACTTGATGAGCAAATTACAATTTCTCTTATAGATTCATAGATCATAGAGTTGGAAGGGGCCTACAAGGCCATCGAGTCCAACTCCCTGCTCAATGCAGGAAACTAGAGGAGGGGTCTCCCATCCAAGTAATAACCTGGCCTGACCCTGCTTAGCTTTCCACGCTCAGACAAGCTGAGCCAGCATAAGCCACACCCATCATCACTATGTAAATTTACATTTTTGATGTAAAAAGAAATCTCAGGAAGGAGAACAGAATTCTATCTTGTGATAAATTTCACAACAGTATCAAATTCCATCTTTCCCCTCAAAAGTCCAAAGGTCAGTTCATTTAGACATTTAGGGACTTTACTGTATGACCACAATAATACTGCAAATGGCATACTTCAGCTTCAAATGTAATATCCATTCATTCCTTTCTTTCAACTTAAATGAAAGCCTATCTTCCCTGTTTCTAGCCCTCAGTTCAGCAGAGGTAAGCTTAAAAAGTTAGTTTCTGCTAAAAAAATTCCCAACATTAGAGGAGATCCAAGTTCTAGCTGGGAGGACAAGTGTCTTTCACTGTTCAAAGCTTACTGTCCATCTTGCAGCAACAGTTGCTATCAATTTTCCGCAAGTCTTACTTTCATCCCTTCTCTTCTATTTATGCTACTATTTTGAAATTAGTAGAGAGAAAAATACTACCTGTTACCAATTTTATTGATGAGTTTGTTTAATCAAAACTGATTAGATCAAACAAACATTAGCACAAACTGTGGAATTTGCGTAACTTCATGTGCATGGTGAATTTGCCAAATTTAACACTATTTCAATTTAAATCCCAGTACAAACTGGCCCAGCAAGGGGTGACTTCAAAGAGTAAAGTGAGGTACTTCCTCTCCCATTGATCTGTGGCTTTAATCCAAACATAGGGTGCTAAGGCCTGATCATGGGTTGAATTTAGGTAAGTGCTACAGACGTTGGCAAGCTTTCACCAGATAATGCCCTTTTAATGCTGAACCCAGCTTCACAATTCTGTATACAGGAAGACGAAATGAAATTAAACTGTGTGAATTAAAATTACAATGAATATAGAGTTTTGCAGATCTCACAATAAGTTAAAAATATGTCTACTTGACCTGTAGTACATTTCTGCACTAATGAGGGGAAGAACCTTGAATGAAAGCGAAGTGATCATAAATTTAAGCAGTCCAAAGCTTTTAAAGATTTTTGTATTAGAAAAAGAGATACAATAAGAAATTAATGCTTTTAATATTTGGCTGAATAACCAGTTAATTTTTTATTGAGTGACACTTCAGTTTTGAAACTATATGATGGCAGGCTCAATAAACCAATGCACCATTTCATTTATTTATGAGAAAATATCACGGCCAAGCAGTTTAAAGTGTTAATTGTTTCTAAATTAGATTGAAGTGTTAAGCAATGGGTACAAAGGGGGACATCTCTGGGTAATTGTGATTCCAGTTCTATATTGGGAAAATTCAGAACAAGATGTTAGGGCACAAACAAAAACCAATCAACCAGGTATGTCACTGAGTGAAATACAAGAAAAAAAATATCACAACCAACAAAAATACTTATCATGCACATGCACCAAACACAACCCCAAGCTGCTTCTTAGCATTAAAATCTAACAACATCAAACCCCTTTGAGATCAAGGCTAAGTGGTAGCAAGAAAATCAACATAATACTTGTTTAAGTGGCATGTTTACTTGTAAAGGGTATGAAATGTGGAACAGGAGCTTTTAAGGAAGTGTATTAGTTAGAGAGAGATCTTATATAAAAAAAATACCCTAATGTGGCATGCTGAACTGTCAATATGGTCATCAAGTCATTTAACCTCATATTAATTTTTTAAAAATAGTTTTGACACAAGAAAAAAGTCATAAAGCAATTTGATTACCTCTCTGGAACTGGGAGCTTGGGGCAAAGCTTATCAGCCCTTGCATCTGTAGTGTATTCAGATGGCTTTAGTTCATAGCTACATAAAGTAGACCCTGTTCAAAGAACAAAAAACAACATGAAGAACATTACTTGATGGCAAATTATACCCACTAACATTAGAAGCATTAACTCTGGTCATTAACAGTTCTCTCAGTGATCCCAGGGGCAAGTACAACACATCTCTGCTGAGTCCATTGTTATATTTTAGTAAAAGGAAATATTTCAATTCAGTCTTCAGAAACACTTTAAACTATGGATTGGGGCCAGTTCTATTCATTAGCAAAAACAACTGGAAGCTACTTGGAACAGCCTCTGCATAGAGGCAACTCCTTGCAGCAACCCTCCATAATGCACTAAGTGGTTCACCACATGCACTGATCTGGTGGCACGGAAGCTCTTGACACAATACACATCATGGCCAACATATGGAGCAGCCACCTTACAGAGCCTGTTACAAGCAACCTTGATTGTAATGTGTACATGGGACCTCATTTGGGCCAGTGACTGGGTAGGAAAAGAGTGACTGGGTTTGCACGACACGACAACCATCGTGGGTAACTAACCACGGTGGGTTGTTGTGTCGTTCGAATCCAGACTGCGTCCCGCAGGATGGCTTCCTTTTTTGTCAACAAGCCACCCTGGCAATCCATGGCTTGTTTTAGGGGTTGTTCACAATGGAGGTTTTTAAATTAATTTTTTATTGTGAATTTCAACAAAACAAAACTATAAAAAGAAAGAAAAAGAAAGAAAAGAAATAATAGTAATTAAAAAAAAGACGAACACAGCTGTGCAATTTTCAGGGGCAAAACAACAACAACAACCTCAATTGTGCTTTTTTGAAGCTCCTAAAAAAAATGGTGGCAAACAAAAAGGGGTCACGATCAGATTGGGGAGTGGGAGACAAGATGGGGTCTGCCGTAAGGGACACTGGGATACTGGCTGGAGGACCGAGGGAGAAGGACGGGGAGAACAAGCCACCGTGAGCCCAATCATCTGCGTAGCTTATTCACAGGGTGGTTTAGCGTGTCATGCGAACACGGTCATTGTCTTTTTTCAGTTTCATGTAATTAACAAGGACACTGTGCTTCAGAAATCACAGAACTCCTTACATCCCAAATCCAACTCCTTACATATTTACTGACAGGAAAGATAAATCTGTGAAATACCAATTTCTCAAAGATGCCTATAAAGCCTTTCATCCAAGCCCTGTTCTCCTAAAGAAGGAACTGATATACTGCCCACTCCTGCAAAAATCACCCCACCTCAATGAAGAACAGAAACAGGATCTAATGTAACAGATCAACGCATTCAATAATTCCATAATTATGAATCCTTCCATTCTACTAGCTGTGTTTAAGCCTTGCAGAAATAAACTGGCATTGTTCTCCTAAATAATACCACCCACTGTGAACTAAAACAAGTCATTTAGTCCCAAAGCTTTAAACTTGTACTAGTGTGTTCTAAGTTATAAACACTGGTGTGAGAAGTACATTTACTGTTCATACCACAGAGCACGCACCACAACAGATATTTTATAAACACTGTACATCTTAACTGCTCTCCCTTTTGTCACCTTTAAGAGTCTCAAGGCCTACTATGCCTATCTGGAGGTAATTTCTGGTTGTAAGTAAGCCACTGAAAAGGCTTTCCTGAGCTCCAAGACCTCTGTGGAGAAGAAACTGGGATGGAACAATCTATTTGCATATTTAGAGACTATTGTCCTACCTGTTCTCCAACTTCCAGGTTTCAACTGAAACCATTCAATGGTCCTGCAGGTACTTTGAAACCTTTCAATGGTCTCCGCAAACATTTTGAATTCTCCAACCAAGAGCAGTAGGTTTCAAGCTTCCTCTCCCCTGGGATCCCTTTCCACATTTATTTATTTATTTATTATATTTATCAATCGCCCATCCGGCCGGCCACCCGGCCACCCTGGGCGATGTACAATTAAAATACAACAAAACAACACAATAAAATATAATAATTAAAACAATATAAAAAATTCTCATTAAAAACCTAACCCACCCCATATTCCCGCCTGAACAGCCATGTTTTTAATGCATGGCGGAAGCTCATCACGGAGGGGCATGCCTGGCATAGAAACTCTGTCTGCATGCCTGGCATAGAAACTCTGGATGCAATATGTGATTCTGGGGCATACTAGGCTGTGTTCTCAAATCTGTGCTGTGCCATACTTGCTAGGGTTACATGAACCAAGAACACAACTTATATAACACATTCTTCATGGAACTCTCCATTAGGGGAAGCTTGGTAATGGGTTTGCCATTACTGATCTTCTCCTTGAAGAACCCTGATAAAACCCTAAGGAGCCCCAAGGTTCCTAGAAACATGGTATGAAAGCTACTGATCTAGAATAAATTGATACATAATAGAGGAAAGTCATCAAATGCCAGCTCTTCTCCATCGGTCTTCCATGATGACCTTTTGCTGGAATTAACCAAGTATCATCTGAAAAGATTTAGTTATTTAAATTCCTCTTCAGATAGTGATCATATATAAGATCATATATAAAGCTAATCTTGCTGGAGTGTGTTCACAGCAAAGTGTCATCATGGAAGAACAGGGAATTGTCACCACATAGTGACATTCCCCACTTTATACATGATCATAACTGATTCCTTCGACTTCAGTGAAAGAAACCATTGTTACAGTTGTCAACTTAAACAGCTAGCTGACCCTTGACTCAAAAACTAACTTCACAATGCAGGGCTTTAATACAGAGCAGAAAGAGAGGGGGAAAATAACAGCAGCCAAAAGCTATAACCAGAATACTGCTAATCCTTTTTGATTAGCCAAAGAACCTAAAACCTAGTCACTGAGAAACAGAGAATTGGGGGACGATGACAGGAGAGGACCGGGCAAATCTTTGCAAGTCTTATGGCAGCCTTTCCTAACCTGGTACCATTCAGATGTGTTGAACTACAATGCCCATCATCCCCAGTTGGGAGAGACTGGCTTGTGGTCATTTAAGCTATCAAAAATAATTTCTAATGTGAACTTCTAGATATAAAACAAGAGTTCTATTGCTTTCACTCCTTGCTAATCCCTCCGTACATTTCCAGTTGATCTAAAAACTGCTCAAAAGCATTTTTGCTCACTTTTTGACAGACAGTCATTGATGCAAATACAATCCATGAACAAAGGGACTCACATTCCCAGGAGCCCAGCACAAGACGCATTGTTTCAAATTGCCCCCCCCCCAAGTCTTTTTATATTGTCTATATAAATGTATATGACAATACTGACAGATACAGACAATTCTAGGCTATTACGAAGGACGCTGCCAAGGACCCCACACAATACCATTGAACCGCGAAGTATCAAACCAAAACATCTTATGTATCCATTACAGTTTCTCAAAATTGCATTTCTGTTGAAAAAACAACTTTGGGCAACATGCCATCTGGCAGAAATCCAGAGGTTATAAGCAGCCATTTTTCCTTAGCACCTTTGTCTACCAATCCTAGGCTTCAATCCCATTCACACTTACGAGAAAATACTGCTGAAATCAGTGGGTCTTGCTTCAAAACAAACATGCATAGAATTGGACTGAAAATAACAAAAACCTCATCTTACTATTTACTATTTCTTAACTTTGAAATTTGCAATTTACATTTGATAAAAATGGAATTGTTCTTCCCCTTTCCATACATGTGCCTATATGATGCCATATTTAATCTAACATACATCTATATCTCTCCCTCTTTGATCCAGAAGGCACTGTAATAATTTTTCTGCATACAAATACTTCTTACCTTCTTCACACAGCTGTGGCATATGTTGCCTTGGAACAACTCTAAAGCACCTTCTGTAAATGTAACAGATGAAAACAGAGGAATGGGATATGCAGCATCTTGAGACTGAGGTTGCTCCCAGACAAGGCTTTTATCCTGCAATTGCCCTGCTCCAAACACAGAATTTTACAGGGTCCAGATGTTGTCATTTCCTTACATGCTTTCCCACCTCTTCTTCCACCTTTCTCCTTATGAGAAAAAAATCCATTGAGGAGGAAAAGGCAGAGCAGGTGCACAATGCCTTTTGACTGGTAGAGCTAGGAGCCCTCTGTCTGGAAGTACCCCGATACTCACAACTCCCATTGTGTTCTTAAAGTTTCAAACAATCACAGTACACAAGGAAATCTTAAAGGCATCTCTGAAGCTAAATCCAAAAGGCAAAGGTTCTACTTTTTTAGTTTCAAAATCTCAGTTGGTGGGTAAAACTCAAGTTATAAAATTTAAATTGGATAACTTGAAAAGTGTGAAACCATAGCTCAGTTTAACATGGCAATCATGTATTTCAGGGCAAGGGAAAATATTTTAAATTCCTAAGAACCAAAATCAAAATTTTAGTAGCCAAGGTAACTAGGGATTTTTACATTATAGTATCAATGGGTGGACTGAACCCTTTCCCACAATTGTTAATAAAACAAGAGATTATGCCTTAAATGATTGGCTATACTTTTGGGATGTGGAGGATGAGGGGCTGCCCAAGTTTTCTTTGCTAGCCTAATCACTGTACTGAATAACTCCTGGTTTTCAGCTATAATTAAATACATCCATCATAAAGGTTGGTATCACATGCATGAGCCTTGGACTCCCTCACTTTCCCTCCCCTTCTCTCCTTCCCTTCTGCACTGTGATTAATGACTTACTTCTTGGCAAACCACAGTTTGCCCGTATCCAGGATCACAAGTTAGGGTTTGCCCCTGGTTTGCAATCCCAATTTGTTGAGGTTGTTGGCAAACTATGTTTTGAAAGTTAATTCTTTCCTGTGTCAAACACACAATTTATACACATGAGGTTATCCACAGAATCAAGAAGCATACTTTTGTTACTTGGAAGTGTTTTATGTATAATATTTTATGTTTCCACTTCTTTTCTTCCGAATATCAAACTGCTTAGCTGATGTCTCTCGCACACTTACAGATATTCTAGCCAGAGTTATCACATCTATGCTTCATAATTACTCAGGGTCAATGTATAACTTGTTTTGCATGCTCATTATCAAATGCCAGCAAACAGTAGCAGGTAGCTAAGGCCGGGCATTGCATGTTTTGTTACCTCATGACCAACAATATGAATTCATGTAACAGTGTGTGATGGGTAAACCCAACATTTCCTGCTATTAATTGCATTCCGGCCTTCCTACTTAGCCAAGTATATTCCTCAACTCAGTTGCGTATCACATATTTTGCCATTTCAATGCAGCCAGGACTTCAGAATTTTGAGCAAGGCACTCCAGACATCGGCATTAAATCCACAAATATTCCTATAATTAGGCTTTTTTATAGGTGCATATAGGTGGCCTCATTTTTCTAGGGCACTAACAACATAGCAGTTCTATTGACATTGACAGAAACAGATGCAGACTCAGCAATTACCAGGATTAAGTCTCTTATTCAGTCCCAAACTTATTTTCGGAATAACTTGGGAGGACTTCCGCGGTACAAACACAGACAAATATTTTTAACAAGTTGTGGTTAATGAGCAGCATCACTCTTTGGACTACTGGTAGCTGGTATAAAGGTTTTTCAGCAACTTTCACAGGATGATTGAACACAATTGCATGTCACTGTATTACACCACTAGAGAGAATGTTGAGCATGGGTTCTAAATTCTCCACTATAGACAGTTGCCCTAAATACGAAGACGGTGACAAGAACAGCGAGGGAGGAGGGCAAAACTAGTGTGCTCATTCCCACTTCCCCTCCTTGTGTGTAGCACACCGAAGGAGAACACCAGAATAGGGTTTCTGTGTTATCCTCTTTATTGTGGAGCGAAGGTAACAAGTGGTCTGTACTGCTCTGATTTGAATGCGGGATTCTCGTGACTTGGATTGAAAAGCAGCAGTTAGATTGTGATGTCCTGATAATAAATGTCAAATAAATATGATATGGTCCAGCTTACTATTTTTTTAAAGCGGTGGGGAAGTTAATGTGCATAGCCAAGACTCTTACCAGGCTCAAATTTCTTTTTGGAACATAGTTCATAGACAGAGACTTATTTCAAAGTAAATTGTCCCTACAATGGAGGTGTTAATTCTGGGCTTACGCCCCCGCCGACTCTCTTACACCCTACCAATTCCATTACGCAAGCAGCCCCTACCACTTGTGGGGCAAATTTAGCACTTCTGGGTCAACCCGAAATGACCAGAAATGCTCATTGCTGGAAGAAGCCAGGTTGGCAGAGCCTGCATAAGGGAGCTCCACCAACCTGCCCTCCTTCCATAAGTGAGTGTTTCCACTCATTTCAGGGCTTCCCCTATGAAGTGCTAAATCTCCCTTGCATAAGCAGCAGGTCCTGCTTGTGCAGTGGAATTGATGTGGAGACTCATTGCTTGTGGAAGGAAATCGGTGGGATGGAAAGGAATCAGCGGGGCATAAGCACCCAGTTGGATTCTGCCCTCTGTTTCCAATTTCTGCATTTCATTCAATCTGCCTAAAAAAATTAAACCTAGGATATTGAGAACATCTTGTTGAAGTTGGTGCCACATTTCCACCCTTACTTATCAACATTCTCAAGTACAAGACTTATTTTAACAGTCTGCAGTTACCAATTACACATAGGCAGAGACACATGCAGCCCGGGTTACGTGTTGGATCAAGTTTTTATTCCGCCAGCAGGAGCAGCCCCTGAGCATTCTGCTCCGAACATTGACAGTGGTGGAAGGGTGAGGAAGAAGGTAATCTCTGCTGATTTCCCCCTCCATCTGCAGCCCCCAGCACCACCTCCCCTGATGTTCCAGACAGTTCCCCAAACCTACAAAGCAGATTCTGCAAGGGTACTGTAAAGAAAGGGGGAAATCAACAAAGATAACTTCCCCCCCTCCCCTTTTGCCAGCACGATTCCACCACTGAATCAGAAGCCTCCTGGGGACAGAAGAAGCATTCTGTCTGTGGGAGACTTATACTGGATCCAATCCATTATTTTAAATGTTAATTACATTTTATTTATGTTTCATTTTGCTGTAAGGCCAATGCACAAAACTTCAATGAGCGGTAAACTAAGTGAAAAGTAAACCCTAAATTTAAAAAAAACCTAAAAAATTAAGAACACAAGTAAATAACAGAAATTCTGAATTATAGGTGGTTGTTTGCAAAATAATCTGTCACCAAAAAGCATCCAATGTCATGAGTTGAATTATTAACTGAAGCTCAATTTTTTTTTATATCCGACTACCGGTAGTTTTAATTTTGGGACAGAGACACTGATTCAGTTCAGATATAACATCAAATCATGCTTTAGAAATTTAGCGTAATGTATACAGTCTTGGGTTTGCATGTTCTTCCCTCCCATGCCATGATTTCAGCACTTACTTTGTGGCTCTAGGCCAGTGATGGCGAACCTATGGCACGGGTGCCACAGCTGGCACGCAGGGACCTCTCTGTGGGCACTCGAGCCATTGGTCTCCAGATCACGAAAAGACCGTCCCCTTCTGCAAAACACTAATGATCTTGTTCTTTCTCACAGTGTGGAACATGATTTTATTCTAGAATTCCTGTTACAGAATTCTTTTCCACATTGTTATCACATTTAAAAGATTTTGAAGAATGATGCACAGAGCATGGCTTGGATGTAAAGCCCTAACAGTTGACCTGAGTGCTGCATGTGTTGCTCTCAAACTAACGGAGTATGAGCCAAGGTTTGACAAATTATCAGCATGCATGCAATAGCAAAAATCACATTAATTGTGCAAAAGCATACCCAATGCAAACTTTCACCTAATGCAGTGTTGGCACTTTGAAATAAATAAGTTGGTTTTGTGTTGCAGTTTGGGCACTCAGGCTCAAAAAGGTTCGCCATCACTGCTCTAGGCAAAGCAGTTTGGGTTTTTTCTCTGAGCTGGAAAAAAATAGTTCATTCAAATCCCACTTTGTGATCCTGGATTGTGGGCAAACTATGATTTTCGGAGAACCAGGAAGTTCAGACATCATGTCACACGAGGGGAGGAGGAAACGCATGAGCCCACTGCCACAGTTGTCAGTTCACAAATAGTACTAAATCATGGTTTGGTGCTGTGTGAATATGCTCTGTGCTAATGGACTCCCTCCTCCCCCTTCCTACTTGTGCGCTTATTTCCTCCCTCACTTCCAATTTAGGAACCAGCCAAGTTTGCCATTAAAACCAAAATGGGCAAGATATGGCTTGTATAAACCATCATCTGCCCACAACATAATTTGCCTACTTTGAAAGTAACAGCAACTATGGCTTGCTGCTAGATTTGAAGTGAGGAGTGCAAGGGGAAATAAGGGTGTGCAAGGGGAGGAGAAGAGACAGGGCTCCTTCACATAGCACCAAACAATAATGTCTGAATTGACCCAGTACTGTATTTATTACGGTATACTTTTATATGAAGCAGAAAGCCTGTAAATGTTGTTACAGCACCCAAACTATGACTTTCAAGAAGACAGGCAAAATGTTTCCAGATAAACTAACCAGATCCAAATTATTTTAATTATGAAAATTAACTAAGAAGTCTTCCCTCACAATATTATCCATCAATAGTCTTCCAGAGAAACTACCTTACCTACAGTTTCAATCCAACCATTGGCTTGTCTGCATGGCCAGCATTTGCATCTATTTTCTAATATGCTTACTTCAAGCACAAGCAGCTGCCCCCCAAGGTCACACAAAGTGAAGAGAGATTAGAGTGTCTTTTCTGATAAAATCCAATGCCTTGGTTTAGGATTAAAGTGTTCATGCTAATTTAAAATCCTGAGAGGGTTGGCACAGTAGACTAAAACTTCAGAGGAAAAAGAATTAAAGCTTTTAAATTAGAAAGAGACTAATTTATACTATCAAACTTTACTATTAGAGATATTTTTTTGGCAACTCTTCTTATTGTGTCGCAGAGAGTTAAAAATGTAGCATGCTAAATTATATAAATTACATATAATCTTTTGTAGATACATAAAGGGGCCAAACAGCCTCCATTTCTTACAGGTATGGTTGCATGCTGCTGATTTGGTTGTTTGCAGGCTTTTGTGTAGTTTTTTCCCCATTCTAAAAGGTTGAAATGCTTCTCCTAAGGCTTAGTTACTGGGAGTAATAGCTTAAGTTTACATATGCTGGTATTTTTTGTATTTTGGCCCTGAGCCTTTTGCCTTCGGCCCTGCCCACCACTGGAATACTGCCCCAAAGTGATCATCTGAAATTGAATTTGACCCTTGGGCTGAAAGAGGTTTTGCACCCGTGTTACAGGGACACATACAACAGCAACAGCTGTTTTCACATACTAACTGAACGCACACAGAAATATTAAAATGGAAGAAAAATACCTTTTCTCCAAAAGGGATTCCAGTTCAACAACAGTATGTATTTAATATCCCCATTATCAATAAACGTACAATATCTATTTCTTGCACATAAATAATAATTAAACCATCAATTTAAATTGCCCCTTTAAAAAAGAGAAACCAGAGAGATATAGACCTGGTTCGCATTTCCGCTTTTGTAAACAACCCAGGATTGCCCCATTGCAGAATTATTTGTTGTGATGTGCTGATCTGGAACTCTGGGTTGCTGAGGGGGAAACAACCTAGAGTTTTAAGCCGTGGTTGGTTTGTTTGTTTGTTTCTGTGTTGTTTACAAAAGCAGAAATGAGAGCAGAAGCAGTGAGCAGGCGGGAGGCAGCATGCTTGCTCCTGCATGGGCTCGAGTATCTATGGTTGCTTAACCCATAGTTGGTGATGACATGTGAACCAGGTCATTGATAGAGGCAGAGTTTCCAGAAATTTCCTTGTTACTGCCTGCTCATTGTAATGACCTTTTATTTGAACAATGCTGGGACCTCTCTGTTCCAATATTCTGTTAGGCCCTTCAGGGTAGCAAAACCAAGCCACCATGAATAGTGCCGAGCGGCTGAAACAAAAATTTACCTACACTTCTTTCCTATTTTTGATCCCTTAAAAAATACAAGTAAAATATGGCAGGAAAGAGAATTGTTCTGCAGTACTGAACAGCATGACATATTAAAGGGGGCACAGCTACAGCAACCACTCCAAACAAAAACATGCCATACTAGAATCTCTCAGAGTGAAACTAACTACAGGGAGTCCCCAAGTTAAGAACGAGTTCCGGTCTTAAGAATGTCTTTAAGTTGAATTTGTATTTAAGTTGGAACAGCACAGTGTTCTATATGTTAAAATCGGCATTTACGCAAATTGTGTAAATTACTCAAATTGCGTAGTATACTACGCTATGTACTCTACGTAAACGATGTAGCGCTGGGGAACCCAGAAGTCCGTTCTTCAGTATGGGTTGTCTGTAAGTCAGACGTTCTTAACTCGGGGACTGCCTGTATATATTATCACAGCTAATGGGTGGGTTCACACATCACGCCAACCCACCCTGGCAATAAGCCACAGTGGGTTGGCTGTTCTGAGAACAACCCATGGTGCGCCTGGCAGATGATTGGGCTCACCATGGGTTGTTCACCCCCTCCCTCTTCTTCCCCCTAGGTCCTCCAGGCGGTATCCCAGGGGACACCGCAGCAGGATCGAGTTGTCTCTCCCTTCCCACTGTGATCCCAAGCTACTTTCAGCTCCCCACAGCTTTTTTGCAGTTTAAACTTTTTTTTCCAGAGTTTTGACAACCTGTGGACTACCAGGGCACCAAATAAATAAATAAAGTGGAAGAACTTGCTGTGAAGGGGGTGTAAATCCCACCACCCCCTTTTTGGAAGCAAAGATCACTCTCGCCTTTGGTTTCTCGACAGCTGACCTTTTGACAGCTGTCAAGGAGACCAAAAGGGGGAAAAACCTATTTGGAGCCTCTTTTGGGCAATGTCCATGGTTCGTACCTGCTGCATCTTGGCAGCAGGCAACTCCTAGGACATTCCCCCAGCCAAGGCTGCAAGTCCCCACAGTTGTGCAAGTGTGGCTAAAAAATTTTTTTTTAAATGAACATAGCTATTTGTGGCAAAACTTTTTGTGCAAAAAAAGAAAAAGAAAAAAAGAGGTTTTGCCAACCCTGGGCTGTCAGCGGCTGTCAAAATGGGGATCATGAAAGCTGTCTTGTCAAGCCCACTTTTGCAATCTCGAGGGGGGGGAGGGGATTTAAACTGCACAAAAACTGGAGAGCTGAAAACAGCTTGGGATCACGGTGGGTAGGGCAGCAAGCGCCAACCACCCCCAAGTGCTGATTGGGCACATGTGGAGCAGCTGGCCCTGGCCAGGGCAAGCTTGAGAAGAGCAGCAAGGAGTCTTTGCTGCTGTTGCTGCGTGCATTTTTATAAGAAACAGACAATGGGGCATGCAATGAAAGCCTTTGGAAAATAAAGCCCATCATGTACCTGAAAAGAAACCACATAGCTGACATAAGACATAAAATATTCACTGCACAAATTCTTATGGAAAAAATGTGCATGTTTAAACAGGTGTACTGCAGTCTTGAAACTAAAAATGCATAAAATAAAATAAATAAAACAGTAAATACAATTTAATCAACATTTTCTGTCAATTTCTGTCAATCATTTTCAACTAACAATTCTATGACACATCTGTCCTTTTGACATCTATTGTTACTATAATATTAGGATTGTTACCCTATTAGGAAAATAAGTCAATTAATCATTAGTGGATTAATGATAGTCGAGTTTTAATTGCTATGAATCAATGAAATCTATATGAATAAAAATAATTAATGGGGAGAAAGCATCGTCTTTTTGTTTTGCTTTTTAGGATGATGCATAGTAGGAAACATCTTAGAGAACGCATTTTCTCCTGTATGAGGAAGGTAGGAAAGTCCACTTTTGGTATTGTATGTCTGTATTTTTCTGTAATCTGCTGTCTGATTAATCAACTGAATATTGCAGCTCTATTTAATACTGGGCAGAACAAGAAACAGGATTGTTCTTTGCCTTACCATTAGTATCTGCAAATTTCTGAACATCAGCCAGAGTTTTCAACTCGTTCTGTGGGCATGCTGAAACACAGAGGGCAATGGACTTGATCTTCCGATGTACCAGATCTACATTGCATGGCTCCAAAAAGAACACATACCTTTAAGAAAACACACACCCAAAAGATTCAAATTAGACCAAAAACAGACTAAAATTAAGTTTGTCAATAAATATTCTATTAGTAAGGAAATTCCTAAATATATGTACAAACCCCATGATTTTCTTTCTTCATTTAAAAAAAGTGTGTCCTTCTCTCAATACTATACTTAACACAGAACTTAGTAGTTTTGTTTTGTTTTGTTTTTAAACTAGTTTTTTGAAAATACACTTCAACTAAGATCAAAGTGGAGCCCCTTTGCAATGATGAATGTACACTTGGCTATCTCATGAGTATCCTAAATACTCTACATTTAGTCTTAGGCAGTCATCAGGAGGCAAAGAGGAGAGATATGAAAACAAGAAGTACTGCCTGCAAGGGAATGTGGTACATCAGAGGATAAGGAACTGCCAGCAACTCACATTGTATCTGCCCAAGTACACCATTACCTCTAATTTCTCATTGAGTGAGTTTGCATGGCATGACAACCCACCCTGAGAATAAGCTACACAGTGTGGGTTGTTCATGGAACAATGCATGGTGTGCCCAACAGACGATCAGCCTCACTGTGGGTTGTCCCTCCCCCACTCCTTTCCCCTCAGTCCTCCAGGATGTATCCCAGGGGACTTGGCAGTTAAAGCCGGCTTGTCTCGTCTCCCCGCTCTGATCACGAGCCCTTTTTGTGCAAATACTGAATGTGTGCAAATATTTTCATAAATATGTGTGTGTGTGTGTACGCGTGCCAATTTTCTGGAGTTGCACAAGTGCACAACTCCAAATAGCTGAAATGGAAAGGCTTGCCTGGCCAATGTCCTAGTAAGGGCCTGCTGTCAAAGTGTAGTAGGTACCAACTATGAACATTGAAGAGAGAGAGAGTCTACAAATAGGCTATTTTGTTACTTTGCATTCATTCAATAGCTGTCAAATGGAGAGCTATCAAGGGAAAGCAAAGTCGTGAGGGATCTTTGCTTGTGAAAGGGGGTGGTGACTTCACCCCCCCAACAGTGAGATCCTCAGGGTTATTAGTGTCCCCTCCATAGTTCCCAGTGCCCCCACCTTTTACTCATTTTCCCAAGTCCTCAACCACTCAGGAAAATGAAGATCATGAGGCCGCCCCCTTTTCGCAAACACTTCTTTTAACAGCTGTCAAAGGAAAGGCTTTTCTTCTTAAAACTTTCTGGCAAATCTCCACATTTGTTTTTTTGACAGGGAAATATATGCAGATTCATGGCTGCATATTTCCCTGTCAAAAAACAAATGAGATTTGCAGGAGAGTTTTAAAAAGAAAAGCCTTTCTTTTGATAGCTGTCAAAAGAAGTGTTCGTGAAATGGGGCAGCCTCATGATCTTCACTTTCCTGAGTAACTGGCGATATAACACAAATTTCTCCTCCATTTATTTCCCAACCATGAAATCTGTGTATATTTCCCAGTCTGGAAAATTTGCGTTTTTGTTTGTTGTTGTTTTGAACTGGGGAATATACGCAAATTTCCTGGCTGGGAACTAAATGGAGGGGAAATATATGCAGATTTTATGGTTGGGAAGTAAATGGGGGGGGGGGGTTGTGTTATATTTCCCCTCCATTTACTTCCCAGCCATGAAATCTACATATATTTCCCAGTAAAAAAAGAAACCAAACGCAAATTGTCCAGGCAGTTAAAAAAAAAAAAAACCTTAGAGGTGGCAGAATGAGACGGAGCAATGGGGCCACCAGCACCAACGAGACTTACATGTGCCCCACCCCAATGTGGCCCCATTCATTCCATCCCATTCAGCCGCCTTCTCGGGGTTTTTTTTTTTTAGAACTGTCAGGGAACTGCAGTAACCACAGAAGTAACTGTGCCAAAAAAGGAGCTGCGAAAAGAAGGTGGGTTAATATCTCCCCTTTCTGGAGTAGGTAGAGACTCAGGTAAGTGTCAAAAATGTGGCGGGCTTAGCACAATTTATTTATTTATTTATTTATTTATTTTATACCCTGCCTTTTTTCCTGCAAGGAACCCAAGGCGGCTTACATAATCCTCCTCCTCTCCATTTTATCCTCACAACAACCCTGTGAGGTAGGTTAGGCTGAGAGTCAGTGACTGGCCCAAAGTCACCCAGTGGGCTTCATGGCTGAGCAGGGACTAGAACCCGGATCTCCCGAGTCCCAGTCCAACACTCTAACCACTCAGGGCCGGTGCTACCATTAGGCCAACTAGGCAGCTGCCTAGGGCGCAGGGCTAAAGGGGGCGCCAGAAATGCCTTGAAAAAAAATACAGCGCTCTCAAGTGGGAAGGGGGGGCGCTAAATATCTGATCTTGCCTAGGGCACCAAACTGCCTTGCACCGGTCCTGTAACCACTACGCCACACTGGCTCTATATAAAAGCGGCATATGTTTCCTCCTGAGCAATCAACTCTTTTTTTCCTGGTTACATTTGGCTAGGAACAGCATTCTTAAAGTGTCTTTCAGGGTATAACGTCAGGATATTTAGAAACAAACGTGGATATTTAGGAACAAAAATTGCTATCTGTATACATGCAATGTATACATGTAAATGGAAGGCATTTAGGAAATGCAATATTTCCTAAATGCCTTCTATTTTAGTGAGAATGGACTCAACAAGTGCTGAGTTTACAGATTAATTTACAAAATACTGTAGAGGAGGCCTGTTAAATGATATGATACAGAAAAGTAACAACTTATTTTTATCAATTGTCCACAGTTACAGATTGATTTCCAGTACATTAATGTGGTAAAATTCATAAAGCTTCAGCATTTCCATTATAAAATACACTTTATTATAGTAACAACATAAACACTGAGCCTATACTCCACATTGAAACCTGCAGGATGATCACTACCATCTCACTCTCACACAAAAATACCAAGCAAAAGTTGCTTAGTAAGATTGTATTTGTAGCTTTCAAGCAAAACAGAGTTTTCAATGTGTTTTGATGGATAAACAGCTTCTTATTTAAAACAATTTTCCACACCACTGGTGTGTAATTCAGCACATTTTTTAAAAGATATATTCACAGGTAACCAATTTTGTTCACAGTAACTTTAAATAACTTATCTTATAGAACCTTGTATTTTCTGTTGTGTTACAAGTTTTGGAAAACCAGCAGTATCCACTGTAAACTGGAATTCTAGATGTGATTTCATTTGGACTTGTAAAATGTTACCGGTACATGCAATTTCTGCTAGAGAATAAATATGAGCTCACACACAAAGGCAGAAAATTGCCTTGCCTGAGCAAAAACTACACAGATTAAAGTAAAGACAAAATTATATGGATGTACAAAAACAACGAAACACAATGAAGTGAGCTCAACAGCATTCCTAATACTTGTAATTAGTACAATAATAGAAGATTCTGCTAGACCCATTTTACAGTAGGCATTACATATGGGTCAAAATTGACTTTAATTTTTTTGTGAACATCAATAAGAAAACTAGGGGACTTGTACAATGAACATGTTTTCATCATCTTAGCACTGGGATTGGCGCTTCCACCCCCTGGACCACCTCTACCGTGGGCTGCATTTCTGCTGCCAAATTT
This sequence comes from Shinisaurus crocodilurus, assembly GCA_021292165.1. Classification (NCBI taxonomy): domain Eukaryota; kingdom Metazoa; phylum Chordata; class Lepidosauria; order Squamata; family Shinisauridae; genus Shinisaurus; species Shinisaurus crocodilurus. The sequence goes on from CM037877.1 coordinate 108,762,607, forward strand.
GGCAGCATCAAAAAAATTGGTGGATTGCCACCAAAATTCAGCAGCAAACCACTATGTAGCCTTAGAAAGCAGGGCCAGATTAAGGCCAGCTGATGCCCTAAGCACTGCCCAATAATGGTGCCCCCTTGACCCTTCCATTGCTTAGCTGGCAAGACATTAAGACTCAATAAGTGCTGAAGGTGAAATAAGACATTAAAAACTCAGTTTTCTTCAAGGCCATCCCCCACGCCATAACACACAACTATATTAAATAGAAACTGTTTTTTATTATATTTATTTCACACTAAATAGCAGCAAGCAATATAAGCCAATTACTTACTTATAACTAGGGCAATAGAAAGAAATACAAATGTTCATCACTGTTCTATGCATTTTTAAATAAAACTGTTATAAGGGGGAGAAGGCAAATGCAAAAATTTGTGGTACTCTGGTATTCTGTGCTGCCCCCCTTCCCTTAATGCCCTAAGCACGTGCTTATATTGCTTAATGGTTATTCCATGGCTGTCAGAAAGGCTAAATTTAGCTTGTTCCCATTTTGAATTTTGGCAAACCACCAATTTTCGAAGGGCAGCAGTGGCAGATGAGGACAGGAGGGGCACGTTGTCCACTCCTGTCCTAGCAAAACTCTATTTTCATGTCAAATGTAACATTTCCATCAGCACAATAAAAAAATAGGGGCTTTTTTTCATAATTTATATGAGCAGCAATGAACAAGAACCATGGCTCTCTCCTCAATGTAGGAAAAGTAAGGCACACAAAAGCCTAATGCTGCAGTTTAACATCCATTGAAAATAAGGTCTCCAAGGCTTACGAGCATCCAGTGTGTGCAGAGCGGTGGAAGTGGCAGAGGCGATCTCTGCCTCCCTGCTCCTCCCACTCTGCATTTCAGCTAGCTGCGGTGCTTCGGAGGGGGAGGGAAGGAGGCTGGCTCCTCATCAGGATACCTCGTATCCTATCAGCCCCAGTCTCCTCCCCTCCCCACTCCCTTTACCCCCTTCTCTGAGGTTGATTTTCCAACCTCAGAAAAGCAGCCAGTGTAGTTCTTTCCACACCAGCTATGAGAGGGGAGGGGGGATCAGAGCATGGATCCCCAGCTCCGAGATCGGGACTCTGTTTCTGACCTCAGTTCTGGGAATCAGAAGTATCGTATGGCCCCCTAGATGCTGTCTAGGGGGCCATAGGTACACTCTCTTAACTTCCAAGTAATTATATAAAGGTATCTTTCTTAATGAAAGCTTATACAGAGAATAAAGATAGAAAGGGTTTTCATGATGTGTAGTCAGTGCTTTGTGTAACCTTTAATGGAATTCAGGTTTCAGGGAAATTACCGTTACATTATCCACCTGATGCAAAAATAAGAAATATGCAGATAGTACACAACATGTACAATACTGTAATTCTTGTTACCTTTGCATATTAAAAGAATATCAAGTCTCATAGTATCACCTAATGTTTTACAGTGGAAGTGAGGACTTTTTGACTTCAAACATAAGCAACAGAAATTCTCAAGTTTCATCTTTTTAAAAAAAGTTTTAAATTTTATTTCTATATAAAACAAACACATAATATCAAACATATAACAATTAGCAAAACAAAAATAGACCTCCGATTTTCTTCTACAGCAAATATAGGTAACAATCATTTTTCTTACTCAATAATCAGAATGAGAAATCTCTTTCTTCCCATTGTCCCAAATTCACTTATTATTCCATAAATCCACAAACAAACAAATAATTATTTTCCAGTCTCTGCAAAAAGTCAATTAGAGGTTTCCACTCAATAATAAACATGGATGTTGTCCTTTCTCTGATTAATTATGTGAGTTTGGCCATCTCTGCCATCTCCAGCATCTTGACCAACCATTCTTCTGTCGTAGGCACTGCTGGACCTTTCCATTTCTGTGCACATAGTAATCTTGCTGCCGTTGTCATGTATAAAAATAAAGTTCCATACCTTCCTTCTAGCTGACTGTCCATTATTCCCAATAGAAAAGCCTCTGGTTTCAATTGAAAAGTAATCTTTAAAATCTTTTGCATTAATAAATGAATTTCAACCCAATTTTTTTTTTAGCTTTCTTACATGTCCACCACATATAATAAAAAGTTCCTTCCTGTTGTTCACATTTCCAACATATATCTGATGCACCGTTATACATTCTAGCCAATTTCTCCGGAGACAAATACCAACGATACATCATCTTATAAAAATTCTCTTTAAGACTAGAGCATAATATACATTTCAAACCTTTTAACCACATATTTTCCCATTGTGTCATTAATATATTATAGCCAAAATTTTGAGCCCATTTTATCATACATTCCTTCACTTGCTCTTCCTCAGTTTCAAATTTCAACAAAAGCTTATACATTCTTGAAATAAGATGTTCATCGTTTAGACATAATTCCCTTTCAAAGTCAGATACACTCTGTTCAAAATCATACAACCTTTTATCAACTTTAAACCTTTCTACAATCTGTAAATAGGAAAACCACTGACATGTATGACCTTCTTTTATCAGTTCTTCTTTTGATTTTATTTTACATTCATCTTGGGAGAATTCCAACAAATCACGATATGTCAACCAATTGTATTTACTTAACATTTCTCTTCTATGATGGGCTTCTTGTGCTGATAACCACAATGACAAAACCTCTCTGACAAAACCTAGGTTTATATTTCTTCCAAATTTTCAAAATGGCACTTCTAACACAGTGGTTATTAAATTCTGCATTCACTTTAACTTTATCATACCACATGTACCCATGCCATCCAAATCTCAAATCATATCCCTCTAAATCTAATAATCGGCTATTTTTCAACAAAATCCATTCTTTGATCCATACTAGCAGCAAAATATAACTTCAGATCAGGTTCAAGTTTCATCTTTTCTTGTCTACTTCCTAAGAGTGCCAAAGAGAACCTTTGATGCAAAGGTAGTCATTAGTGACTATCCATAGTTTGGTGTCTCCTACCAAGTTGATATGCAACATACTACTTGCTTTCTCATTCTCTGTATTGAAGACTAAGAGAGCAATCTTATGGTCCCCTAGACAGCGTCTAAGGGGCCATAGGATAATTCGGATTCCCAGACAGAGCTCCAACCTCAGAACTGGGGATACATACTCTAATCCCCCTCCTCCTCACCTTGAAGCCAGTGCAGAAAGAACCATTCCAGCTGCCTCTATGAGGTTGGGAATTCGACTTCGAAGAGCAGGTAAAGGGGGTGTTCGGGGGGGGTGAGGAGGGGAGGAAGCCGGGGCCACCAGGATACAATGTATCCTGACGGCGCTCCAGCCTCCTTCCCTCCCCCAATGAAGCTCCACAGCTAGTCTGCCAAAAATGGCCATCTAGCTGAAATGCAGAGCAGGAGGTGTGGGGAGATGGAGATCACCTCTGCCGCTCCTCCCGCTCTGCACTAGATGCTCATAAGCCTCCAAGTTTGGGGGCTTACGGGCCTCAAGGGCACAATTTATAGGATTGCACCCTAAGTCACTTTCAGTCCATATCCCTAGGTTTGTAGTAATAAAGTGTCCTCAGTACTACTTGAGTGTTTACAACTGTGGCTCACGCTGGCTCAGCTTGTCTGAGAGTGGAAAGCTAAGCAGGGTCAGGCCTGGTTATTACTTGGATGGGAGACCCCTCCTCTAGTTTCCTGCATTGAGCAGGGGGTTGGACTCGATAGCCTTGTAGGCTCCTTCCAACTCTATTTATGAATCTATGAACTCTCACCATCAGCCTTAAGACAGGCTACATTTTAGGATGATGCAGACAGTGTATATTCAACCATGGAAGTTCTGTACTACAACAGGAGCAGCAGAAAATGCATCAAGAACATCTGCTTTTTGTAACATCTCAACAGTTTGCCCAATTTTTGTGACCTTTTGGTTGGCCTAATAAATTTATTAGGCTAATAAGGATTTTGGATATTCTCACCTCTAGTAATCTTAGTACTTAAATACTTAGCCCATCTGTGCCATTAGCAGTATGTGACGGTTACAATACAGCTGAGAGTTTACAGCAGTTGCTTATGCAGTATAAAGAGAACTGAGGTTCAAATCTGCATCTCTCTTGCTGTTTCAGAATGTATTAAATACTCCTATTGAGGTGACTGCTTTATTCTGTAGGACCAGAAGTTAATTGTTCAAATTTTGAGATTATTTCCTTTATTGCTGTGATATCTGTACCCCAGAATTCATTCTCCCCATCCCACTCAACAGCCTGCAAATTTCCTTTCACCTACACACACAGTATTTATTCTGGTGCAATTTTTCTGTGGAGATCTGTGTCTTTGTGGCAGGAAATAACTGGATTTTTTTTGAAAAATAAAGGCAGTGCTGAATAAGACTCGGAGAAAGAGGATTCTTTCTCTCCTGACTAGTACCACTGTAAAGTTACTGAGAAAGTACATCTTCTGCACATACAAATAAAGAATCTAAAACTTTTCCACATTAAAGACCTAAGGGAATTTACCTTTTATAAGCACAGCAAGCTTATAAAAGGTAAATTCCCTTAGGTCTTTAATGTGGTCTATAGTACCCAAGCCAGTCTTGAATCAGTACATGGCACTTAGGTTTTCCAGTTTAATTGATTTCCTATAATTCCAGACATCTCTATAACTGCTAAATGAGCATGATACAGAAACACCAACCAGTATGTTCAATGACAGCCTGATTGTGATCATTCCAAAGGTAAGCACGTTCATTACTACACATCTTCAAGGCTGATGGGGGGGGGGGGGTTTCGTGCGTGCGTGCGTGCGTGCAAGAGAGAGAGAAACAGTCTATATTTTATTTACCATACTTTTACCTTGCCTCTTAACCAAAAGGATTCACAAGGTAGCTTACAACATATAAAACAATACAACCAGCCATTAAAAATACAATAAGTATAGTAATAAGCAGTGAAAGTCAAATAAAAATCAGATAAACAGCAGTGTTGCGTTGTATTAAAGAAACAAAAAAAGTGCGGTGTCTTAAGTTCTTCTAAACCAAAAAAATAAAAAATAAAAGAGGGTGGCTGACAGAGACAGTGGAAGGGCTTTCCGTATGTGAGACACAATGACTGAGAAGGACCTGTTCCTTGTTACCACCCACCTCATTCAGAAGGTGGGGGTCTTTGAGCAGGATCTCTGATTAAGCTCTTAAAGGCCGCACAGGTGATCCTCTGGGTACCTAGTTCCTAAGCCTCTGATATCATTGTATCGGGGGAAGAAATGTAAAAATATTTTCACCACTTGAAAACATTCTTTTTGTGCAGCTAGACACAATAGTGACAGAAAAGTAGTTATGCTTTACTATCATCACCACCATGAGGCAGTCTCAAAGATTACCTGCAGCTTCACAGTCTCCTCCGCTATTGGAAACACTTACTGAAGCTGATCAGTTATATCAACCCACGATCCATGTTTACAAGTATTTATTATCAGTGAATAAATATGATGCACAGAGCCTTAAACAGGAATGGAATAGGGAATTGGAATGTCCTATTCAGGCTAATCAATGGATCGTTGCTTTAGCGTTTATATCTGAAGTTTCAATGGATCTCAGGTTACGTCTTATTCAACAAAAACTCTTGTTTCATGTTTATTGGATGCTACAACATCTCTTTAATAGGGGTTTGTCTAAGTCGGCTAACTGCTGGAGGTGTAATACTGCTACTGCTTCCTTTAATGATATGTTTTGGCATGTCCAGTAGTTGCCTCTTTTTGGGAGGAGGTTATAATACAGATAAACTTTGTATTGGAACACTCTTTAATATTTACTGATGCATACGTTCTGTTAAATTATCTACCTGCTTCCTGGAAGTTAACACATGGTCAACATAAATGGATTTTCTGTGCCCATTTGACAGCCAAGAGACTAATATTACAACATTGGGAGGATAAATGCTCACCTCCTATAACGCAATGGATTGAGGACCTAACAATGCTTTCAACATTTGAACAGATAGCATATAGACATCACTCTCAAATGGATACATACATGGATATTTTGTGTGAAGGACTGCGACCAGTCTTTTGATTCCGGACAAGAGATCGAAGGCTACAAACTGTCAGCCTTGATTCTGTCGTCCCCAAATCACCTCACTCTGAACCCAGCCCGGGTCTCAGACACTGGATTTAGCACTGAACCAGCAGAAAAACTACACACACCATGTAGGGGAAAGTGAAAGAAAGTTTATTTTGGCTTAGTCAGTTACAAATCAGGTGGGGAGAAAAGGGAAGTGAAATTGACAGAATGAGATACGGTACCTTTGTTACACACAGTCAGACGCCTGAGTACCCAGGCACTTACACATCAGCTTGGGAGTTGCTCTTCCCGGGGCTTGCCTCAGCAACAGCCCCTGCTCCGTGCTTCTTCGCGTCCAGAAGAACAACAACCAGAAGCCACAGCTGACCATATTGATTTTCTCCCGCCCCTCCCTCCGATAGCGCAACAGTCTCTTGGCCAATCATGATTAATTTGTCTGTGCCAAGCAGGAGAGGAGGGGTGGCTCCTAGGTGTCAGAAGGGTGATTTCCTGACCATACCTAGAGTGCTTGCTGGACATTTGCATGCGAATACGTTGCAGGCTCTGAGGCGACACAGAGCCCCCAGGAGAAACTATGTACATTCACAGGAGATTCTTAGCCCTCAGCTGGGGTTACACTTATTTACATGTGTGTGGCGAGGAAGGAGACAGGGAACTCCATATGCTTTTCTTCACATTTTGTCTGCCTTTGCTGAAGTTTATGTATAATTGATATATTCAAATCTCTGTGTGTGTGTGTTTTCCTTTTTTCTTTTTTATGGTTTCATTTTGTTGAAACTTATACCAAATTAAGAAAAAAAAGAAGAAGACTGTGCTCATTTTGAGTCTTACACTTGCACTCTAGCTGCTCTCAGCTCCTCTGAACGAAGAGCCAAGTTAGCTCTATGCAGGGAAGAGTTCTCTTAGGAGTGTCAAATCTGCATCTCTCTTGCTGTTTCAGAATGTATTAAATACTCCTATTGAGGTAACTGCTGTATTCTGTAGGACCAGAAGTATCAGGAAATTAGGAGAATACTGGTTTAATCATGGGATCACTTGCTAATGAATACTGACAGTGAAACTGAAGGTATCCCAACAATCTTACTGGAAGAGAGCTGAACTCTGTTGAAATAGAGGAGTGGTTGTCAGCATATCATGCGCAGTTCTTTGAGTTGCTAAAATTGATTAGTGCAGCCTTCCCCAACTTGGTGCCCTCCAGATGTGTTGGACTACAACTTGGCTGGCAGCAATCTCCCTTCTAAAATGGGTTGGTCAACATAATATCTAGCTCAGTCCTCACAGACTATAAATTCTTTGAATAGGGGTCATGCAATATCTATTTTTCTGCAAAGCACACACTGTGAGCACCCTTATCTTAAATAACAATGTCCCCTTCCCACTACCAAATGAAAAACAAGTTGGTTCAGCTTTCCCTCAATACAAGCTTTAATGGTGCTCTTAATTTCCATAAAAGTGTCTCAGACATCCAATACTTTAAGTTCTTGATCCCTGTTATTGATAAAAAGCCTGCATTAGAGTAACCACTGGCTTTTGCAACATCTGTTCTCTACCACAGCCTTTCCAAACAGTTTACAAGAGTATCCCAGTGAAAGATTTCCAACCAATAAATCCAGGCAATACTCAAGAAGTTATGGAGCATTTCAAATGTTCGAAGTGCTTCATATACATTAGTTATCCTTACAACAGACCCACGGGGGGTGGGGGGGTGGGGGGGTGGGGGGGGTGAGCAAGAAAGCTCTTACCTAAGGCCACCTAGTAAATTCATGGTTGAACTGAGATTTGAACTGGGATCTTCCTAGCACATGCACGGCTCATTCTTCACGTCTTAGTTACTATGCTACACAAGTTCTCATGGAATTAAGACTGCACACTGGTTTCACATCTTGCAGATATAGAACCATGGCTACGTACGGTAAGGCAGTGGGGAGCAATGATTGTCCAAAGAACCGGGGGGGGGGGAGTATTTAAGTTTAAAGATGAAATCAGAAGGCTTCTCATGAATAGAACCCTTTTTATTTTATTTATCTTCAAGAAGAAAAAGATGCTGGCTTTGTTCTAAATTAAGTATCCAACATCCTACTCATCCAAAAAAGCTGCAGCCTTTTCCTGCCTGTCTCTAGCTAAAAGTCATGTTACCATCCCTTAAAAAAAAATTTTTTTTTAATTAAGTCTTTCACATTTTGCCTAATATGGTTGGAAAAGATGACATTTAATTTTTTTTAATAAACATTTGGATAAAAAAGAAAGAGGATATGAAATAATTCTGTGTACGATACGCAATCCTACGCTAAAACCATCTGCTAAGTCAGCTGCTGAACAGATGGATAACTTTTTGTAGCAATCTCAAGAAAATGAAATATATATATATGCGAACTGTATTAATTGCTAGTACTATATTACAATAGCACTGTTCCTAAATTAGGCTAGAGTTCTACCAATCATAGTTCAAAATATAACAGATGCATTGTAGGATGTTGCAAGAAACTCTTGAACATGCAGTTACAATGATCTGTCATAAGGAACATTTTTCTCAAATGAAGATAATCATACATCCTGGAGACAAACCACATACATAAAGAAACTTGGATTATGAGGGTATTTAATCCTTTGTAACATAAATCCAAACTACAGAAGTTAACATCTTTAACACTGCTAAAAGCTAACACCCTCTACATAATGCTGAATTAATTTATTAATGAATAAGCAGTAGCATTTTTTTCTTTGACCTGCTTTAAAGATATACAGTACTGACAGCTTTAAGAACCAGCAGCAGAAGCCAGAACATCTAGGCTGGGCTGAGGACTGTTGCTGCTTTGTTCCCCCAGCCCCTTCTGCTGCTTTGTTCCAAACAGCCACTGCAGAGTAAAAGGCAGCAGCCATGGGCTACACATACCTCTGCGGCCCAGGGAAGGAGAAGCTCCACCTCCCTGCAACTGTCATCTAATGCCAGGTTTTCCTGGCAGCCATTTTCATCGGGGAGGTGGTGGCTATTAGTGGTGGAGTAGGACACCAGATGAAAGCTGGTTAGTCATGTTTGGAGGAGCATTTAGTGAGAGGGAGTAATCTAACCATCATAATTTAATATGTTAATTATTTTGTATAAGCTCCATTTAAGGTTCACCTGAAAACTGCATTAAAATGTCTAAAATACAGATATTATGGTTTTGCTTTTAAGTGTATTACTTGCCCTGAATTCTTAAGATGGACTGGACAAGATAATAAAGATATTATACTTTTATTTATTTATTTTGTTGTATTTATATACAGCTAAGTATAATAAAATCCCTAAGCAGTTGGTATTTGGTACCAATACCAAAGTAGTAGCTAGATTATTGGGCTGTTACATATGGGAAGCTCAGAACCCAGCTCAGCAATGAAGCTCACAGGATAGGCTTGGGCAAGTCACTGGCTGGGTTCACAGAATACGACAAGCCAAAATACAGGTTGAGTATGGTTTGAGTGTGGGTTATTGCTGAGCAATGGGTTGTTGTTGAATTGTGGATTGCTGTGTTGTGTAAACAAAACATGGTTTGTTAACCACAAACAACCCATGAAGAGAAGCCATGGTTTGTTGTTGGGTTGTGAACTGTGAGTTGTTCATGGTTAACAAATCATATTTTGTTAGCACAGCTGGGTACACACAACACAACAACCCACGGTTCAACAACAACCAACACTCAACCCATACCCTGGCTTGTCATGTTGTATGAACCCAACCTTCTTTCAGCCTAATTTAAAACATAGGGCTGTAAGGTTAGAATTTCATTCTAAGTGTCCTGGAAGAAGGACAGCATACAAATGAAACAAACATAAATAAATATGCACAACATTTATTAATCAGATTTTAATTTCATAATTATTCCAGTAAGCACAGGACAGCATACATGGTGTTGCACTGTTTAATGCTCACAACAACCCTGAGAAGTAGGTTAGCCTGAGAGATTGTGATGGGAACAAGGTATTCCTGGCTAAGCATGGATCTTAATCCAGGTTTCCCTGTTCCAATATTATACTCACTATACCACAATGGGTCTGCTCTCTTTATGTTGATATTACTCCACAAAGTTTAAATTCCAACATGATCAAATAGCACCTTTGATATCAGCACTTAGTATTTAGAATTTACTATCCAATTGTGAAATCAAGAAAAATAGGAGTACAATTTGCACACCCACTCAAAATTCTCAGGTTCTGTCTCTGAAATTGTCCCCTGCAGAACTTCCAAACTGCCCCTTAAGTTTCTTAGAACTGAAAACACAAAGGGATTTGGCATGAAAACTTTTTAATGGGGAAATGCCACTAGTGATCACTTGCTATTTCCTCTTTTAAAATCCCCAACAACATTTTAAAGTCAGGGAGAGCTTTGTGGAGACACCTTCTGAAATGAACGGAGAAAACTCCCAAGTGCACATATGTATTCATTAAGAACATAAGAAGAGCCATGCTGGATCAGACCAAGGGTCCATCTAGTCCAGCATTCAGTTCACACAGCAGCTGCCCAGCTGCCCAAGAGAAACCCACAAGCAGGACATGAGTACAACAGCATCCTCCTGCCCATGTTCCCCAGCAACTGGTGTACATAGGCTTAATGCCTCTGATACTGGAGGTAGCATATAGCCATCAGGACTAGTAGCCATTGACAGCCTTCTCCTCTATGAATTGGTCCAATCTCCTTTTAATGCCCTTCAAATTGGTGGCCATCACTACATCTTGTGGTAGTGAATTCCATAGTTTAACTATGCACTGTGTAAAGTACTTCCTTTTATCTGTCCTGAATCTCCCACCAATCAGCTTCATGGAATGACCCCGGGTTCTAGTATTATGTCTCCCTATCCACTCTCTCCACACCATGCATATCTCTCTACACCTCTATCATGTCTCCCCTTACTCGCCATTTTTCTAAGCTAAACAATCCCAGCTACTGTAACCTTTCCTCATAGGGGAGTTGCTCCAGCCCCTTAAGAACATAAGAAGAGCCATGCTGATCAGAACAAGGGGCCATCTAGTCTAGCATGCAGTTCACACAGTGGCCAACCAGCTGCCCATGGGATCCCACAAGCAGGGCATGAGTGCAACATCACCTTCCTGCCCATTTTCCCCAGCAACTGGAGCACATAGGCATACTGCCTCTGATACTGGAGGAAACATATAGTCATCAGAACTAGTAGCCATTGATAGCCTTCTCCTCCATGAATTTGTGCAATCCCCTTTAACAGCCATCCAAATTGGTAGCCATCACTACATCTTGTGGAAGTGAATTCTATAGTTTAACTCATCATCATCAGGTGATCACTCAGTGACCGAGTAAGATTGTCTTCCAGGATAAAAATTTACAAAAAGAAAATTTTAAAAGGAGGAAATTCTAAATAAAATTGTGTAGACTCTAGCGATGGGTCCGTAAGTGACTGTGGAGGCCAATTCTAGATCCACACAGCTTCCCACAGTGAGGACACAGGTTACCAGATGGAAGATGGTCCTGTAAAGGATTCGTTTGGCATGCTTTTCGCTTAGCACGTTTCTCCCTTTCACCTTGCACTCGGGCTTCTTCAAAGTCCATGTTTAACTATGCTCTGTGTGAAGACTGTACTCCTTTTTATCTGTCCTGACCCTCCCACCAATCAGCTTCATGGGATGACCCCAGGTTCTAGTATTATGAGAGAGGGAGAAAAATGTCTCCCTGTCCACATTCTCCACACCATGCATAATTTTGTACACCTCTATTGGGGTTGTGGTGGACAGCTCAATGAAAATGTCGACCCAGTGTGTGGCTGCTGTGAAAAAGGCAAACTCCATGTTAGGCATAATTAGAAAAGGAATTGAAAATAAAACTGCCAAGATCATACTGCCCTTATACAAATCTATAGTGTGACCGCACTTAGAATACTGTGTACAGTTCTGGTCACCACACCTAAAAAAATGACATAGTAGAGTTGGAAAAAGTGCAGAAAAGGGCAACTGAAATGATCAAGGGACTGGAGCAACTCCCCTATGAGGAAAGGTCACAGCAGCTGGGATTGTTCAGCTTAGAAAAAAGGCGAGTAAGGGGAGACATGTCTTTCTTGGTCAGTCACCGCTAGCTCAGATCCCATCAGCTTGTACTGAAGTTGGATTTATTTATTTATTTTCCCCAATGTGCATTACTTTACACTTGCTTATATTGAACTGCATTTGCCATTTTGATGCCCATTCTCCTGGTTTGCAGAGATCCTTTTGGAGCTCCTCACAATCCCTTTTTGTTTTAACCACTCTAAATAATTTGATGTCATCAGCAAACTTGGCCACTTCATTGCTCACTCCTGATTCCAGATGATTTATGAATAAGTTGAAAAGCAATTATTGCTTTTCAACTTATTGGAACCAAAACAGATCCCTGTGGGTACCCACTGTTTACATCTCTCCATTGGGAGAATTTACCATTTATTCTTACTCTCTGCTTTCTGTTCTTTAACCAGTTACTGATCCATAAGAGAACCTCCCCTCTTATTCCATGACTGCTAAGTTTGCTCAGGAGTCTTTGGTGAGGGACTTTGTCATAAGCCTTTTTGACAAAGATGTTCTTAGCAATATGCTCCTCAAAATGCTTTTTTTTTTGCATCTCTTATTGCTTGCTTATATCTCCTTTGTCGGTTCCATGACCAACTGTTCTAGGGCACAGTCATTCCAGACATCAAGAAATCTAATCTCTTTGTTGTGACTGGAACATGTATTTATCCAGTCAATGTGGGGGTAATTGAAGTTACCCATTATTACAACACTTCTCGTTTGGAGGCCTCCCCGATTTCATTTTCATCTCAAGATCACCCTGAGCATTCTGATATGGGGGACGATAGCATGTTCCTAGTACTAAATTAGTTTTGGAGCCCAGTATTATCAGCGCTTCTGTGGAAGGGTCTGCCCCTTTTAGGTTTACTAGTCTGCTTGACACTATGCCCTCTTTGACATACAGAGCAACACCTCCTCCAGTATGCCCTTCCCAGTCCTTCCTATAGAGTTTATATCCAGAGATGACAGTGCCCACCGGTTCTCTCAATTCCACCAGGTTTCTGTAATGCTCACTATATCTAGGTTCTCCTTTAAAACCAAGATCCATTGGGTTGGATTAGGAACATAAGAACATCGGAAGATGCCCTATACTGAGTCAGACTATTGGTTTATCTAGCCCAGTATTGCAACGTCTCTCCAGGGTTTCAGACAGGAGTTTTTCAAACCCTACCTGAAAATGCCAGGGAGTGAAAGCATGTGGTCTACCACTGAGCTACAGCCCCTCCCACTCTACCACTGAGCTCTACCACAGAGCCATGGTCCCACTCACAGAAGGTGCCTCTGCCTGATTTTTGCAGATCCCTGCTCCCTCCTGCACCATGGCTCACCCTATTTAGTAGGGGCCCGCTTCTGCCAGCCTAGTTGCATACACCTAAATCTGGATCCAACTCTGCATGTACACCCCTGGATCTTGGCCCATGAAATCTATTTCAAGAACAGATACCCCTTTTTATTTAGCAAGTTTCAAATTTGAAAACTCTTTTCTGCAAAATTTCTTGCATATTAAGATCTTAACATTGATATGTTACAATAAAAGCTGACTTGCTGCTGACATGATCTTACAGTGACATAACCTGTAGCTGACTTCAGGCTAGTGAGAGCTGATTGATAGCTCTCTAGAAGTTTAGAGTCACTCGGTCTACTAGGAACTGTGGAATGTGATAAATTTTATTACTTATGGATCAAAAGGTTATGTACCTTGGAAAGCTTATTTGTGTGATTTTGTGATTATCATTGCATAAATAATTCAGTAAGTAATTACTAGCATTCATTTTTTCAGATTGGTCCTCTGAACAGAAATTACGGTACACAAGGTTTTATATACCATCTGAAGTCACTTATCTGTATCCCTGTCTGTGTTTGTGTGCATCATTTCATCAATGATAATTTTTATAACCTTTCTGCATGTTTGACTTACTGCATCTCACTTTCAACTTGTGAATTACACCCAGGGAAAGAGTCGGTATAGCCATGCTATTACAGCACTAAAACTTGACTTAAGTCAAAAAGAGGTTTAATTATATCAGCACAATTTATAGTATCACAAAATGTAATGCAAGCAGAAATTTCAAAAACTCATAAGTCAAATCTTATTTCTTCCCTTCAAAGTCTCACTGCTTCCTTTGTCAGTTCTCCCAAGGTACAAAATTGATAACCATAGCCAGATGGGTTTGGTTTCCATCAGGTTTCCCTGTCTTGTTTGCCAAATATATATATTGATTTTCAAAGTTCTGTGACTTGTTCACTGAATTTTGGCGAAAGAAAGCAAAACCAAAAGGCACAAATCCAGTAGATACCGAAAATTAGTAAAATCCAATTTAATTGTAACCCATCTTTATCATTTTTGGGATTTACACCTTTTGGCCTTTGCCTCCCTTCCTCACTAGTGTAACGATACCTTCTTGCTCTTTTCATTTTAATGGGTTCTGAACTTGTTGCCAAGCAATGTCTGCAGTATTATAGGACTAAAGGGAAAATATCAAACTGGTTTAAATCCAATGTTACTCTAATGCAGCGGTCTTCAACCTTCTTGGGCTGCAGGCACATTTGGCAATTTGACAAACTGTACAGGGCACCATCACAAAATGGCTGCCATGAGAGGCATTGCAAAGGACAAGTAACCTGCCCAAGAGACTGAGTACAAGGTAGAGATGGGCTCTGAGCTCCAACACTCTAAACAATTCCTTTGAATCCACAGTTTTCAGCACCAACAGAAATCTATTTCACAGAAATCCCAGCTGCCAGTAAGAAAATCTGCTTTTTGGTTGTTGCTTTTATTGGGAGTGGAAGAGCACCTTGGTGGGTACCAAGAAAGGTGTCTGGAGGTGCATTCATGCCTGTGGGTACCACATCCCCTACCCCTGCTCTAGTGGATGTCTGCTAGTACAACAGGACTTTCTTCCTCTCTACTCCTCACTTCAGCCCTCTGTGTTGCCCAGAAATCTGATCTGCAGGGTTTCCCAACCACCCAGAGCAGATTTTGAGGGTACACGAGGGGCTGCGGGGGAGGGTTAAATCCCCCCCTCCTGGTTCCGCTAACAGAACTGCTTCCATCAGCAGAATGCCACAATTGGATTCAACCCACTGTCTCCATGTGGCCAGCAATATTTTTCACTGTTCCTTTATATCATCTCAAGGTTTAATTTTCCATAGGTTGTCCCTCATATTTGCATACTTACATTTTGGATACTCAAAACTCCTTTAAATATTCTGAAGATGCATGAACTCTGACCTTGCATTATATGGGTCTGGAATTATATTCCTAAGGGCATGTTAATGCCAAAGCATCTAAGGGCTTATCTACAGTACCAAACTGGTTTAATGGCCATTCTCTATCCACACTGAACTGTAGTTGTGAGAGAAACAGAGCATTCTCAGCAACTTCACAAACAACAATCCCTATAGTTCTTTAGGAAAGCTTGACAGTTATATTTGTATAACATGAATACAAGTGTGTAGCATGGATATGCCCTAACATGGCATTCTCCTCAAGTGGCATCATCTTGTAAGTAATACAAGCAACCCTGGAGAGCTACCACTCAGCTTATTTGTAAAATGATCAACTTCTACCAAGCACACAAAAACAACAAAGAAACTCTAACTTTAAACTTCAGAGTACATGGTTAGCCACACATTTAAGTTTGTACAAGTATCTAGACACAGGAACCTTTCAGGAGAGATTGATCACTTGACATAAAACCGTAGTGTCCAAACCTACAATAAGAAATCCACTATTATTCTCCTTAAACTTGTAATACACAGCAAAAATGAAAGCATACTATATCCCAGAAGTTATTGAAACAACAACAGTACATGGATCACATACTCACTTCTTTTCTGAGAGGTCTAAGCCACTGTTGTCTATTCCCTCTACTTTTACATTCTTCTGTCCACAGATATTTCCGTAACTGTCATATCCTGAAACCAATCTTGCAGCTGCTCCAGTAGCTATTGAAAAGCCACAAATAAGACCCTGAAAAGAAATAAGATAGGAAGGAAAGCTTCAATGACAAACTGTATTAAAATACAATTATTTTTATCAATGTCTTCCTGATAGAGATGTAGAATACAGACATGACTCTTCCAATTTCATCCTCCTCTCATTGAAATGCAGGATTTTTATTTTAAAGGAAAAGCCCAGATTGCCCCAAAAGATATAAGAAAGAGAAAAGATACAAGAAGTAGCATCATTCATAGGGTGACTACATACAGTTACATACAATTTGTGAAATTAAAACTGTTTCCTTAACATAAAAAAGGAGATAAAAGGGTTCTGATATTCAAGAAATACATCGGTCTGAGTTGTCACAAAGTTCCTAAGATAAATTTAGGCTTGTGATCTGGGTGAGCTTTTGTATCCTGGTTGCATTTAGAAGCTCAGGTGGTAGCAGTGAGCAGAAGATGCAACAGTGCTGGCTGTTGTACTTAATTTCAGTATGTGGGTTTACATTTACATTTTAATATGTATATCACCTTGAGTTCTTAAGTTAAGAAGTTTAAAAATAAACAAATTGTAGTCAAATGAAGGGTTGAAAGGAATGGGGGGAACTGTTAGTGCAAGCATGTTTGAAAGTGTTGTTTAGATAAGTGGGTCAGCATTTTACAGGAAGAAATGTGTTGGCAGAAATGTGTTGGCAGAAGATGAATCTTAGCACAATTCCTGACACCCACATAAGATACAGTGATCTCACAGATGTGCTGAAATCAGTCACATTAGTAGTTTATCTCAGCTGATTAACAGAATACACAGCCCAAAACCCTACACCTTAAATGAATCTTCTGGCAAGGAGTCAAAAAGTAATCCAATCCCTGAAAAAAAACCTGTGCTGATACTTTTTTAGAGCCGTTATTTGCGACTTACCATGCCAATGCAAAAAAGAATGAACAGTAGTAGCCATGGAATATCTGTGCAGGTGCGATCCTCCAGAGGCTTCCACTCTCGCTTGGAGCTCTAGTAGGGAGACACGCAGGGGCAGGGGGAGAAAGAGAAGGATGGGGGAAAGATAACGGTTATGCAAGACCAGTCTCAGTAAGTCTGTTCTCCATACAAAACATGAAACTTAAGTAATATTCCAGGGTATTGGGAATATAACTGGTTATGCTACTGAAAGACTTCCTGTTCGGTGGGTTCCAACTCTGCTAGGGTTCAGTATCCAGAAGCACCTGGAAATAACTTTCTATCCTTTTGTCAAGCATTGTCAAGAGCAGCAGTAAAATCACCAGTGCGAATGGTTCAACAATCAGGAGAGCAATTCACACATGCATGTGTGGCGTAGTGGTGAGAGTGTTGGACTGGGACTCGGGAGATCCGAGTTCTAATCCCCACTTGGCCATGAAACTCACTGGGTGATTTTGGGCCAGTCACTGACTCTCAGCCTAACCTACCTCACAGGGTTGTTGTGAGAATAAAACGGAGAGAAGGAGGACTATGTATGCCGCCTTGGGTTCCTTGCAGGAAAAAGGGCGGGGTATAAATATAATAAATTTAAAAAAAAAATGCATATCACCTGATAGGAATACAGAACAAATTGTGCAGCTGTTAGATATTTTTACATCTGTTTTTGTTTATCACTTGATCACTCATCACTTGACTACCAACCAGATGAATGAACTGCCTTCATTTTAAAAAGGTACTGCATTTGAGGTGATATGAAACCTGTATGATCTGCATATGATAGAATATGTATGTTTAACAGAGCTTGGGTTAGTGACTTCTATCCACAAAGAATGTAGAGGTCAAGGACCAATCAGAAGCAGCAACCAATCAGAAGTATGAGTAGAGGAACCCTAATGTAATTATTCTGGTATAAAATATTAAGTGTCAAATGTCACATTAATTTCAAATATATGCACCCGTTTTAGGCATCATACTCTTACCTAAAGTATCATGAAAACTAAATGTTAAGATTACACCATCACCTAACATACATCCGTAAAACATGTGACTCTGGCCATCACTGGGATGTTTCTTCACACAATGTTTTTATATGAGATAAATACATTACAATCTCTCACATTTTTGGATGGAACTCCCCGTATTTAATCAGCATGCTTTTCAAAATAATAGATTCATGAGAAGTTATTCATCTGATCAAAGCACTTCACACAAACATACAAAATGAGCAACAGAAAAGAAGAGATGAAATTCAATGTCATGTTTGTATCCCTGGCTGGAGCAGAAAATAGGAAAGTTGCCTGGTCAGTCAAGACATTAGTCATTTCAGCATTCCTCCATAGCTTCTGTACACAAAGTAATCTTGTTTACAAGAAGTAAATGAGTAAGCTATTCCTCAGTCTAATAACAGAGGAAGCCAAAGCTTGAAGGGCTGAGATTCAAGAGAAAACAACCGTTGCTGTTGTTACAGATAAGAAAGGCATCCTTATAGATTCAGTGCTATTTAGGTTTAAGGCAAGATTCCTCAATAACAAGATGAAATTGAGAAAAGATGGACAATATAAAACTTGAATTTTGCTGACTTGTGGTCAAAAGGCAAAGTTTAAGAAATACCTTATTTAAGACCTACAGATAAATTTTACAGAGACAAGCCTGTCATCCCCACCTAATCTTAAGGGAGAGGAAAAGAAGAGAATTGAATCCATGGCAGATGCTCATTGAATTAATATCTAGAGT
The DNA here is from genome assembly GCA_021292165.1 of Shinisaurus crocodilurus. NCBI lineage: Eukaryota > Metazoa > Chordata > Lepidosauria > Squamata > Shinisauridae > Shinisaurus > Shinisaurus crocodilurus. The sequence continues at coordinate 108,781,309 of CM037877.1, forward strand.
GCATTGAAGGCCATCTTAACATGTTTGTGCCTTTGGAAGCAATGTTAGAGGAAGCAGTGAATTCCCAAAGCCATGCACCACACTTTCCAGTGTAGCGTAGTGGTGAGTGTGTTGGACTGGGACTCAGGAGATCTGGGTTCTAGTCCCTGCTCAACCATGAAACTCACTGGGTGACTTTGGGCCAGTCACTGACTCTCTGCCTAACCTACCTCACAGGGTTGTTGTGAGGATAAAATGGAGAGGAGGAGGAGGATTATGTAAGCCACCTTGGGTTCCTAGCAGGAAAAAAGGCGGAGTATAAATATAATTCATATTTATAAATAAATATTCCAATAAATAAATATTTATTTATAAATAAAAAATCCAGCGTGGACAAAAGGAGTTTTTTATTGCAGGAAAGAGCAGAGAACTGACTGAAATCCCCCACTTTAGAAGCTCATCCTCTGAAAAAACTTTACTGCTTCATTGTCGGGTTCCAATATGATTTGGTTTACCGTAAGTTCATACCATTTCTGGTAGCTAGAATTTCACTGTTAAGAGTTGATTTAAGTTTATAGCCCACTGTATTCATAAAGCTCTGAACAGGTAACAACACTTTTCCATTTACCGCCCAAGGGCAACAGAAGGCAAATCATCATTACTATTTTACAGATGGAGAAACTGAGTCAATAGTGACCACTCCAAAGCCAAAAAGCATGCATCATCTGACTTGTTTGCATTTTAAACTATGCTGAAGTTTCAAATGTGCCTTTTTATCTATGCTTCCTTTTAAGCAACTCCAAACCTCTGAAATCCTTTTCAAAAACATGCTTTGGGGGGACATAAGCAGGTCTGCAGGTGGCACTTCTGGGGGACCCCAAATGGTGGGCATGCTCAACATTTGCATCATCCCATCAACTAGCTAAAAACCACCAGGCAAACTGATGGCTGAGCTGGAATGTGAACTCGAGACCTCTTTCAATCAATCCCAAGCACTTTATCCTCCTGCCCAGAGTGTACCGGTATATGCCTGTAGAGCTCCCAGCTACAGGCACCTTAAGAGGCTTTCATTTTCATGACCACCTGTTTTCCATTATTCATGCGTACACATACTAAAATCCTTAACTAAGATAATTAGAGGACCACATGCTAGATATGAGCTAAATGAAAATTATGCACGCAGATTGCAGTTGTAAAATGTCAAGAAGGTTTTTCTTTTTATTAAAATCTGACATTTCTTACGCAATATATTTCCCCAGCCTTTTGCTATACCAGCAAAGCTTGCTTCTACAAGACCATCCAATCAGCAGGTGCTGACAGAATGGGGGCGAGAGAGGAAGAAAGCAAGTTACTTCTCCCATCATGGAGGTGGTTGACAGTGCCAGCTGATGTAGGAGAATTAATTTCTCTTCCAGTGTTGCCCAACTAGCTCCAGGTCTGAGAGAGCCAGTAAAGATGCAAATCTTACTCCAACCAGAATGATGTGAATTCTTAACATATGCATATCATACCATATACCGAATAAAACTAGCCTCATCATGAACTCCAGTAACAGCCGAGTGCACTAGATTTACGCCAAGTTAACTTTAACTTATTTTGCTGTACTGACCCTGGGCAATAAATCATAGTGAATCTCAAGGAGTTTGCAGTCTCTTCCAAAAGCATGAGTTTGGAAAAGGAAATGGCATCACATATCTTTATTGTTTCTCCTATTTCTATACAAAGTGGCTTTATTTTTATTTTGCTTGTCATTTCCCCTCCCAATTACCAACTCTGCCACTTCAAACTGCAAGGCAACCCATATTCCCAATACCTTTCTGTAACTAAGCCAAAATACATGTAATGGAAATGATCACATATTCTTCCCCTGTTTACCCCTGCTTCTGGGTCTCCTTCCTTCCCCTGTTGTTTCCCTTTGTGTCTATTTTCAGATTGTAGCCCCTTGAGGAAGGGACCTGCCAAACTTGTTCTTAATAACCATAATAATGCTAATACTAACAACAACAACAACAACAACAAAAACAAAAACAACATAAAGCTTTTGATAAGTTATTTCATCTCATATGTTATTGTGCATTATGGAACGTAGTGTGCGCTGCAGACAATGTCATACCATCAGAAAGGCTTCAGATGATCTGAGCAGTGCCAGGCCCGTGTAGAATTTGTAGAACGTGACAGAAGCCAAAGCTATTGTCATAGGTATAACCTATGTGGGACAGGTCAGAGAACAGAGTAAGAGGCAAGAAGCAGATAGAGGACAATTCTGGTAGCAAGGAGGGGTAACCTAGGGCCTTCCTTAAGCAACAAGTTGCCAAAACTGAAAGAGTGCGAGCAGATCTGGACCGAGTAGATGTGAAGCGGGCTTGGCTCTCCTTCATCAATTGACTCCGAAGCTCAGGAAGATTATGGCCAACATTACCTAGCTTAAATGGCTGCAGTTCTCTTCACCTACCATGACCCAGTGGTACAGGAAGTAGGAAATATTTAAAACGTGGCATTTCCGCCACGCATTAAAACGTGGTATTTCAGGCGGGAATATGGGGTGGGTTAGGATTTTTTTTAAAAATTGTATACTGTTTTAATTGTGTTATGTCTGTTTTATTATTGTATCATTGGGAGTGTACATCGCCCAGGGTGGCTGGGTGACCAGCCAGATGGGTGATTAAAAAATGTAATAAACAAACAAACATGCACTTGGCCCACAGGGCTCTTGGTTTGATCACCATGGCATCTAACACTGGGCAATTGTCTCATCTCACATCACTCCCTCTATTTCTGATGTGCAGGCATGAGTGCCGTTGCTTATGTAGCCAAAATGACACCATCCATACAAAAGAGGGAGGTATCAACAGGCTCAGAGGATTTATAGAACCCCAAGATTCGCAGAAATACAAAAAAAATATTTAAAGAAAAACTGCTAAGGGAGGGGGGAAAGCCCAATGAAGACTGAACATGCTCAATGGCCAAGGAATGCTGACTGTTGGGGAGAGGGGGAATGGAATGGAGTATTGTGGAGGAGGGCATAGCTGAAGGACTGGAACAATTAACAATAGCACTCCACATGGTAATAACATACAGGCCTGTGGGTCACGCTGGCTGGCTCAGCTTGTTTGAGTGTGGAAAGCTAAGCAGGGTCAGGCCTGGTTAGTACTTGGATGGGAGACCCCTCCTCTAATTTCCTGCATTGAGCAGGGGGTTGGACTCGATGACCTTGTAGGTCCCTTCCAACTCTATAAATAAACCTATTTTATTGCAGGTCCCACTTGTCCTCACTAAAACCCTTGCTTTTATAAACCAGGTACAGTATGAGCTTAGTATAAGCATTATGGTTTTAGCATTTCCTAACAGGTCTTCTGCACTATCCCTTGTGTTGAACATATATCACAGTGCACTCTAATATTATCCTCAATGTCAGTGTTTGAAGCCACCTAGTTTTGTTAAGCCATGCAACATTGCTATTGAAGGAAGCAGCAATAGAAAGGACACAAAGCAGAGTTTGGAAATTCTCAAGGAAGAAAGGGATAGCAATAATAAAAAAAAATGTATAGGCTTTTCATTCTCTTGTGCCTTCCACCTGCAAATGCAATCATGTAATAGGATTTTTAAAAGCCAATGGAAAAGATGAAAGTTGAAACGGGATTTGGGAGTCTAAGAGATCACTCACAGTTACCATAAGTAATCTGCTTCATTTTGCTTGGTCCACAGACTACAACTTGCTTTCAGGGGGGGGGGGGAATTAAAGGCGTGGTTTAACAGATGGATAAAAGGTCACATGGATGAATTAAATACATACCCATGATTTTTACACACATTTTCAACGTTGAATCACATTAAGCCTCGTCACACATGCACACGGGTATCTGTGTGATTAACGCTGTAGATAGCACTGCTAATCCAAGCTATTTAACCAACTATTTCCCTTAATCCCCAAGACATCAAGAGGGCTGAAATGAAATCATGTATGCAATAAACATGCAAATACTTCCCAGCTTAAAATTATAGTCACCCGAGCATCTTTAATATTTCATTTATGAGCAATACATAGTTTTAATCCAAGTGTTATTATTACTTGCTCTGCAGTCTGGCAGCAGCTCATTTTGCCACAGTTACCGAAGTACCATAAAAGCTGCAGCTGACAAGCCTGGCCTGCAGCCCACAGTGATTTCAGCCTTTCTTCTCAGCATAAGGACGGGAATAAGCATGATGGTTTTCCCTGGCAGTTGCCACAGTGCAACCATTTCCCATTAAAAGTGTGGTTATTGTGTAGACAGGTAAAGCACCGTACTCCTGCCCACCTTCACACCAATCCAGTGGTACAGAGGTTGCTTTTCACTCCATTTTTAAAAACTTTACATTTTATAAAACTTAATGCAAATATATCCAATAATATATTGGATATATAATAATATCCAATAAATATATCCAAATATATCCAATAATAGAAATATATATATAATTGCAGCTTCTTCAATAAATGTGGGTCAATGGTGCTCACAGAAGGGAGCTCTGCTGACCTGTCCCATTCTGGAAATAAGCGTTTTGGCTCATTTCTAGGGTTGATTTAGGAAGCACTAGCTTTCTGTTGCACCCGTGGTCAGTCCCATGGGCACAACATAATAAACAGAGGTGCAGCAGCAGTATTGGATACTGCCCATTGATTGTAAGCCACTTTAAGAACTTCAGTTAGTAGGCAGGATTTAAATATTTAAAATAAAATATAAATGAAGTATAGAACTGGAACTCTGTCTAGTGGGCTTTATCTTATTCAAAGTATCTCCAGGGAGTTCACCTTTCACTGCTATGTGAGCACTAAGATCATAAGCCAGCACATGCAAAAAAAGACCATACCTATTGCTTATCCACTCTTTTTAACGTTTTCCTTGTGCTTTCCCATTTATTTCTGTCCAGGATTTCTTCCTTGCAGAGTTTGCAACCTTGCAGAGTTTGCAAGCCTGGCAGATCTATACATAACAAGACTCTTCTTTATTCCAGACACACTCTTATGAGTGATATACTCCACATTCTGCAGAGTTGTAAGGGGAGCCCAGTGTGAACTGCTGGCAATTTCAGTCACTGGGTTTACAGTATGATTACTCTTTTTTGTTCTCAACAAATGTACCAGAAGTGGGAGGGATGTTTATGTACAAAATAAATAGCAACATGGTTTTCAGCACAGATGCTTGCTCTCACAGTTACTTTGCACGCTTCAATATATAGCCCACAGAATGTCAACATATTTTTAGTTTTCCTTTTAATTATTTTCCTCTGATAAACTTGGGGGTTTAGGTCTAAAGGGGAACAAACAGGGCAAAGTCCTTTTACAATGCAGTCCTATGCATGTTTACTCAGAATTCTCACTGAGTTCAGTAGGATTTACTCCTAGGTAAGCATGTATAGGATTTTAAGCTGCCTATCCTCATTATAGAAGGCAGAACTGCAAATACCATTCCCATCATATTAATATTCAAAGTACTTCTTGGACTCAAAATGCAGGTGCAAAACACAGGCGAGTAAAGCAGACTACCAGTGAGATTGCTGAAACTGCATGGTAAAGAGCAAACTGGACACCCATCATGGTAGTTGAAGATGCTGGTGATGATTCTCTTCCCCCTCCTCTCACAGAAACAGAAATTGCCTGCCAAATATGTATGAAGAATAGAAGTGGGTGCAGAAATTAGAAGAATTAGCAGAGCACAAGTAGGAAGGGAAAAAAGGTCAGTGTCAAGGTAGGAACAGAACATAAACAACCTTTAGCATTAAGGTACATGTTGAATAAAGAGGGTTGTTAAAGTATAAACGTGATACAATGAGTGTTTGTGGTAGAGTAGCTTTTGGAGAAATCATTTTCTGGGGGGAAATACTTTGGATTATTATTTTTTAACAGGGAGCATATCTAAGCAAGAAGCTAACTACATATGGGCATTTAAGTCCCTTCTCCATTAATACACTGGCACACTGACCCTCCCCCCCTTGTGAAGGAGTTGGTCATGATTGAAGGTTTCACTTAAAATACTCTATAGCTTCTTAGGAGTCCACCACTTACTATGCAAGCAATTGGAACCATCCCCCAAAGGATCAGCCTTTTTTTTTTGTTAACAAGATGGATTGGTATGAAACCAAATGCAGTAGAATGGACAATTTCACAAGGCAAACTAAGATTTCTGTATCTAGGGCTTCAAATGTTCTGCTATCCCATGGGCAACATTACTGGAAAAAGACAGATTCAATTGACAGGCAACATTTCTTTGCACTCCCAAGCAATTTGGAGAAACATGTTCCCATAAAAAAATAAGATGTGACGCTTCAGAATATAAAACAAATGCACAAAAATGATATAGACCGGAAAGCTGGACTCAAAACTGCCTGCTAGCACCTCAAAATTCAAGCTAAACTACAGAAATGCAAAAATCTCAGGCAGGTAAGTAGAAAGATTTGGGGTTGTATGACAGCGAAGCTGTAACTGCTTCAAACACTGGTATACATATGGACAAAATTAAGGTGTCATAATAATCAAGGTTCACGTATGGTATTGCAAAATGCCCCCAAAATAGTAACAGATCGAATACACCTATACTCTTTGAGAATCAAACAAAGAAGTTTTGAATTAACATAGCCACACTTCACATTCCAAAGTGTTGAAAAGAGATCTATCAGCATAAAAAGAATATATTTAAAACAAAACTTCTGAATCTGACATTCTTCTAGGAAAGGTATGACACACTAAAGACCTTTCTAGACTAACAGTTTTTAGGGCAGTAAATGCTCCGGGAGCACACAACACAACCCACACACCACTCAGGGATGGAACATCAAGCTATTCTGTTGGAATGGAAACTTGCAGAATGCTGATGCAGTTGGCTCCTACATTCATAGATCTTTGGGACATGCTGTAAAGCAGCCTTCCCCAACCTGGGGCCCTCCAGATGTGTTGGACTACAAATCCCATCAACCAATGGCCAAGTTGAAGGATGATGGTCATTGTAGTCCAATGCATTTGGAGGGCGCCAGGATCAGGAAGGTTGCCGTAAAGTATCAAATACATTCCAACAAGGACAGCCTTACTTTTTTGTTCTGAGAAGCTCAGAATAACCTGCAGGTGCCATGCTAGGGGTTGGTAATCGAGCCTTCTTTCTATAAACATTTGTGGTAAAATGAAGCGGCGTAATTTGTAATTTCTTGATAGTGAGCAAATGTTTGCATTTTGTTGAAGTACGGTGCATGATCTACTGTGTGCGCAACAAAGCTCTACAAAGGATCCCCTATATTTCCCAGTTTGTCACGTACACATATAGACATGCTATTTCAGATGCAAATACAAACAAGTATATTCAGTAACACTTTGGTGGGCAAAGGGCAATGCAAATTATCCCAGAGTGTTTATCTATTAATGATGTCCCCAAAATAACCTTCAAGTGCTACTTTCAACTGTTTAGATCACTGATCAAAAAACAGTTTTGATTTTTGCAAGTTTCTGCTGAATTTAACCAGACAAGTATGGGCCTGAGGAATCATTAGGTGACAAAATTGGAAATGTGTATATGCTCTGTATTATTACACAATCCATATTATGAAAAAATGCCAAGCAATCTCCAATATTGCAAATACCTCTGGAGAAAAGTGCATTAAAACCCACAAGTCTTGAATGCATCGCTACTAGAGTGCTGCCCCTATTAGTTTGAGAATCCCCTACTCTCTACACTACTTTTGGAAATGCCTGGCATCATTTAAATGGAATTTTAAGGGTATGACCTTACACTTAAATAATTTAATGGTGGTAACGAGACTGGGAAACCATGTTTACAATCCAGGCTTTTTTATTAATCTGTCACTGTCATGCTCACCATGTGTTTCCATATACCACCCACTTGTCAGCATCTCAATTGAGTAAATCACATTACGGTATTTTGTTTTCTCACCAGGTTAGAGCCCCCACCTGCAGGTAAGACAAATTATAACTGTCTATATCAGTTTGGAAGAACTCAGCTCTTAAGCCATCTTCAAAGTACAGTTTAGGTACTTTTAACATGATAAACCAACAATGACATCATCATTCTGCCCCTCTGACTTTGAGGATGGGATAAATGGAAATAAATACAGTTCTACCAGTGTAAAAGGGCTGTATTCCAAAGACTTAAGCCAAACAGCATTAGTTTTGTATGCATTCAGACACAGTCACCCCCACCCATTCACATTTTTTATTCAAATATATCTTTTCTATTTGCTACTGGGGAAGTATAGCAAATCAGGCAGAACTCTGAGCATAGACCAAATGCACACAAGAGGTCCTAAAAATGCACAGGCTTCCACTTTCACTTCAATAAGGGGGATGGAGAAGACCCTGTCGGTATACACCAGGGCTCTCCAACCTTGGGTCCCCAGATGTTGCTGGACTACAGCTCCCAGAATCCCTTGCCATTAGCCATGCTGGCTGGGTATGCTGAGAGCTGTAGGCCAGCAACATCTGGGGACCCAAGACTGGAGATCGCTAGTATACACAAAGGGATATGCATGTGCAGCTGGAATCTTTATTTAAATTAATGGTTTTCAAATTCCCTACCCCAGGGAACCTTTCCACATCTATTATTCTGCTGAGAAACTCCAGGTGTTGCAGAGAATGCTGGGGTGCATTCTAGGATGAACTCTCTGTTCTCACAGGGAACCTATCAGGTACAAAGGACCTCGCCTTTGCCCCCTGCAAATTGCAAGTCTTCTGTATACTCCAAACTACACTGTATCTGCACATTGCGGGGGAAGAATGGTAATGGTGGACAAGCAATCTTCTGGAGACTGGTCTAGCAATGCTCATCTCTTTCTTGAAGAATCTCTGTTAAATTATTTAAATGAATGAGTAAGCCTTTGTATACAATGTAGCTTCATGTGTGTATCAATGCTATTAGACACAGAAGCAGCAACTAAAATAAGCCAAGCAGCTGTCGCCATTTTGGGAGGTGGGGGAAGAGACAAACAGGGCAGGTTTGTACATCATGCTAAGCCACCCTGTGAATAAGCCATGGTGGGTTGGTTCATGGAACCTACGGTAGACCCAACAATCAGGCTTGGCGTGGCTTGGTCTCTCCTTCTTAGTCCTCCAGCATGTATCCCAGAGGTCTTCAAGTTAAAATCTATCTTGTCTCCCGCTCCCAACTACCCCTTTTAGTTCCCTGGCTTGTTTTATTTTTCAGTGCCTCAAAAATGCACAAATGGGTTGCAAATTACGACGACGACGACGACTATTTAGTCTTTAGTAAGTGCAAAAGTACACACTTATGGCTGTCCGATATATGTTATCTTTCCTAGTCAATTTCTATGTATGTTTCAGTTGTCAAAAAGACCTGCAAAGTAGAGTAGGTAACATTCAAGGAAACTGACAAGATGAGGTTGCATATAGGCTAATTTGTGCACAGTTGTGGAAGGACCCGGGGAGAAATAATAGTAAGAGAAAGGAGAGACCCAGTAGCTCAATTCAGAAGCATCAAAAATGGGGGGGGGGGGAGCCAAAGGGCTAAGTGCACCAAAAGAGGGAATGACATTATCTCCCCCTTAGCAATGTGATCCTCTCACTTTTAAGTGTTGAACTGACACTCCTCAGCATCCTCCATCTTTTCAACACGTCCCCGACTTTCCAGCTACCCCAGAAAAGGGAGATATTAACTCCCCCCCCTCTTTTGCTGCTCTTTTTCAGAGTGGCTAGCTAGCGAATGTGTGCAAATCTTCCTGACAGTTTTTTAAAAACCCTGAGAAGGCGGCTGCCTGGGACGGAGTGAATGGGGACCCATGGGGTGGGTGTGTGTAAGTACTGCTGCTGCAGGCACCCCACTTGCTCCATCCCATTCTGCTACCCTCTAAGGTTGTTTAAAAAAAACACGGTCTGGAATATTTGCGGAAATGTAAGGACTGGGAAATAAATGGAGGCGAAATGTAAATTTAAAGGCTGGGAAGTAAATGCAGGCGAAATTTCTGCACCTGCAGTAACTGCTTCATTGGTGCAGGTGTGCAAATTTCCCCTCCATTTACTGTCAAGGAGATTTGCGCACATCCACTGAAGCACAGTAAACAGATGAGGATGCAGAGTATAAGTTGGGGGGGACCTCTACATGCCCCAAGCTGTGACATTGCTCCATTAAATGAACATTGAAAGGCTTTAGGTATATTGCTAAATAGTTTATTAACAGCAACATCCACAAACTGATGACATTTTAGTACTGTAGTAAAATGGGGAAAACTGCAATTTCACCCTCACAGTAAAAACTCAAAGAAGTCACTTGCTTAGTCTTAGTTTTTAAGGCTAAAATGTAAGGACACAAATCACCATAGACCTTATGACTGCAAAAGTAGTACTATACTGCAAAAGTAGTAATGAGCTTGCCATCAAACCCATCGAAGTAATCTTTTAGTATAGTATACTATATTAGTATACTGGTATACTAATCTTTTAGTATAGTCCTTACAAGGATTTTGTCAATGGGAGAGAATGCTGAATAAAAACTTGACCATTTTAAAAGCAGACTGTGAACTTTTAATTCAGGGAACTTTTTGTTATTCTTGCTACCTGAAACTGTGCCATCAAGTGTGTCACAGTGACAGTTCTAAGATATTACAATGGAATATTGATTGTAAAACAAGATCTGTAGTTTTTGTATTTTCCATTTCAAGTGATTGTGTCCTTCAGGTTCTGACAACAGCATTACAGTCCGTCACAATTGCTCAAGATATTATCTAGTCTTCAATAAATCACTGAGACTGCAACCCTACACACATACCTGGGAATAAAATGAAGAGGAGGAGGATCATGTAAGCTGCCTTGGGTTCCTTACAGGAAAAAAGGCGGGATATAAATATAATAATTAAATAAAACCTACTGAACTCATTTCCGAGTAAACATGCATAGGACTGCACTGTAAATCATGTTGTGAATGGACACAACCACAGAACACAGCTGAAGGTAACTAACATTCACAGAAGTTCATATGCTTCTTCCCTTGATAAATTATTCTGGAATAGTACTCAAAGCAACTACAGAGCTCTGCCTTAAGGCCCAAATAATTATCTCTACCTCTGTGTTAACCCTCTAAACTAGTATGTTACAATTTCTTAGTATTCACATAGTAGTGACAATAATATTGGGGGGATAATACTATATAATTCAGGTGGAAGTAGAAGGGAAAAGTGAATAGCACTGCAGAATTCTGTTTAATATTTATTTAGTGCTAACCATATTCTTTACTGAACAGAGAAATAGTTTGGTTCCTGATCAAAAGGCTTACAATCTAAGTCAGACATGACAAAGCGACAGAAGAACAATTCTTGCTGTCATCACTGGATAGGGTGAACATCATTCTTCCTCCTTTTCTGACATTCTTTTCCATCTTTGAAGACTTGTTATCTCTTCTACTCTCTGTTAAACATACCTAGTTCCCAAATGTTTTCCTTTTCTCTTTGTTCTACTTCTACTTCTTCACTGGTAATGTCCAATGCATCGAAATCTTTCCCAAGGCTCTTTTACTTCAACCTTCTTTTTTTAGCAATCGCCTAATCATCACTGGCAACCAGGAATTTTATTCAGGCAAGTAGGGCTTGTTGGTAAAGTTGAGTCCTCCCCTGCACCATGGGCAAAGCACAGCTGTGACTATGGAGCACCAAGCAGGGAAGGAATGGTGCTGTTGCAGCTCAAGCCTTACAAGAAAAGGCAACTGTGGCGTAACCCCACAATTCAGTTCCCTGGTGTATGTCTGCTTTAGTATATTTAGTGAGTATAGAATGTTGAACTGAGTGGGTGTGGTTTGTGATGTCTTAGAAAGGGTGTGAGGAGGAGTATATAAGGAGTGTTTGAGTGATGTCAGAGTTAGTCAAGTTGAGGAAGTTAGTGTGTTAAGAAGTGGAGAGTTGGTTGTAGTGTGTTGGGAGTGTTAGAGAGTTTGGGAGTTAGGTTAGTTGGATTATTCTTGTCAGGAGTTCTAAGAGGAATCAGTGATTGTATGAGGAGTGAGAGTATTTGGAGTTATAGGGACTTAGGTTAATTATAAAGTGTTTGGTGTAGGCAGGTTTAAAGTTATTTTCTGGAACTAGGATTTTGAGAATTAAAATAAACTTACTTTTATTTTGTTTGCTGCCCAAATCCTACGTGTCAGCTTGGTGTTATTAATCTGCATTACTTTTAAATCTACACACACACCTTTGTACCCACAGCATCATAAATTTAAAAATAGATCCTTCATAACCAGTATTAATCTTTTCCCTCATTAGTAGGGGAAAGGCTTCATTTGACACACACACCCCCTCAGGTTTTTAAGTGTTGATGCTTAGCCTGAGAAGGGTTTATGCGCCTGGTCCTAAAGTGTAAGAGACCGTGTCATCCAGCAACCAATGTGGACCTCTTCTTCCTCCTCCTCACAGCACCAGTCCCACATGAGCAATACATTTCCCAGGCAAAGGAGGAAAGTGTTGCCATCTCCCAGCAGCAGCCCCAGACTGTGGCTACAATAACAGAGTTCTTTTAATTCTAATTCTGTACAGCGTGGGTGTAGAACCCATGGTTCTCCAAATATTGTTGACACACAGGGCGGTATCCAACGGGGTGCTATGCCCCCACCAATTTGGTTCTGCAAGCGGCCCCTCCCACCAAATCTATTGTGCAAGCAGGACCCACCACTTGTGCAACGGATACATAATGCTTCCTAGAGGAAGCCCCATTTCTGGATTGGGACAGGTGGGCAGAGATCCCTTATTGCTCCCAGAAGTGCTAAATCTCTACCGCATAAGCAGTGGGTGCTGCTTGCCCACTGCTTACGCAATTGGAGGGAGGGGAGTAGCACCCTGTCAGATATTGCCCAGAGTCCCACACCGCCAACAATATATAGTCCCCATATATTGATTTATCATGCAGCATTCATTGTTTTATCCTCTTCTAGAGAGAGTGCATGTGAGAGAATATGGTGGGGTAACAGTTCAATCCTATGCATGCCTACTCAGAAGTAATCCCCACTGAGCTAAATGGGACTTTTTTCTTAAGACATCTAAGGGGTTAAGCCTGTTCTGTTCATAAGAAGGCTAGTAGAAAATGGTGCAGGCTAGTCACTTTTGTAGGCATATTTATAAGGCAGTTTTGTTTCATCCAATGAAGTTTTGGGGTCAGTGCTAGATAGACCAATAGATAAACCTACCTAACCTACCTCACAGGGTTGTTGTGAGGATAAACTGGAGAGGAGGAGGATTATGTAAGCCGCCTTGGGTTCCTTGTAGGAAAAAAGGCGGAGTATAAATATAATAAATAAAATAAATAATAAACCCTAAATCTTCTTAGATGTTTCTGCGATTGTGTTATTGACTCAAATTCTAAATAATACTTGCCAATGGGTACTGTTTTGCCAGTTATTCTCCCTCTTAGGGCTATTCCATATGTTGTATGGCAACAGACTTGGTTTAACACAGAAAGTACACTCAACCAAGATTGGCTGCAGCCCCTTGTTATCCAATGAGTGTACCTGTGTGACATTGTTTCCAAACATGTTTGTCTGATACTTTTATTTTAGCTGAACCACTAAGATTTTTTTCTGAAGCATACAATTAAAGATGTAATACGCATATTAGATTCTATTTGTGCTGATTTATCATTGTTTTAGCAGCCCAGCTTTCTAATTCAGGAAGTTTATTTTGTGTTTTAGCCAATCCCTATGTCTACAGGAAACATAAACATAAACCTAGATCACAAATGGGAAAACGTAAACTGACTACTCCATTTACATAATCAAAATACCATTTTTAAAAGAAAATATAAATTATGAAGAGATACTCTTTTGTCTGCTGAACAATGGATCAAGAATTAAGTCATTCAAGATGTAATTTATGGTCACATGAGAACTCTCCATTGGTCCATAATTTTCAGTCTCACAGCTGATTTCAACATTTGTTATCTACAGAAATTCCAAGAACTGCAATTCTCCCTTTGAATTTATACTCAGGTAGACATACCTGATGCTTTTATTTTAAGAAAGAGAAATTGCTTTTAAAAACTCTTGGAATTAGCATTACCTTTAAGACACCTACCTTAATTAGGCAAAGCCAACTGACATCCAATTACCTATTTTCCATATGAGCATTTCATCCTAAGAGGTACATTACATCCCCTACAATGGCTCACATAGTAAGCTAAGAACTAAAAAGTACTTGTTAGAACCAGAAAGATGGTTTGACCCAAAAAAATTCAAAGCCTGACATTCTATCCCTAAACATATCACATGAAATAAGTTTGGTTGATTGCTGTAGAATTTATATATGTCAAGGAAATCAAGGAAACTGATCCACAGATGCAAACATACTGTGGATAGATAGTGCCTGAAGCTATCATGACTGACATGGTGATTATTGTCTAGGAAAAACTGTTTGGACTAGGTTAAATCATTAACATCTTCTTCAATTATCTTCTTTTAGCACCTGTTTATTACACAGAAGACTAAGAATTTTAGAACTAAACTATGTATGATGGGGCAGCCCAGCCATGTTTTCCCTATTCATATATAAAGTGGGGGAGGGCTGTCTATATAAAAAAAGAAGTAGGTGAGCAAAACCTGCCTCCACCCCTACCTGGCCATGCTGTGCTGGGTTACTTCAAGAGCACTTTCTCCTCCCTGGCACATTTCCAGTATCAGAATTAGGCTGGGAGAAAGGTGCTTAAAGCAAAGGGCATGGAGAGTTAATGTGGGGAAAGGGGTGGCGGTCTTGCTCCCTCTCCCCACACAGTCATTTAAAGGCAAAGAATAGATTCCAACCACCCTTGCTGTATAGGTAAATGGGGCTAACATGTTAATAAGAATAATCTACGTCATGAAGATAAAAACAGTACAAAATATTCATGAATACATAAACACAGATTGTTAAAACATGATATAACTAGCACTAAGAAACAGCAGCAAGGCTAAAATATGTTACACATTAAAAGCTAGCAGCAGCAGAACTATAAGATGCTATATATATTAAGAGACAATTGAAACAGAAGTATTTTCAATTTCTGATGGACATCTGAGAGGAAGCCTGATGGATTGTGATGGCTTTGCCATTACATGTAGTTTGGGCCTCAGCTTCACTTTTCAGCTGCAATCATCTAAGGCAGAAGACTCAAATATTTATGATTATCAAATAAAAAATTAAGATACTACACCTATTAATACAAAACCTTGCAATGTGCATACACACACACACACACACACACACACACACGATTTGTCATATTCCCCTCCCTGCCACAAGTTATGAGATAGTCCAACTTTTGTGTGAAGATCCATGTGTTAGATCCATGATTTTCAAGCTTCATGCCCTCAGGGAACCCTTTCCATCCCCATTTGTATGACTAGAAACCCCTGAGGTTGCAGAAAATTCAGACATGCATTTTAAGTTGCGTTCAGTGTATTTAGGACAGCAGCCAGGCCTATCAGGCCTCACCCTTACCCTAGACAAAATAATGTGTATTCTGGGACATGCCCAACTTCTTTCTGTGACTATGTATTGTGGGGAAAGATCTGTAGAAGTAGGCATTTTGTCCTTCCAGAATGCTTGCCTGCCATTATGAGCAGGCTCGGCATCAACAATTGGCATGGACAGGCCGCTGCCAAGGGTACAGCAGGTCAGAAGGGCCCATCCCTGCCACAGCTGCTACCATCCTCCTCCTTGCTTTCCAAGCCAGTCCCGTTAGCAAAAGGAAGCACCGTGGTCGAGTGTGCAGGCCCATTTGAAAAGGAAACATTTTTACTTACTTTTTGTGCAGCAGCGCTGTGAACCAATCAGACTCTGCCTTTTGGTCAGGGGCTCAGCCAGTGAGGGAACAGGAGTGATGTAAAGACTGCCCTGTGCCTTTACTGGCCGAATCCCACCCCCCACAAAGCAGTATCTGATTGGTTCAGAGCACTGCTATTCAAAGTGCAAGTATTTTGTTTTCTTTTAAAAGCACACACAGGGCTCGCAGACTTGGCCAGCCAGGTGCTGTCATGTTTTGCCAGCCCAGTGGGGCCTGCTGGCCAGGTAAAAAGGAGGAACAAAACCACAAGGTAAACAAAAAAACACAATGCAGGGAGAGCGCTTCAGTAGGCAGCTTCGGGCAGGTGGTTTCTGCGGCAGGAAGGCAAGTGGCATGGGCCCATCAGCAGCACTACTGGAATCTGGCCCTGGCCCTGATTATGGGATATTCCCACTGAGAAACTCCAGGGTTCCTAGGAACACAGCTTGAAAAAACTACAGTATGTTACATTGTATCAGCTAACTCCAGCATGCAGCTGGAACTTTGATATACTAAGCTTTGATATACTAAGAACAAAGCCTATCACCTCAGCCTATCCTAGAACAGAATACCGTACTAGTTTTGATGCACAAGTAGCTACAACAATCTTCTTTGTTTTTTATTTTATTTATTTATTATTTATTATATTTATACCCCGCCTTTTTTCCTGCAAGGAACCCAAGGCAGTTTACATAATCCACCTCCTCCTCTCCATTTTCTCCTCACAACAACCCTGTGAGGTAGGTTAGGCTGAGAGTCAGTGACTGGCCCAAAGTCACCCAGTGAGTTTCATGGCTGAGCGGGGACTAGAACCCGGATCTCCCGAGTCCCAGTCCAACACTCTAACCACTACTCCACACTGGACTCTTCCTAAACTGTCCCACAGAATCTGATGTTCTGCACCTCAGATTGTCCACCAGTTTGATAGTGGCCCCACAAGTGCTCCTCAGCCTGAGAAGTGGCCTAAGGAGAGGAAGATGAAGACTGTACCTCAGCTTTCCCACTTAGGATGGCAGTGGCCCTACAGGTACTTCTCTGCCTGAGAAGAGGTCTAAGGAGAGGTGAAGCAAGATGGCAGCTCTATTGTGGACCAACACAAATGCATGCAGCCTCCCTGAATATACTTTGCAAAGTGGTACCAGCCACCCACATGGTCCTCTAAGGAAGGGCTGAGCAACTTGTAGCCCAAAAGCATAGCCAATGGTGAGGGATGATGCGAGCTGTGGGCCAAAACATCTGGAGGGCCACAAGTTGCCCCCCTGCTCTAAGGGCAGTGCTGCATGGAGCAGCACAGTGTACATGCATTCACATTCCTAGTACGAAGCAACTGCAGCCACCAATTCCATGTAATATTCTCAGCCAATGGCAACGCTAAACCTGTGCATGTTTCACTGTTTTCTCCATACTTACTCCTAAACCCCATGTTCCCATCCAGAGAAGGCAGCAGGTAAACAAATGGCCAGTAGAATAAACTAGGCCATATAGATTAGCTGTGAAGGGAAAGACCAGAAGCACTTTGAAGGGAGATACAAGGATAGCTTCTGCACATGTTTTATATGCAGAAGGTTCCAACTTCAATTCCTGGCATTTCCAGTCAGAACATCAAGTAGCAGATCTTAGAAGGATCCCTGCCAAAGACATAGGCAATGGTCTCTAGTCAGTACAATCTACTGAGTAGATGGTATGGTGCTAGATGAACCAGTTGCCTCACTCTATATAAGGGGCAGCTTCACATGTTACCATGCTCCAGATGAGCCCATGCTGCAGTGAAAAATGTAAGTTGCCACTTCCGAGAACATTCTTAAGAAAGAGTGCACACAGATTATTTATACCTTAACTATTAAAAGGTGTACTCTTGCTCTGTAAACTTAGAACACCTTGTCAGACAACAGGGTTTCTAGTAAAAACAACAACAAAAGAAGTACATTATGCAATGCTAAAGGCAGCCCACCCTTAGAAAATGTGACAATGAATTGAACAGTGTCTGAACAGTGTCAAAGCAGATAAATATGTTATTTCATATTGTCCTGTCCCAAAACAAATTTCCCCAGGAAACCGCTAACCCTAAAATCTGTGTATGTTTATCATAGTAAAAGGAACAGAGGTACATCTATCTACCCCCTTAACCTCTTCAAAGGTGTGGCTCTTATTTAATTATTAACTCATGTAGAGAGTTTTCACCTCACGACCTAATTTACTCTCAATGTAAAGATTGTGCCTTCTGGGCAGACTGGAGTCCTGTCAGTCTGCCCAGTAAGACTGTAATTGCATAAATATATCAGTAAGGATAGATTTATGCAAGAGGTGAAGTGATTGTCATTTTCAGGAAAGGAAGAGAAATAATATGCTGATGGTAGAGATGAATAAAGAAGATTTTCACAAGTCTTACTGGAGATGCGATTCCCACATTCGAGGAGACCACCAGCAGAAGGATGACATAAAATAAAATACAAAATTTCTATGCAGGACTGAAAGGTGAGAAGTCAGGTGAAAAAGAATGTTAAAAAAAAACTTGAGAAGCATCCTATAAACAAGTTATAAAAAGATTCAAGAAGTGGCTGAAGATCATAAGACTACAGAAAAAAATCCAGCAAAGGAAGATCAAAGAGGATGGCAAGACTGATCTCTTGTTAAAAACATCTTGCAGACCAGAAAAAGTTAGGATGTCATCAAGCAAACATGACTAAGATGAAGATTTCATACAACAATTTCAAATAGAAAGGATTAAGTGGGTGAGAAGGAGTCCCAAATGAAGTGAGGTGAAACACAATGCAAGCATGCAATTTGCAATCCAAGGTAGAAGAAGCAGACAAGTTTTAAGATATAGAAGACAAGAATACTTATTGAGCCTCTTTGCATGTCACAAAAAGCCACCATGGGTTAATTAACACAGCAAAGACTTTGGGACAAGCCTCAAGATCAAACACTGAGGCCCAGTTAGCATACAATGGTAAGCCAGGGTAGATTTCTCCTGCTTGGCTCCTCCTACCAGTGGGAGCAGCTAAACAAGCCAGGGACAGAGTGTCCCTGGCTTGGTTAGCATTACAACCAAACCTGGAACTCCAGCTTGTATCTTCCCTGACAAGATCAGAGTTGTAAACCAGGGGCTCTGTCCCTGGCTTGTTTAGCAGCTCCCGCTGGCATGAGAAGCCAAGCTGCAGCGATCAAGCCATGTGCACTAGCACACTAGCTCGTTTACAGTAACACAGCATTATTAAAAACCCTGGGTTACCGTTGCATGCAAACCAAACCTCACATGACCAAACTGGATCAAATGGATCAATGCAAAGGTCAGAAAATTATGACATGGTCACAACATTGCTTCACCACATGCCTAAACCCCAAATTCTGACAGACTGGGTGTTATAAATTATAACTGGTAATTATGTGGAATATTTACTCATAAATTCGAATAGCAGTCTTAAGTTCACATAAAGACAAAATGAACATGCTGCCATTGTACAGCACTCTATCACTCTCACCTCTGGCTATTGAAAGCTCTCTCTGGCCTAGAGAAAGATGCTATTCTGCTGAAGGAACAGATGAGTATGGACAGTGGGAGAGATAGAACACAATACACTGACAAATTGCCTCCTCATACAGACACACACAAGACAGAAAGTCGTCTGAACACAACTGTAACAAATTAGCCATGCCTATCATTAGACAATGAAAACTTCACATCTATCCCTCAAGAATGCAGTATGACTGAAAACAGGCCAGGGTACAGCAAGAATAGCTATGAGACTCCAGGAACATACCTGCAAATCCAACTCTTTTACTTAAGATTACTCTACCTGGCAGAGTTACTAGTGCTCTCTAACAATTTGTCTTCACAATTACTAATGCAGATAAGAATCATCACTTCAATATGAAGCATACAATGGAACAAAAACACCCTTTTTCCACCACCACCCTTATTTTGTGTAGAAAATTGTTATCAAAACATATTAAGAGATAATCAATCTTTGTTAAGAGATCTGGAATGTATGCCTCCAGAGAAAGCAGCTGAAGGCAGAAAACAAGATGCAAAATACTAGAAGACAGAAGTACAGCATAGTAACTGAAGCATTCTGCCTGGGTGTGAGGAATCCTGGTTGGCCTTGGACAAATCTACTATACCTCAGTCTAGCCTACCTCACAGGGCGGTTGCAAGGATAAAATGGAATGGGATAATACAACATAGGCCAGCCTTCCCCAACCTGGTTCCCTCCAGATGTGTTGGACTATGGCCATGTTGGCTGGGAATTATGGGAGTTGTAGTCCAACACATCTGGAGGGTGCCAGATTGGAAAAGGCTGTCATAGGCCACCCTGAGCTCTTTGGAAGAAGGGTATGATGGAACAGGTGGATGCAGATATACTTACCATGTAGGGAGTGATGGATAAGGGATAAAAAATACACACAACCATGCATAAATGATATGAAGACAGATAGGAGAGCACTGCAGTAAGGAGTGGTGAGCATGGAAGCAGCTGAAGAACAAACAATAGCGAGTATACAGTGTTGTGGATTATTTCAAAGTGCAAATCACAGGCAATACTGCAGGGAGCTAGGCAAAGGGTATTAAAGTACGTAACCAGAGGAGATGGCTGAGGAGAAGGAGCGGAGAAGAGGGGAAAGGTGCCTTTAGAGAACATCAAGTAATATGCAACAAAGGTATGTAGAGTTTGGCATGAATGCCAATATTGAGGAGGCTGTTGATGAGATTTACCCTAAGAACAGATTCAGTGGCAGGGTCTACACAGGGCAAAGGATGGAATGAGGCATCACTACTCTATAACCCAAAGGGAACAGGAACAGGAGACAGGACAGGCAAGCAGTGGGTCAACAAAAGTTCAGACACAGGCTCAGGAACAGGCAGGGGAAAACTGGGGAGGCTGGAACAGCAAAAACAGTGGGGAGGTAAGCACCAGCTTAATGATGAGAATGGGACGTGGGGAGACAAGTGGTTGTACTCTTTGTCCTATCAGTTGGCAAAACAACAACAACCAAAGATTGACAGCTGCAAGAGGCATGCACTTGCAACATTGTTTTTAATTCTGCTATATTGTCTTTCACGCACTTTTAGTTTCATCCCTTACTACGGGGACGTTTAAGTAGCAGCTGCAAGCCCGTACATTTATAAAATAAAATATCAGGGTCGGAATTTATGATTGGAGGATGGTGGTGTGGTGACAGTGATGGTAATCTGACTGCTACATTATATTCCGGGTTGCAGCCAAAGAGCCAGCTCTGAGCAGAGGAGCAGCAGTGAGTGGGATTAGAACGGGATAGGGTTTAGGGGGCTTCACTCCCCCCCCCATATATATATTTAGTTTTGGTTGCATAAGTTATTGCAACCCTTTCCAGGAAAGAGGGGGTGTAAAAAAATCCGAATAAATATAAACATACCAAGGTTTAGATTGGGATGGGGGTGCAATTGGTGCAAATAGGAGGGAGTGGAGAAAAGTGCGGTGGGGAAGACTTGGAACCTGAGAAGGTAGATCTATAACTGAAGGGGGAACGAGGAGAGATATTATTAGGGTGGTATTAGGATGATGAGGTCTCACTCTCGCTTCACCCACCACACACAGACACACACAGACACACACACACACCTTTCCCCTCACCTGCGAGGCGGCGCTCCCGCAGCAGCCCATGGCGGGCTCGGGGCTGGGTCTCTGCCGCGGGCTCCAGGCATCCAAGCGCCGCGATTTCCCGGTCGCCCGCCCGGCCCCAGGGCGACGGCGGCGGAGGCAGCAGCAAGGCGGCGGGGGAGGAAGGGATGGGGGGAGGAAGGGATGGGGGGAGGAAGGGGACGAGAAGGGGTCGCTGCGAGTGCCGCTCGGTCCCTCAGTCAGTCGCTCGCTCGGTGTCCGCAGCGGCGCCTCGAATCCCTTCACTGAGGCGGCGGCGGCGGCGGCGGCGGCTCGTTCCTCCTCATCCCTCCTCCTCCTGCATCCCAGCGTCGCCCGGGCCCGGCGTTCCTGAGGGCGGGGCTCGGCGCGAGCTGGGAAAGGCGGGTGGGAAGAAGAGGAGCAGTAGCAACACAGCAGCAGGCAGCCGGCTCGCTGCCGGCTTGAGCTCGGCTCCACCGACCAAGCTGCCTCGCGACCTAGAAACAGGCGCAGAACGCTCCCTCCCGGGGGCGCGGAAGAGAGCCGAGCCCAATTGCGGGGAGCACACACACAGGAGCTTCCCCGTTGAAATCACTGCGGGCAAAAGAGAGCGTACCTCCCTCCTACCGCCGCAATGGAATGTGAGGGAGACCGAACGTGGCGCTGTCCCACACGTTAAAAAAATCCCGGCTTGCTTCCGGCTTGTCTGGGGTGTTTTGTTTCGTTTTAAAATTGACGCACCTGGGAATTTTTTTGTACTTCCCCGTTTATTTTCTCTCTGCAGGAAGTTGGTGAGGGGTGTAGTAAAATATTAAGTACTTAATTTACGACCTCTCTCTCTCTCTTTTAGGCTGCAATCCAGTATCCAGCAATCCAGCAGTAAGCCTCATTGAAATTAGTGGGATTTACTTCTGAGTAGACTTGACTAAGATTATACTGTTGAACCCCTTTATTAGTCCTCAAATCCCTGCGTGACCTTGGGCAGGTCCCTTGCATATTTTCCTGTTCCTATAATTATTCAAAGAGATACAGTTTCCCGTTATCTTTTGGTTGTATTATGACCTTTAAATCTCTGTTGTGTCTGGACTGATCGGAGAAGGAAAGTGACAGGGGAACCACACAAGCACATGAGAATCTGAGTATCTACCAATGACCTGGAATCAGGGGTTGTTGGTTTTTTTATATTCAGAAGGCAATGGTTATATTAAAACAAAAATATATTGGCTTTCTTATTATAAAAAGAGAGAGAGAAAAGTACTTGTCAGGATTATTTTATTTATTTATTATATTTATACCCCGCTTTTTTCCTGAAAGGAACCCAAGGCAGCTTACATAATTCTCCTCCTCTCCATTTTATCCTCACAACAACCCTGTGAGGTAGGTTAGAACAAAAATTTTATTAACAAAAAACAAAAAAAAGCTTGAAAGTTTACTCAAAGTTCAAAAGAACAGAAGGTTTGCAGCTTCCAGAGGAGGTTTTTCTACATGTGCAGAAAAAATCTTAGAAAAAGTGGAGTGGATGTGCAATGAGTGGCATATGGACACTCGGCTACAACATGCCAAGCATGAGGAAATGCAATTATATGCAATTGCATGCAGCTACAAAATCTTGGCAGCTTGTTTTGGATTCAGACGGAACCATTTTGAAATTACATCTGTTCGCATCTTCAGCTATTTTCTCCCTGCTTTTCTACATACATGCCAAAGCCATGGGCAGGGGAAAGTGTTCTTGGAGTAGTTCTCAACCTCAGTTCTCCCTCTTTAAAATGGTAGAGATAATAATGTGCATCACAGGATTGCATTAAGGATTGTAAAAACTGCCTAAACTAAAAAGTGCTATAAAAATAATCATAATTGTTATTCTCTTAGTTGTGCTGCATTGACTTATTGGCAGAGTTAGTTTTGTGACCTGCATTGCCAAAGGCACAATCCTTCAAACATTCACAGAGAAGTAGCCTTACTCAGATTAGTGGGACTATTCTGAAATTGCAATCTGGCTTCAGCCTAAGTAGGAGGCAGATAATTTCTTTTTCTTATCTCACTGCTCTGCATAGTAATATGACACATCTGTTATTTATTTCTATATCCATACAGATAAATCTTTTTTACCATCAATGTGTGTGGCACAGGGAAGACGACAGAGGAAGAGGAGGGAAATGGAGGCAGGAATCAATGGAAATAATATATATTTTGCTTGCATGTACTTAGGCTTAGACTGGATTCAGACCTAAAGTTTATTACAGGCCTGTATAGCTGCTGTGGCTTGCGGGGTACACAACACATGCACTTTTCAGTGCCGGTCGCAGTAGTCCTGCGTAATTGTTTCTTCCAGAATTTCCCAGACTAGGTTTAACACATGCACTTTTCAGTGCCGGTCGCAGTAGTCCTGCGTAATTGTTTCTTCCAGAATTTCCCAGACTAGGTTTATCACGGCTTTTTCAGTTATTGCGGTTCAGTCACAGTACGCGGCCAGTGAGTGGTAAACGTGCGCTGCAGTTGCCTGCCCAAGGTGTGGCCACGAAAGTGTCATCACTGGAGTTAACCAATAGTTTCTGAGGGGCGGGAGGAATGCAGTGTGACATGTCTCTCCCAAACTGGTGGGGAAGAGTGGTGTCTGCCATTTGTTGTTGTGCGGTGGTTCGCCCTCTTCCCCAGAAGCTTCTTAATTTTTTGTTTGTAAATGTTCATGCACACCTCTGAGCAGGCTGCTTCTGGGAATCACATGTCGGTGTTGTTGTTTTTTAAACAAATTTGCTCCTGCGAACATGCACACCTCCACATAAGCAGCAGACCAGAAACAAAGAACCCCTGGCTATTTCACCTGCGTGTGAAAGGCAGTACCCCCAGGATAACCGCCATGTAGTTTGAGAGGGGACAGGAGTGGGGGGGCTTTCCCCCCCACTTTTTAAAACAGGTGCGTTCACCCCTGTTGCCCATAGAGCAGGGAGCTGTAAATTAGCCAAAAGGCATGTCTGCTCAGAAGTAAATCAAGTCTATCCCACTGATTTAACAGGAGACTTGTGCTCAGGAAACAGAACAGGAGGAACAATTTTTTCCTTTCTTTTTTTAGAGATCACTCATGTGCTCATTCGCACCTGCACAGAGATGACAAAGCAAACAAACAAACAAACAAACAAGAAAACCCTGTTCAAGGAAACACCCAGTTCTACCGCTAAGGAGTTAGATGTGGGGTGGCAAACCGGGATGACTGCAGTACATTTAACGAGAGTGTGCCCTGTGAGGAGTGACTGCAGAACGTGAATATAGCAATACTGTTCTGCTGACTTGACGATATACAGTGTAATGTGGATCCCCCCTTAGTTATGATACTGATAGAGAGTGGATTTGGGCGAGGGGCTAAAAGAGAGAGGGAGAGAGATGGCATCACAAATCCAGGAAGCAGTCCTGAGCTGGGCAGCAAAGGAGAAAGGGTAGAATCATTCAAGGAAGTAGGAGTCTCCGCAGTTCTATGTACATTGACTTGGTTGTACACCCCATTGAACTCAATGTGACTTTTTTTCTGAGTAAACACAGGATTGTGGTATGAGTCATCCACAGGTGAGTGATTACAATCTCTGATCAGGCTACACAGGTCTGGGCTGGAATGCTGCTGTAGCCTTCTCTCTGCTGCTGAATTAACACTGTGTGAGGGCAGAAAGCTGCTGCTCTCTCCTCTGCTATCTTCTCCTGGTAGTTGTTATTTGTTTGTTTTTACATCATTTATTTTATTTTTCTTTTCTTTTCACATGCTTCCAGGTGGAGGGCACTATCAATCAAAAGGCATTGTGCAATTGTTCCATCTTTTCATTCTCACTAGCAATTTTTTCTGGTAAGAAAAAAAGATGGAAGAAGCAGTGGGAAAATATAGGAAGGTTACACATTTAAGTCAATGTCTTCTGGACCCTCTGTAAAATTATGTAAATGTGGAAGGGCAATTGCACATTTTGCAAAAGCTTTGTCTGGAAGCACCCTCCCTTTCTCTAGTCTTCTCAAGTCACAGTCCTGTGGGTTGCTCCCTTAGTGCTCTTAAGCCTCTGAACTCAGAGGCTTATAAGCATCCTATGTGGGGGCGGGAGGAGTGGTGGAGGCAATCTTCGCCTCCCTGTCCTGCCACCCTGCATTTTCGCTAGGCAGGCTTTTTTGCTCATCTAGCAAAAGCATTTCAGAGGGGCAGGGAAGAAGGCTGGAGATGCCTTAGGAATAGGATAGCTCATAGCCGGTTCTCTTCAGTTGCCTCCCCTCCTCACCCACCTTAACACCCCCTTTTACTGCTCTCCGAGGTTGCATTCCCAACCTCAGGGAGGCAGCCAGCACAGTCCTTTCTGTGCTGGCTGCAAGGGAGAGGGGAGGGGGTCCGAGCTCCAATTCCCAGCTCCAGGGTCAGAGCACTGTCTCCAACCTCAGAGCTGGGAATCCGAAATATTCTATGGTTCCTCAGATGCTGTCTAGGGACCATAGGCTTGCCCCCTCCATCTCTCTTTCCTCTTTCAGATCTTCAACACTGTCTTGGAAACTCAACAACTTTCCTCAAACTCTCCACAACTTGCTCCTCAAAAAGCCACCTCTGGAGGGGGGGGGGAAGGCTGACTTGATGGTCATGGTGTCTGCATCATCTGATTGATCTCAGTCTTGAGATGGAGTAGGGGAGGAAGGGGCTTCAGACATTCAAATAAGATGGTTTCACATTTCACCTAGAGCTGCCCCTGGGACTGCTGGGAGCAAGAAAGGCAGAAAAGTGTAACCCCCCAATTTTGAAAATATAAAATCCAGCTGTTACTCAGAAATGTCTTCATCTTGGGTGAAGCACATAGGCTCCTTTTATCAGTAGGGGGGGGGGGGAAACTAGGCAGTTTTCATATTAACAAACCTAGAGAACTCCATCACCTGCTAGAACCTTATTTGAATGGCTACAGACTCTTCTTCCCCCATTCCATCTGCTTGTCAGCCATTTGCTTGTGCACCTTTTGTGAGTTTTGGTTGGCTTAATAACAGTATTACACTATTTTTTTTTATTTTATTATATTTATACCCCGCCTTTTTTCCTGCAAGGAACCCATAATCCTCCTCCTCCTCTCCATTTTATCCTCACAACAACCCTGTGAGGTAGGTTAGGCTGAGAGTCAGTGACTGGCCCAAAGTCACCCAGTGAGCTTCATGGCTGACATGGCCGGATTAAGATAGGGGCTGTGGGAGCGGCCGCTCCAGGCCCTTAACAGATAATCGGCCCGCAATTATAGGGATTTTTCCCCCTTTGGAGTTAGCTCTGATCGTTATCATTCAGCATAATTAATGATTTTTTCAAGATTAGAAAGGTGTTCTAAGCACATCTGCATTACAGGCTTGAGGCAAGACCTAGCAAGAACTGTTGTTCTCAAATTAGCATTTCAGTATCTTTGCATTTCAATCACTGTTACTACATTTCTTTGTGAGAACGTCTAGCACATGGGGGGCTTGCTAGGGTCTGTAATATTCAGATTTAGAAGGGACCTCTCTCTCCAGCCTCGAGCAAAAGATCTTTCTGATTCGCAGCTCAATTGTCCAAATGCTAGTTTAACACACACACACACACACAAAAAGCAACAAGAACAACACAATTATTCTTGTTCAAGCAAAGCTGGCTTTTTGTTGTGGCTGCTTTTTTTTTTTTTAATAAATAATTTGGGGGAAATTGGGAAGACCCTTACTGATGAGCTGCAGGAGTTTTTGAGTTTTTGCTCCGGCTGGTCCTGATGGCCCTCCTCTGCACAGGTAAGGTTCAAAAGTTTGACTCTTTTGATCTGCAAGTTCTCCTTCTCCTTCTCTTCTGTAAAAGGGCTTTCCCTCTTTTGTGAGCCAAACTGAACGTAAGGGCTGTGTGTTTGTGGGTGTGGGTGTCTGCCTTTTGGGGGTGTTGATCCTCCTGCCGCCTGCAAAATGTCACCTGCTTGGCTAATACTGTGTGTGTGTGTGTGTGCATGTGCGCTTTCATGGGGAATTGTGTGGCATTTTTTTAAGTTTTATTTTGAAAAACCCCAGAGAACAGAGTTCACCAAATATCCCTCTTGGATATTTTGGACTACAGTTCTCATTTGCCTCAGGCAGCATGGCCAGTGGCTGGGGAAGATGGTTTATGTTTATTTAAAAATGGTTGTTGTGAATGTTCTATTTATGTGAATGTGTCTGCCTTTTGGGGGTGTTGATCCTCCTGCCGCCTGCAAAATGTCACCTGCTTGGCTAATACTGTGTGTGTGTGTGTGTGTGCACGTGCGCTTTCATGGGGAATTGTGTGGCATTTTAAGTTTTATTTTGAAAAACCCCAGAGAACAGAGTTCTGTGTGTGTGTGTGTGTGTGTCTGTGTGCACGTGTGTGTGTGTGTGTGCTTGGCTAATACTGTGTGTGTGTGTGTGTGTGTGTGTGTGTGTGCACGTGCGCTTTCATGGGGAATTGTGTGGCATTTTAAGTTTTATTTTGAAAAACCCCAGAGAACAGAGTTCACCAAATATCCCTCTTGGATATTTTGGACTACAGTTCTCATTTGCCTCAGGCAGCATGGCCAGTGGCTGGGGAAGATGGGAGCTGGGGCCCCAAACATTTGGAAGGGCCCCGGTTGGGGAAGACTGCCCTAGAGGTTAAAAAACGTGGAGGTACTTATCATCAACGATATGTGATGAATGGTTTTATTGAGTTAACAAGCTTATTGTTTACAAAAAAAGAAATCTTTTCAATATGTTTCTGTTTTGGCACTTTAATGGTAATTAAAATATTTAAATTGTTTTAATATAAAATTGCGTCTTCATTTTATTTATTTCCATAAAAAGGCCCACCAAAATCCTCAGCACCAGGCCCATAATGCTCTTAATCCGGCCCTGATGGCTGAGCGGGGACTAGAACCCGGATCTCCCGAGTCCCAGTCCAACATTCTAACCACTATGCCACACTGGCTCTAATGTGGACTAAATAGCAAAAATAGCCACATTGCTCCCAAAATCCAAAGTTGGGCAATACCTTTGTTAGGACCAACTAAAATATCACAGAAAGGTGTGCAAGCAGAGGATGGGGAAAGGTGGGGGGAGTCCAAAATTTAGGCCAGTTATTGTGACAGTGAAGTCTGCATTTTAGACCCAGTCTCAAGATGGAGATTTTATACTGAATGCATTGATCATTGCTAGGTGCTGCAGGTACCTAGGATCCTGGGACAAATTGGAAATGGCTGATCCCCATTTCTGAAATAATAATAATAATAATAATAATAATAATAATAATAATAATAATAATACTTTATTTATTACCCGCCTCTCCATCTAGAACGAGGCGGGGAACAACAGAAAATATAAAATACCTAAACTAAAACAACACAATATATACTATTAAACATCTTAAAACATCCTAAAAACATCTTTAAAACATCTTTAAAACATCTTTAAAACATCCTAAAATTCCGCCGGATAGGCCTGCCGGAAGAGTTCAGTCTTTATGGCTTTTTTAAAGTCCAAAAGACTGACAAGTTGACGTATCTCCTCCGGCAGGCCATTCCATAATCTGGGAGCAGCAGAAGAGAAGGTCCTCTGGGTAATGCTAGTCAGCCTAGTTTTGGCTGACTGAAGCAGATTCTTCCCAGAGGACCTAAGTGTGCGGGGTGGATTGTACGGGAGAAGGCGATCCCGTAGGTAGCCTGGACCCAAACCATGTAGGGCTTTAAAGGTAATAACCAACACTTTATACTTCGCCCGGAAACTGATTGGCAGCCAGTGGAGTACTTTTAAAACTGGTGTGATATGGGCACCCCTAGGTGTACCAGCAACCAGTCTGGCTGCCATATTTTGCACTAATTGAAGTTTCCGGACTAGGTATAAAGGTAGCCCTATGTACAGCGCATTACAGAAGTCGAGCCTCGAAGTTACCAGTGCGTGCACTACCGTCTTTAGGTCTTCCAACTCTAGGAAGGGGCGCAGCTGGCGTATCAGCCGAAGCTGATAATAGGCACTCCTAGCCGTCGCATCTATCTGGGATGTCATTTGGAGCGACGGATCCAGGAGCACCCCTAAGCTGCGAACACAGTCTTTCAGGGGGAGTGTAACCCCATCCAGAACTGGTTGACATACCTCCAAACCCAGGTTGTGGCCTTTGACAGCAAGCACCTCCGTCTTGTCTGGATTCAATTTCAGTTTGTTTTCCCTCATCCAGCCCATTACTGCCTCCAGGCATTTATTCAGAGGAGACACACTATCCTTAGCTGATGCTGTTGACGAAGGCATAGAGAAATATATTTGGGTGTCATCAGCATACTGATAGCACCCCGCCCCATGCCTCCGGATGATCTCTCCCAGCGGTTTCATGTAGATATTAAATAGCATTGGGGAAAGAATAGCTCCTTGTGGCACGCCACATAGCAGCTCCTTTTTGGAGGAGCAGCTATCCCCAAGCATCACCATCTGGAACCTACCCGAGAGGTAGGACCGGAACCACTGAAGCACAGTGCCCCCGATTCCCAGTCCCCTCAGGCGTTCCAGAAGGATACCATGGTCGATGGTATCGAAAGCCGCTGAGAGTTCCAGAAGCACCAACAGGGACACACTCCCCCTGTCGGTACTCAGGCGCAGATCATCTATTAAGGCGACCATAGCAGTCTCAACTCCGTATCCTGCTCTGAAGCCAGTTTGAAATGGGTCTAGAAAATCGGTGTCATCCAAAACTGCTTGGAGTTGGAAGGCAACCGCCCTCTCGATCACCTTGCCCAAAAATGGAAGATTGGACACTGGTCTATAATTGTTAAGGTCCAAGGGATCCAGGGAGGGCTTTTTCAGAAGCGGCCGCACCACTGCTTCTTTCAAACATGATGGAAAATTCCCTCCCTGGAGAGATGCATTAACAATACGCTGTACTTGTAGTCCAACTGCATCTCCTCCTTGGACAACCAACCAGGAAGGACAGGGATCGAGAGGGCAGGTAGTCCTCTTCACTCGACCAAGCAGTTTGTCCACGTCCTCGGTACTCACCAACTGAAACTGATCCAGTGTAATCCTACTTGCGGAGTTACTGGACACTCCATTGTCTGCCTCTGCTACAATGAGGGCGTCTAAGTCGGCTCTTATCCGAGAGATTTTATCTGTGAAATGATTGTTAAAGGCATCACAGCGAGCAACCGTAGGCTCTAAAATCGGGTTCAGGGGGGAAGGTGTCTGCGTTAGACCCCTCACCACCCTGAACAGTTCTGCTGGACGCGAATTCGCAGACGCAATGCGTGCAGAGAAGAAAACTTTCTTCGCTGCACGTATTGCCACCCCATAGGAGCGAAGATGCTCTCTATGACGTGTCTTATCGGATATGAGTCGAGTTTTTCGCCATCGGCGCTCCAGTCGTCGTCCTTTCCGGTTCAGTTCCCTGAGATCTTCTGTAAACCAGGGTGCCCGATTAGAAGCGGGCCGGAGAGGACGTTTGGGGGCGATCATGTCGATAGCCCTGGTTAGATCTTGATTCCATCTGTCAACCAGGGCTTCAACAGGTTCGTCGACGGTACCAGCCATAGACCCCTCCAAGGCTCTCTGGAATCCAAGAGGATCCATTAGCCTTCGAGGGCGGACCATCTTAATAGGTCCGCCACCCCTGCAGGGGCGGATAGTAGCTGCGATACTAACCGTAACCAGAAAATGATCTGTCCATGACAATGCAGAGGTATTGATGACCTCTGCCCACAGATCTGTCTGTTCAGAACTGAAAACAGCATCGAGGGTAAAGGCTTGACCTGTCTTCTTCAGCCTCCCTCCAGGGAAAGCACTTCATAGGACACCCTGAGGCAGAGGACTTATACCACAATCCTATAATATTTTTTCTCAGGAATAAGTTCTACTGTGTTCAATGGGGCTTAGCCCCAGTGTGTTTAGGATTGCAGCCTTAATGCCTTATTTAGCCTCTTAAACTGAAATGAACTGGAATCTGTAGTTCTACAACCTCACCACCTGAGGTCCTCTGTGAACACTTAGCTGAGAAGCCCGAGGTCCACCTGGAGACCATCCAGACCAGTCCAGTAATGCTAGAGAACAAGGCTCCAAGCCAGGATGCTGCCCCTTTAAATTCCTGCCAGCTCTCAACCAATGCGTGGGGTTTGTGAACCCTACTACTCAAGAACTCAGTAGGATTCTGGACAGTGTTAAAGCAACATCTCCTTTCACTTGGAGTTGGAGCTCCTCCAGGTTCTGCTGATCCTGATCCTGCTGCCTTGCTACTGGATGGTTCAGAACTTGCTTAGTAGGCTGGAATGTGGTATAATTCTTTTATTTGGCTCTATGTCAGCATAACTCAATCAAACTTATCAGAAACACACTTAATCAGAACAAGAAGACAGAGTAGTATTATTATAGCTATTCTATAAATACAGACCAGTTGGAAGCATAGAGCAGCCAGATGATAAGAGGACTGAATCATTTTACAGTTATCCTAAATAGCACAGATTTGCATGTGAGTGATGAATCATGAAGAAGTCTTAGGTGCTAATAGCAAGTGGTTTTACCTCTCCAGAATTAGCCCTAACACCTTTTCTCAGGATGGAGTGCTTCTCCTCCAAGCAGCCTTTTTAAAATGTACCGGTATGTGCTTACTGCTTACATCGCATGTAACACTGTAAACGTAAGGTGTGCCACCAATGTCTCTTGCCATCTGTACAAGAGTTAGGTGATTCCCATCATCACTCTTAAAATATCTATATGCTACCAGTGCATTAACATACTTCATACAGTCATACCCAGTGACTTTTGGTTGCCCTAATCTCATCAGCCTGAATAAATTAGTTGGATCCATTTCCATTTGTTTTCTCCAGATGCTAAACAACAGGGTAGATTTTACGGACACACTATCTGGTGCAGAGATGATGTGCCAGCAAGCCAGAGAGACCAAACTCTGGAATGATGATAAATAAAGTGCCTTTCATGCTTCAAGTTTGATAAGCATTGTGTGCGTGGGCAGCAAGAGAAAAGAACTTGCCCTCCTCCTGTGTCCTCAAGTACTTCCCAGCTATTTTTATTCAAGAAAGCAGAAGGACAAACCTGGGGTGGGGGGTCCAGAAATAAAAGCTTTGTCACATACTTTGTGCTATATATTGTGAATGAGAACCTGAAGATGCCCATCAAATTATTTAAATAATGAATGAATGAACCTAGTTTTAAACAGATGCCCTCACCTTTAGCTCCCATTCCTAAAAAAAAAATAAAAAAATAGAAGCACACTTTTGAAAGTCATGGAAGCTAGTTCTGTGTTTAAATATGCAAGCACTAACCTAGGCCAAGGTAAGGGTTAACCTGACCATGTAATCAGGAACAGAAGTCCAGACCACAAAAGGGAAATGATACCGCTCAATTTTATCCTACAATGCAATGACTACAAATTTTTAAGTGTTTACTTATTTATTATATTCCTAATCCAACCAATAACTGATGTATTCTTGGTGGATTACAGCAGCTAAAAGAATAAAATACAATCCAAAACAACGGCACAGGAATATAAAATATATAAAAACAGCCATAAAAACTAAAGTCTACAATGTCTCGGAGAAAAGAAAGGTCTTTGCCTGGTGCTGAAAAGATAACAATGTAGGCACAAGGCGAGCCTCCCAGGGAGGGCATTCCATAAATGGGGTGGCACAACTGAACAGTCCCTCTCTTGAAGCCTCCCACCTAACTTTCTTCGGCAGGGTCACCCAGAAGAGGGCCTCCAAAGATGACCTAAGGGTCCGAGCAGGTACATATGGGGAGGAAACATTCCTTTAGAATTCCAAGCCGTTTAGTACAATAACTTTGGCCACTTGGCTATCAGCCACAACAACTTATCCCATAACAAGGGACAATACCAAACAATGGCTCTTGAGCAACCTGATGTACACCTTCAACAATGTGGATGGTCAGTCCTCTGATCTTCAGGTGGAAATGAGAACAAGATCTCTGGTCAACCTGGGACAAGGTTTCATTTATGAGATAGGCACACAGATCCTGGAAGCAACAGACCAGGGAGGCCTTGATGAAGCCTGGGTGTCACCTTCTCTTGTATCAACACAGCTGGAGCTGATTGTGTTGGACTATTCTTTCTTAACTTGCTCTTTGTCCCTCCTCACTTTTAAACCATTTTCTTTGAGCAGCCTTGTCCCCCTCTTCTTCTAAAATTGATGGATGACATCATGCTAACTTGCATTATTTCGTAGTTAAACTGCTATGTTTGTTACATGGTACGCAGGATGCATGATACCTATATAAATGTCTTTGTCAGCGTCTGTGGGAAAAGCAGAAGCTGCCCTATAGTATGCAGCATGTCATCACACTGATTTTAATTACCCATGTACTGGACCCTCAAGCTGTCTTGGGCCCAAGTTCCCCCTTTTCATCCTCTCCAGCTCTCTCTCCACACGCACTGTCTGTCTATACATCCTCTTTTCCCTTCAAGTTTCTCTTCCGAGTTCTACATGGCAACTCAGTAACTCATGGCAGCTCATTCCTTTCTGATTAATTACACATGTGAAATAAAAACAATTATTTGCAAAGCATTACAAAAACAAGAATTTTATTTATTTATTTATTTGTGATTCTTCTGTACCACATAATATAATAAAATCCCTAAGCAATTCACATATAAATATTAAAATCACATTTAAAATACATTATTAAAAGCAATTCCAATTATAATAGTACAGAGCAATACAAGCAGCAGTAAGATGGAGCAGCTTGATTAATTACAATTAATTACAAGCCAGAGAAAACCTGGGTGAACAACTGTGTTTTCAGGAAGCATTTGAAACATGCCACATTTTCTGCTTCCCAAACTGCCCGGGGGAGGGTTTTCCAGAGGGTGGGCGCCACTACCAAGAAGGCCCACCATCGAGGTATTACATGGCAACATTCTGCAAGGCCTTTCGTATGGTTGGTCAAGACATGACATTCTCCAGGATAAATGTTAAGCAGATTACATAATGTAGTAAAACAAACAAAAGAGTTATTGAAAGAATACATTCTTGTTTCTACATTAGTCTGGGCTGACTACACTTGTCATGTATCATGAAGTGGGGAGGGATAGGTTGGACATAAATACACACTGCATTAGCTTTAATTGCCCAGTGTAACTTTAAACTGACACGATGAATTCCATTAGTTCAAGATCATGAAAAAGGGGGCAGCAATCACTGCAGACAGGTATTCACTGGAATGCCTGTAACAATTTCAGGATATAAATTTCCCCCATGTTCTCGTGTTCCTAGTGCACAAGCAGATCAATGCAAATCAGTGAACAATGCCCAAGGTTAGTTAGTTAGTTTTGATTCAGACTGTAAATTCACATCCCCTGGACAACTGTCATTTTTATCAATGCACTGTGTTTTCTTTCTTATGGTGGCTTGTGTATAAGTCCACCAAATTAATTTTTATTTCAATTTTATTCTCATTGCCCAATTGCAGGATGGTTTTAATGGTGAAATGTGTATCCCATATATAGGTTCTTCTATAATATGGAACTTTTCTAGATCAAATTACCCAGTACCCCAACCTGGTGCCCTCCAGATGCATTGGACTACAACTCTCATTATTCCCAGCTAGCATTGACAATCTCTCTGTTGACATCTCTCTTCTCTGGGAAATTACTACAACTATCATAATTTATTCTTCCAAAGGCTCCTTATATTATATTTTCATGCACATACAAACAAAATATAGACAAATAACATGTGGCCAATAACAGCCTGAGACAGTTTTCAGCAGAGGAGTTTGGATTTTTCTTTAATCATGACTGTCCACCAGATTCTCACCATGTGGCCATGAGGCAGAGCTTGGATAGTCAGCATTGTACACCTTCTCCAGCTCTTGTTTAAAAAGCTTATCTGTTCCTTAGTAGCTCTCCTGGGTCCTGATAAATTGTCTTTAACTCTCTGTGTTCTCTGTCTCCTGTTGCTTCAACTACTTTAACTCTGTTCCCATATTTTCATGTTGGAACTTCACCTAATTCCTACAAGAGCCTCAGCTGGTCTGGAAGAGGCAACACTTTTATGAAGTTCATTTGGCACAGCCCACTAAGTATCTGTCAGACATCTCATTATCTGTCGTTCTGAGACAGACTGAATATAAGATTTCAAGAAGAAGGAGAAGAAGATGAAGATGATGATAATATGTGTCTGCCAGTCTGTCTGTCCGTCCATCAGCACCATAGCACCAAGAAACCTAGACACCTGGAACTTGGCAGGCATACTAAGGGAATGTGCACTCTAGAGTTGTGCACCTTGGGGTTATTTTGTTCTTTAAAATCATTAATTAATTTTAATAAATTTAAATGTCTCCATGTGGTTGAAGCATACAGTAACAACTTCAGCCACCAGGGGCAGACTTACCTAACCAGCACCTAGTTTTGCAGTCCATATAGTTTGAAGCCAGGGGAGATTAGTAGGTCAAAGGACAGCGTTATATGCCTGCCCTTTCTCCCTGCTGTGAGGCAACCCGCCCCCCCGGGAAATGGAGTAGACAGACCCCTCCCTTATGGGGCTAAACGGTTGCACCATGGCAGGGGACGTGAATATAGGTGCCAGCAGGCATGGCTTCACTCAGACAGGCGGGCACAATGTGTCCAGATCTGACAGCTGTGTAAGTTTGCTTGAAGGTTTCACTGTATCAAACTAAGGGCTATTCCAACCCGCGTGAAGCTGGGTCTGTTCGCTAGTAATAAACATAAATTTAAAATCCTCCTATTTGCAGCTCCATGTAAAATTCAGTCTCAGGCAAATACATGCCTGTCATGACAGGAAAGCTGTATTGTTTTAATTTATTTGTTGTTGCTTAATTTACTTGGTCTTATGTTTCACAACCAGGAAAACACCATTTGTTTCAGCTTTGCGAGGAAAGTTTCATGTAACCCAAATGAGATGCCGAAAAATTGAGCACAATCTTTCTTGCCCAGGCAGTATCATCATAATACATTATTAGCCATTGTGATCTTCTATCATTCCACTCTGGGAGAATTATGGTTGTGGCACTGAGTGAGGATGTAAGACTACAGGCTGAGCACTACTTGCTACAAATCTCTTGCAAAGCTCTTGCAATAAATCTCCGAGAGAAAAGTCATTTAAAAAAAAAAAAAAAACAGGAAGAAAAGTAAAAAGGATGACACTAAAGGGAGCTGTCATTTGTTTTCTTAGGGAAGAGGGGACATGCAGCTGTGAAGAGACACAGTGTACCACTTCATGCTCTTAACATCGCAGAAGGTGGCATTCATCACAGCAAACTCAACGTTCTCAGTGGAGGGCGAGTGTGGAAGTAAAGCGATCTCCAAGCCCCCTTGCCCACAGCCCTGTGAAATAAATGGCTCCTCTTGATGGAGTCATTTCTTTTCCTTTTATTAGCTACACCAGAGACCAAGAGTGATTTGGGTATTTCTAGCACTGAGAAGCTGCACACGGGCACCTTTATAGAACCCACCCAGCAAAAACCCACCACACATCCTCTCTTCTGAATGTCTGCTTGGCCAATGACTGCAGTGGCTTTTTCTCTGATGAATTAGAACTTAAATTCTTAGGGAATCCTATCAGAGGCTACTTAACAAAAAGATTACTAAACATATTCAAGCCACCTCATATATGAAACTGTCTAATACCAAGTCAGATTATTCAGGACCGCCATCAAGGGTAGCCATGGTCGGGCACCTGCCAAGGGCCCATAGCCTAGCAGGGACCCACTGACAAGAGCCCCCCCCCCCCGGACTTGCTCCTCCTCTTCATCATTGCAATCTGCTTGTTTGCCTGCCTCTCACTCTGGCCCAGGCAACGGTGGTGGTGAGGAGGAGCAGCAGCAGCGGCAGATGCCACGGCCTGCTTGCTGACTGGGTCTCTGCCTGTCAAGCAAGCAAGTGGGAGCAATGATGAGAAAGAGGATGAGGAGCAACAGCAGCTGTGGACAATGGCATTGAGAAGGTAGATTCACTGAGGGAGGGGCCCCATTGTGGGTGCCTTGCCCAAGAGGGCTCTCAAAAACCTGGAACTGGCACTGAGATCATTGGTCTGTCTTACCCAGCACTATCTACTCTAACTGGCAGCAACCCTCCAACAGGTCAAGCCAGGATATTTCCCAGCTCAGCTACTCAAGATACTTTTTAACGCAGTGTTCTCCAATCTTGGGTCCCCAGATGTTTTTGGCCTACAATTCCCAGCATGCCCCAGCCAGCATAGCTGGCTGGGGCATGCTGGGAGTTGTAGGCCAAAAACATCTGGGGACCCAAGGTTGGAGAACACTGTTTTAACTAGAGATGCCAGGGATTAAAGCTGGGGCCTTCTGCATGCAAAGCATGTGCTCTTACCACACAGCTGTGGTCCCTCCCTTTGTATGAAAGATAAGGCTGGCCCAAGACATCTTGCTGCCTGAGGTGAAGGACAAGATGGCACCATCCCCATCCACATTTCACCTAAAAAAGCCAACCAGACTGGCAGCTGAGTCTTACTTTGACACTAGTGATGGGACAGCATCTGTCACCGCACCTGACCTAAGGGAAGCAGACTAGTTTAAGGGGGGGGGGCAGGACAGGCTGACTGGAACACACTGTTCTGTCCTTTAACAGAGGGGAATGGCCAGGGGGCTGCTACTACTGACCCCTCCACACCGGTACATCTGCCGCCTGAGGTGAGTGCCTCAGTGTGCTTAATGACTGGGCCAGCCCTGAAAAGACTACTTGTCCACCAATACCATAGAATGCACCACAAAATTGTCTGCAGCATGCAATAGTCCCTAGACAGAAATCAGATGTGGAAAGGGTTCGTTGCGGGTAGGAGTTTGAAATCTGGGGAATTAAAGGATTCCCTCCTGTCCTGTATTTGTCTTCTTCATTCTCCTGCAGTTCATGAGTTACAGGGGAGTAAAATAGTGCAGAATGGCCATAAAAAATTCTGTTGTCGAGAAAGGAGAAATTTGGTGCATTAACATTTTCAGGGCCAGGGGTGGGGGTGCATGCATCCCACAGAAGCCATTTTAGTGCAAGAAGAACAGGTTGCTTTCCTGTAGCTGTGATTCTACAAGTGGTCATCTGTGCAGTCACATATATGGGCTCTGCACCTGTGCGGAGACGAATTGGAAACCCGGCTGGATGTGCGAGCTCGAGTGAACTGTGCCTTTGGCAGGGTGGTACTCTCTTCCATTCTGCTGTGACAACACCGACCCTCCACCAGTAAGTCAGCTTGGTACTTCACCCATATGTGTGATGCACAGAGACCACGAAGAAGAAGAAGAAGAAGTTGCTTACCTGTAACTGTGGTTCTTCGAGTGGTCATCTGTGCAGTCACACAACCCACCCACTGTCCCCGCTTCGGTGTCACTGTTGATATCGATAGGGCTACCAGAAGCGGTTCGTTCTTGGTGTCGATCCCTTAGGTTGACACTTCCATACTGAAAGGTCTCTCGGTTCTGAGGCCACAATAGGTGGTCTCAGGGAACTGAGGGATCGGGCGGGAACCCTTGTGGACATGTGCAGTGAGACGGCGGGGGAGGGGTTCCCAACCGATTTTCCTCAGCTTTAGAAGTTTCCGATTTGTCTCCGCACAGGCACAGAGCCCATATGTATGATGCACAGAGACCACAAAGAAGAATTGTGAATTTGTTTTTCCACTTGCCATGTGCTAAGTTCAGGGCTTCCTGCCTAAATGCTTCATATCTTTTAGAGGCCTAGATCATATTTTTCAAGCTCTCAGAGGACACTATTTTGGTATGGACAAAAAGACAAACAGCTTCAAACTGTCCCTTTCAGTTACAGCCCAGGCAGGTAACCTCGCATGCACAGGGTCACTAGGGGAGGAATGGGTTAATGGGAACTAACCTGCCCACTTTCTCCCACACCTGGGAATCTTCCTTAGAGGAAGTTTCTCTCCCCTCTGGACCTCAAAGAAGGAACATGTGCCTGGCTCTCTTCTAGCCATGCTGACTTCCAAAAGACTCTAACCAACTTTAAGCTGTGCCTGCGTGGGCTAACACCCATGCAAGAATACCAGATATAGTGAGTACAACAAAACTGCTGTTTTGTTTGATAACTAGTCTGGATTGTTTTTAATCCTAATTAGCCTTTCCGGGTTAGACCACATGGTGAGCAGCCTTGCAGTTTTCTTTCAGTAAGTTAGTGGGGAAAGCTTCCGCATACCTCTGCTACGATATACCAAATTCCCCTTTCCCCTAACAGCAAGTGCGCGTTGTACATTATTCCGGGACTTCATTGGCACCCATGGATTAGGCTCCTATTATTTACAATCAAGTGCCAGGCTATAGATAAAAATGGCTGCCCATCAGGACCAGCACAAGAGATTTTGCTGCCTAAGGCAAAGAACAAGATGGTGCCCCCGCCCATTCCATGTACAAAAAGTCAGCTGGACTGGCAGGTGAATCTGCCTTCAAGACTGATGATGGGGCAGTGTCCTCCACTGCAACTGAAGGCAGCAGTCTACCTTAGGGGGTGCAGAGTAGGCCGCATGGCACACGGGTCTCTCTTCTGACACCTTGGTGCCACTTCCCAGTATCTGCCACCTAAGCCAACTGCTTCACTCTGCCTAATGACAGGGCCGGCCCTGCTGCCTATGAAGTGTCCATAAATGTCCTCCAAGGAGCTAAAATCCACATCTCTGATAAGCTGCTCCTTGGTCCTAACTACATGTTACGTTAATTGCATAGCTTGCAGCCATGTCAAGGGATTTTTAAAGTTTAATCGTAGGGGTCGGAGAGCCCAATTTCCACTGGCACTGCAGCAAGCAGGGAGGGGAGATTTAACTTTTCTGTTTCCATACACGATCCTGATGAAAATTGCCCACACACTGCAAACTGGTGATGGAAAAAAGAAGAAGTTCCCATTGGCACCAATAGGAACTCTTTTTTTTTTGCTATCAGTAATTGTAACACACGGGGTGCTAGGGGGTGTCGTCAGGATCACAGCTGGGGAGGGAAAGGTCTAACCTCCCTCCCTGTGCATTTCAGTGCTGATGGAAATCCCGACACACGCACACAACTAGGATTAATTTTTTTAAAAAATATCTTGATTTGGCTGCAAGCCCTGCGGTGAACATAAAGCATAGTATTTAGGCCCATATTTACAGCAGAGGGAGCACCTAATCCTTAAACCAGCCAGTAATTACCAAACTGTGTATTGAGGCACACTAGTGTGCTACACAAGAATGGTGAGTGTGTCTCAAGAAATAAATGCACTAATTAAAGGTCCTGCAAAGCCATACCCAAAGCTCCCGCTGCATGTCTGAATGGTTCATTACTCTGGCACAGAGAGCCCCACTAGCAAGGAGACAAATGGGGAGAAATAGTTTTGGGGAGGAAATGAGAGCCAGTGTGGCGTAGTGGTGAGAGTGTTGGACTGAGACTCAGGAGATCCGTGTTCTAGTCCCCGCTCAGCTATGAAACTCACTGGGTGACTTTGGGCCAGTCACTGACTCTCAACCTAACCTACCTCACAGGGCTGTTCTGAGGATAAAATGGAGGAGGAAGAGGGGAATTATGTAGCAATTTTTAAGAAGGTGGCATTTCCAGCTTCTATCATGTATTTATTTATTTATTATATTTATACCCCGCCTTTCTTCCTGCAAGGAACCCAAGGCAGCTTACATAATCCTCCTCCTCCTCTCCATTTTCTCCTCACAACAACCCTGTGAGGTAGGTTAGGCTGAGAGTCAGTGACTGGCCCAAAGTCACCCAGTGAGTTTCATGGCCGAGCAGGGACTAGAACCCGGATCTCCCAAGTCCCAGTCCAACACTCTCACCACCACATTACAGGTGGATGATTATTGACATATACGGGGGTCCTAAGGGCCCATGTGGAATAGATCCAAGTGTAGATTCTGGACTTATTCCAGGGCTTTTCCTAGCAGAAAGTATACCAACTAGCATACTCATACAAACTTACAAGCAGGTTCTTCCACTCTCCGTTTCTGCATACCTGTGTTTAAAAGCTGTTTTTCATGTCTTTGCGCATGCAAGCTATTGAGGAGCTGCTGCCAAGAAAGCCTATTGGAAAGTGTAGGTGATCACATTGCTTATGTGGACTGGGGGGGGGGGGGATATCTCCAATCCTGGCTGTTGTTTTGACACTAATGGAGAAGATTCTCCCCAGGTGGGGTGAATCGATGGAAGATGCTGTGGGAGTATACAGGCTTAGGGGAGAGAGACCAAGGGAAAATTGCAGCTACCTGGACTTTCTGCTGCATCACAAAGCTTTCTAGAAGGATACAGATGGGGGAGAAGCCAGTGATGGCACAGATGGTAAGTCTGAGAAGATCCTGAACAGGTGTGCATTGCTGTTGCTGTTGGGGCTGGAAGGTTTCCATCCCTCTGGCAAATTGGGAGTCAAGTAGGGCCTGTTGGGTATGGGGAAAGGAAGTGCAGGGGAAGTGCAGATATTTTGCAGAAATGCAAAATATCTGTATTCAAAAATGGGAAATCCAACTTTTACTACTCAGTAAATTTATGCAATGAAAAAAAAAACATTTTCAAGACAGACAGTGAACAGATTTGTTCTTGCTTATCTTAGATAATTGCTTATCTTTGCAAATTATTGAATGTAGATAAATTTTTAATTGTTTTGGATTTATTTTTTTCCTTCTGGTGCCACATTTTCCAGTTTTCCTGCAATACACACAGTTTGAGCCATCTGCAAGCTTCTATCCAGTACCCACTTACTCACGGCTTGTTACTAAAGTAGCTTCCTTGAGCATATACTCTTTGAAAATCCAATGCTTACTTGCCACATGGTTTGATTTGAATATTTATTATGGTCATTGACCAGAACCAACAATAACATTAAAAACAAGGAAACAATCAATCAATAAAACATGCATTACTACTATACACCATTACACCAGCATACATATCAAGTTCACAACAAAATTTTACATCAAAATTATAACAGTCAAGCAAGGCCAGAGTCAGAGGTTAAAAAGGTGTGGCATATTATGGCAGTCGCACAAAATTTAGCCACTCTATTAGTAATATGAGGAACCGTGTCAGCGAGTAACAGGGAAATATGGAATTTATCAGTTCTACCTGGGCAATTACATAGGATAGGAAGAATAAGCTCGAAGATCCCGGTAGAAGGGGCAATACAAAAGTACATGCCCCACAGATTCAACGTCCCCATTATTATTACATGGACAAAGGCGATCCTTAAATGGTATTCCTGATATCTTCCCTCCAAAACCATAGAAGGCAATGCATCAAATCTGGCTAGAGTAGCCAATCACTCGTGTACCCTAATTTGTCACAACACCCCGCTTTGTGGCAAAGGTCTTCCATAATCAGTGAAATTTAGAATTCCTAATTTTGGTTTGGAATCTGTCCTTTGTGAAATATTTGTTCTTACTGTTCTCTCTACTTTTATTGGGTGATTGGTGGTGGTGGTGGTGGTGCTGCTGCTGCTGCTGCTGCTGCCGCCTCTGGTTCTTGTAGGACTGCCAAGCTACAATCAGAAAATGTGCTAATTCCCTTTAAATCCACCAATGAGGAAGGAGGTACAGCAGCCTTGGCTTCTCCCACTCCATTTTCCATTCACTCCCTCCTCTTCCCTTATGGAGACCTCCTCACTGCAGGGATTGCAGGAGATGGGGGTGGCAGATTGTAGAAACAGAGGGGGAATAGTAAATAGCTGCCTTACAACTTGGCAACCCTTTGCTGGTACCTACGGTAATCAACAGTTCGCTTGCCTTATTGTTTCCTGTATGAAGAACAGATGGCTCCAGAACAAAGTATTTTTCTTCTGTCTGGTCAAGGATTGAAGAAGGGGTGGGCAACACACAACCCCCTAGGGCCTGCCCTGTGGCCCACCATGGGTGCTCCTGGGTGCTGCCGAACTGCCACAGCACTCCAGGGAAAGAATGAGCTGGAGAACCGGGCTGGTATTGCTGGGATGGGGGCAAGGTAAAAGCTGAAGATCGCTGCAGTGGGGAGGGGGAGGCTCTAACCTTGCCCCCATCTCAGCAATACTACTCAATATCAATGGGATATGGGGGAGGTCAAAGCCTCCCTAGGACCTCAGTGATTTGGCGGGGACGAGCGTGTGTGTGTGATATTATTTTTTATTTTTTTACTTACAGCATTTTTACCTCGCTCTTCAGGCAAAAAAGGCTCCCAGAGTGGCTTACAAAGATTAATAATAAGACATGTAGTGTGTGTGTGTGTGTGTGCATGCATATGTGTGTGTACACGTGTGATATGTGTGTGCACATGCATGCTTGCATGAGCGAGCACACACAGGTGTGCAGACCCCCAAACACCCACCA
The DNA here is from genome assembly GCA_021292165.1 of Shinisaurus crocodilurus. Classification (NCBI taxonomy): domain Eukaryota; kingdom Metazoa; phylum Chordata; class Lepidosauria; order Squamata; family Shinisauridae; genus Shinisaurus; species Shinisaurus crocodilurus. Next base: position 108,824,892 of record CM037877.1, read on the forward strand.
AACACCTATGTCCCAAGGGAAGTTGCGCTCTCCTGGATGAAGGGACTGGAATCTACTGCATGATAGAATTTATGGACAACTTTTAATAGAGAGATGTATGCAGCATTTTAAAGAGAATGGTCATGTGAACACAATACTAATGAGACGGTATGGATTTCACTGAAAATATAAAAAGTTACACAGAGAAATCAATATTTATGAATTTCTGAGAAGGCTTCATAAATTGTGTACAACAGTGTACAACAGGTGGAAAGCTAGCAGCACTAACAATTGTAAGCTGTACAGCACAACGGCTTCTATCCAAAGGGTTTGTGGTTTTTTGCATGAGAACTGGAAAGCACTTGCATGCAGAGGGTGCCAAGTTCAGTCCCTGGCATCTCCAGTTAAATGGACCAGGGAGCAGGTGATGGGAAAGGGGGATAGGCAAAAAATCAAGAAGGGGCACCTAGGCAAAAATCAGCAGTTTGCACTCTTGGAAGCACTTTTTGTTCATGCAGAAGTACCTTTGTTTAGTTACCAGCCAGTCACTTTCCTAAACAGCATGGACAGATAGACGTTGGACCAGGTCACACACAGATGTGTGTCTCTCGATGCCTTTCAGGCAAATGTGCAAGTGGTCTCCACTGAAAAGCATTGCATTAATATTTCTGCTTTATCATGAATGTTAATCTTTCAAAGGCTTCATTGGTAGTATTCTATTGTTCATTTATATCGGGGGTGGGCAGTTGGTGGCCCTCCAGATGTTTTGGCTTTCATCTCCCATCATCCCTTGCCATTGGCCATGCTGGCTAGGGTTGATGGGAGTTGTAGGCCAAACCATCTGGAGAGCCAGAAGTTGCCCACCCCTGATTAGCGGGAGTAGCTTCAGGGGCCCAATGGAAAAAATATACGTAAATGGAAAGATGGATACAAATGTAAAATGGATGAATGAATGAAAGAATGGGTTGGCCTCAGGTGATATGAAGGTGATAAGAAGTCTTATCTGTAGTTGTGAATCTGCGATGATAGCTCATTCACTTGATGTAGCCAGCCTTGAGTAACAAATATAGTACATGTGTACACCCGCTCATTGTGCATCATCTATGAAGAACCTCAGTGTAAGGCAAGTCCTGTTGCTCTTATGCAGCTCCCCCTGCACTACTGTAAGGAAGGTTCACAACAGATGGTGCACTAGCTGTAGTATAAAGATATTGGGCACAATCCAGGTGAGATTAAGCACTTTTTAAGACCAACTGTTTTCTGTGAGAGAATATAGGGTGGCCATGTGTCCTCTTTTACAAAGGACAGTCCCCTGCCAGAGGACTGTCCTTTATTTTGAAAGTGGCCTCTATTTGAGGCGCAGTCTTCTTGTTCAAGTCTGGCTTAAAGAAAAAGACCCACCAGAAGGAAGAGCTGGGCCATGGAGTTGCCCGTCAACAGCACCAGGACAGCAGGCTGAGCAAGGGACCCTGTTTTGGCAGTTCATAAGTGGCCACCCTAGGGAGAAATGTCAGCCTGTGCTTAAGGGACTGGGAATAGGTCCCATTGAACTGAATGGGACTTCCGTCTGAGCAGGCATCCATAGGATTGCACTGCGCACACGCCATTGAAATCAGTGGGACTTCAAAGTGCTTAACTTTACCTGGATTGTGGCTGTTATCTCTTCAAGCCTTTGGCCATCTTATAATTGCACATCAGATAGAAGCATGACTACGATTGCAGAAATGCAGCGATCCTTATTTATGTTTCAATGGGTCTTGTACGTCAAAGCTGGGCTGCAGACCATCAATCCACCAAGCTCTCAGCAGAATGAAAGGAATGGTTTCATGCTCCTAGCCACTCTCTGGTTGGAATGCAGCCAGAGGCATGATTGCAGAAACAAATCATTTTAACCTAGGCATTTTTGTTTCAAGAAAGATCTCCAAACCACCACAAAAACATCCTCCATTTCTCTGTAACGGCAGGCACAGCTGTGCCCTCTCCACCTTCATGTTTGTTCTCCCCACGGGATTCTTGGTAACCAGCAGCATAAGACAATACAAATACAATCACAGCACGAGTGTGAGAGGAGCCAAAAGGGAGGCAGGCATAAATTTCCATCGACTGCAAATGATGTCCTTTTCATCGAGTGCTCAGCTTGGATGACTTCACTGGCACTTTAATAAATTGTCGGATGGGGGGGGGGCTAGTGAGTGAGTGAGATAAGCTTCCAGGAATCAGAGCTCCCATCTGGCTGGCAGTTCTTCAGAATCAGTGCCCACTTTCAAGTGGAAGTCACTGACATACAACCTCTTGTTCTTCAGGCAATTTCTTCTCTCTATAGAGTTGTCCATTAATGACTAAAAAGGCTGGCAGTCAGTCTCCATGTTGAAAGTGGCCCTATGCATATTTTCACGAGGCAGGTGTTGTTACTCTGAGTAACCACTGCCTCAACTGCAGCCTTTCAAGTGTAGCTCTTCACAGGCAGATAGCAACGGTTGCTACTTTCTGGAGGTAGAACACCTCAAAGCTCTCTCTCTCTCTCTCTCTTCTTCCCCTACCCCCCCCCCCTCTCGCCGAGAGATGGCAGAAGGAAGCAGTTGTAGAAAACCCCATTACAGGTGTAGAATGGTGGGGAAAGGCCCCCTCACAGAGCTAGTCACTCCCTCAGCATAGCAGGCCTCTCCATCGATCATAAGAAGAGCCATACTGGATCAGACCAAGGATCCATTTAATCTAGCATTTTGTTCACACAGCGGCCAACCAGCTGCCTGTGGGAAACCCTCAAGTAGGATATCCATGCAATAACATCCTCCTGGTCATGTTCCCCAGCAACTGGTATACACAGGCACTATGCCTCTGCTACTGGAGGTAGCATATAGCCATTATGACTAGTTGTCAAACAACCCTGCTTGAACCCAGCCAGCTGGAGTTGGGCATACCCAGGAAAGCTGGAGAGCAGCAGGGAGAGTGGTGCATTCTGAGCGTTAAATACTAGGTTTATAAATTAGTTAGCATTGTGGCTTCACTGTTCCAGAGCTACTGACACCATTTCATTTATAGTGCTTTCACACATTACACAACGGTAAGTGTAGGTTTGCTATCCAGTGTACACTGGAGTTGCAGACAATCCGTAAGATCTTCTGGAGATCCCTTTCTTTCCAGATCACCACCATCTGAGGCACATTTGGTGGCGACGCAAGTGAGGGCCTTTTCAGTGGCTGCTCCCAGGCTGTGGAAATTCCCTCCCAAGGGAGGCTCTGTTCGCTCCCTCTCAGCTAGCCTTCTGACAGTAGGCAAAGAAAGACCACTTTCTTCAAAAGGGCCTTTGGCCTGTAAGTGGGTCTGTGGGTTGGGTGCTGTTTTTATTTTGTAATTGTTGTTTTTATTGGGCTTTATTGTTCTATTTTAAATTGTTTTTGTAAGCCATCTTGAGTGCCATTTTTTGGCAGAAAGATGGGGTATAAATCAAATAAATAAATAAATCCTAGCTTCCCAGTAAAAACATAGAAAGCTGCCTTACATAAAATGAGACCATTGGTCCATCTAGCTCAGCATAGCTTCTGACTTGCAGCAACTTTCCAGGGCTTCAGATGGGATTCTTTCCCAACCCTACCTGGAGATGCCAGGGATTGAACCTGGCACCTTTTGCAAACAAAACATGTGCCATATCACTGAGCTATGTCCCCAACTTTGATTAGCATACCTGCGTAAGACATATGTTTGAAAACATGCATTGTTGCATCCCTACATTTTCAGATGTACACTGAACACATCTTGAGTGTACATCTGAAAAATATGTGCCACAGACAGACCACTGAATCTAGTTTTCTGCAGCTTGTAAAAAAAAATTTTAAAAAGATTTTAAAGGAAATTCTCAATACTTCAGTGAACTTTCTTAATACTTAGTGATTTTCCCCCTTTCTCTCTTCATTGACAGTGTATTAAAAGTGTGTCAATGTTTGGCTGCAGGCATTTTTGTCACATGTAAAACAAAAATGTAGCCACACAGGGAGACGTACCCAACAGGTGTTCATCTTCAAAAACGTGCTGATAATTAGCCTCTGTTCAGATCAAAACTCAACCAATAGTGCCATCAGCTATGACTATTCTGCTGCTCTAGACTCTAGAGCTTTGGTAATTATATCTGCACATGGGCATTTTCCTCAAGATGTTACAGTTAGCCATGGAGGAAACTGGGGAAGAGACAGCAGAGTAGGAATGCGAGAACCTGATAGGAGTCAATAGCAAACTAGGGCTCTAAAGAAACAGTGACTGGACCAAAAATTCATGAAACTGACCCAGGAATTTGAGGAAGAACTGTTTTGTGAAATTGTCCCCCACAACTTTGTTCCACCTAATCATCCCACCAATTCAATAGCATGTTTGCTTGGGAGGATGTCCTATTGAACTCAATGAGCCTTACTTCTGATTAGACATGTCATATAGGGCTGCACTGTCATATAAGACTCCGCACCCGCACCCGCACCCAAAGATGGCATGGGATGCCTTTTAAACCTTTGGGTCTGCTTTCAAATAAAACATATTTGCAAGATATTCTAAGACAGAAAGAAATCCAAACATAAAAAATGTTTTCTCTAGTATTTCAGGTTAAAAAAAAATAGGGTTGCATGGAATGGCCCACAATGACTTAAGAGTTTTAAGAAGCTTGCTTCACTACAGGCCTGTGGCTCACGCTGGCTCAGCTTGTCAGCATGGAAAGCTAAGCAGGGTCAGGCCTGGTTGTTACTTGGATGGGAGACCCCTCCTCTAGTTTCCTGCATTGAGCAGGGGGTTGGACTCGATAGCCTTGTAGGCCCCTTCCAACTCTATGATCTATGAATCTACTGCCCTTTCTTTGGAGGGGTATTTTCCCCCTTTCTCTCTTCATTGACAGTGTATTAAAAGTGTGTCAACGTTTGGCTGTAATTGTTGTTTTCTCAAATAACAATTTGTACCTCTCAAATAAAATGAGCTGCTGGACGAACCGTCTGCCAACTCGTAAAAGTGTGTGTTTTTCCAGTAAGTGGCAAAGGAGGCAGCCATTTTTCGTGGCAGCAGCCAAAGCACCTCAGAATAGAGCTTTCTGGGGAAAACAACATGGTAGCAGCTCTGATTCTCTTCCCCGCCTCACCCCTGCAAAGAACTTTGCCTCACTCCTGAAATATAGTCAAAACAACACAGCCAGTGTTGAGGTGGGTAAAACAGCTGAGAAGAAATGGTTCTTTCCAATTCCGTCCAGCCCTATCCAAACATAACACTACCTCATAGAATCCTAGAAAAGTAGAGTTGGAAGGGGCCTACCAGGCCATCGAGTCCAACCCCCTCTCAATTCAGGAATCCAGGTCAAAGCATCTCTGACAGATGGCTGTCCAGCCGCACCTTGAATGCCTCCAGAGTGGGAGAGCCCACCACCTCCCTAGGTAGTTGGTTCCATTGTCTTATTGCTCTGACAGTCACTACTGGAAGAGTGCTATCATATCTCCCCTCAGTCTCCTCTTCTGAAGGCTAAACATGCCCAGTTCTTTCAGTCTCTCCTCATAGGGCCTTGTTTCCAGTCCCTTTATCATCCTTGTTGCCCTCCTCTGAACCCTCTCCAGTTTGTCTACATCCTTCTTAAAGTGAGGTGCCCAGAACTGGACGCAGTACTCAAGATGAGGCCTAACCAGTGCCGAGTAAAGGGGAATTATCACTTCCCGCGATTTGGAAGCTATACTTCTATTAATACAGCCCAAAATTGCATTTGCCTTCTTTGCAGCCACATCGCATTGCTGGCTCATATTCAGTTTGTGATCTACCACAATTCCAAGATCCTTCTCACTTGTAGTATTGTTGAGCCCAGTGTCCCCCATTCTGTAACTCTGCATTTGGTTTCCTCTCCCTAGGTGCAGCACTTGGCATTTATCCCTATTAAATTTCATTCTGTTGTTTTTGGCCCAGCGCTCCAGCCTATCGAGATCTCTTTGAATTTTGTTTCTGTCTTCCAGAGTATTAGCTGTTCCACCCAACTTTGTGTCATCTGCAAATTTGATAAGCATTCCCTGTACCTCCTCATCCAAGTCATTAATAAAAATGTTGAAGAGCACTGGGCCCAGGGCCGAGCCCTGTGGTACCCTGCTCGTTACCTCTCCCCAGTTTGAGAAGGAACCACTGATAAGCACTCTTTGAATCCGATTCTGTAGCCAACTGTGGAACCTCATTCATTTACTAGTTGGTAGAATAGAATTTGCACATCTTTTGCTTTTGTGAACTTTACAGTTAAATTAAGGTTGCCATCTTAAACACACTGGAGAGTAAGCTGTATTGAACAGGCCTGTGGCTCATGCTGGCTCAGCTTGTCTGAACGTGGAAAGCTAAGCAGGGTCAGGGCTGGTTATTACTTGGATGGGAGACCCCTCCTCTAGTTTCCTGCATTGTGCAGGGGGTTGGACTAGCCTTGTAGGCTCCTTCCAACTCTTATGATCTATGAAATCTATGAACACAGTGTGGCTTACTTATGAGGAATGATTCAGCAGGCCAGCTTAGGGTGCAGGACAGGCAGGCTAACTGATGGGAGCACACAGCTCTGTCTTCCAACGGAGGGAAACAGCCAGAGGGCTGCTGCCACCACTGACCCCTCCACACCACCAGTATTAGAGGGCAGGTTTTTCTCTCCTTGCAAGTACAACACTTTACTTTTCTCCATAGGAGTGAATGGCAAGCATTCATTTATGTGGGAGAAATTAAAGGGGTTCATGAAACGGTTCCCTGATGGCCTTCCCAGTCATTGAAAATCAAACCATTTCTACTCTTATCTGCATAGCCCCATTCTGGTTTTTGTGTCTTGACTGAACTAGGGTGTGAATTTCTATTGTTCAAAAAGCAGTTTCAGAGAATGTCCATCAGATCAGACTGCCCTCCAATCTATATGAAGCAAGAAAAGCTACCAAACAATCTCTTTCCTACTACTTTAGCTCATGTCCAGAGATGCACGGGGGGGGGGACGGGGGACGGACCTTGTCTATAGACACAAAAATGACTTTTCATTTAAATGAACAAGTATATAAAGTCTGTATTATAGACTGAACCTGAATGGTTATCCGTGCTCAGTGAGCAGCCCTTTAGGGGATGGAAACACATTCAAGGCTATTGACATTATTTGTTTGTGTATATTGTGTTATAATATCTGGCTCACTAATGCTATTTACTGTTCACTGTGTCTTCATAAACATTTAGGTTCAGTCAATATACTGAACCTCTCTGGTTGTTTTTGGATAAGGTGAGACCAATTTTTGTCTTGTTGGCTTATTTCATGTCAATACAGGACTAAGTTCTCAGGTAATGTGACCACAGCAGAGTTTCACGGACATCTGATGTTTACTCCAGTTTGGGACTTTCTTGCGCTATCTCAGTGCTAGATTTCAACATTGTTCTGCTCTATGAAAAAGATGTTGCATTGCATTGTGCTTTCTTGCACTAGGTTAAGCAACCCCTCTGAAGTTCGTGGAATGTATGAGGGGAGGACACTCTTCCCTTCCCATCGCTTTATGCTTGTATGTCATGTCTTTTTAGATTGTTACTAGCCTGTGGGCAGGGACTCTCTTGTGTTACTGATTGCATGTAAGCCATTCTAGGAGCCTTTTTGGCTGAGGAGCAGGATAAAAATACTTTAAATAAATTTAAAAACTTAAAAATTAATGAAAGAAACTACTCCCTTGTCATTACCTTTATCTCAATCTCATTATTCTACTAGCTGCAGCAGCATGAGTAAGGCTTGCATTGGCACTGGTACCGTGGCATCCTACACCTGAGTGCAAAGTTTTATCTTTGATGCTGTTGGCTTTTCAGACACTATTCATGTTTACTTAGAAGTAAGTCCTGTTTACTTGCTTACTTCCAGGTAAGGGCCTTACTGTCAGGTTAGCATGCATAGGATTGCAGCCTGACTAAGAGCTTAACTATAGCACAGCCTTCTCCAACCTGATATCCTGCAGATGTTTTGGACTACTACTCACAACAGTCTGACTATTGGCTATGCTGGCAGGGGCTGATGGAAGTTGTAGTCCAAAATGTCTGGAGGCACCAGGTTGGGGAAGGCTGCTTTACCATAACATAGTATATTAATTTATTTTATTTATTTATATCCCGCTTTTTTCTCTGTAAGGAACCCAAGACGGCTTACATAATCCTCCTCCTCTCCATTTTATTCTCACAACAACCCTTGAGGTGGGTTAGGCTGAGAGTCAGTGACTGGCCCAAACTCACCCACCGAGCTTCATGGCTGAGTGGGGACTAGAACCCAGATCTCCCAAGTCCCAGTCCAACACTCTCGCCACTATGCCACACTGGCTGAGCATATACATATGCTCAGACTATAGGATACACAGCTGAAAATCTGATAGATTCACACTAAGCCACTAAAATGATGCACTGCAGGACCATCCATGGTGCCTCCCCTCCTCTCTGGCTGCCAAATGCAAGTGCCCTTACATGGTGACATGCCACATCATGGCCAACTGGTTTTGCTGTAGTGCCTGTGCTGGCACTGTTTTCTGACATTCAGCTGTAGCTTCACCGACACTGGAACCCTTAGGAGCACTCCTATGAATTGAAGTAGGTCATTCAAACAGGATATTACATACATCTAAGGCAGTCAGCCATGGTTTGTGGTTGGAACATAGGAAGCTGCCTTCCTTCTACTGAGTCAGACCATTGGTCCATCTTGCCCAGTATTATCAACACTGACCAGTAGCGGTTCTCCAGAGTTTCAGGCAGGAATTTTTCCAGCCCTATGTATAGATGCCAGGGATTGAACCAGGGACCTTCTGCATGCAAAGCTGGTGCTCTACCACTGAGCCACAGTCTCGCCCCCTATTGCCACCAATACTCTAGCTCTAAGTCCTTGAAAGACTCAAGAGAGGGGTGGGTCTCATCTCTGACATCACCCTGAGCTGCGGAGGCACTTATAAGCAGTGAGACTTCTCCTGAAGGTCAACTCAAGGTCAGAGATGAGACCTCTCACTTGGTGTTGGGGCAGATGGTCATCAGCCTAAAATACACGGTTACCACTGGCAACGTTTGTGGATCCCTGCTCTTTCCTACTGTGGCTGAATTCCTAGGCACTTTTATGTGGACAGCTGAGATGGATGAGACTTACTTTCAATAAAATGTTCTGAGAATTACAATGTTTAAAACGTATCTGCTGAACTAATGAATTCACTAAAATCCCATGGAATTGTGATTAATCAACATGTTAAATGAGTTGTGTTTTTGTTAAATGAATTGTTCCATCTTAAAATTAATACAAATGTGTTTTTTTTAAATAATTGTACTGTTTATTTCCCCATACTTTGAAGGATGATCTGCACTATAAGGGACCACTCTGTGCCACATGACAGGTAAGCAGTGCTTTTTTTCTGGAGAAAAAGGTACCGGAACTCTTGGATTACATTTCCTCGGGAGTAGATGGCGATTAAATTGTAATGCAATTAATAGAAGAAAAGGTGCTGGAACTCAGTTCCGGTGAGTTCCACCAGAAAAAAAGCCCTGCAGGTAACAATATTCCTATTTGTGCCTTCTGACTTTTCTAAGGCCACAATCTTATGCACACTTAGCAAGGAGTTAAGTCTAATTGAATACAATGGGATTTATTTCTGAGTCAATATGCCTAGAATTGGGCTGCACCTGAGACAAAATCTACAATTTAGGTTCCATCCAATTGGTTTAATGGTCATTTCTTTTCCCAGAGAACCTTGGGACCTTTAACAGAGTATACTTAACGTCCTCACCAAACTCCAGTTCCTTAGACTCTTTGGGAAGACATCATAAGAGTGATGATAAAACCAATATAAGCTTGTAATGTCAACAGGACCCAGCACTGTGATGTTCTGCGCATAAATATACACCAACACACATAGCATTGCATGATCTATCACACCAGAAAAAGAGCAATCCTGACGGAAAAAGCATGTCTTCAAAAAAAAGAAAGAAAGAAGGGGAAGGGTTGTACTAGTATAGTTTTGAGCAGCCGCCCCCAACCTGGTAGCTGGGAATGATGGGAGTTGCAGTCCAACACATCTGGAGGGCACCAGGTTGGGGAAGGCTGGTTTTGAGAGAGTGCCTGCAGAGTACATTCAGATAGTTCCCATTGGCTGGTAAGACTGTGACTGGATTCAGACAACACGATAACACACACTCAAGGGTTGAGTGTGGGTTGCTGTTGAAACATGGGTTATCATGATGTCTGAACCCAGCCAAGATAACAAACCATGGTGAACAACCCACAGTTCACAACTCAACAACAAATCATGGGTTCTCTTCCTGGGTTGTTCGTAGTTAACAAGCCCTGGCTTATTAGTGCAGCTGGGTTCAGACAACATGATAACCCATGTTTCAACAACAACCCACACTCAACCCATATTCAACCCTTGAGTGTGGGTTATTGTCTTGTCTGAACCCAGTTTCTTTCACCATTCACCTTTCCCCTACACTTTGTTCTTTATTCATTTTGCAACTCAGAAATTTATGAGTATGTGGGAGAAATTGTTAAGTATTGGAGATGAGGGGAGAAATCTACATCAGTCTGGGCAGATATGGAATCAGTCAGCTTAACACTGACATTCAAATGTCTGTTACAGTGGTCCAATACTTATCTTTTAGCTGGCCAGGCAGATGAGGGAGTGATGGCTTGGAGGCTTTGGTGGGGTGCTAAGGAAACTTCAAGCAGGAATGGCTACATTCTATATTCCTGGGACCACTCTATCATCCTGCAGATCACCCTTCCCCAGCTTGGTGTCCCCTCAAATGTTTTGGACATCAGTTCCCATCAGCCCCAGCCAGCATGGTCAATGGTCAGGAATACTGTGAGTTGTAGTCAAAAATTTCTGGAGGGCACCAGGGCTGGGAAGCCTGCTGCAGACAGTAGTCTGGGGACCAGCCTGTTAGAAAAATGCCTTTTAATTTCATTATCCTTCTAGTACTTTCCCAGGATTGAATGCAGACTATAAGGTAACTCTGAACTGAAACAATGATTTGGCAGTTTAATACCATGTGAATTTAATATTTGTTTCATAATCTGATGGATCAGATGCCCAACATGTGGCCAAATTTTTGGACTTTCTGTTTCTTCCTCCATCCCCTGCTTTTTGTCCCACCCACCTGATGAAGAGTTCTGGAGAACTCGAAAGCTTGCACAATTTTGTGAAATTTTGGTTGGTCCTAATAAAGGTATTGCACAACTGTGGATTTCACATTAAGATGGTGTCAAAAATGCTGAATGAGGAAGAGGCTGAGCAGAGCTATTGTGAAATCTCCTTTCATAGATGAAGCTTTTCGGACAAAGAACATGAAGCCTCGTCCTTTGAAGACATAATCAAGTGTTTTTCTTCTGTCTCCACAGCTACATTTGTATGTATCAGATCTGACGTTTCCGTGGCCTTCACAACACACACGATTGTTCTTTCTGGTATGAAACTTAGGAAATTTCAAAGGGCATCAAAGCTGCAAGTAGATCCGTTGCCAAATATCACAATATTTATTTTCTCTGACTGGAATGAATTCATGAGTCCAGGAAAGCAAGAATAATGCTAGGCACGTCGTGTGTTCTGCTTAAGATTCATGAGTCAGAGTTCTCTGTGAGGATTCAAAAGAGGAAAAATGGAGCAAATATCTAAATATGACAACATCACAGCCCACATTTGACTTTATTGTCTCTGGGTGTCTCTGCGTATTATTTTTCCCAGCCCTTTTCACCAGTCCAGAGGCAACTGAGATAGTCAACATTTGCTTTGCTGAAGCAGAAAACATTCAGCAGAACAGCCAATGACAAAGAGATGAGGGCAAGTGAACAGTTTAAAGAGTGATCTGATATTTAGCAGCAAAGAGCCAGGGTAAGAAGGAAGAGAGGAGGTACAGTAAACACAGAGCTCTAAAAACCAGAGGAATTGCTGGTGGTGTCCAAATTAACCCTAGAATGACTGCTTGGGCAATGGCTTACTGTTTTTCATCAATGACTCCGGGATTTATTTATTATTTATTAATTATATTTATACCCCGCCTTTTTTCCTGCAAGGAACCCAAGGCGGCTTACATAATCCTCCTCCTCCTCCTCTCCATTTTATCCTCACAACAACCCTGTGAGGTAGGTTAGGCTGAGAGTCAGTGACTGGCCCAAAGTCACCCAGTGAGTTTCATGGCTGAGCGGGGACTAGAACCCGGATCTCCCGAGTCCCAGTCCAACACTCTCACCACTACGCCACACTGGCTCTCGATTTAGGTGCTTTAATTATGGGGGTGAAAGGAAAGTAAGGGGGGCTAATTAAATCCACAACCCCCATTCCCTGACTCCTCCCAATTTTATCTACCCCTCCCCCTTCTCAAGACAGTAGCCTTCTCAAGACAGTAGCCAGAAGGGGCCATCGCAAAACCAGGCCTCTTCTAGTCACCCCTTGCCCCTGCAATCAGAGCCCTGGATTATCTATAAATGCAGCTGAATCAGGTGTTAAGTCCTGAGGTGGTAGAATGGGACTGTTCCACTTCAGACTAAAGGCGGTTGTCATGGAAGGCTTAGTGGACACACTAGTCTCAGAACCCTAGGCAAGAACTTTATTTTCTCACTTAAACAAGAACACAAGCAACCTAGCAACTAAACTATATAATTACACTATCCACACGGTATCATATTTTAATGCTTCCTCATGTAAAGCAGCAACACCCAAACAAGCCCTCATTAGAAAACTAGCACCGCACCGAGACGGCTGAGTGGGAATTTTTCTCTTTGCTGCACTAGTTTTCTGCTTGCACAGAAGAAGAGCAAGAGGAGCAGTAGAATCTCTCTGGGTTGCAATCCTATGTAGACTTGCTAGGGAGCACAGTTGGTTTTAGTGCGCTGAATATTTGGAATATTATGGGGGAGAGCAAGCTGTGTTGATCCTCAAAATCTTAGAAACCATATTATGCCCACAGGTTCTGTCTGGTGCCGAAGTTTGGGGGGTTTTTTGTTTTAATTTTTACAAAGCATCTCATCTGGGGTAATTTCAGAACAAAGTCTTTAAGGGTGCAATCCTATGCATGTTTAGACAAAAAAAAGTCCTACAACTCTCAGCATGACTGGCTGGGGCATGCTGGGCAATGTAGGAATTGTTTCCATCTAAACATGCATAGGATTGCACCCTAAAACTATTTTAGGTATGTGTCGTCGTCCCCATCGGCAAGGATTCACTCTTGGCACAACTAAGAAACCAAGTAGGAATGTTTCCAGAAGAAACGAGAGTTATTTATACCTATTTAACTACTGGCTTAAATTGATGTGTGTGCCAGAAGGCAGGCTACAAGAACAATTACAATCAAATTCCCCCAGATTGTCCATTTGGTCCCAGAAAATAGCTCAACCGATCCAATTATATGGCTTTTCCGCAAATTATTTTCTCGAGTCTAAAATGTCAGATGCTAAACCAGAATGTAAAAATAGATTCAGAGATATTTTTGTGCAGCATGATTTATCTTCAGCAGCCAATATTAAATCAGAACCCTGATAAATAACGATACAGTTTCATCACAGCCGGGAAAACAATCTAGCTGATTTGTCCATGCATATGTGGAGAAAAGCTCTTATTTTCTTAAGACGCCAACAACTGCCTCTGCTGTGGTAGGCACTACTACTGTCACATCCCTGTCAATGTGAGATGCACCGTTATGAAAGGAACAGGACCACCAATCAAATCAACAAAAGTTTGTCAACACTAACAAAAAGATTACTCATAGGCCGCATTCACACATCACAACAACCCACCCTGGTAATAAGCCACGCTGGGTTGATTGTCCTGTGAACAACCCCCATGGTGCATCCGACAGACGATCAGGCCCCCTCCCTCCCCCCTCCCCGCTCAGTCCTCCCACGGGTATCCCAGGGGACACCATGGGAGGACCAAGTTGTCTCTCCCCTCCCTGCCATGATCACTAGCTTTTTCAGGCTTGCTGTGGCTTTTTTCCACTTTAAACTTTTTTTTCTTCTAGAGATCGCAAAAGCTGGCTGTCAAGCTGGCTTTTGCAATCTTCATTTTGCCAGCTATAGACAGTCCCTTCAAAGTGCCCCAGCGGCATGTTGGAGGGGCTGCCCATGGTTGCCAAACTTTTTTTTTTTTTAATTGCCCCCACAATTTCCTCAAATATTTGCATTTTTAAAAAATTTAACCTACCTCACAGGGTTGTTGTGAGGATAAAATGGAGAGGAGGATTATGTAAGCTGCTTGGGTTCCTTGCAGGAAAAAGACAGGGTATAAATATAATAAATAAATAAAATAAATAAATTACCCGCACTTGTGCGGGTGCAGGAATGGGGAACCTCAATTGGGCAATGTGGAAAGGGGTGTCTGCTGGCAATGTCCAGCACGTACCTACACTGGGCATTGCCCCACAGAGGCTGCAGGTATGTTTATTTTCCCCTTTGGTTCCATGTGACAGCTGTCAAAAGTTGAGCTGTCAAATGCAACCAAAGGTGCAAGTGATCTTTGCTCACGAAAGGGGGTGGTGTGTCATTCACCCCCTTTGTGGCAAGATTGTCATGGTTGTCATTTTTTGGACTCATGTGTCCGAAGGATGCCTGCACTTTTGCACTTGTTCCTGAGATTCTACCACCTCGGGAACATGCAGAAGTGTGAGCCACCCCATTTACTGGAGTAGTTCCATTTTTCAAGTGGAATTTAGAAAGGGTTAAAAAAAATTGTCAGGAAAATATACAGGTATATAGACTCTATAATAGCGTCCTCTCCCAAAAAAGCAGATCCCGGATCCGATCCAATTAATTGTGTGTTTGTAATTAGTGTATTCTTATTATTATTATTAATAATAATAATAATAATAATAATAATAATAATGTTTTAAAAAATCTTTTTTGTTATGGGTCATGGCAGAAACAAATACTTGAACAGAATAATTGAAGTGAAAAGGAAAAGTACTAGGGAATAAGTTCCACTGAACTCAGTAGGACATCTGAATTAAATATGCATACAAACAGGCTGCAGATATGACAAAAATGTAAATGTGGAAGTAGGCTTTGACCCTTTAATATCTTGAAAGATTAGATTCTTTTCCTTAAGGGACATAATAAGGAAAGAAGTCAAATGAAATAATGGTGAACACAAAATATATTGAGGTTTCAATCCTATACATGAGATATGCCAGCTGATGGGGCTATAGAATTTGACAGACATCCCCCCTAGCTAGCGGAATGCCTGATACGTCACTGCTACAAAAAAAAATACACCGGTGGCGCATCGCAGATACGACGGTAGAACAACTAAAACGGGGCCGAATTGTGGGCGGCACACGGAAGACCACACTTAAGCCATATGCCAGCCTTCCTCAATCTGGTGCCCTCCAAATGTTTTGGACTACAACTCCCATCATTCCTGACCATTGGCCATACTGGCTGGGGCTCATGGGAGCTGATGTCCGAGACATCTGGAGGGCATATGCTATACCCAGGGGTGCAGAACTCAGGGGTCAAATCCAGCCTGCCAGGGGTCCCAATGGTCATGCCCTCTCCCCGGGGCCGCACCATCTTTACCCTGGGCACCGGCGACTATTTGCTGGTTTCCCGGCTTCTGTGCAGTTTTTCTCCTATTCTAAATGGTTGAAATGCCTCTCCCAAGGCTTAGTTACTGGCAGGAAGAGCTTAAAGCTAAAATATACTGGTATTTTGGCCTTGCCCCTTTTGCACCCCTGCTATAACCATTCAATCCACAGGCATACCCCTGTTGACAGTGCAACTTTACACCAGCCCCAGACCCGGTGTAAAAGTCCTGGTGGAGCTTTTTCCCTACCACTTATTTCCATGTCAGGAAAAGCTTCACCTGCTTGATTTCTGCATGTCAGGTGGCCATTAAAAGCACAATAAAAAGTTGGCCAATTTAAATACATGAATGCCTCACTTTTAAAACCAAAAGTATAATTAATTTAATAAGCTCTAATTTGAATTAAAGTGCTCCACATTAATTTGAATAATTGTCTATTCACATCTGATTGGGTACTTGTAAAGTACCATTTTTATGTAATACAACCCCACCCCTCCAAATAAATGGCACTTCCAGTCTATGACTAGCTTTAACAGCCCTTCTTTGGCAGGTTTCTTGCACCTTTAACAGTTGCACAACAGGCAGAAATTCAACAGGTGCAGAGACAGCAGCCTGGAGATACAGTGTGGCTGGGGGAAATCACCTGTTGCATATCTGCCTACCATAATTTATTTATTTATTATTTATTTGAAACATTTTTATCCCGCTCTTTAGTCAAAAAGGCTCCCAGAGCGGCTTACATATTAACAAAACAGTCCCTGCCCGCAGGCTTACAATCTAAAAAGACATGACACACAAGGAAAAAGGAATGGGGAGGGAAGGGGGAAATTAATTAATACTTCTGGCACTCCCTCTCATCTCCCTCTGCACAGCCTGCTGGAATGGCTGCTGGTGGTGACAGCTGAGGGAGGAGGAGCCTTCATGAGGGAGCTTTTGTTGAATTAATTCATAGATATGGCTCTTGTTGCAGACAATTCTTCCTTCCCGTTCTGCAAGTCATGCCAGGGGCCCTCACCTCTGCCACCTCCTTCTCCTCCGTGAGGTGAGTGAGAACTGCAACTTAGGAGTTCAGCGATGGCTGCTCCGGATGTTCTTGGGAGCCATCGCTTTCCAGGCCTCTGACAAAGCAGCCCCAGTTGTTGGATGCCTGCCAGACGGACCGATGCTTCGTCCATGGCTAGATGGTGACAGTTGTCTCTGAAGAGCGATGGGATGACTTCATCACCACTCTTCAGGACCATGAGAGCCCTTTTAATGTGCTCGTGGCCCCAGCTGGTACGCAGCAGAAGATGCGGCGGCGCTTCAAGTTCATGAGGGGCTTCCCCGCTCCCAGATTTATGAGGCGTTGGCTCTCTTCCAAGTTCCTCCAAGCTGCGTGCTACTTCGGAACGACACAGCCCCTGGCAATGCTGTTAAAGGCATAGGAGCCCT
Organism: Shinisaurus crocodilurus; assembly: GCA_021292165.1. Lineage (NCBI taxonomy): Eukaryota > Metazoa > Chordata > Lepidosauria > Squamata > Shinisauridae > Shinisaurus > Shinisaurus crocodilurus. The sequence continues at coordinate 108,841,832 of CM037877.1, forward strand.
GCCAGATACATGCCAATACTGACAGACTTCCTGCTACGATTGCCAATTTTTTTACTGGCTCCTGCTCCTATGTCTTTATTTCATAGATTTCATAGATCATAGAGTTAGAAGGAGCCTAGAAGGCTATCGAGTCCAACCCCCTGCTCAATGCAGGAAACTAGAGGAGGGGTCTCCCATCCAAGTAATAACCAGGCCTGACCCTGCTTAGCTTTCCACACTCAGACAAGCTGAGCCAGCGTGAGCCACATAGCAGCTTGATCTGCAGATATGAGCAGGTGATAATGCTCACCACACCATGTTGTGAAAAAGCATTACCTGTTGACAGATGAACATCAAGTAGCTGCTAAAGGCTTAAAAGCAGGCCAAGCCTATTTTGAGGCTCAACTGGCAACCATATGGCATGTACAGCCACACAGCATCACTAGCTTTGATTGCTTCTCGCTTGATGTAATCATTATAAGTCCAGAATCTGTGGGACAAATTGATTTTCAGATACTGAGAGAAAGGGGCATGCTAATGGCCAAACTAGAAGCTACACTCAATGTGCTTCTGTTCTGCCACAGAAAATGGCAGCCCCAGGTTTAACTTCCCCTTCTTGCTCCATAAGGACCTGTAGAACTTACCGGAGTTCTGAGGTCTCCATGATCCATATTTTGAAGCCAGTGAGGTCTGCCAATGAGGTCTTCCATTGAAGACATCAATCAATGGAATGATATCTTCCATTTAGGCTACTGAACGGAAGCCTTCGTAAGTAACATGTGCACTGCTCCATCTCAGCACACCACATCAAACATGTTTTCAACACAGTAGCGGATTGGCTGAGCTGCTGAGACCTTGACAGGAGTGGAGAACCTCAGGCCTGGAGGCCAAATCCAGCTCTCATGGGCTCCCCGGATGACCCACTCCCTTTCCCCCAACCTCCAGTCATTTGGTGTTTTCCTGGCTTTTGTACAGTTTTTCCCTATTCTAAAAGGTTCAAATACCTCCCCCAAGGCTTCATTACTGGCAGTAAGTGCATTCAGCTGAAATGTGCTGGTATTTTGGGGGCCACCTCTTTTGCCCACCACCACTGGAATCTCTCCCCCCCCCCCAGCTTCTCGAAAATGGAATTTGGGCCCTCACGCTCTGCTTCACAATGTCTACAACAGTGTTCTCCAACCTTGGGTCCCCAGATGTTTTTGGCCTACAACTCCCAGCATGCCCCAGCCAGACACTGGCTGGGTCATGCTGGGAGTTGTAGGCCAAAAACATCTGGGGACCCAAGGTTGGAGAACACTGGTCTACAACGTGTGCAGTGGGAGAGTAGGCCTTTCCCCCCACCTGCGGCTTGGCTTACCTCCTCACAGCTGCTGCTTTTCCTAGGATGGAAATGGAATGAGGATTGGGGAAAGCTCAGTGTGTGCTCACTTTCTGCATATCGGACAATTCTAGAAAGGCACCAGAGCCCTGTGAGAAAAAACAACAACCCCCAAACCAATCAATCTTTGGCAGCCTTAGATAAGGCAGGGCAACATTTTTTTTAAAAAAATTATATATATATTTTTGCATGTAAGATTGAAAAAATGGACTGGGTGTCTCTGCCTCCATTCAGGCTGAGCCTGGAGCCAATTTCGCTGCTGTGTGCATTCGATCTGTTCCAGTTACAAATAGATGATGGTGTGTCAACTGTTTTCTTTTAAATGTGCTGTGCCTTCTGGAAGTGCGATCAGAGGGTGGCTGATTGGGTTGGGGACCCTCCAGAGCAGATTTAGGGGGTGTGGTGGGTGCTTGCCAGCAGGAGGAGAACAAGGGAACGTCCACTCATGTGACATTGGCTTTAAGCCTCTGTTCCCCAGTGGAGGTCAGATTCTATATAAACACACCACCATGGGCATCTCAGTCATCATTTCAGCTGGTCTCAGGACCATTAACAGAAATAGCCAGTATTTATTATCATGAGCAAAGGTGAGAACTCTATTCCAGGGTCTAGATTAGTGGCAAGCAATGGGTGGCCATCCAGATGTTTTGGCCTGCAACTCCCATCAGCCCGAGCCAGCATCACCAATGGTGAGGGATGATGGGAGTTGTTGGCCAAAATATCAGGGTGGCCCACAAGTTGCCCACAAGTGGTCTAGAAAATGCGGTTGCAACCTCTCTCTCCTGACATTGCTCCTCTGCCTCCCTCAGCAATCTAATGCACCACATGTCAAACAGGCACATTTTCCCCACTGTCTGCCTCTGGGCTGGAATACGCATCGTCCACTGAATGTTTGTGTGGGAAGTTGCTGGGAAAGGCAAATGAGCAGCCAGAGCCCAGTTAGAAGTTGTCAACCTTACAAAGAAATGGTGGTGAGGAGATCCAAGAAGGAAAAAAAACAGGGAGGGGCCAGGGGGGGTGTCCTCCAGGTGCATGCAGAAAGGGTTATTAAGCCCAGTGCAGTTTGGAATAACGTCTTCTGTTGCAGGGGTTTACAGAACAGGCTGAAAATGCTTATTCAAGGGTGTCACTGAAGAAGGATTTATTCCAAAATTAATTGGGCATAATAAGTCTTTCCCAGTGCACCTGGAGATCTTCTCCCTTTCCATCCTTGTGATGTGTGTGCACTCCCCTTTCTTTTTCCTTCTTCCCCTTTAGGAGATCCAGGGGCTAGCCCATCCTCCCCAGCCAGCGTTCATGTTGACTGGGAATGATGGGATTTGTAGTCCAAAAAGTCTGGTTGGGGAAGGCCGGGCTGGGACCTCGTCACCTTCCCTATGGCCCAGTACTCTTCTCCGCAAGCCTGACTGATGTTAATTTCTTCCTGCTTTAGGCCTGCCACATTTTAAAAACCCACACACTGAACAGGTGTGACAGCACAAATAAAGCCCCTGTTCCTTACAGCTCAGGAGGAATAGCCCATTCTGTTTAACCACAGGCTTCCAGCGCAAACTCCTGGGAATTGAGCTGTCGAGAATCTGAGCCATCCGGACAAAGATCAATGGTAAAGCAAAGCTACCAAGACAGCATCTATCATGTTAACATATTGTTGCAGAATGGGAGGAAAGTGAGACCTTGCTCTGAATTCCATCCTGCTGCTCCTCATACTCTCTTGTTCCATTAGGGTGGCTAGATGCAAAAGAGGGACAGGCTCCTGCCCCTTTAATAGTTGTGTAGAAGAGGGAATTTCAGCAGATGTAGCTTGTATGACAAGCTAATTATACCCTATATTTTAAATCTGCTTTCTAATTATAGGCAAGGGAGGGTGGGGTTCAGCTCAGCCTCGATGAGTGTTCCCCCCCAAAAAAATCTGCAGACATTTAAAGGCAATCATAGACTGGGTTTGCACAACACACTAAGGCACTGTGGCTTAGCATGTTGTCCTAACCCATGATGGTTTTGTCAGGGTAGCTTAAGTTTTGCTTATAAGCCACCCTGACAAGCCATGGCTTGTTGTATGGTTTGTTTGGCCCAGAATGGGTTGCGTTGTCTGAACCCAGATGACATGACTCCTCGTGGATTAACCCAAAGTGCTACAGAGCCACTTGGCAAGAAACCCTTGTCACTCTTGCCAAGTGGCTACTGGGCAACCACCACTGCCAGCTGCCACAAAAGTGCCCAAGTGCCACTTGGGGGTAGCTAGCAGGGGCTTCTTCCCCCCCCCCCTGCCCACCACAACTGCGAGCTGTGTTTGGCTCGCCACAACATTTCCCCCCTTTTAATTCCCCCCCCCCTGAGATTGTGAAAGGTGGCTGTCAAGCCACCTTTCACAATCTCTGTTTTGGCAGCTACGAGCAGTCCCTCCAAGGTGCCCCAGCGGTACCTTGGAGGGGCTGCCCATGGTTGCCCACCATTATTTTATTTTTACTTTTGGGTGCACCAACTTGTATGCAAAATATTTTTTTTTAAATGGGATACCTGCAAGAGAACTGAGGTAGGAGAGAGGGGGCCCACTACCCACGATGTACCTAATTATCTATTGGGCGCATCAGGGCTAGGGTGGCTTATAAGCCACACTGTATAGCTTCCTTAGGCAGTGTGGCTTATTGTGTCGTGCAAACCTGCCCATAGAGTTGGTGGGGATTTTGTAGGCCATCTAGACCCAATCCCTTGCTCAGTGCATGAAATCCAGGGCTAGAGCATCAAGCAACAGATGGTGGTCTGGCCTCTGTTGGAAGACCTCAATATATGGAAGTGATCCTTATTTTCACCTCAGTAATAGATACCAGTCAGAGATGGCCCAAGAAGACATGGAACGGGGCTGTAGCTCAGTGGTAGAGCACACAAGAAGCCAAGATATGGGTAAGCCACGTGCATCCGTGGTCTGTCCTTTCCTCCCTTCTTAGCACTCCGAGATTAACCCAGGATGTCTTCCATTAACCATTGTTTCCCGTTATAACTGAACTGGATTTGGAACAAACATGGATCTTAAACCATCGTTTGAAGTTTGTTTAAGATCCTGGCTTGCTCTGATTCCTCTGTTCAGGAAAGGCCTTCCTCGGACCCTGGAAAGCTGCTGTCGAAGCAGACGGTACTGAGCTAGATGGACCAATGGTCTTGAGGCCTTGAGTGCCATTTTCTGACAGAAAGATGGGATAGAAAGTAAATAAATATGAAGGCTGCTCCTTATGCTTCCTGTTTCAGGGACTAAGGCAGAAAATCCAGACGTTGCTGCCCATGGTGGTAAAAACAAAACAATATGCTCAATAATTGACCATTTCATGGTGCCACCCACCGCCACCACCCCGCAATCCACCTCACGAGGCCTACCTCAGGGCCTGCCTCTCCTCACAGCAGTGGTAGCTTAGTCGGTCAGTCACCTTCCTCTTCTCTGCTCATTTGCATAGGAGTCTGCAGGCAGAAAGATCTTGGCATATTTTCTGATAGCTCCCGATTAGAATGCTTCTGCAGAAAGACATGCTATGCACCTTGGTTCTTAAGACTGCAGGGGCTGACAGAAATCCTGCTCTGGGAGGTCTCAGCTGACATCAAATTGTTCTGGCAAATGTAGCACTGCTCTGCCATAAATCAGTAGCAGGCTGCAGCTGCAATATTTATAACCCCTCTTTTTGCCTTCAAAACACTTATTGAAAGACTCTTATTTAAGGCCTTCATAAATTTTAACATACCCTCTGAAAATTCCATTAGGCAGACTCACCAAGTTCATCTCACAGAGGAGCACCTGTATTTATGTCAAAAATGTATATTTTTTAGTATTTCAACCATCATGCTTTCATTTTTATTTCTTTATTTTATTTTATTTTTTGTAATTGGTTCGAGGTCAGTAACTGAGCAACTGAAAACATGGGAAACATCAGGATGATCGTCACATGGATTTTAGACTAATTCCTGAAATGTGTTCTGTGTCGGAAGGGTGCATGCAAAGAAGGTTGCCACCTTTTGAATGGGCCCTGCTTCTGTGGCTTTAAGAGCAGCCTGCCTGACTCACCAAAATTTAGCAGCTGCCGTTTTCCCCACTGCTCCATCACCATGCTAGGAAAAGCTTTGCCTGCTAAATTTCTGTTCTAAATTTCCTCTTGGAGAGGATCATGTAACAAATGTGTGCTCATACTGTCATTGTGAATGAGTCTTTTCACAGGATCATTACCCACTGACAACATGAATTTATAGAAGTGTGGTAACTTCACTAGTTCCTCAGCTTTAAAAAAAAACAAAAAACTATTACTGCCTCTGAGGTGAGAATGCTAGGGTTGCCAGCATCTGGAGTAGCCCCTGTAGCTGTGCCTTTAACTGTGGTTTGATCAACAGACATTAATAGGTATTACACTTACCTCTGTGTTGCAGAATGTGTGAAGGAGAGAATGGCAGAGAGCTGTTCTGGCCTTGCAGTGAAGCACACTGAGTTAAAAGCACAAGAACATTCCAGGCCTATTATTTTTCATGGTCATTTGGCTACCCTCAGCGGGAGCTACTACTAGGAAGTCTGCTGAGAGACCCTGGGTTGGCCTTAGATTTATGACTAACAAGTCCTATTGATGTCAATGGGTCTACTCTAAGTAAGATTAAATCAGGATCCCACCCCCTCTAGTATACTCTGATACATATTTTTTATTATTATTACAACAAAAAAAACCATGGGAATCTAACCTTTCTTGCAGCTGGCATGGTATCCATCTATCTTATTTATTTACAAGGGATGATCCAGATGAAGAGAATACTGTAGTATCAATTTACAGAGCAACTCTGTGCAAATTTACTCAGAAGTAAGTTTTACTGTGTTCCATGCGAATTACTCCGGTGTAAGTGTGCATAAGATTGCAGGCTAAATACTTTCTGAGTGAGTGATCTTGTAAGTAAACACAGGCTGCAATCCTATGCACACTTACTCAGGAGTAGGTCCCATTGAATCCAATGGCACTTACTTCTGAGTTAACATGCACAGGATTGCATTGTGAGCTTATACTTAAAATTTTCACCAGCCAGTTGTAGGGTGCTCTCGTGCAGCGCAATCCTAAAATGTTTATTCAAACGTAAGTCCCACTGAGTTCAATGGAATTTACTCCCTAGTACAGTATGTGTGCATAGGACTGCAGCCTTCAATTGAGCCATGCCAGTAGGCTGTACTGAGGGAGATGAGAGGGGGAAGCAGGGTCATTCCACCAGCCCTGTTGAAAGACTTAATTTCTCCCCTCTTCCCTCCCCATTCCTTTTTCCTTGCTTTCTTTTTAGATTGTAAACCTGTGGGCGGGGAAAGTCTTCTTTTACTAATTCTATGAAAGTTACTCTGGGAGCCTTTTGGGCTGAGGAGTGGGATAAAAATACTTAAACAAACAAACAAACAAATCAGACCAGCTTCTAGTTAGCGGAAGCTTGTATAAAATATTTGGACCATTATTGCATAATCGCATGTAGATATCTAGCATTTACTTTAAATAGTAGGTACGCCTTTTTTTCTTCCAGTGTATGGGATTGGGGTTGATTTGGCCTCTGTTTTGAACAGAGCATGAGGGTACAATGAGAGATACATGGTAAGTGCATTGCACAGTCTGGAAATGAAACAGACTGGTATTCTAGCAACAGAATAGACATTGATGTAAAGCAGGGAAAGCCAGCTTCAATATTCTTAGAGGCCTTTCTGTTTTCCAGTGGGGGTCCAGGGGCCTGAAACTTACCCTCTCTCATTAACACCCTCAAAAAGGTACCCTCTCACAATAAAGATGCCACCATCTAGCAGTAAGGACTTCACAATTAGGCGTTACATTATATACAAATCCGTACGTTGGCATAAAACATACATGTTTGCATTAACATTAAAAGAGAGGTATCATTAAGGTATAGAATCCGTCTATTCCTTACAAGAGGGGTGGGCAAAGGGGTGGCCTTTGGAGTACTTTCATATGGCCCTCGGCCTAGTTTCAAATGCCTTCCAAGTGATCGGTTCAGATCTCTGCAAGAGCGATTTGTTCCTTTCCCAGCAGCCCACTGGTTGGGGGGGGGGGGGGAGAGAGAGAAAGAGAGAGAGAAAGAAGTGGTGCAGAGAGAGAAAAAAGGAGGTGTCAGAAGGAGGGAGGGAGGGAGGGAGAGAGAGAGAGAGAAGAGGATGGCCCACACACTTTTGGCTCTGGCCCCATCACTGCTGGTGCTGGCTTCAGCCCCACCTACCGCTGACATGTGGCCTCAGCTGTTTATAGGGATGGGAGAACCAGGGATGTCTGAGCCTGCTGAAATTCTCTGATCATCACTTTAAGCTCAGTTTGGCTTGCTCCCATTTTCGTTTGTGACCTGTTTTTCGGTTCATTGCAACAGGAAAAGTACACATTTTTCAAAGGTGCACCCTTTCCCCCATTGACTAAAGCGTGAATATATCTATATCTATAGATATAGATATAGATATAGATATAGATATAGATAGATATTTACGGTAAATGTGCATTTCAAAGTGTGCATTTTTAATGCATTTTTCAAATGCAACCACAAGTTTTCAAATGCAGTCACAAGAACCATTTTCAAAAAAAAAATGTGCTCACGTTTGCATTCAGGGTTGCAAGCAAGGCAAGTATGTATGGATGACTTGCAAACTGAAACAAAACTCTCGTACATCCATATCAACAACAGATTGCACCCAACGGAATGTGGACCTCAACAGAAAAAAGTTTCCCCACCTTTCCCTTACAACTTGTAAACATTTTATTTTCCTTACAAGTGATACTGTGGCCGAACTTTCTATCATACCTTGATTACCGTAATATTTGCCAGGGGATGGGTCAAATGGTTGCACTATGGGTTCCAGTCCACTCCAGCTGACCACCCCCAAATATTCAGAACGCTGAAATGATTGCAGCGGTGCCCTATGCAAATGCGTACAGATCTGAGTTTTCTTATGTTCCTTTTCTCTGGCTTTCCCAGATACTGTGCCTGTTTACGTGTGGGTTAACCACTGGGCTGATTAGCCCCTAGACAACCCAGCGGTCCGGGTTCACACGTCACTCTCACAACATCTGATCGGGCCAGTTGGAGGCTGTGCATTGAAAGCGGAAGCAGCTCGCAGGTGGTGTGCATCCCCACAAATTGCTCTTAGGAACATCTCAAATTCTCAGAATTGATCTGGGAAAAGTTGGAAGTTTTGGGTTCTGATGTTTCCATTGTTAAAAAAAAAAAGAAAAAAAAGAATCCTATAGGATCAAACAGATATATATGTAGGTCAGCCAAAAATATGCTTGGATCTTCTCGCCACCCATTAATTTCCGCTCTTCCCCCCCTGCTGTTCAGGAGATAAAGACTGACACTAAGACAGACCAGAAGAGACAAGTAGTGAAAAGTGAGGCGAAAGAATGTGACGCTTGTAACAAAGCCTTTGAATTAGCAGCAGATGAAAAGTAAACGGAATTAATTCCAGAGTTCAAGCATCCAGGAGATGTTTATCGGTGTAAAGAAATACGTAGGTGCTGTAGGAGGCAATTGAGCTGAACAATGATCCAGAAAACTGGACCATAGATTCGTTTTTCGAAAATGGCATTGGGACAAAAGACTTGGATAAGGAATTAGAAAACACTGAGCCAGGGGCAGCCAGATTTCCCAAGCTGATGTCCCAAACACCCTCGTTTCTGGAAGGAGGCAGGTTGGCAGAGCTCAGATAAGGGAGCTCCGTCGACCTGCTTCCTTCCAGAAATGAGCATTTCCACTCATTTCAGGGCTTCCCCTAGGACAGTGATGGCGAACCTATGGCACGGGTGCCACAGCTGGCACGCAGGGACCTCTCTGTGGGCACTCGAGCCATTGGTCACCAGATCGCAAAAAGACCGTCCCCTTCTGCAAAACACTAATGATCTTGTTCTTTCTCACAGTGTGGAACAGAATGATTTTATTCTAGAATTCCTGTTACAGAATTATTTTCTACATTGTTATCACATTTAAAAGATTTTGAAGAATGATGCACAGAGCATGGCTTGGATGTAAAGCCCTAACAGTTGACCTGAGTGCTGCATGTGTTGCTCTCAAACTAACGGAGTATGAGCCAAGGTTTGACAAATTATCAGCATGCATGCAATAGCAAAAATCACATTAATTGTGCAAAAGCATGCCCAATGCAGACTTTTACCTAATGCAGTGTTTGCAGTCCAAGACATAAAGTGTTTTAAATGTGTTAAGCACGTTTAGTTTTCTTGTTTATCTTGCTCATCCTAGTACAGGTTGACTTTTACTTTTACTAATCCGACACCTGTAGAAGCAGGGAAAGACCCAGAGTAAAGCTTGCCCCATACAATTTCAGTCTGGCATATAATCATATTACAAGTTGAGAATCCCTTATCCAGAAATACATGTGCCTAATTATTTAAAAAGTTTGTATAAATTCCCTTCAGGCTATGTGTACAATGTAGTACTATAATAATTTTTTGAGTTGATTTTTTTTCCCAACAAAAAACTGTTTGTATCATTGAAAGCTCTGTTATTGTGTTTTTCTTTAAAGACAAAAGATGTTAATTAGTTCGGACAACTGTCTGAGTTGTTTTTCTAAAACTAAAACCTCGGTATTCAGGTTTAATTGCAGTGTTGGCACTTTGAAATAAATAAGTTGGTTTTGTGTTACAGTTTGGTCACTCGGGCTCAAAAAGGTTCGCCATCACTGCCCTAGGAAGTGCTAAACCTCCCTCGCTTAAGCAGTGGTCCTGCTTGCGCAACGCAGTTGGCAGGACCCACAGCTTGTGCGACAGAATTGCCGGGGCGGAAAAGAATTGGCGGGGATGTAAGCTCCCCAATGGATACTGCCCATGAAGTGTATATAATGTCAACTTGACATTATATCATGTTAAGTTTGCATTATGCACGAGCCACTTGGCTCCCACAATTCTTGATCTTCTGTGTGAAGGCATAGCCTGTGGGAGGGTGATGGTGGTGGTGAAGAGGGGAGGCCATGCAGCTTGTGTGCAGAGCACACACAGGTTCAGTGCCTTTTCCTGCCGATTCCTTTCCTCACCGATTCTGCCCATGCTTGACTCAGGGTTGGCCCATTGATGCCAGGGAAAAGAGAAGGTTTGTTACGGTGGTGGGGAGGGGAAAATCAAGATGTTAAGTGGAAGCCCCCCTGTTTATAATATACCTGATGGAGCTCCAACTCCAGCCTTAACTGCTCTGTAGCTTGGCTAGACAACATGGGCTACTTCTCTCTCCTCGAAAAACCCACGGAGATTTCAAGAGATGCTGCTAGGAATGAGGTGTGCAAAAGTTTAGAACACCTGAGGATGTCCTCCTGGTTGGCGATGGGGAGATATTATATATCCATTCTTCAAGTTGCCCTACTGCCTCGTACATTGACTTTCCATTAGCCCACGACAGCCTTCCCCAACCTGGTTCCCTATAGATGCGTTGGACAACTCCCATCATCCCTGACCATTGGCCATGCTGGATGGGGTTGACAGGAGTTGCTGTCTAACACATGTGGAGGGCAGCAGGTCAGGGAAGCCCTGCCTACAACAGCAGCTGGCCGCACTGTGAGCTTTTCTACACGAGGCAATTATCGTGCGCTCGTCACTCCCTGCTCATGGTTGTTTACATGTTTTTAGATGATATCGTGACCCTCCAGTTTTGCTTCTCTTCTAACCAGCACTTTCGGTGAGTTTTTTTAGAGCAGGGGAAATATGGCATTTAATCATGAAAGCGAAAGGAAGTGTGAGTTCCTCTTGTGTATTTGTGCTATTCTGTTATTCCACAGTGCCACCTAGAGGTTATGAAATGGGAAAGCAGGAAAGGAAGCACACCTTGTGTAGTGCTCGGATCTCAATTCTGCAACAAAATCAAAAGTAGATGCAGTTGATTAACAGCGGATTGATAGCCCTGTGTACAAAAACTCTGCCTCTGTGGACAGAACATTTGAGGGCTAGCAGTGCCTCACTTTCAGGGAAAACAGTGGAGGGCGGTGGTGTGTGCCTTAAAAATCATTGTCATATTTGGGCCTGTTTATGTACGGTAGTCTGTCTGCAGACTTGTGCATTTGTTCATTCAGTGTCACTCCACTGTAATGCATGCAGTGGGGCAGCAGCTTGGTAATTTTAGACCTGGGCTGGACATCATGATCTTGTGGAGGAGGGGCTTTTAGACAACCATGTGTATTGCTTCAGTTGTGAAGCACACAACTAACCTTTCTCTTCTCCCCACCCCATCCACCAATTTCTTGATTCCTGATGTGCTTGAACAGGGGCTCTCCAACCTTTTTGGACACGTGGGCACATCTGGGAATTTGAGGAGCTGCTGTGGGCACCATCACAAAATGGCTCCCATGGAGGATGTGGCTAGTCACGTAATGGCTGCCGTGGGGGCCTGGCTAATCAAGAGGTGTGGCAGGGAGAGAAATAGCAATAGCTAGAGGCCTTGCTATTGAAGGGGAAATTGAAAGAGTTGCTTCCTGGCCCGCCCAATCTTCTTCCGTCCGCACAAACCTTTCCCCTTTGCGCTCTCTCTATCTCCACTCCAAGCCTCTAGGGCTCTCAACCAGGGGGGAATTCCCCCCAGGGGGGAATTTTAGGGGGGGGAATTGGGACCACAGACTCAAACTGATCTTTCTACAAATTACAATTCTACAGATTGTACATAATCTACAGGACATCACCCCTTATTGTATGGCACAGATTAATTAAAAATAAAGATAAATATGTCACTTGTTATCTGTGGAAATATTCCATTTATAGTTATTCAAGTTTTAAAATCCATCAACATTGCTGTTAAATTTGTAAAACTCCACTATAAAAATAATCCAAGTAAATGTATATGTACCAATATAGGAAAAAATAAAAGATTTTCAATATTATATGCATATTATTTGGAATGCAACTTTTGAGTCAGACAATCTTGGAAAGGGGGCAATGACATTCTGACATATGGTGAAAAGGGAGCATGGGGCAAAAAAAAGGTTGAGAACCACTGCTCTAGCCTCACTGTTTCTCTCCCTTCCCCATCCCTTGTCTTCTTCTTTCTCTCCCTTCCTAGCCCCTAGCCTTGCTCTTTTTCTCCTCATCTTGCTGTTTTTCTCCACTCCCAGCCTCCAGCCTCGCTATTTCTCTCCCCCGCAATTTTACCTTGCTGTTTCTCCCCACTCCTAGCCTCTAGCTAGCCTCACTCTTTCTCTCCCCTCTATCCCTTTGTCTTGCTTTCTCTTCCTGCCCACTGGACAGCTGATCAGCGACAGGTTCAGGAACGGGAAGGAGAACCTGGCACCCTAACGTTTTTCCATTTATTATTATTATTATTATTATTATTATTATTATTATTATTATTTAATGGGGCAGGGAGCAACGGGTTTTGTAGGGGTTATTAGAGGTGCCTGCAGGTGCTGCGTTGGGCACCCTTGTGTGAGAACAGCAACAACAAAACTGATTGCCAACCCTGATTAAAAACAAACAAACTGAGCATGTGCAGTTTTGCATTTTAAATTCACTTATATTGTAGCACCTTCATGACTACAGGAATAAAATGGACTTTGCTCCTGCTGCCCTGCTGCCCTTGTCACCTGCCTCTCTCTAGGTGTGCTCATTGCCCACACTCTGGGCTGTGGGGCCCTGGCCTTTGGCCCAAAGGTCCTGCCCTAGCTGCTCCACTGAATGTGTGGTGGTGGACAAACAACTGCGACTCAGGCCTGATTCACTGACAGACTGTGAATTGCCACAAACTTGTGTAGCTCCCATCACCTCTGCACATACCAAGAACTCCCACCTTGTCATGTGCCTGGCCTCTGGTTCTCTTTGAAGTCAACCTGTCAAGTCGTATTTCTAGTGAATTACCTTTATTATGCAAACTACAAACACGCATGCATTGCCTCGGGCTACAGACAGTATCCTCTTGCAGCCAAAAGAGACAAAAGTTCCAGGCAGGGTTTCCATTTTTATTTATTTATTTATTTATTATATTTATACCCTGCCTTTTTTCCTACAAGGAACCCAAGGCGGCTTACATAATCCTCCTCCTCCTCCTCCTCCTCTCCATTTTATCTTCACAACAACCCTGTGAGGTAGGTTAGGCTGAGAGTCAGTGACTGGCCCAAAGTCACCCAGTGAGTTTCATGGCTGAGCGGGGACTAGAACCCAGATCTCCCGAGTCCCAGTCCAACACTCTCACCACTACGCCACACTGGCATAACACAGTACCTTGTAAGCTTCAGTTAGTTCCCTGCGTTAGAGCATCATGAAAGAGAGTTGTCATGAAACTGATACTGTCTACTACGGCCCACCCTTCTCAATCTGAGTGGGCTACCAAGTCCCTCCCTCAAGGTGGGTCTTTCCATGGGGCAGGACCGGTGCAGGGCAGTTTGGCGCCCCAGGCGAAAAAATAGTTAGCGCCCCCCCCCTCTCCAAAGCAAAAAAAAAAAAAACCCTGCGCCGCCACCACCAACCTACCTTCCCCCACCCACCCTGGCTGTGGCGGCGGCGGCGGCGGCAGCTGCTGCTGTGGCTGCTGCGACGAAGGTAGGTGACGGGGGGTGACGGGGGGGTTGGGGGGGTGGCGATGGCGGTGGGAGGGCAGCGGCGGGCGAGCGAGCGAGCGAGCGGGTGGGCGGAGGCGCGGCGGCGGCGGCGGCGGCGGCTGCGGCGGCTGCGACGAAGGTAGGTGACGGGGGGGTGACGGGGGGGTTGGGGGGTGGCGATGGCGGTGGGAGGCGCAGCGGCGGGCGAGCGAGCGGGTGGGCGGCGGCGCGGCGGCGGCAGGCAGGAGGGTGGGGAGGCGGAGGCCTGGCGGGGACGGCGCAGCGGCAGTGAAGAGGAGCGCAGCGTTTCGCGCCCTCTTCAGCCGCGCGCCCTCTTCAGCCGCGTGCCCTAGGCAACCGCCTAGTTGGCCTAGCGGTAGCGCCGGCCCTGCCATGGGGTCACCTCCCTGGCTGCAAGTCTCTTTGAGCACTGTGTGACCCTGTGCTGCCCCTCCCTTTTCATCTGATGCCTAACTCTTGGGTCTTGTATTCCCACCCTCTCTCTGACCTTTCCTCCTCTCTGTCTCTCACTGGTCTTCTGCTGCCACACCCTTAGGGCCTCAACAACACCTTCCACCTCCACCTCCTGGTCTGACTCAGAATCAGTTCTCATGTCTTCTTGCGGCGCATCTGCAGAGGTGTAGGGCCCAATCCCTACACACCTATGGAATGGAGGCAGAAGGCAGGATGCAGAGGAGGAGAGGAAAAGCTGCAAGTGGGCCCAACAGGAGAGTAGAAGGAACCTGTAAAGACTGGGAAATAGGATGGCCACTTACGTATGGCCAAAAAAGAGGAAATGTGTCCTTTAAAAAGAGGACACAAATCTGCATTAAAATTACATATGCTAATGTTTATGTGTAGATGCAAATTTGGAAATAATTGCTATAATTTAAATAGCAATACCAGACCATAGTGGGAAAGGCCTCTGTGCCTGCTCATTCTACTGTCCAGGTGCTAAGTGTCCATGCGCAGCTTCAAGGCCCCAGCTGCTCTCCCTTCTTAGATTCTTTATCTTTAAACTGGACTTGGTCTGGGCAGCCCTTCAAATAGTGGGGCGCCTTCAACTAGAGGACGCTCCTCTGAAAGCAGGACATATGGACACCCTACTGGTATTATTTATTTATTATATTTATACCCCACCTTTTTTCCTGCAAGGAACCCAAGGCGGCTTACATAATCATCCTCTTCCCCTCCATTTTATCCTCACAACAACCCTGTGAGGTAGGTTAGGCTGAGAGTCAGTGACTGGCCCAAAGTCACCCAGTGAGTTTCATGGCCGGGCGGGGACTAGAACCCGGATCTCCAGAGTTCCAGTCCAACACTCTTAACCACTACACCACACTGGCTCCCATGCAGCTTCGTGGGCAGGGCTGGCTCCAGGTTTGAGGGGATGCTGGGCAAAGTGTATCCAGCTGGGCCCCTTCCTCTGTCTGTGAGTCCTGGAGGGTTTACCTGATTGTAATGCTGGCCAGCAGAAGCACTCTGACTGGCACTGGGTGGCTGAGGGCTGCCATTTAAATTTCCCACCATGGCCCAGAGCAACAGTTCACCAGGGGCATGCTAGGAAATCAAAAAGGCAGCTAAACGCAGCCTCCTGTGCTATTCAGAGCATTGACTGGATAAAAAATAATTAAAGGGGGCCGGAGAGCTGGACTGGGGCCCCAGCAACTGCCAAGGATGACAGTTGCTGGTGGTGGCCCTGCTCAAGTTGGTGGCTCAGGTGTTACTTGGTCATGCAACTGCAGGCCAAAACCAGATTTTAAAGTGTACCGTATTCATCGGCCCTGTGGCTCAATTGCAGGGGTGAACCCAAATGCTTACTAGGTCCCAGCAAAACACTGTAGCCAGGGCCGGATTAAGAGCATTATGGGCCTAGTGCTGAGGAGGGCGCGCGGCTGAAGAGGGCGCAGAAACGCTGTGCTCCTCTTCGCTGCCGCTGCGCCGCCCCCGCCAGGCCTCTGCCTCCGCTGCGCCGCCCCCGCCAGGCCTCCGCCTCCCCACCCTCCCACCCACCTGCCGCCGCCGCCGCACCCTCCCGTCCCGCTCGCCGCTGCGCCTCCCCCCGCCCTCCCGCTCGCTGCCGCTGCGCCTCCCGCCGCCGCCGCCATCACCACCACCCCTGACCCCCCCGCCACCTACCTTCTCCGCGTCGTGTCGCTTCCGGAGCCCCGCCCGCGTTGTTTTGGCGGGAGGAACCAGGGCAACAGGGCTTAAACAGCCCTGTTGCCATGGTTTCTCCGGCAAAAAACAGCGCGAGGGTCCCGTCGCGTCACTTCCTCCTTTTCCTCGGCGGCGGCAGCGGCGGCGGCAGCAGCAGCAGCAGCCGCCGCCAGGGCGGGGGGGAAGGTAGGTTGGTGGTGGCGGCGCAGGGGTTTTTTTTTTGTGCAGAGCAGGGCTGCTTTGGAGAGGGCCCCCCGCTAAATATTATTTTGCCTGGGGCGCCAAACTGCCCTGCACCGGTCCTGATTGTGGGCCTATTTTGGGGTAGGGGCCTGGAGCTGCAGCTCCAATAGCCCCTATCTTAATCCGGCCCTGACTGTAGCCGCCGGATCTCACTGGCTAAATGTCAAAAACCCAGTTCAGAGTGATGTTATAATCATTTCCTCTTTTTGATCATCAAAGGGAGTTGCCCAACTGAACAACTATTTCCTCTTTTCTGAAATATCCTCTTTTCGGTTCCATGTAACTTGTTCAGCCCGAACAAAGGACTACAACCCTAATAAGGCCTACAGACTTTTTACTCTACCACTCAACATAGACCAGAGACGGACCAAAATTCTGCCCCCACCTCAAGTTTTTCAAAGTGGCATGAAGCTGTATTGTACACGTTCCTCCCACTCTAATTTCTGTATACAGGTGTGTGTTTTCGATGCTTCAAAAGCCTCTTTGTTACTGAACAACGCACCTGCTGTGCAGAAGCTGCCGGCTGGGCATCGGAAATGGATCTTACAAGCCTTCTTGCTAGCCAAAAGACTTGTGCTGCAAGAATGGAAGGGCAGATCTCCACCCCATTACTCAATGGACACAAGACCTCATAGCTCTTGCTAGATTTGAGCATATGTATTCCCGCTGACAGCTTTGCCCCAATACATATTTCAACATTTGGTCCACATATACCACTTTGTACGCGTAAACAGTTCTTGATGTTTAATTTAGTATTTGAGCTAATGGAAGTGATTTATACCTGCAAGAGAGGCAGGGGCACCAGAATGTATATTATAGCTCCATTCCCTCCCCCTTTTCTCCTCGCTTTTTATTTTTGTTGTCGTTGTTGCTAATCATTTATTTACTTGTTTGTCTTTTGCCATTGTTCTATAAGAATAATGAACAATTATTAATTTTTTAAAAATGCTTCAGAAGACTCTTTAACCAAAGATGACAGTGGGACAAAATAAAGGAGTGTGAACATAATGGAAAAAGATGCCACTGTCTTACCAACCAAAACAACCAATCCTCTTAAGGTGCAATCCTATGCAAATTAAGACAGAAAAAAGGCCTACAACTCCCAGCATGCCCTAGCCAGCTATGCTGGCTGGGGCATGCTGGGAGTTATGGGCCTTTTTTTCTGTCTAAACTTGCATAGGATTGCACCTTTACAATGCTATTCAGTGCATGTTTACTAAGAAGTAAGCCCCACTGAGTTCAATGGGACTGAGTCCCAAGTATGTTTGTGTATAGGATTGCAGCACTGAATGGTTTTGATCATTGTTTACCAGTAGGGGATGAATTATTATTATAGGGGGGTTAGCGACTGCTAAAATCGTGCAAAATGATGGGAATATGTGAATATGCCAGCAACAATTAAGGAATATCCTAGTTATAACAGAAATGGGGGAGGGGGGAGGTCATTGATTCCGACTCTAGCAACACAATCCTATCATATCTACTCACAGTCACAAGGAAGTCCAACTAAGTGCACAGGATTGCAGGCTAAATTAATTTATTTTTAAATCCTGCAGTACCTATTGCTCACAAGTGTCATATGTTCTTGCACATTTTAATGGCAATAATAAATAAATGGGGGAGGGAGAAGTATTCTCTGTCCCAGATCATATCTGTAGGAAGCTGTAATATGAATCAAACTCTTTTCTTCTGTATGCTTTATACTGATTGTATGTTGTGCGACCTCTAGTGGAACTAGGGGCAAATTACATGTCATTCTATTCCAGAGTCACACTTTTTAGTCAGAATTAAAATGGGAGGCATACTTCAGTTTTACACCCCAAAAGGTATCATTTTAGAGCACGAGTGAGTAAAAACTCTTTCTGTATGTATTTATTTGATTCATACCCTAAGCCATGCACAGTTTCCCAGGGTGACTTACAAAAAGTGAAAATTATAATAAGTTAAATTAAAACAAAACAGCAACAAAATAAAAATAAAACAAGCCCATCAAAACACCACACTATCAATGAGCAGTAAAAATAAATAATAAAAAATCAATCTGTGGAATTAAAACAAACACCAAGCAGTATAAAAGGAAGGTATAGAGGATTTAAAAGCCTGAGAAATTAAAAAGGTCTTTTGCCTGGTGCTGGAATGACATTAAGGTAGGCACCAGGCAAGTCTTCCTGGGAAAGCATTCCACAATCAGGGCACCAACACCGAGTAGGCCCTAGCCATCCTCAGAGAAACTCATCTTCTGTGTTTCTGTATGCTGCTGTCCTGATTGGATGGAAGCACACTGGACTCATGCAGAGATTCATCTGAGAACAGGCCATTCTACGGCTTGCAGCACTGGGAGTGATTGAAAGATCCAGTCACACTTAACCAGAGGCATGGCAGAATCCCACTCACCCGCCCTCTCCAGGGGAGACTGAGTGGAAGGAGCCGAGACCAGAGCTGTGACATCACAAGGAGATGCAGCAAGCATGCTTTGGGCTCCAAGGAACCATTAATTGTTCATTTAACTATTGTTTTGTGTGACAGACTGGGGTGCCCCAGCAACACAGTTGAGGAATTACTGGCTTAATTGGTATGGTCTATTGCCAGTTACTATAGCTGGCTGGAACTAGACAGTAATCACAGAGTTGCTGTTGAAAATGGCAGCCTCATATCCAGTTCTTCCTCCTCTCCCTGTAATGTGTAATTAAGGAAGCGTGTGATGTGATGTCATCATGTGCCCTACCTCTCATGGAGCAGGGGCCAGGAGACAGGTGTCATGATAACTTTCCACTGCACATTTCCTTACCTACATATTATGGGGAGAGAAAAGGGGAGCCTGGCATAGGGTTGCCATTTTCAGCAACAACTCTGTGATCGTCAGTGTGGTATTTAGTTCCAGCCTCAGGTTGCTCTAAAAATGTGTAGAAGGGCACCTATTTGTACGCCTTTGTTCAGGAGTAAGTAAGCTGGTGCCCCCAGAAGTTTTGTACTACAATCCCAAGAAGCCTCAGCCGGCATGGCCAATCATCAGGGATGATGGGAATTGTAGTCCAAAACATCCAGAGAGGACTAGGTTGCCTTTCCCTGCCATAGTTGAATAGCCCCAAATTTAAAAATGGCAGCAGATTATTTTGAACAGGTTCATTTGAAGTAAAGTCTACCGGGCTTTACTTCCCATGACAAAAGTCCCATGGCGACTGGCGAATGGCGACGGGGGCAGGACTGTGAATCTGGAAGCCCCTAGTCATGGACCAGCACATGGGCGGTGGATGCAGACTCAGTCGCCCTGTTCAAGTCGAGCAGCTCGGCAGCTGTATCCATGACTGAGCAGCCCTATTTAGGATCCACTCTGCTCACCCCGTATGGGGAGGGGGCTAGAAAAGGTGCCCTAAACATAGTCTACCTCAGCGGTCTTCAAACTACGGCCCGCGGGCCACATCCGGCCCGCCGGGTCTTTTCATCCGGCCCGGTGGCCGATCTAACTTGTGAGGGAAGGAGAGGAGGGCTGGCTAAGCCAGTGGGGGGGCACGGGCCGCTTGCTCGCCCGCCCGCCGCCCTGCATCTGCTGGGGGGGGAAGGGGAGGAGGGGCAGCTTAGCTGGTGGCAAGACGCGGACAGCGCCCATCCTCCTCCCTTCTCGTCCACCCCCACAGGCTTACTTCATCCTCCTCACCGCCTGCTGGTCCCGTCGCGTCACTTCCAGCGTGGCGGAAGTGACGCGACGGGACCCTGCTCCGGCGCGTCCATCCTGGACCCCGCCTGCACTGTTTTTCAAAACTGAGCGCGGGCAGAGCCCAGGATGGACGCGACAGAGCAGCTCCGGCGGCGGCGGACTCGGTGGCAGCAGCGCGCAGGGGACCAGGTAGGACGGGGATGGCGGCGGGGTGCGGGTTACAGCGGGGGGTGCGGGTTACAGCGGTGGGGGGGCGGCGAGGGCGGGTTACGGTGCTGGTGGGCGGGTTACGGCGGTGGGGGGGCGCAGGGGGCTTTACCTTATCCGCCTCACCGCCCACTGGTCCCGTCGCATCACTTCCGGCGCGGTGGGACCCTGCTCCGTCGCGTCCATCCTGGACCCTGCCCGCCGCACTCTGTTTTTCAAAACTGAGCGCGGGCGGAGTCCAGGATGGACGCGACGGAGCAGCTCGGGCGGAGGCAGCGGCAGCAGGAGCAGAGCGCAGGGGACCAGGTAGGACAGGGGCGGGTGACGGCGACGGCGGCGGGGGGTGCAGCGGCAGCAGCAGGGGGCGGCGGGGCGGTCCTGTGGTGGGGTGGCGGCAGCGGGGTGCTCCTGTGGCGGCAGCGGGGGGCAAGGGGGGGTCCAGCGGCGGGGGGGCGGTCCTGCGGCAGCGGGAGGGCAGGGACGGCGGCGGCGGGGGGGTCCTGAAGCGGCGGGGGGCAGCATGATGGAGGCGGCACGGGAGCTGAGGGCCGCCGCCAGCTGAGCCGCAGCAGGGGGCGGGGGCGGCTGGTGAGTCCCAGTGAGTCCAGCCCCCCAACAGTCTGAGGGACAATGAACCGGCCCCCCGTTTAAAAAGTTTGAGGACCCCTGGTCTACCTCTTTCTTCCCTGACTGGATTACCGCATTCAGTGGGGTCACCACTTTAGCGGTCAAAAAAGACATTTGCATTTTGGAACATGGAATATACAGACATTGCTGGATAATATAGATAGTGAACGCCCTGGGCGTAGGACTGCTATTATTGCAAGGGAGCTGAAACGGTTTAAAATTGACATAGCAGCACTTCAAGAAACTCGAAGAGCAGGAGAGGGACAACTGAAGGAAGAAAAAGGAGGTTATTATACCTTCTTCTGGAAAGGACTACCCAAGCAGGACCGACGAATACATGGAGTAGGCTTTGCCATCAAAAATGAACTAGTGATCTCTTTGTCAGAAGTTCCTACTGGCATCAACAAACGCCTGATAACTCTTCGATTAAAGCTCGCCAATAACCAGCAGGTAACCATTTTGAGCGCTTATGGGCCAACATTAGATGCTGATAATGACATCAAGGAAAGTTTTTATGCCCAGTTGGACACTCTCCTGTCAGAGATACCTAAGGAGGATAAAATTATCCTCCTGGGCGATTTTAACGCAAGAGTCGGGCGTGAATTTAATTTATGGCCAGAAACTATTGGAAAAGACGGAGTTGGTAATAGCAACCCGAACGGACTCTCTTTTGTCTACATGTGCAGAGCATAATCTCACTATTACAAACACACTCTTTCGACAAAAGAATAAGTTTAAAACATCATGGCAGCACCCACGGTCAAAGCACTGGCATCTTCTGGACTATGTAATTGTCCGTGTTAGAGATCGCTGCGATGTACTTCTTACTAGGGCCATGGGGAGTGCCGGGGAGTGCCGGCGACTGCTGGACAGACCCACAATGGTTATCAACATTGCTCCCCAACGTAGGCTTCAAGGAAGGAACCCAAGGCGTAAAATGAACATCCACGCCCTTCAAGATCCTATTAAGCAAACTCGTCTTCAATCACTTCTTAAGGAACATCTACCTACGGAACCTCCTGACAACATTGAGGACCATTGGTCTAAGTTGAAAACCTCCATTACTGCAGCTTGTGAACAAACTATTGGATATGAAACTAAGAAACATCAGGATTAGTTTGATGAAAATGATAATGAGATTAAATATATAATTGACAAAAAAAGGAAAGCCTTCCAAATATGGCAAAATGATATTAACTGCACTGCCAGGAAAAAAATCTACGCTAGCGCAAAGGCTGAGGTCCAAAGAAGAACAAGAGAACTTAAGAACGCTTGGTGCAAAAAGAAAGCTGAAGAAATTCAACAACTTGCAGAATCTCATGATGCACGGGGCTTTTTTAAGGCCACAAGGGCCATTTATGGACCAAAAACCTATGGTACAAACCCTTTACAATCAAAAGATGGCACCAAACTCTTAAAAGACAAAGAGTCTATTGCACTGCGTTGGAAAGAGCATTATTATGACCTTTTAAATCGTAAATCTAAGGTGGATAAAGAGATTTTCTCGCAAATCCCGCAAAAACAAATTAGAGAGGAACTTGCAATACTCCCCACTTTGGATGAAGTAAAAGAAGTCATTAATCAAATGAAGAATAACAAAGCTAGTGGACCAGATGGGATTCCTGCTGAAATCTTTAAAGAAGGGGGCCCCGAACTTGTACAACATCTTCATAAACTCATCGAAAAAATCTGGATAAGAGAAGAGATCCCAGAAGATTTCAGGGATGCCATACTTATCACCCTCTTTAAGAAGGGTGATAGAACAGACTGTGGAAACTATTGGGGCATTTCTCTCTTAGCTACCACAGGTAAAATATTTGCTAGGATTCTCGCAAACCGTCTTCTATCTATTTCAGAAGAGATCCTCCCTGAAACTCAATATGGTTTCCGCCCCTCAAGAGGGACAGTAGACATGATTTTTACTGCACGTCAGCTCCAAGAAAATTGCCGGGAGCAAAATCAACCCCTTTATATGGCATTTATCGATTTGGCTAAGGCCTTTGATACTGTAGACCGCACAGCTCTCTGGACTATCCTTATGAAAATTGGATGCCCCAATAAATTTGTGAATATCTTGCGACTTCTCCATGACAACATGACGGCAACAGTTTTGGACAACAACGGCTCTCATGGTGCTCCATTTAAAGTGGGATCAGGTGTTAAACAGGGATGTGTTATCGCCCCAACATTATTTGCTATTTTCATCGCCATGATTTTACATCTTGTCGAGGGGAAACTTCCCACTGGTGTGGGAATTATATACCGAACAGATGGAAAGCTTTTTAATCTCAGCAGGCTGAAAGCAAAAAGTAAGGTAATTACAACCTCTGTTGTGGAACTTCAGTATGCTGATGATAATGTGGTCTCTGCACATTCAGAGGATGATCTCCAAACTATCCTAAATGCTTTTGCAGAAGCATACGAAAAACTTGGTCTCTCACTTAACATCAAAAAAACCAAAGTGCTTCATCAGCAAGTGCAAGCCAATCCTTTGGTGATGCCATCTATCCAGCTTGGCGGGACAATACTGGAAAATGTCAATCATTTTCTCTATCTTGGCAGCTATCTTTCTGTTACAGCTAACATCGACAGTGAAATCCAGCATCGTTTGAGCTCCGCAAGTGCCGCGTTTTCTCGAATGAAACACAGAATGTTCGAGGATCGGGATATTTGTAAGAAGACCAAAACACTGGTTTATGAAGCCATTGCATTACCAACTTTATTGTATGCCTGCGAAACATGGACTATCTATAAACGTCACTTCCACCTCCTTGAAAGATTTCATCAACGTTGCCTCCAGAAAATCCTGCGAATTACTTGGGAAGATAGGCGAACAAATGTCAGTGTACTGGAAGAAGCAAAGACTACTAGCGTTGAAAAAATGATCCTTCAACGCCAACTTCAGTGGACAGGTCATGTTGTTCGAATGCCTGACTGCCGTCTCCCAAAGCAGTTATTTTATTCCCAACTCAAGGATGGAAAGCGGAATATCGGTGGTCAATATAAGAGGTTTAAAGATGTTCATAAGGCTAATCTAAAAAAATGCAATATAAACATCGAAAACTGGGAAGCTCTGGCCCATGAACAATCTAAATGGAGGTTGGCCTTTCACAAAGGTTCCATGGACTTTGAAGAAGCCCGAGTGCAAGGTGAAAGGGAGAAACATGCTAAGCAAAATGCACGTCAAACGAATCCTTTACAGGACCATCTTCCATCTGGTAACCTGTGTCCTCACTGTGGGAAGCTGTGTGGATCTAGAATTGGCCTCCACAGTCACTTACGGACCCATCATCCATCCCTAGAGTCTACACAATCCTCTTTAGAATTTCCTCCTTTTATCCTGGAAGACAATCTTACTCCATCACCAGTGATCGCATGATGATGATGATGATGATGATGATGATGATGACTCCAGTCCACATATAGTAATTAAGCTAATGCCTGCAGCCTGCAACCAAGGCCTGACCTGCAAAAGGACCCCACTGCAATGCTTGTGCTCACCTGCATTTCCCCCATTGTTCTGCTGTGTCTCCTGGCATAGCATTAATTTAGCAGCAGCTCCACAACCTGCCTGCCTGCCTTGAAATGTGAAGGAAGTCTCCTTGGCCTAGGCCCTGAATCCACTGCATAAAATGTATAGCGTGATAAAGATCAACAGGGAGGTTACTGGAGTTTGCAGGAGATCAGTAACTACGATTACTCACCCCTTGCAGATCATCCAGTGGGCAAAGAAGATGAAGACAATTAAGAAATAAAATAGCTGTTTTCAGGACTTAATGTATTTTAAAAAAAAACAAAAACATTCCTGGTGACATAGATTTTCCTTGTCAGCTTAAGCAGCTTGTTATGTTTTCAAACCTAGCCATCACTCTTTTCAATGCTTTAACCCAGCCTGATGCCTTTGAAATGTTTTGGACTACAACTCCTATCTTCACTGAGCATTGGCCATGCTCTGGTTGATATGAGTTGTAGTCCAAAACCTCTAGATGGCACCACGTTGGGGAAGGGCGCTGTACACACTTCCCTGGGACTAAGTCCCATTGAACTCAGTGGAGCTTACAAATGTGCCTAGGATTACAGTGTTACAGACCAAATTTGGGAATGGATCAGAAAATCGGCCTCCCCCAACCTGGTGCCTTCCAGATGTGTTGGACTTGGACTGCAACTCCCATCATTCCCAGCCAGCATGGCCATGAATGATGAGAGTTGCAGGTCCAACACCTCTGAAGGGCATCACGTTGAGGAAGGCCGGATCGGAGACTGTACAGGCCAAGAGGGCAGGCCTATTCCCTTGACACAGTTACAGTTCTTCCCTCAGACTGCTGACTTGATGGCAGCGGGAGTCCTCATCCACCACACAGCTTCAGGAGATTTTCAGTGGTGTGATTAAAATTAGTCTGTACTTCACGGGAGTCACTTAAAGCAAATGGCTTCCTCTGTGACAGGACGCACATGTGGTTTGCCTTTTTGATGGCAACCACACTGCCCCCATACAGATAGAACAGGGTTGATAGAGGAGTTAAAATCAGGAAGGAACAGCCGTGTGGTCTCTTCTTTAAAGAGAAACCAGCGCTTCAACTCTTGTACTGCTTGTGAATGCTTGTTTTTTAAAAAAATAAATGAAAAAACTGGTTTTCTACATTATAAAGAGAAGAAAACCCTGTGCTCTTTATTATTGGGAGTAGTGTCCAGGGTTGGCCCAAGATATTTTGCGGCCTGAGGTGCAATGGCAAATGGCAACCCCGCCCCAGCCCTGTTCAAGGAGCATAGCACCTCAGGCCAAACAAGTTGTATTTGCACCTGAGGCAGAAGATCTCACTCACACCCCTCATCCTCCCTGGCAGTAAAAACACAACAGTATTACCTTAATAACAGGTTGCGCTTTTTCTTGACACTAAAAATCTGCTGCCTAAAGCAACTGCCTCACTCCTGGTAGGGTCCATCCCTCTTCATCCCAGGATACCTCTGTTCACCACAGAGAGGAGAGCCACGTTCCGGCCTCAAGTTTGAACAGGTATGTAAACTCGTGTTCAGAGCGTGGGGTGGCACACCCTGGCCTTGCCCCCCTATGTCCCAGGGCATGCCAGCCCCACCTCCTCAGTCCACTGACCTCACCGTATATTGAGCGGCACAGTCTGAAGAGGCGTTCTACGCCGGTTCACTCAAATGTGAATAGAAGTCTCCGGGGCTCAGGGGCCCCTGATAAAGCAAGGCTCTCGATTGTGCTGACTTGGGTGGCCACGTGTGTCCTCTTTTACAGAGGATGACCCTCTATTGGAAAGTGCCCTTTATTTGAAGGGCTGTCCAGTACACGTCTGGTTTAAAGAAGAAGGGAGAGCAACAGGGGCCTTGAAGGTGCCCAGCGGACAGCGGATTGAGCAGGCAGGCACACAAGTCACCTGGTCACAGTCTCCCCCCACTATAACATTGTGTTTCTGTTTAAATCACAACAACAATTTCTAAATGTGCAGCAGTACATGTAAATTAGCACATGCAAATTTTATGCAAATGTGTGCCCTCTCTTTTTGGTGATGTGTTTCCTCTTGGTTTGGTGATGCGTATGTGGCCTCCCTGGTGCTGAGAGTTTTTCTTGTCTTCAAGTCGGACGGCTCTTCAGAGCTTGCTACGTTGGGGACTGAGCAGGTGGGGCCAGCACGCACGGGGATGTAGGGGGCAGGGTCCTAGTATGTGTGTCCAGGGCGGGCCTAAGACATTGTGCTGCCTGAAGTGAAGGACAAGATGGCAGCCCTCCCATTCCACATACAGAAGCCAACGGGACTGGCGGCTGAATCTTACCTCAACACTGGTAGCAGAACAGCGTCCTCCACCACACCTGAAGGCAGTAGGCTAGCTTAGGGGTGCTCTGTCTTCCAACATCTCTCTGCCACTGCCTGTCATCGCCCTGTCCCCCAGCTGCCTCCATAGTCTCCAATTGCCCTGAAAATGCCTCACAAAACCCCTTAAGCCATCACGGCTTCTCACTTTTCATGCAGAATCCCGAATTCTCCTGCCTCCCGCAACTGCAAGCTACTTTAAGATGCACTTAAAGGGGCTATGGGAAAAATTGCAGCTAGGCTTGCAGTTTTAGCTTAACTGCAATTTTGCCCATGGCCCCTTTAAGAATAGCTCTCTGCTTAGGCTCGAACAGCCACAATAAGCAGGGAGGGAACAGATGCTGCTAAGCTGGGAGGACCAGGCAAGGGTGCGCGCGCGCACATGTGTGCACACATGCTCTATCTGCTGCAGGAAAGGGATTAGCTGGGTGAAAAGAAAAGGAGGTGGAGGCTGCACCCTCTGGCCTGGACCAATGGAGAAATGAATGAGGGAATTTATCACATGATTCCTATCTTTATATTGCCAAAGATTTTATTTCCTAACAGAGCTGACTCTGTGCCTCTAACAGGTGAGGTTACAGTGTCAGAAGGAAGTGCAAGAAACTTCCCTTTCTCTCTGAAGCTCCATGTTTGGGGGGGTGGGGGTGGGTGGGTAAGCTTCACCTGTTTAATTTGTGCAAATCCTGACAATTTTAAAACAAAAAGAAAGAGACTGCCCTGCAAGCAGTTCTGCTTGTCCTTGCACTTTTGTCTGTGCCAAATGTGATCAATATTTGGTTTACATAAAATAGGGGTGGGAATTGTGTGGCCCTCTAGATGTTGTTGGACTGCAACTCCCAGCATTCCTCACCTTTGGCTCTGCTGGAGAGGGAAGCTGGGAGTTGCAAACCAACAACATCTGGAGGGCTGCACAATTTTCACCCCTGCCATAAAAGGTACAAGTTTGCTTTGAGACTATATTTTTCCTGCTCTTTCCAAATCCACAACTGATGCACTATGTAACTTTGACTTCTGTTTCTAAATGTTGCAGAGTGCTTTTCTTTGGTATAAGACATTGAAATAGGCTCCCTGGTGACACTGAAACTAAGTGGCAGTAAATCCTTTGCTTGTGTTGTGTTGTTCCGGTTTGAGTTTTATGGAAAGGACTTCTGTACTTTAGGATGTAATCCTATACACATTTTCCTGTGAGTAAGTTCCATTGAACATAATAGGACTTACTTCTGAGTACACATGCATAGGATTGCACTGTTATTCTGTTTCCAGAGCAGTGGTAAATTTTACTTAGCTCTACCTGTGTACGCCATGTGAAAGTCTTTTTCTAACAGATGTTGAAGTGCAATGGAGAAAGCTCTCTACAGTATGATTAGGATTATTCTGCAGGGATTTTGAATTGGTTTTTTTTTTTAATGCATTAGCATTTTTAAAAGGGAGTTAGCAGAAAACACACCCTCCTAAAGAGAAAGAAAGAAAAAATCCCAACTACTGTACCTCAAATAGAAGCAACAAACATCATCATTCCATTTTGGCATTACGTATTGTTCAATCACAGTGTTGTTCTTGTTTTTTTTAATAAAGTACAATAGAGCCCACATATTTTTTTTTCTGAGTGGAGAAGATAGGAGCTTGCAGGGTGGGCCTGTGAACCACTTTGCACACTCAGAGATATCTAAATGTTAAATATTATTATAAATTTAAAAATTTCTGTGCTTAAAATACTGCAATTTTGTGTGTTTCCTCTAATAACTTTTGTACTTGACCATGCCCTTTGGTTGCCTGGCCGTACCCTTGGCCACACCCTCTTGAGCACACCTTCATGTTGCTTAACCATACCTCTTACCAGGAACGATGCAGGGCTGTTTGGCGCCCTAGGCCAAATTATATTTAGCGCCCCCCCGTGCCGGGGGGACTCCGGAGCAAAGCGGGCCTGCTCTGCAACCCCCCCCCCGCGCCGGCGCCGGCGCCGCCACCACCACCTACCTTCCCCCCGCCCCCGCTGCTGGCTGCTGGCTGCTGCTGCTGCTGCTGCCGCCGCCTCTTCCGACGCAATGGGACTCCCACGCTTTATGACGGGAAGGTAGGTAGGTGGTTGGCGGGTGGGTGTGCGGGCGTGCGCGCGCGGCGGCGGCAGCAGCAGTGGCCAGCAAGCGGGCGGGGAGGCGCGGCGGAGGCGGCAGGCAGGGCAGGAGCGCGCCGGAGGCGAGGAAGGGGCGCAGAAACTCTGCGCCCTCTTCCGTCACGCGCCCTAGGCAGCCGCCTGGGTCTGCCTAGCGGTAGCGCCGGCCCTGCCTCTTACAAATTCACATGTGTCCCTATTTTCATCTGTGAAATGTTGGGAGGGTATGTGTCTCACTCTGACTAATGGTAGAGCCGACCCTGTGTGTGCTCCTCACATGAGGCTATATATGATCAGGCTTAAGGCCTGTCCAGGGCTTATGACTCCTTGCTTTGTGTCATGCCTTTGCTGGAAGGCTTTTCCTTGGAGGAAGAGTTGGAGGACCAGGAACCACCCACCACCAGCAATGCCCAGGCTCCACCAGTAGACCAGGAGGAGCCCAGGCCCTCAGGGGTGACTACCATGAGGTCATCACCTGCGGAGGACAAGGATTCTGCCCCAGAGGGGGAGACAGGGAAAGTCCCAAGCTGTTGGGAGAAATGCCGCCTGAAAAGACAGGAACTCAGAAGGAGTGCTAGATTGAGCCAGAGGCCTCCTTGTGAGAAAAGGTCTACTTGCATATAGGAGCCTTGCTGACAAGGAGGACCTTTTCAGCTGCAGTCCTTAAGAGCTCACACAGCTGAGGCTTTGGATGTGGCTTTGACAGCCTCTTTATAAAAACAGCAGTGTAAGGCTGAGAGAGTTGCTGGAAGCATTGTTGGCCAGGCCTTTCTGATTCCAGTTTCCCTTGACTCAGTGCAGGACTGCTTCCTGGTATGAGTACTTCTGGACTGAACTCCGACCAGCCTCCTGCTTGCCCCTTGTCTGCTGTGTTGTTGTTGCCTTGATACCTTGCTGCCTGTGACCTGGGCTGTTGAGGCCTTGCCCTTTGCCTGATCCCTGTTTGTGCTGACCACCTTGGAACTCTTGGACAGTTGAGCTTGCAACTGCTGGGCTCAGAGTTGGGAAATGTGACACTTTGTAGGAACCAGAGCCAAGAAGAATTCTGGGATGTTGCCACAAGGCTTTGCGCAACATGATCCTCCCCAACCCTGGGTAGTTGGGTGGAACTGCATTGTATAAACTCCACACATCTACAAACATGTCTCAACATTAAAAAAAAAAAAAAAAGAAAAGAAAAGAAAAAAAGGTGGCCTTGTGCCCTGGAATACTGTCTGCAGAAGTATTTGTTGCTGTGTCTGTTCCTCTGAATGCAGCCTGGGATCATCCTATGCATGTTTACTCAGAAGTAAGTGGTGGAACTAGATCACAGGAAAAACGTGTGTAGGATCTGCAGTGTTAATTTGTCTGTGCCTGGGACACGATTTAGGGAAGAGCAGATCTGTGTATTCTCAGACCACCGCACATGTGATTAGCTATCAGGAGCATCTCACCAATTCCTTGGCTTGATACTTTACTGTTACTTACTTTGCACAGTGAAATGGGGCTATGTGCTAGCTATGAATGCCAAGGCTAAAAAGTGGGGAGGAGTGACTGCTCCTTCTGGGTAGACCATGCTGCCAATGTTCTTGTATATTTTTAACCTTGAAAGTATCCCAAAGCAGGCCTTTTGACCTTGCAGAATCTGAAATGACACTCTCTCTTACCCACCCACCCACCCCTTCTTTCTCTAGATTGCATCTTGTTTTCTTTCTCCTCCAATGCAATCAGCTGGAGATGCTACAATCTTTTCTAGCAGCCCTAATGTTTAGCCATTACATCTCAATTATGCACATCACATGTCTGCACCATTCAAGTATAAAGTGGGGAAATGGAGGGGGGAGGGGGGAGAGGTTCCTAACAAAAGGTTCCAACTGAAGCTGAGTGCCGGAGATGTGAGCTGAACTTTACCCCCTTGTTTCAATTTACAATTGCTGTGCTCTGTTGCTTCAGCAATTTTCTCCTCAGCCGGACTCGTTTCTGATTTTGAAGCTGGGCTGAGAGAAAAGGGCCTGCAATGATGAAAGGAGGGGTGTTCCTGTGTTCCTGGTAAACACTGCATCCTAATAGACCTAGAATGGGGCAGACGTGTGAATAAAGCGCATTCACACCTTGTGTGTCCCTTTTTATTGGAAACATCTCTGAGAGGGAGATGTGTGAATGAAGATTTAATGATAAAACATTGGACAGTGCTAGATTCAACAGATTTTGATAGAAACGTTGCTTTGGGTTATTGATGATGTTTACCTTAAAATTTTTTAAGTGTCTCAAAAGTTTCCCATGAAGTCTTTGACAGTCTTCCTTAGTCCCCATTCTCAACTATAACTAAACCAAAGTAGCCTTAACTTTAATAAATGCATATTCCTCTGGCTACCCCTGCCTCAGTCTCTGTCCCCCCCCCCCATCTCAACATTGAAATTGCTCTACGGATCTGGCCAGTTAAACATTGTAAAGCACCATGCATATCAATGGTGCAATGCGACCCCCTCCTTTATACACGAATGGAAAACAAACGTACTCCCCATCATCGCATCTCGCTTGGCCCCCATAATGGCGGCCTTCCAGATGTTTTGGACTTCAACTTCCATCTTCCCTAGTCAGTATGGCCAATGGTCTGGAATCCTGAGAGTTATCCTCAAAAATATCTGGAGGGCATGAGGGTGGGGAAGGCTGCACTACAGTAACGAAGCCTGTAACGAAGCCTAATGACATGTGGCTAAGGGCGCACTCCTATGCATGTTTAGACAGAAAAAAGGCCTACAACTCCCAGCATGATGGTGCTAATTAAATAACTCAGCTCTGTTTTCTTCCCAGCACCAACTAACTTTTGACCTGTAAGTGTGTGTGTGTGTGTGTGGGTGCGGGAGGGTTGCCTGAGCAAGGTTTAAAAAGAAAAAGAAAAAGATTGGCACGTGTGCTGTATCTGACTCTGTGCCTTATTCCTACCATGTAGCATTTATCTGGCACCAGCATCGTGCTAGGTGCTGTACAGATCACAGAATTTACAGTCCCTAGACTAAAGGTCCAGCAAATGTCATACCATACCACAGACTAGATAGATAGACAGATTTCATAGTTCATAGAGTTGGAAGGAGCCTACAAGGCTATCGAGTCCAACCCCCTGCTCAATGCAGGAAACCAGAGGAGGGGTCTCCCATCCAAGTAATAACCAGGCCTGACCCTGCTTAGTTTTCCACACTCAGACAAGCTGAGCCAGCGTGAGCCACAAGCCTGTACTGGTCTTTGAGGGGGAAACCTCCCCTCCAAAATCCACAGTTGGGCAATACCTTTATTCTTTGTTTTAAATGTTCATCTTTCAACCCAAATCAGGCCCTCAGAGTAGCTTAGAATATAACGAAAACAAGATATCCACATAAAAACAAATTATTAGCAAGCAAGAATAAAGAAATAAGACATAGTTCAAAAAGAGCAAATGTAGAGGTAATTTTGAAATGCAGCATGGAGACAAGTCAATTATAAAGTTTTTTTTTAAGCTATCTGTATCAAAAACCATGTCAAATAAACAGATTTTGACTTGCCTGTTAAACACACACACAAAGAGGCCTGACCCAGTGGGTTTCTCTGAGAAGGCAATTCCATAGCGAGGACACCATGAATGGAGAAGAACGCCTTGCTTCTTGCAGTCCTCAGTCTGACCTCTAGATGGCAGCAGTAAGACGGGAGCAAGCGTTCTTAAAATGCTTCTCGGTGGAGGATTTCCCTCGCTGCGGATTGTTGCCCTTCCGCAGTAAGCCAAAAGCAGAATTCCCACTGACTGTCAACTTCAGGGGATGTAGCACTTTTTGGTATGCAAGTCTCACTTTATTCCTTCCACGCAGCGGGTGAGACATAGCTAGTAGTGTCTCCTCCCCTTTCCTGACCCCTCATGGTCTCCACACACAGCTTGCTTCTGACATTTTGAATCACGTGCTTCTCAGTATTATTTTAGCAACTCTGTGTGTCTGTTTAAAATTAAAAGAAAAGTACAGGCAGTCCCCGAGTTAAGAACGTCCAACTCAGACAACCCATAGTTAAGAACGGACTTCTGGGCTCCCCTGCACTATGTTGTTTACTAGAGTACACAGCGTAGTATACTATGTAATTTGCGTAATTTACATGCCGATTTTAACGTATAGAACGCTATGCTGTTCTGACTTACATACAAATTCGACTTAAAGACATTCTTAAGAATGGAACTTGTTCGTAACCTGGGGACTGCCTGTATCTGCAGCATAGGGCAAGTGATCGCTGCCTCACTTCCAAGTAAACGTGGTTACTATAGAGCTGTAAATCCTGAGCTTTTCTGGTCAGTTTCACAGCTCAGCTAGGAAGCTGGTGGGCTTGCTCTTCTAGTCAATTTCAGACCAGTCCCATGATTTCTGATCACTTTCTCTCAACCAGGCTATAAACCTGCAGAATTTTGTGATGGCCTCAACTCCCCCGCCCTTCATCCCCCCATATTTGAATTAGCTCTTTTGATTCATTGTTTCCAAATGCTGCTGCTTCAAAGAGAGAAGGGAAGGCAGCAGTTGAAACTGATGAGATATGTGTCAGTTTTGCCTCTCTGTGGTGCGTGTGTGTGTGTGTGTGTGTATATATATATATATATATACTAGGCAGCTCTTGTGCAATTTCAGAGTGCCCATATTCTAGCACAGCCAAAAACAACAGCTCAGTAGACCAAATGTATATTTAAATTTTAAAAATATATTTTTGTCTGTCAGCAGAAGTCCATCAAGAAGGGGGCTAGATGAGCCTCCCTTGTCTCAGTGTGTGTGGGTTTTTTTTTTTTTTTTTTGCCCCCCCTCAAGTCTGGGCACAGCCACTGAGAAGGCCTGGATCCTTTCTCATGTTCCTGCCAAATACACATTAGATGTTGGTGGGACAGAGGTAAGGGCCTCTCTGGAGGATCTCAACACCCAAGCAAGCTCATGCAGGAGAAGGCAACCCTTCGGGTAGCCTGTTCCTAAGCCATTTAGGGCACAATCCTATGCATGTTTAGACAGAAAAAAAGTCCTACAACTCCCAACATTCCCCAGCCCACACTGCAGACTGGGGAATGCTGGGAATTGTGGGACTTTTTTTCTGTCTAAACATGCATAGGATTGCAACCTTGGGGCCTTAAAGGTGATTCTCAGCACTTTGAATTGTATCCAGAAATGGACTGGCAGCCAGTGTAGCTGGTGTAAGCTAGGAGTCACATGCTCCCTCTGACTGTTCCCAGTCAACAACCTAGCTGAACCAGCTGAACTTCCGAACAGTCTTCAAGGGCAGCCTCAAATAGAGCGCATTGCAATGATCCAAATGAGTTATAATTAAAGCATGTGCCACCATGCCCGTATTTGATACTTCTAGGAACGGGTGCAATCGGCACAGTGGCCTCAGCTGAGCAAAACAGTCCTTGGCATCGCAGAAACCTGGGCCTCCAGATTTAGGAGAGAATCTAGGAATCGCTCCAAACTATAAACTGGAGTTTTCAAGGGGGAGGGCAAGCCCATCCAAAACAGGCTGAACCTCAGTTCCCTGATCTGCCTTTCTACTGACAAGGAGCACCTCTGTCTTGTATGGATTAAGTTCCAGTTTGCTTCCCCCCCCCGCCCCCATCTAGCCATTTACCAGGTATCAATTCAGAATATCAACAGCTTCCTTGGATTGTGATGGCAAAGAAAGATACAGGTGGGTATCATCCACCTAGTGTTGGCACCAAACTCCAAAGCCCTGGACAACCTTCCCCAGTGGTTTCATGTAGATCAGGGCTCTCCAACCTTGGGTCCCCAGATGTTGCTGGCATACAGCTCCCAGCATACCCAGTCAGCATGGCTAATGGCAAGGGATTCTGGGAGCTGTAGTCCAGCAAGATCTGGGGACCCAAGGTTGGAGAGCCCTGATGTAGATCATCCTTTCCCAGCCTGGTGTCCTGGCCAGTTCTGCTGGCTAGGGGGTGCTGGAAGTTGTAGTCCAACACATCTGTTGGGCACCAGTTTGGGGAAGGTTGATGTAGGTGTTAAATAGCATGGGGGACAGAACAGAACCTCCTGGAATGCTATAGGCTAACTGTCAAGAGGTCAAACAGGAGTCCCTTCAACACAGGGATGTTGAAGAGTCCTTGGTTTCGAGTCACGAGTCGAGTCACGAGTCTTTCTTTGGACCCAAGTCTCAAGTCCGAGTCCTTGGTCCAAAATGGTGAGTCATGAGTCACGAGTCACTCCCAAAGCTGACTCCACGAGTCCCTATTAAAATCAAGGGGTTTATTCCCCAACAAAATAAGGCTACTTCAGATGTGTGGCTTAAATAAATTCTAGGCACAAGTGTGCCTTTTTATTTCAAAACTCTGCAACTGATTTTGGCAAGAACAGACCAGGCAGACAAACCCAAAATAACCAGACAGGCAGAGGAGGCAGGCAAAACAGGCAGGCAGAGGCCTTTGTCTTGGACAATTCAAACTGTGGAGCTGGTTAAGAAGAGACCAGGCAGGCAGAGGAGGCTGGGAACCCCAAACAGGCAGGCAGAGGCAGCCAAACCCAAAATGTCTGAAAGGTTGCATTTTAGGAAAATGATTTTAAAAAATAAAATTGCTGTACTTCCTAAAGCCTATCCATATTGCATTTGAGGAACACGATTTTGGAACACGAGTCCTTGGTCTCGAGTCCCGAGTTGAGTCTTGAGTCCCATTAAAAATATTGGGACTCGAGTCTGACTCAAGTCAGAGGGGGGACTCAGTCCGACTCACGAGTCGAGTCCTGGAGTCTGAGTCCCCATCCCTGCTTCAACACCACTTTCTGAAACAGACCCTCTAGGAAATGCTGAAAACACCACAAAAGAGCATTTTTATCCCATTTGCTATGTCAACAAAGCCCTATTATTATTTTCATTACATTTATATCCTGCCTTTTTTCCTCCTGCAAGGAACCCAAGGCAGTTTACATGATCTTCTTCCTTTCCCTCGTATCTTTACAACAACCCTGTGAGGTAGGTTAGGCTGAGGGTGAGTGGACAACCCCAAAATCACCCAGTGAGCTGCATGGCTGAGTGGGGACTAGAACCCAGATCTCCTGAGGAGTCCCCGTCCAACACTCCAACCATTATGCCAGCGAACACTTACGGTGCATGTCTGTTACCTGGAAATGCTGTAACTATCATCAAAACAGATTGCTTCAAGGATTTATTGTTTTGGTTGTTGGGAATGAAAGGGAAATCAGTATGGCTTTGGCAGAACATAAAGGTCAACTTTACCTGAGAAACCTTACATGGAGGAAACGGGCTCGTTCAGTTATTTCCCCCTTTGTTTCCTGTCCTCCACCCTTCTCATTCAACACTCTGAAGGGTCATGGGAGATGTTCAGTGAGCAAGTTTATTTGTCGTTTGCTTCAAAGGATTTAACTCTATGTGTGTAAAGCCTGGAACTAGCACTATCTATGCAGCATGCCCAAATGCTTCCCAGATAGCAGAGCATTTGTATGAGGCCTTTGTGCCTAGAGGAGATCTTACCTATTTATTTATCCAAATATTTTTAGACTGTGTGGAGATAATATGGCCTGAGGATACCCCCAGCTGCACTTCATATCACCTTGCTGGTCCTATCATCTGCCCATCTCCTCACCTGCTACAATGAGCAGGACCCTAGAAGCTCTCCTGCTCTTTTCCGCACCAGGTGAACCTTCTTATTTTCCCAGGCATGGCAGTCTTTCAGTTTCTTCTGTTGTTTTAAATCTGTTACTGTATTTTAAATATTTGCACTGCTGCTAGGTTTTATTTTGGTTCTTATTTCTATTCTATACTGTAGTTTAAAACTTTTAGATTGTATTTTATCATGTTGTATTTTATGGTTTTAATTGTTGTGAACCTCCCTGAACTACTGGCTTTTGGGCAGTATAGATATGTAAATAAATAAATATGCCACACAGGAGGCAGCAGGGGGCAGTGAGGACAGATGACAGGAGAGAGAACAAATGGATAGCAGAAGCCATGGTTGCCTTGTCTCCTGCAACATCAGGGAATATAAGTACGCGCATGCGTGCGCGGGCGCACACACACATCAGGAGTAGGAAGAAGGTAGATCATCTCCAGATGTTGTTGTTTTTACTTCAACTCCCAGCATTCCTGACCGTTGACCATACTGGCAGGGGCTTCTGGGAGTTGAAGTCCCAATCATCAGGAGATCTCCCCTCTGCCCATCCCTGCTCTGAGTTGCAACCTTGAATGCCCTTGATGTTTAGCCCCCACTCGGCCATGAAGCTCACTGGGTGATTTTGGGCCAGTCACTGACTCTCAGCCTAACCTACCTCACAGGGTTGTTGTTAGAGGAGGAAGAGGATTATGTAAGCCGCCTTGGGTTCCTTGCAGGGGAAAAAAGGTGAGATATAAATTTAAGAAATAAATATAAATAAATAACGTCTGTGTTTTAAAACAGGCCTTTTTTGTCAAAGTATTTGATATAATTTTCCCAGATGAGATTAATCCGTAATAAGTTTTTTCTCATACTCATCCTTCACTACCGTTGCTTTGCTCATTCATCTCTAACGTTTTGTTACTCTTCCCTTGCCTGACTCCCCTTCTTCCCTTTCCGCTCTCCTATACACAAATTGTATTACAGATAAGAGCTTTTCCTTGCCAGGAGAAGGGGCAGGGCCTGGGGAAGAAGCTATTGGGGTGGAGGTTCCCATGCCTGGTCTAAAGGTCATATGGTAAACCTCTTGGGGCAGAGACCTACCTTTTAGCTTATGTTTCACAAATACTATAGTGAATACTTCACTATAAAAATGAAGACAAATAAGGAACATAATGACTCATTTCTAAAAGATGGATATACCTGGGCTCAGCTGTACCAGAAAGCTGTGTCCTTTGATCTGGAATCCCTCTTAAACCCAGGTATGTGTGTGGGCAGGCTTGGCTACACAGTGGTGCATTTAAGAACTTGGACATTCCAGTTTTTAAAAGTGATTATTGCTAGTTTACTAAGATTAGCTCAGCAACTCCCGGGAAAACAGTTTATCCTCTGTTCTAGAGGCATGCTTTGCTGAGAGAGAGAGAGAGAGAGAGAGAGAGAGAGAGAGAGAGCAGTTGTTTTGGCTCTTGACTGAGTCACTCTATTTAGAACAAAGTAAATTGACACATAAAAGAAGATGCTGACTTTTTTGGCTGCAGCTCCACCTATTCTGGCGCTCAGTCCTCTCATTATGTCAGATAATTCTGTTAACTCCTGGATCTGCCACTGGTAATTAGATCGTTTCTGAGATGGGATGGCATATTCTATTATTCTCTTTGGATCATCAAGATATATTTAACCATACCATAGAATTGCTCATAGACTCCTTTTTCAATTAATGAAGTTAGCAAGAGAAGCAAAGCAATAATTTTTGATTGAATCCAGGTTGGAGAATCTAGGTCAGCCCAACTATAGCACGGTCCAATCATTTCTGCATTCTGTTGATCAAATTTGTGCAAAATGTTGCAATATAATCCTTATTCCATTTATCTGCACAATGACTCTGTGAGATAGGTCACTAATAATCCCACTGAGATGGAAGTGAGGAGGCAATTCACACAGGCACAGATATCACTTGATTGTGCAGCATTTGATGCCCGGTACGGTGAATGTATGAAATAACACCATCGAAAAACATTGTAACTGGGTTCAGACAACACAGTAACTTACACTCAAGGGCTGAGTGTGGGTTGTTGTTGAACTGTGGTTGTTGGATTGTGAACTGCGGGTTATTCACCGTGGTTTGTTATCTTGGCTGGGTTCAGATAACATGACAACTCACAGCTCAACGACAACCCGCGGCTCAACCCATACTCAACCCTTAAGTGTGGGTTATCATGCTGTCTGAACCCAGTCAATGACTGGGTTCACACGACACACTAAGCCACAGTGACTGGGTACCTTACAGACCACCTTCTTCCATACTTTCTTCTGTGCATGCTTCAGTCGTCATCTGAGATCTGAGGCATTACTTCAGATCCCCCCCCCCCCAGCCTCATGAAACCAGGCATCCAGCCACAAGGTCTACAGCAGTGTTCTCCAACCTTGGGTCCCCGGATATTTTTGGCCTACAACTCCCAGCATGCCCCAGCCCAGCCAGCTGGCTGGGGCATGCTGGGAGTTGTAGGCCAAAAACATCCGGGGACCCAAGGTTGGAGAACACTGATCTACAGCCTTCTCAGTGGTTGCACCCACCTTGTGGAATGTTCTGCCAACAGCGATTTGTCAGGCTGCAACACTGCTGATTTAGGCAGTGTGTAAGAATGTGGCTCTTTAAGAAGGTGTTTGGTTAAAAGGTTTAATAGTCCTTGTGTGGGGTTGTTGTTGTTTTTTAAGCCCTTATGGTTAACTGCTGGTTTTAATGAACTTTTTATTGTTTGTTTGAGTTTGTGTTTTTAGGTCTTTTCTACATGAGGTGTTTACCCACCGCCTTACTGAGGCTTCTTCTTCCATTTTCTTTGCGGGAGGAAGAGCATGTCCTTTACACGTCCCGTCCCCCCCCCCCAAAGTTTGTCTTTGTCTGCCTTCCTATATGTTACATTACCCAGCCACAAGGAGGTACTGTGGTACAGCTGCAGTATAGTGGAACTGCAACAATACAGGAGACTTTCATTTCGATTTGTTCCGCATTTCAAATTTAATAGCTGACTTTCCTCACTCTAAACAAAGCTGTGAAAATAGCTGGAAAACACGGGAGAGGCCCTGGAGGATGATAACGTCGTATAATGGACCCGAAAACTTCCACGAGTGAGGGATCACAAGTGCACAATAAATGTCTCATGTATACAGCCTTCAATGTATTTGTTTTTATGTTGTGTTTTAATTAAGGTTTTGTTTTTAACAAAATCATGAGCACCATTTTTTGGTAGAAAGGCAGGATACAAATTAAATCAATCAATTGAGGTTTTAAAGATTGTTTTAGATATTGCTGATTTAGTTTGTTCACCACCTTGAGTTCCCTTCAGAGAAAAGGTGTGTGTGTGTGTAGAAATATAAGCTTTAAAAATAAATAAATTTGATTTTAAAAAACCATTATTTCTCAATGTTGCCCCTTCTTCATGTTCAATAATAATAACAATAATTTATATTGCGCTCTACAGCAGAGCGCAGTACAGTATACAAAATAACTCAAACAATAAGCATTACAATTTAAATTAAAAATACATTAAAATACTTAAAATGGGCTACAATCCAAGTAAATTTAAATTAACAACAACAAATAATTAAAACCATCAAGCAATAAAACCAAAATCATAGCAATTACCCAGTTCACACTAAGTCTAACACCTATGTCTCCGAGTTGAACAGAGAGGTTTTCAGGTCACGCTTGAATTTACCGTACTCAATTCTGATTCCATCCAAAGGTGTAAAGGGAGAGAGTTCCACAATCGTGGAGCCAAATGAGAAAATGCCCAGAGCCTAGAACAGTGATGGCGAACCTTTTTGAGCCCGAGTGCCCAAACTGCAACACAAAACTAACTTATTTATTTCAAAGTGCCAACACTGCAATTAAACCTGAATACCGAGGTTTTAGTTTTAGAAAAACAATTCATACAGTTGTCCGAACTAATTAACATCTTTTGTCTTTAAAGAAAAACACAATAACAGAGCTTTCAATGATACAAACAGTTTTTTGTTGGGAAAAAATCAACTCAAAAAATTATTATAGTACTACATTGTACACATAGCCTGAAGGGAATTTATACAAACTTTTTAAATAATTAGGCACATGTATTTTTGGATAAGGGATTCAACTTGTAATATGATTATATGCCAGACTGAAATTGTATGGGGCAAGCTTTACCCCGGGTCCTTTCCCTGCTTCTACAGGTGTCGGATTAGTAAAAGTAAAAGTCAATCCTGTACTAGGATGAGCAAGATAAACAAGAAAACGAAACGTGCTTAACACATTTTAAACATTTTATGTCTTGGACTGCAAACACTGCATTAGGTAAGGGTTTGCATTGGGCATGCTTTTGCACAATTAATGTGATTTTTGCTATTGCATGCATGCTGATAATTTGTCAAACCTTGGCTCATACTCCGTTAGTTTGAGAGCAACACATGCAGCACTCAGGTCAACTGTTAGGGCTTTACATCCAAGCCATGCTCTGTGCATCATTCTTCAAAATCTTTTAAATGTGATAACAATGTAGAAAAGAATTCTGTAACAGGTATTCTAGAATAAAATCATTCTGTTCCACACTGTGAGAAAGAACAAAATCATAACTTTTGCAGAAGGGGACAGTCTTTTCGCGATCTGGTGACCAATGGCTCGAGTGCCCACAGAGAGGTCCCTGTTTGCCAGCTGTGGCACCCGTGCCATAGGTTCACCATCACTGGCCTAGAATTTGCCACCTTCATCCAAGGCACTTCCAAAAACCCTGAGTCTGCAGATCGAGTTCTCCTAAGAGCCATGCCATGTGACCAACTCAGCCAAATAATTGGGAAAGGAAGAACATAGTGCCTTAAATGTCAAGACAAGAAGTTTGAAGTAAGTCCTTGCCCTGACTGGCAACCAGTGCAATGCTCTACGGTGATGGGAAACATGGGAATAATGAGGCAGGTCAAGAAACGCACGTACAGCACTATTCTGCACCAAAATAAGGGGATGGAGTGAAGAAGAAGGCAAACCCACCAAAAGACTATTACAATAATCCAAGCGTGAAATGACCAAAGCATGGACAAGCAGCTTCGCAATCTCCGGGGTCAAGAATCAACGGATCCGTTAGCAAGATGGAAGCCACATGGCTTTGCTGTCATATTCACAAATGGATGAAGTGACAACTGATCATCCACCACAGCTCCAAGATCCATGGCCCTTGAGACAGGGGTCACCTGGCAGTCCTGAAGAAGGAGGGGAGGACAAACCAGGGGATGGGCAGGACAATCAGAATGAAAAACCAAGACTTCAGTCTTGTCCATGTTCAATTTTAAATGATGAGAGGACATCCACAACGACGTGATGTTCAAAAGACAACTCGTCAGAGATCACCAAACCTCATCACTGAGTTCAGCATAAGACTGGTATACCTGGGTGTCGTCAGCATAAATACAATATTGAAAACCCAAGCTAGAGATAAGCATACCTAAAGGAAGTGTATAAAGAGAAAAGAGAACAGGGCCCAATACCGAGCCCTGTGGGACACCAACAGTGAGGGGGAAAGAATGAGAGGTTCTAGTACCCAAAGAAACTGAAAAAGAGCGATTTGCCAAATAAGAAGAAAACCAAGAAATAACATTGTCAGAGACACCCAGAGATATCAGCTGTGACAAAAGAATACGGTGATCCAAAGTATCAAATGCTGCCAAAAGATCTAGCAGCACCAATACTGAAGTGTCGCCATGTCTTAGACACTAGGATGTCATTTAAGACTCAAGAAAGTGCCATCTCCATTGAATATCCTGCCCGGAATCCAGATTGAAATGGATCCGAGAAGTCATGGCAGACAAAATAGGGAGCCAGTTGGGAGAGAGCAACTCTCTCCAACACTTTAGACAAAAAAGGAAGGAGAGACACGAGTCGGTAATTGGCACACACAAGAGGATCAAAGAAAGGCTTTTTCAACAGAGGAAGAACAAAAGTGTGCTTATAGGAACCTGGAAAATTGCCTGTAATAAGTGAACAGTTCACCAGTCCGGTCACGAAGGGCAGGAGGGAAGAACCTAGACTGGAATAAAGAAAATAAATTGTATTTCTTCCAAGTTACCCAGGCAACCGAGACCATGATAATAAAGGCGTGGGGAAAAGATGTATTATCATAGTCTCAGGTACATGGGTAATTTGTTAGGAACCTGGCAACTGAGGTTAATTTGCCTGTCTTTTAGTTATAGCACAAGGCATAATTTGTGCTATAACTTGGTTAAACAGGCATGTACAAATAGAGTGATCCTTTTTTGTTTTAAAAACAGGAAGTGGTTTTAAGGTGATCTGATCACTCTGTTGCACAAGTTCTCAAGGAGCAATGCTGCAGAATTGCCCCCTTCAAATGGTAGGGAAGAGTCTGTCCGTGGGTCAATAGGGGAGGTTGACTGACAGTTAGATTACTTCTTCTCCTCTTCCCAGGAGCTCAGCACCTTTAATAAGCCCATACTAGGCAGAAATTCCCTTCTAACACACAGTTTGGAACACAGCTGGGTCTCCTGGAAGGTATTTCAGAATGCATTGGGAATGTTCTCTTAAATGAGGAGCCATAGTTACTCACCACTAACGCCCACTGATCCAAGTGAAATGGACCAATTGGTTTGCTGGAATGACTGTAGTGCCATACATGCTCTCCACATAGACAACTCCCACCCTGTTCCCATGTTGCTGTTCTAAATGTCACTCGTCCTGAGAGTATTTGATAACGGCTACGCAACTAGTATTTGTGAAAATTATTCTCAGAACATTAGCACATAATGGC
This sequence comes from Shinisaurus crocodilurus, assembly GCA_021292165.1. NCBI lineage: Eukaryota > Metazoa > Chordata > Lepidosauria > Squamata > Shinisauridae > Shinisaurus > Shinisaurus crocodilurus. The sequence goes on from CM037877.1 coordinate 108,884,909, forward strand.
AAACTTTTGAGTTGCTCAGGATTAATTAAACATTTTTGAATGATTGATTCATATTCTAATGAGGTTTCAGCTGTTCTGGCAAAAGAAAAGAAAGAAAAACAAATTGAAGAAGGTCATCACCTTTCATTGAACCAAATTCGATTACTGAGTCAGAAAGAAGACATTAAAAAAAAAAAAAAAGATTCCCAGGACCAGGCATAGGAACAATCAAAATGGCAGGGAACAAATCAATTTGCTTCATCTTGATACCACAGTTATGAATGGTTAACCCACCCCAAGTATCTACTTGCATTTGTGAATCAGCCATCACAGACTACAGAACTTCGTATTACCCAATAATTCAAACATGGTGTTTTTAAGGGAGTCTGTTCAAATGTTCAGCTGTGGGTTATCACGCACTGAGCATTCAGATGATGAGAAATCATGTGATTCATATGCTTGTGTGAACTGTCCAGCCCTTGGAATGCAGCTGGCTCCTGGTAACAGAATTAAGGAAAGGAGTTATTATTTATTCTTGCAAACATTGCAATATTTATTTATTATTTATTTAAATGTCTGTCCTGCCTTTCTCCATATAGCACCCCAAGACAGCGAACAGTAATAACAATATAAACAAAACATTTTTAAAGTCAGTTATCAATAAAATAAAGAAGAGTAGATAAAGCCAATCAACAGAGGCCATATTAAAACATCTTAAGATGAGCTCTACATTTTTAAAAAGTCAAGTCAGTCAGCACAGTAGGCCAAAGAATGACAAATCATGAATTTAACTGACAGCAGGTATAAAACAAGGAAGTTGATTTAATGCAGTGGAACAGCCTCCACTAGAGGCTGGCTACGAAACAAAGAAGGAGACCTGACTAAGAAGCAGTAATAAACCATACCCAGCAGTAACAGAAGGGTGGGGTGGTGTTAGTTAGTTGGATGCCATTGCAGCATCCATAAAACCTTATGATTGCACTGTACTATGGTGAATGCTGAGGGCCAGCAATAAACACTGTTGCTGTTTCACAAGGTGGTGGGTGGGCAGTCCACATACCAGGCAAATCCATGCAACCAAGCTGGTTCCAGATGTGTTGGCATTCATCCTGTGGATCTCCCTGGATTCATCCAGTGAGCTCAAGAGTGGGCGGGGGGGGGGGGGGCTCAGATATTCGGCAAGCTTGAGATTCCATATCATCACCCAGGCTTTTCCAGCAGACCACAGAGAAGACATTTTGCCACCGCATTCCTTCAGAGGAATGTTGCAATCTGTTTTTTCTTACAAAGCTGGACGTTCGCCACTACCCTTGTAAAGGTTTGGGAACAACAATTATATGGAGAAACTATGCTATCATATACCCACACTAAATCAGGGCTCTCCATCCTTGGGTCCCCAGATGTTGCTGGCCTACAGCTCCCAGAATCCCTTGCCATTAGTCATGCTGGCTGGGTATGCTGGTAGGCCAATTAAGCCCTGATTAATTAGCAGCCACCGGAAACCTGCCTTTCAATCACGATTGGTGCAAGGCATTTTGGTGTCTGAGGCAGAAAATCCATATTGCACCTCCTACACATTAACTGGGGGCAAATCCACTGGGACATTTTCCTATGCAAGCCTCTATTCATTCAGTGAGGCTTCTGCAGGAGAACTATATATATATATATATATATATATACACACACACACACACACACACACCCTGCCTTTCTACCAGGAAATGGTGCTCAAGGCTGAAACGTCCTACTGAAACGTGTTCTGTTGCTTTCAACGTTACTGGGAAATAGTCTATACCGGTTGACAGCTGGGGTGATAACATTCATGTATTGAATTAGACATTTTCTTCCCTCTTAATGGATGCAGATGCTAAAGGTTCTCATTCATATCCAACTATGTGTGCCTTTTCATTTCAGAAACTGAAGGCAGCAATTTGTTTCAGCATCCAAACAAATGCAATTCAATTGCTTGTGCAGCCAGGCATCTCGCCGCCTCACCCCTGTGTTCTTGCAAATACTTTTTTTAAAAAGTGCTATATGAATTTCTATTAACCCCAAAAGAGCTATAATTTTCCTGATGTCAAGGATCACTGACTGCTGTCTGCTAAGTCAGACTCTCACATTTCTTGAAGGTTGTGCCTCTTTAGAAAATTCGGATTTCTAAAAGAATGTCCTATACAGCACCATTTATCGTATCAGTCTCCCACTGATGAAATGAAACATTTTCATCAACCAATAGGATAGACATGTAGGCCTAGTTCAGACAAACAGCATGTGAGGCCCTAAAACTGTCCTGAATTGAACCACTTCAGACTCTGACTTCAGGAGGAGGATACCAGGACTGAATGCTCCTCCATATTTAAAAAACAACAACTCCACATAGAAAATCAGGAGACTGATTCTAGCCTAGTCTGATGATATGCTAAATTTGTATGGGCAGAGAACTTTTTTTTTCATGGAGAAACATTAAATTTATAATCCCCCTGCCTGCAGTGTGAAGTAGTTCAGTCCAGGAACAGTTTTACCTTCTTCTCTCCAATTCCTGTAAACTAGGTCTAAGCAGTGAAATGTAAGGCTTAGGGAAGCCCATGGAGAATATTATTAAAGCTGCAACAAATAATACACAGGTTTCAAGTAAAATCCAGATAATAGTTCACTTGGTAAAGTTTTGTCTAAAACTGTCTGAAACCCAAAAGATCTCTGACCTTTGATATCATTGCTAGTCTCTTGATACAGGTTAACATAAGAATATAAGAGCCATGCTGGATCAGGCCAAAGATCCATCTAGTCCAGCATTCTGTTCAAACAAAGGCCTATACAGCACCATTTATTGTATCAGTCTCCCACTGATGAAATGAATCATTTTCATCAACCAATAGGATAGACACGTAGGCCTAGTTCAGACAAACAGCAGGTGAGGCCCTAAAACTGTTCATACGCAGTGGTTCACAGAACCTAAGTGCATATTTAAAGAAATGACAGCATCTGTGCCTGCACTAGTCCTTTTATCCATTGCTCAGGCACTGCAAGGAGAACCATTTTGTGTGGAAAGGGAGACATTTTTCTCCCTCTCTCATAATACTAGAACCCACAGGGGTCATCCCATGAAGCTGATTGGTGGGAGGGTCAGGACAGATAAAAGGAAGTACTTCTTCACACAGTGCATAGTTAAACTATGGAATTCACTTCCACAAGATGTAGTGTTGGCCACCAATCTGGATGACTTTAAAAAGGGACTGGACAAGTTCATGGAGGAGGCTATCAATGGCTACTAGTCCTGATGGCTATATGCTACCTCCAGTATCAGAGACAGTACGCTTATGCCCTTGGCTCAGCTTGTCTGAGTGGAAAGCTAAGCAGGGTCAAGCCTGGTTATTACTTAGATGGGAGGCCCCTCCTCTAGTTTCCTGCATTAAGCAGGGGGTTGGACTCGATAGCCTTGTAGGCTCCTTCCAACTCTATGATCTATGAAATTTATGAAATGTACACAAGTTGCTAGGGAACTTGGGCAGGAGGGTGCTGTTGTACTCATTCCTGTTTGCGGGTTTCCGGTGGGCAGCTGGTTGGCCCCTGTGTGTGAACAGAATGCTGGGCTAGTTGGACCCTTGGTCTGATCTAGCATGGTTCTTCTTATGTTCTTATGTGAACACCCCATTGCTCCTCATTCAACCTGTAAGCTACAATACAGATTCCTGCTTGTCTACCCACCACAGCAGAATGACTGGACTAGCCATAGGCCTAGTTCTCATAGACAGTGGATCAGAAGATACACCAACCTGTTTCTGGATTGTACAACTTCAGATTATAGGTGTCAGGGGAGGGAGCTCACATGATTGAATGCGCCTCCATACAAAATGGAAAGTGATAACAAGGACAGCTATGTTAGCATTTGTATGGAAGAGGCTTCAGTCATGTATGAGCCCCGACTTGTGACTTGTATTGAGTGGTACAGCCAAGAAACAAGTTTACCCTCTTATCTGCTATTTGTAAGAATTTAGGCCTTAGTCACCTACCCACCCTTGGCAGAATCTTGTCATCCCAACTCAGCTACCTGTCTCATGGTGCTACTGACCTGCTTCTCTGGCAGCTGTGGGGGGAATCACAGGCACTCAAGGATGGTGCAAACCTACACACTGGATTGTATCCAATGTTAGTCTAACTGAAGTCCCATTCATTTCAATGGGTCTACTCTAAGTAGGACTAACATTGGATACAACTCATTATGTGCATGTGGTCTAGAATGATTACGTGAGGTACAGCACCATCTTGGGGGCATTATTAATCTCCCTTTGCTATCAGAAGAGCAGGCTGGCGGATGGTGCACACAGGCAGAAACTTTCAAAGCTAGCAAAAAAATTTAGGACAACTGTCTAAAATGTTGCCACACACTTGGTTACTCCCCAGTCTGCTGCCTGAGGTGGCAGCTTCACTTACCTCATGGTGAGACTGACTATGGATTGGACCACCTTTCTACTAAGGAAAGCCTCACGCAGGTATTTTAAATATAATTATTTTTTATTACATCAGCCAGCTTTTGTGCAGCCTTTTCTTTGCGTAGGCTGCAGCTTAATTATGTGGTGTTGAAATTATTCAGGGTTACAAGAAGTCATTCACCTTATGCACTAAATGAGATAATGGAGGAGGAGGAGAGACATGGCAAAATGTATTTTTGGCCTCTGGTTCACGTGACTTTGACTAGCATTGAAAAATGTGCTGTGCTTAAGGGGATAAGTTTGCCTTTGTCTTTCAGACTTCATTTAAGTCTCTTAAACTTTAATATATCAGCATTAATTAGTTTCAACTAAGTAAATTAAAGAGCCAAAGTGGTTGGGCATGGAAAAATAACTCCTTCTCTCTCTGACTCCTGATAACAATAAGTTGGAATCTGGAAAACAATTGCAGTCAGGTGACATGTGAGGGAAAAGGCAATTGTTTCCTCTGATTATTCAACTGAAGCTAAATGAAGTGAAGTACATGCCTGTGTCAATCAGCCTTATCTTACTGTCAGTGCTTTTTTTCTGGAGAAAAAGGTACCGGAACTCTTGGATTACATTTCCTCCGGAGTAGATGGTGATTAAATTGTAATGCAATTAATAGAAGAAAAGGTGCTGGAACTCAGTTCCTGTGAGTTCCACCAGAAAAAAAGCCCTGCTTACTGTAGATACTAATGTATGCAGAGACAAACTCCATCTGTTGTGTGACTTTCAGAGCACTGCATTTTTGCAACACTATCATCTTGGAAATTCCAGAGGAGTAGATACTAAGGGCCTCATGAAGCTAAAACAGTTTGAAAATTAATTTCACTTTACCTCAGAATCCATTCTCATGATCATCTGGGCATGTGGTGTCCACTCAACATTACTGTGGGTATTGTCTCTCAGCCTATGGGGATCTGGTGGTGTGCCTCCACCTTTACATGCCTCATCTGACTTTTTTCATGCCACTGCACCTCACCCTAAAAATGGATTAGCAGTGGCATGTAAAGAATAAATAAATAAATGAGGAGGATCCTGTTTCTAGGCTTTATATGACCACACAGTCATTCCCCCCCCCCTTTTGCTGTGAATATTTATATGAGTGTATCCCACAACCAAAGTTCACTGGAAGGATTGGAAGTTTCACTCTTTCCCAGACAAATCTCAAACGACCTATCTATCCATCCGATCCCTCCCTCCCTCCCAGTCCCAAAGCCTGTAGGACCTGTTCTAATGTTGAAAGGTAGCATTCAGATGTATACTGAAGGTTAGCAACAGAGTGGACAGCAAATTAGAACAAATTGAATGATTGCAATGCAAAGGATGCACTTCCAATGCAAAGGATGTGCAGCCTACTGTGATACTACTTCTATGGCCTGTAACATTTGCAAGTACTCAGCTTGGGTGGCCATGTGTCCTACTTTAGGTAAGACAATCCTCTATTTGAAGGACTGCCAGAGGGCTGTCAGTCTTCTGTTTGAAGGTGTCCTCTATTTAAAGGGCTGTCCATTCCAAAGCCTGTTTAAAGATAAAGAACCATAAGAAGGGCGGGAGCACAGGAGACATGAAGTTGCCAATCAACACTCAGCACCTGGACAACAGCTGATTGAGCCGGCCCAGCACACAGGTCACAGTCTTTTCTACGATGGCCAGATTATTGTATTTCTATTTAAATTATATTTCTAAATTTGCATCTATACCTATAAATTAGCATATGCAAATGTTATGCAAATCCATATCCTCTTTTGTCCTTTTTTTGCTGATGCCTAAGTGACCACCCTAACTCACTGGCCAGGTTCACACAACACTTTATGTCCACAGAGGCTCTATAGCCTCTGTGGGCCTAAAGTTGCCCCAGGCCCCAGCTGTGTGCAACTAATGATTGGGCACAGTGGGGGTCCAGAGGCACCGCCTCTCTCCTCTTCCTCCCTCAGGCCTCCCACTGGTATCCCAGCGGACACTGCTAGAGCACTGAGGGGAGAGGATTGAGGATGACAACTGCCCCAAAGTGGCACTTTTCAGTAGCTGTCAGAGGCTCATTGCCCTTGCTTGGCGGGGCCACTACTCAGCTGAGTTGCGGCCCCGGCGGCCCACTGAGCAAGGGCAGCGAGCCCCATGGTGCTGGCTTCCCGCAAGAGGAAACACAGCACCACGTGGCACATCCCCGGCCCTTTCTCAGCAGAGCAGCACCCAAGAAAGATTGCTCCCCCACCCTGACTCGCCTTCTTGCACTCACTCAGGAGCACGGGGGCAAGCCGGGGGGGGGGTACGCCGTGTGCTCTCTTTTGAAGCCTCCATCGCAGCTTGGAATGAGTGCCCACAGCAGCGGCGGCACTTCATGGCGAGGGTGGGTTTAACCTGCCCTGCTAGGAAGCACAGCGGCGGCGATGGGAGGGGTTGGCCGCGTGGCCTTGGAAAGGCAGTGTGTGGCGGCAAACCCCCATCACAGCCACCACCACCGCAGCACTCCCTAGCAAGGGCGGGTTCAACCTACCCTTGCTAGGGAGCGCAGAGGCAAGGGGGATTGGCCCCACACTGTCTTTCAAAGACAGCGTGCGGCCAATCCCCCTCGCCGCTGCCACGCTTCCTAGCAAGGATGGGTTAAACTCACCCGTCCTAGCGCTGCGGCGGTAGCAGTTGTGGTGGGGGTTTGCCCTGCACTGCCTTTCCAAGCCTCCATCGAGGCTTGGAAAGGCAGCTGGGGCAAACCCCGTCACAGCCGCAGCTGCTACACTCCCTAGCAAGAGTGGGTTAAACCTGCCCTTACCAGAAAGTGCTGCAGTGGTGGCAGATGTGTCTGCTGCGTGCCCTCTTCCCACTTGGGAAGGGGGCGTGCAGCAGACACCGGCACCGCTGCTGTGTGCCTCCTCTTTCCTGAGCAGGGCTCGGGGGGGGGGGAGCAGGAGGCAGCAGTGGCAGGCAGGATCCAGGTGCTTGGGCTCACTTCCCTGAGAGGGCTTGAGCGGGCAGCATGTGGTAGACCCCGGCAGCTTCCCCCGTGCTCTCTCAACATCAACAGGAGCACAGGGGAAGCTGATGACACCCACGACAAGTGCCGCTTGGGCACTTTGGCAACTGTAATTTGCCAGAGCCCCTTGGCCGTAGGGGCAACCCTTTTTGCCACTCTAGCCATCTGGCTTTGCCATGGTTTAGCGTGTTGTCCCTGTTCAGATGACACGCCAAGCCTGCTAGGGTTTCCTAAACCCTAGAACAAGTTTACTGTACTTCTAAAGCACCCCCATGGGTTCAGACAACATGCTAAGCTTCAGTAGTAATTAACCTACTGAGGTTTAGTGTGTTGTGCAAACCCAGTCACTGTGTGAGTCATTCTGTCACATTGTGAGTCCTCATGCCTCCAATCTGAATATTTGCCAGCTTTTAGAAAGGGGGAGAGTCCCTTTTTTGAATCTTTTCCAGCCCTAGTTATGACTAATTTTAACTTGATTGGAGCCAACTCTGTTAAAAGAATCATGTGCCAACTTCAGCCTTTACTTACACCTCCTTTTTCTTCAATCCAGTTGCACCCAAAATTAAAACCATAGGAGGAAAATTAAAGTGAACATAGTAATAGGAAAGCATTTTGGTAGAACATTAAAGTTAGAAGAATTTGCTTGACTCTCGGCAGACTATTCTGCACCAGAGCACACTTTCAGCCCATTTTAAGAAAAGGGTGTGTGTTTTTATTTGTTAAAATATTTACACCCCAGCATCTCATGCCAAAGCACCTCCAGCAGCTTACAACCAAAGTCGAGTCGAGTGATATTAAAAACATAAATTAATAAAATAGAAGCAGCAAGAAGAAACACAAGTACAGGCCTGCAGTAAAAAAACATAAACCTCAAAATACCCGTGGCTCAGAGGGACCCAAATGCTTTCTGAAATGAAATGGCCTTTTGACCTGTTGTTGGAAGACTAGCAGTGAGGGGACAGATCACACTCCCCCAGGGAAGGAGCTCTAAAACTTTGGCATCAAGTCTCCTGAGTAACTCCCTGCCATACCTCAAACAATGACAAAACCCACAGCAAAGCCTCTGAAGCCAATCTTAAGGAATAGTCAAGTTCCTATCATCAGGCGATCACTCGTGACCGAGTAAGATTGTCTTCCGGGATAAAAGGAGGAAATTCTAAAGAAGATTGTGTAGACTCTAGCGATGGGTCCGTAAGTGACTGTGGAGGCCAATTCTAGATCCACACAGCTTCCCACAGTGAGGACACAGGTTACCAGATAGAAGATGGTCCTGTAAAGGATTCATTTGACGTGCTTTTCGCCTAGCACGTTTCTCCCTTTCACCTTGCACTCGGGCTTCTTCAAAGTCCATGGAACCTTTGTGAAAGGCCAACCTCCATTTAGATCGTTCATGGGCCAGAGCTTCCCAGTTTTCGATGTTTATATTGCATTTTTTTAGATTAGCCTTATGAACATCTTTAAACCTCTTATATTGACCACCGATATTCCGCTTTCCATCCTTGAGTTGGGAGTAAAGTAACTGCTTTGGGAGACGGCAGTCAGGCATTCGAACAACATGACCGGTCCACTGAAGTTGGCGTTGAAGGATCATTTTTTCAATGCTAGTAGTCTTTGCTTCTTCCAGTACACTGACATTTGTTCGCCTATCTTCCCAAGTAATTCGCAGGATTTTCCGGAGGCAACGTTGATGAAACCTTTCAAGGAGGTGGAAGTGACGTTTATAGATAGTCCATGTTTCGCAGGCATACAATAAAGTTGGTAATACAATGGCTTCATAAACCAGTGTTTTGGTCTTCTTACAAATATCCCGATCCTCGAACACTCTATGTTTCATTCGAGAAAATGCGGCACTTGCGGAGCTCAGACGATGCTGGATTTCACTGTCGATGTTAGCTGTAACAGAAAGATAGCTGCCAAGATAGAGAAAATGATCGACATTTTCCAGTATTGTCCCGCCAAGCTGGATAGATGGCATCACCAAAGGATTGGCTTGCACTTGCTGATGAAGCACTTTGGTTTTTTTGATGTTAAGTGAGAGACCAAGTTTTTCGTATGCTTCTGCAAAAGCATTTAGGATAGTTTGGAGATCATCCTCTGAATGTGCAGAGACCACATTATCATCAGCATACTGAAGTTCCACAACGGAGGTTGTAATTACCTTACTTTTTGCTTTCAGCCTGCTGAGATTAAAAAGCTTTCCATCTGTTCGATATATAATTCCCACACCGGTGGGAAGTTTCCCCTTGACAAGATGTAAAACCATGGCGATGAAAATGGCAAATAATGTTGGGGCGATAACACATCCCTGTTTAACACCTGATCCCACTTTAAATGGAGCACCATGAGAGCCGTTGTTGTCCAAAACTGTTGCCGTCATGTTGTCATGGAGAAGTCGCAAGATATTCACAAATTCATTGGGGCATCCAATTTTCATAAGGATAGTCCAGAGAGCTGTACGGTCTACAGTATCAAAGGCCTTAGCCAAATCGAATAAATGCCATATAAAGGGGTTGATTTTGCTCCCGGCATTTTTCTTGGAGCTGACGTGCAGTAAAAATCATGTCTACTGTCCCTCTAGAGGGGCGGAAACCATATTGAGTTTCAGGGAGGATCTCTTCTGAAATAGATAGAAGACGGTTTGCGAGAATCCTAGCAAATATTTTACCTGCGGTTGCTAAGAGAGAAATGCCCCGATAGTTTCCACAGTCTGTTCTATCACCCTTCTTAAAGAGGGTGATAATTATGGCATCCCTGAAGTCTTCTGGGATCTCTTCTCTTATCCAGATTTTTTCGATGAGTTTATGAAGATGTTGTACAAGTTCGGGGGGCCCTTCTTTAAAGATTTCAGCAGGAATCCCATCTGGTCCACTAGCTTTGTTGTTCTTCATTTGATTAATGGCTTTTTTTACTTCATCCAAAGTGGGGAGTATTGCAAGTTCCTCTTTAATTTGTTTTTGCGGGATTTGTGAAAAAATCTCATTATCCACCTTAGATTTACGATTTAAAAGGTCATAATAATGCTCTTTCCAACGCAGTGCAATAGACTCTTTGTCTTTTAAGAGTTTGGTGCCATCTTTTGATTGTAAAGGGTTTGTACCATAGGTTTTTGGTCCATAAATGGCCCTTGTGGCCTTAAAAAAGCCCCGTGCATCATGAGATTCTGCAAGTTGTTGAATTTCTTCAGCTTTCTTTTTCCACCAAGCGTTCTTAAGTTCTCTTGTTCTTCTTTGGACCTCAGCCTTTGCGCTAGCGTAGGTTTTTTTCTTGGCAGCGCAGTTAATATCATTTTGCCATATTTGGAAGGCTTTCCTTTTTTGGTCAATTATATATTTAATCTCATTGTCATTTTCATCAAACCAATCCTGATGTTTCTTAGTTTCATATCCAATAGTTTGTTCACAAGCTGCAGTAATGGAGGTTTTCAGCTTAGACCAATGGTCCTCAATGTTGTCAGGAGGTTCCGTAGGTAGATGTTCCTTAAGAAGTGATTGAAGACGAGTTTGCTTAATAGTTCCTATACATATATAGTAGCACAGCTAATCCCCTCGCTCATTCAGTGTGTGGTGGTGGTTGTGGATGGGATGCTATTCCAGTATTGAAAGAAGAGTCTTAAGGGAGTATCACACAAAGGCTATAATGTGGTTTGCAGTGTCATGCTTTGACTTATTGTGTCCTTTAATACAGGGGGATGAGAAACAATTTAAAAGCTGAGAAAAAAGCAGCTCTCTTTAATTCTAGTCAGGAACTTGAACAAAGGATGCAGTTGCCATTAGCCACCCTTTACTACAGGGGTGCAGAACCCCAGGGGCCAAATATGGACCAACTGGGATCCCCAGGCAGCTATGTCCCCTTTCCCCAGACTACCGATCATTTGGTGGTTTTCTGGCTTCTGTGCAATTTTCCCCTCAATCTAAAAGGTTGAAATGTTTCTCCTGAGGCTTAGGTACTGTCAGTAAGAGCACTGAGCTAAAATATGCAGGGTTTTTTTTTTGGCCCAGTCTCTTTTCGCTCAGCCCCACCCACCACTGGAATTCAGCCTTCCAGAGCTTCTCCAAAATGGAATTTGGCCCTCAGGCTGAAGGAGGTTCTAGACCCCAACTTTACAACATATCGACTGAGTTCAGGTAACAGGATAACCCACACTCAAGCGCGGAGCATGAGTTGTCGTTGAAACATGGGTTGTCATGTTGTCTGAACCAAGCCACACTAACAAACCATGGTTTGTTAACCACGAACAACCCAAAAAGAGAACCCATGATTTGTTGCTGGGTTGTGAACTGTGGGTTGTTCATGGTTAATAAACCATGGTTTGTTAGTGGAGTTGGGTTCAAACAACACAATAACCCACATTTCAACAACAACCCACAGTTCAATGACAACCCCTTGAGTGTGGGTTATCCTGTTGTCTGAACCCAGCCATTGGGTTGGATCCACTTTTGGTCATACTTAACAGTAGACACCACTGAAACCATGGGAATTGTCCCATTGATTTCAGTGGGTCTGTTCTTAGGTATGACTAAATCTGGATCCAACCTGTTAAGATGGTGATGTGTGAATGAAACTCTGTCTCTTCAATGCTGCAAGCACCATTAAACATAGTGTAGCAGATATGTATGTAAGATTGCATTGTAAGCCTCTTTCAAATAGCAGTTCTGTCACTCTGTATGGGGGCTCCGGATTGGGACCACAGCGGAAGGAGAAAGGTATTTAACTCCCCCCCATTACATTTTTCTAGTAAAAATCATATGCCTCCATGTGCCATGTGCCCTGGCAGAAAACATATCAAAACAGCCTAGATAGGGCTCATTAACTTCTGTTACATGCAGAATTGACCACGCATTATATGAAGGCAATTCTCTCTGTTTCAAGTATTAATATAAAAGGCTCTTTACGTATTAGCATCAAGTCTGAATTATCCAGGATTCCAGGATATTATAAATGGCTTCACAGACCCTCCAACCCCATCCTAAAAGGGCCATCTGAGAAATAAATGAACTCATTGGCAGTTATATCTTTAATGGCTCTTTAAAGTGGCACCTTATAGAAATGAAGTAATCTGTTAAATACCTTGTTACTCACTGTGCCTTAGGAATCTCAGCATTACTTGTCATTCCAGGAAAAGCTTTGCCTGCTTAATTTTCATGTGTGGGGCTGCTACTAAAGGCACATGAACAAGGGCAGTTGAAAAGATGGCAATCCTACACCTTGACTGTACACACATACGTGTGTATTAGTTCTATGAGCAGGACCGGTGCAGGGCAGTTTGGCGCCCCAGGCGAAAAAATATTTAGCGCCCCCCCCTCTCCAAAGCAGAAAAAAAACAAACCCTGCGCCGCCACCACCAACCTACCTTCCCCCCCGCCCTGGCTGCGGCGGTGGCGGCGGCTGCTGCTGCTGCGGCTGCTGCTGCTGCTGCCTCCTCCTCCTTCTCCTCCTCCTGAAGTGACGCAACGCGACGGGACCCCCGCGCTGTTTTTTGCCGGGGAAACCATGGCAACAGGGCTGTTTAAGCCCTGTTGCCCTGGTTCCTCCCGCCAAAACAACGCGGGCGGGGCTCCGGAAGCGACGCGACGCGGAGAAGGTAGGTGACGGGGGGGGTTGGGGGGGGTGGCGATGGCGGTGGGAGGTGCAGCGGCAGCGAGTGGGAGGGTGGGGGGAGGCGCAGCGGCGAGCGGGAGGCGCAGCGGCAGCGAGCGGGAGGGCGGGCGGGGGGAGGCGCAGTGGTGAGCGGGCAGGCGGGGGGAGGCACGGCGGCGGCGGCAGCAGGCAGGAGGGTGGGGAGGCGGAGGCCTGGCGGGGGCGGCGCAGTGGCAGCGAAGAGGAGCGCAGCGTTTCCGCGCCCTCTTCAGCCGCGCGCCCTAGGCAACCGCCTAGTTTGCCTAGCGGTAGCGCCGGCCCTGTCTATGAGGCTGGGAATTGCTTTACTTTTGAAACCATTTAGTGCAGGGCTCTCCAACCTTGGGTCCCCAGATGTTGCTGGCTTACAGCTCCCAGCATACCCAGCCAGCATGGCTAATGGCAAGGGATTCTGGGAGCTGTAGGCCAGCAACATCTGGGGACCCAAGGATGGAGAGCCCTGATTTAGTGGGTACTTCCAGAGTAGGCTTTTATGGGACAGGGCCCTGCCTTGTTCATGGATGTGTGTTGGGGTAGGTCGGGGTGTCCAGATGACATTATCTTCTATGCATGACCCTGCCATATTTTCTTACCGCTTCTTCCATCTTTTTCCTTAATGCAGAAAACCTGCTGAGAAAAAGAATGCCTTCTGCCTGTTAGCGCTAGGATCCCTGTCTAGAAGCACCCAGTGTCTATTTGCAACACGTGCTTCAGGTGGGTGGGGAATTCAGAGAAAGCATTTGGCACCACAGTTTGGACGTTGTTAGCAATGTCGAAGGGTGTTTTTTTGCAGGCAGCTGACAAGAGTGCACCTTGGGAAGGTCTGTGGTCCTGCCTTTTTTTTTTTTACGGGGGCCGGGCAACGGATGCTGCTTTAAAGAACACACTGTGGGCGTGTCTTGCTGCTTACAAATTCTACACCTATAAATACATTCTGACAAAAGATGCCATTAGTCTCCAGCACTTTTCTTCTTCCAGGGGAATGTGCCTTGTAAAAAGGCTCCTCCTGAAATTTGATATTGTTTGGGAAGCTGGGAGCACAAAACAGCACGTAAAGCTGCTTTTATTCAGATTGAGCAGGGAATTCAGAGAAAGTGTTTGGCACTACAGTCTGAATAAGCAGCTAGCAAAGTCGGAGGGTTGTTGTTGTTGGGATAAAGTCTATATCTTGATTATCCATTTTTCCCCCACCATAAAGGGAATCCAACAGGTGAAGCTTTCCTCCTAATTGCATCTTCATGTCAGAGAAGCTGAACCTATAGACTTCTGCCTGCCATACAGCTATTAAAGGCGCTGGGGTCCCTGCCAACGGGGGAGCAATCTTAAAATATCCTCTTGCAGAGAACAAAAACGGTTCCGAGCAAAAGCAAACTTGAAACACAAATCAGTGCTTTCCTGGAAAACCACCCTGCCTGACCCTTTGGTGTAGACATTCCTTCAACAACTCAACACCCCACGCGCGCTCTTGTGACTACTCCTTCCTCCCTATCCGTGGGAGCCGCAAAGAAAGACGGTCGCCGGGTGCGGAATATCTGCCTCCCTGCACACCCCGCGGCACATGCGTACAAGTACCGCGGCCGCCCAGGAAAGCAGTGACACCGAGTTACCTTTCACCTACATTTGCCTCCGCTAGCTTTAACAAAGGGGTAACTGGAGTTCAAACTCAGCCGCGCGCACTGAGCATGCGCGGCGTGGTTCCTGTTTTTTTTTTTTTTTTTTTTGGCAGGAAAGCAAAGGGAGTTACATGGAGGCTTGTAACGTTCCACACTTCGCAGCTTTCCCCTGCCAGATCTGAGTTTGGGGTCTGAAAAATTGGCAAGGGGAGGAAACGTTCCTCTTTGTTCTTCGATTGCTTCTCTTTTGGCTGATACTATCCCCAAAGCCAGCCCAGATGTTTTGTTTTGTTTCGTTTCTCTAATTCAATTATTAAATGTCTCTTCTTTAGGTTATAATATTGTTATGCGCTACCTACTTAATAGATTTCATAATAGAGTGGGAAGGAGCCTACAAGGCTATCGAGTCCAACCCCCTGCTCAATGCAGGAAACTAGAGGAGGGGTCTCCCATCCAAGTAATAACCAGGCCTGACCCTGCTTAGCTTTCCACACTCAGACAAGCTGAGCCAGCATATACTGACAGAGGAACTTGAAGATATTAAGAAGAAACTGGAGCATGTCACCTCTTCATCTACACCACAGCAACCAGCTCTTTTACCTCCCCCCTCCACCACCACCTCTTCCTGAAGCTGCAGGAGTGCCTCCTCCACCTCCTCTTCCTGGAGTGGCAGGAATGGTTCCTCCGCCGCCTCTTCCTGGGATGGCAGGGATGCCACCCCCACCGCCGCCTCTTCCTGGTGTGCCTGGGGTACCACCTCCTCCCATGCCACCTGGGTTTGGGGCTATGGCAGCTGCAGCTCCAGTTCTTCCATTTGGATTGGCACCAAAGAAGCTCTATAAACCAGAAGTTCAGCTGCGGAGAACTAACTGGTCCAAGGTGGTGTACTGCTAGTTAATTCCTAGATATGCTGCACCCATTGCTGGTGACTCTTCCCTCTCCCCAGCCATCTGAGCTCCTTTGTCTACCAGTGGTGCTTGAAATGCTTTCACCTCTTCAACTTCTCTATGGAGTGATTTGGTGGTGATGAAGAGAGATTTATTAGCCAGCTGCTGTTGTTCCTGTTGTATTGATTTAGGATCTCCTGGTGTGTTAGGACTAGTACAGATTTTCTTTCCCCTTACCTCCAGTGGATGTGTCATTTTATGGGTGGGGTAAGAACAAAAACATTACCTTATGCAATCAATTATTTTCAAGGCAGTACCCTGGAAATGCCAAATTTTAATAATGGCAACCCCTCAAAAATTCCGGAGGGGGTAGCAAAAACAAGGAAGAGTATTCTTGTGGAAACTTAAAGGCTGATAGGTTTATTGTGGCATAAACTTCAGAGTCCACCTTATCAGATGCACAAAGTGTTGTCCTCAGCTGGTAAAGATATAAAAACATGCACATACACTAGCCCTATACGGTTTGGGACTGGGATCACCCATTCTCAGATGAACCTGTTCTCCACCTGAGATCTTTGGAGGAGGCCCTGCTTCATGTCCCACCGACTTCCGAAGAATGATTGGTGGTAATGCTGGGCAGGGTCTTCTTGGTTGCAGCACCCAGACTATGGAATTACCTCACCTCGCCTGGCCTCTAGGTACTCCAGAAAGGGGAGATTTATTTATTTATTTATTATTATATTTATCAATCGCCCATCTGGCCGGCCACCCGGCCACCCTGGGCGATGTACAATTAAAATACAACAAAACAACACAATAAAATATAATAATTAAAACAATATAAAAAATTCTCATTAAAAACCTAACCCACCCCATATTCCCGCCTGAACAGCCATGTTTTTAATGCACGGCGGAAGCTCATCACGGAGGGGGCATGGCGAAGGTCACTAGGGAGGGAGTTCCATAATGTGGGGGCCGCCACAGAGAAGGCCCTCTTCCTAGTCCCCACCAGCCTGGCTGCTCTGGCTGATGGGATAAGGAGAAGGCCATCCGTGGCAGACCTTGCTGAGCGGCCTACTTGATGTTGCTGGAGGCGCTCCTTGAGATAAGCTGGGCCGGAGCCGTGTAGGGTTTTAAAGGTCAAAACCAACACCTTGAATTCGGCTCGGCAAGCAACTGGTAGCCAGTGCAACTCATTAAGCACTGGCGTGATGTGATCACGCCGGCGGCTGCCCTTAATCAGGCGAGCCGCCGCGTTCTGTACCAGCTGAAGCTTCCGGACCGTCTTCAAGGGTAACCCCACGTAGAGCGCATTACAGTAGTCTAGGCAAGAGGAGACCAAGGCATGAACCACTGATGGGAGCAGGTGATTAGGAAGGTAGGGGCGCAGCTGCCGTATCAGATGGAGTTGATACAGCGCCGCCCGGCTCACAGCTGCCACCTGAGCCTCCATGGACAGCTGGGAGTCTAGAATGACCCCCAAGCTGCGGACCTGGTCCTTCAGGGGTAGATGTACCCCATTCAGCACCAGGTCAACATCCCCTTACCCTCCCTTGTCCCCCACCAGAAGTACCTCGGTCTTGTCGGGGTTCAGTTTCAGCATGTTCCTTCCCATCCAGCCAGCCACTGACTCCAGGCACTTGGACAGGGTCTCAACGGCCAACCTCGGTGAGGACTTAAAACAGAGGTAGAGCTGCGTGTCATCCGCATACTGATGACACTGCACCCCAAACCTCCTGATGATAGCTCCCAGCGGCTTGAGGTAGATGTTGAATAACATCGGGGAGAGGATGGAACCCTGCGGCACTCCACAAGTGAGCAGCCGAGGGTCCGAAGCCTCCTCCCCGAGAACTACCCTCTGATACCTTCCAGAGAGGAAGGACCGGAACCACTGCAATACAGTGCCTCCCAAGCCCAACCCCTCCAGACGGTCCAGGAGGATACCGTGGTCAAACGGTATCAAAAGCCGTTGAGAGATCGAGGAGGACTAGAAAGGAGCATTCGCCCCTATCCAAAGCCCTCCTCATATCATCCACCAAGGCGACCAAGGCCGTCTCCGTCCCATGTCCAGACCTGAAGCCCGACTGGCACGGATCCAAATAATCGGCTTCATCCAAGTGTGCTTTCAACTGAGCACCCACCACCCGCTCGATCACCTTGCCCAGAAATGGTAAATTGGAGACTGGGCGAAAGTTGTTTAAATCCTGGGGATCCAAGGAGGGCTTCTTTAGAAGCGGTCTTATTACTGCCTCCTTGAGGGCTGATGGCATCACTCCCTCCTCGAGGGAGGCATTCACCACTGCCTTGATCCCCTCACCCAGTCTCTCCCTGCAGCTCATGATGAGCCAGGACGGGCAAGGATCAAGCAAGCAGGTGGTCGGCCTCACAGATGAAAGCACCTTGTCCACTTCATCAGAAGGAAGAAGCCGAAACCGATCCCACAAAACCGGTCTGCCATTGGTCTCCTCCCGCTCACTCCCTGTGTCCACGACGTACGATATCCCACTCCTAATCCGATCGATTTTATCTGCGAAGTGCTTCGCTAAAGCCTCACAGGAGGCTTTTGACTGTTCCAGTGGGTCCGGAGCGACTGGACCGACCAGACTCCGGACCACTTGGAACAGCCTCCTGGGGCAGCACTCTGCAGACGCAATGGAGGCAGCATAGAAATTCTTTTTTGCTGCCTTCACCGCCACCCGGTAGGCTGAAGATGCAGCTCTAACCCGTGTTCGATCGTCTTCGGAGCGGGAATTTCGCCATCGGCGCTCTAGCCTTCTCACCTCTTGTTTCAGAGCTCGCAGCGACGGAGTGAACCATGGCGCCGCGCGAGCTCTGTTTAGGCGAAGAGGGCGCTTCGGGGCAACTCGGTCTAATGCCCTGGTGATTGCAGCATTCCAGTCATTCACCAGGGTCTCGACCGAGCTACCGTTTGTGTGCTCCAATTCCCCAAGCGCGTTCAGGAATCCATCTGGATCCATAAGACGCCTGGGGCGGACCATTCTAATAGATCCCTCACCCCTGCAGAGGGGTTGTGGCACCGAGAAATCCAACCCCACCAGATAGTGATCTGACCATGACAAGGGGGTGGTGGATATACCCCCGATCTCCAGATCATTTCCCCCCTCTCCGGAAACAAAAACCAAGTCCAGTGCATGACCGGCTACATGGGTAGGTCCAGTTAATACAGGGTGCAGCTCCCAGGAAGCCATGGTCTCCATAAAGTCCCGAGGTGCCCCAGTGAGGGAAGCCCCTGAATGCAAGTTGAAGTCCCCCAGCACCACTAGCCTGGGGGACAACACACGCACATCGGAGACCACCTCCAGCACCTCGGCCAGGGAGTCTGTCGTGCAGCGGGGTGGACGGTACACGAGCAGAATCCCCAGGCTGCCCTTTGGACCCAACCTCCAGTACATGCACTCAATAAACTTGGTCTCCCGGAGAGGGAGTCTGGTGAGGACCAAGGACTCCCGGTAGATAACAGCCACTCCCCCTACATTCCACCCCCTTTTCGTGTGTACTTTCTTTTGACAACTGTCAAAGAAAGGGTGTTTTTTTCCTGTCAAATTTGAGCCTTTTGAGGGGCAGGGAAATAATACTCAGATTTCATTATGAAAATACGCAGATTACAGTGGAGCAGCTGTCACAGGCAGTGGCATGGGCACGATCTCCAAGGGCGGCAACTGGTTTTTGCCACTGTTGCCGAGCAGCTCACTCGCTGCTTCCTGCGACCCATGATGGGATTGGTGTGGGTTCGGATGACACAACAACCCATCATGGGTTCAGCAACCCCTAGAAGACAATGGAACCAATTACCTAGGGAGGTGGTGAGCTCTCCCACTCTGGAGGCTTCAAGGTGAAGCTGGACAGCCATCTGTCAGGGATGCTTTGACCTGGATTCCTGCATTGAGCAGGCGGTTGGACTCGATGGCCTTGTAGGCCCCTTCCAACTCTACTTTTCTATGATTCTATGACCATAGTTTGTTACAAGTGGGACTGCAACAAAATGTTGCAGTGTATCCTCACCTCCTAAGGCAGGGGTGGACAACCTGTAGCCCTCCAGTTGTTTTGACCTATAACTCCCATCAGCCTTAGCCAGCATAGCCAATAGTGAGGAATGATGGGAACTGTAGGACAAAACATCTGAAGGGCCACCACTGCTCAAAGAAGTACTCCTGTTTAGGGTTCCAGCTATTGGTGCCATGTCTTTCTCCAGGATAGTCTAATAATGACTATTAATCATGATGGCTATGTATTACTCCAGTATTGGGAGGCAATATGACCCTGAATACCAGTTGCTGGAGGGACGTGTGGGAGGATGCTCTTGTGCTCGTGTCCTTTTTTGTGGACTTCCCATGGGCATCTGACTGGCCGCTGTGGGAACAGAAAGCTGGACTAGATAGACCTTTGGTCAGATCCAGCAGGGTTCTTCATATGTTCTTAACTTAGTCTAAGCTGTAAGGGCTCAAGCAGGCCAATTCCTCCTCCCCACCCCCACCCCTGGTTTTCCATTTTTCTTTTCCAACTGACACTCACCATTTTACGAAAAGCAAAACTGGCCATGTTGACCAGCAGTAAAATTCCAAAAACCATATTACCTGAAACGCCTACAATGAATGTCTGCAGACCCCTTCTCCCCCATCCCACCTTGAAACTTTGAACATACAGACAATGACCCAGTTCACAAATCACAACCCCCATGGGTTGTTTAAACCATGGTCTGGCTGTGACTGCATGGAAGCGAGGGAGTGTGCTGGCTCCTGACCACTCACCTACCGTACTTCCACTTTGCAAAACAACCCGGGAATGCTCCGTTCCTGAGTTATTTGCTGCGATGTCTAAATCCGGAACTCTGGGTTGTAGAGGGGGAGACAACCGAAGTTTTAACCCAACAACAAACCATGTGTTACGTTTGAACCAGGCCAATGTGACTTCACTATCAAGTCAGGTTTTCTTCCTCTCCTCTCTCCCCTTCTCCCACCCCCACAACCTGCTTTTATAGCATCCTTCCTAATGAAGAGATCTGAAGAACTTGAAAGCCTGCACATTATTTTATGATCTTTTGGTTGGCCTAATATTACAGTATTGTGGTTTGTTTTTTTTAATTTAACATGCTATGTCGCCTGGAGCCCACAACCCTCAGTGGATTGTGACTAGGTTTTCTTTGCATGACAAAAGCCTAGGGTGGCCATGTGTTCTCTTTTAGAGAGGACAGTCCTCAATTTAAAGGGCTGCCAGAGAAATGTCCTCTATTTTAAAGTGGCCTCTATTTGAACGGCTGTCCAGTCTAAGCCTGGGTTAAAGATAAAGAACCATCAGAAGGAAGAGCTGGGTCTTTGTGGGGTGCCTGGCCCCTGGTTCCCTTTGTAGTCAGCGATTAAGATGTATTTTCAGTCAATTACCTTTATTATGCAAACTACAAACAAACAAGCATTGCTTCAGGCTACAGATGGCGTCCTCATGCAACTCAAAGAGACAGACAAATGTTCCAGGCAAGCTTTGCATAACACAAAACGCTTATGTTAGTGTTATTGGCAGGGCCTGATTAAGAGCATTATGGGCCTGGTGCTGAGGAGGGCGCGCGGCTGAAGAGGGCGCAGAAACGCTGTGCTCCTCTTCGCTGCCGCTGCGCCGCCCCCGCCAGGCCCTCCGCCGCGCCGCCCCCACCAGGCCTCCGCCTCCCCACCCACCCGCCCGCCCGCCGCCGCCGCCGCCGCACCCTCCCGTCCCACTCGCCGCTGCGCCTCCCCCCGCCCTCCCGCTCGCTGCCGCTGCGCCTCCCGCCGCCGCCGCCATCACCACCACCCCCGACCCCCCCGTCACCTACCTTCTCCGCGTCGTGTCGCTTCCAGAGCCCCGCCCGCGTTGTTTTGGCGGGAGGAAACAGGGCAACAGGGCTTAAACAGCCCTGTTGCCATGGTTTCCCCGGCAAAAAACAGCGCGGGGGGCCCGTCGCATCACTTCCTCCTCCTCCTTGGCGGCGGCGGCAGCAGCCGCAGCAGCAGCCACCAGGGCGGGGGGAAGGTAGGTTGGTGGTGGCGGTGCAGGGTTTTTGTTTTTTTTTGCAGAGCAGGGCTGCTTTGGAGAGGGGGGGGCCGCTAAATATTATTTCGCCTGGGGCGCCAAACTGCCCTGCACCGGTCCTGATTGTGGGCCTATTTTGGGGTACGGGCCTGGAGCTGCAGCTCCAATAGCCCCTATCTTAATCCGGCCCTGGTTATTGGTAGCATCAGTTAGCTCCCTAGATTAGAGCAACATGAAAGAGAGTTGTTCTGAAACTGACCATGCCTACTATGGCCTGCCCTTCTGTCTTAGTTAGAAAATCTTGAAATTTGTAGTATGATTTATTTATAATAAAAATCTATTCCTGCCCTTCTCAAGCTGAGCGGGCTACCAAGTCCTGCCCTCAAGGTGGGTCTGTCCACATGGTCAGCTCCCTGGCTGTAAGTCTCTTTGAGCACTGACTGACCCTGCATTGCCCCCCTTCCCTTTCATGTAACTCTTGGGTCTCATATTTCCACCCCTCCTCCTCTTTGTTAGGAGCCTGCTTTCCCATGGGTTGGCTGTCCTCTGAAATATTAGTTGAGAACTGGATCTCCTCCTCTCTGTCCTTGCTATTCTTCCCAGTCTCCTGCTGCCTCACCCTTGGCACCTCACCAGCCCTTTTCACCTCCCGCTCCTCACCTGACTCAGAATCAGTTCCCATGTCTTCTTGGAGGTGCATCTGCAGAGGTGTGGTGCCCAAACCCTACATCCTTGAAGTTGCCCATCAACAGCCCCTGGACAGCAGACCGAGCAAGGTACACAGGTCACCAGATCACAGTCTTCCTCTCTATGGTGAGATGTACTGTGTTTCCATTTAAATTATAATTTCTAAATTTGCATCCTTACATATAAATCAGTGTACAGTATGCATCTTTTATGCAAATCCACCCCCCTGTCCTCTTTCTTGGTGATTCACAAGTGGCCAGTGCAACTTCCCCCTTCTGCCTTGGCCAGTGTGAACCAGCAGGGCTGGGGATGAGGTAGTAGATCCCCCTCCTCACTTCCAACTGGCCCCATTCAGGTTTGTTCTGCCCACCATTTTAACTGTAACGATCGGAAATAAATATAATAGAAGTAAATGTATTCTATCCCCTGTTCTCCTTTGAAATGGGCCCTTCTTTGAATCCTGTTCTCCTTCGAATTAGGTAGCTTCTTCTAAATAGTCTCTTTTTCGGACTTTTAATTGTCCCATTTTGCATTCCTGCAATTCTAAATATGTTTTCTTAGATATCCAACTCTGCTGAATGGGATGCACGGTACAATGCTATGCATATTTACTCAGAAGTAAGTCCTACTATGTTCACTGGGACTTACTTACAGGTGATAGTGCTGATAGGGTTGCAGCCTTATTCCCTAAGAGTGCAATCATATGCAGGGTTAGCAGGGGGGGGGGGAGTCCTATAATTCCCCAGCATGGCTATCTGGGGCATGCTGGGAATTGTAGGACTTTTTTCTGTCTATACATGCATAGGATTTGTCTTAAAGTAAGTATGTTTATGATTGTAACCCTATTTCTAAATCCAGATCAAACTCACAATTCTAAAACTGAGCTACACTGATATCTGTGTTTCTAAAACAATTTATTCTTCTCTAAGCCAGATCATGCCCACATTAAAAGAAAGGAAATGGAGATGATTAATTTGAAAACATTCTTTTTGAAAAACAGAAAGATTTTGCACAAGAATATGTGGCAGTTGGGATTAAAGTTGTGCAAAATCTTTGTTTTTGTATTGTTACTTCCTTGTATTCTTCTTACTCTCTTCAGTTCAGATCCCATATGCCCCTGTTCCATTCTCCAAAAAGGTTATATTTTGCATAGCTTAGACTGTGGGTAGCCCACTTGCTTGAATGTTGGCAGAAAAATTGCATGTTTTCAATTCTTGCTGAGTCTATTTCTTTGTGTACTTAAGGTTACTATCGGTCAAATCTTCAGGGTGTGAGTGGTGCATGCTGCAAGCATCAACTTATTCTTTTAACAGGAAATGGTAGCTTCATTGTGTGCAATGGTCCAGCAGTTTTATCTCAATTTGTTTGTTTGTGGCTTTCCCTCATATGGCTCTGGCAAAATTTTGCAGTGCTCAAAATTTCTCAGTTTCATCCCTAAAATTACCTCTAAGAATATTTTTATTCTTAATATTTTATCTTAATCCAAGATTTCTTCCTCCTCCTCCTCTACCTTCTCCTCCTCTTTGTTGGTAGAATGTAAAAAGCAAAAACAAAAACAAAAGCTCAAAAGGGACAAAAGTGTTGTGGTGCTTAGTTTAGAGCAGGGATGGGCAGCTTGTGGCCCTCCAGATATTTTAGGCTACAATTCCCAATGGCCAACATAGCCAATGATGAGGTTTGATAGGAGCTGTAGGCCAAAACATCTGCAGGGCCACAAGTTACCCGCCCCTGGTTTACATTGTGTCCCAGTGTCTAGGCCAGTCTTCCCCAAGCTGGTGTCCTCCAGATGTTTTTGGGCTACAACTCCCATCAGCCCCTGCCAGCATAGCCAATGGTCAGGGATGATGGTAGATGTAGTCCAAAATATCTGAAGAGCCCGAGGTTGGGCATGGTTAGTCTAGACCAGGGATCTCCAGCCTGGGTCCCCAGATGTTGCTGGCCTACAGCTCCCAGCATACCCAGCCAGCATGGCTAATGGCAAGGGATTCTGGGAGCTGTAGTCCAGCAACATCTGGGGACCCAAGGTTGGAGAGCCCTGGTCTAGACTCTACTTCTGGTGGGATGCAGGAGTCACACACACACACACACACACACACACACACACACACAACGATTGTGCATGGAATATTTTTTATGCATATGTGAGTATGTCCCACCACCCAAAAATATGTCCCCTGCCTATGGTCCCATGCAGAAAATTTTCTAGAATGGACTTTCTATCCTATCTGGTTGGAGTTCTGAGAAACTGCAATAACTAAGTGCTTGTGAGGAAAACTCTGGAAAAACACCCCAGTTATTTGTCCTTGTGGTGTTCATAGAAAATATACCAATCTCCCGCCTGCCCCGATACATCATCATATAAAAGTGACAGCGAGCAGATAAACTTTAGTTTGGCTGTCATTAATTCCTTTCAAAAGAGAGGAGGGCTGCAATCCTATACACACTTCCCTGGGAGTAAGCCCCACTGAAATCAATAGGGCTTGCTTTTAAGTGGACTTGTATAGGATTGCACTATAAAGACTGCAGACCTATACTCACTTACTTGGGAGTTAGTGTTGGGGGAAATACTTTGTATGTTTTGAAGCGAGTCTGTCAAAATCTTTCCTCGAGTTCACAAAGCAATTTAAGGATTTATGCAACCTTTTGCCTGTGTTTCTGCTGGTGTGAGAGACAGTGACTGAGATCTATAATAACAATAAAAGAGAATATGTGTCTGTCTATCTGTCTGTCAGCACCTTAGCTTGAAGACCATGAAACCTAGACACCTCATCATCATCAGGCGATCACTCGTAAGATTGTCTTCTATCACCCTTCTTAAAGAGGGTGATAATTATGGCATCCCTGAAGTCTTCTGGGATCTCTTCTCTTATCCAGATTTTTTTGATGAGTTTATGAAGATGTTGTACAAGTTCGGGGGGGGCTTCTTTAAATATTTCAGCAGGAATCCCATCTGGTCCACTAGCTTTGTTGTTCTTCATTTGATTAATGGCTTTTTTTTTTACTTCATCCAGAGTGGGGAGTATTGCAAGTTCCTCTCTAATTTGTTTTTGCGGGATTTGCGAGAAAATCTCTTTATCCACCTTAGATTTACGATTTAAAAGGTCATAATAATGCTCTTTCCAACGCAGTGCAATAGACTCTTTGTCTTTTAAGAGTTTGGTGCCATCTTTTGATTGTGTGTGTGTGTGTGTGTGTGTGTATACATACACCTGAATGTATGTGTATACAGGTATGTATGTGTGTACAGGTGTACAGGTGTATACAGACACCTGAAACCTGTCAAATGTACTAAAGGGACTCTAGGGGTGTGCATATCAGTTTTAAAAAATAAAATAAAAAAATTAATATATTTAAATGTGTCCATGTGGTGGAAGCCTGCAGTAACACCTTCAGCCAATAGGGGCAGATTTCCCTAACCAGCGCATAGTGTGAAGCCAGGGGAGATTAGTAGGCCAAGGACAGAGTTATACACCTGCCCCCCCCTGCTGTGGGGCAGCCCTCCTCAGTGGAATGGAGTGGACACACCCCTGCCTGAAGAACCTGTAGAAGTACACCTTGGAAAGGACTGTGCCTAGGGGTGCCAGTGGGCATGGCTTCACTGAGATAGGGCGGGCACAATGTGTTCAACTCCGACAGCTGTATAAGTTTGCTTGAAGGCTTCACTATTCCAACCCATGCAAAGCCAGGTCCATTCGCTATTACATAATAAAGAGGATCAGGACATGTGCTATGAACCAGGCTTAGTTCCTGGATCACCAGTTACCTCATTCCCACCTTACACAGGCATTTCTTTCCTTGTGTGCCTACTTTGTGTCATATCATTGGCTCTTGGGGTTGGGAAATGTAGCCACAAGATGTGTTGTCAGGTCACGTTGTTGTCAGGTCAGCAAGGATAACTTCTATGTGTGGGTGCCATTTACAGAGGTAGTTCCATTTCCCTCATAATGCATAGTTCTGCCCTTCAAAACAATTCCAATTAGAAATGGTTTTTAGTTAGTTTGTTTGTTTTTCTTTCTTTCTCTCATGTGCCCTGGTACATGCTGTCTCAATGCCCCAATGCATCTACGCTCCTAGGAAAGCCATTACCAGGCACTCCAGTGCTGCAGAAATGCCTCAGTACATCAAGTAAAAATACTGATTTTTTAAAAAAAAAAACAGTTAAAGAAGAGTTCCAGGAAACAATCAATTTGCCTCCTTCATAAGCTTTGATTCTGCTTCTCTGTCATTCAGCATTCTCAGTTCTACCTTTAATAGCAGTTCCCACTTCTATTTAATATTCAGCACCAGAACATTAAAGGTTGGATATAATAAGTGTTAGTACATCACCGGGACTTGAAACTGTGAGCACATCTGTGATTAATATTGCAGAGCTCTGTGTTACTATTAGTCTATTATTTCTTAATGATCCACAACCACCATTGGGTCCCCAGATGTTGCTGGACTACAGCTCCCAGAATCCCTTGCAATTAGCCATGCTGGCTGGGTATGCTGGGAGCTGTAGTCCAGTAACATCTGGGGACCCAAGGTTGGAGAGCCGTGATCTAGACTTACCAAGTCACATCTTGAA
This sequence comes from Shinisaurus crocodilurus, assembly GCA_021292165.1. Classification (NCBI taxonomy): domain Eukaryota; kingdom Metazoa; phylum Chordata; class Lepidosauria; order Squamata; family Shinisauridae; genus Shinisaurus; species Shinisaurus crocodilurus. The sequence goes on from CM037877.1 coordinate 108,911,719, forward strand.
GATTCTTCTTATACGGCTAAATCTGCTACTGAACTGGGAGAGGGGGGAACCACCTGGATGGCTCCTGCCAGTGGTGCAGTGGTACATTTTGATGTGCAGGTGCTCATCCTGACAGTCCCCATGGCCATGCCTCCAAGGAGAGTCCAAAAATGCAGGCAGCTGTGTTGATCTATATCAGCCTTTCCCATACTGGGGCTCTCCAGATGTTTTGGATTACAACTCCCAGCATTCCTGAGCATTGCCATGCTGGTTAGGGCTGATGGGAGTTGAAGTCCAAGACATCTGGAGGGCACCAGGTTGAAGTCCAAGACATCTGGAGGGCACCAGGTATACACACACACACACACACACACACACACATGCACTATATGATGTCATCATCCCTGCTAATCAAAAAATCACAGGGCCTCGACTCTGTGAGCTCCACTACACCACTGGTTCCTGCCCGCACCTGCTGTAGTGAGCTGGATTTCAGGTATGCCACATGGCAGGGAGGGGGATGAACAAAAGGCTGGGGGTGCGGAAATGGTGGGAAAAGCCTTGTCTCTTGATCAAGAAGTAGATTTAAGGTGCAATCCTGGTTGCTGGGGAATGCTGGGAGTTGTCGGACTTTTTTCTGTCTAAACATGCATAGGATTGTGCCCTTAAAGTAGGAGATTTAAATAAAGTAGTAGAAATAATTAAATGTATGTATGTACCAGGGGAATTGGTGGATTGTGATCTATGGCCATGACTAGTATTCATTTTGTGCTTAGGACTACTTTTTCAAGCTGCCAGTCTGGATCTGGCTTTGGGAGTTAAATAAGAATAAATGAATATATCTTGTTTAGTTTTATCCTGAAATTGAAATACAGAATGGGGGAGGCATGTGAAGCAAAGGGCAAACAAATATACCAGAAGAGTGAGTTATCAATAAAGCAAGGTGTGCAAGATGAAGTAATGGCTGCCCAAATGGCTGCCAACACATTTGGTATTGCACTTAATGAACAAGACACACATGCCAGAGCTAAAAATAGTGTCTTTAAGACTCCTCAAGTAATTTTTTTTGGCAGGCTTCTACTAATTAGTTGTTGTAGGTTTCTCGAAAGGAAGGTCAGGTACCCCAATCCAACAGAGAAGAATCAACAGTTAATTGGTGGGATACAGGAAAGGATTTATAGGCACTCTAACTGATGAACACTCTAAGAACTACTCTAAGTTCCTAGTTTGTTACAATGGATTCTGTTCTATTTCTCCCTAAGGGAACAGAGCAGGGAGGAATTAAACAATTGGGGAAGGGAAAGTCCTTTTTTAGATATCATCTGAGTTCTGCCTGCCATCAGAGCTGAGATACAAACTGAGACCTTTGAGGTCTGAAGGTTGAAATTCATTCAGGGTGAGCCAAAATATAAATTGTTGGCTATGTTGGGCTCGGTCAACATGGATGTTTCTTGTCATGTAGCCAAGGAAATAATTGGCAGCATCAACTAAGCCCCAAATGTGAATTCAACAAGTCAAGTACAAATTCATAAAAATATAGGTGACCCAGATGCTTAAAGAGCAGAATCAAGTGGCAAAGCTTCTCCTGAACTGTACCATTTCAGGCTGCAGGTGGGGGAGGTTGCATGTTTGAATGCACCATATGTGTGTGCGTGTTTTTTAAATTTCTTTGCATATATAGAAAAATACATATAGTATATGCATACACTATGCATATATAGAAAAATACCATATCAAATGAAGGCTAGGCTGGAAGCTTCTTGGTGACATTCTACTTTCCTATATGCATAGAAGATATGCAGTGTCTTGTTAGAGTGGACATTTACACATGTCCGAAAAAGAGGAAATGCATAATAATAAAAAAAGAGGACAAAAGGGACTGCCAATTTGTATAACATTTGCATATACAAATTTATGTGTATAGGTGCAAATTTAGAAAGATAATTCTAGTTTAAATACAAATACGATATATCCTACCATAGTGGGGAAAACTGAACAGATGACCTGTTTGCTTGCTCAGTCTGCTGTTCACATGCTCAGCATTGATGGGCAACGTCAAGGCCCCTGCTGTTGTCCCTCCTTGGGGTTTGTTTATTTATTTATTACATTTTTGAATCGCCCATCTGGCTGGTCACCCGGCCACCCTGGGCAATGTACAATAGAATAAAATACAGTAATAAAACAAAATTTAAACAGTATGATTTTTTAAAAATCTGAACCCACCCCATATTCTCGCCTGAAAAACCATGTTTTTAATGCACGGCGGAAGCTCATCAAAGAGGGGGCATGGTGAAGGTCCCTGGGGAGGGAGTTCCATAACTTGGGGGCCGCCACAGAAAAGGCCCTCTTCCTAGTCCCCACCAGCCTGGCTGCTCTGGCAAATGGGACAAGGAGAAGGCCGTCCGTGGCAGATCTTGTTGAGCGGCCTACTTGATGTTGCTGGAGGCGTTCCTTGACTTTAAACCAGACTTGGACTGGATGCCTCTTCAAATAGAGGACACCATCAAATAAAGAATGGTCATCTCCCAGCACTCCAAATAGAGGACTGTCCTCTGTAATGTAGGACACCTGGCCACCCTATGTTTAAAAAAAGATTGTCAACATTTGCATGTAAATGTCAACATTCAACTTCCAGACAATTCACTGTAACTGTAACAATGATATGTTACAGTGACAATTATATATTATGGTGAATATACAAAATTTGGTGAATGTCAACATGTGACGGCTGAAAGGATGAGTTTTACTATTAGATCTGTACTGGTATTTGAGGCCCAAGTGGCTTGAGTGGTGCAAAGCACCTTTAAACCAGCCATGGCCTCTCATGGTCAGAGATAGCCTGGTAACAATTTTCAGTGCTTTGGAGACATCGGCAAATTGCCCGACCGGACCCTCCATGGGCAGGATGATGTCAGTGGCCATGGCCATGCCCACTGATGGCAGTGGGTGGGTGTGGCCACGCCCACTGATGTCCTCAGCCCACCCCTCTGGACATTTTGCCCTTCTCTGTGCTCCAGGCCAGATTAGTTCAGTGCCTCTCCTCCTACAAAGAAAGGGACTTAGTTGGCACTGGGAGGAACAGCTAATGTCCTGGTGCTGCCCAAGTCCCCTGTTGCGCACATACTCCCTGATCTGAGACTGGAGATAACATTAGAGCAGGGCTCTCCAGCCTTGGGTCCCCAGCTGTTGCTGGACTACAGCTCCCAGAATCCCTTGCCATTATTAGCCATGCTGGCTGGGTATGCTGCGATCTGTAGGCCAGCAACATCCGGGACCCCAGGTTGGAGAGCCCTGCATTAGAGATTCCTCCAGGGGGCTCCATCATGGCTGCCTGGATGAGGAACTGCCACAGGCTGGATTAGGTCCATGGGCCAGAGATTCTACATCTTCCACATAAGTGAGTGGTTGCTATTCACTTCTGTGGGGGAAAGCAAAGCACTAAACTTGCTTGTGTTTTATCCCTCCTGAGCCAAATGACTGTGCTTGGCAAGTAGCCACAGTCACTTCCAGCTACGTAGTTGTTTTCTAAAAGGAGGAAAACAGACTGGATTTGCTTTCATATAAACTACTTCTTTCTTTTCTGTAGACAATAGCTTGCGTGTTAGCATGAGGGAACTGTAGTTCATAAGCAGATGAAGTCAGTATGGGGGGGGGGGGAATACAGAAACATAGAAGCGTTGCATTTCCCAGTACACTGTCTTGCCAGCAAAAGACTTCCATATCTTCTTAAAAGGGCAATGGCTCTGAAATAAAAGCACTGAAGATAGGCTGAAGACAAACAAGAGTGCAATTTTTTCTTCTTCTTTTCCCAGAGAGTTGGAGGCAAATTTGAGAGAGGGATCACTATTCATGGTGTGTACACTCATACCACATTCTCCTCTGGTAAATAAGTTTTGCAGGCTTTGGAATTGTTTCAAAAACCTCTTTCATGAAAGGTGACAATGGAGCAAAATAAGTATGTGTATTCAAAATAGGAAGTGATGTCTCTCTCAAGCCACTTCCAATTCTCTTACAAATGGTAACAAAAAACCAGGGATGGGGACTCGGACTGGAGGACTCGACTCGTGAGTCGGACTGAGTCCCCCCTCTGACTCGAGTCAGACTCGAGTCCCAATATTTTTAATGGGACTCGAGATTCAACTCGGGACTCGACCCCAAGGACTCCGCCACCGCCGCCCGCCACCACCGCCTGCTCACCTCACCGCCGTTGCTGCACGCACACCACCGCCGCACACCTCACCGCCATTGCGCGCCGCATACTGCCACCACACGCCGCTGCGCCGGTCCCGTCGTGTCACAGCGGAAGTGACACGACGCAACCGGCGTGGGGGCGTGCGATGGTGAGGCGGTGAGGCGGCGGCGGCGAGGTGAACGGCGGCGGCGGCGGGCAGGCGGCGGCGAGGTGAACGGCGGCGGGTGGGCGGTGGTGAGGTAGCGAGGCAGCGGCGGCGAGGTGAACGGCGGCGGCGGCGGGTGGGCGGTGGCGAGGTAGCGAGGCAGTGGCGAGGCAGCGGCGGGGGCGACTTGAACGGCGCGGAGAACACTCTCCACGCCACTCAGAAGAGCGAGATTGGGCTGCGCCGCCGCCGCAGAGAACTACGAGCCCAGGGAGGGCTCGTAATACATATCTGCGGCAGCGGCGGCAGCAGGAGCAGACGACGAGGGAAGGACCCGCCGAAGGTAAGTGGTGGTGGCGGTAGCGGCCCATGGAGGGAGCAGGAGGGTCTCCACGGGAGGAAGGGCAGCTCTTCTTCCTCTCGCGGAGACCCTCCCGCTCCCTCCATGGGCCGCCGCTTTGGGAGGGACTCGGGACTCGAGTCACCATTTTGGACCTCGGACTCAAGACTCGACTCGAGACTCGGGTCCAAAGACTCGTGACTCGACTCGTGACTCGAGGCCAAGGACTCTTCAACATCCCTGCAAAAAACCACACACACAACCTGCATCAGTTGACAAATACACATGTGACATCTGTCAGGGATGCTTTGACATGGTTTCGTGCATTGAGCAGGGGGTTGGACTCGATGGCCTTGTAGGCCCCTTCCAACTCTACTTTTCTATGATTCTATGATTCTATGACATGATAGTATTCTCACTTTAGATGAAGGGTTTTTAAAGTTCATTTTTTATGCTCTTTCCATGTGTTTCCTCTCATATCAGGGGTGTGTATAATCACAGCAGCCTTTTCCAACCTGGTACCTGCCAGATGTTTTGGACTACAATTCCCACCATCCCTGGCCATTGGCCAGTTTTGCTGGGACCTGTGGGAGTTGTAGTCCAAAACATCTGGAGGGCACCAGCTGGGGAAGGCTGACCTACAGTACAGTGATCATACTACCCTTGTGCATGAACTCATACCCGGTATTCTGCCTTCATTTTGTTTCCCAAGTTTCTAGTCCCCAAACCTATTAACACAGGCAGAAGCTGGCCTAGACAAATGTTTGACTGTGCCTGATTTTGTTTTCTTGCCAGCTGCTCTCCACCCACCCACCTACCCACACCTGCTGTTGCCTCTGTTTTAATCTATGTTTGCTCATCTCAGTGACTATGAGCACTAAAACTTAGAAACATGATAGCCAAAGATTCGGATCTGGCAGGCACCAGAAGCAATAGTCAACAACAGTGGTGGTGTTGCTACTTTTGTGCTGCTTATACTGCTTATAGACAATGTCTTGGCTGATGCACTCTCCCGGGCTTTCTCAGGTGATGGGCAAGTCGATGGGAAATTGGGGTGTGGGACCCCAATGCCATCTTTTCCCCGGGGGGGGGGGAGATGTGGAGAAAGACAACCTAAGCCCCCTGCCTGACACACACACACTCACCAAGGAGGGGGGAAGGAGACCCAGGGGGGGGGGAGACAGCCAGTCTCCACAGATGACAAAAGGGACAAACAACATCTGCATAGAATCACCCCAGGGGGGAAGGCAGGAAGCATCCCCAGGTTTGTCAATGCTCTCGCATATCAGCCCCATCTACATAAGACTTGAATACCTCTCCAGAGCAGACACTTCGGCACCCCTAAGAAATGGCCACTCAACACCATAGGATGGGACCATGAAGCAAGTGGCTTCAAAGCCAGGTCCGTTACCCAAAAAACATCGGTAATCCATGACATGATCCTGGATGAGGGTGCGGACCTGGCATGTATTACGGAAACCTGGCTGGACGAGGCCGCTGCTCCAACTCTGGCGGCCTTGTGTCCGGCTGGTTTCTCGTATGCCCAGCAGCCAAGGGTTGGGGGACGGGGAGGGGGAGTGGCTGTTATCTACCGGGAGTCCTTGGTCCTCACCAGACTCCCTCTCCGGGAGACCAAGTTTATTGAGTGCATGTACTGGAGGTTGGGTCCAAAGGGCAGTATGGGGATTCTGCTCGTGTACCGTCCACCCCGCTGCACGACAGACTCCCTGGCCGAGGTGCTGGAGGTGGTCTCTGATGTGCGTGTCTTGTCCCCCAGGCTACTGGTGTTGGGGGACTTTAACGTGCATTCGGGGGCTGCCCTCATGGGGGCACCTCGGGACTTCATGGAGACCATGGCTTCCTGGGAGCTGCACCCTGTATTAACTGGACCTACCCATGTAGCCGGTCATGCGCTGGACTTGGTTTTTGTTTCTGGAGAGGGGGGAAATGATCTGGAGATCGGGGGTATATCCACCACCCCCTTGTCATGGTCAGATCACTATCTGGTGGGGTTGGATTTCTCGGTGCCACAACCCCTCTGCAGGGGTGAGGGACCTATTAGGATGGTCCGCCCCAGGCGTCTTATGGATCCGGATGGATTCCTGAACGCGCTTGGGGAATTGGAGCACACAAACGGTAGCTCGGTCGAGACCCTGGTGGATGACTGGAATGCTGCAATCACCAGGGCATTAGACCGAGTTGCCCCGAAGCGCCCTCTTCGCCTAAACAGAGCTCGCGCGGCGCCATGGTTCACTCCGTCGCTGCGAGCTCTGAAACAAGAGGTGAGAAGGCTAGAGCGCCGATGGCGAAATTCCCGCTCCGAAGACGATCGAACACGGGTTAGAGCTGCATCTTCAGCCTACCGGGTGGCGGTGAAGGCAGCAAAAAAGAATTTCTATGCTGCCTCCATTGCGTCTGCGGAGTGCTGCCCCAGGAGGCTGTTCCAAGTGGTCCGGAGTCTGGTCGGTCCAGTCGCTCCGGACCCACTGGAACAGTCTAAAGCCTCCTGTGAGGCTTTAGCGAAGCACTTCGCAGATAAAATCGATCGGATTAGGAGTGGGATATCGTACGTCGTGGACACAGGGAGTGAGCGGGAGGAGGCCAATGGCAGACCGGTTTTGTGGGATCGGTTTCGGCTTCTTCCTTCTGATGAAGTGGACAAGGTGCTTTCATCTGTGAGGCCGACCACCTGCTTGCTTGACCCTTGCCCGTCCTGGCTCATAATGAGCTGCAGGGAGAGACTGGGTGAGGGGATCAAGGCGGTGGTGAATGCCTCCCTCGAGGAGGGAGTGCTGCCATCAGCCCTCAAGGAGGCAGTAATAAGACCGCTTCTAAAGAAGCCCTCCTTGGATCCCCAGGATTTAAACAACTTTCGCCCAGTCTCCAATTTACCATTTCTGGGCAAGGTGATCGAGCGGGTGGTGGGTGCTCAGTTGAAGGCACACTTGGATGAAGCCGATTATTTAGATCCGTGCCAGTCGGGCTTCAGGTCTGGACATGGGACGGAGACGGCCTTGGTCGCCTTGGTGGATGATATGAGGAGGGCTTTGGATAGGGGCGAATGCTCCTTTCTAGTCCTCCTCGATCTCTCGGCGGCTTTTGATACCGTTGACCACGGTATCCTCCTGGACCGTCTGGAGGGGTTGGGCTTGGGAGGCACTGTATTGCAGTGGTTCCGGTCCTTCCTCTCTGGAAGGTATCAGAGGGTAGTTCTCGGGGAAGAGGCTTCGGACCCTCGGCTGCTCACTTGTGGAGTGCCGCAGGGTTCCATCCTCTCCCCGATGTTATTCAACATCTACCTCAAGCCGCTGGGAGCTATCATCAGGAGGTTTGGGGTGCAGTGTCATCAATATGCGGATGACACGCAGCTCTACCTCTGTTTTAAGTCCTCACCAAGGTTGGCCGTTGAGACCCTGTCCAAGTGCCTGGAGTCAGTGGCTGGCTGGATGGGAAGGAACATGCTGAAACTGAACCCCGACAAGACCGAGGTACTTCTGGTGGGGGACAAGGGAAGGTTAGGGGATGTTGACCTGGTGCTGAATGGGGTACATCTACCCCTGAAGGACCAGGTCCGCAGCTTGGGGGTCATTCTAGACTCCCAGCTGTCCATGGAGGCTCAGGTGTCAGCTGTGAGCCGGGCGGCGCTGTATCAACTCCATCTGATACGGCAGCTGCGCCCCTACCTTCCTAATCACCTGCTCCCATCAGTGGTTCATGCCTTGGTCTCCTCTCGCCTAGACTACTGTAATGCGCTCTACGTGGGGTTACCCTTGAAGACGGTCCGGAAGCTTCAGCTGGTACAGAACGCGGCGGCTCGCCTGATTAAGGGCAGCCGCCGGCGTGATCACATCACGCCAGTGCTTAAAGAGTTGCACTGGCTACCAGTTGCTTGCCGAGCCGAATTCAAGGTGTTGGTTTTGACCTTTAAAACCCTACACGGCTCCGGCCCAGCTTATCTCAAGGAGCGCCTCCAGCAACATCAAGTGGGCCGCTCAACAAGGTCTGCCACGGATGGCCTTCTCCTTATCCCATCAGCCAGAGCAGCCAGGCTGGTGGGGACTAGGAAGAGGGCCTTCTCTGTGGCGGCCCCCACATTATGGAACTCCCTCCCTAGTGACCTTCGCCATGCCCCCTCCGTGATGAGCTTCCGCCGTGCATTAAAAACATGGCTGTTCAGGCGGGAATATGGGGTGGGTTAGGTTTTTAATAAGAATTGTTTTATTGTTTTAATCATTATATTTTATTGTATTTTTACTGTATTTTAATTGTACATCGCCCAGGGTGGCCGGGTGACCGGCCAGATGGGCGATTAATAAGTATAATAAATAAATAAAATAAATAAAGGGACCCCATCCCACGGGGGGAGGGCGTCACCCCACCTGACCCAAAAGGCCGCCCCTCAGGGAGGGTGCCAACCCACCTGATTACGGAGGGAGGGGCTACCTGAAACACCAAGGTATAAAACACCCTGCGCAAGGGAACTGGGTTGTTGGACCTGATCAACAATCTTGCCCCATGCCTGGGGTAAGGGAACGAAGGATCGGCAACCCCGGGTAGCCACACCCGGCACGCTCCAGCTAGCTGAAATCACTGGTCGCTTGGGTTGACCGGACCCCCGGGAAACCAAGCTGAAATCACTCACAAGCCGCTTGGGTAGACCGGGCCTCCGCCGGGAACCCAACTAGCCGCTTGGGTAGACCGGGCCTCCGCCGGGAACCCAGCTAGCCACTTGGGTAGACCGGGCCTCCGCCGGGAACCCAGCTAGCAGCGTGCGGTTGACTGGGCCTCTGCCGGGACCCGAGCTGAACTAACTAGCTGAGAACCCTGAAATCACGGTATCCTTAAGACTTCTTGCTTGCTACTTTGTACCGTACTGATAAGCTGTATTGCTGGCGTGTGTCTGGGTTTGTGAAGGTAATGTTGTAAATAAACTTGTTTTCTAAAAGATACTTCTGTGGCTATAAGTTATCCCTTTGTTCTGGGCTAAGGGTGATAGTCGCTGGGGATCTCGGAGAAGGCCGCCCCAGGACTCGCTACTCCCTTAGCATTGAACCCACGCAGAAGACCAGGTTGTCGGTCTTCCACTGTTACCTTAACTCTTTTCTTCAGCTTTTGTTAGGAAAGAAGCTGGTTCTGACCTGAAGCTCAGCCTTACTCCTTGGAGGTGGGGAAGATGCAGCTATTTAAATACTTCCTGCCCAGGCACCACCTTCAAGCTCTCTTAAAAGGAACACAAAAGTTGAGGGAGAAGAAGATATGGAAAGCTGCTCCATCAGAGGTGTGGACTGATTCCCCTCTGGATGGGGATCTTGGTAAGATTGCCACCTTTAAAAACACACACACAACAATCATAGGGAAACAGACATTATTGCTTTGCTGTCCCAGTACATGTTGGTGTGGCCTGAAATCAGTTAAGCCCCTAGCAGAGACTAACCTAGTCAACAACTCCTCATGTACTCCATCTTTTTAAGACTGGTCAAAAGTGGGGTTTTAACATCATGCTCTACTTTCTCTCCACTCCCTCCCTGTCCACATTTTTATCCAGCTGAAGAAGTAGGGTGGCCACTTAAGTATCACCAAATAAGAGGAAATGCATCACCAGAAAAGAGGACAAAAGGCAACACCAATTTTTGCCTAAAATTTGCATATGTAAATTTATGTGCATAGGTGCAAATGTAGAAATAATAACTATAATTTATTAAATAGAAAAACACAATATATCTCACCACCATTGTTGAGAAGATTGATCAGGTAACCTGTGTCCCCGTTCAGTCTGCTGTCTAGGTGCTAATTGTGGATGGGCAACTTCAAGGCCCCTGCTCCCACCCCTTAGAGTTCTTTGACTTTAAACCAGACTTGGACTGGACACCTCTTTAAACAGAGGACAACTTCAAATAGAGGACTGTCCTCTGTCAACTCTCCAGAATAGAGGACTGTCCTCTGCAAAGTAGGACACCAGGTCACCCCTATCAGAAGAAGCGTTCTGGAGAATTCAAAAGCTTGCTTACAGGCATTGTGAAATTTTGGCTGGTCCTAATGAAGGCAGGCGTTCACACGTTATTGTGATTGCCCATCCACCTATGGGAGGACTCAGCCATAGCTCAGTAGTAGAGCACATGGTTGGTGTGCAGAAAGTCCCAGGTGTCAATCTCTGGCATCTCCAGTAAAAAACAAAGCAAAAAGAAAATAGGTAGTATGGCTAGGAAAGCCTTGAGCATGAGAGAGAGCCATTATCAGTCAGAGTAAGTAGATATTGGACCAACAGTCTGATTTAGAGAAGAACAAATTGTCTGGAGGCAACTTGACGGATTGGATCCAGATTTAGTCAGAGTAGGCCCATTGAAGTCAGTAGACTTCAGTTACTCATGGCTGCGTTAAATCACATTGATTTCAATGGGATTTAGTCATACATTAAGTATGACTAAAGCTGGATCCAACCACAGATGTTCATATGACACAGAAATTAAGCAATTTTCCTTTCTGTTCTCCGGCATAGGGCTAACTAAGCAGTGGGAAAAGCTTCACCTACTTAATTTCTATGTGTGAGGAAGCTGGTAAAGACAAAGAAACAAGGCCTGTTTAAAAAAGAAATGAAGAAAAAGATGACGAGCCTAGTTGAAAGGGGGAGAGAAGCTGGAGCTGACAGTGATGCCAATATAGCAACAGTAAAGAATAAGGCTTTTGGGCTGCTTGTGGGCCTGGAGCACCACGGCTCTAAACAGTCTCCATGGCAACAGAAAGAGAACCATAACAATGCATAGAAATGCTACAGAGAAAGACCAGTTAAGGTCTACAAGCTTTTCTGAAACTGAAATCCTGAGGCTGAAGGAAGCCCTGTATATAGCTTGACTGAATAAATCCCACTGACTTCAATGGTATTTAAATAGCCTAACTGCACACAGGATTGCAGCCTAAACTTGCGTGGCTGGTCTGAATTACAGGGAATCAGCTCAAGGCCTTTCTGTTTATATTTCTTGAATGCTAAGTTTGTCTCAGGAAGTTTTCGGGCAAGATGACAAGTATTCACGCTAGGGTGGCCACTTAGACAATATCGAAAAAGAGGACTGGGGTTTGCATATGCTAATTTATATCTATAGATGCACATTTGGAAATAATGACTATCATTTAAATAGAAATACAGTACATGTCACAATAATGGGGAAGACTACAGTGAGGTGAGTTATTTATTTATTTATTTATTTTATATTTATACCCTGCCTTTTTTCCTGCAAGGAACCCAAGGCGGCTTACATAATCCTCCTCCCCTCCATTTTTATCCTCACAACAACCCTGTGAGGTAGGCTAGGCTGAGAGTCAGTGACTGGCCCAGAGTCACCCAGTGAGTTTCATGGCCGAGCAGGGACTAGAACCTGGATCTCCCAAGTCCCAGTCCAACACTCTCACCACTACGCCACACTGGCATACACAGTCTGCTGTCTAGGATCTTCAAGGTCCCTGTTCTTCCCTCTTAGGATTCATTATCTTTCATCCAAACTGAGGCTGGACAGCCCTTCAAACAGAGGGTGGCTTCAAACAGAGGAATGTCCTTGGTAAAGTAGGACACATGGCTACACACCGGCTTTATTGTGAAAAGATGCATGAAACACTTTATGAAGAATTTCACAGGTGGTGTTGGGATTTACAAAGTAGGAGAAAAAGGGTGTGTGTATGTCTATATATATATATATAGAGAGAGAGAGAGAGAAAAAAAGAGAGGTGTAAAGCAGCACCACAGCAAAGCAACAAGGAGTCTCTTGGATCCACTATGGCTGCAGTCAGTCTTCAGTTAAAATATATAAGTAAGGTAGATAGACTAACAATGGAGTAATTTAAAAAATATATGAGTGCTAAATGTTTTGGCTTCTGCCTTCTTCAGTAGCTGTGGTGTGTGTGTGTGTGTGTGTGTGAGGATGAGGGGGCTTGTGGTGACCTAGCCCTCTCAAGGACATGCCAGGCCCCTTCCCTAAATGTTCAGCTTCCATTTTTGTGTGTGGAAAGTTAGTATCTAATCCAGGGCAGGCAACATCTGGGGGTTGGGGGCCCCCTCTGGAACCCACAGGGGTCACACCCTATCTCTTGGCAAAACTGGGCTTCTGCACGGCGGAAGCCCATCAAGGAAGGGGCATGGCAGAGGTCACTGGGGAGAGAGTTCCATAAATTGGGGGCTGCCACAGAAAAGGCCCTCCTCCTAGTCCCCACCAGCCTGGTTTCTCTGGCTGATGGGACAGGGAGAAGGCCGTCCATGGCAGATCTTGTTGAGCGGCCTACTTGATGTTGCTGGAGGCGCTCCTTGAGATAAACTGGACCGGAGCTGTACAGGGTTTTAAAGGTCAATGCCAACACCTTGAATTCGGCTCGGCAAACAACTGGTAGCCAGTGCAAGTCTTTGAGCACTGGAGTGATGTGATCACGCCGGCGGCAGTCTTTAACCGGGCGAGCTGCTGCATTCTGTACCAGCTGCAACTTCCGTACCGTCCTCCAGGGTAACCCCACGTAGAGCGCATTACAGTAGTCTAGGCGAGAGGAGACCAAGGCATGAACCACTGATAGGAGCAGATGATTAGGAAGGTAGGTGCGCAACTGCCGTATCAGATGGAGCTGATACACCGCTGCCCGGCTCACAGCTGACACCTGAGCCTCCATGGACAGCTGGGAGTCTAGAATGACTCCCAAGCTGCGGACCTGGTCCTTCAGGGGTAGATGTACCCCATTCAGCACCAGGTCAACATCCCCTAACCTTCCATTGTCTCCCACCAGAAGTACCTCGGTCTTGTCGGGGTTCAGTTTCAGCATGTTCCTTCCCATCCAGCCACCCACTGCCTCCAGGCACTTGGACAGGGTTTCAACAGCCAACCTTGGTGAGGACTTGAAGGAGAGGTATTGCTGTGTGTCATCCGCATATTGATGACAGCGCACCCCAAACCTCCTGATGATAGCTCCCAGCGGCTTGAGGTAGATGTTGAATAACATCAGGGAGAAGATGGAATCCTGCGGCACCCCACAAGTGAGCGGCCGAGGGTCCGAGGCCTCCTCCCCAAGAACTACCCTCTGGTATCTTCCAGAGAGGAAGGACCGGAACCACTGCAATACAGTGCCTCCCATGCCCAACCCCTCCAGACGGTCCAGGAGGATACCGTGGTGAACGGTATCAAAAGCCGCTGAGAGATCGAGGAGGACTAGAAAAGAGCATTCGCCCCTATCCAAAGCCTTCCCCATATCATCCTCCAAGGCGACCAAGGCCGTTTCTGTTCCATGTCCAGCCCTGAAGCCCAACTGGCATGGATCTAAATAATCGGCTTCATCCAAATGTGCCTTCAACTGAGCCCCCACCACTCACTCAATCAGCTTGCCCAGAAACGGCAAATTGGAGACTGGGCGAAAGTTGTTCAAATCTTGGGGATCTAAGGAGGGCTTCTTTAGAAGCGGTCTTATTACTGCCTCCTTAAGTGCTGATGGCATCACTCCCTCCTCGAGGGAGGCATTCACTACCGCCCTGATCTCCCCACCCAGTTTTCCCCTGCAGCTCATAACAAGCCAGGATGGGCAAGGATCAAGCAAGCAGGTGGTCAGCTTAACAGAAGAAAGCATCTTGTCCACTTCACCAGAAGGAAGAAGCTGGAACCGATTCCACAAAACCGGATTGCCACTGGCCTCCTCCCGTTCACCCACTGTGTCCACGACGCACAGAATCCCACTCCTCATCCGATCAATTTTATCTGCAAAGTGCTTCGCTAAAGCCTCACAGGAGGCTTTAGACTGTTCTAACTGATCCGGAGCGGAGCAACTGGACCGACCAGGCTCCGGACCACTTGGAACAGCCTCCTGGGGCAGCACTCTGCAGACGCGATGGAGGCAGCATAGAAATTCTTCTTTGCTGCCTTCACCGCCACCTGGTAGGTTGAAGATGCAGCTCTGACCTGTGTCCGATCGTCTTCGGAGTGGGAATTACACCATCGGCGCTCTAGCCTTCTCACCTCCCGCTTCAGAGCTCTCAGCGATGGAGTAAACCAAGGTGCCGTGCGAGCTCTGTTCAGGTGAAGAGGGCGCTTTGGGGCCACTCAGTCTAATGTCCTGTCAACTGATATCAGACATTAGACAGGATTTGGAGAATGGTGGAATGGAAAATGCATCTGTGAGTAAAGATGAGTCAGCCAATGCCATTTTCCAAAACACTGGGGAGGCTTTTAAAACTTGGGTGATATATAGAGTTCATTGAATTATTTTTAGTCACAGAGAGAAAAGCAGTCACTGACTCTCAGCCTAGCCTACTTCATAGGGTTGTTGTAAGGATAAAATGGAGAGGAGAGAGATTGTGTATGCTGCCTTGGGCTCCTTGAAGGAAAGGCAGGATATAAATGTAACAAATAAATTGATTTGAACAACAGGACAAGATTAACATAAATGTATAAATAAAAAATGGGTAAGTACATAACTTGTATAATAAATATTAATATGGGGAGGTTAATACATGTAACAATGGTGTCAGAATAAATGAGTGCTTTCAACATTTCAATAAATGTTGAAAGCACTGTACTACAACATGTAACTCTAGCTTTCAAAACCTTAAAAAGCACAAGATCCCAATATGTTAACGTTCTGGAAAACCGAAAACCTGTTAAACTCATGGGATGCATCTATTAAATGCTACTGTTGCACATATTGAATGCAAAATGGGTGTAAATGAAACACAAATGTGAGTGAGCCATTGTTCTTTCCTGCTTAGTTAAAACAGAACAGGCCTACCCTCTCCCCTGCTCCGTGACCTGATTTACTCACGATTGCTACTCATCTGATGATTGCATCACCATGTGATGACCTGTATGTGTGAATGGGCTGGGCCATCACAGATTCAACACTACAGACCAAAATGCATATCCTCTCACATCATCCCTGGTGTCAGTGCACACATTCAGTTGCCAGTCATCAAGTACCTATAATATTTCCAATGTCCAGGTGTGCGTGCCATTGCTTATACAGCCAAAATGGCACCACCTGCACACAAGAGAGAGATATCATGCTTGGGGGAACCCCAAGGTTTGCAAAAGCACAAAAAAATATTGGGGGGGGGCGCTAAGGGGGGAAAGCCCTCCAAAACAGCCCAATATGGACTGAGTGTGCTCAATGGCTGCGGAATGCAGATTGACTGATGGGAAGGGGGAAACGGAAGACTGGGCAGGAGGGAGAATGGAATGGAATATCCTGGAAGAGGGCATGGCTAACTGACTGGAACACTGAACAGGAACAGCCCATACTGCAACATTTTAATGCGATTTCCTCTTGTCAAGTACAATGTACGTGCCTGTGTGAACCAGGCCTAGGACTAATTCACTAACACACACAATATGGTTTGATTATGATAGTGTGTTCATGAAGTTGTTTTTTTTTCTCATGTAGCTTTGATTGCAGAATCAAGGCAGAACCTCCAGAAGATGCTAACAATAGGCAGGTTGCTAATATCCCCTTCCTGGGCAAGGTGCTTGAGAGGGTGGTTGCCAGCCAACTCCAGGCACTCTTGAAAGAAACGGATTATCTAGGTCCATTTCAGTCGGGCTCCAGGCAGTTTCGGAATGGAAACTGCCTTGGTCACTATACTTGGCCGGAGAGTGTAAAACATCTCTTTGCAAGTAAGTTCAACACAGCCTCTTCCTTAAGCAAGAACTTTATTCAGCAAATATAAACATGCACTAAACGGATTGTACCAAGGTGCTTACGTTCTTAGAAGTACAAGTTCAGTTGAATGTAGTTGCATAATTAAAATCCACGGATAGAAGCCGGTAAAAAACTATTGTCTTCCCAGAGTTACAGGGCTTACTTCCTCTTAAAGGCCTGAAAAGAACTGAACTCCCAAACAGCTAAGTACAAAAAAGGAGGGAAAGGAAACCAACCAGTCACACAGGGCCGTGCCATGTAACATACAGAGTAGCATACTCTGTTCTGAAAGGCAGATTGTGAATCTGATACATAAATCTACTAAGTAACTTCTGCGGAGGCAGCGCAGTCACCCTGTGGCATGACCTTTGCCGGGAGAGGGCCAGGGGAAGTGTGACCCTGTTAATTCTCTTGGACCTCTCAGCAGCTTTTGATATATTGACCATGGTATCCTTTGGGATAGACTATCTGGGCTGCTGGGAATTAGGGGGTACTGCACTGCAGTGGTTCCACTCCTACTTGGATGGTCCATTCTAGAAGCTGGTGCTGAGGGATTATTGCTCTGTCCCTTGGCAGTTATGCCATGGGGTGCCACAGGCCTCTATCCCCCATGCTGTTCAACAACTACATGAAACTGCTGGGGGAGGTTATCCAAAGATACGGACTGAGGTGTCACCAATATGTGGATGACACCCAGCTCTGTCTCTCTTTTTCATCAAATCCAGGTGAGGCAGTGGGTGTTCTGAATCAGTGCCTGGGTGCAGTAATGGACTGAATGAGAGCCAATAAACGGAGACTCAATCCAGACAAGACAGAGGTACTGTTGGTGGGTGGTTCATCTGCCCAGCTATGTGATGTTTAACCTGTTCTGGAGGGGGTTGCACTCTCCCTAAAAGATCAGGTTCGTAGCTTGGGGGTGCTCTTGGATCCAGCATTGTCACTAGAGGAACAGGTGGACTTGGTGGCATGGAGGAGCACCTTTCATCAGCTTACGCTGATATACTCACTATGTCCTTATCTGGACAGGGATAGCCTAGCTACAGTTATCCATGCTCTGATAACCTCTCGTCTGGATTACTGCAATGCATTATATGTGGTGCTGCCTTTGAAAATGGTCCAGAAACTTCAGTTTGTCCAAAATAGGGCAGCAAGATTGTTAATAGAGACTGGCCAATGTGGTCATATTATGCCAGTACTTTTCCATCTGCACTGGCTGCCAGTCCATTTTTGGGCTCGATTCAATGTGCTAGCATTAACACTCAAAGCCCTAAATGGCTTGGAGCCAGGTTACTTGAAGGATCATCTCCTCCCATATATACCTGCCTGAATCCTAAGACTGTCTTCAGTGGTCCTTTTCTGGGAGCCCCCACCAAAGGAAGTGAGGTGGGTGGCTACTAAGAAGAGGGCCTTTTCTGCTGTGGCATCCCAGTTGTGAAATGAACTTCCCAGAGAGGCTTGCCTGGCACCTACGCTGAACTCTTTTCGTGCCAGGTGAAGACCTTTTAATTTTCCCAGGCCTTTTAGTTTTTCAGTTTGTGTTTTAAATCTGGTATTACGTATATTTTAAAATTTTGCATTGCAGCTTGGTTCTATTTGGTTATTATTTTTATACTGTAGTTTAAAAGTTTTATATTGTATTTTATCGTATTGTATTCTATGGTTTTAATTGTTGAGAATTGCCCAGAGAACTTCAGCTATTGGGCGATATAGACATGAAATAAATAAATAAAATGAGTTAAGGATAAAACTATTTAACATGCAATTCCATTCTGCAGAGCTCCCAGGTTCTTTGTGCTTCTGCTTTCCTTGCGTCTCAAAGAACACACTGGAATGTTGCTGGCAAAGCTGGTGTGACCAGTCAACTCTATGAGCTGAATAGCTTGCAGATTCATCCCTCCTATTAAAAAAAAATGAAAAAAACCTTTCCCTCTCCAACACCACCTTGATATTTTTAAAGCATTCTGTTAATGAAGGATTGCATCATTTAAAAAGTGAATTATAGAAAGTCTGTTATTAACTGCTCAAAAGACACAGATCTTTAGTTCTTGCTTAAATGGTATATCCCTTTGGGAATTTTTTTTTTTTTTTTTTATCTCCTTAGGAACTGAATGAAGTCATTAGAAATCCTTTAACATGGCAGAGAGAGGGTCTTTTCAGGGCTTGAATCATTCAGAAGGAACAGAACTGGTCTAAATTCTTTCCCCTTTCTTATTTAAGGAGGACCAAAAAAAAGTTTGCTTCATTTGTATTTCCCCCTCTGCTGCTAAAGGAGCCAGCTCGAGCTGGTAGGATGCTCTAGATCAGCCTTCTTCAACCTGGTGCCCTACAGATGTGTTGCTCCAACTCCCATCATCCATGGCCAGTGTTTTTCTCATTTCCTTTTCCATATGCAACCCCATTTGCATCTAACCAGATGTATCTCCATTCCCCACACCGTTCCAGTTCCACTGCCTTCGCCTTATTTTGTCACACCGTCTGATGCAGCCTTTCTAAGGACAGGCAGCTGCACTACCAAGGAAGGCGATGCCAGAAGGATGCAAGCCCTCTGGATGACATCATCTTCAGAATCAGTGTCATAGATGAAAGTCCAATCTGAAAGTCCAAGTCCAAATGGTTCAGTAGAATTAGTTCAGTTTCCCTTCAGCATCAAACAGCTACTTCAATGTTTGTCAGGGGGGAAGAGGGGGAGGAGAATATTGTCAGCCTACACATTGACATCTGATGTATCCCAAGAAATGCATGCAGCTCTGCCATTCCTCGTATTTCATGCTTGAAAATAAAATGTATAGGAGAATGGATGAGAAATGCAGTTGTTTTCTTTCAACATAACTCCCCCCCCCTTTTTTTTTGGTCCTCCTGTGCAGTGTATAAATCCTTAAATGCAGGGGTGCAGAACCTCTTTAAGTTCAAGGGCTGAATTCCATTTCAGAGAAACTCTCAAGGGCCACATTCCAACAGTGGACGGGACCAAAAATATTTTTAAAAACATACAAAAGATACCAGCATATTTTAGCTTAAAGCTTTTACTGCTAGTAAATCTCCTGAGGCACTTCAACCTTTTAGAATGGAGGGAAAACTGTGTAAAGGCCGGGAATCTGCCAAAGGCTTGGTGGTTGGAGGAAAGAGGGTGGGGACTTCTGGGGATCTCCAGAGCAGTGTTCTCCAACCTTGGGTCCCCAGATGTTTTTGGCCTACAACTCCCAGCGTGCCCCAGCCAGTTGTAGGCCAAAACATCTGGGGACCCAAGGTTGGAGAACACTGCTCCAGAGGACCAGATTCGGACCCCAGGCCTGAGGTTCTGCACCCCTGACTTAATGAGTTCATTTTAAGACAACAAGGACGCAATCCTATGCATGTTTAGACAGAAAAAAAAGTCCTACAACTCCGAGCATGCCCCAGCCATGCTGGGAGTTGTAGAACTTTTTTTCTATCTAAACATGCATAAGACGGCACCCTAAGACTTCAAAAAGAAATGAATGTATCAGCCTCCTCCACATTGTTCAGTAATTTTGCAGAATGTTTTGACAAGGTTAGGACTTCCTTCCCTTGCATGTCTGGAACTGAAGCACTGGTATGCTTTATCCCAACTTTCTTGAAATGCAGACATCTAAGGGCAGGACTACATGTTATCAGGGCAAGTGTGTTTTCAAAACTACGTTTGCTGAGCTGCTGTGATTGTGAGGAAGATGGAGCACCTGTTGGGGAAGATGAACGGGTAGGGCAGGAGGGGTTTTTCACTCCTCCTGCACCTGCCAATTCTTCTCTGCCAATCTCCACTCCCACTTCCCAAGGTCGGTTTTGTTTTGTTTTGTTTGCTATAGGAAGGCTTCCCCCCCCCCCCCCAATTTTAGAGCATCACTGCAGAAAAATATGACCTGGGGAATACGTAAAACAAACTGGGAAGAATTTATATGGGAGGATCAGCAGGTAAGGAAATGGTTAAGCACCCATCTCCTACCTACTGGTTCTCCCCAATAAGCAACACCCCCCCCACACACACATAATGTAAATGTAGTTTTATTGCAGTTTGATAAGTTTTGTTTTTATTTTTCTAAAAAAACAACAACTTGTTTAGCTGTTTTGAAATGTTTTAAAATGTTGTATGTTGAAGGGTTTTTAAAATTACATTTTGTGAGCTATGGCTATTGGGCAGTATAGAAATGAAATGAATGTGATGTAGTTATTAGAGTGTTGGACTGGGACTTTGGAGATCCGGGTTCTAGTCCTCACTTGGCAATGAAGCTTACTGGGTGAGTTTGGGCCAGTCATTGACTCTCAGCCTAAGGTTGTTGTGAGGATAAAATGGAGAGGAGGAGGACTATGTAAGTCACCTTGGGTTCCTTGGAAGAGGGGAAAAAGGCGGGATATAAATGTAAATAATAATAATAATAATAATAATAATAATAATAATAATAATAATAATAAACAAATGTCTGCTGCTGAACCCCTGGCTATCTACAATGTGTGTTATCCAAGTCATTATTGCTCTTGGTATTTGCATTCTTACTCCAACGTCTGCTTGATAAATATGAACACACCTTGTGGCACCTCATTAACTTCAGTCAAGTTTCTTGTTGTGCACAGGGATTGTAATTACACATGCTGCATGTTCATTATGGGGCTGGCACAACCCAGATTATTCCTCTGTATAAGAGTAACCATTCCCAGCTGCAAAGAGGCTGTTTCTCTGGAGGTGGACCTCCATTGCTCTCTCTCAGTGCTGTTCTTCTACCCGTCAATATTTTCTTAAAAATAAATGAAGAAATAGTGAATAATCCTGACCATGGTCAGATCATGAAAGGCTCTGAAAGGTTTGCAGCAGGCAATAACGCACAAGAGAGAGCTGAATTTGATGTCTCTGTAATCTCAGGATGTCCTATGCACTGGAACTCATGATCAAGGGCTTTTTCAATGGAATGTTTTATAGTGTTAGTCAGGGTTGTAGAAAAACATAATCCAAGTTCCAGGATAGTAAAGGAGGAGTCTTTCTAAAGACTTCCCCCCAACTCAGTCGCTGAGTCAAAACACTAGCTATTGTCGCTACAGAGCAGTGTCTTACAAGCGTTTGATAGCTGAAGCACACTTTTGTTCTGAATTAAAATTCCAGGCGCACATCACTCCTACCACTGTAAAGTCCTCCAGATGACATTGGACTACAACTCCCATCAGCCATGACTACTGGCCATACTGCCTGGAGCTGATGGGAGTTAGAGTCCAGCAATACCTAGAGAGACACAGGCTCCCTGTTTAGACTGAACGAGAGTAAGAATAAACCAGCACTTCTGTGAGGCCATCTTTCATATTTCTGTGGGGCCATGCCTCCTGAATGGGAAGAGCATTGGCTCATGCAGAGACTCATGGGTCAGCCTTAGGTGGTTAAGGCTGCTCTGTCTCAACACTGGGCATGAGTGGTCACAGGGCCAGTGCAAGACAGTTTGGTGCCCTAGGCAACATCAGATATTTAGCACACCCCCTTCCCACTTGAGAGCGCTGTATTTTTTTTCAAGGCGTTTCTGGCACCCCCTTTAGCCTTGCGCCCTAGGCAGCTGCCTAGTTGGCCTAATGGTAGCACCGGCCCTGAGTGGTCATTTGGGGTGGCCCTGGGATGTGGGGTCCTGTGCTTTGGCCCCAAGATCCAGCCCTAGCTGCATCACTGTGTGCACCAGCTGAAGAACTGACTTTTGATTTGCCTTTAACTTGTTTTTTGTTTTTTAGTTTGCTCTTTGGTTTCTTGACAAAAGACGGCTGGTCTAGTCCAGGGGTGGGCAACTTACAGCCCTACAACCCCCATGCTCCCTCACCATTGGCAATTAGAGTAATGGAAGTTGTAGGCCAAAAGATGTGGAGGGCCACCCCTAGTCTAGTCTAAATCCAGCAAGACTCTCTGGATCCAAAAACGTCTTAGTTCAGTGAAGTGACAGGCAGTGATCTTTATTATAACGCCATCACTCCTCTGAACCCAGTGCAGTCAATTTGGCTTTTCACAATTAGGTGAAATCTGTTCTCAGGGAGAGGGCCTGGCTGAGGAACCTCAGGAGCCTGGTATTTCATGGCAGGGACTTTCTGCTGCTGAACTTCTTGGCATAAATGAAAAGGATTTAAAGTACTGTAGCTGTAAGCATGGGAAATTCAACAACTTGTTAAGTTTTTGGCCTTTCTGCTGTTGTGTCCGGCCAAAATCTTTAGACAGCTTTCTATCTCATCTATAAGCCTGACAAGAACAATGTTTTAGATTTCATAGTTAGTGATGAAAGAGAGCCAGTGTGGCGTAGTGGTTACAGCATTGGACTTGGACTCTGGAGATCTGGGCTCTAGTCTCCACTTGGTCATGAAGCCCACTGGGTGACTTTGGGCCAGTCACTGACTCTCAGCCTAACCTACCTCACAGGGTTGTTGTGAGGATTAAATAGAGAGGAGGAGGATTATGTACGTTGCCTTGGGTTCCTTGCAGGCAGAAAAAAGGCGGGATATAACTGTAATACTAAATAATAATAATAATAATAATAATAATAATAATAATAATAATGGTCAGATGATGAACTAAATGGGAAGAGTGTTAACATTCCGAGGATGACATTAACGTAGGGTGGCCACTTACGTATTGCCAAAAGAAGAGGTCATGTATCACCAAAAAACAGGACAAAAGGGGACACAGATTTGTATGTGCTAATTTATAAGTATAAATGCAAATATAAAATAATTACTGTAATTTTAATAGAAATGCAATAGGTCTCACTATAGTGGGGAAGACTGTGACTGGGTGCCTTGTGTTTCTGCTCAGTCTGCTGTCCAGGTGCTAACTGCGGATGGGCAAGTTCTCAAGGCCCCTCCCTGCTCTTCCTCCTTATGGTTCTCTGTATTTAAACCAGGCTTGGACTGGGCAGCTCTTCAAATAGAGGACTGTCCTCTGTAATGAAGGACACATGGCCATCCTAAGTTAATATACTGCAAGAAGTGGGATTCTTTTGTACAAAATCTGATTATTAGTGTGTGGGGAGCAATAGAAGTTATACATGCTGGATCTCACTGTCATCTTATGCCAGCAAGGGAAGATAAAAACTCTTCTGGAATGCAATTTCCTGAATGTGAATTCTTGACCAAAAGATTATGCCTCTGTCTCGTTTGCTAACCGGATCACAAACTAGGGCATTTCTTTCAAGTTAGAAATAAAATATAAAGCTAAGAACCAAATAGTTGCCTTGCTGGACTGGACTGAGGTTCATCTTGTGAAGCATTCTGTGTTTTCTTTAACTTTGGCCAAGTGGATATGACTCTCTGGGCACTCGTAAGTAGGGCTAGAAGGTTCTTGGAGAGTTGCTAACCATCAGTTATTTTACCTGCTCATTTGGGGATTTTGCCTCAGGTTTGGTATCAGGTATTTTGTTGAATAAACTATGTATTCTGTGGTGGTGTGTGCACGCCAGGGATGGGGACTCGGACTCGAGGACTCGACTCGTGAGTCGGACTGAGTCCCCCCTCTGACTCGAGTCAGACTCGAGTCCCAATATTTTTAATGGGACCCGAGACTCGACTCGGGACTCGAGACCAAGGACTCGTGTTCCAAAATCATGTTCCTCAAATGCAACATGGATAGGTTTTAGGAAGTACAGCAACTTTATTTTTAAAAATCATTTTCCTAAAATGCAACCTTTCAGACATGCCTGCCTGTTTGGGGTTCCCAGCCTCCTCTGCCTGCCTGGTCTCTTCTTAACCAGTTCCACAGTTTGAATTGTCCAAGACAAAGGCCTCTGCCTGCCTGCTTTGGGGTTCCCTGCCTCCTCTGCCTGCCTGGTTATTTTGGGTTTGTCTGCCTGGTCTGTTCTTGCCAAAATCAGTTGCAGAGTTTTGAAATAAAAAGGCACACTTGTGCCTAGAATTTATTTAAGCCACACATCTGAAATAACCTTATTTTGTTGGGGAAAACCCCCATTGATTTTAATAGGGACTTGTGGAGTCAGCTTTGGGAGTGACTCAGGACTTGTGAGTCACCATTTTGGACCAAGGACTCGGACTCGGACTCGGACTCGAGACTCGGGTCCAAAGACTCGTGACTCGACTCGTGACTCGAGACCAAGGACTCTTCAACATCCCTGGTGCACGCTTGTGTGTGTGTGTGTGTGTGTGTGTGTGTTAAGGTGGTCAGGTGTCCTACTCTTTTGAAAAGTTGGCAGAGGACAGTCCTCTATTTGGAGGTGTCCTTTATTTGAAAGGATGTCCCAAGACATTTGCTGCCTGAAGCAAAGCACAAGATGTATTGGCCTGGCAGCTGAATCTCACTTCAACACTGCGGAAGGGATCGCATCCTTCACCACATGAGGCAGTTGTTTCACAGGCTAGCCCTGCACCCCAGGCAGTTTATTTTGGGTGTCATGAACAGGAAGCAAATTGTTAACTTATTTAATTTATTGCTATTGCATTTTTTAACTCCCAGGGAGGGGTGTTTATGGGATTTTCTGCCTCAGGTGCCAAAATAACTGGGCCAGCCTTGGTTATTATGCACCTTACAGCACCACTTGCTGTTCCACCTCAGGCAGCAAAATGCCTTGGGCTGGCTCGGTGTGGGAAAAGAGTACCTGTTGAATGATGTATTTACCTCACTCCAACAAAACCCAGAAGTGGAACCATAATCAGGGACACCGCCCAGGATGTGGTGTGGGCTGCACTGCCATTTTTTGGACATATCCTGGAGAAAAATTGCTGGTGCGGACACACCTTACTGGTGGGTTGAATGAAGTGAGGCTTTTGACAAAGTGCCTCATGATATCCTGATTAGTAAGCTAGCTAAGAGTGGGCTAGATGGAACAACTATCAGGTAGATCCACAATTGGCTACAGAATCAGACTCAAAGAGTGCTTATCAATGGTTCCTTCTCAAACTGGGGAGAGGTAACGAGTGGGGTACCACAGGGCTCGGTCCTGGGCCCGGTGCTCTTCAACATTTTTATTAATGACTTGGATCAGGAGGTACAGGGAATGCTTATCAAATTTGCAGATGACACAAAGTTGGGTGGAACAGCTAATACTCTGGAAGACAGAAACAAAATTCAAAGTGACCTCGATAGGCTGGAGCACTGGGCCGAAAACAACAGAATGAAATTTAATAGGGATAAATGCCAAGTGCTGCACCTAGAGAAAGGAAACCAAATGCAGAGTTACAGAATGGGGGACACTTGGCTCAACAATACTACAAGTGAGAAGGATCTTGGAATTGTGGTAGATCACAAACTGAATATGAGCCAGCAATGCGATGTGGCTGCAAAGAAGGCAAATGCTTTTTTGGGCTGTATTAATAGAAGTATAGCTTCCAAATCGCGGGAAGTGATAATTCCCCTTTACTCGGCACTGGTTAGGCCTCATCTTGAGTACTGCGTCCAGTTCTGGGCACCTCACTTTAAGAAGGACATAGACAAACTGGAGAGGGTTCAGAGGAGGGCAACAAGGATGATAAAGGGACTGGAAACAAGGCCCTATGAGGAGAGACTGAAAGAACTGGGCATGTTTAGCCTTCAGAAGAGGAGACTGAGGGGAGATATGATCGCACTCTTCCAGTATTTGAAGGGATGTCACACAGAGGAGGGCAAGGATCTCTTCTCGATCATCCCAGTTTGCAGGACACGGAATAATGGGCTCAAGTTACAGGAACCTAGATTCCACCTAAACATCAGGAAAAATTTCCTGACTGTCAGAGCAATAAGACAATGGAATCAACTACCTAGGGAGGTGGTGGGCTCTCCCACTCTGGAGGCATTCAAGGTGCAGCTGGACAGACATCTGTCAGAGATGCTTTGACCTGGATTCCTGCATTGAGCAGGGGGTTGGACTCGATGGCCTTGTAGGCCCCTTCCAACTCTACTTTTCTATGATTCTATGATTCTATGATTTAACTTATTTATTTATTTATTTATTATATTTTTGAATCGCCCATCTGGCCAGTCATCCAGCCACTCTGAGCGATGTACAGTGCAATAAAATACAAGAAAAAACAGAGTGTAAAACACAATTAAAAAAAAAACAAAAAACCTTGGCTGCTTGACATTCCATCTGTTTGGAACTCAGTATCTCCATTCCACATAGAAATATTGAGACGAAATGTTGCATGCCCAGTAGGGTGGCCATTTTATACATTGCCTAAAGCGAGGAAATGTATCACCAGAAAAGAGGACAAAAGGCCTCCATAAAATGTGCATATGCTAATTTATATGTACTGTATAGCTGCACATTTGGAATTAATTACTATAAGTTAAATAGAAATAGACTGCATCTCAGCATAGTTGAGGAGATAGACCAGGTGAGCTGTGTGCCTGCTCAGTTTGCTGTCCAGGTGCTGCTAACTGTGGATGGGCAACTTCAAGGTCCCTGCTGTACAGTCAGGCAGTCCCCACCCCGGGTTACGAGCGTCCTGACTTACGGACAACTCATACTTAAGAACGGGCCGCCATATATGTAAAAATCTGAGTTAAAAACAATGGTTCGTACTTTCGAACACACACACTATACTTTGCAACACTTTGAAAATATTGTGCGGCTTCTGTTCTGACTTACGTACACATTCGACTTAAAGACAGACTTAACAAACGGATTTCATTCATAACCCAGGGACTGCCTGTACTCCCTTTTCCTTAAACTGGAATTGGACCAAACAGCCCTTCATATAGAGGATGTCTTCAAATAAAGGATTGTCCTCTGTAAAATAGGACACATGAGTGCTCTCATGCATGTTCGGTATAAAATTCCACATTTCAAGTTCAAATAGGAGCCTGACACCTGCACCCATTTTTAAAGGGATGAATAAAGTGCAAACACATGTTGCTGTGTGACATTTGTATTGAAGACTGGCATATTAGAATGAAAGTTGGAGAGTGTGTCCATGATATAAGTTCTCCATTTGAAGTTCGAACACCAGCTCAAACCCCAAACTCAATGACTGGGCTTGCACGACATGCTAAGCCACCATGGCTTTGAAGCCAAGGTGGCTTAGTGTGTCAACTGAACCCAGGCCACTTCCTGAAGGGTGGTTTATAAAACACCCCAAGTAGCCATGGCTTGTTCTAGGGTTTAGTAAACCCTAGGTGGCTTACTGTGTCATCCGAACCCAATGTCATAATCTTAATCCAATGCAGGCAGGGGCATAACCTGTGCAGGCCTGTGGCTCACGCTGGCTCAGCTTGTCTGAGTGTGGAAAGCGAAGCAGGGTCAGGCCTGGTTATTACTTGGATGGGAGACCCCTCCTCTAGTTTCCTGCACTGAGCAGAGGGTTGGACTCGATGGCCTTGTAGGCCCCTTCCCACTCTAGAATCTATGAAATCTATAACCTGCTTGATTCTACAGCATATGTGGGCTGGCAGGCCTTTTCTTTCCTGCCTATTTATTTATTTATATTTATACCCTGCCTTTTTTCCTGAAGGGAACCCAAGGCAGCTTACATAATCCTCCTCCTCCTCCTCCTCTCCATTGTATCCTCACAGCAACCGTGTGAGGTAGGTTAGGATGAGAGTCAGTGACTGGCCCAAAGTCACCCAGTGAGTTTCATGGCCGAGTGGGGACTAGAACCCGGATCTCCCGAGTCCCAGTCCCTGTCCAACACTCTTAACCACTATGCCACACTGGCTGTGTGTGGCGTAGGTGTGCCATAAATAAAACATGCTGCCTGGGTCACATGTGGCACCCATACTGTAGGTTTCCTTTGTCTGTCTGTCTGTCTCTATCCTGACATTCCAGCACATTCAACAATGACCAAAGAACAGAACCCAAGATGGGGCTATGCAAGTTTGATTCTTAGTGGGGGGGGGGGAGGGAGGAAAGGGTTTACCCAACCCCCCCTCAGCAGTGTGGGACCTGGAGTGCATCCCCTTCTGCCATATAAGCAAATGGCTGCCATTAAGTCTTATGGGGAGAGAGTAAAAGTACTGTGCTCAGTACTGGCCCTGTGCGGCCCACTCTTGACACTATGTGGACTGACCTGGGCAGGGAACTTACAGGGCCAGAGAGCAAGATGTGCCTGTGTTTGCACATTGCTGTGGCTTTCTGTCCATACACACACCCAACCAGAGTGGGTGGGGCTGTATGTGTCCTCCCTTGCAAATTGTTGTAATATATACAAGGTCTACACTTATCATACCGAGGATGGGCATTTGGCTGATCCAACTTGGCACCCTCCAGATGTGTAGGGCTACAATTCGCAATACCCCAGCCAACTGTGGGGGATGGTAGGTAGCGAAATCCTACACATCGGCGAAGGCTGGGCTAATCAATATGAGTGCCCCGCTGGGCCGCTGGAGGGCCGGGCCTTGGGTCTGAGCCTGCTCCAAGGCCATTCTTGTGTGATGCCGCGGAGGGCGCTCCGTTTGATGATGGTGGTGGTGGCGGCGGACCGCCCGAGACCAATCCCCTCCGTCCATGACGCGCAGGGATCCCCGGGCCGGACGCTCCGGCGTCGCCCGTTTAAGAGGCGTGCTCCTCCTCCACGTGCTCGCAGTGAGTGACTGCAATACATAAACAGAGCGGCAGCAGAAGGAAGCCGCGGTTGACCGATAATAACCTCGGCTGCTCAGCGCCGGCAGGATCTATATAAGGAGCTCCGGGTTCAAAAAATCTGCTTTTTGTTGAGTCTCAGTGGGGGGAGCGCGCAACTGCGGAGGCAGCTCTTGGACCCCCGCAGCCATCCCTCCCCATCGGGGAGCCCGGAGGACGATCAGGCTTCATCTCTTGGATTCTTTTATTTCCCCTTCGAAGTGGACAGAAAGGCGGAGCCCCGATCAAACTGGCGAGCAGGTAAAAAGTGCAAAAGTGGAGGGGTTTTTTTTTCTTCCTCCGGGGGGGTCAGGTTAGTGGGTTGGAGACGAGAAAAGGGGGCTTCAAACGATTTGCTGCGGTGAAAATTAACATCCCCTTCAAGGATGGCGTGGGAATGGGATCTTGTCTCGGACCCTTTACCCTGCAGAAACGTCGACACCAATGGAGTGCATTAGCCAGTAAATAGGCGTCAAAGCCGACTGAGGACCAGAACCTTCCAATTTTCTTTTCCCTCCCCCGGTGTGAAAAAGTAAGCCTAGGAAATGAGACCCCTGAGCATGTGCAGAGTCCGTTTTCGTCCTCACCAAGGATCCACCACTGCCTCCCCATGCATTTGTGAGTAGGGCAAGAGGACAGGGCTTCTAAGCACGCTTGAGTGCCCCGGCACCTCTGTTGTTATTGTTGTATTGACTGTTGGATGGAGATATGGCAGGGCAGATGAGCTCAGAGCCAAGTCTTGCTCCTGGGCTCGTTTGAAAAGGACAAAGAAGAAAGGGCGAAGTGGAGTTGGACTGGCACGTTTGGTTAGGAATAGTAAATGTTTTGGGAGCTAGACAAAGCAACGCCTTGTTGCCTTATGTATTTTTGGGCTGGGTGTCTTTTACCATTTAATTTTCTTTCTTATACCCCTTCTTTCTTTGCAAACAACATAAATAGGTTTCATTTCAGGAGCTGGAGTGTGTGTGTGTGTGTGTGTGTGTCACTGTTTTCCTCAACAGAACAGAACCTAAAGGAGTCTTGAGGCACCTTTTCAAAGACAAATATGAATTCTTGTGGCAGAAAGCTTTTGTAGACTACAGAGACCACTTCATCAGCTGGGACCTGTTCTCTCTCTCTCTCTCTCTCTCTCTCTCTCACACACACACACACACACACTTTCTCTCTTTCTTTCTACTGCTGCTTTATCAAGATGGTGCCTCCAGTTGGGGCTGCTGACTGAGGCAAGGCAAAAAGCTGTGCGGGAGACAGACACACAGAGACAGAGCAACTCCAAGTAGCTAGGAATGACCGAGAGTAACCTCAGCTATGTATGACAGCTTAATTAAAGCCATCGGCCTGGCAAAAAAAAAAGTGTGCAAATCCATCTCATTTGGGGGAATGCACCTCACTTCTGAAGACCCGGTAAGGAAGTATTCAGGTCTCAGGAAAAGTGGTTTGCCAGGAGAAGCAACTTAAGAGGAGGATAATACTAATAATTTTATTATTAGCATCCGTTGTTCGACCCAAAGCTGTGTCGTAAAGCCTGTTTCCTTTCCTATTCTCGTGAGTCAGGACTGAGCAGGAACTGGGAGGGTGAATTTGCAGAATTAAAGGAAACTCCAGTGAACAAAGGCTTGCAGCATTTTCCCCCAGTTATGTACATCGTGATCTTTTCAATCTGTTGATCTCAGGACATTGTACATATTTGAACGAGAGGTGATCAGTGGGGTAAACTGGTGTTTGGTATCCTATGCAAAAGGCTGTATTAGTGCATTACCTTGACAGAAGACCTGGGTTCAAATCCCTACTCAGGCATGAAACATGTCAGATGACCTTGCCAGTCACTACCTCTCAGCCCGACCCACCTCACAGGGCTGTTGTGCAGATAAAATGGGACAGGGGAGAACCATATACCAAACCCCACCCTGAGCTCCTTGGAGGAAGGATTGGAAGCATTTTCCAATGCTTCCTAGAAGCATTCCTAGAAACAATTTTCATAAAACCTGTGTGTAGATCCTACCTACACTCTTATCTTTAGCTATCTGTACACACAGTACACAACCAACTGTAATTTGCCAGCGTGGATACCCACAAGGTAATGCTTGTATGACTGGCACACGTGATCCACATAATAGGTTTCACTCCGTTTCCTGTATGGGAGTTATTATTCAGCATGCCACGCTACCTCTAGGATGCTCAGGGTAGCATATGCCATTTTATCCTCACACCAACACTGTGAGGTAGATGAGGCTGAAAGACGGTAGTTGGCCCAAGGCTTTTAGTGAGCTTTGTGGCCGAGCAAGCCTTTCAGCCCCAAAGTCTCCCTAGATCAGATCCAGCACTGCGGGCAGTAAATCATGCTAAGTCCAAGTAATGTGAACTAATTCTGCATAAAGCATGACATGACTGTAAGTGAAACAATGCTATGCTAATGCCAGCATCCATGTAAGATGAAAATGTACCCAGAAAGTTTTAAGGAAAGCCCCAGTGATATGATGGCGGGTGGGGTATGTCTGCCCATGTCATATGCTCCTGAACATACTGTGAATAGCTGAAGCAGTCTATACTTACGGTAAGTCCTGCCCCTCATGAGAATTCCAGTTCTTGGTTTATGCATGTGAAAACCATGCTGACCTACATGTTTAGTAAAATCATGTGCGGGGAGTCTTTGGACTGTGCTGAGCAGTTCTGAATGCTTCCCCACATTAAACAAAATAATCCCTGTATATCGAAAGCTAAGAAACTCAAGGAACACAAAGCTCAAGCTAATCCTGAACTGGAAAATGTATTCTTGCAAAAATAAAGGAAGTCATAAAAAGCCAAAGAAGTTTTGAATAAGATCTTCCTTGGGGATAATGGAGTCTAATGTTATTTTGCTTTAAGGAGAACTCTCTGGAGAACTTTTTTCCTAGAAGGAAGGAATTCTACAGAGAGAGCCTTGTTGATGTTACTCCCTCTGGGGCTTCCCCACATATGTCTTTTTCATATGTAATAATGTAAAAAAAAAGATAGCACATCAGGGAAAAACATTTTGGCCGAGCCTTCCCCCAATGTTCAGGGTAAGACTATACCACATGATTTTGCTGATAGTGTAGATCAGTTCTACCTTGTCATTTCTCTGCATCCTGGAATGTCCCTTATCCTGACCATTGCCCCATCACTCTTGCCAAGCAGCTTGCTTGTTGTGGGGCTTGCCCCCCTATGGGTCGTGTTGTCTGGGTTTGGATGACATGGCGAGCCACGGAGGGTTCAAGCAAACCCTACAACAAGCCATGGCTTCTTGGGCTGGCTTCGAAGCCACCCCATGCTTCACGGGCCGGGTTTAGATGACACGCTAAGCCACCGTGGCTTTGACGCCACCACGACTTAGCATGTCATGTGAACCCAGTTACTGCGTGTGGTGCCTCAAGAGCTCCACAGGACAATGTTCTAGGAAGTTCTTTTGGTTCATTCAAGGGAGTAAAAAATGAGGCCCGACTGTTCTGGCACCACGGTGCCCCATGTGATCGGTGTTGAATGTGCATCGTAGAATGTGTCCTAGAATCTTATGCTTGTCTGCAGTGTACAAGTCAGTGTGAAAAGGGTCCCTAAAGTCTGAAAGGCAGTATGGCCAGAATGAGACATTATGGCGCATATGTGACTGCCACTGAAAGAAGGAGCCTCCCCGTCCCGTCTTGTCCCCCTGTCTCTCCCTCCTCCCTCACTGCATCGCATGCTTTCCTGTCCCTGCCAACAGCAGTCAACAAAGAGAGGGGGGATGACGGAAAACTCACAACTTGATCACATCAAGCCACAAATTTTGTGATAGTAGATGTGACAGGGAAAGGAGGAGGATGAAGAGGCGGTATGGGGTTGCTGCTTTTAGCAGCGGCCACGCATGTGCAGTCACGCTCAAATCCACTTGTCAAATCTTGCTCCTCCATGGGTCTTTCCGCACCCCCCCCCCACTTCTTCCCCTGTTGTATCAAGCAGAACTCACAGCAGGCATGAAATCAAATAAGATAGTCCAAAGATCTAGTATGAAAAGAACATTGTAACTTGAAATTGACTAGTTATACGTATGATAATAGCTGCTAAACTAGTACATATGCAAAATATGTGAAATTGTCCCAGATCCCAGCTATAAAAGAATGGATAGTAAAGATGTGGGATCTTGCAGCAATGGCAAAATTGACATCTTTTATCAGGACAAAGGAACATTGTCAAAAATGGGATAACTTTATGAATATGTGGGTGCCATTTATTGACTTTTTGGTTTATTAATGCCTAATCTACATAAGGAATGAATTAAGAAACGGCGATGAACATTTTTAAAGGAGTGAGTTAATAAAGCTGAGTGAATTAATAGTTCGTGATTATATGCTTCGTTAGTAAAATTGGCAATTTAGACAATGATTTATGTGTACCTGAAAGTTTGTATATGGGTGTGATCTGTAATTACTGTCTATACTTGCTTTAATCCAATTGGAGAGTAAGATGATCTGTGGAGGAAAGAGAAAGTGGGCATAGCTGTTGCTTCCTCCCCTGGTGCCTTGGATAATGTAAAGGTGTTGGTGTCATGATCCAGTGAAGATATGGTGCCTCTACTTTTATCAAAAGAAGGCTACTTGGGGATGCTGACTGTAATGGGATTACATAGCAATGCACAATAACTTGATTCCAAAGGGTCAGTCCCCCCCCCCCCCAAGGGTGAATATCCTTAAAAATATTTCTGTGAGAATCGGTTTGATTGTTCATATCTTGTCCAATAGTCTCTGTGGCTGCATTTATTTATTTATTTATTTATTTAATATCCCGCCTTTTTTCCTGCAAGGAACCCAAGGCGGTTTACATGATCCTCCTCCTCTCCATTTTAACCTCACAACAACCCTGTGAGGTAGGTTAGACAACCCTGTTGGGCTTGTGCCATTTCGGAATGGGATTTCCAGTGGGATGTAATGGGTTTCCAGTCTCTCAGTCCTCCAGCAGAACTCTAAATACTTTTTAATGGATGCCATGTCCATCACGGCAGTGTTATTTTCCTTCTCTATGGCTGATGAAGATCTGACAAGGATCTGGGATGCCTTCTATGTGATTGTGGGGCTCTGGTGCCTGCATTACACGGGTTCAGGTCACATGCACCTGTGTCCAGAATTATATGCAATGCTGCACAATGTTATCTTGAGGCACAGGGTCCCACTGATGGTAGGTGGCCTTGGTCAGGACGCTCCAGAGATCCCATTGGCTGGCAGGGAAGGGGACCCTCACCAGGGCATGATAATTGGACTGATCTAAGAAAGTTATCGAAGCTGGTGAAATGTATTCACCACTTAATACTTGAAAAGTTTCAAAGAAGTAGGTGTGATAGTCTGTTGCAGCAGAAATAACAAAGAGTTTTGTAACACCTTTAATTTATTTATTTTATTTATTCAGTGCAATCCTATATGATGTTATGCATCATAAATCATCTGGAATTAGGAATGAGCAGTGAAGTGGCCAAGTTTGCTTACAACACCAAATGATTTATGGTGGTTAAAACAAAGAAGGATTGTGAAGAGTGTGGTGGAGTGACAGGCAGAAGCCTGGGGAGGGCCAACCTGAACATTCCAGAGGCTCTGATTGGTTTAAGCAGAGAGCATAGAACCCCAGGGAGTTGGCAGTTAAGGGGAGTCTGCTGTCGGTTGGGGAGAGAGTGGGTTGGAGTGGGAGCGGGAGTGGAAGGTTAGTAGAGTAGGCAGGGAAAGGTGGTACTGAAGAAAAGAGTTCAGACAGGAAATCTAGTACTAAGTTGTGAGAAAGCAAACGTGAAGGAGTTAGTGAAGAACACTTCACAGGAGTCTGTACTTAGAGAGTGAAGGACCTTCTGTCTGAGGAAGAAGGTGAAGCTCTGGACTAGTGAGAGGGACAGTTAAGTTCACTGGTCTCCTGATACTGTAACTTCAAGTAACCAAGCCAAGTTGCTACAAAAAGCACTGTATAACATCTGCCTACCTTTAACCTGAATTTAAGCAAAGAACAAGTTTGAACGTAACTTTGAAAATCCAAGTTATTATCTGTGCCTGAGTTGAATATCAGTTTAGAGACTTTGTTAGAACAATAAATCAATCTTTTTATTCAAAGTTCTAAGTCTCCAGAGTCTGACTGGTGGACAGGAAAGTAAGAAGTGAATTAACAGAGGGGCACTCTACTTCAAGTAATCAAATAAAACAAACTGCTCTTAATAAAGACAAACAAACGTGGGTGAACAGCTGCATATAAGGCCTAAGACATCTCATCGGCTAACACAGCTTAAGAAGACAGCTTAAAGTCTGAAGTGACCAATACAAGGTGGCACTTGGTGAGAGTGAAGTACTCAAAAAGGGTGTGAGGTTGGAGGGGGGGAACCCGTCCGCTACAAGGAGCTCCAAAGGATCTCTCCGAACTGGGAGAATGGGCATCAAAATGGCAAATGCGGCTCAAAGTAAGCAAGTGTCAAGTGATGCATATTGGGGCAAAAAAATCCCAACTTCAAGTATAAACTGATGGGATCTGAGCCAACAGTGACTGACCAAGAAAGAGATCTTGGGGTTGTGGTGGACAGCTCGATGAAAATGTTGACCCAGTGTGAAGCTGCTGTGAAAAAGGCAAACTCTATGTTAGGCATAATTAGGACAGGAATTGAAAATAAAAACTGCCAATATCATACTGCCCTTATACAAATCTATGGTGCAACCATGCTTGGAATACTGTGTACAGTTCTTCTGGCCACGTTACCTAAAAAAGGACATACTGTAGAGTTGGAAAAAGTGCAGAAAAGAGCAACTGAAATGATCAAGGGGCTGGAGCAACCCCCCTATAAAGGAAAGGTTACAACAGCTGGGTTTGTTTAGCTTAGAGAAAAGGTGAGCAAGGGGAGACATGATAGAGGTGTACAAAATTATGCATGGTGTGGAGAAAGTGGATACGGAGATATAGCAAATAGTGAATAGCAAATCGCGGCCGTTTTAAGGTACTTTACCATGTTATTTACATAAAAAGAGCAGTGCCAGAGAACCAGGAAGTGACGCGCCGGGGACCTCATAGGTCCTTTTCCCAGCGCGTTTGGGTCGAGTGGCAGCAGGTAAGTTGCTGAGAGTCTCGGGTGTGTGTGAGTGGGGCGAGTTTGACTTGCTTCAGCCCCCTCGAGACTCGCAGATACATCCCCGCGGCCGCACAGCAGGAAGTGAGCGGTGGGCGACCCCCCCCCCCGGTCCATGGAAAAATTGTCTTCCACAGAACCAGTCCCTGATACTCTCAAGTAATTTCTACTTTTGTAATCTTGGCATAGATAATGCAACAAATGTCAATAAGATCATTCCAGCATATATAACACACATTATGCAGATAAGTAAAATCATAAGCCGGTATTAATGGCAGCTATTATAGCTTTCTTTTTGACATTACTTCATATTTGCTGTAATAAAAATATTTCAATTGTAATTACACAATAGGCACTGGAACATTCTTACAAACTTTACTTTTTATGATCCTGAATTTTAAATAATAGGCATCAACATGGAAATTCAATGTAATATATCCATATCTATACATCCAAGGTGTATCATCATGCCTTCAGAGGACATATGAAACATGCTGGGCTTTTGTAAGGCCTTCTGCAGATTTGTGCTGCTGAACGCAGTCTGGAGTACTCTGTTTTTGATGTGACCGATGTAACTGCTCTCTCTGATCTACTGGAGTCCATGGTGTTGATGGGAGCTTGAACACATGCAGTTACAATGTCTTACAGCTTCTTTTCTTCTGCACCTGTCTTCTAAGGCCAGCAATTTGGTTGATGCCCTTACTCACCTTGAATGTATTTCGTCTATTACGCATAAAAAGCATCCCACAGAACTATTTGGAGGATCCTGTGACACACTTTTCAGTAGTGTGTGTTAATTTATCAGTAGAATCCATTTAGGGATTTAGTAAATCCTCGTATCAGTTGAAATCTTTACGCAAGGGTGGATTTTTCTGACTTAAATTATGTTGGGTCAGACTAGGCTGGCGTCTGTTGGAATTACCACATGGGTGCTGCTGCAGGTGGTAAATTGATTGATTGTGTGTGTTTAAATGAAGGTCTTAAAACTGATTTTTTTTAAATGGATTGCATATTTTTGTTTGAAGAAAAGTCTTATGACTCAAAGTGAGTTGAGCCTCGATATATTGTTCTGTGTTGGCATTAAAGTCCTCAGTCATTATGGGTTGGGTCCAGGACCTGCCTTCCGCAAAACTCTGCCTTTTTAGGCAGTAGTAGCCAAGGATGGGGACTCGGATGCAAGGACTCGACTCGTGAGTCGGACTGAGTCCCCCCTTTGACTCGACTCGGACTCGAGTCCCAATATTTATAATAGGACTCGAGACTCGACTTGGGACTCGAGACCAAGGACTCTTCAACATCCCTGGGCTGTGCCAGAAGGAGTGGAGAGGAGTGTGATTGCCGGTGAAGAGCGCATGGAAGCGAGGTGTGCCGCTGCTCGGCCACTATGGACGGCTACCAGGAGTGCAGCCCCAACAGTGTGTCAAGATTTATTTTGATTGATGTGTTGCGTACTTGGGAGAGGCAGAAGAAGGACCTGAGATTACTCTGTGTGGCTGCTCTGAGTGTGTTTCTGGTTCCAGCAAGTTCATCACCAGTGGAGCGGGTGTTCAGTGAGGGTAGAATTGTGATGAGATCTCACCGTTCCAGAATGGAGGCCAAACATTTAGAAAAAAATCATGTTCCTCAAATGCAACATGGATAAGTTTTAGGAAGTACAGCAAGTTTATTTTTTAAAATCATTTTTCTAAAATGCAACCTTTCAGACATTTTGGGTTTGGCTGCCTCTGCCTGCCTGTCTGGGGTTCCCTGCCTCCTCTGCCTGCCTGGTCTCTTCTTAACCAGTTTCACAGTTTGAATTGTCCAAGACAAAGGCCTCTGCCTGCCTGCTTTGGGGTTCCCTGCCTCCTCTGCCTGCCTGGTTATTTTGGGTTTTTCTGCCTGGTCTGTTCTTGCCAAAATCAGATGCAGTTTTGAAACAAAAAGGCACACTTGTGCCTAGAATTTATTTAAGCCACACATCTGAAGTAGCCTTATTTTGTTGGGGGAAAAACCCCTTGATTCTAATAGGGACTCGTGGAGTCAGCTTTGGGAGTGACTTGTGACTCGTGAGTCACCATTTTGGACCAAGGACTCGGACTCGAGACTCGGGTCCAAAGACTCGTGACTCGACTCGTGACTCGAGACCAAGGACTCTTCAACATCCCTGGTAGTATCTTCAGGGGGCTGAAGGGGCAGCCTTGCGAAACGGGGTGGGCAAGTCCACTTCTGCCAGCATGGTTGATCCAGCTTAAATCTGGATCCAACCTCCTATGCATACAAGCCAAGTCCTGGATTCGCTTCTCTTTCTCATACCCTTGCATGACCAGGAAATGGGAACCAGGGGACAAGGCTATGCAGATTGAACTTGGTTCTCAGTGGCCTCCATTGATTTCCAAGGTACAAAGTAAACAGTCAGCAGTCAGGAAGGGTGCTGGGTATGGTCATGGAGCTGTAAAGGGATCTGCTAGGTTCCTCAGACTGCAACCTGGCAATCCTAATAGAAAACTTTACTAGAGTACGGCTGTTTCAGATACTTGGCTAGAAAAATCCAGGGAATCAAAACTGTTGTGTTATGAAATGTGATACAGTCTTCCAATCTGGGTTTCGCTTCTTCTTCTTAGGAGGCCCAAATATAGTTACAACTTACCATATAAGTGGCACAGAACACTTTTTGTATTCTGTTCAGTTATCTTTAGAGTAGTGCAGATGCAAAGGATGGGGTTGCAATCACGTATTGAGAGAGTGAGTTTTAAGAGTCAAACTCGACATTGTGTTAAATGCGTGAGAAACCACTTACATTTTTGTTCCGTTTTCTTTTTTTTGTCACATGTATGATTCATTAAGGGGAAAAGTCTGCTCCCTTTGCAGTTTTTGAGACTGGTCATTAGATGAAAACATGTGATCCTGTGTCAAGGACTCCTACAGAAAGACAAGACAGGCAGTGTGATGAAAAATTGTTGACACTGTTTCCCCCCTCCAGACAAAGCAGCTTAATTCTATGAGCAAATAAGAGACACAAAGAGGGTGATTCCGAGACAGACTGCTTACTGATTAGCCCTATCAACTTCAATGACACTATACACGCTTTAATTGTTTGGTGGTGCCGTCTAAGAAATCCTTGACTTGAGCTTTGGATAAATGCGTCATTTTAAAAAAAGCAGAAGAATAAGAATCAGTATCAGACTCTTGCTGCTGCTTCACTAATGACTACATTGAATCTGACATTTTATCCCCCTAGCCCTGCTCGGAAATAACTCTTAAGTTAATCCAATAAAAGAACACTTTCTTCACATCTTGTTAAGTCTGTTAGGGAGCAGTTAGTGCATTAGGTGAGAAAGACGGCTCTTTCCTAGATGTGATGAGTTTGAGCTAGTTTAGAGTTCCATTCTTTTGGAAAAACCAAACTGAAGTGGATATCCTGTCTCCCCGGGGTTCAGAGTTCTCTTCAAATAAACTCTCATTTCCACTTCTAATAGTGTTGTAGAAATCAGAATTACATTACAATAGCTGGTTTGGTGACTTGCGTGAAATCAAGGGTGTTTTCACTTCTTTAATAGGTTTAATTGGTAGATTAATAAAGCCTCAGCTGGTGAACTGGAGGAGAAACTTTGAATCTGACGGAGACAAATTGTAATCTAGCAGTGAGTGGTACCTTTTGTTTATTAGACCACAAGTTATCTGGCACACACTCTTTAGTATCCCCCAAAAGGCATCAGTATTGAGGATTTAGTAAAATGCCAATTCATTTCAATTTAATTAATCAGTTAAAAGGCAGCAAATCAATGAAACAAACCTTATTTAACCAACTGACAGCCCTGGCTTTTTTATGCATGGCAGAAAAAGCCTATTTGATCCTGCTTTGCGCTTTTTGTGAGTACAGTACTGGTGAATGTTGTTAAAGTGGGATAGAAGTAGAACAGAGATATTTTAAAATTGCATGTGCATTCCAACCAATGTTGGGCTTATATTCAAATTGCAGACACATCTCTTTATGTGGGAAATAGGGTTTGCCATGTAGTCTCTTCAGGAAGCATCAAATCCCTGTTTTGTGTACTGTAGGCAAAATAGCATGTATGTCTTCAGGTCCCTGTCTTTACTAGTAGCTTTTTAAGGCTTGTTTGCACTTCCACTATCTTGCTCCATTCCTGAATCACACATGGTTACTGGTGCAGTGTGGCTGCTACTGATATGCTGCTTCCATGTGGTTGGTGCGCCACATCACACAGCAGCAATGTATACAATTGCAACCACATGTATCATCTGTTTGCATGGTTGCTTTCCATCCCATGCTAGTAGTGTACCAGTGGCATTGACAAAGGGACAAACCAGGGCAATCCATGTGATTGCCAGTTGCATAATTGCCGTGTAATATTGGGGAGTCCTGGACACACGCAAGAAATACCCATTTCGTAGGGAGCCATTGAAAACAGAGCCATACTCTGTCTGTATAGCCCAACCCCTTCATTTACATAGTGCCACCTTAGGTTCCATTTTCTAGCCATTGTAGACTCAGTGAGTAGGTTCACATGATCAGCAGGGAAAAGAAGCCCCCGTGGCCTCTTTTCCCCACCCTGTGCATGCTGGTCACGTGCCGCACGATTTGCATAATTACCTGCTCAGCTTCCTGTGTCATCCGAACCCAGTGAGATGCGCAGTGGGGGTGGCTTCAAAACCACCCCAGAACCCAAGGCTCGTTGTAGGGTTCTGGGGTGGCTTTGAAGCCACTCCCCACTGCACACCTCACTGGGTTCGGATGACACAGGAAGCTGAGCAGGTAATTATGCAAATCATGCGGCACGTGACCAGCATGCACAGGGTGGGGAAAAGAAGCCATGATGGCTTCTTTGCCCTGCTGATCCTGATTGTACGAACCCGGCCAGTGTGACAATAGACTTCGATGGAACCCAGGAAGAGGCTCTTGTATCAACAATATAGCTCTATGCGAAAGAAGATACTTAAAGAGTCAGAGTTGCTTCGGACCTCCAACTTTATCAACTTTTAAAAACTTTTTGGAATGGATTATTTTTTCTTCTGTAACATTTTTCTTTTCTGAAAGCTCTGTGAACTTTGGGGAGCAGTCTGTCCAGTTATTAGATGCTGGTTTTGAAAATAGTTCTGAGACCTTGACACCAGAGGGCACAATAATCAGCAGCATATAAACACATGAAAGTATCCCCAAAGGACAACTTTTGCACAAGGATGCATGAAAGTTAAGGTTTATTAATTTATTTTTATTGCATCTCTACAGTGTCCAATAGCCAAAGCTCTTTGGGCAGTTTGCAACATGCTTGGGTGATACAGGAAGAAGAGACTCTGAATTACTATGAAAGATAGACTAGAACTCACCAAATATCTCCTTGTGAATGCCAACTGCAGAGGAAGAACTATAATGTTGGGCAAGCTGTTTTTGAAAGACCCCTTCATAGGCGCCCAAGGAACCAAAGGATTCCCAGGAACATACTTTGAAAGCCATTGCCATAGAGAAAATTATTGGCAATTTAAAAAAAAAGAGGTTTAGACATGATTAATTGAATATTTTATTTTGATTAGTTTGGTCAGACATAAATCTTGATTTTTGTCCCCCTGATACTTGGTTACATTTGGGTATTTTGAAGTTGTGGGGTAGGAGTGTTGGATATTTCATTGTAAGAGAGCAAATTTCATCTCGAATCAATGAGAATGAGAATCTTGGTCAATGACACCCTTAATATGGCTTCCTCCTATCATAGTTTATGATATTCTGTTCTTCACTGATTGGTGAAGCTTACAGTCTCTAGTTTTGTTTGTAATATATTACCAGTAGTTGTATATACCTCCTTCAGAGACAAGCTTTTCTAAACACTGCTGTAATCATTTGGCAGAATGCTTAGAATTTTTGAGAGTGAAATACCCCCCACTTTTGGAATATAAACTATCTTCTTGCAGATTGTTGCTTGCTCCAGTTTTCACTGGTAGTGTTTGGGACTTCAACGTTTTGTGGAGATGTGTCATAAAATTACACCAGGACATTTTATGATTTTCTGTGGACAAAATGTAATGTCAGTAAAAAAAAATATTACTTGCCTTGTAGAACGCTCTTGGATTTATTGTGAGCTTATAAGCCAGTTAAGTGGGCTTGCTAGCTGGTACATCTTCATCACTTTAGGAGTTCATTGATAGAACCACAGTGATGACGTTTTAGGACTGGGATTGCTAGATGTCAGAACATTATGCCCTCTTATGGTTCCTTGTTTAAAAGAAGGTCAGTGATTCTCTTTCTTAGACACAGAGCTGCAAAATTTATTTGAAATTTGAACCTGGCCATCCTGTGAGGCCTCAGGCCTGTATAGATGCCACAATTCTGTGGGAGCACAGAAAAAGCCCAGCACACAGTTAGAGGTGCAGCATTCCATTTCTGGCTGAGAATAAGGCCTAGGAAAGGCATTAAGCTTGCTATGAGATTATCTATCCCAGGAGTGTTGTTTTTAAAGAAAGAGCAGTAGGGCGATAGTGTGAGCTGTGTTGGGACCAGGGCTGTTGTCAAAGGTAAGCATGGTTGCGCATCTGCCAAGGGCCCACACCCCAACAGGGGCCCATTGATAAGGGTCTCCTGGATTTGCTCCTCTTCATCATTGCAACCTGCTTGATCATTAATTGCTTTTCGCTCTGGCCCAAGTAACAGTGGTGGTGAGAAGGAGGATCAGTAGATGCCACTGCCTGCTGGCTCACTGTCTCTCTGCCTATCAAGTAAGCAAGTGGTAGCAATGATGAGAAAGCGGAGGAAGAACAATAGGAGCTGGTGACAATGGTGGTGAGAAGGTAGACTTGTGGAGCAAGGGGCCCGTTGAAGGTGTCTTGTTCAAGTGCTCCCCCCAAAACCTGGAGCTGGTACTGATTGGGACTGGCATGTAGGGAGAAGGGTCTGATGTCCCCCACCCCCACCCCACTCATGCCAGTTTTCTTCCAAAAATTTGTCTCCTCCAAGCTGCCATTTGCAGTTAGGTGCTGACACCAGTCCTGCTGGCATGGTCTGAGTGGGACATGGCACAGAAAGCGGATGAGGTACATTCTAGCACTTGGATGGAATTCAGGACAGGCTCCAGGGCTACTTATCAGTGAACAAAGGTCCACAGCATAGCAAAAAAGAAAGAAAAAAGACGCATTCCCTTTCCTACACTCATTCTATTTCTTGTTTTGCTTTGAGAATCATGGATCCAGACAAGGCCTTGGGATCATGTAAGCTGGAGTTTTTTCCCCAAAGGGTTTTTTGTGGGTTAAAGGTGCTAGACATATTGGCCTATATTTCTTAGAATCATCCACTCTTGTCATTTGGCCAAAGTATATCAAGCTGTGAATGTTAGAAGGATTTATCAAGAGGGGTGAACATGAGAAGAGAAAGTCAACAATCTGGTGGCAGATTTGGCTCATAGCCTTTCTTCACCATTATATTTTCAAGCTGGTGTAATTATTTTATGACTTCGTTTTTTATTTTATTGGCAGGCTTAGATAGCAGATTGATTTGCCTTGGTTAATATATGAACTTGCATGTTGCTTTATATTCTAAGCAAGACTGGGATCTAGCATAGCTGGATTAACCACAGGGCTATAATTGCTGGCCCAGCATCTCAGGGGAGTCTGCCAGCAAGCCCAGATTCTTAGCTTTCAAATTAAAAAAGAAAGAAAGAAAGAAAGAAGAGCCAGTTTCTACTGCTTGTAGAACTCGAGATAAGAGGCAAAATGTTCAAGCACATTCCAATCGTTTTATGAGAGATGGACAATCGGTTTGTGAGAAATCTGTCTTATGCGCAGCTGCAGGTTCTCTGTAGCCCCTCGTTCCAGGCTTTACGGAACCAATGGGGGCGTAGTTGCCAAAGGCCCCAAGAAAGGGGTGCATGGGAGGCAGCATCTAAGTAATGTGGTGATGTGGCAGCAGCCCCTGGGGAGATTGCTCTCATCCCCGCTTCCCTGTGTGGCTCCTCTACCCTGGGGATAGGGAACGCGTAGGCCTCTAGAGACTGTTGGACTGCAACTCCCATCATCCCTCACCATTGGCTATGCCGACTAGGGGTGATGGGAGTTGCAGTCCAGCAGCACCCAGAGGGCCATGCATTCACCACCCCTGCTCTGTCCCATGTTAGATGAACTCAAGTGC
Organism: Shinisaurus crocodilurus; assembly: GCA_021292165.1. Classification (NCBI taxonomy): domain Eukaryota; kingdom Metazoa; phylum Chordata; class Lepidosauria; order Squamata; family Shinisauridae; genus Shinisaurus; species Shinisaurus crocodilurus. The sequence goes on from CM037877.1 coordinate 108,955,721, forward strand.
AGGTTCAGTGCCCCATGCCTGTCTGCCAGAGCCGCAAATAGGGTCCTACTCTTGGCTCCGCCTCAACACACTGGAGTGCGCCAGGCACTGCCCTGCCCCAGGTCCCACCCTGCTGGCAGAAGTTTCGAAACTCAAAGGTGCCAAGTCTGCTCTCTTCACTATGTAAGAGCAAAGCAGGGATGGCAGGTTTAGCGCACATTGAGCATTATTCCTGCAGTTAACTGAGGCACGGCATGGCAAATGTAATGAGCACGGCATGGCCAACCCTATCTTGTTCTCTGTGATACGATGCACAGAAAATGGCATCCATTTGGAGTCCAGTGACACACATGCAATGTGATGAATGGAAACTCAAGTTGGAAACATTCAAAAGCCAACAACACAATTCATATTATTCAGATCCGTGTCAATATCTCAAGGCTGAGATGAATGATGGCAGAATTAATTTTCCATCTGGCTAGAAAATGTAGGGAAACTTATTTTTTAAATCCAGCTAAGAGAAGCCATCGTTTCTGGGATTCCCTAAACCGCAACTGGCTGTATCAGCTTCAATCAGCTGATAATGGCTCAGCCACAAGGCTTTTGGGGTCAAAGCTCACATCCACTGCTGACATTTGTGACACACAGCACTTGACAGGGGACTGCAGTGCTTCCTAGTGCCTAGACAGCAAGAAGCTGGGTCCATTGGCTGCATTACTTATTGAAGATCCATATTTGGGTAAGCCTTTCCACTTTTATAAGCTTTGTTGGTACAACGATTCACTAGAATTAAAACCATGGACAACTTCATTGATGCTGTTCCTTGCAGTGAACCATCTTGTTGACCTCAATGGGGAGTGGATTGTACCTTGTTTGTAACACAGAGATCATAGAGGGTCCTAACTGTTTCTTTGGGTGTGTGAGTGTGTATACATGTGTCAGGGAGGGGGTGTTCTCAAAGAATCCTTTGAGAAATATTGCAATGTGTCAAATATTTAGTGTTTATACTAGAGTCATGTCGATCTTTGGTATAATAGCTTCTCTGCTTTCCTCTTGGAAAACCACCACTAACCAAAAACAGCTGGCAATTTTTCTTCTTCTCTATTATATATATATATATATATATATATATAGTTTTTGTTCATTTGTTTCAATTGTACTTTACATTTTAATGTTGATTTTCATATTGAATGGTTCTGATCTGGTGCCGCCTGCACGGAGCGGCAAGAGCTGTACATGCAGTGCTCCTTTGAAAAAAGCCATCATCCTGCTCATCAGGCAGGGAATAGGGAAGAACTGATCAGTGGGGCTTTATAACTCTTTTGAGAGGACTCTACATACACAATCCCAGCAGTTGCATTGGGTAGGGGGAAGCCCACATTCAGCCCCTGTGCGCGTGCATGCAATTGCCAATCCAACTCAGGATCTGTGTGTGGAAGCCTACTCTGTGCATGTGTAGCCTCTGTAGGCAACCTATGAGGCAGGGGTGTGTGTGTCAACCATAGAAATAAATTAGTATGTTGAATATTAAAGCAACCTAGTGTGCAGTCTGTTTGTAAGATGCCAATCTGCAGATGTGCTTGACTAGCTGAAGTATCCCAGCCTTTCTAGGAGTCTTCACTGAACGCTTTGTGGTAACACTAGGACTTCTGGAGCAGTGCAAACGTCCATTAAGAAATAAATGATCACCACGATCATAGGCACTTTCATTGTGAACCAACGTTGCCTTCTAAACTCAATTGTCATAATTAAATATGAAAAATATGCTGTAACTTTCCCAGAAGTGGTATTCCCAGGAATACCATTTTGTAGAATTCTTGTAAATATCCTCCCCTCAACTCCCTAATTTAACATTCCCTAATGGGGATTGTTTGTCATTGGAAAACTACCATCCGTGATTATCTTTTAAAAGGAACATTGCTCAAATTATTTCACAGAAAGGTGATGGGCTATTTTGTTGCTTCAGATGTTTAGTTTAGTTCAGGGACAAGGGCGTGATCTCAGGCTGCATGAAGCCACCTTGCTGAAGCTAAGCAGGTTTGGGTCTGGTTAGTGCCTGGATGGGGGACCCCATTCATGATGGAGGAAAAAGGAGATCTAAATGTACTAAATAAGGATCTTAATTGAAAGGATGGAGTTTTTCTAGCTATAATACTGAACTATTACAATAAAATCCAATTAAAAGAATAGGGATAGGAAGCCTACACAAACAGTACAAACTATGCATGTCTGCTCAGAAGTAAGTCTTATTGTGTTTAATCGGACTTACATCCAGGTATGTTTGTATAGGATTGCCCCCAAGGCTGAATTCTTATACACAGTGCGACTTGCTTCTGAGTAAAAAATAAATTTAAAAAATGCATTATTAGGCTCCAACACTAAGCACACTTCGAGGGAATATGTAATTGATTTACTTCAGAGTAGACATACTTAGGATTTCAGTGCACAATGAGGAAACCAGTTCTGGGTCTCATAAAAGCAATGGGCTATTTTAATACACACACACACACACACACACCAAGTTGTTTTTTTAAAAAAAAAAAATACAGGAGAAATGTACAGAAGTTCAAAAGTTAAAATCTGGAGCAAGTGACTTAAGGTGCGATGGCAGGATCTCCAAATAAGCAGAGAGTGTCCGAACCCTCGGAGCAGGTTACGCACATAGGCCATAGCATCGAAGTACTTTACTTCAGGCAGCAAAAAGCTGATCTGGTTTCCCATGTAACCAAAATCTCTTAGAGGTGGCTCACCTCACCTCCATGTGTATGCCGCTTGTTTTCTAATTGCTTGATTGTCCCGTGCTTGATGAGTTGGCGGCTGATTCTGCTGAAAGCGAAATTCTGCTGGTGGCTTTTGAACAAGATTGAAGCCATGTGCACGTGTGTGTGTGTGTGTGTGTGTGTGTGTGTGTGTGAACCAGCCCAAAGGGTCAATGCAGATCTTTAGGTCAGCGTGCGGGACGACCAGGGCTGGCTCAAGGATTTTGGCGGCCCTTGGGCAAGGCCCACTTCACCTGGAACAGTCAGGACACGTCTGTGGAGACTTTTCTGATGCGGCTCCCTTCTGACCATCGTGGGCAATCCATACAAAAAACAAGGATGGGGGCAGCACTCTTGGGGTGGTGGGTCATTTCCAGTAGGGTGGCCACTTATGGAGCCCCCCAAAAGAGGAAATGCATCACCCCAAAAGAGGACACATTCGCTTAAAATTTGTGTGTGTGTGTGTGTGTGTGTATATATATATATATATATATATATATATAATGATAATAATTTAAATAGGAAAACAATGCATCCAACTATAGTGGGGAAGACTGACTGGTCTGCCTGCCTGCTCAGTCTGCTGTCCTGCTAACTGTTGATGGCAGCTTCAAGGCCCCGGCTGCTTTCCCTTCTTCTGGTTCCTTATCTTTAAATTAAACCAGACTTGGACAGGACAGCCCTTCAAACAGAGGATGCCTTTTAGAGGACTGTCCTCTGAGAGCCCTTCAAATAAAGGCCCGTCTTCTGCAGAAGAGGACACGTGGCCACCCAATTTGCCAGTGTCTGCTGCAATGTAGTGTTCTTTCCCCTTTCCTTTTAAGCTAGCCATTTTTTAAAAAATTGAAAATCAATAAGAACTCAAATTGGGGAGCCTAACCTAACTTATTTTCAAGGCAAACACTGGTTGCAATCGGTGTTGGATCCAACCTTTGATCCTTATTATGAAAGAGCCTGGACTGATTTTCCCCAGGAGGCTGAAATCTTTTTATCTGTACTCAGAGCAAGGACAGCACATCAGAAACAGCAGGGCAAGCTGATATTAGCATGCCAGTGCTTCGGAACGAACGGCCCTGCAGGCTATTGCATTAGGAGATGGGAGAACAGCCCAGTCTCTGTGATCCTCCATTCCAGGGGACTGGGGGCGGGATGAGCAATGCCTTTCACATAGCTAGGACTCCCATGAAACTAGCAACCACGTGTACTCAGTACTGTAGTGATTGATGCCCAGTTCATAGAAGGTTATGCCAGGCAGCTGTTGGCTGTGTCATGCCCTCCAAACCTTTTACAGATGAAAATAGGGACACACATGTGGATTTGTAAGAGGTATGGTTAAGCAACATGAGGGTGTGATCAAGAGGGTGTGGCCAGGCAACATGAGGGTGTGGCCAGAGGTATGGCCAGGCAACCAAAGGGCATGGTCAGGTACAAAAGTTATTGGAGGAAACACACAAAACTGCAGTATTTTAAGCACAGAAATCTTTGAATTTATGTATTATATTTAGTGAAGCCTGAGGGAAAAAGAAAACCCCAAATCAATAAATACGACTGTGTGTGTGTGTGCGCGCATGCGCACACACACACAACATTAACATTAAATACAGCATTATTATAAAAATAAACATTATTATAAATTAAATAAATACAACATGGGTGAAAAGTCTTCATTACAAACAGTCATGTAACCATGACTCTCCTCCCTCTCGGGGTTTGGATCTCAAAATTGAAAATTGAAAACCTTGACTGGTGCTGAACCTTCAGTATTTTTCTTTGCTCTCTTGTATCCTGTACTCAGGCCTTCAAACTTCACTTTACTGTTTGAAGTACTACTTTCTTTCTGATGCTAGATCTATAGGTTCCTTTTCTGATCCTCCTTATGTTCTGCCTCTCCCTAAATTTCAAAAGGCTATAGCTATTAAGCGTTTATCCTCATCTCTTATTATATTGTCAGTATTCGCCTTGTTATAATATTTGGCCCAACTACAAATTTTCTCTTTGTGCAGAAATGCATCCTTTAATTCAATGTGTTGGTAACTAAGGCTGGACATCTAGGCATGCCTATTTATTTATTTGATGTATATTTGTATCAACTTGGCTTGTCAATCACCAACCTGAAACAGCTAGTAATAACCCATAACAGATTATTACAGAGACACAAACGTGGAGACCAGAAGTCTCCCCAATGCCATGGCCCTGATCTGGATGGGCTGAATTTTAGCTGGAAGACAAAAGACAACAGAGCCCTAGCCACCCACCCCAGGATGCTCTAACCGTCACTTTGATCTCCACACCCATGATGATGATGGTGATTGCTGTTGTTGTCATTATTATTATTGTACCATCAATGTGCATGGTGCTTTACCGAGTACAGTATAAGAGAACAGTTTCCTGCCCCAAAGAGCTTATGATCTAAAATGCAATATGGAGGCAACAACAAATGGTAGGAATGGGTAAACCGGGGAGGAATATGCCATTACCGTATTTCAGTCAAACATAACTTTCAGCCTACTTTCCCCACATTGTGCAGGAAACTCCTTATTTTAAAGATCTCCCTCCCACTTTAAAAATGGATCCCTCCATGGTGACTTTATTCTCATTAGTAGTTTGCCAAATAAATAATAATATTGAACATTTAGACATCTCTGAGTGTGCAAAGTGGTTCACAGGCCCACCCTGCAAGCTCCTATTTTCTCCAGTCAGAAAAAAAACATGTGGGCTCTATTGCACCTTATTAAAAAACAAGAACAACAACACTGTGATTGAACAGTAATGCCAAAATGGAATGATGATGTTTGTTGCTGCTATTTGAGGTAGTTGGGATTTTTTCTTTCTTTCTCTTGAGGAGGGTGTGTTTTCTGCTAACTCTGCTAATGCATGCACACGCACACACATCCTCCAGCTGTCTGTCTCTGTTCGAGCCTAAAAAGAGCTACATTTAAAGGGGCCATGACATGGGCAAAATTGCAGCTAAGTTTGCAGTTTTAGCTTAGCTGCAATTTTGCCCATGGCATGGCCCCTTTAAGAAAAGTTTAAAGTAGCTTGCAGTTGTGGGAGGCAGGGGAATTTGGGACTCTGCATAACCAAGTGAGAAACTGGAATGACTTAAGGGTTTTCCTGATGGTCCTGGTGTTTTCGGGGCACTTGGGAGACTATGCTGTGTAACTGGGCTGAGATTATATAGGGCTGCCTGGCCATTGTAAGAACCACTAACTCTGTGTGGGGCTGGTCCATGCAACTGCTGCAGTTTGTGCAATCGCGATGGGAGGTGCTGGGTCAAACCATCGGTATCTTCCCATAAGCCTGCCAAGCACACCACATGTTCCTACAGGCAATCATAGGAAAGCTGCTGTGCACATGAGCCAGGCCTGAAACTTTAGACTGGGGTGAGAAATTTCTGTCCCTCCAGGTGTTTTGGCCTACAACTCCCATGATCCCATTGGCTATGCTGACTAGGAGGGCCACAATATCTGCCCTTTGGTTGCCTGGCCATACCTCTGGCCACACCCTCATGTTGCCTGGCCACACCCTCTTGATCACACCCTCATGTTGCTTAATATCTGGAGGGCCACAAGTTGCCCACTCTTGCTTTACAGCGAAGGTTCTCTAGCTATAGCCCAGATGTAGCAGCCTGGGAATCTCGGAATCCATGAGGGCTAGATCCTTACTTTAAAATAAAAAATTAAAGGCTGGCTTCTAGGAATTCTTTCTTAAACAGTTCACAAGTGTCACAAAAGTATGGTGGTTGGGTAGAGAGGGCCATTTTTCTCAGTATAGTTAAGCCAGTTGCCAAGAGCCTGCACTGTCTGCTCTCCAGGGGTTTTTATAAGATTGTCTCGTCACTGACTAAATAGTTATTTCTGGGGGAAAGGTTTCTCTCCTCCTCCCCCCACAGCATTTTTTCCTCCTAGTCAGGGAGCAAACAGCTGTGTTGTTTGCCAGAGCTTCCCTCTTCCCTCAGGCTGTTGACTGTTAGTTCAGTACAGCTGTGGTGAGGGTTGAGCGGAGAATGAACTGCCACTGCACAGTTTTAATTTCCGGCCCCCTCCCCACTATACAGCTGTGAAAATATGATAATGGGTAACGGGCAGACTGGTCAGGTCAGGGTGTGGGAACTGATTTCAGGTTATTATAGGAAGGCCAGAAGTCAAACTGTTAGTTTTGGGAGCCACAGAATTGGCTGTTAATGATGGCTTCTGGTTTTGGCGGGTCCTTGGGCAAGACACCCTCCGTGGGCCCCATGGCAGTCTGCCATCTCACCGCCATTGTCACCAGCTGCTCTTGTTCCTCCTCCTCTTTCTCAGGAGCCGGTGAGCAGGTAAGGCCTTAGCATCTGCTGCTCCTCCTCACAACCACCGTTGTCTGCGCCAGAGCTAGAGGCAGGTGAACAAGCAGGTTGCAATGGTGAAAAGGAGGGAGCACCTCTTGTCAGTGGGCCCCTGCTGCAGTCTGGGCCCTCAGCAGGGGCCCAACCATGTCTACCCTAAACACCGGCCCTGGTTTGCTTACTGCCCTGCGAAACCAAACTGAAAAAGGGGAGGATCTTTTTGTTAGGTTTGCTGGATCATTGTTTCTGAACTAAGGGCACTGCGGAGAGATGTGGTGCCTGTTCCATGGAGTTCATGTTCCCCAAAGAGATCCATATTGTCTTTCAGAGGCAGAGCTGGTACATTTTGCAACAGAGTACACGTATATCTGGCAACCCAACTTGTAAGTCAACCCGCCTCCATTCCTAGGGAAGGCTAATTGCTCAGTGGTAGAGCACACATTTTGCATGCAGTAGATCTCGGATCCAGCTCCCAGAATCTCCATTTAAACAGTAATGCTGTCTAAAATGGGGGGGGGGGGAACCCAGTCTAGCCGAGTATTCTCCAACCTTGGGTCCCCAGATGTTTTTGGCCTACAACTCCTAGCATGCCCCAGCCAGTGTAGTTGTAGGCCAAAAACATCTGGGGACCCAAGGTTGGAGAACACTGGGCTAGCCCATGTGATTGGAAATTCCAAAAGGCTTGTGGTATGTTTGCCCTCTTGCAAAAAAGAAAGGACTAAAACAAGGGTCCTTTATATAGAGCATCTTGGGCTACAACCGCAAATTGCCCATCCCTGATTTAGATGTTTGGGAGTACAACTCCCAGAGTTCCTGACCATTGGACAGGTTGGCTGGGGCTGATGGGAGTTGAAGCCCAAAACATTGAGAAGGGATGGGGTTGGGGAAGGCTGATGTAGAGGCATAAACAAGGATCCAGATGTGGTCCCTGAAGTTACTTGCTCTTTTTAAAGAATTGGCTAAGGCTTCTAATCTCTTCCTTGTGTTATTTCCAGTTGATGACCAGCCACAGTGTCTCTGCTGTGTGCTGTTGCCATCTGTGGTGCTGCTGGTGTATAAAGAAGGAAGATGGCATTCTGGACACAGCTGGGCCTGCTGCTATGGAAGAATTTCACCTTTCGGAGAAGGCAAACGGTAAGGTCACACATCCTGGCTTTGCTTTCCTGAACTAGGCAAGTGGATTGTGTCTTGGTTTCTCATACAGGGCCTTCTCAGAGCATTGTTTTTGGTCCAATAAATACACACTTGTCGCTCAGATGTGCAAAACTCCCACTGATCTGGACCATTTTTATAATCTGAATAGGTATAGGACTGGTGCAGTCTTTGAAGTTTTATTTAAAGGAGTTTGTCATGTAAGACCTGGAGATACATGAGTTGGATCTTAAGCTGCCCTTCTGTGCATGGAAGGACCTTTGATCCAGTGGTGGCTTCTGCTAAGAGAAGGGCCAAAAGGTGATTTTTTCTCACTTCCCTCCCCTCTACAGACCGTATACCCCCTCCTATGCTGCTCTGGAGGGTCCCCTGTCTTTCCGGAGCAGCTTTTGAGGAGATATGGATGGCTGCAGAAGGGAGCCCCTGAAAATCAGCGGTGCACCCTTCCTGTGGGTGGAACAGGACCTTAGAATCCATCTCGCATTGCGTAGTAGGCCACAGGAATGCTGCAAAGGGGCATTCCCATGATTCCCCTCTTTCACTGCAGTAACATTTACGTACCATGTGATGCAGTGACGTTACATTGAGCTTACCCACCCACCCCAGAAGCGGCCAATGATGTGGAGCAGGGAAACACACAGTATGATAGTGCTGCATCATGTGCTATGTATATCTCGATACTACTGCAGCTATTGGGAATACTCACCACAAGGTGCTCTTTTCAGTGGCATCCCTGTGGCCCGCCTGTGTAACGTTTAACTTGAATCTGAGATGTTCAGATGATACAGATTATTCCTGATGCAGAAACCAGGACATAAATGGATTGTTCAGTGATATACTGTACCTTGAACAGAAAACCTCATGAGCTATCTCATCTTAAGTGTGAGAGGCATGTTATGATGGGCAGAGCCAAGAATATGGCCTCTTATACAATGTCTGGATGTCTTTTCAACATATGAGTTGCAGAACCACTGTGGTGCTCTGGATCTGATATGCAGAGTCCATAGCATTATTTCTGTGCTTTTCTGTATTGTGCTTTTCTGAGGGGCATATCAGAAATTTCCAGAATCTCACACCACTGCAACATAAAACCTGCAAAAAGGCTCATACATAGAGCTGCCAAAAGCTCTTTTCATCATTCACCATCATTTCCTGCGCTATGGTGAAAGTAGTGCCATAGGGGGATTTCAAATGTTAGTGACAAACCTGGGGTGGAGGGTGGACAGGGTCTGCCTGTTGTATTTTAGGCATTTCTTTTACCATGGGGTAACAGTGTGAACAATCCTGATGGAGTTAAGCTCTTTTAAGGTCTCACTGCTTTGGGTACAAGTTTTAAGCTTCGGCTTATAATCAATGGGATTTAAAGCTGCTTCAATTCGGCTTCATTGTACCCTGTATGTTTCTTCTCTCCCCTTACCTCAAGTCCTGGGTACCATTACAGGGACGGTTTCCATTTGAGGGGAGAACACTGAAGGCTTGTTATGGATTTGTTAACAATCCTCCATTTTGACTTAAAGTAATTACAGGTGGGGGGGGCATCCCCCACCCCCAATGGCAATATGTCTCAGCGCCATGTTTTTCTGTTTTGAAATGGCATTTTTCTTCTGGGAAACAATGAGGTCATGATGTTAGCCAACAATGTAGCTGAGGAGTGGAGAACCTCTTTTGTCCAGAGGGTCACACATGCCCTTGGGGGTTATATATATATATATATATATATATATATATATATAGTAAATATTTTTTATTTAAATTTTTAAACAATACAAAGAAAATAACACACACATATAACTAATATAGTGCTCCCATCACCATGGGACCAAATAATACAATAACTCTATAATTGTTCATTATTCCAAAAATACAACATATCTTGACAGGGTAAACTCCCTTTCCCCTTTTTTAACACATATTCCAGAAATAAACCCCAAATATCCTTGAAAATATTTTTCTTTAATTGACCCCTTTTGCATTTGATATTACAAGTCAACATATCATTCAATGCCATATCCCATACTTCTTTATACCAATCAGTAATAGTGAAAACTTGCTGAATTTTCCATTTCCTTGCTATCATTAGTCTACCTGCCGTTAACAAGTTTATGGTAATTCTTTAACATTTTGAGGACCGATCACCTTTTCCGTTATTGATAGCAAAGCTAGTTTAGGACAAACCTCTAAATCAGCTCCAACAATTTCTGATATTTCCTCAAAAATCATTTTCCAAAAATCCATTACATTTTTACAACTCCACCACATATGAGCATATGTACCCAACTCCTGACATCCTCGCCAACACATTGGAGAACATTTATTATCTATTCTATTTAATCTCACTGGAGTCAAATAACATCTCCAAATTAGCTTATAAAAATTCTCTTTAATTCTTATAGACATATTTTTCAATATTCGCCTATCCCAAATCTTGTTCCACTCGTCCTTTGATATTTCCTCTTCAAACTCTGTATCCCAAACTATTTTAAGATTTTCTGCTTGCTCTTCTGATTTCTGCAACATTTTATATAACATCTTTGTAAGACCCCTAGCTGATGCATTTCCTTCTACGAGTTCTCTGGACATAACCAACTGCTCAAATGCGGTGAAATCCCTTTCATGCTCATGTCTCCTCTTCCATTTCTTACCCCATTGTACTAATTGAATTAAATTTAACCTCGAAATTCTTCCTGCCCCAACCCTATCAATTATTTGCTGTCTTGTCTCCATTTTTTCCAGCCAATCCATTAAACTTATCACCTTTTTCTCTCTAAAAATTCGTTCTAAATGTCTAACATTCTCGGGAAAATCCTCCATAACCACCACTGGAGTAAGCGGGGATATGCCTGGTAAAAATATTTCCTTATTTCTACCCCAAATTTCTAACATATTTTTTAAAAAGGGATTTTCTAATCTTTTTGTCATAATATGTCCTTGTTTTATAAATAAAAATTTATCCACCCTATTACCCAATTCAAATGCTTCTATTTCCCACCACATAAAATCTTTTCTAACAATAATATCCATAATATATCTAAGTTGATTAGCTATATAATACCATTTTAAATTAGGGAGACCAAGTCCCCCTATTTTTTGAGCTTTATACCATCTATTCTTAGTAATCCTTGATCTTTTCCCCCCATTGCAATAACTATTTAACATTACTTGCCAATCTTTGATTTCTTTCTCTGATATCTTATATGGTATCATTCTAAATAAAAAATTAAACTTCGGTAAAATCTTCATTTTAATCAAAGCTATCCTACCGAACCACGATAGTCCCAATTTTTTATAATCCTCTATTTTATTTTTAACTTCATCTTTTAATTTTTTGAAATTCCATTCCCCTATTTTATCCATATCTTTTAATATATCAATACCTAAATATTTAATTATATTTTTTATCTTTATATCAACTTTCCTTTGTTTACCTTGGGGGTTATATTTGTGTGTGGGGCTGCATTCCAGCCGTGGGTGTGGCCTGAGCCCAAAGTGGGTGTGACCACCTCACACTCACACATGCACACCCCACCCATCCATTCATGTTCACACGCAAATCTGTCTCCCCCCAAATCGTTTGGCTATGTGACAAACTCACTTTTTCTAGGATGAAGAATACCTTTTTTCTTTTTCTTTTTAACAAAAAATGGTGCTGGGACAGTGCACCGGTACAAAAAGGGGTAAGATGGGGGAGGACTTTTGGGAATTTTTTTACCCCCGTATAAAATCTCCTTTTTTCATGGAAATTGAACCCTGAGAAAATCTCAGCACAGTGGCATATGAGACACAAGGGGCTAATAATTAAAGTGCAGCAAGATCCTCAACTAATAATCTCAACAGTTTTTCCCAAGGCTGGCTCATGCATGTTCATCACTTGATTTTTCATTGCTTGAGTCTTCAACACTTTTCCAAGGAGAGGCAAGGTGGACGAGAGGCATGCCCCCTCCATTCTCTCTCTCTCTCTCTCTCTCTCTCTCTCTCTCTCTCTCACACACACACACACACACACACACACACACACACGAGTCAGACACTCTGCTATATGAATGCCATAACATGAGGAAGTCCAGTTTATGGCTGGAAAAAAAGGGGGGTGGATTGTGCAATTGGGTGAGTGCATGGAGTGACCACATCCTGTACCGTGTTATGTATGTGGTGGAGGGGAAGAGCAATACCACATCCGAACTGGAGTTAGGTGTCTCACAGTTGACTGTATGAACTGACTCCAGCGATAATTATTGTGCTTAATGCAGGGATGGGCAAGTTGTGGCCCTCCCGAAGTTTTGGCCTACAGCTCCCATCATCCCTCACCATTGGCTATGCTGGCTAGGGCTGATGGGAGTTGTAGGCCAAAACATCTGGAAAACCAATTTGCAGTATCGGTCCTAGTGGTTTTCTGTTGTGAGTGCTTGATCTTGACTGTGTGCCTTCAACAGCATTAGCTAGCGTGAGGTTTACAAAAATTTGGATTTCCCTCTCCACTTCTCCACACAAGTTCATAGAAAAGAGAATGGTGTCTAACAGAGGGTAAATATAGATGGCCATTGATGCAATGGCCACTTGCCATAGTGGTACACATGGCAGCTTCCAAGGTGTTCACATGCACACCATGGTAAGTTCCCTCTCTTCAAACAGTTGTCTCTGTTCACTAACCGGTGTGTTAACATATGCCCAAATAATTTTGACCGCCAGTCCTTCTCATGAACCAAGGTTCTGTGGGACCTATAATATTATATAAAATGCCATGGGATGGCAGATTGTGGAGCCCCAAAGTCCAACTGTGCCTTTGATGCTCATTTGCCAGTGTTCCGCCAGTGGAACATCCCTCAGCAAGATGCACAAATGGGGTTGGAGCCCTCACTGAGTAGGCATGATGTAAATGAAGTATTGGCACCATCATTGTATAGCAGGGCTGGGCAACTCCCATCAGCCTTAGCCAGTCTAGCCAATGATGAGGGATCATGGGAGTTTTGGCCCTCCAGATGTTTTGGCCTACAAGTTGCCACCCCTGTAGATCGCACTGACAAGTGTACGTGTGTGTTGCCGTCACTATTGGTGAATTTTCTGGTGGCTGGGGACTGGCAGGGGTGGCAATAGCCTTAACATACCAGAAAAATTGCCAGCAGTCCACTGATGGATTGCAGTCCATATCCTGCCCAGCCTTGCTGTTCTGTAGCACTGTTTGCACCAGCGTCTTAGATAGCTGACTGTTTTCAAATGGCTAAACGAACAAGAAGAGATGCTGAATAAAGAGATGAGCACTGTTTGCTCAGCCCGAGCCCCTGAAGTAGCTCTCCGCCCACAGGGTTCAGCAAGGATATACTTTGTCCTGGACATCTTCCAGCAGCACAAATGTAACTCTTGCGCCGCACACGTCAAGCTGAGCTTTGTACCCGGCTTTTGCAATGGTTGTTTCAGCTGCTGGAGTGTGGAAAACTGGCAGGGAAGGGAAATGCAGGCCAAGCCGTTTGCTGAACGAGCTCTTATGGGGAAAAGGATCTTTCAAACAAACAGACAGCTGTAAAATCTAAGTACACGTTTTTAAATGAAATCCTCTGAATGATCTATATCAAACTCCAACAGCGAAGTTTGGTTGTAGAAGATTAACAGTGGGTCCTGCAACAAATGTTTGCAGTGTAGAGCACTCCCGGATCAGGATCCCTCCCACTTTATTCCATCCTCCCCCCCGTTTTCCATGACCCCCCTCCAGCAGTCAGTCAGTCAGTCAGTCAGTGGCCACTGAGCACTCTCAGTCCTCATTGAGGTGTTTTGGGGTTTCTCCTTCCACTTAGTGTGGGGTGTGTGTGTGTTTCTGTATTTCTGCTAACCTCAGGGTTTGCCTGAAGCATACTGAATCATTTCTTTTGTGCATAGGTGGTGCCATTTTGGCTACACAGGCAGCTATACTTACAACTTGAACATTGGAAATAGGAATGATAATTTTAGCATTTATATAGAATCATGTCTATATTCCTGACAGCCCCTGTAGGGACTACATGGCTGCCTGCTTCCTGGTTCAGTGGACTTAAGACCCGGGAACATTGCATATGTAGTGCAGAACACATTAGAGTGTGGCCCTCTCTCATCCTTTGAACTTGACTTCTGGCAAACTTGATTCAAAAGAGGTCGTCTGCCACTGCTCTAGAACAGGGGTTGGGGAACCTTTTTCAGCCAGAGGGCCGAATTCAATTTTGGAGAAGCTCTCGGAGGCCGCATTCCACTGGTGGGCAGGGCTGAAGGCAAAGGGGGTGTGGCCAAAATGCTAGCCTATTTTAGCTTAAAGCTCTTGCTGCCAGTAACAGCCTTAGGAGGAGCATTTCAACCTTTTAGAAGGGGGGGGGGGAGCATAAATGCCGAGAAACCACCAATCAGAGGTTGGGGAAAGGTGGAAGAAGGAAGGGCTGCTGGGGACCCCAGAGAGACGGATTATGACCCCAGGAGGGTGGGATTTGCCTTCCGGGCCTGAGGTTCTTTACCCATGGTCTAGAGCAGTGTTCTCCTACCTTGGGTCCCCAGATGTTTTTGGCCTACAACTCCCAGCTATGCTGGCTGGGACATGCTGGGAGTTGTAGGCCAAAAACATCTGCGGACCCAAGGTTGGAGAACACTGCTCTAGAGGGTGTGACACAGACACCTTGTGTTTGGAGGCTAGATTTTGGAGAGGGATCCATTTTGTATGACCTCATTTCAGAATCTGGAGTGTGAAATGGCCTGGACTCCAAAATGGGGACCAAAAGGACCTGGGTCTTCCTTGAGGCCTCTAGGCTCATTTCTAATGATGCAGTTGGGGTGGCATGATGAGGTTTAGAGGCCTACTAGCTTGCCATGCCTCTCCAACTGCAGGGCAAGCCTCCCTTGGCCACTTTGATGATTCCAGGAGAAAGGTGGAAAAGAGGATCCACGCTAAGCCATATTGGATGTCCACCAGACATCCAAGCAATTACGGTAACTATTGGATACCTATTGGCTGACCACCAAACATCCAAGCAATTAATCCACCTTTCCAAGACTAATTGTGAATTGGGCAAAGGTGGGGTCCTCCCTCACTAGTTTTTACTCTCTATTTTAAACTGGCAGTGTGAATTTGCTTGTGATTCAGTGCTGTAAGTGCTTTGGGAGCAAAGCATGCTGGGCGCTATTACATTCAAGGCATTTTTATTATTTATTATATCCCCCCTTCCTTTTCCCATGGTGACCAAGGTAGTATGCATAGGGTTCCCATGGCATCTCCCGTCAAAACCCTGACCAGACCAGACTGACTTGGCGTTAGCGGGATTTCTGCATCATGTACCTTCAGTCCAAGCCATGGGCACAGCTCTTTGTACCAATGTAATGTTTGTGGGGGGAAGGAGTGGGATTTATTTACAGTCCAGATTTAGCTGGGTTACAGTAGCATCCCAACCCTTCTTTATAGCTTTGGCCCTATGTTAAATGTCAGTTATCTAATTTTAGATACTCATGTTGACGCAGTGCGCAGGCACTGAACAGTGGCTCTTGCACTGACATGCGAAACATGATATATGACAGTTGGCAGTAACTGTGTGGATGAGCGTATGAAATTCCTCTGGGTGAAGGCGGTCAACAATTTAAGATCTGATACAGTCCTCAAGACCTGGAGGTTTGCAGGGGGTAAATGTGTGTGCGCGCACATTTTTTTTAAAGGTACTGTGCCTTTTTCTCAAGAAAATAACCCCACATAATATGTTGGGTTGGGAGGCTAATGGGAGGATATGCTGCATCATTCCCCACTCCCCAGATGTCTAGAATGGGGATAGGCAAACTGGTGCCCTCCAAATATTTTGGACAACAACTCCCATAATCCTTTACCATTGACCATGCTGGCTGGGGCTTATGGGAGTTGTGGCCCCAAAAGTCTGGAGGGCATCTAACCCTGGCAGATCAAACACTAACTTTATATCTATGAATTCCAGTATGCAACAAAGAAAGGGTCTACACTTTGGTGGCCAATTAAAAAACTTTGATCAAACACTGAGATATAGCTGGATGAGTTAACTGCTCTGTTCTTTCGGGAAACAGAAGTGTGGAACTAGACACCTCTGGTCTTATCCAGGCATGATCTTCTTATGTTCATATAAACACAGAGATTTGCTAATACTTAGGAAAGATCCCCCTCTTTGTTGGTGACACCAAGTGTGGATGCTTAATACTATGTTGCTTTCCCCCCCTTCTCTCTTCTAGTTCCAGCTGCTGATTGAAATTGCTTGGCCTTTGTTTATCTTCTTTATATTGATCTCCGTGCGGCTGTCTTATCCGCCCTATGAGCAACATGAATGTAAGTATGGAATACACATGTGTTCTTGGCTTTAAATTTGGTGAAGGAAAAGTAAGAGAGAGAAAGATCACATAAGGAGTTTGATGTGCTTTTCCTTCATCTCCTCCCTTCCTCTGCATGCAGAAGGTCCTAGATTCAATCCCTGGTATCTCCAGCCTAGAAAGATTTAAGAGCAGGGCTAGGAAAGACCCAAGGGAGCCATAGCCAGAAGGAGCAGATCTCTAGACTAGACAGAGCAATGGTGTGACTCAGTGGCTGCATTTGGAAGTCATGCTAAACCATACTTTAGTATGATGAGTGCGAGCCTGTACAGTCATGCCTTGGATTGAGAGCATAATTCGTTCCAGAAACGTGCTTGTAATCCAAAACACTCTTATATCAAAACGAAATCCCCCCCAAAATTTGTACAGAGATTTTTAATTTAAGCCGTACTACAGTACTTGTATTGCAAGATGTCGCTTGTATATCAAGTAAAAAAAAATTAAATATTTAAAAATTTGCTTGTCTTGCAAAACACTCTCAAATCAAGTTACTTGCAATCCAAGGTATTACTGTACAAGCTTTAGGTTCACGCACTCCCCATCCTCTGTCCTCCAGCACAGCTGTGAGGAGTTGGGAAGGTTTCAATTCCATTTTCTGTTAACCACAGCTTGACAAACAGTGGTTAATGTTAACTATGATTTGTTTGAAGCAAGCTAACTTCAGAAGAATGGGTCATGAAGCTGGCTTGTTTAAACAAGCCATAGTTAACATTAAGCATAGTTTAGGGTTTGGATGTAATTCTAAACTGTGGTTAATGGAAAGTGGAAATGAAATTTTCCAGACTCTTCCTTGTGTCCATGACAGAGAAGGAGAGGGGGCTCACACAGATTTGTTCTCATCATTCTACACTCCGGTTTAGTGTGACAATTGAATATGGCCAGTATAAGACAACTTCATCTGTTCACTTACCATCTTTTGGCCTTCAAGTTCTTGCTGGACCATCTGTACAGTGTAAATCTGGAGTGGGAAGGGGAGCAATGTTGCAGAAGGAGTGAGTATTGTGTATGTTTGTGTATGTGCTGGGTGGGGAGAGGTGTTCAAAAGTATAAAAAGTGTGAGTAGTCATCAGATTTGAATTCTATTCCCCCATGGAAGCCCTTTTTTTTTCATTACCCAGATTGGATCTAAACAGGTACTTGCTATGAAATCACAAAATTTTCAGTTCTGTCCTTCGTTACTAAACTCTCGTTTTTAATAAAAAGTTGATCCTAAGTTGGCTATATTGCAATATGATGCTGGAAAACTCAAGAGTAAGCATATTTCAGACTAATTTAAAATGTTGTAATGGGATTGCTTAAATTCTGTTCAATTTTTTGTTTTTACTTTTGTTGTTGTAAATACTTGATGATTAATGGGAAATAAGAGTTCTAAAAAAAGTGTGACATGTTTTATGGAAAGTTCTTAAAATATCACATTGCATGTGTACTCCATGGCCTTCCTACAAGGAGCTCAGGAGAGTGTATTTGGGGATACCAATGACCCTGTGGGGAAGGTTAGGGTGATAGAAGATTGAGTCAATTGACACAGTTTTACAATGCTGTGCATTATGGATAATCAAGTCTGGAAGTACAAAGCCAGGCTTGATAATGTCCAGATGAGGCCTGCTCAAAATGGAAGCCACCAATATATAGCCCACCAGCCATAAATTGTGGCCTGCCATGCGGTTAACAACCCCAATAGGGTGTGTGTTTTTTATACTGTCCTAACAAGCCAGCAAAAAACAGAAGTTTTATCAACCTTCTGGCTGGTCACTGTCCATGCGTGGTGGGCTCTGCACCATTTGATTTTGAAGATCACAGATTGTTCAAGCCTAGCCAGAGTTTGCTAGGATGAAGAAGAGTTACCCAGTACTCAGCTGATGTTGGTGGGAGAACCTGCAGGGTGGCTCAGTGGTTTAAAATCCAATGCCTTTCTTGCGGCTAGTCCAAATCTGCTATTCCTCATCTCCATTTTATTAATGTGCTCACTTTCAGACCTCCTCCACAAAATAATAGAATTTTGTCTAATGACTTTTCATTCTTTCTTTTCTTTTTAAAAAGTTATTAATTAATTAATTTATTTTATTTAAAGCATTTTTAGCCCGACGCTTCAGCTGGAAAGGCTCCCAGAGCGGCTTACAGATAAATAAAAACAAGACAGTCCCTGTCTTACAAATGTAAAAATGTAAAGCACACCCTAAAAGGCCATGTATATACTAAAAAGTAGTAGAAGTATTCTGTTTCGGAAACAAAGTTAATCAGATTTCATTTTAAGTAGTATTTAGTGCAGTTCAGTTTCATCAAACATTTTACCAGGTTGTGAATACGCACAGATGTACATTCCTCTTGCTGTACCAAGAGCAGGTTTGTGGAGAGAAAACATGAATGCAGGTCACAGTGACCTCTTTTAACAACCCCACTTATGGCTTGAAAGAACAGAGCTGTGTTATCTGCTGGACTCACGTTGTTTGGTGTGTTTTGACATGAGCTGTGGGCAGCTTATTCTGCAATCCTGCTGCAACAGCAGCCAAGCAGCAGGTGCAACTGTTAAACCACTGGATATTTTAAACACTTAAGTTGTCCCAATTAAAGATACATTTTTAAAGTTAGCAAGAATTTAAGCTCTAGTCTAAGCAAGTTACAGCACAGTCCTATGCACGTCTCAGTGCATTCAGTGGGACTTACTCTCAGGTAAGGGTGTACAGGATTGCAGTGTTGATCTCTCCCTTCTTCCCTCTCGTTCAGCTGAGGCTTAAGTGGCAAATTGGGATTGTGTATGTTGTTCTGGAATTTGAACCATTTGTTAGCTGATGGCAGTGTCTTATTAGACGCTTGTTTCACATTAAAGTAATAGTTTATAGGAGAGTTGAAAGAAGCTTGAGAAAGGGTTCACTTTCCAAGGTGTACAAGCATATTCCATATGTCCACTGTAATATCTGCTCAAATAGGCTCTGCAGGTTTTTGAAACAATTCTCCTTTGCTGTATTCCCCCAGAATTGTTTGCAAACCCTCACTGGTTTAGGGTAGCCAGAAGCAAAAGAGGACAGGGTTCCTGCACCTTTAATAGTTGTGTAGAAGAGGGAATTCTATACCTATTAAAGGTGCAGGAGCCCTGTCCCCTTTTGCACCTAGCCACCCAATTGCTGGCTGTACATTCTGTGCACACATTAGAAACATCTGCCATAGAGACACACCTCCTGTAGTCATCCTCTCTATGTTGGATAGAGGCTTTTGGGGGTGGGTGGGTGAACGGATGTGTCTTTCAAAAGGAGAGGAAACGATCTGAGGGCCTAACGTAATGTCCTAAATATTCACCCTTTTGCTTTAGGTCATTTTCCCAACAAGGCTATGCCTTCTGCTGGAACGTTGCCCTGGGTCCAGGGGATCATCTGTAACGCCAACAATCCTTGCTTCCGTTACCCCACACCTGGGGAGTCTCCGGGCATTGTTGGAAATTTTAACAAATCGATGTGAGTACCAGCCATCTGTTTATTCATCTCTGGCCCACATAAGAGTTCTGGGCTAAGTGCAAAGAAGAGAATGGGGGACACAGAACAGCCATGCCCTGGGCTGCATTAAGGGGACTGGCTGTTCTTTTCTGTGCCCATGGGAAGCCTTTGTACAGACATGTGGAGGCTGTTGCTGGCAGGGCCTCTAACAAGAACAAGGGGTTTGAAGAGGGTGGAGTGATCACGCGGGGGGAGTGTTGGGCCAGAACATGCAGGGCAACGAATAAGGAAAAGTTTAATTCAGGCCAAACTCTGCAGGCACGAAGAAGCACACAAGTCTCCCAACTGCCTCTTCCAACCCACCCTGCTCATCCTGTGCACACTGCAGAATGCCCCAGAAAGCCAGGCAGCCACACAGAGACTTCTAGGGCAGCCTTGCCCAACCTGATGTTTTGGACGACATTAGCTGGGGCTGATGGGAATGAAATCCAAAACATCTGAAGGGCTCCAGGTTGAGGAAGGTTGCTCTAGGGCCATACTGTTTGACCTAAAGCTGTTCAGCGTGTCTTTTAGATCACTGGTCATCTGTGTTTTTACTGCCTGTCAGTTTCACATGCATCTCAGTGGCAAAGCAGTGAAGAAGTGACAATTTCCTCAAACCTCTCCTTTGGCACATTGCCACATCTTTGGGAAACCCTGACTTAGACCGATAATAACTACAGTCTGGGGTTGCTCCCAGATGGACAGGTCCTGGTGCTACCAATGAGAGGGCATTGTGCAGCTATTCCATCTTTCTTAATGGATTATCTGCAATAGGAGAAAAGACGGAGGAAGTGGTGGGAAAACACAGGAGGGTTGTGAATTGAAGATGGTGATGTCTGGACCCCTTGTAAAAGATTATGCGAGTGAGGCAGGGTGATGGCACAACGAAAGCCTCATCTGGAAGCACCTTGGGTTATCCAAGCCTTCTTGTCTTGCATGCATGAAAATGGA
The DNA here is from genome assembly GCA_021292165.1 of Shinisaurus crocodilurus. Classification (NCBI taxonomy): domain Eukaryota; kingdom Metazoa; phylum Chordata; class Lepidosauria; order Squamata; family Shinisauridae; genus Shinisaurus; species Shinisaurus crocodilurus. Next base: position 108,976,684 of record CM037877.1, read on the forward strand.
GTTACAGCAGTCCCGTTTCTTCTTTCTTCATTTGGGAGCAGAGGACTGGGCTCTCCCCATGCGTTCCTGTTGCATCTGAAGAGGCAATGACCTGGCATATTTTGCCCCATGGCCATGATCAGCACCTCTAATCCCTTGTGCCAAAGTTAAAACATCATTTTATATCTGGAGCCCTTGAGGAATGTGCGCCACAACGGGAGTTTCTGATGTAAAGGAACAAGACATTTCCATGAGCAGCTCGTAAAAATAGAATCAAAGCTGCAGGAGCCTCCCCGTTCAGCCTAGCAGTCAGGCCAGTCTAAGACATTTTGCTGGCTGAGGCAGAAAATCCAAATGTCACCTCCACCCACTGATTAACACCAGGCACAATGCTGCCTCCAGAAGCCTTACTGAAATTATTATGTTATTATTTTATTCGTTAAACATGTAGGTTGCCCTAGCATTATCCACTTGTTTGTTTATTAATTTATTAAGCTTATGAGTTGCCCTATAGCAGCCTTCCCCAACCTGGTGCCCTCCATATGTGTTGGACTACAACTCCCAGTATCCCCCACTGGGGGATGGTGGGAGTAGTAGTTCAACACAAATGGAGGGCACTAGGTTGGGGAAGGCTGCCCTATAACCTAGGCTCTTGGGTCGACGTACCCAATAAAAACAAAACAGTAAGATCTATAAAATCAAGAACTCCAAAATTACAAGCACAAGAAAATGCAGCCACAAAAATGCAATTATCCCCCTCCCCTCCCCAAAACAAAGACTAAGTAAGAAGGCAGTAAATAAAAAAAAACCCTCCTGAAATGATCACAGAGGTAAAAGAGCTCAAAACACAGCGGCGGAGCATAAAATGCAAAATATGATGTACAGAAGTTCTCCATAGCATGCTAGTGCTCTTCCTCAGCTCCCATTCATTTCAATGGGACTTGCACGAGAGAACTTGTGAATGCAGGAATCTATTTTTTGTTTACAAAGAAAATAATTTGGGGAGATGCAACCCATCATACTACCTTTCCCTCCTGATTTGTTTTTTCTTTCCTGCTATCTCCTTAACATCCTCAGTGTTTACCGGTTGTTCTCCGATGCCAGGCGCTTGCTCTTGTATAGCCAGCAAGACAGCAGTGTGGAGGATGCACAGAAAGTCGTGGCAAAACTGCAGAAAGTCGGGAAGTCTGTTTCAGGTAAACAAGCAAAGGGTGCGCAGTGAATTTTGCAGAGGGTCTTGATACTGTGTCAGTAATCCAAGATCTGGAAAAAGGTTTAGAATGGAGTTTCATAGATTTCATAGGATCATAGAGTCGGAAGGGGTGTACAAGGCTATCGTGTCCAACCCCCTGCTCAGTGCAGGAAACTAGAGGAGGGGTCTCCCATCCAAGTAATAACCAGGCCTGACCCTGCTTAGCTTTCCACGCTCAGACAAGCTGAGCCAGCATAAGCCACAGGCCTGTTGGTGATGCCTAAACCTGAGATGATCAACTGACTGGCTCTGTGACAAATCTCTTTCCCGGTATGATGTATTACCAAACTTTAAACAAGGTGCAGTAAACTTTGTCCTCGTTTTAACTTGCATGGGAAGTGTGTGTATGTGTGTGTGTGTGTGTGTGTGTGAGAGAGAGAGAGAGAGAGAGAGAGAGAGCCATGCCAGGGGGAAATGGGGGGGCAAGCCCTCCCCCCACCTCAACAAGCAGTTCACTTCTCACTTGCCTCCCCTACCCCCTTGACTGGATTCCTGTGGTTATTTGAAGGAAAGGCAGTTTTCACATCCAAATTATAACTGAAACACAAACTGGAAATTAAAGTAAGGCCACAATCTTATGCAGGCTTACTTGAAAGTTAACCCCATCAAAATCAATAAGATTTAGTTCTGAGAAAATGTCACACACACACACACACACACACACACACACACACACACACGCCCTGCCTCCTCATTGAGTGCAAGCCTGGCTTCTTCCTGAGTCGCTGCTTCTGGTTCCTCTGCAGGGGAAGAGAAATCCTCTGGAGGAACCTTGACTTACCTGGTTTCAAAGATTTCTCTTCCCGTGCGGAGGAACCAGAAGCAGTGACTCAGGAAGAAGCCAGACTTGCACTTGGTGAGGAGGCAGGCCCCTCGGGGACATGGCAGAAAATATGCTTAATGCTTCCATCCTAATGTGAAATATACCACTATTTCTCTTTCAGAAAGCTCTCCTGCCCATTCTGTCCCTTCTCTGGTTTAGGCCCCAGCATGGGCCTGATGACGAGGCCCACGGCCCAGAGCTTGCCCATCCCTGCTATAGAGTATGGCCACCTGCAAAGGAGTCGGGTGTGTGGCAAAGTTTTCGCCCCTTGGACCACCATCTTGACAATAGTGTACCCTCTCCCCCCCACCCGCGAAAAACAGAAGCTGGCTTAATTCAAGTAATAGAGCCAAACGTGACATGATGGGAGCAGCCGTATTTTTATTTCGTGTGTCTGCCCTGTTTACGTACAGTGCGTGTGCGTGTGCGTGTGCAGTGTGCGTCTTATTTTAATGTGAACAGAGTTGTGTGGATAAGGGGAGTTTTACCTTACTGTGTGCTTTGTCACTTCAGGCACTTTTTCCTCTCACACCTACTGCTTTTTCTGGTATAAGAGCTGGGCTGGGAGAAAAAGTGGCAGTAAACAAGGTGCAGGGAAGTAAGGTGGGAGAGGCAGGAGGGCTCCCATCTCAGGCACTGCATACAAAATATACCCCAACCCCTGTTTTCTATGCAAAGACACATGAACAATAAATATGGCTGCCCTCATTACTTCTAGGTCCCCCCCCCCCCCCGCTCCCCAAGTCTGTCTTCTCCAGTGTAAGCCTTTGGTACTACTTGTAGTTTGCATCCAGCTTTCAAAGGGAGCGCAGTTCAGTTTCTTTGTAATGCAAAATCACAATCTTAGAGAGCTGAAAGGAAATTCATTTGAAAAGCTGCCAGGGCCCTATTGTATTTCATGCATTTTTTGAATATTTTGCTTGGCCCAGTTGTTCAGGGTTTTATAAGGACAGTGGTGAAGTAGAACACATCTGTCTTAATCTATTTGTCAAAGCCAGCTTTGAGCTGCAATCCTATACTTGGATGTAAGTCCCATTAAACTCAATGCATCTTACTTCTGAGTAGATATAGGATTGTGCTGTTTGCTAATCTTTCAGGGCACTTAACAATGGTTGTAGATGAGTGAGTGACTTGTCAAAATAAAGCTCAGACGTTTGCAGGGTGTGTGTGTGTGTATGTGTGGAAACAGTGCTTTTGTCAGTTTACACTATAAAGAAGATAAACTCGATAAAAAGGGGAGGGAAGCTGAGGTAAACGTAGGCTGGTACAGTTCGACCTGGCAATGGTTCTACACTTACTAGTTACATTTGATTGGACTACTGTAAGGTGCTCTATGTGGGGCTGCCCTTGAAAACCATTGGGAAGCTTCAACTAGTATGCTGCATCTAAAATCCTGACTGGGGAAAAGTGCTGGGATCATGTCACCCCTTCCTTGTATCAGCTTCACTGGCTGCCAGTTCCATTCTGACTGCAATTCAAGGTGCTAGTTATTACCTTTAAGGCCCAAAATGGCTTGGGACCAGACTACCGGAAAGACTGCCTTCTCCCATGTCAACCTGCCTGCCCTCTAAGATCTGCTGTTGTGCCATTCTTGCATGTGCCGTTGCCTTCTGAGTTATGGTTGGCAACAATGCCTGAGTGGGCTTTCTCTGTGGTGGCCTCCCGTATGTGGAACTTCCTGCCCCAAGGCGTTAGGTAGTCTTCCTCTTTTTCTGTGTTCCCTCAACTGTAGAGATTGCTCTTTAAACAAGTGTTTGATTCTGTTGTGGCTTAATTTATTGATTTTTAGTTTTGACTTTGTGTATTTTTTGCATTTGCTACTTTGGATTTGATAATTGGCAATTATTGTTTTTTTATTGGTATATTTTGTAAACATCTGTGAGCCACTCTCTTTTTTTGGAGGGGAAAAGTGGATTCTAGTATAAAAATAATAAATAATAATAAATAATAAAACATCTGTGACTATTTGCTGTAAGTCCTTTGGGCTGAGTGTATTGAAATGAGCCCTCTCTAACCTGCTGAGGTATTATTATTATTATTACATTTATATCCCACCTTTTTTCCTCTTGCAAGTAACCCAAGGCAGCTTACATGATCTTCCTCCTCCTCTCCATTTTTATCCTCACAACAACCCTGTGAAGTAGTGTAGGCTGAGAGTCAGTGACTGGCCCAAAGTCACCCAGTGAGCTTCATGGCCAAGTGGGGACTGGCCTGAGTCCCAGTCCAACACTCTAACCACTATGCCACACTGGCTCTCAATACATTATGGAATGTATATGAATTTTCCAACTGCTTAGAGAGCAATTATTGGCACACTAGGCCTTGGAACAGATGGGACTGTGTGCCTTTAGCAGGAACAGGAAAGTGATCAGCAGAGAAGGGAGTAAACAGTACCATTGAAGTGTTAGTCAACAGTAAGATTATTTGTATTAGTGTTATGTATGCATGAGAGCCATTTGCAGTGCCTGAAATGGAAGAAAAAGGGAGGTGGGATTGTTAGGCCAGAAAAGTGGGATGATATCTGACTTCACTTTGAGCACTGGTGGCGCATGAATTGAAAGTGATTAGTGTGTGTGTGTGTGTGTGTGTGTGTAAGTGAATGGGGAATGTGTGTGAGAGTGGAGGGTGAAAGGACATAAGTTACACATCAGTGAATCTACATGTGTCTCCTCTTGTCCTCCATTAGAACTGACTTTTCCTGAAAGTTTTCCACAGTCTGGAAAACACTGATACAGCTGGGCAAGATGCGAAATCATTATAAATAATACATAACTGTTACATACTGCTTTTTCAAGTGTTCAAAGTGCTTACCTATCTCAGTAGTGTTTACGACAGCCCTGTATGGCAGGCCACTGCTCTTATCTCCATATTGAAGATTTGGGGAGGGGGCCCGAGGCTGAGAAAACAGTGGCTTGCCTAAGGCCATATCCTGTACCCGGGGCTGAGGTAAACTGACTTTTCAGCACACACTCTTAACCATTACCCTGCCACTGAAGAAAAGAATAACAACAGTCACTCTCAGTGAGTCCCAAGCGAAATATCTGAAGTTAATGCTGTAAAATGCAAGCTAGCAAATTGATTGGAAAAACAAGGCCTGAGGCGAGCACATGTTTCTTTAATAAAGTAACTTAAGAAAAATGCAATCGAATGAGTGTACATTTTTTTAAAAAAGAGAACATTGTTCGCTGTAATTTGGAATGTCTATGACTCCATATTATTGTGCAGTCTGTGGTGAACAAAAGTGTGCTTGTCCTTTATGTTGCACTCACTTATAGTCTCCAGGGAAATTAGTCAGAAGCTGTTGTAGCAATGACCTATAGCTTCAGGGCTCCATCTCTGGCAAACTGAACAAAACACAAACACAATAATGAAAAGTATCTTTCAAGAGAAGACCATTAGTAAAGAGCAGGGAAGGGGGAAAGAGGAAGGAGGGCTTAAAAGCTTGCCCACTGCTTCCCACTTCCCTGAATAGAAGGAAATGTCAGGGTATCTCTTCTACACAGTGAGTTTCATTGGGATAAAAGCGTACAGTACTTACGATGTTATTGTAATGTCTGTTTATTTATGAATATGTGAATTGAGCTCAGAAAGGGGATAGTCAGCCCCACCTGCAGACAGGCAATACTAACCTTGTTCAGTATTGGCCCCCAAAAGCAACAGCACACATAGGGCTACCAAACACAGGCACCTTTCTCTGGCCAGATGTGAACTGGTGCTGGTCCGAAATCCTCCCCCAGGTTCCCCTAAAATATCCCCTCCCATGCAATAACAGCAGTGCTGATGTGGTACTTTCTGAAGTGCAGACGCTCATCATGATGGCCCCCAAAGACACGCCCCTAAGAAGAGTCCACAAATGCAGGCAGGGGTGTTGATCCATACCAACAAACCAGTTCTAGCAGTTTTCATCTTCACCAGGAGCAGGTCTCTTGTAAAGCTTCATTGCCTGTTGAAAAGCAACTACCCCGCACCCAATACTTTGTATTGCAACCAGGAACAATATATTGTTACTGGGAAAATTCATTTTCCCCCAGCGACTGTGAGGATTGCTGCTAAGCTCGGAGGGAACAGGGAGGTACAGATGATGGTGGCAGATGATGGCATCGTCCCTGCTCCTCAAAAAGTGCAGGTGCTGCATCCCTGTGAGCTCTGGCGGTGCTGCACCACTGGGGAAAGGGGTGAGATACTCTGCTTCTTTCCTTGGAGCGGGGGGAAATAAATTTTTTGAGGTGGTTGCAGCTTGGCATAATTGTACAAGGTGGCTGAGTGTGTTTTCTTGCTTTTTGAACTGGGGAAAAAAAGACCACTCTCAGTGGTGCTAGGCTTTCTCTGCCGCTATCCTCAGGCCACACTTCCTGGACAGCCTTGGGACTGACATGAAACTGTGAGTGGTGTGGGGCCCTCTTTTCATTTAAAAAAGCAAGAAAAAAACACTCAGTCACTTTGTAAGGGGGGGGTGCTTTGGTTTGCCCCCAAGCCACCAATTAATGGTTGAAAAAGAGTTGACTGACATTTTCAGCACAACTCTTACCGTAACTTGAACTGAAAAACCGCTTGCTTCGGCCCCCACCTTGGCAGGTGGGGTATGGAACAACTTCCATTGGCGTTTAGTAGTCACCAGGCATTACACAATCTCCTACAGCTATCAAGCTATACAAGAGTCTATCATAGAAGGCTTTTTGTCAGGGCTGGCCCAAATCATGTTGCTATCTGAGACAGAGCAGCAGAAGGTGCTCCGCTCCCAAGTCAAGGTGCACAGTGTGCATTGCTGGTCAAGTTATTATGGTGTCTGAAACAGAAATTCCCACAAGCATCTGTTTCCCTCCCCTTATTTAAACTGGAATGGTTTACTTCAGCCAGCCCAGGTTGAGAAAAACGAGAAGAAAAGTGGCGAGGAGGACACAATTGGCAGGAGAAAAGTAGTGGTAGCGGATGGGGATGTATGAGAATTTCCTTTCTGTTCACAAATCATGCGAACATGCCCTGTTCACAATCCCAAATGTGAGCAGGAACACTTTTTTTCCCGAAAAATGTCCACAAATTTCCAAATTTGTGATCACATTAAAAAAAATGTGTCCTTAAAAATGTGTTTTAAAAATACACAATTTGAAATATACTTTAAAAAAAATGCATTTTCACACTTTAGTCGAACAAATGAACGAACGAACGAAGAAATCTTTTTTGCATATGGCCATAGGCCTTTGCAAGGTACAATAAAATCCTTAAATAGCTAATAATAGATCAGAATTACATATTAACATCATGGTTAAAATCATCTATAAACAGAGTTTATAAACATTTATGATCAAAGTTACTGGGCAATGATAAAGCATTATAGTTCTTCATATGAGTGGCCTGCAGTTTCTTGGCTGCCAATGCTAACACTTACATATTTGGAGTTGTCTGCAAGAAGTTCCAGCACCATCTCCTAAGGAGATCTAGCAGCATGTAACTGGATAAATCATCTCCAAAATTTCCTTCTGGGATCCTCATACAAGGGGCAATACAGCAAATAATGTAATATATCTTCCATCTGATTGCACCCAAATATGCAACTGTTCATTAAGTGGGATACCTAAATATCTCCCATCGAGATGTGCTGAAGGCATCAGTTGCAACCTCAGTTCTGTAAATTCCTTACGCAGGTGTGGGTGGGTGCACTACACACCTCAAAATAGTGTGATCGTGTGTGGTTAACTTTGATTTGGGGATACCAAGACGGAAAAGGATGCGGCAACAATTGTTGCCCTATCTTGATTCACGGCATGGTCAATCCAGTTTCTAAGTGCATGTGGACTAAGGGATAAAAACATTTCCATAGGAAGGTTATAAATCTCTAACTTCCCTTGGCACTGGAAGGCCCAGCCCCTACTCCTTAGCTGTTCTAGCCAGCAGCTCTAGGCAAGGGAGTAATCATCCATCTTGTTTAACCTCTGCCAATATCTAAAAATAGGACGGATCTATTCTTGCTGAGATTGATGGTAAACTCAGTTCGGCCCTGAGATGGGCCGACAGGGTCCCAGTGGGGAGCCCCAGGATCTATCTCATAAATTTATTTTGCAAGATTTCCATTTCACATTTGCTAGCTTCTCCCCATAGTTCTGCCCCATACAGCATTTGAGCTACTATTTTGGCCTCAAAAGGGCTGGGTTGATTAATTGTCCCCCTCTCATAAGGAAAAACCTTCTGAGTTGGCCTATCGCTCTTCCACAGGCAACTTTTGATGCATCTAAGTGGTTTTTCCATGACAGTTTCCTGCTAAGGCACAGGCCTAGATATTTAAATGAGCGGACCTGTTCTAGTTGGTACCCATCAAGGACCCATTTGGTGCTGGGGTCCTCTTACCAAAAACCATGATCTTCGTTTTTGCATAATTAACAGACAAATGCTCCTCTTTGCATAACTTGCCAAACCTGGCTAGCATTCTGTTGAGACCAATTTTATTCAAGGATAGTAAAAGCAGGCCTTCAGCATACAGCAATATTGAGATCTTCCGGTTGCCAACCGAGGGGGGGGGGAGGGGGGGAAGAGAGGGAAGCCATTCCAGGAATAAGATAATTAATATAGAGATTACCCCGCAATTGATCTATATCTCACAGGATAGGTTGCCCTGAAGGCCCAGGCATACCTGTAGGGTGTTGTCCCTATGTAATGATTTTATAAGCCAAAGCAATATTTTATCAATATTAATCTTGTCCGTTTTGTGCCAGAGGCGATCTCTAGCTATTAAGTCAAAAAGCAGATGAGAAATTGACAAAGGCCGCAAATAAGGACTTATTTGGGCCTTTAATGGTTTTATAAATTAAATGCTGCAGAACATATATTTGATCTAAAGTGCTTCTGCCATTCCTAAACCCTGCTTGTTCTTCGTGAATAATTGATTGGCTTATATCCCATTTGAGGAGCATGTTTCGTCCATATAATTTAGATGTCACATCCAGGAAGCTAATTGGTCTGTAATTACATGGATCAGATGCATCTCCTTTTTTAAAGATAGGCACAACAATACTAGAACGCCAGCCAGGAGGGGGGACATCGCCAGTAGAATTTGTATATGTAAATAAAGTTGCTAATACTGGTACCCACCAGTTGATGTCTAAAAGAAATACCTCAGGCAGAATCATGTCCTCCCCTGGGGCCTTACCTGAGCGCAAAGATAGAATCAAGTCCGCTATGTCAGAATTCGAGACTGGTGGCCAGTCTGGGAGGTTGGGGGAGGGGGGATCTCTGATGTAACTGAGTGAGAAGGAGTACTGCTTCCAAATATATTACTAAAATGGGAAACCCAAATTTCATGTGGAATTGGGGGGGCAACCTCAAAAGGGTTCTGGGGGTAACCTCTCTGGATCAATTCCCAAATTTGGGGTCATTCCCTTCTAGTAGAGCAAGGCCCAGGGACTTCCAGTTATTAGCAGTGAAGGTTTTCTTTTTCCTTCTTAACAAAGTTTTGTATTCTCTCCTCGGGGATTGCAAGAGGAGGGTGGCCTCTTCTGTGCCAATGAAAACCACCTGTCTCGTTAATTAATGCAAATCCTTTTTCCCCCCTTTACCTTCTCTGTCAAACCAAGACCTAGGATAGCAGTAAATTCCATCAGTTGAAAGAGTAGACAAATAAGGTCTCAGTTCTTGAATTATATACTGGTAGGTCTGAAGGATGGACCAGGGGCTTTCAAAAATGAGTTGGCGAAGCTGTAAAAGCTTGTCTGACACTAGCAGCTGTCCTATGTTGGCATCAATTTCCATAGACCACTTATATGTCGTCTATCCCCCTGTATATAGCCTGGCATTGTAGAGGCTGTCAAAGCATTGGAATGTAAATTCTGCAAATTAAGAAGAGCCCTTAGCTGGCGATGGTTGCTTTCTGGTCTATCTTCTATTGTCATGTACTTAACAAGAGGAACAATTGAAGGAGACCCCAAAATGTAGTCTACTACACTTACTCTTTTATCGGAAATGTATGTGTAGTTAGAGTGGTCTAAATAACAACCTTTAAGACACACCAACTGAAATTTAAAAACTCAAGCAGAATAAGGTTTTCCCATACCTATTAATCTTTCCATCCTGGGAAGTTCGAAGAGTACCCATGGATTCCTCAATTACAAAACCCAGGGCTTTTTCCAATGAGGCATAACTATTTCCCGTCCTAGCATTAAAGTCACCACATATTAAAAGATGGTGGCGGGGATAACTAGTCAGAAGATTATCCAGGAGTGTCTCGATTTTACCCTAAGGCTTATCTACAGGGCAAGAAGTTCGGGGGGACGGGGGACGGGACTTTGATGCAAATAAGGGCGGCATCTGTCACCCCTGAATAATTAAGGTATGACTGAAATGGGAAGGTGGACCAGCTGCCTCAATGATCTTGATCTGTGCCTCTAGGGTAGAAGAGATCAAAATAGCCAACCCTTCACTGCCTGGACCTAAATAAGATGTTTTCAAGACAGGTATTTCCCAAGTCCTGTAACCTTGAATGGTAAGGGAGTTTTTCCCATGAGCCAAGTCTCCTGTAGGCAGACAATGTCAAAAGACTGCAGGAAGCAAAGAAAATCCGAATCCACCACTTTGTTCCTCCAACATGCTATATTCCAAGACAGTATTTATAGGTTCAGCTGATCTTTTCCCACGCAGAGGTCGATCCTCAGTGTTAGTGGAAACTCTTGTGCCTTATAAACTTAAATTTTGGTCTCTACTAAATAATAAGCAGGGTGGTCCATATTGGGCTGGTAGGTCCGGCCTCACCATATCTGTGTACTCCAGAGTGTTGGAACATCAGTGGTTGACATGAGGTGTGGACATTGTGTTCTCTTCATAATTTCCAAGATGGACTAATGGGGTTTTAAGTTCACTCCAAGGATTTCACAAGGGACCAATTAGGATATTATTTCATGTAAGCTGTTTATGTCACTCTGTGTCAATGGTGCGAAAGTGTGCACTTTTGAAAAATATGCACAGAAATGCACACATTTTCTTTCAAAATGGGCACTTTCCCCATTTGAATGAGCTGGAAAACAGTTTGAAAACAAAAATGGGAGTGAGCTGAAATGAGCTTTGAAGTGATTTTCAGAGAATTTAGGCAAGCTTGAAAATCACTGGTTCCCCCATCCCTGTGCTTAACTTTTCTCCCACCTGTCTTTTTGCCCTTTCAAAACATGCGAGAGCCAGTGTGGCGTAGTGGTTAGGGTGTTGGACTGGGACTCGGGAGATCCGGGTTCTAGTCCCCGCTCGGCCATGAAACTCACTGGGTGACTTTGGCCCAGTCACTGACTCTCAGCCTAACCTACCTCACAGGGTTGTTGTGAGGATAAAATGGAGAGGAGGATGAGGATAATGTAAGCTGCCTTGGGTTCCTTGCAGGAAAAAAGGTGGGGTATAAATATAATAAATAAATAAATAAAATGCCTCCTGGTACCTCTTTTCAGCTGTTCAGCAGTGACCTGATTTCCCAGAACCAAGTCTGTTGCCAAATGTCTGGTTTGGCCCTAATGCTCTATGAATTGCAGCTTTTGAGCCCATGCTAAAAGAAAATTCCTAGGATGAGACAGACCAACAGCTATACCAGTGCAGTGTCACAACTTGGTGGCAACAGTTGCACATTCTGTCTGTTCCACCCCCAGAGAAATATTGCTATTTTTTATTCCCCCAGGAGTCCTCAGATGTTTTGCCAAACTGGCAATCTCCACATTTGTCTTGAATTTTTGCTTCAGGTCTTGCAGTTCAAGGTTGTGCAGTACATGTCCCCTCAGAAACATCTCTGTGTTCTTATCAAAACTCTTTTTACGTCTCTTGGAATTCCTCCAGTGTTTCAACCACGGAGGAATCTCCCAGTTGGCCTAGCACTGGTATTACAGTCACGGCTAGAAATGTTGACTACAGATGTACAGAGCTTGGGGAATTTGTGTACTTTGCTGATCCGTTCTTACCGAAAGGCTAAAAGACCTTTGCCTCCTGAGCCTAGGAAAAAGGAAGTTGAAAGGAGATCGAACTGTGTACTGCAAATAGATTTGGACCGCATATGGGGGCAATCCTCACACATGTATATGTGTCTATTGCACTGCGTTGGAAAGAGCATTATTATGACCTTTTAAATCGTAAATCTAAGGTGGATAATGAGATTTTTTCGCAAATCCCACAAAAACAAATTAGAGAGGAACTTGCAATACTCCCCACTTTGGATGAAGTAAAAAAAACCATTAATCAAATGAAGAATAACAAAGCTAGTGGACCAGATGGGATTCCTGCTGAAATCTTTAAAGAAGGGCCCCCCGAACTTGTACAACATCTTCATAAACTCATCGAAAAAATCTGGATAAGAGAAGAGATCCCAGAAGACTTCAGGGATGCCATAATTATCACCCTCTTTAAGAAAGGTGATAGAACAGACTGTGGAAATTATCGGGGCATTTCTCTCTTTGCTACCGCAGGTAAAATATTTGCCAGGATTCTCGCAAACCGTCTTCTATCTATTTCAGAAGAGATCCTCCCTGAAACTCAATATGGTTTCCGCCCCTCCAGAGGGACAGTAGACATGACTTTTACTGCACGTCAGCTCTAAGAAAAATGCCGGGAGCAAAATCAACCCCTTTATATGGCATTTATCGATTTGGCTAAGGCCTTTGATACTGTAGACCGAACAGCTCTCTGGACGATCCTTATGAAAATTGGATACCCCAATAAATTTGTGAATATCTTGCGACTTCTCCATGACAACATGACGGCAACGGTTTTGGACAACAGCGGCTCTCATGGTGCTCCATTTAAAGTGGGATCAGGTGTTAAACAGGGATGTGTTATCGCCCCAACATTATTTGCTATTTTCATCGCCATGATTTTTATCTTGTCGAGGGGAAACTTCCCACTGGTGTGGGAATTATATACCAAACAGATGGAAAGCTTTTTAATCTCAGCAGGCTGAAAGCAAAAAGTAAGGTAATTACAACCTCCGTTGTGGAACTTCAGTATGCTGATGATAATGTGGTCTCTGCACATTCAGAGTATGATCTCCAAACTATCCTAAATGCTTTTGCAGAAGCATACGAAAAACTTGGTCTCTCACTTAACATCAAAAAAACCAAAGTGCTTCATCAGCAAGTGCAAGCTAACCCTTTGGTGATGCCATCTATCCAGCTTGGCGGGACAATACTGGAAAATGTCGATCATTTTCTCTATCTTGGCAGCTATCTTTCTGTTACAGCTAACATCGACAGTGAAATCCAGCATCGTCTGAGCTCCGCAAGTGCCGCGTTTTCTCGAATGAAACACAGAGTGTTCGAGGATCGGGATATTTGTAAGAAGACCAAAACACTGGTTTATGAAGCCATTGTATTACCAACTTTATTGTATGCCTGCGAAACATGCACTATCTATAAACGTCACCTCCAACTCCTTGAAAGATTTCATCAACGTTGCCTCCGGAAAATCCTGCGAATTACTTGGGAAGATAGGCGAACAAATGTCAGTGTACTGGAAGAAGCAAAGACTACTAGCATTGAAAAAATGATCCTTCAACGCCAACTTCAGTGGACCGGTCATGTTGTTCGAATGCCTGACTGCCGTCTCCCAAAGCAGTTACTTTATTCCCAACTCAAGGATGGAAAGCGGAATATCGGTGGTCAATATAAGAGGTTTAAAGATGTTCATAAGGCTAATCTAAAAAAAATGCAATATAAACATCAAAAACTGGGAAGCTCTGGCCCATGAACGATCTAACTGGAGGTTGGCCTTTCACAAAGGTTCTATGGACTTTGAAAAAGCTCGAGTGCTAAGAAACGTGCTAAGCGAAAAGCACGTCAAATAAATCCTTTACAGGACCATCTTCCATCTGGTAACCTGTGTCCTCACTGTGGGAAGCTGTGTGGATCTAGAATTGGCCTCCACAGTCACTTACGGACCCATCGCTAGAGTCTACACAATTTTCTTTAGAATTTTCCTCCTTTTAAAATCTCCTTTTTGTAAATTTTCTTTCTTTCTTTTTTTTTTATCCTGGAAGACAATCTTACTCGGTCACGAGTGATCGCCTGACTGACTGACATATGTGCTTAATTCTCCTAGACTTCAGTGTGGATATATGGGGGCAGGATTGCACCCTTGGAGAGTAAAGGTGGAGGGAGGGGGAGGGAGAGATAACTTTTTGACTTGGGTTTACAGTGTAGCCATAAAAACACAAGCATATATTTTGGAAATTAGTATGAACTCAAAACCGGGAGATGATTTCTTACTATCAGAGTAGTTTGGCAAGAGCCATGGAGAATAAACGTCCCTTGTGTATGTCCCAGCAACCCCAGCAGTATGCTTAATTGGGACTAATGAGAGAAGGCCTTTTCAGTGGCTGTGCCTAGGATCTGGAACTCCCTTCTGAGGGAGGCTCATCTCTCTTGCTCATTGTGACGTTGCAGAAGCTGGTGAAGTCATTTAATATATAATTGTTAACATGCCGTTTTAATCTGTGTCTGTCCTTGCCACATCTAAAAAAAATTTCACTGCTGTTTGTAGTTCTACCTTCTGCTGCTGTTCTTGTGTTTTAATGGATAGTGCAGCCTTCCCCAGCCTGGTGCCCTCCAGATGTTTTAGACTTCAATTCCCATCAGCCCCAGCCAGCATGGCTAATGGTTAGGAATATTGGGAGTTAGAGTCCAAAACACCTGGAAGGCACCAGGTTGGGAAAGCCTGGGGTTGTGGTTTAAGTTGTAAGGATGTTTTTATGATTTTTGCTGTTCGCTGCCTTGAGCTCCAAGGAGGAAAGCTGGCATATCCATGTTTTTAAATACTAAGTGAGTAAGTAAGAACCAGAGCAGTGTTCCAGTGGAACTCGATAGATTGTTTAAGAAATATTATGGTGGGTTGTTGTTGTTGTTGTTTTTTAATTGGATATTATTTACCTGAAGAGGTCAGGAAAGAACTACCACCATCGAACATAGCTAAGAGGGACACACTGTAAAATAAAACGGCCCATTGAATGGGGTGGTCTGTTTCTGAGTCAGCGTAATTTCCCCAAGTAATTGCCTTTCAGTTATTTATTTCTGATGTATTTGGGTCAGCCATTAGTGCTTAGGGGAAATGTTTGAACAGGATCCTTTGGGTGGTGGTCTTGGATTGGGGGAAGGGATTCCTGTGTGGCTTCTTTGACTGGGTCACTCAGTCAAAATGGCCTCAGTCTAGAACTGAAGCACTAAGAGTTATTCCTGTTTCTTGAGACTGACATGCTGATATGCTGGGGGTTATGAGAGTAACCATTAAAATCAAGGCGAGCTTTGCATGAAAAATCAATCAAAAAAATCAATTTAATTGCCAGTGGAACATGACATTCCAAGCAATACGAATACTTTCCCCCCCAACACCAGTTGAACCTTGTGTTCCATGTGCCAGATTCACTTTGCTGCTGAGGCATGACTTTGGAGCTTTATTTTTTTGTTTGATGAATAACCTGAGAGCAGTGCATGCCCCCTTTAGTCTAGCCTTCCCTTGCTAAGTCTAGATGCCAAGTGCTTGTTGTCTGTGACTATATATCATCTTGTGTCTCCCTTTCACTGACTCAGTTTCTGGCACAGAGCCAGACATAAATTTGTTGGGGTGGTGGTGCAGTGTGATGCTGTTAACTGCCTGTCTTCGAAAGGTATGACTTCGTCAAGATGTTGACAGTATGGCATAAAACAAATCCCCTCCAGCCAGCAGTGGCAGAAGACATCTCACCGCCTAAGGCAGGAGGATGTGCTTCTTTCCCATTCAATGCCTTGCTCTGGTGGGTCCTTCCTCAGAGTGAGGCATTGTGGGTGAGGTGGCTGCAAAGACTGCTTGTGCTGCTGTGGCACAGGTGGCCTCCAGGGCCACCTCAGCCACAATGCCTCGCTCAGAGTTAGACATTAGGGCCTTGAGGGCTCTCTGGAGTACCCACCCAATGTCTTGCTCTGAGGGGTCTTTCCTTGGAGTGAGGCATTGGGCCCAGCTGCTGTTGGCAGGTGGTCCTCCTGGTTGGGAGGAGCATGATCCAGCATCCCTCCTAATCCACTGCCTGAGGCAAGGAGCTCACCCGATCTCCAGGGATGGCTGACCCTGACCCTAGTTGGTCTCACATCAGAACATACAGTCAGCAAGGCACCAGGCTGTCCACTTGTGACTCCTTCACCCGTTTGGCACATTATTTTTCTTAAGTGCCCAAAGACCTGGACACATTATCAGCTTCCTCAGATTTTGCAGCGCACCCTTCCAACTGGCATTTTTTATATCTGCACTGAGCCCTCCAGTACACTTCCTTTAACTTGGGGCCAGCTCATAGTGGCTGCAGTGCTGGCAATCAGCCCATGCTGTCGCTTAGTCATGGTGCGAGAGCATGGGTCTGTCAAGTACATGCTGACATCACAGGCCACAGTCGGTGCAGCTTGGCTTTTGACACTTGTGTCAGGGGGCTCCAGGGCTTGAAATAGGGGATCTTGGGGCTTGAGGTTGGGACTTGGCCTGTTGCGTTAATGTGTGAACTGTGTGTGCTCAGGTTGCAGAGTCTTCAGGCTGAGAAGCGAATACATGCAACATAGGCCAGTGTGATTAGCTGGCAGTATGAAGCCTCTGGATTGGCCAGATCAATTGCAGAGGCTTCATATGGGATACTAGGAGCCTGGCCTTCTGCCACTGCCCAGTCAATGGAGCAGAAGCTTCTGCTCATTGCTCTTCAGGCTCCAGCTTAGCCCTGGCCCTAGCTCTCACCTGTGGCTCCAATTCCAGCAATTGTTCACACCAAACACACTTCGGATCTGGATTTGGGTTTGGCTGGCTATGGTCTCTGTTTAGCTTGCAGCCACTCTGCCAAATAGCCCTTCAGCTGTATAACGATCAGGTTGCTGGAAGCAGGTTTTGAAATCAGTGTTTTTAGTTCCTGTTGTCAGCAGAGTTCCCTGTCAAAATATAAACGATGCCCCTATTGAATTCCATCCTGAAATCTGCCTGAGCTGATGATGTGTATTGCCAAATCCCTGTTCTCATGTCCAACTTTGCTAGGAAGCAAAAAGGAGTTGGATGTGCCAATGGTTGTGGCTGAGAGCGAGCAAGCGAGCAATTTGCATTGCTGCTTCTGAGAAGAAATGTATTGCTGTGCAGGAAAGAAAAAAGAAATGTAAAATTACTGCCCTCTTTCTAAACATTGGTGCTGTGGTAGGGAAGCAGGTAGAGGCTTCCATTCTGATCTATCCACTGTGATAGACTCTTAGCCCACATGTTAAAGGGTTGGAGTATGGATTTGGATGAATCCCGAGCTGAATCAAGCAGATTAGGGGTTCGTCTGAAGTGAAGCAGAGGTCCTCTGAATCACTCCAATATGAATCTGGGTCCTCCTGAAGCTTTGCAATAAATTTGGAGTGACACAGAGACACTATGTCTCCAAAACCCAATCAATTTTCCTTCAAGCTCTCTTATTTAAGGAAAACACCAGGCTGGGGAGAAGGGGCAGGAGAGGGTTAGGGTGGTGTACTTTGGGACCGACATTCCTGTCTTCCAACCAGGGAATAACATTATCAGGGCTATCCCTTTTTTCTTCCAATCATAGTGCTTAGTTTTGGGAGGGATGTAGAAGGAATTTTTATTAGAGATGGCTTCTGTGTTTTCACTGCATTGTGTGATTGCGTGTCAGTAGCAGCAGTGGTTGTGTTTTCCAGGAATGG
The DNA here is from genome assembly GCA_021292165.1 of Shinisaurus crocodilurus. Taxonomy (NCBI): domain Eukaryota; kingdom Metazoa; phylum Chordata; class Lepidosauria; order Squamata; family Shinisauridae; genus Shinisaurus; species Shinisaurus crocodilurus. The sequence continues at coordinate 108,994,379 of CM037877.1, forward strand.
CTTTACAGGAGAGCCAGCACTAACTGGGAGAGGCCTTCACCCACTGCTGCCTGTTCAGTGGGTAGCTGTTGGCACCAGTTCCCCAACCGGTTGTAGCCCAACACATCTGGAGGGCAGCAGACTCGGGACAGCCGGCAGACACACATTTCTCTTGCCTCTGACACACACACAAGCAGGGATAACTCCTTCAATCTGCCCTTACCAGTCATCTGCCTCCAGCTAATAGCTATACCTCGCCCAACGGAAGGACCTAAGCAGCATCCATCCTGACTGACCTTGTAGATATGTTCAGGCCTATGATATCAGAACTTGCACATTAACTGATTCCGCTCCTTCTTTATGGTTATGGAGAGCAAGTACTGAGAAATACACTTCTCCCCAACGCTGTACTTTTATCTTCAGCTGTTAAACTTTATCACACTGAGAACACATGCTGCGAAATTTTGAGCATTAGAAACATGTGACCAGAGCTGGGATGTGGCTAAGCTGATTCTTGGCTGTCTAAACACACAGACACACACAGACACACACACAGACACACCTATACGGTTTCTGTTTTCTCCTCCCCACCAACTGCCTTGATGTGTGTGTGTGTATCCGCAATTATAACAGAAATCAAAAAGAGAACAGAGGGAAAAACCCATCAAGAACAGCAACAAAATGACAAAAAGAACATAGCCAAAAAAGTGTGTCCATTCACAGTAACTGTTCACAACACCATTTAAAAAAAAAGGGAGGGGAGACTCAGCACTTCTATTTCAAATATATACATGATATAAACAGTCCATATATCTAAATTAACATCCAGATGAAATTGATGACTGTAGGACAGTGATGGCGAGCCTATGGCACGGGTGCCACAGCTGGCACGCAGGGACCTCTCTGTGGGCACTCGAGCCATTGGTCACCAGATGGTGAAAATACCGTCCCCGTCTGCAAAACACTAATGATTTTGTTCTTTCTCACAGTGTGGAACAGAATGATTTTATTCTAGAATTCCTGTTACAGAATTCTTTTCTACATTGTTATCACATTTAAAAGATTTTGAAGAATGATGCACAGAACATGGCTTGGATGTAAAGCCCTAACAGTTGACCTGAGTGCTGCATGTGTTGCTCTCAAACTAATGGATATGAGCCAAGGTTTGACAAATTATCAGCATGCATGCAATAGCAAAAATCACATTAATTGTGCAAAAGCATGCCCAATGCAAACTTTTACCTAATGCAGTGTTTGCAGTCCAAGACATAAAGTGTTTTAAATGTGTTAAGCACGTTTAGTTTTCTTGTTTATCTTGCTCATCCTAGTACAGGTTGACTTTTACTTTTACTAATCCGACACCTGTAGAAGCAGGGAAAGCACCCAGGGTAAAGCTTGCCCCATACAATTTCAGTCTGGCATATAATCATATTACAAGTTGAGAATCCCTTATCCAAAAATACATGTGCCTAATTATTTAAAAAGTTTGTATAAATTCCCTTCAGGCTATGTGTACAATGTAGTACTACTGTATAATAATTTTTTGAGTTGATTTTTTTTTCAACAAAAAACTGTTTGTATCATTGAAAGCTCTGTTATTGTGTTTTTCTTTTAAGACAAAATATGTTAATTAGTTTAGACAACTGTATGAGTTGTTTTTCTAAAACTAAAACCTCGGTATTCAGGCTTAATTGCAGTGTTGGCACTTTGAAATAAATAAGTTGGTTTTGTGTTGCAGTTTGGGCACTCGGGCTCAAAAAGGTTCGCCATCACTGCTGTAGGATATATGTTCAAATGCAGCAAGAGTAGTAAATTCTTCAGACCATAGAATGATAGGTGGCAGAACCCGCCTACTGCCTAGTTAATAAATGTTGTTGACTGTGTTTGAGTTGCAACTCTTCTACAAAACAAGCAAATTCATTGGGAGATTAAACATTCTTAGTGCGTGTGTCTGCGTGTATGTGCATGTGTGTAAAGAAGGACACTTGGTCAGTGTACTAACACCTTGCTTCAGAAGCCTGAGCAGAGCAGGGCCATAAGATGGAAACGAACCTTCTGAAATGTATAATTATGGGGGTGGCAGACACTTAGGCAATAATCAGTGTTAGTACAGAGGTGTTCCAAGTACATTCTTCCTCAAAGTTTGGCCCTGTGTTCTTTTTTTAAAATTTTATTTAATTTTTATAAACTAAATACAACACAATATAACAAACACACACAACTAAATCTGTAAACACAAAATCATAACGTGCACCCCCCCCCCTCCTAGGGACCAATTGCTATACTTCGATCCCGTTAATCAATTACATTCCATATTCCAAAAATATAACATATCCTGACAAGGCATACTCCCCTTCCCCTTAATTAATACATACTCTAATATTGATTCCAAATATCCATAAAATTATTTTTCTTTAACTGTCCCTTTTTGCATTTGATATTACAGGTTAATTTATCGTTTAGGGCTATATCCCATACTTCCTTATACCAATCACTAATTAAAAAGACATGTTGTACTTTCCATTTTCTCACTATCATTAGCTTAGCTGCAGTTAACAAGTTTACAATTAATTCCTTCGTATTTTGGTCACAATTTTAACTTTCTCCGTTATTGACAACAATGCTAATTTTGGACAGACCTCTAGATTAATACCAATAATTTCCGATATTTCTGTAAAAACCTCTTGCCAAAAAACCAGTACATTTTTACAACTCCACCATATATGAGCATATGTCCCTTTTTCCTGACATCCTCTCCAACAAAGTGCGGAGCAATTATTATCTATTCTATTTAATCTTACTGGAGTTAAGTACCATCTCCAAATTAGTTTATAGAAATTCTCCTTTATCCTTATCGACATAACTTTCAGAATACATCTATCCCATATATTGTTCCAACCCACCTTCGAAGTCTCTTCCTCAAATTCAGTATCCCATACTGTCTTTAGATGGTCATCTTGTTCTTTAGCTTTGGCTCTGTGTTCATGCTGGCATCAAAGAACAAGCCAAAGAAAGATCCCCTCCACTATCCCTGGGTATGAATCTTTATAGCAAATTTAAGTATGCTGTAAATGGACATGGAAATCAGCACTTTGAATTTAGGCCTCCCATAATGAGGTGGTTCTTTAAATCCTCACCAATGGGACTAGTATATTCTGGAGTCCAGGTGCCTAGATTTTTGAAATATCAGTCCAGTTGTATGGAGATTGTGGAGGAAGGGGGGGCTCACTCACCCGCCACACCCCACCCTTTCCTACCCAAAGGACCCAAAGACCCCCAGAGATCTCAAGGTACCAGATTGCCAGCCTCAGCTGTCTGCAATCCTACTTGAATCTCTGTTCAGGGACTTGCCTTTGTCTATAACCTGGATTTAGTTACTGAACCAAATAGAGCAATCCACAAACACCATGTGGGGTAAAACCAAGAAAGGTTTATTCTGGTAGCATTTTACAACAAGAATAGGGAAATGAGAGAAGCACACAAAATTAGAGAGACACTTTGGTATACAGTAAAGCTGCAAAATAACAAAACCTGATTCCTTAATATCTCCCAGGCACACAACTCTGTTACCTGGGGGTCAGTTCTCTTCCAGGGTTAGATCCAGCACAGCCTTGCTGCCCGGGAGGACTAATTCACCTACCCGAAGGTCCGAGATGGGTAGCCCTCCACGAGGCGTTCCTTTCCAGAGCCCTCATTCAGCTAATTTCACCAGGAGCTACCTGAGGTCGTATCCTGAGGCCACCCGAAGGCTTGGGCCTCTCCTTGGCTTACCACCATTGCTCCAACAGCCGGCAGCCACGCGATGACCAAAGACAAAGACAAAAACCCACACGTTGGGAAATATACCTTTCCCCCCCCATCCTCTCTGTAGCTCTGCTGCCTTTTAGCCAATCATGATGCACTTCACCTGGCCAGGCAGGGGGAGGGGAACTCATGACTCTTGACTTACTGGGCCTGAACTACATTTGCATTTGAAAGCCGAGTCTCAGCTTTTCAGGACTTCCAGGCGCCATCGCCTCCTCCCAGCCTTACTTGGTTTACACATGAGGAGGCGTGTGCGTGTGTGTGTGTGCATGTAGGAACCCCCAAAGGCTCTTTTCTTCACAGAGATTAAACTAAAAAGTTGACCCAGTGGCTGCATTTGAACATCACACACACTAAGAGAGCCTTGGACTCACATGCTCCCTGATCCTCCTCCTCCAGCATGGCTATCCGGAGGAGTTTGGAAGCTTTCACTTCTGTTTGACATTAACTACAGTTGGCCTGTTGCCTGAACCCAACAAACTGTGGTTAATCTTAACCACAGTTAGTGGAAACAAGCCAACTTCAAACTGTTATTTAGGAAGCTGGCTTGTTTCCTCTAATTATAGTTAAGATTAACCACTGTGTAGGGTTCAGATGTAACAGTAAACAGGTTAATTGAAAGTGGCCACTTTTGATCTGCTCATGACCACATCGAGGAGGAGGAGGAACGAGTGCATGAGCCCAAGGCTCTCTGCAGCTCATTCTCATCACGCTAAACTATGGATTAGTGTGATATCTGAATGTGACCAGTAACTAAGCAGTACAGTTAAGTTATAACTTAGCTTATGTTTAATTGGGGCCAGCATATCTCTCTCTGTGTCTTTTTCTCTTTCATTCTATTCACAGAGTGATCAAAGCTTTAGCATTAATCCAGCTAGAGTGACAGGGTGATTCATGTGGCAAGCGGAGTACCATCATGCCTTGTTTTTGGCAGCCCTCTCTAGAAGTGCAGAGATGAGACCTGCCATTAGGTCACCTGGGGAGTTTGATGGCTGCATATCATGACACAGCATTTGAAGGCTGTACACCATGCCAAGTAATGCCCAGTCTTGTAGCTTTTAACTGAAGCTGTTGAGTCAGGCAGAGATGGCTCATTATCTCTGGGCATCTCCTTTGCTTTTGCTGCATCCAGACGGGCTGCATACCTGGTTAGTGTGTGTTTGCACACGCACACACTTTAATCACATTTCTTCCTGAACATGACAGCATTATTCCTGGAAGAAGAGAAAACACAGTAACTCGAGGGCGCCATTTTCTACTCCTTGCCATCACCTTCTGGATAGAGGCGCCCCTATAGGGAAGTCAAACATTGATCAGCCATGATGTCAAATTAACCTAGGGGATGTGTGTGTGTGTCTGGCTTTGCTTAAGTCAGCTGAAGGTTTCGAATTTATCTGTTAGATTTTTTTTTTAATGTGTCTGGAACAGATTTAAAGAAATTTCTGACAAATACATAAATCCCTTCAGCTTTACAACTTCAGCCTCGTCATTTATTAGGCATCAACACTTCATAGTCCATGTGCAGTGGACAATGCACTGCACATAGACATTGTGATCCAAAGATCCTTGGGATTCATCCATGAACTTGCTAAGGGAAGCCAATGTTCCTCACTTCCCCCCTCCCAACTATAATAGGGAGATGATACTTCTATAGCCACTCACTCTACAGGAGTGTGTGATAGGACTTAATTATAATTTACTTATTTGCCCCACTTTACATCAACCACCACTACTACTACTACTTCAGATGCACACACCTAGCTTAATGAATGAAAGAATTAGACATATGGTATGGAGTTATAACTTCAGCTAATGAGGCAGACTCTGCTTTTGGAAATCACTGTGTGTACACGGGTGTCTTGCCATGTACAACAGAGCCGCTGGATCAGGATGATCTTTTATCTCATTTCAAATTCTCCCTTGTATTGGCAAAGCTCATATAGCAGTATTCCTAGGAAGCCTCAAAGATCATATCCTTGTGCATGGTTATGGAACATGAAGGGGGTGGGAACCCTTTTCAGGTGTTCAGATTCCGTATAGCGCAGGGCTCTCCAACCTTGGGTCCCCAAATGTTGCTGGCCTACAGTTCCCAGCATACCCAGCCAGCATGGCTAATGGCAAGGGATTCTGGGAGCTGTAGTCCAGCAACATCTGGGGACCCAAGGTTGGAGAGCCCTGGTGTAGAGTAAGCACGCAAGGAGAGGGAGCGTGGTAGCCCCATTCCCCTCTTGTTGTACACCTTCACTGCCCTGAACTTGTGGAGAGAAGAGTATCCATGGAGGCTTTTCATGCAATTCCGAACGCTAGAAAATCAGCATTCTGAACCATGTGGAGAGCCTCCATTGGATACAGGAGGCTCTCCTCTTCAGAAAGTTGTCCTATATGGGTAAAGGGACAGCAGAGGAGGCCGGGGCTAAAACTCCCCCTCTCTTCACATGTTTACATTAAACAGAATCAGAACACCTGAATAGGGTTAGGAGCACAGCAATCTGAGATACAAGCCTGAGCAAATCTGAAGCTAGGCAGCCAGAAAGCCTGGTGTTGAAATCCTCTGCAATAACAACCCCTACTTTAAATCCTGGTGAATTTATGAAGGGGTGATCCAGAAAATTATAGGTATTTCAAGCAAGCAAACAACCGGCTGACAATGTTATATTTCCCCTACCTACTTCCTCTCCTCTGCACCCTTTTCCTTTCCTGCATTAGTTTGCTGAAAATTAGAGTTACAGCCTAAAATTGCTTTCATTGAGGCGATCTTGGAAAATAATGCTCTCAAAAGAACCAGCAGAGGAAAATTTCATTTCTTTATCAGTTTACTAGAAATAATTTAAAACAAGGTATAAATCTGATCAGAATACAGCGAGAAGAATTTCGTCATTATTGACCCCAAGGGAGAGAAGGAAATTGGTGGTGTTCTGTGCTTCAGCATTGTTCAGCTTCTAGATCACTGAGTCTATTGACTGTTGGTAGAGCAAAAAGAAAATCTCCCCAAATCAGTGGACAGAACTGCACCTCTCTGTACTAGGATGCAGAGAAGAATTCATGAGTGTAGAATAAATCCCAGTATGCTTTGAGCCTATTGACGCCAATCATGGATCTCTCATGTAGTGGATCTCCATGTAGCTCTTAGCTATACATTTTGCAGCTCTCTGGATGAATGCAGAATGTTTTGCTTTTGGGTAACAGAGGAAAATCAAGTGATGGCAAAAGTTAATAGAGGTGCTGGCAAGAGAAACCGGTTATTCTTTCGTTTCTCGGCAGACTCTTGCTGCTCTTGGTGTCCTCCTGCTCCCTTTATAGGTAAAGATGGATTTCTTTGGTTGAAAGGAAAAAAGCATACATTGCCTATGACAGACATAGCACATATGTCATAAGTAGCACTGCCGTTTTTAAAAAAATAACCTTTGCGCAAAAGTAAACACTGATTGCAAGATGTAACTGCACTGAATGCTTTTATTTACTGCCATACAGACTGTATGTCCCTAATGTGCATTAGACTTGTTTGTTTTATGAGTTTGCCAGTTTTAAGGGGAAGTCTTTAGATTGAACCTTATCAGGAGCATGGAGGCTGACAGATTTACCACCTCTGGAGTTACTTTGCAGCCTTTGGCAGGCTTTTGAAGTTACAGTAATACCTTGGATTACAAGTAACTTGGTTTGAGAGCGTTTTGCAAGACAAGCAAATTTTTAAATATTTATTCATTTATTTTTGACTTGATATACAAGCGACGTCTTGTAATACAAGTACTGTAGTACGGCTTAAATTAAAAATCTCTGTACAAATTTTTTTGGGGGGATTTCGTTTTGATATAAGAGTGTTTTGGATTACAAGCACGTTTCCGGAACGAATTATGCTCTCAATCCAAGGCATGACTGTATTCAAATTGAGGTATTATCACCTGCCTTCAAAACAATGGAGACTGACAAGTTTAAATTCAATCTGCCCCCCCCCCTATTCTGGAGTGCTTTGCAGTGGTAATGGTTCTCCACTTTAGACTTCCTCAATCTCTCCTTTTGAGTTCTTATACCAATTGTTCCATGGAATTCAGTGCATGTTCAAGAGTAGACTCTGACTTAAAACTGATCGCTAACCAAACATATCTTTATATGGAGAGCCAGTGTGGCATAGTGGTTAGATTGTTGGACTGGGGCTTGGGAGATCCGGGTTCTAGTCCCCACTCGGCCACAAAGCTCACTGGGTGACTTTGGGCCAGTCACGGACTCTCAGCCTAACCTACCTCACAGGGTTGTTGTGAGGATAAAATGGAGAGCAGGAGGATTATGTAAAGCCGCCTTGGGTTCCTTCCAGGAAAAAAGGCGGAATATACATATAATAAATAAATAAATAAATAAATTGAACATTGTTCTTTAGGAGACCAATATGAAATATTTGGGGTCAATCAACCATGGTCCAAGTTCTTCTGTTATTTGAGAAATCAGCCTTCCTCAGTATGGTCATACTGGCTGGGGGATGGTAGGAGTTGTAATCCAACACATCTGGATTGGGGAAGGACTTTGTAAATACTGTTAGGAGGGTTCATTGCTCAGTGGTTTAATCCCCAGATCAATTCCTGGCATGATCAAGTAGGTCTGGGAAAGGCTGCTGTCTAAAAACCGTGGAAAGCTGCCAGCAGTCATTGTAGACAATGACTTAATTTGCATGACACCCAGGCTCATCAGGGGTTGTTTAACCCATGATGATCCATGGTGCCTGCGGGCCATATTTTGAATATGCAACCCCCACTCAGGGGCTGTCATGTTGTGCAAACCCAGCCACCGTGGGTTATCTAAGGGTTAAACAACCCTCGGATTGTTGTAGGGTTATGCGAGGGTTGTTTAACCCTCAAATAGCCCTAGGTGGTTGGGTTTGCACAACTCGACAACCCCTGAACAGGGGTTGCATATTCAAAATGTCACTCACCTGCATGCATCATGGCTCATCTTGATTTAAACCAGCCCACGGTGAGCTGCAGTGTGTCCTGTGAACCAGCCTAATACTGAGTTAGATGGACCAAGTGTCTGACTCGATACAAGGCAGCTTCCTCTGTTCCCACTGACAATAGCCCTTTCCTAAACCTTTCTAGCCAGTTAGAATAGGGCTACAGTTACTTATTCCTTGGGTTGCCTCCGGAAATCTCAAAACAACCATTTGTGGTTGTGTATGATGATTCCATGATGAAGATGGGAAGTTGAGGTTGAGTCAAGAGCTTGATTCAAGAGCAATTGGAGCATGTGTGCCCGTTCTAGACTCCAAATGGCCCTTTCCAGGGCTTTTTTTCTGGTGGAACTCACGTCACCGGAACTGAGTTCCAGCACCTTTTCTTCTATTAATTACATTGCAATTTAATCGCCATCTACTCCCGAGGAAATGTAATCCAAGAGTTCCGGTACCCTTTTCTCCAGAAAAAAAGCACTGGCCCTTTCTATTACCTACACCTACGTGCTCTGCCAGTAAGCAGTTGATTTGTGTTGATTAGCCACAACTCCTCACACTAGCCGTTGTTTATTTCCCAGCTTCTTTTAGCAGTCCTTTATATTTACTGTGGGGGCGCTTTAACATTTGGAAATGTAAGAATGAGCCAGTTATCTAGGTCAAGATGCTTTTGCTGCATTAAAAACACTAGCAGCTTTCTCAATGACCATTGTTCACACTAGGTTGTTTTTTTGTGGAGGCACTCTGTCTGGAGAATACTATGGAATGTTCTTTTCCACTCAGAGGTTTTGCAACTAACTGGCAGGGATGGTGATCACAGTTTTTGAAAAGAATTGTGTTGATAAGGCAGCCTCCCCCAACCTGGTGCCCACCAGATGTTTTGGACTACAACTCCCAGCATGTCTGACCATTGGCCATGCTGGCTGGGTTGATGGGAGTTGAAGTCCAAAACTTCTGGGGTGGGGCCAAAGGCAAAAATGGTCAGGGCCAAAAAACAAATGCCAACAATACCAGCATATTTTAGCTTCATGCTCTTACTGCTAATAGCTAAGCCTTAGGAGAGACATTTCAGCCTTTTAGAATGCGTGGAGGGAAAACAAGCAAAAGTCGGGAAATCACCAAATGATCGGTGTTCAGGGGGGAAAAGCAGGAGCTACCTGGTGACAGAAAGGGGGGGCTGGCCTTCTGAGGAACCTTGGTGGGCCAGATTTGGCCCTCAGGCAGTCCTGGTTTCACCCATGTGCCTGAGGTTCAAGACCCCTGCCCTAGACTGCTGGCCATCACCCTTGTTTAGGCCAGGGCCCACCGTGTAATGTAGGAGCCACCTCTTCTTCTTTTTTTGTCTTCTGTATTTTTTATCCCTCTACTTGTCTCTTCTTTGTCTCTTTCAATTTTCTCTTTCCTTCACTCATTCCCCACTATGGTGCCAGTGATGTAACTCACTTTAGGTGGAGTTGTAAAGCGCCAGTTGAAGACATCCCCCCAGCTTTTCCATACTAAACCATCTCACTACCAAGGCCCATTCTTTTTCGCAGCCACCTCCAGCCGCACAGCACTTCTCAGCCTTCAGTGGGGCCAGCCGCCAGTCAGCCCCTTCCTCAGCAATTCAGCTTCCAGTGAGACTATCAAGTGTCTCTGGTTCACACGATCACAGGCTGGTTAATAAGCCACAGTGGCTTGTTAACCAGGACCCTGCTCATGCCTGCTGCGTGTTGGTCGGATTTACATAATTACCCTTGCCAGCATGGTTGGTTGGTTGGGGTGGTTAACGAATCACCCAGCAACCCTGAAACAGGCCATGGGTTCTGGGTGGTTTGTTCAGACATCACAACGTGCCACGCCAGTGCGGGTAATTATGTAAATCCGGCAGGCACGCGACCGGCACACTCAGGGTGGTTAACAAGCCACCGTGGCTTATTAACCACCCTGCGATCATGCTAACCGGCCCATTGCCTTGATGCCCACTGCAGAGTTGACAAGCACCTGCTGCTTTTTAACATTTAGCTTGTGCCAGCATGCAAGACGAATTTACCATTTGCGCAAAGGGTTAGTTAGCCTTGCTTACAGGAGTTTTGCAGGGTTAAAGAGAGCCACCCCCAAACGTCTTTATCTCCTCTCCTCTTTACTACTGAAATTTGAAATAGTGCTCCGGTGATTTAAAAATAAATAAATAAAGATCATGAAAGGCTGGATCTGGACCTAAAACTCAAAACTCAACCTTCCCCCAGTTGTATAGGTTTAGCCTTCACGATCGAAGGCTCTCACTATTAAGGAATACCATCAGCATGCTCAGCTGTTCGCCAACATGCTGTTTGAATGCCCTACTACACCGTGGAGAACTGTGTTTTGGTTATGAGGGTTGCAAACATTTGGAATCAGTTTCTGGTCCTACCAACCACAGGTCTGATGTGCTGCATGATCTTAGAGGAGATGTTGAGCTTCTGTTTGGCTCAGTTATCTTTCTTATAAAATACAAGGTTTAATGCTGACTTTGTATGTCTCCCCTCTTCAGACTGTAAGCCCTCTTAATCTTCCAACAGCATCGCCGATTTGTACATTGTCTAGCAATAGGTCCCAAACAGTGAATGTTAAACCTTGGAGCACGCGACTCATCCTATTGAGGTCACCAGGTTTATTCATGGCTTTAAGTTGCTTTTCTGGGTTGAAGGGCACCCAAAGTAGTATTCTCCAGTAGGTGCTGTGATAACAATAAGTAGGATTGAGGTGGCGTGTATTTTGAAATCCTCTGTAATCTGGTTGTCTGTACAGCCTTTGATCCAAGCCTATGTGGGGGCAGGAGATTCCCAAAGCTATGTGACTTGAAAAGATTAACTTTCCTTAGTTCCCCAGCTGAGCCAGTCCAGGAGTTTCCCTTCCACCCCCCAGAATTTTGCAAGAGAAACTTGCAGAGTGGCAGATTGCAGAGTTGCCAGATGTGCACACATATCTCCTGGACAGAGATAGCCTGGCCACAGTTATCCATGCTCTAGTAACCACTATGACTGACTACTGTAATATGTTGTATGTGGGGCTGCCTTTGGGTGCTTCTAGATGAGGCTTTTATCATGCCGTTGCCCTGCCTCATTCACAGAATATTACCCGGGGTGGGGGTGGGGCGGTCCAGAAAACATGGGAGGGTACAAGGTACATTGGAGACTGATGATTGGATCTCTCTTCTCTTTCATCTTTTGCAACCCCACCCCCAAACAGTGTGTATGTTTGTGAGGATATGTTGGATTTGGATTGAGACTGCAGCACTGGGCAAGGGGGTTGCCCAGCACACCCAGCACTTTCAAATGTGAATTCCTCCCACTCCCAAGCTCTTGTTTGCTCAGTTAGGGAAAATGTGCAAGTTCATGTACATTGTCCCTAATGGAGCAACAGGAGTGTAGTTTGGGCGGAAACAGCATGGGGCAGGGAGAGTTAAACCAGAGATTTAAAGAGATGGGAGAGCTGGTCACCAGGGCCGATGTCAGTGGTAGGCATGGTTGGGCACCTGTCAAGGGCCCACACCCCTGCAGGGGCTAATTTACAAGAGCTCCCCTGGACTTGCTCCTCCTCTTCATCTTTGCAATCTGCTCATTTGGTGGTGAGAAGGAGGAACAGTAGATGTCACGGCCTACTTGCTCACTGGCTCTCTGCCCGTCAACCAAGCAAGCAGCAGCAATAGTGAGAAAGTTGGGTTCCTTGCAGGAAAAAAGTTGGGGTATAAATATAATAAATAAATAAATAAATAAATGTGGATGAAGAGCGAGAGCAGCTGGCGATGAGAAGGTGGACTCACGGAGGGAGGGGGCCCACTGAGGGTGTCTTGCCCAAGGGCCCTCCAAAACCTGGAGCTGGCACTGCTGGTCACAGAACCCCAACATCTGTCTAGTTTGCCCCTCTGGTGAGAGCTTGAATGGGAGCAGAGACAGGTGCTTTCTCTGCTCTATTGCAGTTTGGCCCAACTAGGGTTGGCTTCCTGTGCATGGGAGAGTTCTGGTCACATGTTCCTTCCTCCTGCAGCTGCAGCAGAGCCTATACTATAACAACAGCGGAGAAACAAACAAGGAGGCAGGGTCACAGGCAGACTCAGGCACAAGCAAGAGAGCACTGACAGTACAGGGGACAGAGGCACAGATAAACAGAGTCAAGGGCAGGGACACCGAGCTGAGAGAGTGTAGGAAGGTGCACCCTCAGGGAACACACAGAACTGCCTCTTTAACCCTTTCTCAATCACACACGCTCAGAGGTGTGGGAGCTCAAGTTGATGGTTGGGAGCTAAGTCTGAAAAAACCTGGGCACAATCAGAAGAACACTGTCAACGAATGCAGCGCTCCCATAACGTTAGCCACCCGACTGAGCCCCTTTCTCATGTGCTACTGCTTGCCCTCTCTCACAGCAGCCTCACATTGTGCTAGATGGCCACTTGCACATCGCCAAGAAGAGGACAAAAAAAAAAGGGGGGGGACATGGATTTTCATAAAAAGACATCTCACCATTGTGGGGAAGACTGTGTCTAGGTGACCTGTGCTCCTGCTGTCCAGGTGGGAACTGTTGAATGGGCAACATCAAGGCTTCCGCTGCTCTCCCTTCTGATGGTTTTTTATCTTTAAACCAGACTTGGGCTGGATAGCCCTTCCAACAGAGGACTGTCCTCTGGAGAGTAGGACACAGGGACACCTTACATTTTGCCAGGCTAAACATCTCTGTGATTTGAGCTTGTGTTTCCGCTGGCCAAAGGCCGCCAGCACCTGCCATACTAATTTAAATAGAAAGGAGAAGAGGCTGATGTTTAGGTACAGATTAGCATTCACTGGCCCTTCTGTCCTGTGAAGGACCTCCCCTTGAAGATAGTTCAGCCATTTGTGTGGACTATGATATGATTGCCACCGGCTGCTCTGGAGCAGGTGTGGGCAGAAAGTGGATCTCTAGATGTTTGGGATTTCAACTCTCAGCATTCCCGGCGATTGGCCATGCTGGAAGGGGCTTCTGGGAGTTGAAGTCTAGATCATCTGGAGATCTACCTTCTGCCTACCCCTGCTCTGGGGGACCCCCAATGGCCTTGTAAGGCCCATGGGCCTACTATCTGGCAGCCTTATTTTAGCCATTGCACAGCCTCTTCATTCCTTTATCATTTTTACTATTTGAACGACACTTTTTGTAGAAAGTGTTTTTAAATTTTTGCCCATTTCCCCCTCCTAACAACTACGGTACATCTGAGCTAATCACTACTATTTCCACTCTTCCATAACGAACTGAGGGCCAAAGTGACTTGCCCAGAAATCCTGGCTCTGACATGGTCCATTTCCGCCTCTTGACTTTGCCTAAGGGCTCCTTTCTGCATTCAGCTGGTGTCTGGCAGCTGCTGAAGTGCCTGCTCCTCCTGTGCTGGAGGAGCTGGTACTAGGACACCTTCTTAATACCAGTGTTGCCCAGTTTCCGTAAGGGGTGTTGCTGGTATGGAGAGGAACCACTAGGTGAGCTTTTTTTCCATGTGGCCTCCAGCTCCCATGGTACCAGAGTAATGAAAGGTGGGGGTCTTTGGAGTAAATAATTATTTTAATGCCTATTTAGGATCTAGATCTATTTTTTTCCCCTTTGACATTCTAGGATAGCCTTCCTGAAGCTGGTCCCTTCCAGATATGTTGGATTGCAATTCCCATCATTCACAGCTAGCATGGCCAATGATGGGAGTTACAGTCCAACACACCTGAAAGGCACCAGTTGGGGAAGGCTGTTGTAGGAGACGGCATCAACTAATAACTTGATTCCTTCTCCCCCCCCCAAGACTGTTCTCTTCGCCCACACCCTCCATGACAAAATTCAAGTATGTTGTTAAATACTCCCGAAAAGATTTCATCCTCAAGTAACCTCCAGCGGCTCTAGCCCAGCTTTCTCCTCAAGCCCTCTGGTGACAGTGATTATTTTGCTTGTAAAACAAAAACTACAGGGAACATGTAACCAGAGAACTGGGCTACAGAGCATTGACCGACAGTAACCCCTGCGCCTTTGAGAAGAAAAGGAAGTGTTTCTTTCTTCCTCCTTCGTAACTCTTTGACCAGACTGGTGTCCTGCCAAGTCAAGTCTGAATAACACAATAGTAACGCTGAACAGCATAAAGGAAAGGAGTGAGTGAGAAGATGGCCCTTCACAACATGCCGTATCTCTGCCTTCTTCTTTCTCCCCCATGCCCCTATCCTTCCATCTCTGTGGAGATTTATGGAGTTCTCCTTCCAGCCCTCTTGCTACTCTGAGTGTTTCCTGCAAGCAGTCGAGCTAATTAAAATTTTGAAAATATCAGATGGCCTCTCACAAAGCAGCATCTGCTGCCTTCTTTGGGCTCTGACAGTGTGACGGAATGTGAACTGCTGAGGCAACAGTGCATTGTTGCCTCTTTGTCTCAGAAGCAGTGGTCTGCTGCCAGCTACCAGTGGATGAAGCCTTAGCAGCCATGTTGGTTCCACAGCTTTTTTGAACTGAGGACTTTTAAAGTGCAGGATTAAAGCTTTTGAGTCACACTGGTCTCCTTCTCAGGATGGATGGGGTAGTGGTGAGGTGTGTCCATCCATAATTATGTGTAGAGCATATAATTTTGGCCACTGGTTTTCAAAGTGTATTCCAGGGAACTTTGGGGTTCCTTTGATGATTATTAGAGGCTTCTCAATATGATAGTTGATAATGGTGGGTAATGTTCCCTGAAAGATAGCTTGCCCACTACTGTCAAGCAGTGCTCAAATTATGGGGGGAAAGGTAGTGGGACCCTTAATAAAATCCACAAGCCTGACCGACTCCTCTGAAGTCTACCCAAATCATGCCACCCTAGAGCCTTCTAAAAACAGTAGCTAAGGGAGCCATCACAAAAGCTAAGGGGGGGGGGTCTAGCTGCCCCCCCCCCATTATTCTCTGGCCTCCTTGTAATTCAAGCACTGAACATGGGTGAAGTAATGCAGAGCTAAAGACATGACTGCCATCCTCAGTCGGAATCATAGCCACAGAGGGATATAGTGGCAAGATCCAGGCCAGGGGGGCATTGGGTAGAGATAGGGGACAAAGCATACTGCCAGAGTCTTCTAAAGCAGTACCTAGGGGGCCCATCACAAAAGGCTTGGGGAGAGGGCTGGGTCCCTTCTACTCTCCCTGTGATTGAGGCACTGTACCAAACTCTTTCTGCTATCCAGCAGTGCAGGATGTTCAATATGTTGTAAGGTTGAACTGACTAACTCACATGGGAAGCCAGAGCAACACCCATAAAGTATGAGTGGCGGCAGCTGGAAGGGAAGCAGCACCTTTCTCCACCCATGTATGGGCCTAAGTATTTTCTACTCCTGTGCTGGAGCAGTGGGCTGAGGGTTCCAGCCAATGGGTTCATCTCTACTACAAAGTTTATATAACTTTTATTCCAGTTTTAACTGTCATGACTTTCCCTGAACCTCCCTGGTTGTAGCAGTTTGGTAAGGACACTGCCTCCACCCTCCTTACAGAAATATAGTCCCCAGAGTTCTGCATGACTGTTAAACTAGCTTGATACTGTAATATAGGCATTCCACCTATGGTTTTTTATTTGATAATAGTACTGTAGATAGATATATAGATATAGATATAAAGAATGTGGTTTCCTTATCGCCTGACAGATGTGAAAGTCCAGGATTTCTTGGCTGCCAACGAGACTTTCTCTGACTTCCTCCGTCACAATGCTTCCCTACCGCAGTTTGTTGTAGATGAAATCCTGAATGCTGAGGTCAACCTCCAACAGGTAAGAAGCATCCATCCTCATGTATAATATAAATTGTAAACAGTAAGCAAGGAGGAGCACTTAGTGAGATGTTGTTGGACTATAAGTCTCATCATCCCCAATCAACATGACCAATGGTTGGGGTGATGGGAGTTGTAGTTCACCAACCCCAGGATTGATTTATGGATGGCATTTGGTAACCTCTAGTCAAATGTTTTCTAGGTCATTTCCTCTGGCTACCGGATGAGTGTGAAAGACCTTTGCAATTCAACCAAGTTATCAAAGTTCATCACCATCCAAAACCCAATGTTAGATGCGGTCGCTCATGCCTTGGTTTGCTCCATGCCTAAGGAAAAACTCGCTTCTGCAGAGAGGGTGTTTCAGGATAATATAGATGCGCTGAAGCCAATCATGGTGAGTATGCTGGCTTTAGCATTTTTATTTGTATTTTCCAAGGTATAGTCCCAGGATTAAGCAAGTATAGTCCCAGAATATTGTGGCATGAGATATGTATAATACAGCACACAGTGGGGCAAAAAACAAAAACACACACCATACCACCAACACCATCAACACACACACCTTCCACATTACTTTATTTTTCATGGATTTCTGGAGACCTCTGACCAAAGATTTGGCTAGGATCCCCTCCCCTTCTCCTGGACATATGCAGTTCTCTGATTTAGCTGTTCTCTGTTCCAGTTTTTCTTCTCTCCAGCTTCTGCCGCTGCTCTTCCCCTCTCTCCCTTCCTCTTCTGAAACACTTCTTCTCCCAACCATCATTCCCTAAGCTCCCTTGCTCCCCTTAGCATGCTGTCTTCTCAGACCACTAGTGGTTGATTTCATGCTTGGCACATGCTTCTTCTACCCTTCCTTTCCTAAAGCTTCTCTGCCTGCCCTGCCTCTCTAAGCTCTGAGCAGCTTACTCAGTGGCAGCCAGACCCCTTTTCCCTGCCTCAACTCTCTGTGACATCAGGATAGCTCAGCCAATCAGTGCCACAACCTACCCTGCCTGCATTACAATATAAATGTGAGGTTTAATAAGGAACATCTATTAGCTACCATGATGAATCTGTGGTCAGAGTTGCCAGCTGCCAGCTCAAAGTTTTATAAGCTGGTATTTAGATACATCTCAGTCTTCAACAGCCATCTACAGCCAATGTTGCTGTTCAGTCTGATCCAGCAGTGGAGAAATAGGAGAAGAGTGAATTTGCTACTATTCTGAGCAGCATCCTATGGATCATGAGTCATGGATAATCTGGCCATCGGTCTGATTAGGAGATTTGTATTCTGCTTTGGCAGGGAGGGTGGTATTAAAGGAGAACATTGCTTGTGTGATAGTCTGTTGTTCACTGACTTGAGATAATTTGTTCCCTGATGCAAGCCAAAGCATTTTGGGGGTGCTTGGACTTGAATGGGCATAAGCCCTGCTCCTGTTGGAGATGAAAACTGCTAGAACTATTTTGTTGATGTGCATTAATGCAGCGGCCTGCATTTTTGGGACTCTCCTTAGAGACGTGGCTACGGGGATGTGGTAAATTGTTTTAGCAGTCGTGTTTTATTAACTTGTTTTAGTTTTTTGTGATATTTTAAAAATTGGTTTAAATTTTTTATAATGTTTTTATTGCTTATATTTAACTGCATTTTATTGTATTTTTTTAAGTGATTGTTGTACACCGCCCAGAGAGCTTTGGCTATTGGGCGGTATAGAAAATGAATGAATGAATGAATGAATAAATAAAATAACGGCATTCATGTTGGATGCCTTCCCCAACCTGGTGCCCTCCAGCAGGCCATTGGCCATGCTGACGGGAGTTGATGGAGATTGTAGTCTAGCACAGCTGGAGGGCACCAGGTTGGGGGAGACTATGGGAACCAATAAAGCATCTTGCCTGTGCAACATACAATGGTGGCTGGCATATAAAGACCAGATGTTTCTTAACTATTACTAGTTTTCATGGAACTGCCTGGCCTTATATATTTTACTTTGTCATTTGTTTGTTTGTAAAAAAATAATAATTTCCCCAGTTCCCAGCCTTCAGCCCAAGAGACCCTCAGAGTGGCCTGCGTGGGAATTAAAAATAGAGGACAGTCAAGCAACAAGCAGGAAAGCAGATAGAATTCCAGTACTGAATCTAATTTCAAATCAATCAGTCTAAAAGGACTGGGGAAATTTAAAAAAAAAAGTATTTACCTGGCACCAAAAAGCAAAGAAAGACAGTGCCAGGTGAGTTCGTCTGGTGAGGGAGTTCCAAAGGCAGGGCCTTTTGAGTGGTGGTGACCCATCTCTGGTCACCGCCTGCCTTACTTTAGGTGGCAAGGGGCCTCAGAAAAGGGCCTGTGAGGATGATTTCAATACTTGGTCAGGTTCATGCAGGAATACATTGCATCACTTACACTTAAGGAGCCAATCATTGGCAGGGGGGGGGGCTTAGCTGTATGTACATTTTAAAGAACTCCTAAACTGCATCCTCCCAATCCACTATACCACCATTTGCAATTTGGTGGTGTCATAGTACTATGAGAAAAAGTGGGTGGGGGGCTCTTAAATTTCCTCCTGGGGGGGGTGTCTCTTCTGCACCTTTCTACTGCCACACCCACCCAAAGAGCCCTGAGGTGGCGATACCATAGCAGAGAATCTTCTTTCCTTTCTTGTTGGGTACATACATACATACAGCCCTGCTTAAGCAATATATGCTTTCCTAGTGTTTGAAGAGAAAGGCCAAATAGCACCTGAGCCTGACCCCACACTTGGTTAATAATTGTACTATTGATAATTGAGGGTGTTGTGTTAGGTGTTTACAGCTTATGTAGGGCAGGGTGACAATTCAACCCTAAAAAGGGGGGGACACCAACCATAACAAATAAATTAAACTATAAATCTACTAGTTCAGAAGGTAATACAAGTTGAAATAATAATACAATGCATTTCACCACCACCGTCGTCATTAAAAGTTGCATTGTAACAAACCACTCTTGGTTGCAACCTATCTTTCCAGCAGGAAAATAAAAGAAAAGTTTTTGAGAATCTTTAAGTGAAACCTCACACCTCTTAAGGCTCCTTTGTGTACTTTCAACACTACAATCAGAGTTACAGGATTTTTAACTAAAACAAAACTACGGCCAGCCACTGAAAAACAGTAAGACATGTGGCACAAAAAATGTACATGTTGGATACAAAAAGAATAGTGTTTAAGCAAAATTAATTAGGTTGCAACCCAGAGTGGTTTGTTTGATTGTAATTTGGGGGAAAGTTAAGCATTTTGACTTCTGAGCAAGCAGAGCTTTGGTCTAATTTGCTGAATATAAATCCTTTTCTATCAACCGTATTATGAGTGAGAGGCAGAGTTGGATGCCAGAGATAAAGAAGCTCAGCTTGCAGCTCCTGATAAGCTTCTTTCTGATCAGCAAAAGAAATTTGGGGAAATCTCTGACGGTGTTGCAAGTCAGCATGGTGTTTCTTGAGAAACAAGTACTGTGGCAAACACTGGTGTGTGTGCGTTCATGCGTGTGTGTGTGTGTGTGTGTGTGTTTGCGTTTGCCTGTCTCTCTGTCTGATGCCTGACACTTTTGAAGCTAAGGCAATCATCCCCACTAATACCATTCCACACTTTCTAAGGAAAAGTAGAATATAAGTATTGTACCTAAATTAATAAATACGATGTCTCAGCTTTCTGGCAGGGGGTGATGGGAGTTGTAGTCCAGCACACCTGAAGGGCCCCAGGGTTGGGGAAGGCTGCTCTAGACTAAGGGAGGAAGGGAAGAAGAAAGATATTAAAGCAGGGAGAGCAGCCTTGGTGAGTCAGATCTACGGCCCACAGTCAGGCATCTGTGGCTGCTTGTGTAATATATTCCAAATTTTACAATGGTTACGCTTTACCAAACGCAATACTGGAAAGGAGGAATGGAAATTACTCTGAGTCATGAGTTGTTTGTAGCCATTTCCTAATCTTTCATTTCCAGCCTCAGTACAAATGCTGATTGGGGGTAGGGGGCAGCAATAGGTGGGGTGTGTGTGATGATAATGATAATAATAATAATGTGGTGATGATGATGATGATGATGATGATGATGATGATGATGATGATGATACAGTCATGCCTTGGATTGAGAGCATAATTCGTTCCGGAAACGTGCTTGTAATCCAAAACACTCTTATATCAAAACGAAATTCCCCCAAAAATTTGTACACAGATTTTTAATTTAAGCCGTACTACAGTACTTGTATTGCAAGACGTCGCTTGTATATCAAGTCAAATTTTTTAAAATAAATATTTAAAAATTTGCTTGTCTTGCAAAACACTCTCAAACCAAGTTACTTGCAATCCAAGGTATTACTGTAATTGCTTATGCATTCATTTTCTGCTTTTCAACCAAGATTCTCTCTCAAATGGCTTACAACAATTAAAATCCACCATGCATCCCCAGTCCTCCTGTTCCATCTGCTGCTGCTGCTGCTGCTGCTGCTGCTGCTGCTGCTGCTGCTGCTGCTGCTGCTGCTGCTGCTGCTCCTCCTCCTCCTCCTCCTCCTCCTCCTCCTCAGTTTGTGTGGTCTTAAGCTCACACTCCTATTTGCCTTGGATTGGCCATAACCAGGGCCCATATGTGATTTAAGGGCTGCCAGTTGCTGATCTTGAATGTACAGTAATACCTTGGATTGCAAGCATAATTCGTTCCGGAAACGTGCTTGTAATCCAAAGCACTTGTATATCAAAGCAAAATTCCCCATAAGAAATTTGTACACATATTTTTAATTTAAGCTGCAATAAAGAATGATAGTGTAAAGTCTTCATTTTTCTTGACCGTACTACAGTACTTGTATTGCAAGACGTCGCTTGTTTATCAAGTCAAAATTTATTTAAAACATTTGCTTGTCTTGCAAAACGCTCTCAGACCAAGTTACTTGCAATCCAAGGTATTACTGTACATGTTTCCAGAAGTCAAATATAGGATATTCATCTGTCCCCACGCATCTAAACACTGCTCGTTTTAATACATGAACAATGAGGGGCTCTCAGTCTTATGAAGAACAGGGTAATAAATCTGCCATTTCCAAACAGCAGGTTGGTTATTTCAGATATCTGTCCTAGCTGTTGCAAACCACTCTAGTAGGCCAGTTGAGTGGGAAGAATCATGAACAATGAGAAAGCTGTATTAGATATTAGCAGAAAATCCTCATGAAAAGTTCTGATCCAGAAACTTTTACTGTATTGTGTGGGTGTCAATCTAAATGACAGTGGTGGTTGGTGGTTGTGATTCATGCTTCACACAAATACCACAATGCAAGTTGGAACAGTTTCAAAGCCCTTGTGTGTGTGTTTTCTAAATAATTTGGGCAACACTTCATTGTTGGCATAGCATGAATGAAAATACTGAAAAATGCCAGCTGGGATGTATGTTAAACGCAGAAGGGCTGTCGCCCAGTGGAAGAGCACATGCTTTTCACCCAGATGATCCCAGATTCAATCCCTGGCATCTGCAGACAGGGCTGGGATAGACCCTGATCAGAAACCTGAGAGCCATTGCCAGTCAGCATAGACAATACTGAGCGAGATGGGCCCACAGCCTGACTTGGTATAAGGTCGCTTCTTATGTTCTTCTTATGTTGCCCTCATATTGGGGTATGGGTTCTTGGGTTTTTTTGCTGCTTTGTCCCTGTAGCCCTATAAAAAGAGAGGATAAATATGTTGAATTCTAGAAGACAAAATCTAATCTGTAACTCCACACTGTGTAACCTGAATAAAAGTGCAAACATTAGGTATAGTTACAGATATATATGATGTACTTCTTTTTCCTTCTAGTCCCCAGGGTAAAGAAATCCAGCGAAACATCATATACTAGGCCAGGCATCCTGAACCTGGCACCCTCCAGATGTGTTGGACCGCAACATCCATTATCCTCAGCCAGCAACGCCAATAGCTGGAGACAATGGGGATTGTAGTCTAACACATCTGGAGGGTTCCAGGTTCGGGAAGGCTGTACCAAGGGCTCTCTTTCATATGTCTTGGGTGGGGTGGTTGAGATTAAGTGAGGTGAAAAGGCCTAATCTTGGGGACATTGCAACACACATACACAGAGTATTTTGCAGTTTTGTTGTGACTATTGTCTTTTTTATATCCCATTAGTAATTGTAGCTGTGTTAGCAGTGCAGGACAAAACAGTCACACTTCCTTGAAAGAAATGGATTTGTGCTTTTGGTAGGCTTGGCTAATACATAAGCCCAGCTCATGTACTTGCTCTTATAGCAATAAACAGATGTAGTGAGATATAGGCCTGAGATATAGGTGCTCATGAGGAATGATCAGAAACAAAGGGGGAATGGGGACTGCCCCACTGCTCTCATGGAAGGGAATCATTTTTGAGTGGATTGTGGCTTCAGTTTTTGACTTGTGATCCTTGAACTACACCCCCCACCCCTTTCTTTGGGTGCTTCCAGATAAGGCTTTTATAGCGCCATCCTGCTGCTTCTTTCAAAGAATTTTATTGGGGGTTCAGATGACATTGTCTTCCACTCCTAGCCCTCCAGTGTTTTCCCCACACTTCTTCCATCTTCTTTCTTACCACGTTAAGGAACACAAGATGGAACCGCGGGCGCTGTAAAATGCCATCATCTGACTGTTAGCAGTAGCAGCCTTCCATCTGGAAGCACCCTAAGTGTCCTTAAAATGATCATGTTGATTCCTGTTCTCTTCACCTTGTTATTTACAATGATGTAAAACTAAATCCCCATTTGTCATTCCAGAAAGGGATCACCTCCAATTCAACTTTGCAGGATCTTAAGGGAACCGTGGAGACTTTGATGGAGAGCCTCAAAAAGCTGCTTAGAGAGGTAGGATGTACCTTCCATCTCTTTGCCTCCAGTCACTGATTCAATCATGCTGTATATTAAGATGTCCAAATTACTGTGATCTTGGGCAGTTCTGTTAAGTCAGTGGCCACATTGGCACATCACGCTAAACCCATGGCTGCAGCGAGCCTCAGGTTTGTGCACTTCCCCCTCCATTCTTCTCCTAGCCGGAAGGAAGACATTGAAAGCATTTCCTTTCAGTTTTAGTTAACCATGACTTCCTGTTCCATCTGAACTGGGGATTGTGGTTTACATGAACTATGGTCAGTTTCAAAATAAACCAACTTCAAACCATGGATTATCAACCTAGCGGGGTGTGTGTGTGTGTGTGTGTGTGTGTAGTGATGTCTCCAGATTTTTGAGGGCAAGACACCCTCAATGGGCCCCTTCCTTCAGCGAGCCTACCTTCTCACCACCATTGTCACCAGCTGCTATTACTCCTCATCCTCATTCTCACCATTGCTGCCACTTGCTTGACAGGCAGAGAGCCAGTGAGCAAGTAGGCCATGACATCTGCTGCTGCTCCTTTTCACCACCACTGTTGTCTGGGCCAGAGCATGAGGCAAGTGGACAAGCAGGTTGTAATGGTGGAGAGGAGCATGTCCAGGGGGCTCTTGTCAGTGGGCCCCTGCTGGGGTGTAGGCCCTTGGCAGGTGCCCAACCATGCCTACTCTTGGTGCTATCTGTGTGTGTGTGTGTGTGTGTGTGTGTGTACAGACACACACAGAGAGACCTGTTTTTAGCAGGTCTAGCTGTATTAACTTGTTTTAGTTATTTAAATTCAGTTTTCAAATTTTTGTAGTGAAATTTTATGAGTTTTTATTGTATTTGCATTTTGTACTGTATGTTATTGTATTCCACGAATTGTTGTAAAGGGCCCAGAGAGCTTCAGCTATTGGGCAGTATAGAAATGAAAGAAGAAATAATAATAATGTGGAGAAACGAGCCTTTGGGGGTACATACACACACCTCATGTGTGAACCGGCTGGGGTGGGGTGTGCATAGTTAGCGTGTAGAGAAAAGAGTTTTTTTAGGGTTCCTGCATGCATGCATGCAGGAACAAACAAACACACACACACACACACACACACACACGCCTCCTCATGAGTAAACCAGGTGGGGGCTGGGAGGAAGCAAAAGGTGATGGAACATGAGATGGGGCCTGGCGTCTAGAAGTCTGGAGGAGCCAGGCTGAAGGCATTCACATGCAGATAGTTCAAGCCATGACTCACAGTTCCCTTTCCCCCTGCATGGCCAGGTGAAATTCAAATTGATTGGCTGAAGAAAGAAGGCTACAGAAAAGGGGAGGGGGATGAGCTTTTTCCCCACGTGGAAGCCTTTGTTCCTGGTCAGTCCTTTTTGGTAGCGTGCCTGGCATGGCAGCGCGCCAGCGAGGGGCCCGAGCCTTTAGGGGGGGCCCCCCTCAGGAATCGACCCCAGACAGCCTCTGGTAAAATTGGCTGGTTTGAAGGCACTAGGGAAAGCAAGCCTTGTAAGGGTTTACCCATCTTGGACCTTCGGGTAGGTGTGGTAATTCTCTATCGGGCGGCAAGGCTGTGCTGGATCTAACCCTTTGAAGAAGACACCCTCAGGTAACAGGTGCGTGTGCCTGAGAGATCTTAAGGAATCAGGTCTTTATTGTTTTATAGCTTTACTGTGTACTAAAGTGTCTCTCTATTTTGTGTGCTTCTCTCATTTCCCTAATCTTGTTGTAAGATGCTACCAGAAATAAACCTTGTCGTGGTTTCACCCCACATGGGTTTTGTAGTACTCTGTTGGTTCAGTATCTAAATCCAGGTTACAGAAATTAAAGGCGAGTCCCTGAACAGAGATTCAAGTAGGGTTGCAGATAGCTGAGGCTGGCAATCTGGTACCTTGAGATCTCTGGGGGTCTTGGTTCCTTTGCCAGCAGGCAAGGGTGGGGTAGTGGCGGGTCAGCCAGCCCCCCCTTCAGGGCCACATGGTGGCAAGTGCTGGGTTTCCTTTGAAGGAGGAAAGGGTGGGAGTCTGGCGGGCCAGCCAGCCCCCCCTCTTCCTCCACATGGTAGCAGCGGTGGGATTCGAAGCTGAACCACAGAGTGTGTGCGCGTGGGCAAATGAGAGAAATTTGAGACACGTTTTAGTACATAGTAGAAGGTTTGTTATTTTTTAGAAATAAGTGTGAGATTGAACCTTAGAAAAACATTCAGATTGCTGGAAGGGGCTACCCCAGTCTGGGGAGCCTAGGAGCCCAGCAGAGAGCGTTTAAGGCAAGAAATCTCAACTGTGGCGTGAGTAAGCAGAGAAAGCAAAACTCCAAAAAGTTCCAGAACAGCCTGTGTGCCCAGCAAGTGAGCAGAGGGCAGCAAGTGTGTGATCCAAGAGAACCAGGACTGGAGGGGCCCTTGGCAGAGGGCTAGAAGCAAGAAAAAAGTCTGCGTGTGCGTGTCCCAGAGGCTGGGAGCAGCGGTTGCCAGGAGAAGCAAGGATCCATCCAGTGCAAAAAGCGGGTGAGATGGCGGTTGTGTGATCCCAAAGTTTGGGGGCTGGGAGAGCCCGGGAAGAGAAGAAGAAAATAGTGTGGGCGTGCGCACGTGTGTTCCAGGAGGAAGGAGAGAAGACCAAGAAACCTCTCTTAAGAGGCTGGTGAGCAAAACGTTGAGTTTTGGGACAGCCTTTGATGAGTAATTTTAGTTGTGCTGTGTGCCCCAGAAGAGTCAGACTTTGGTGGGGGGGGAGGGCACAGTCCTGCCCTACATCTCTCCCACGGGAGAAGGACTGAAGATTTTGAACTTAAGACTGTCCATTTGCTCTTGGGGGGGGCATGGTGAATGCCCAGGCTGGGCAGCAGCAAGCAGAGGGGGGGTGGACATCAGGAAACCCCCCCCCCCCAGAAAAAAGAGACTTTGTCCTGTGCTGCAAGAAGCGGGCAGAGAATCAGCAGAAGAAAAAGGAATCCCCCCAAAAAACATTTTCTGCTGCCACTTGGAAAACAGCGGACTCTGACTTGTTCCTCGAGGGGGAGGGGGGACAGGTGATTCAAGTTGTCTTTGTGTTGTTACTGGGCAGGCGATCCCAGTGTGGGCGGCGGAGAGAGAAGGGGATTTCCCTTCTAGCTGACAGAAGCCCAGACAGAAAGATTTTTTCCTTCAGGTGTCTCCCGAGAAGAAAAGAAGATTGGTGGTAATTGTGATTAAAGCAAATGAAAACTGTTGAGTTGTTCCAGGGAGGGGGGATGATCCGTGATCCAAATGTAATTGTGTTATCCATAGTGTTGCTGGGAGACCAGGGTCAAGTGCTCCCAGTGTAAACAGCTGAACTATTGTGTTGTCTTGTGTTGTAAAGGTCAATTTGAAAATGAAAATGATGAAAAATTTTGAATGTAAAAGGTCTCAAGAGGCCAGGGAACTTAGAGGCGGGAAAGCCCTCTAGTGGCCGAAAGCAAGATTGCCAGACTGTGTGTTCTCAGATTCTTAGGAAACTGAGTAGAGCCTCCAAAGCTAAGCATCCAATGCTGAGGGAAAGTCATCCCGTGCAAGTTTGGGTGGTGGGCAAAAAGAGCCAAGCCCAAGAGGCTGGAAGATGGTCAAGCTGTGTGTTTTAGAAAATGCAAACCTTTGGGAAAAGGGGGGTGGTGGGAAGCCATCCCATTCAAGTCATTGTGTAAAAAGTGCCAAATGCAACCCTTGGGAAAGGGGATTAGGTATTCAGGTCGTTGAGAGTGGTAGGGGCGAATTGAGTCACATTTCAGTCAGCAGTCTGCCCCCTACAGGCTGTGGGAGAAACAGCAATCCTAAAAAGTTTGTTTTTTGTTTTTTGTTTTGTTTTAATTAAAGAGTCACATTTCAGTCAGCAGTCTGCCCCTACAGGCTGTGGGAGAAACAGCAACCCTAAAAAAGTTTTTGTTTTGTTTTGTTTGTTTTAGACAAGAGTGCCAGACAGGCAACAAAGGGTTGAGGGTTCTCATTTGAATTGTAATTGATGTTTCTTGGGTATGCAAACCTGTAAACTTCTGATTGATAGTTATTGCTTGTGTTTTGCTGTTTGAAGAGCTTTAGCAAACCTGTAAACTTCTGATTGATAGTTATTAATTGTGTTTTGCTGTTTTGATGTGTAAAGAGATTTAAGGATTAAGCTTTGAAATGTTTAAGACTATAGTAATGTGTTTGATGTTTGATGCTTGTTTTTTTTGTTCTGTTCTGTTGTTTTGTTTTGTTTTTTTTGTCTGTGTGTGGAAGAGAAGAGGTGCTTAGTGGTAGGAAGCTAGCGCAAGCTCGTTTCTCTGTGTTTTTTGTTAGTATAGATGAAAGGAGAGGGTTAGCCCCTCTTTTCATCTTTTCCCAAAGGAAAGGGTGTGGAGAAACGAGCCTTTGGGGGTACACACACACACCTCATGTGTGAACCGGCTGGGGTGGGGTGTGCATAGTTAGCGTGTAGAGAAAAGAGTTTTTTTAGGGTTCCTGCATGCATGCATGCAGGAACAAACAAACACACACACACACACACACACACGCCTCCTCATGAGTAAACCAGGTGGGGGCTGGGAGGAAGCAAAAGGTGATGGAACATGAGATGGGGCCTGGCGTCTAGAAGTCTGGAGGAGCCAGGCTGAAGGCATTCACATGCAGATAGTTCAAGCCATGACTCACAGTTCCCTTTCCCCCTGCATGGCCAGGTGAAATTCAAATTGATTGGCTGAAGAAAGAAGGCTACAGAAAAGGGGAGGGGGATGAGCTTTTTCCCCACGTGGAAGCCTTTGTTCCTGGTCAGTCCTTTTTGGTAGCGTGCCTGGCATGGCAGCGCGCCAGCGAGGGGCCCGAGCCTTTAGGGGGGGCCCCCCTCAGGAATCGACCCCAGACAGCCTCTGGTAAAATTGGCTGGTTTGAAGGCACTAGGGAAAGCAAGCCTTGTAAGGGTTTACCCATCTTGGACCTTCGGGTAGGTGTGGTAATTCTCTATCGGGCGGCAAGGCTGTGCTGGATCTAACCCTTTGAAGAAGACACCCTCAGGTAACAGGTGCGTGTGCCTGAGAGATCTTAAGGAATCAGGTCTTTGTTATTTTGCAGCTTTACTGTGTACTAAAGTGTCTCTCTATTTTGTGTGCTTCTCTCATTTCCCTAATCTTGTTGTAAGATGCTACCAGAAATAAACCTTGTCGTGGTTTCACCCCACATGGGTTTTGTAGTACTCTGTTGGTTCAGTATCTAAATCCAGGTTACAGAAATTAAAGGCGAGTCCCTGAACAGAGATTCAAGTAGGGTTGCAGATAGCTGAGGCTGGCAATCTGGTACCTTGAGATCTCTGGGGGTCTTGGTTCCTTTGCCAGCAGGCAAGGGTGGGGTAGTGGCGGGTCAGCCAGCCCCCCCTTCAGGGCCACATGGTGGCAAGTGCTGGGTTTCCTTTGAAGGAGGAAAGGGTGGGAGTCTGGCGGGCCAGCCAGCCCCCCCTCTTCCTCCACAAATAATAATAATAATAATAATAATAATAATAATAATACGCAGCAGCAGGGGGGGTTGCTTTGGAAATGGAGGCTTTTTATTTTGGCTTGGAGCCAGTCTTGCTCTTCCAGCCCTTGGAATAAATTAAAGTTATGTTGTACATTCTTTCCAGAGCAAATGAGCTCTCTCTGGCTGACCTTTTATGTAAAGTGCTTTATTTCCCATGTTAAAAATGTCCCCCCACCTCTTTTTAAAAGTAGTTTTATATTTTTAAGCAAATACTGGAGGTGGGGGTTAAGGAAATCCTAAGTACTGCTATTGTTCTTTCTTTCTTCGTACTCACCAGTGTTAGAGCTTTGAGGCCCTGAACTATAGTAACCTCTCAGCTGAGCTGCCTCAGGTCACTTGAGGTTGTTTAGAATTTTAACACTTCTACAAAGCAGAGAGAAAAGAATGCGGGTGGGGGGCTTACCCCACTATCCTCTCTTTTCCTGTTTTTTATTTCCTGGGAGACGGTTTCCCTCTGTTGAATTCTAGAGTCTGCACTGGTCTTCTTGGCTGCAAAATAGAAGTTAACAGAAAAATCTGGTTGGAATCTTAAGATAAAACTGCAGCCAATTAAACTGTCCTGAAAGTTTGCCTGGGGCTTTCTGGTTACAGCTGTTTCCTGTTACATCATTTGAACATAGATCCTGTTTCTTTCTTTCTTCTTTCTTTCTTTTCTTGTCTGGTGTTTAAAACCATGTGACATTGAAACCATGTGACAGTCCCGTTGCTGATGTGGCTGAAAACTGCCTTGCTAAGAAATGTGACTTTTCTTTGGCAGTTGTCTCCAGCAGCACTCAATACCTTTCCTCCATTCCTCTCAAGTTCAAAACAAAGGCAGCCCTTGGGGTTTGTGCTGTTTGCGCACTGTGTGTACATAGCATGAAAACCACCCTTAACTGTATGAGCAAAAGTTGCTTTCCATGGCACGGCTTTCTAAATTCTCCGTGACAAATACACACAGGAATGGAGGCTAGATGCTTGCATTTTATCTCCCCAGGTGGGCATTGAGTCAGTGGGGCTGCCATCTGTTCCGGGTGGGGCAGGGAGATAAAGCCTCTGGGCATCGCTAATATGCATATACTAATCTATTTAAATGTATGCAAATTTTGAGACTTTGCATGGGCCCCATAAAACTATCAAAAAAATCATGGCCAGGTGGCAATCTTAGCCAGCTAATTTCTATGCAACTGGTCAAACTGTTTAAAACTGAGCAACTGGAACAGAAGAGAAGACAGTTATTTAGAACATATCTTATGAGGCTTTCATTGGAGTAAAAGTTGTTTTGTAATTCCGTCTCTAGGCAACACTTAACATTTAGAAAACTTGAAATATTATTATGCCATTGGTGTGGCTCCTAAACATGGTTCACACAGCAGCCTGTGAACTAGCCCACTTTCTTTGTTAATTATGGCATTTATGAGTACTTGGTTTTAATGCATTTTACTGTATTTCAGGGCGCAATCCTATGCACATTTAGACAGGGAGGGAAAGCCCTATAGCTGCCAGCATTTCTTAGCCAGCATTGCTGTCTGAAGGGATGCTGGGAGTTGTACGATTTATTTCTCCTTAAACATGCATAAGATTGTGCCCTTAATGTATTTTCTTTGTAAACCGCTGATAGAGATGTTTTTAAAGTATGGTAAGCAGTATACAAAACTATTACTTACTTACTTAATTAATTAACAACTAGCCTTCCTGTGTTCAGAAGCCTCCAAGTGACTGTAGCAGCAGCTCTCAGGTATGAGAGCTGCAAGCACCCATGGAGCCCCCTTTTCAACCCCCTCATATCCCACCGCATACTGCTGGTCATTCACTTACTCCCTCCCCGGCAGCACCTGACAGCAGAGAAAAACAAGGAAGTCACAGCAAAGAGAAAGTGCAGTGTATTCCTTATATTCCTCTTTGTTACCAAAAGAAGCTAGGTGCCGCTAGAGCAGGGCTCTCCAACCTTGGGTCCCCAGATGTTGCTGGCCTACAGCTCCCAGCATACCCAGCCAGCATGGGTATAAGTCCAGCAACATCTGGGGACCCAAGGCTGGAGAGGTAATGCTGAAAGCAAGTTGTCTGCTGGTGCCTGTGGTTCTTGGCTCTATTATTTTATTCATTTTAGGGACTTCCAAACTGCCTTTCAAAATATAAATATCTTTCCAAAACAGCACACAAAATATAATTAAGAACAAACAGAATCAACAATCAACATGCTGCGTTCATCATCTAAGGCCCTTCTCCAGGTGCCTCCTCTGAGGGAGGCTCAGAAGGGGGCAACAAGGGAAAGGGCCTTCTCCGTGGTGCCAACATTGTTATCTTTTCAGCACCAGGTTTATTTATTTATTTATTTATTATATTTATACCCCGCCTTTTTTCCTGCAAGGAACCCAAGGCGGCTTACATAATCCTCCTCCTCCTCCTCCTCCTCCTCCTCTCCATTTTATCCTCACAACAACCCTGTGAGGTAGGTTAGGCTGAGAATCAGTGACTGGCCCAAAGTCACCCAGTAAGTTTCATTGCTGAGCGGGGACTAGAATCCGGATCTCTGGAGTCCCAGTCCAGCACTCTTACCACTACGCCACACTGGCTTAAGACCTTCCTCTATTCTCAGGCATTTGGCAATTTATGATTAGGTTTTTAATTCAGGTCTTGGATTTCTTATTGTTGATTGTTAAAAATTATTTAGGTGTGTGTGTATGTGTGTGTGTGTGTGTGTGTGCTGTCTGTTTAGATGTTTGTATGTAAACGTTTTTTATATTATGTACAACATTGTATTTTTAAGGTTTTTAATCTTTGTAAACCGCTCAGAGAGCTTTGGCTATTGGACGGTATAGAAATGTAATAAATGAATGACATGAAATGAAATGAAACATTCACGTTTAAAATAATAAAGCAGAAAGAGCAGTAGTAACCTACCACCTTAATTAAAAGCAGACTAAAATAAAAACATCTTCAGGAGCCACTTAAAAGAAAATAGGGAAGGAACTAATAGTACCTCTAAGGGGATGGTGTTCTAGAAGCCACCACTGAGAAGGCCCTCTTCCTTATACTCTTCCACTGTTGCAGCCTGCTGGAAGGGCTGCTGGTGGCAAGAGCTGAGGGAGGAGGCTTTTCAGCAGGGCTGATGGACTGGCCTTTCTTCCCCTCTCATCTCCTTCTGTACAGCCTGCTGTATAAAAATGTTCTTTGAATTGCTTTTCAGATAACTAGCATCATCTGAAATTTTGCTAGGGTGTGGATACGTTTCTAATGCAGCCGCAGTTTGTTCGTTTGTTTTATGTTTGTTATTTATTACGGCTGTAGTAGTATGTGCAGCACAATCCTAGGAATGTTTACCGTACTTAGATGTAAGCCCCACTGTGTTCAATGGGGCCCAGGTAAGTATGCTTAGGATTTGCAGCCTATGGCTGATTTAATCAATTAATTAATCAATTGATTACTCTATTACAATGTATGCAATTAATTGACTAGGATTTCTTAACCAGATGACATCTCCGATTTTCATTGATTTTCAAAAAATATTCGTTCAGAAATACAACTAATAGAACCGAAGAATAAGAAATCAGATTGCAGCCTCAGGTTTGAAACTTAAACCCATGGTGCAGAAACTCATTGCTTTGAGTGTTGTCACGCACGGCAAGAACGCGATGCATTCTCTTCTAGACCTCTTGTCAGCTCTTGTACAGTCAAGTCGACTGTGTCAGTTCTCCCAAAAGACCTTGGTTATTCCCCATCCTTCTTTTAAATGAAGGTGGCAGATCAAGACAACCAGGATGACAGAACTCTCAGGATGCTGTTTGACTTTATATCCTGCCTACATGATTTAAACAATGGACTGTAAGCCTTAAAGAAAGAAGAATAAACAAGAGCTTAGATCCAACGGTGCTAATGCTTGCTAGCACGATGGGTTTCCTGGGAAACCCATCGCACTAGCAAGCACCATTGATGTTGCGCAAGTGTTGGCTTTCGCTAGCACAATGTCAATAGTGCGAGCACATGGACACTTTTGGATCCTTCCCTCTGAACCAATGTAGTAGCATGGCTAGTGCTGGACTTGGGTTAGGGCTAGGTTCAAATCTCTACACTCAGCCATGAAGTTCAATCCATGGCAAAAGCACTATCTGTTGTGCTGACCCACCTCACAGGGATGCTGTGTGATGAAATACATTTGCTCAGAGTTTCTTGGAGGAAAGGTAAGAGACAAATATGACAAAGGAAGTTGTGACTTGCTTATGTCGGCTGTGTTGTATAATTTAGGAGCACAACAAAGTCCTATCCAGGCAACAGATCACTGGAAATGTATGAAATTAGATCTTTCACACATTTCCAGTGATCTGTTACCTGGAGAGGACTTTGTTGTGCTCCTAAATTGCTCCCCTACCATCACGTGAGCTGAAGGTCTTTGGATTCAGGGGAAGGTTCCTGTTCAGTTTCTGAGGATCTGAGCCACACAATGCAAAGGCACCTTCCTTTTGTGTAGGTGGAGGGACTCATCTACTGACGCACTTAGCTGTGCTTCTGAAAATGTTATTCCTTTCAGTAAGAAAATGAATGGCGCGAGTCATTGGTGAAATTAAATTTGAAATCTCTCCAGTAGCTATAGTAAGTTTATACTGTATGAGTTTATACTGTCCCAGAAGAGAGACGACCGTGGCCCAAGAAAAATACCCCATAGAACAGCCTGCTCCAACTGAGTGCCCTCCAGATGTGTTTGACTACAACTCCCATCATCCCTGGGCATCATTGGCCATGATGGGCATTGTAGTCAAAAACATCTGGAGTGCTCCCGGTTGGGGAAGGCTGCTTTAGAGATTGGAGCAAAGGACCTGCTGATCAGCTTGCTCCGTTAATTTTCTGCCTTGATACAAAGCCTCAAAGGAAGGGCCGAGAATGCCATGGAATGTAAGAAGCTTGCATAAACAAAGCTGGTGGGCAG
Organism: Shinisaurus crocodilurus; assembly: GCA_021292165.1. Classification (NCBI taxonomy): domain Eukaryota; kingdom Metazoa; phylum Chordata; class Lepidosauria; order Squamata; family Shinisauridae; genus Shinisaurus; species Shinisaurus crocodilurus. The sequence continues at coordinate 109,028,048 of CM037877.1, forward strand.
GCAGCTCCCTGCTCCTCCTAGACAACAGGAAAAGGCTGGAGTCTGCTGCTAGATTTGGTTAGACAAAGGATTTTCTTCCTGGGCTGGGAGCATGCAATAAGATACCTTAATCAAAATCTGTGTACAAAAAGATAGTTTCCAACATTTCTGTCAAACTCTGGTGGGCCATACAAACCAGGAACAGATTTGATTTTCAAGGGCTAGGATCAATTATCCCTGGGGGTGGGGGTGGGGGAGTCTATGTCCCTTGACTTTTTCCCATATATGTGTAGGATCGCTGTTCATTCATATAAGGAAAGCAAAAGTGTTATGCTTGTGAGTTCTGTTGCATTGAGAGAAAACCTGTATCCTACACTGCAGGGGAAGTTCAGGACTGAGCAAAGGTGCACTTTCTCTCCCTGCCTTGGCCCTCACCTCCGCCAAGTTCTTGTAATATACTAGTTCTCTTTTCACACCTGGCATACCCATCATAATAGCAGGCATTTTTGGTAGCATATAGAAGCCAGTTCCTGACTTTTATCCCTTTGTTACACTATAGTTTTACAAAGAAATAGAGCCCAGGGTGAGGCTATTCAGATAGGAGCGGGTTTGATTCCTAATAGCTCCTATTAAGTTCTATGGAATCCAAAAAAAGCCCTGTCCATCATAGTAATGGGCATTTTGCTATTTTTATTACAAATGTCTTTTGGAGACCCTGAACAACATGCAGGAGTTCACATATAATATTACATACACACCCCAGATGCACGGTTGTGGATGAATAGATGTGCCAGCTTCACCTCTAGATCCACAGGGGTCTGGTAGGAAAGATCTGTAAGTGCAATACCAGTGTAATATGACAGATTTTGTATTCTGGCATAATTGTTTCCATGTGTATTCCACATGGGTATTCCTTTGACAGGAAAATAATGTTGCCCAAAGTACAGCAGGACATAGGATTCGCGATCGTTAGTGTTTGGCCGCTTGTATATTTATGTACATATGGTATAGGCCACTACACCATCATATATGGATCTGCACTTGTGCATGGTCACAGCTGTTAAATTTTGTTGCAACTTAACTCTCTGTAACCTTTAAAAAAATGAAAAGAGTGTGGGCTTCCCTCAATAAGATATCAGAACTACAGGGGCCATTTGTGAATGACCTATATTCAACCAAAAACAATGGTGAAGGAGGTGAGGGTTAAGAAACTAAAATTTCTTTAAGTTAAAAGACAATTAAAACCAGAGAACATTTTTACAGGAGGCACCGGGGATTTGGCATGCAAAAAGTGTTACATTACATGCACTCAGAATAAAGTTAAATAGAGTTATCAGTATTCAGGGGAATTAATATTAAGGAAATTGCAGTCAGGAGTGGCATGTTATTATGTTGATGTTTAAGTTTTATTTGGAATAGCTTTTAATAAACAGGTAGCAACTTGTATTGCTTTTTGAACCAAGAGACTTAAAAAATATATTCAACTTTATTTCAAACAATGTATATAAAACAAATGGGGAAAATACATATAACTAATGAAGTGCACCCCTCACCATGGGGCCAAGAAATAATTTCTATCATAATAATCCATTATTATTCAAGATTCCAAAAATACGTCTTTGGACATGGCTTACTCCCCTTTCCCTCTACTAAAACATAATCTAGGAATAGTCCCCAAATATCCTTAAAGTTATTTTTCATTAATTGTCCCTTTTTACATTTGATACTACAAGTTAATTTATCATTTAAGGTGATATCCCACACCTCCTTATACCAATCAATAATTGAAAACTCATGTTGAACTTTCCATTTCCTTGCTATCATTAATCTCCCTGCAGTTAACAAATTTACAATTAGTTCCTTTATATATTGAGAACAAACAAGTTTCTCCATTATTGATAGCAACACTAATTTAGGACAGACCTCCAAGTTAATACCAATAATTTCTGAAATTTCTACAAAAATTTTGTTCCAGAAATCCAGTACGCTTTTACAACTCCACCACATATGAGCATAAGTACCAAGTTCCTGACATCCTCTCCAGCACAATGGAGAACAATTACTATCTATTTTATTTAATCTTACCGGAGTCAGGTACCATCTCCAAATAAGTTTATAGAAATTCTCTTTTATCCTTACTGACATATTTCTTAATATACGTCTGCCCCAAGAGACTTTTGGTTTAATGTTTTCACAGGAAAACGGGATGGGTTTTGAAGCCACAACTACTTTTAAAATTTAATCTGTAGAGGGGTCCTCATAACGTTTCCCCCCACTTTTCTTTTGAACTGCAGCTGGTGAGCATGAAAAGCTGGAGTGACATGCGGCAGGAAGTGATGTTCCTGACCAACGTGAATTCCACCAGTTCTTCTACCGAAATTTATCAAGCGGTATCCCGGATTGTTTGTGGCCATCCTGAGGGAGGGGGCTTGCAGGTCAAGTCTCTCAACTGGTACGAAGACAACAATTACAAAGCTCTCTTCGCAAGCAACAGCACCGAAGATGAGGTGGAGGAATTCTATGATAACTCTACAAGTAAGTGGGATTCAGGGAGGACATACATAGGTTTTATTTTCAGCAAATCATTAGAGTGCCATCCCTTTTTATTTTCAAAGATTCAAGAAGCTACAAAAGATATGGGGATGGGTGGACAACCCTGACCTGTACTGGCTCTGCTCTCTGAGGGTGAGGTGGGGGGAAGACGCTCTGCATCTAGTTCAACACCCACAGTTCTTTTCTTTTTTTTTAATGTATTTAGTATTCATTAATTACATTTATATCCTTCCTTTTTTCCTCTTGCAAGGAACTCAGGGCAGCTTACATGGTCCTCCTCTTCTCCTTTTTATCCTCATAACAACCCTGTGAGGTAGGGTAGGCTGAGAGTCAGTGACTGGCCCAAACTCACCCAGTGAGCTTCATGGCTGAGTGGGGAATAGAACCTGGATCTCCTGAGTCCCAGTCCAGCACTCTAACCACTACACCACAGTGGCTCTCTTTTAAAGCCCCTTCTTTACTTTTAAAGCCCCCTACTGCAATGACCTCATGAAGAATCTGGAATCCAGCCCACTTTCCAGGATTATATGGAGAGCTTTGAAGCCTTTGCTTATCGGCAAGATCTTGTACACCCCTGACACACCGGCGACGAGAGTAGTCATGTCTGAGGTAAGAACCCTGAGCCCAGTTCCAGTTCCACATCCCTCGGAAGAAAAGGCCATCTCTGTACACTTGCTATCAGGCTCTTATATCACGTGCAGAAGGGGTAAATGGGAAGTTGTGTATGTGTTGGGGAGGGGCCGTAGCTCAGGGGTAGAGCAAAAGTATGCCGGGTAAAGGCGAAGCCACAAGTTCCCACCTCTGACAACTTTTGTTTCGAAGTTTGGGGGGGGCAGTTCTGCATGTGTGTGTCAATTTGGCGGGGACTGGAGGGCAATATCGGGGTGTGTGTGAAATTATCCAAAAGTTTGGTCAGCGGTAATAACAGCGGTGGTTTCTTTCTCACTTTTATTTGCCGCAGCAAGTGATGTTGGTGGCAGAGTTTCTCTCGATGGCTGCCATTTTGCCCCTAACAGTGCCCTTGCAGTGACCTTACATCATGGTATAGCATCATTCTGAGGGGTAATATGCAGGTGTGTGTGGGGGGAAGTATAGTAGATGCCAGCAGGCAGCCGCTCAGAGAAGCTATGCCACCATTGCTCCTTGCAGTGGCAGTAAAAAATAGAGGGTTTTTGTTTTTGTTTTTTAAAGAACAGAAACCTCTGCAGGGCCATCCCTACATTTAGACAGAATGAGGCTGCTGCATCAGGCAGTGGATTCTGGGTGTCCTGAAAAGGCTGTAAATGGTTAGTTATTGAGGAGATGATGATGATGATGATGATGATGATGATGATGATGATGATGATATTTTACTGGCACAGAGGAGAGGTGGTTGTAAAATTTTCTGCCTCAGGTACCGAAATAACTTGGGTGACTTCGAGTATTATGTACCTTGACAAAGAGGGAAAGCACAGGGTGGGGGTGGTTGAGCACCATTTTCTGCTCCACTTCAGGCAGCAAAATCTCTTGGGCTAGCCTCTGCCAATGCCTGCACTAGCTCCTGAAATTTTGAATACTTTCACCCCTCCCCTAAAAATGCTGCAATCTCCCCGTCTCCAGCTCTCTCTCTCTCTCTCTCTCTCTCTCTCACACACACACACACACACACACACACACACACGGCTGGTTTGCATGATTGCCGGAACCCACTGTGGCTTGCTTGCTTGCTTATTTATTTATTTATGCTATATTTGCTGACCCAGATAGATGCTCAAGAACAGCGAGGGCTTTAATTTTAAGTATTGCAATGTTTTTCATAGATCATAGAGTTGGAAGGAGCCTACAAGGCTATCGAGTCCAACCCCCTGCTCAATGCAGGAAACTAGAGGAGGGGTCTCCCATACAAGTAATAACCAGGCCTGACCCTGCTTAGCTTTCCATGCTCAGACAAGCTGAGCCAGTGTAAGCCACTGGGTACTGTATGACAGAGGTGGGCAGATTTCAGGCTGATGAGATCTACTTTGGTTCTTTACTAGAACCCTGAGCCTGGTGCAAAAGACACACAGTTAGAATTCAAGAATTCTGAGCCCAGGAACTTGAGTACTAAAACCAAATGCAGCTCATAGTCCTTCTGCACAAAAAATGACACCTGGTTACCCCAAGCCAGAGATGGGCAAGTAGTTTTGGCCTACAGCTCCTATTAGTCCTAGCCAGCATAGCCAATGGTGAAGGGTGCTGGGAGTTGTAGGCCAAAATATCTGGAGGGCCACAAGCTGCCCACCCTGGCCCTAAACATTCTTCATTTCAGCAGTAGAATTTAGGGTGGGAGTCATTTTGTCGCTGCTCTTGTTAAACAATTGAGAGTCAAAAGTCCTTGCCGATGTACTGCAAATCACCCAGAGATCTACCAGTAGATCCAGATCTACCTTCTGCCCACCACTGCTGAAGGAGCAACAGAGTGGAGTACAAAGAACAAACTGCTTGGCTGGTGAGGCCAATAAAGAGATGTTGGGAGCTGGCCAACATGTGTGTGCGTGCGTGCGTGCGTGTACGCATGCTAATCTCTAAAATTGGATGCTGGGCTGTGGACTTTGAGGGATACAGCCAGTGTTGATCCTTCCAGCAGAAGGAAATCTGGGTGATGGGGGGTGCCATTGCACTGTTTTTCATCTGTTCTGCTGGTTTTGTGATTTTGATGTCACCTTTGTCCCTTTCGCTGTCCGGGCAGGTAAACAAGACATTCCAGGAGCTAGGTGTCTTCCGTGATCTTGGAGGGATGTGGGAAGAGATAAGACCCAAGATAAGAACTTTCATGGAGAAAAGCCAGGAAATGGATCTGGTCCGGGTCAGTATACCATAACTTCTTGTTTCTCAGATGACACCGGGTGGATCTCCAGAGGCCCTATTTACAAGAAGGGACTTAAATCTATTTATTTTAGTACTGTGATTGGCACTCTGGCCTTGAGCGAGTATGTGCGTGTCTGTGTAGTAGCTCATTTCTTGTGACAAGCCTGCTTGTCCTGGGCTTTCTTGCCCGTGCAGTGTGACAGCAGCCAGGGATGGAGGAGGAAGGTTCTTCTCTCTAGATGACACCCTCTCCCCTCTGTGATTTCATTTAATCACGTTTCACGGGGCTCTGAACTAGAGGGGAATGTGATTTATGTATTACCTCACCGGCTGTAATGCAGGAAGCAGGTGCAGGTCTACCTGTCACTACCCAACTTTTGCGAGCATGACCGAAATATTTAATTGGGGATAATAACAATAAATGATTGTAGTCTTTTAGTATTGTAATACTGGCTAAAAAAAAAGAGCTTCCGATCCAATGTCAGCGGTGCTGTTTGGTATGTTTGCTATTGGTTAGCCAGTGTTTTGTAGCAGCCAGACCCCTGGACTTTGATCTGGTGGTCCTGGGTTCAAATTTCTTAACAGCCATGAAGCTCACTGGGTAGACTGAGAGAGAAAAATGTCCCCTTCTGTGCTTAAAATTCATGATGTTTCACTAATTGGAGATACCCTTCCTGGAAGCCTAATTAACCTGTTCAAATCCAGATGGACAATGTGGCTGTTTTGTTTAACTCACTGCCTGCTCACAGAGCCGGAGTTTGCCTAGGGAAAGAGCAACTCACCCAGACTCTATGAGAAAGCAGGGGGACTGTGGAACTGGTGCATGTGAGGAGAGCATCACATTATTGGCTGTGCACCACCGGGAAACGAGCACTCTCTGGCCAGCAGACACATTTGGCAGTCACACAGATGGTCAGTTGTGAAAGTGGGAAAGAGGCTCAGGTTGTAGCATTCTCTTAATGACAGGCTGTTTGTTTAGAGTTCACAAGAACACCAAATGTGCTGTGCAGTGACGTTCCAGAGAGGATGCAAGCCAGGTTCTCTGACGGATGACCCCCCCCCACCGCAACTGGGCAGTGTCAGCTGTTGATGTCTTCCTTCCTTTGCCATTCCTGCTCAGGTTGATAATAAGGAAGACACGAGGGTATCACAATACGATGTTGTGGTTTGTTTCAAAATTTAACAGTGTGAGTGGGGGCTGGGGGGTAAACTCTCCCTTCCTGTGCTGGGGGTTAGGGGTGGCAGCCAGCTATGCAGCCCGCAGCAAAACAGAGTGCTGTAGCTTTATCTTTACTTGCTTGTTTGTTTTATGTGTTAGTCGCCTAATAACCTGGGTTCTTTGCGCGATGTACAGTTGAACCGTTTAAAACGATTCAAACATGGAATCCACAAAAAAACAATCACAGTATGCATGAAAATCAAGTAATACAGAAGCCAAAGCCAGAACAGAGACAGTAACCTGATCACAAAGAGCCAAAATAACACATTTTAACACATCCCAACCGCCATAAAAGCAGAGACTAAAGCGTTAATATCAATATTTAAATGATGTTAGGATTATTAAGATGATGTTACAAGGCCTAGGGGAATGGAAAAGTCTTTCCCAACACTCCAGAGCAGATTTCGAGGGGATGCGAGGCCTGCAGAAGGGAGAGGGAATTGCTGAAAATCTCCCTTTCCCGTTCCGCTGATGGTAGCCATACATCGGCAGAGGGAACTAGTTGGGCTCCTCCATTTGCTTGGCACTTGAAAGGCAGCAGGAGAAGAGGTTTTTGGAAGGTGGGGAAAAAAAGCGGTACCGGTACTTCTTCCTTTCCCCCTCCCAATAAAGCCTCTCCCCCTGCTCTATAGTGCAACAGTGCTAAAGCAGCACTCCGGTTCAGGGCTGACTCTTGGTACAGAGAAGGGATTAACCCAACTCAACCCTTAGGCCTGGCTGTCAAACCTGAGCACTTTAGTGCTATAGAGCAGAGGAGAGGGTATGGCTTGAGAAGGGGGAAAGGAAAATGGGTTTCCCTTCAGCCTACTGGCTCTCTGGACTATCAAAGGCACTCTGAGTGCTCCGCCCTCATCGTGCCGGAGCTCCATGGCAGTATAAGGATTTTTTTAAAAAAACTTTTTTTAAAAATCCAATATTTTGCTGCAGACCTTGCATTTCCCCAGTATTTGCCACAAGTCCCCTTGTCCGTGGGTGTTGGCGTATTGCTGCCTGCCAATGGTGCTACCTGCTTTGCTGTGAGCAGGAGTGATAATGTAGCGCTGAGCCCAGGTCACCCTCAGCAGTGCTTTGCTGTGGCCATACCAAACATGCAGACATTTTGGGGTCTGAGATTATTGACATTTTGCCGACTGATCATTATACCCCCAAATTTGCCAACTGAGGCTGGCTGCCTCACTCTGCCTAATGGTAGGGCTGGCCCTGCAAATGTGGCTCATTGGCCTGCAAACTTTACCTTTAGTGTCTCATGTTTGGTTACCAGGACACCCCAATGTGCTTTCTGGACTGTTTTCTCCAGTACCTGTAAATTATATAAATGCAGGCTGTAGATTTTTAAAAACAACAGCAACAATAGAAGATTTTACGCCCGCTTTCTGGGGTTGTTTGTGTGTTTGTGTGTGTTGTTGTTTACAGCATAAACCAGTTCATAACCTGTTTGGCACCAGATTTAGCCTGCAATTCCTATACACACTTACCTGGAAGTAAATCCAATTGAAGTCAGTGGGACTTACTTCTGATTTGACACATGTAGGATTGCCCTGTAAGTGTCTTGTAACTTGCTGTGTGGGGAGCCATCTCTGGCTTCGTGTTTTTGGATGATACGTGTGTTAGGAAGTTAATAACCCGTTATACTTGGTCATCTCTTTGCCTATGTATCCCTGCAGCAGAGAGTCCTGTTTGGACTAAGCTGACCATGCTTAAAAACCACCAAGCAGCTGAAACAATGTGTTTCTTCCCTTAAGCCTCTCCAATTTCAGCAGTGCCTTTGTTTGTTTGCTTTTGGCAGAGATATCCGGTTTTCCAGAGATGCTTTACAAGGCTGCCCCCTAGTGGGGCAAAAGTGGGAACACAGCAAAGGAGGACTTGATTCTTTCACAGAACAAGCTGAGATAAACATACAGATTTTTTTTCTCACCTATTTCAGTTTATATACCCTATTTAGTGATATTGTTGCAGGATAATACCTTCCTGTGATCAGGGCCTGTGGAAACCTGTCCCCACAGGTATATTACAGCCACCCTCCTTAAATTTTCAGCTTTCATTTTTAAAATGTTCAGCTTTCATAAACGATTCCACTTTCAGTAAAGACAGCAACAACAACTCTAGCGGCCTTTTTGTGGAAATATATGTATATTTTCCAATCTGCATATGGATCGCTAACATGTGAAAGAGAAAGAAATGCTTGAAACTGTATAATGTCCTGGTTTTCTAAATGTAGGGAGATTCTTACATTGGGGAGAATGCGTTCCTCCCCCCAAAACTGTCTGCAAAAGTGGTACAGTCTGGGGAGGGCTGTGCAATATGATATTTCTGAATGTGTAGCTTGGCTTTTACTGGGAAGGGGCAAAAAGTAGAAAGAATCACTTGCCCAAGTGGTATGCTGTGGTACTTCTCTAGTACCCTGGTAAGACTGGGGATGCTTTTCGGAACCAGAAATTGCTAAAAGTGGACCTGGATGTACTTAACCAGGGTTTTACTGACTAGGATTCAGGTAACCCAGTGTGGCATAGTGGAGAGAGTGTCGGGCTGGGACTCAGGAGATCTGGGTTCTAGTCCCTGCTAGGCCATGAAACTCACTGGGTGACTTTGGGCCAGTCACGGACTCTCAGCCTGACCTACCTCACAGGGTTGTTGTGAGGATAAAATGGAGAGGAGGAGGAGGAGGATTATGTAAGCCGCCTTGGGTTCCTTGCAGGAAAAAAGGCTGGGTATAAATGTAATAAATAAATAAATAAATAAATAAACCCAAGTGCCTAGAGTGAGGGATAGGGGGAAGTGATAAGAGGGTTCAAGTGAATGGATTCTAGTTGACCAGCATAATTCTCAACTCTATTCTCACATTATTGTAATAGTGTTGCCTCTTGCTAGCCTGGAAATAATCCAGATGCTGACAAACAGGCATTGAGGGTTAGTCTACAAGCAGCTTAGATATGTCCAGAAGAACAGAACACAGTGGAATAATATGTGGCCTATTGCACTTAATCTGAATTGTGATGTAAGAGCTGGAAAGAGGTTAAGAACAAAATTCTGGTCTCCTAGAAGACGACGACGATGAAGAAGAAGTAGTAGTCCTATGCATTAGAGCAGCCTTCCCCAATCTGGTGCCCTTCAGATGTGTTGGACTACAGCTCCCATCATCCCCAGCTAGCATGGGCGTTCTTGCCCAACACATTTGGAGCACACCAGGTTGTGGGAGGCTGCATTAGAGCATCTGTTGCAAGTTTTAGAGATATCTTGATGGAATTAGCAACTTTTATTCTTGAGAAACATGTCCCCCCCCTTAAATGAAAACTATTACCTTATAATGGGTTGCAGATGTTTGTTTTTCCTACCTGTATACCTGTCCAGTAACGATATGCTTGAGTGTGAGCTACAAGTGGACAATAGCTCTGTAAAATGTTGCTAATATTCTTCTCCCTTACTTCAGGATACATTTAACTAATCTTCTTTGTCCTGTTGATAACTTTAGACATTACTGAAGAACAAGTTCCTTCAGAACCACCACTTGGTAGGTTCAACCTGGACCATTGAGGATGTGACCCTGTTTTTGGCGAAGTACCCAGAGGATGTTCCCCCAGTGAATGGCTCAAACTACACTTGGAGAGATGCTTTCAATGAAACGGATCGTGCTATTTTGACTATTTCCCGCTTCATGGAAGTGAGTCTCCTATTGTTGCTTGGATACATTTGGTATTGTTTTATTTTTTAAGTAAGATTTTTTTTTAACTTTATTTCTTCATCAGGACTATTTCTCTCCCCCCCCCCCCCCACAAATCAATTCAGGAATGAAATACTTTGTGTTTTGTAGAGTAATATAGAAGGGAAATAGCTTTTAAGGGATATGCAGGGCCAACTTTTGCATTCTGGGGTTTTTTTTCTTACTCGCAGCTCACAGTTTGTTGTGTAATTTACACATCATAAGACCTACCAGCAAGTGCTTTTAGGACATTGTCTAAAACAGGGTAGTAAAAAATATTACCAAATTTCAGCCACCGGCCTTTTACAGTTTGCTTTCTATAAACCAAACATGCCCAGGGAACAAAGTTCCCCAGAAATCTCCTTAAGAATACACTTTATGGGAACTTTTGGACCCCAAACAACTGAAACATTTATGGAGGAACAAAAGGAGGCCATCCACTGGTCATCTTAGTCTCTTTTGATTAGCCAAGAACAATAGCAAACACCTCCTTCAAACAGAAAAGAAATCCATTGAGGGAAAGCTTTGTTATGGTGAATTAAATTTTACAGGCCTCAGGCCTTTTTCAGGCTTTTCAAATGCAGATTGCCTGGATTAAGGAAATATTAAGTCTTTAGTTACCTTAAGTAGCTGAAACCTGAAATCCATTCTTATTCTGATCCTAACAGCCTGGGGAAAACATTTAGTAAGACAAAAGCCTTTCGTATGCACAATTTGCTTTGCCTGAGGCACTTCATTTTTGGGATTATCAGAACCCTGGTATGCAATGAACACAAGGTTTCATGAAAACACAGGATGAGAGTTTAGGATGTGTGTGTGGGGGCGGGATTCTTGGGCAAGAAGCCATCAATGGACCTCCTTAACCAGCCAGGACAGAGGGACTAGTGCTCACCAACTTTGCCAGATGACTTATGCAAGCAACCCAAGCCGCATCCTCAATTCATTTTGGACAAGTTGCCTTCCAAGTCTCAGCGGTGTTGCTAATAGGCAGTGCCAACATTCTTTATATCCTTAGTCATGCAGCCCTAATTAGTCTTGCCAAACTAGATGGGACTTCAGAGTCAGCATGCGTAGGACTGGGCTGTTGGCTATAACCATGCATTTGGTCACATGCACTTAGGCTCTCAGAATACCAAGCCCAAGTTAGATGGGAAAATAAATGAACATTCCATACAAAATTATAATTATGTAACAGTGTGGTTAGACATAATTTGGGCATAATTTTGACTTCAACGTCAAATTATAATTAAATAACAGTGTGGCTAGACATACCTTTGACATACGAATGTTTGCTTCCAAAAGAAGTTTCAGCTCAGCTCCTGATTCCATTGTCTGTCGTCATTGCAGTGTGTCAATTTGGACAAACTGGAAGCCATGCCTAGCGAGGTGCGGCTTATCAACAAGTCCATGGAACTCCTAGATCAGAGGAGGTTTTGGGCAGGCGTCGTCTTCCCTGAAATTGCTCCTGACAGCGTGAAGTTGCCTCATCATGTCAAGTACAAGATACGGATGGACATAGACAGTGTGGAAAGGACGAACAAAATTAAGGACAGGTGAGCATTCCTCAGAGAGGCTTTATTAACTCCAGAGTTATTACAAGCAGACATGAGAATTTATCATAGACAATGAGCTGTGCTTGTGCTTTGTTAGATACTGGGACCCAGGCCCTCGAGCTGATCCCTTCGATGACATGCGCTACATCTGGGGAGGCTTTGCTTACTTACAGGATGTGATAGAACAAGCGATCATCCGGGCTCAGACAGGCTCTGAGAAGAAAACTGGTGTCTATGTACAGCAGATGCCTTACCCCTGCTACGTGGATGACATGTAAGTGATGGTGCAAATGAGGGGTGGGGAACTTCTGGCCCGGGGACCAAATCTGGCTCTCCTGGGTTCCCCAGATGGCCACACCCACTTCCCCTGGCCCCCACCTCTTTCCCCCATTGTGAAAGATTGAAACGCCTCTCCTAAGGCTTTTGTTACTGGCAGTAAGAGCTTTAGCCTACAGTGTGCTGGTATTTTGGCCCCGCCCCAATCGCCTTTGGCCCCACCCATCAGTGGAAATTTGATTTGCCCCTTGGACTGCAAGAGGTTCAGCCTCATACATGAATGGCCTGCTGGCGTGGCTGGCTCCCCTGTAAGGCAGAATGAGCCTGTCTTTTTGGGTGGCCACTTTGGGACAAATTTAAACAGCCCTTAACCTGTCTGCAGACTTTGCAGAGGCAGTAAAAGGAAAGGACCCCCATGATGGGGCTTGGGCGTTTCCCTAGAGAGGTCAATTGTTCCCTACGTGGTGCCATTTTCTCCAAGATGGTACTGCCCAGGGAAAGGAAGCTGCTCTTAGACCATCTCAGCGGGGACAAATGCTTCCAAAATGCGGATAGCTAAGCTTTCAAGAGCAGTCTGTACTTCTGGGACAGTCCAAGATGGCGCTGGATAGGAAGGAGATGGCCATCAAGATTCTGTTTCCAGCAGTAGCTCATCAGATGCTCCTGAAAACCTGACAGAGATGGTCTTCCCTTGCTTCTCACCTCTGAACATTGGCTTTCCATTTAGCTGTGAAGACAGCCCTCTATAAACAAATTCATGGATGATAGGCCTAATCCTTTTTTAAAGCTCTCTAAGCTGCCACACTGAGTGCCACATTGAACAAAGAAGTATTTCCGTTTGTCTGTCTGGAACTGGCTGCCCATTCAGGAACATAACCCCAAGCCTTTGCCTTCCTGCCACTTTCCCCTTCAGTTTCCTGCGTGTCACGAGCCGATCAATGCCACTCTTCATGACTCTGGCTTGGATCTACTCTGTGGCAGTGATCATCAAGGGGATTGTGTATGAGAAGGAAGCCCGGCTGAAAGAGACCATGAGGATCATGGGCCTGGACAACGGCATCCTCTGGCTTAGCTGGTTCATTAGCAGTTTTATCCCACTCCTGATGAGTGCAGGGCTCCTGACGCTGATCCTCAAGGTGAGCCTGGCTCCATTTTTTTAAAATGGGATGCTTCATCCATGACAGTTGATCTAGTGTAGTAGCTAAGCGCGCAATGCAGGCTTCCCCCAACCTGGCACCCTCCAGATGGGTTGGACTACAACTCCCAGCATTCCCAGCCAGCATGGCCATTGGCCATGCTGGCTGGGAATGCTGGGAGTTGTAGTTCCACCCATCTGGAGGGCCCCAGGTTGGGGAAGGCTGGTGTAAGGAGTGAGTCAGGACACACCCTGCCACTGTAAATAAAACACTGTATAAATGCTGAATATTATTTTTCCTCTGCTCCCTCTCCTCCACTTCCTACACCCTGAATTACATACCATAAGTGCCTCTCCATGTAACTTCTGCTGGCACTCGTTTGCTTCTCACACTGATGATTAACCACAGTGACCAGGAGCCTCATGCTGGGTGTTTGGATAAACCTATAACCTGAAGTCTGTTTCTGGCGCAGACTGTGACCTAAAAGAAGGGCTGAAGATGTCAAGGAATGACATAGGAAAGAGATGCCAGCCTACACCAGCAATTCTTAAATGCCATTGTATTGCAGATCACTATTACACTTTGATTGTTCTTTGTGGACCACCAATTTTCATATACTACAGCCACCAAGCGGGAGACCGTTAAAGGCTTCTGAATTAAAACATAACTTTTTCTCCAATCCAATGCAGCTGTCCTGAATTTTCAGAGAGAAGGGGCAGGGGAAGTATCACTGAATGACTGTCTGGCAGGTGGGAATTGTTAGGTTTGTACATGCTCTGTGCCATTCAGGTGTTTGCTAGTCAACTCTCCAGGGCCAAACTGAGTTGAATTTTAATTTAGTGTTAGTTGCACTTTGCTCTGGAAAGGGCCTTCAACACATTTTTATTTTCATCGTGATCTTTGGGGAGTCACCCCAGATCATGCCATGCTAGCCCACTGGTGGCCTATTGGCTAAATTTTAAGGATCTGTGACCTGTGCCAGGGGCACTTGATGTCCTCCATATCCAAGGGGGAAATGGACGTCAGGAACAGATATCCTCTTACACAGACAACCCCAGTTGTTACACCGTTGACCAGGTTAACTCCATGCAGTGCGCAATGCAGCCATGGGAGAGTCTGCAAGGTGTGGGGGCTCTAGGGTGTTGGTTTTGCACACGGGAAGCCCAGGTTCAAATCCCTGCTCAGCCAAAAAGCTCCAGATGTGGCCTTGGCCAAGCCACTTAACTCTCAGCCTAACCTACCTCACAGAGTTTTGCTAGACTCAAATGCTTGTCTGAGCTCCTTGATGATAACCCCCCCCCCCCACAAGAATGCAAAGGTAATAGCAGGGCATTGTGGCAATCTAACGTGTTTTCAGAAAGAACCCAGGAGGTCCGAGGACACAGTTCCTTTTCTGCAGCTCTGTCCCAATGATGGGATGGCTGATGGGTTTGATGCGGAGGGTACATTGGACATGGAGCTGTTGTCAATCCTGCCCTCCACCCACCCAGTGAGTGTCTTCTTTATATGATACATGTGTTTGCTGCAGACACAAGTTCTCACTTGTTCACTTGAACAGCCTTCCTCAATCTGATGCCCTCCAGGTGTGTTGGACTGCAACTCCCATAAGTCCCAGCTCAGGGGAAGGCTGAGAAATCTTCTTAAGTAAAGTGAAGATGTGTGAATTGGCTCATGGCTACAAGTGCATTATGTCTATTTGGCTGCTCTTCTCTTTATCCAGACAGGAGACTTGCTGCCCTACAGTGACCCCAGCGTGGTGTTCGTCTTCTTGTCTATCTTTGGCATGGTGACCATCATGCAGTGCTTCCTCATCAGCACCTTATTCTCTAGGGCCAACTTGGCAGCGGCTTGTGGGGGGATCATCTACTTTACTTTCTACTTACCTTTTGTGTTGTGTGTTGCCTGGCAGGACTACATCACCTTCTCTCTCAAAATATTTGCGGTGAGTAAATGAGAGGCAGGGGAGTGGGGGGAGAGGATTGGCACTGCCAGCAAGGACAGGTTTTTGGCCTAGTTTGGGCAGACCTCCTGGGACTTTTGATTGGGTGATCAGCAAAAGAGCCCAAACACAATCCACTAGGACAGGTGAGTAACTCGTGACCCTCCTGATGTTTTGACCTACAGTTTCCATCATCCTTAGCAAGTATATCTAGTGGTGAGGGATGATGGGGTTGTAGGCCAAAAAAATTTGTGGGGTCAAAAGTTGCCCACCCCTGGACTAGGGCTACTGAGGGGATTTTCTTGGCCCTCTCCAATTGTTATTTTGCACTGATCCCTTAGTGTAACCACATCAATGTTATATTTCAATTGTTAGTCCAGCTTTCAAACCCACCAAAAGGTGTGGCTTTCCAATGCACATTGTTTGGGTTTGCTGATCTTTGAATGGAAACAGGGTTCAGATGTTACCAGTAGTGGCATAGGAAACACTTCCCCATGACTCCTTCCCACACTGCTCCAGGAACATTTGGCTTCAAGACAACATGAGTGGGGTCAGTGATATAGCTCCTCATCACCTGACTGCCAACCTCAGTACCAAATGGCCATGATCCGGTGATAAGGAACTGCGTCACTTGCTCCCATCCACGTCTCAAAATATACTGGAGCAGCATGGGAAGCGGCACATGCAGCAATCCAATATCAGCTGGATCAGCTTTTACTTGGGGTCCCCATTACTTATGGCTGGGCTAGCCTGACCAGTTGTTTCCTTCACATAAAATGTAATTTATGAATGCACCAAGAATGTAATTGATTTTCCCCCCCTCTCCAGAGCCTGCTTTCTCCTGTAGCCTTTGGGTATGGCTGTGAGTACGTTTCCCTACTTGAAGAGCAAGGGATTGGGGTGCAGTGGGACAACATCTTAGAAAGCCCCCTGGAAACGCACAAGTACAACCTAGCCACTTCTGTCTATATGATGCTCTTTGATGGTTTACTGTACGGGATGATGACTTGGTACATTGAGTCTGTCTTTCCAGGTGAGGAGTCATGCTTTCATCTCTCTTCATCTTTGCCCATTCCTTCCCGTTGCCCAAGTGGACCTGCACTTCCCCAAGGTCCACCTGCCAACTAGGGGTTAACCAGCTTATCCTACCTTTGGAAGATCACAGGCACAGACATCTCCCAGGGCCAAAGCCCATACATCCCTTGAAAGACACCTGCAAATTATATATTGCCTAATATGGATCTCAATTCGGAAATGTAAATTGCAGGCATGGCCCCCCTAATAAAGAATGGGATCCTAGTGGTGGTGGTGGGGAAGGGTTTAAGTCCTCCTATTCTTCCCACCCTAGGCCCCGATCCAGATCGTGGCCCCTGTGTTTACTCTAGAGTAAATAAAAAGAAAAAAAAACCCATTGCTGCTACCTACATCTTTAAATTAACTTTGGGTTACAGTAATGGCAGTGGCAAGTTTTTCTTTCCACTGGAGATAGTGAGAGCAAGAACCCAGTCTCTGCCATCACTTTTATGAGGCCACTTATCCAGGAGATCCTGTGGAGTTGTAGCCTCATGGCAGCAGATCCAGGGCAGAGTGTCCTTGGCAGCAGTTAATGACCCCTTTCTTCCCCAATCCTCACCCCCAACCCAGGCCTGTGATTAGTGCATGCACATTAGCTTCCATGGCTGGGATTATGTCCAGTGGGTTGAAGCTGCTGCACATAAGGTGACTTTGGCCACTGTGAGGGCACAGGGAGAGTGTTTGGCAAGAGACTCATTTCTTGCAGGGCAAAGGCCCACCCCAAGTGTATATCTGAGTTTTGCAGGAAATATTAGATTTGAATAAGGCTGCAATCTGAATAAGGCTGCATGCTTGCTTGGGAGTAAGTTGCATGGAAGTGCGTGGGATTTAGTTTTGAGTAAACGTGCATAGGATTGCAGTGTAAGTAGAGGTTCTAATTTTGCAAGCAGACTTCTCCGACCTTAAAAAAGAATTTTGCATTTGAACTTACCCTTTCACAATCTGTTCAGTTCAGTGAATATAAACATTTACTGGAATAGTTACTTTAGCTTTGCCATTTGATGCTGCTTTGAACACTGTCTGCAGGATATATTACTGGATAAGTTGATTTCAAGCATTCTGAGTTTTGCTAAATTAATTTGTGTCGCCTTCTTTTCTAAAAAGGAGAACCGGGAACCTCCTTTTCCTAACCTAATTACGGTGAATCACTCCATCCAAGCCTATTTAAAGGCAGGCCAAAATAAGGCAAATTGATCTGCAGGGTTACAAATGGAAATTCTCAATGGATGCAGAAACAAATTTGAGTGCCTGTTAAAATAAATGAGTTTCTGACTCATAAACTGAAAGAACCTGGTACTTCTTCCCCTCAGTTCACATTACTAATCATCTGACCTCTTTCAATATTTAGACTCAGATTATATACTTGGTGTTTCCCAGACAATCACCTGTGGAGAGTGACCGTGGACACTGACAAACTCACAACTCAGCCAGTATAATGTGGATGGAGCTAGTTCTGATATTTGCAAAATAGCCCCAATCTTAATACCTTGAGAATCATCTTTGCACATCAGAAATACTTCCTGTTTCTTCCCAAGTATCACACAGACCATTGTGTCTCCTGTTCAGGCCAGTTCGGCATTCCCAGACCCTGGTACTTCCCCTTTATGAAGTCCTACTGGTGTGGTGAGGAATCCGGGGATCGAGGACTGCCTTCTGTTCCTGCAGGGTCCTCTGAAAGTAAGTGGCCGATTGCAAACTTAAGCTGCTGCACGGTGGGAAACAATGAGATGTCTTCTGAAATAAAAAGGAGAGGGTCCAACGAAGGATCGAATAAAAAGTCCAGGAAGCAAAGTTTAGTCATTGCGGAGCAGTGCCGTTCATGTTGTAGCTAGGGTTGTCACCTCGCAACCCAGACACTAGATGTAGCCCCTTATGGGTTGTATCCAATGTTAGTCCTACTTAGAGTAGATCCACTGAAATGAATGGGATGTAAGTCTTGCTCAGTTCTAGAACTCAGCATCATCCAAGGCTGGTGGTAGGTCCAGGCAAAAGGCAGTCGTCCTTCATCATACAGTATATACTTCTGGAACTCATTACCATAAAATGAGTATGGAGTAGAGCAGATTGATGGAGAAGAGGTCTAACCATGAGTAGTAGCCATGATAGCTGATGGGATGCCCACATGTACCTTTCCCTCTGCTTCCTAATCCCAGTGTAAGTATACTGCCTACAGAGAGGAAGTATATGTACTTCTGAATACTAAATACTGGGGAGAAACAACAGAAGAAGGCCAACCAACTCCTGCCCTGCTTGGGAACACCCAGGGGTATATCTGGCCAGCCACTGTTAGGAATAGAATGCTGGACTAGATGGATCTTGCTCTAATCTAGCAAGGAAATGCATTTGGGTCCTTATGTTCTACCGTCAGTGCCAAGATAAAACTAGCCTGAGCCTACTCACAGGCAACAGGAAGCATGACATAACATGACCAAACCTAGTGCAGACAATTCCCCCCACAGGCTTCTTTAATGGAAACCTTCCCAGCAGATTGGGCTTCCTGCCATGCTCAGTTAGATTTCCAAGAACCGCTTCCCCTTGGATGCAGCAGGAAATGGCCACGTTCTCATCCTATCCCAATTTGCCCTCTGATCCCTGTTGCGACGGCTGTCCAGTCCACTGCTGAAGTAGCCCTGCACATATTATAATGTGCATTGCTTCATTAAGGCCAGCGATGCTAGCTGGGGCATGCTGGGCATCATAGGCCTTTTCTCTGTCTAACTTGTATAGGATTGCGCCCTAAGCGGATTTAATTCCCTGTTCTGTAGTCTATATGGAAGAAGAGCCGAGCCATCTTCGCCTCGGGGTGTCCATTCAGAACCTGGTGAAGGTGTACCATAACTGCAAGAAGCTAGCTGTAGATGGCCTGACTCTGAATTTCTACGAAGGGCAGATTACCTCCTTCCTGGGGCACAATGGAGCTGGGAAGACTACCACAATGTAAGAGGCAGCATTGTTTGCTTATCTATTTGTTACATTTATATCCCACCTTTCCTCTCCATTTTACATTTATATCCCACCTTTACATTTATATCCCCCCTTTACTCTCCATTTTATCTTCAAAACAACCCTGTGAGGTAGTTTAGGCTGAAAGTCAGTGAAGTCACCACGTGGGCTTCGTGGCACAGTGGGGACTAGAGCCTGGGTCCGGTGCTCTAACCACTGCACCACACTGGTTCTCTGGCATTGTTAATGTGGAGCAAATAACTTCATGAGCCATGTTCCACTCTGTCGTGTTGGACTCAATTTCCCTTCTGTTGTCTTCAGGTCCATCTTGACTGGATTATTCCCCCCAACATCGGGCACAGCCTTCATCCTGGGCAAAGACATCTGTTCCGAACTCAGCACCATCCGGCAGAATCTGGGTGTCTGTCCCCAGCACAATGTCCTGTTTGATCAGTAAGTCACACTGTGAATCACAGTCCCCTTGTATCTTTTCATTTCTTTCATAAACTGCCAAAATCCCAAGATTATGATGGCCTGTGTGTATGTGTGTTTGGAGAGTGGGCAAACATATTGGAAAGATGGCTAAGTGTAGGGATGTGCGCGGAGCTCGATTAGGGGGTGGAAGTGCAGCGAACTTGCTGGGCTCGACACCCCGAGCTCCGCTCGCCCTACCTTTTCCCCTGCTCGACTCGCGTTCTCGTGAGCTGAGCCGGGGAAGTGACTTCTGGGTTTCCGGCGCTACATTGTTTACATAGAAAATGGCCTAATTTGCGCAAATTACGGCCTAATTTGCGCAAATTAGGTCATTTTCTACATAAACAATGTAGTGCTGGGGACCCGGAAATCCGGTGAGCGCCTCAAGTGGCGCTCGACAAATCCCTAGCTAAGTGCACTGTGCACCCAAAGTGGGATCCCTATCAGTGAGGGCTACACCACCCCATTTCTAGTGTGTAGGGTACATTTTGCCTTCATCTCAAAGAGTGTCCCCCAGTGCAGTGCTTTAGGCTTGGTCTTCACATGCCTTAGAAAACCATGGTAAAATGCCGAGGTGTTGGAACGGATTTGCACCACTTCAGACTGCAGGCGGCAGAATCACATTTTTGAATGCTTTCCTATGTTTTAAACTCGCTGCAAATAGAAAACCCCCACAGCAGGCAAAGGGCAAGGGACCAAACTTATTTCCCTGCATCCTAGCTTCTTATTTGTGTGTGTGTGGGTGGGTGTTTTTTAATGCAGGAAAGCATTCAAAAGTGGCACCCCCTTTCTATAATCTGAAGGACATCCCATTCTGTCACCTCAGCACTCTTACCATATTACTGTGGACCTACAGGAGTGAGCTGCAACTATCCATTTATATGGGGGAAAGGTAATAAGTACAGTTGGGGCTGCATTGAGGCAGAGGTTAAATCTGCCTCTGTCCCAAGGGATCCCAGCCACTGAGAATCATGCTTGTGTTTCTTTATAAAGCCCCACCCCCTAATCTGCATAGTGTCCCCCCAGTTTCTTGGTCACACTGAGAGATGATGGGATGTGAGAAACTGGCTTTCATATAAAGAGATATACACTAGAATAATAGGGTATCAAAGCACCTCTGATGCTGGGCTTCACAGTAACCCAGTGTTCTCCAACCTTGGGTCTCCTGATGTTTTTGGCCTACAACTCCCAGCATACGCTGGCTGGGGCATGCTGGGAGTTGTAGGCCAAAAACATCTGGGGACCCAAGGTTGGAGAACACTGCAGTAACCACTAATACGAACAGTAGGCCCTTGCTAGCTATTTCAGTGATACTTAGCATTTCACCTAAACAATTGCATGAATGCCAGCATATACAGGAGATTTCTCAATGGTGTTTGCCTAAGTGTATTACAGGACCATTTCAATACAGAATTGGTTGGAGTCTCAGTACAATCAATATACTTCTTAATCCCCTTCGTTAAGCATCGTTTTAGAAAATCAGACTTTCTTCTAGATAGCAAGTCTGACCTTGACTAACTGAAGCTGTCTCAGAACATGTTTAGCACTTTGTTTTCAGCCATATACCTCCCCTCCAAATCTTACAGTGGTCATTACAGAGGGCCTGTTTAGGTGACAACTTTGCTGTGCCATCCCGAAGTTCTGCTCACAAGCACTGGTGCACTGTAGAATGTTGCGCTTTCAGCAAGAACAGGCACTTGGCATTGCTAACCTAATTGCTTCCAGTGTCACCCCTATAAAATTCTCGGCAGGGCAGGAGGCATGGTCAAAGGGATTATTTGCACAGGTGTCACAGAGGGCTGCTTCCAGTAATCTGGAACAAGTGTGAGGGTCTTCTGCTCCTCTTCCACTTCTTCCAGTCCCCAATAGAATGTGGTGAAGGAAGTTAGTTTGAGGCCTACATCTGAGCTACCCCTGGGGTGTAATCTCAGGGCCAAAGTGTCACCTAAACAGGCCCTCTGTAATGACTGCTGTAAGATTTGGAAGGGAGGTATATGGCTGAAAACAAGTACTGAACATGTTCGGAGACAGCTTCAGTTAGTCAAGGTGCCTCTTTGTGTGTATGCCATGTGTCACACCACCTCCACACGCTCTTGTGTTTGCCACAGAGACACATGGAAGACAAACAGGAATGTGTCTTTTCTGTAATGAATGAAATAGCAACCTTTGCTCTCTTTCACTGACTGCGCATCCAAAATATGTTCCCTCCAAGCCACCTTGGATGAACTCTGCCTGCTCCAGATGTTTGGAGGCCCCAAACCTATATAGTTTGCTTGGAAACAGTTTGCTTTGGGGCTGGGGAGGGGGGAACACACCCACCCAATTATTTCCTTTTATTTGTCTTTGTTTTGTTTTTTTAAAGCTGTCCAGGCACAAGCTTCCAGTACATTTTTGAACTGCGTCCACAAACCATGGGTCTTCGGTCCTTGCATAAAAAAAATTAACCAAACATTCTTTCTCATAGTTTATTTTATGAATAATTGGATCAAGAAATTTGTATGACCAGCATGCAAGAATTTGGTTGTTTGCTGTGAATCCTATTTCTTAAGATTCAACACATATATATATATGTGCAACATGTGACCCACCGAGCTGAACACAACTCACCAGCCATGTTCAGCCTTCAGCAGCCAAACAGACATTGCTTTAAATTTCTATGCTTTTTTCTTACGGAAATTGTGGCCATTCTCCCCCCCGCCCCTCCAGGTTGACAGTGGAGGACCATATTTGGTTTTATGCACGCCTGAAGGGGCTTTCCGAGACGTTGGTGAAAAAGGAAATGCAGCAGATGGCCGCGGACGTTGGCTTGCCTGACAAACTCAAATCTAAGACAAGTCAGCTTTCTGGTAACTTTCATTTATTCAGTCATATATTATTGCATTTACTGTGCAGCCTGCATAGCCTTAAGAAGAGCGATTCTGGATCAGCCCAGGGATGCTTCCAGACAGACAAACTCCTCATGCTAATAAGTCATTGCTCTTCCACTGTAAGCTACAAGCAGAATTACAGTTGACTTTCCACATTATTTGGGGATATTGAGCATGTTTTATCTGTACGTCCCACTATGTTCTGTCCACATCTCTTCCTTTAACATTTTAAGGCACAATCCTATGCATGTCAGAAAGAAAGAAAAAGTCCTACAACTCCCAGCATTCCCCAGCCATCATGGCTGGCTGGGGAGTGCTGGGAGTAGTAGGACTTTTTTTCTGTCTAAATATGCGTAGGATTGCATCCTTAATCTTTTTTAAGGGGTATGATTTTGATGTGAGTAGTGACTTATCAGGCAGAGCACAAGAACAAAAGAAGAGCCCTGCTGGATCAGACCAAGGGTCCATCTAGTCCAGCATTCTGTTCACACAGTGGCTTACCAGCTGCCCACGGGAAGGCCACAAGCAGAACATGAGTGCAACAGCACCCTCCTGCCCAAGTTCCCCAGCAACTGGTGTACATAGGCATACTTACTGCCTCTGATACTGGAGGTAGCATATAGCCATCAGGACTAGTAGCCATTGATGGCCTTACTCTCCTATTACAGCTGAACCTATTACAGTGCTGCACACATTCAATAAGCCCTTTGTGGTGGGCACCATTTTTATCACCCATTTATTTTAAGTAGCACTAAAACATGTGTGCGTGTGTGTGTGTGCGTGTGTGTGTGCGTGTGTGAGTGAGAGAGAGAGAGACTATTGTATATATAGTGGTATGATATATATACGCACATACCATTTAAATGAGTGTTACCCTATAATGCTATAATCATTGCAATATATCATTTTTAAAATGATGGGGGGGGGGGACCCTTTCCATTTACTGCCATATTTTAGCATTATAGGTATAATATGCTATACCCCTATAATGCTGCAATACAGTATATAAATTGTTTAAATGATGACTAAAATCCCCTTTCTATATACCACAGTTTTAGCAAGGTGGTTGATAATGATGACCAGAAAGGGTTGTTTTTAAATGAGGGTTGTTCTTTAAAAGTAGCATTATTGGAGGATAGCACACTATACCTTTATAATTCTTTTTCTTTAAGGTAGCTTTTTTAATGCAGTCCTCACATGTACTGTTTTTTGCAATAAGCATCTGTGCTGCTGTCAAGCAATTACCATTGGTTGATGTATATTTGATACACAGATTTTTTTAAAAAAATCCAGTTTCTTCTTAGGTCAAAAGTTATTCTGTTTATATCATCATCATCATCATCATCATCATCATCATCATCATCATCATCTCACGACACACTGACTTGGTCTTTTCATTGAATGATCCACTAGTAGAGACTATAGACCAGTCCCCCCCGCCCGCCCCACATTAATCAGTTCCTTCCTGAAAGCAGAGCAGCATCAAATGATAGTTATGAATCATCAGGTAGTGAGTAATCAAGTCCCTGTAATGGGAGCAAATACCTCTTAGACCTACATGTCTCCCTTCCACCCCTGCACGCATTCACACAAGTGCACAGTAGCAGTTTTGCAGACACCTACGGATCATAGAATAATTCTGTCTGGCTTCGCTTCATAGGTGGCATGCAGAGAAAGCTTTCAGTAGCTCTGGCCTTTGTCGGTGGCTCCAAAGTTGTCATTCTGGATGAGCCAACGGCTGGCGTTGATCCGTATTCCCGCAGAGGGATCTGGGAGCTGCTCTTGAAATATCGCGAAGGTACTCAACCTTTCCTCTTGTGGGCCGTGAAAAAGTTACATCTGTGTTGTGTGATTGTTGTGGGAAAGTGAATGGGTATGTAGGGAGCGATCACAGCTCAGTGGTAGAGCACACATGCTTTGCATGTAAAAGGTCCCAGGTGCAACCCCTGGAGTCCCCAGGCAGGGCTGGGAAAGACCCTTGCCTGAAACTCTGGAGAGCCGCTGCCAGTCAGTGCAGACAATACTGAGTGAGATGTGTTTGCTTTGGCTTCCCCACCCCCAGCCATGAGATACCTTTGTAGCTGTCAGATGCCACCCCTCCTCCTTTGGTACACAGGCTAGTCAGTTGTAGCTCCAATCAATTAGCTTTTATTATGCAGAAGTTACAGACAAGCAAGCATGGCCTCAGGGTACAGACTAGGATACAGACAAAGGAGATGAAAGATCAAAGCCAGCATGACTTAACGCTAGTCCTCTAAACTCTAGCGATTTTTCCAGGTTACTGCATCATAAATGAAAGTTGACATGATGAAATCCAATCAGAAATAAATGTTTAATAATATAAATAAATAAACTAACAAACAAAATATAATTAGAAGAGGGCCTGCTTTGGTGAGGGTACAAACGCTTTCTCCCATATGTTGTGGAAATGTGAAATTGTTCAACATTTTCAGATCAGTATGTTGAACCCGATGGGCCTCATCATGTCCAGGGAGCTCCCTTTAGATCATGTCTTGCTGCATTAGAAGGCCAGCGGGG
This sequence comes from Shinisaurus crocodilurus, assembly GCA_021292165.1. Classification (NCBI taxonomy): domain Eukaryota; kingdom Metazoa; phylum Chordata; class Lepidosauria; order Squamata; family Shinisauridae; genus Shinisaurus; species Shinisaurus crocodilurus. Next base: position 109,053,122 of record CM037877.1, read on the forward strand.
CCATGTCATAGTCCGCCCAGGCATCTTATTTCCTATTGGTGTCAAAGCTAGAGTGGGCCAAAGAACTGAACACCTCCCACCCTCAGCCTACCCTCCAGTGGGTTGGCAAAATGTAGGATTTTCTCACACTGATTAAACTTCGTATGAGCAGAGCCAAATAGAGGCTTTCTAAGCTTAGGGCCAAACTAGACAAGCCAGAAGAGATCTCCCATCTCTCTAAATTTCTTCTAAAGGCAATGGCAGTGCCTCCAAGATTGGATTGGGATCATGAAATGAGGAAAATGGAGGGTTAACTCTAGGGCTAGTCCAAGACATTTTGCTGCCTAAGGCAAAAACAAGATGGCACCCCCTCCCTTCCACATACAAAAGCTAACTGGAATGGCAGCTGAATATTTCTTCAACACTGGTAATGGGACAGCATCTTCCGCTACACCTGAAAGCAGCAGGATACCGTAGGGGGCACAGGGCATGCTGTGTGGCACACAGCTCTCTCCTCCAACATTTTGCTGCTGCCTTCCAGCATCTGCCACCTGAGGCAACTGCCTCACTCTGCCTCATGGTAGGGCCGGCCCCGATTAACACTTTCCTCCCATGCTGCTTTCCTGATGTAAATCAGCCCTCCCCAAGTTGTTGTTTTCCCTCTTAGGGAAAACATACAGGTACATGACCACTAAACTGGCCTTGTTTATTCTCTTCTTGGTTTTCAGGCCGCACCATCATTCTCTCCACACACCACATGGACGAGGCGGATATCCTTGGAGACCGAATCGCCATCATATCTCAGGGCAAACTGTGCTGTGTTGGCTCTTCGCTGTTCCTGAAGAACCAGCTGGGGACAGGCTATTATCTGACCTTGGTCAAGAAGGATGTGGATTCCTCACTGAGTTCCTGCAGAAACAGCAGCAGCACTGTGTCTTACCTGAAAAAGGTACCATTTTCAGAATCGCTGTCTGCCTTGTTGCTGATTTCCTTCTTTTTAAAAAAAAACAACAACCCTAATGGGGAGACTGGTGGGCTCCTCAAGTCCAGTGTCCTCTTCTTCCTTTCGGCCAGAAAGAGTCCATAATAATATAGAGCTTGATAATAGAACTGAGTTACAAGAGTCACTTCCATTTGGGGCCCTGAGACATCGGTACTTGGCTACATTTCTTCTTTTCCATAAACATATACTGAAGCCATTGAAAGGGAAATTTGCATTCCTTCTGAGATCATAAAAATGCCAGTGTTTGAGATCTGCCTTTGGCTGCTACTTCTCAAAGAGGTTTAGCTCCTCTTTGAGCCTTTTCAGACAATATCTCCTATGATCTGTGTGTGTGATAAGATGGGAGGGACCAGACTTCAGGGTCACTGATGCTTTCCTCTCACCTCTCCCATTGAATGTAGAGCCTGAACTGGGAGTGGCTGCATACATACAGGGCCAGTGTCAGAGGCTGTTGTAATTGGGCACCTGCCAAGGCCCATGCCCTGGTAGGGGGCCCACTTCCAATCTTTAAAGCTTCCTGGTGCTGCTCCTCCTTGCTCTTGCTGCCTGTTCAAGTGTCCTCTTTGAGTGGGCAAACAGGGAGAGGAGACAGGAGGAGTAACCTCCTCATGCCTTGTCCTGTTCCTCTGGGAGGGGGTACAGAATGGACCCAGAGGGAGAGGAGAAGGAATGGGCAGCAGCTACACTGGTGAGGAGGAAGAAGTGGGCATGCTCAAAGAGGAGGTCCCACGGAGATAACCTTCCCAAGGCTCCCCCAAAGTCTGTAACGGGAGCTTCATAAATACAGGATCTCCCTGACCTGGTAATCCAGACTCAAAAACAAGGTTTGGAACACAGGATGTTGGATTCTATGGGTTGTATCCACTTCACTCCTCTCACTGACGCAAGAGCTAATTTCCAGGCTGAACACCCTCAAAATCTGTTCTGGAGGGTTGGGAGAACCCCTCCAGAGAAGATTTTGAGGGGAGCATGGGGGGGGGGCGACTCTGGGCGAGAGAAAAGGAGGAGAAAATCCCGGTGGGCAACCGAACGTTTGCTCGTGCAAAATTGGATTTTATGTGCGATGAAGGATGGGGGCGGGGGGAGTCCATGCTGCATTTACGCTGTGCCATGTTCAGTCTGCATGGATTGAAAAAGGAGGCTGGTGTTTCAGTCATGTGCATTGGCCCTGGGTTAGAAACAAAACCACAGCCTAAGAGGCATAGCAGAGTTTGTTAGGCATCCGTCTCCTCCTGTGTTTCTCTTTTATGAGAATTGCAATCTTTTTTTCATCATTATTTTTTTTAACCAAGGAATGTACTCGGATAGGAGATGAAATCAGATGACCCTTTCTTTCTTTCGTAACTAGGATGACAGCGTGTCTCAGAGTAGCTCCGATGCTGGGCTTGGCAGTGACCATGAAAGTGACACCCTGACAACAGGTAAGGGCTTTGAAAAATTACAGCACACTCAGGTTGCTTCTTCCGTTCCAGCCTTTTGTAGTTTATGTTGCCAGAGTGTGACCTTCTAATCATCAGTGAGACTGCTGGTATTTTGGGATAATTTGAGTACTTGGCATGTTCCCCCCGCCCCCAAGGCTTGCAGTAATAATAAATAGGTGATTTGGTCTGGGTATAGTGGGTTGGAGCCAGAGTGTGCTTCTGCCGGCAGGAACATCCCCTGCGCAGAGTTCCACTGGGAACACTCCTGTGCGGAGCTGGCCCTACTATTAGGCAGAGTGAGGCAGTCGCTTCAGGCGTCAGATGCTGGGAGGCAGCAGTAAGGTGTTGGAGGTTGCTCTGTGCCCCCTAAGTTAGCCTGCTGCCTTCAGCTGCAGTGGAGAATGCTGTCCCACCCACCATCAGTGTTGAAGACAGATTCATCTACCAGTTCAGTTGGAATGGGAGGGGCGCCATTTTGTTCTATGCTTCTAGAAGCAACATTTCTTGGGCCAGCCCTGCTGTCGCAGAAGAAAAGGGGGAGGTGACTTTTGGCAATATCCCCATCCCCCAGCACCCTGCCCCCCACTATTTCGGAGGGTTCCCCAACCTTCCAGAACATTTTTTAAGAGCATAGGGGGCTTCCGGGTGAGTGGAAATTGACCAAAATGCTCCTCATTCGACCAGTGGGATTCCTCCGCTGGATCAGAAGCTTTCCGCGGACAGAAGGGGCCTCCCATCTCCCATTCACAGGAGGCAAATTCTGGAGCCTGTGCTCTGTTTCTATACATTCAGTTGCTTTGAAATTAGTGGAGAATTTTTAATCTTCTCTCGTCTTGGTACAATGCCCAGAGAAATAGGCACTTGAGTAATTAAAAATATCAAATTATTGTTTGCTATTAGCACGATGCAAAGTAGAGGAATCTGATGATAGCTTGGTTCTTCCAGATGTATCTGCAATTTCTAATCTCATTATGAAGCACGTCCCTGAAGCAAAGCTGGTGGAGGACTTTGGCCACGAGTTGAGTTACGTTTTGCCATATGAAGCAGCTAGAGAGGGAGCTTTTGTTGAGCTGTTTCACGAGATTGATGACCGCCTCTCCGACCTGGGGATTTCCAGCTATGGCATTTCTGAGACGACTCTGGAGGAGGTATTTGGACCACGCCCTTTTTAGGGAAGGAATAGAAGCCATTCTGGAAGCGTGCAGTCACCGTATGGTTGGGCACGTGGCCACAACAAAACATGGTGAAACTGGCCGAGATTCAGGCATCCGTCGCATATGCACACTTGGGCACACTTGCATATGTGCACAGGGCCTTTCGGGGGGTGTTTTTTTCCCCCCTCACACATAAGCCTCACACTCACCCCACCACCACCACCACCACCACATTGCATCACAAAGAATGTCTCAAAATGGCATAGAAAGTGGCTTGCCATGTGCCATTCTTTTTAAAGCCCAGCTGTCCCTGCTGCACATGTGTGTATCTGACCGCATCGTGCTCTGAAGTGCAGTCTGTGAACTTGGGGACCTTCGGATGTCTCCTGTGAGATGGCACTGGTGCACCTTGCTGGTGTTACTGAGAGCCAGTTGGCCCAATCAGAAGAACGGAGTGGTCAAGCTTTCCCTGCACTGTCTCACTGGAAGGTTAGGAGCATAAGAAATGACCATATTCCAAGTCAGACCCTTGCTCCAGCCAGCTCAGTATTGTCAACACTGACCGGCAGCATTTCTTCAGGGTTTCGGGCGAGCTTTCCCAGCCCTACCTGGAGATGCCAGGGATTAAACCCAGGACCTTCTGCATGCAAAGCAGGCGCTCTGCCACTGAGATATGGCTGATCTCTCTCTCTTTCTCCCACCTGCAAATATAAGCTACACACACAGGTTGAGTTCTCTCCCATGAAAGCAACAACCCTGACACGGGTGGGGCGGAAAGCATCTCAGCAAATAGATCTGGCACAACCTTTCTTCTTCTTCTCACACTAGGTTTTGTTGTTGTTTGTTGTTGTGTTTTGTTGTGTTGTGTTGTGTTGTGTTTTATATGGAGGGAGCTATTTTATTTATTTCTATTTAAATTTCTGTACCATTTTTCCACCCAAAAGGTGTTCAAAGCAGTTTACAACAACAACAATGCAAAAAATATTCTAAAAAAAAATAAAATAATAATTACAGGGATCCCTGCTGAAAAAGGTCCAAGATAGCCTTTTCATGGCCAATCATGAAAACATTTCATTCCCCCACCGTCAGCCAGCAGTGTTAGTGTTAGGCTGGGAGAAGCATGACCATATGATTCTGCCGATCGTATAAACTGGTTCTTCAGTTGAAGCTGCTTTGCATTAATTTGGACAGTTCACACACTGTGTGCTCTTTTGGCATGCTATTAAATGGGGGAGGGGAGGGGGGAGTATTACAGGACCGTGTAATACTGCAGGTCCTACAGAATGGCTGCTTTACAAAGCAGCTTACTGTAATTTCAACCTTTCTGTCTTTCAGATATTTCTCAAAGTGGCAGAGGATAGTGGTGTGGATGCAGAGACCTCAGGTAAACTTGATTATTGCGGTATCATTTTTAGACCCCTATATGGTGGCATGGAATTGTGGATTTTAACACAGACTACCATAAAAAATATAGAAGCATTTGAAATGTGGATTTATTGCAGGATGTTACGAATTTCATGGACCAAGAGGGTGACCAACAAAGAAGTATTAAAGAGAATGTATAAAGATCAAGAAAGTATAAAACACATAAAATGCAGAAAACTAGAGTATTTTGGTCATATAATGAGAAATGAAAAATATAGACTGTTGCAGCTGATTATAGAAGGTAAAATAAATGGGAAAAGAAGTGTAGGAAGAAGAAGGTCTTGGCTGAAAAACCTTAAAGAATGGGTTGGGGGCAATACAATATAATTGTTTAGAGCGGCCATATCTAAAGGCTGTTCAGCCAGGATGATGTCCAACCTCCGGTAGGAGAGAAACAAAAAGAAGATATAGTAGCTGCAAAAAATTTTTTAAAGCACTTCTGCATGGCAGCACTTAATGTATGGCCATCCTGTTTGAAATGCTTTCCCCACGTGGATCACCCCAAGCATAGGGAAAGTCCACACCAGCAACAACGGCCTCCAGGAATGTGTGGCACTGGTGTGGGGACTCCTTATGTGACGGGACCGATGCATGTAAACAACTTTGAAACATTTCAGCCTCCATGTGGAAGCATTTGGGGGTGGCTTTGGGTGAGGGCCATACCATCTGATGTAGCTGTTAGCAGGAACATTGAGAAGCTTCACACAAGCCCTACAGCATTGGTTCTCAGACTGTAGTCCATGGACCACTGGTGGCCCATGAGCTCCGTTCAGGTGGTCTGTGGAAAGGATGCAGAACAGGTCAGGGCTATATGTTTTTGGCCCTGCACTTGATTATTATTTTTCTGAGGACAGATCAAAGCTGTTTTTACCAGGGGTTGGATTTTTGAACAGGCTAAGAAAGCCCTGGTCTGAGATGTTCATAATACAGCCTATTCATTTTTTTCTCTTAGAAATTACAAGTTAAAAATGGGCCCTTCCCAGTGGCATGACCTAGAGTGTGTAATTTTCAAAATACAGTACTGGTTTCGACAACGATGCTGGTGCTGAAGAAAAAGAATGTTATTAAAATATGAGTCATAGAACAAACAAACAAACAAACAAACAAACCCTTCTTAAGTGGTCTGCTGAGACCCGCTGTATGGATTGGACAAATTCATGGAGGAGAAAGCTATCAATGACTACTAGTCCTGATGGCTATATGCTACCTCCAATATCAGAGACAGTGTGCTTATGTACACCAGTTGCTGGGGAACATGGGCAGGAGGGTGCTGTTGCACTCATGTCCTGCTTGTGGGCTTCCTGTGGGCAGCTGGTTGGCCACTGTATGAACAGAATGCTGGACTAGATAGACCCTTGGTCTGATCCAGCATGGCTCTTCTTATGTTCTTATGTTCAAGTGGTCCTCAAAAAGTAAAATGTTAGAAAGCCACCACCCCAGAGGAAAATGAGATGAGATGCCTCAGTGAACTCTGGTCTCCCTCTCTTTAGGTGCCCAGTTTTTACCAAACCTGAAGCCATTTCATTGTGCTTTTTCTACACATCCCTTGCTACTTGAAGAACGCATGCATAACTTCTTGAAGCTGCTTTGGCCCTTCTCTTCTGGGGATTTCCTACTGAGCAGAACTCTTAAAAATGGAAATGAAAATCCATCAGAAGAGATGCAATTATAGTAGTTTTGTTAATGGTGGTTCTCCAGTCAGGATAGAAGAAAGTGGCGTTGTTAGTGGACCAATTCTGACAAACCTCTGTGAACTAACTTGAGCTTTTCCTTTTAGATGGCACATTGCCTGCCAGAAGAAACCGTGTCTTTGGAGACAGGCAAAGCTGCCTTCGTCGAGTCACAGAAGAAGATACTCTTGACCCCAATGATTCCGACATAGATCCAGGTAAAAGATGAAAAGCGTCTGTGTCTATTTGTCTGCCTTCAGTGAAACATGACTGTAAAAAGTATGTTATATTTAATGGATCAATAAGGTTGTTGATTGACTAAGGGCTGATGCGTACCCTATATATTCATCAATCAATGATCATATTTCCAAATGAAGACTTGCATGTGTGAATGTAGGGATGTACAGATCTTGTTAAATCCATTCCATCTGTGTTTTACATATTGTCAGCGTCTTTTGTTCCGTCGTTTACTCATTGACGGAATCTGATTTTTTAAACCAGAATTTCATTCAACTTGCGCTAATATGCAGTCACGCAAGTAGAATGAAATTCTGCATTAGCACATTAGTGCAAGTGTGCATTGGTGCCAATCTGTACTTGTGCTAGTGCACATTAGTTAATGCAAATTAGCACTAATCCCCCCCAAGAGTGAAAACCCAGCCCGCCACTCCATGGAATCCACATGACTCAGAAAAATCCGGCCTGCTGGGGAATCTGCAGGCTGGATTCATAAAAATCTGAAATCATTTGAATCTGTTGTGGATTTCTCCGACTTCTCTATGTGAATGGACCATTACAGATCAATGGGCCGTGACTTTCCTATCCCCCTCATAGTCGACACCAAAGGTAAGAGAAGCAGGCATGTCTTTTAAGCCTGAAGGCTGTAAGGCTTTGGGGGGACATTTGAGTCATGTAATTGATGTCTTTCTGCCAGTATGTCCCATGCTCTTTCTCACATTTGCTGAAATTGGGAGACCACGTCCTACCTAGGGGAGATTGCTCGGCTTGGGTGAGAGGGGCAAACGTCTCACGAACTGCAACTGTTTGCCTGCAGAATCCCGAGAGACTGACCTGCTGAGTGGGATGGATGGCAAAGGATCCAGCCAGGTGACGGGCTGGAAGCTGACCCAGCAGCAGTTTGTGGCTCTGCTCTGGAAGAGACTGCTTATTGCCAAACGGAGCAGGAAAGGTTTTTTTGCCCAGGTGAGATGGGTTCTGGTTGCTAAAAAAAAATAAATGCAGGGTTGTGTTCTGTTGGCATCTCAAAAGCTGCTTGCATTTCTGTTTGATAAATGCATCATTTGAAACTGATTCTGTCTGCAAGCAATCTTCTCCTAAGGCCAAAAAAAAAAATATGCAGATTGTTTTCACCCAAGTCCTTACACTGAGTTTTCCCTCCCCCACCCCTAAATCAGTATGTAATTCTGCATTAACAATTAGTTGTATCCAATATTAATCCTACTTAGAGTAGACCCATTGAAATGAATGGGATTTAAGACTGACATTGGATGCAACCCAACGACTACATGTCCCCATAAATAGAGTGGGACAGGCTCAGTGGCATTTAAGCTTCACACATGAAAACCATGGAAGTAATTTAAGGGATACCCAGTGCTTTTAATAATCAATATAAATTCTGTTTCTCTGACTCCTGGAGGACTTTCCACATTGCCACAGCCATCAACATCTGACAGTATGTGTTTAGCCGGCATGCAATAACAGTTAGTATTTAACTGTATCTGACAGCTGATTTGGCAATAGAATTTCGCATATGGATATGAGCTCCAGTCATTTAGCCAAACCAAACTGGCAAATTTCACATGTTGGTAGCAAATTTCGACCTCAACATCCAGAGTTTGCATTTGGAAAATGGAGTGAATTTTGATACATCGTCGTTTCAGTGCTGTGGCGGGCCATGATTTCTGTGACTGCTTTCCAATGCACTTTGGAAGAATTTTCACTTTTCCTTGTGTGTTTTGCATTGGTGAGGTTTAGCCTCATTGCCACTAGAGGGCAGTGTGGTTAAAGAACTCCTCATTTCGTGTGGATCCTGCTCTTGGTGTCCTGATTCTAGGAGGGGTTGGAACTGAGTGCCTGTTTTCATAGCAGGCTGAGGGAAGGGGCATCCTTATTTCTCAGAACACCTGAAGACAACTTCTCTTCCCTCTCTCCTTCTGTGATTTCAGATTGTTCTCCCAGCTGTCTTCGTTTGCATTGCTCTCTTGTTCAGCTTGATTGTGCCTCCCTTTGGCAAATATCCCAGCCTGGAACTGCAACCTTGGATGTTTGATGAGCAATTCACGTTTATCAGGTTAGGTACATATTAATCCGTGGGGAACGAAGACAAATTTAAGCTGTGTGTGTTGGGTGTGTGTGTTGGGTGTGTGTGTGTGATGGGAGCTCCAACCATTCTTGCCTTTCTTCGCAATGGAGCACAACAATAAGATCTGCACCACCATTCCAATAATAAAAAAAGGCCAAGACAATACGAACAAACAAAATATATTTAAACAAAGTACAATTGCATGAAATCAGTCCAGGGAGCAGCACAGAAACAGCAGACATTATCGTAAGAATGCTGTTGAAAATAGAAAGCCTTGACTTGGTTCCTAAATGCCAATAGGAAACTTCCCCATGGTCTTCAGTGGAGGGAGGGAGGGGGAGAGAGAGAGAAAGAGAGAGAGAGAGAGAGAGTATTCCTCAGATGAGATGCCACTGCAGAAAAAGTATTGCCTCTAGGGGATACGAATGTTCTTTCAGACAAAGAAGGCCCTACTTGAAGACATGAATGCAGTCTACCCCCAACCTGGTGCCCTCAGATGTGTTGGACCACAGTTCCCAGCATCCCCCAGCCAGCCTGGAGGGCACCAGGTTGGGGGAAGGCTGCTTTAATGCATGAGGGGCTCTAATGGGAAGGGATGTTCTCTGAATTGGGAAAACGAGGATCAGCTTTGCAGGTTAAGGAAGGCAAGATTAAATATTGCAGAACTGCTAATATAGAATATAATAATATTTATGAGGATTCTTGCTAGGCTTCTGAGTTGAGTTTGGGGGGGCGGAGGAATACAATGATCAGGGTTGTCCTAGAGTGGGAAAATGCATGTAGATGCACACAGTCATATGTATGCATGCATGCATACGGTTGTTTGAGGCAGATTAATAATAATAAAATGGCTTCATCTTCCTGAACCTATCTCTGTTCCTCTGCCTTGATGCATTGCCGTTTTGCTCTGCCTGCCTATTACCCAGAGTTCTGATGGTGCCTTTTTGATACATCCACAGCAATGATGCTCCAGCAGACACCAGCACTCAGAAGCTGTTGAATGCTCTCCTGGACCAACCTGGTTTTGGGACCCGCTGCATGAAAGATTACTCTATCCTGTAAGTGGAATCTTTGCAAAACTCTAGTGAAAAGTGAAGGGGCGGACAAGGGGGAAGAGAGAGAAGAAGGCAGTTGACCTAAGCAAATTAATACTGCTTTCAGGTGCCATTGGAATCCATAGTGGATCTCTTGGAAATTATGTACGAGGCTGTGCATGTGCCACGATTCTGTAGGAGCTTCAGAATGTGGTATTGCCTGTAGAATGTGTCTCTAAAAATCTCAGCTTGTAACGAATGGTTGCAGTGCCATGCTTGGAAGCGCCTGGGCAAAGCCTGGTGAATTCTCAGCATCCAGAGGAGTTGCTGAGTACACTTCCCAGTGTTCTGGAGCAGGGCTTCTTCAGTGCCTTCTAGCTCCTGAACACCCGTCATCACCTAGCAGTATCATGGCTGTTGCTTGACACACAACTTTGTATCTGAAGGCTGTTAATTGGGTGACCCACTTGTCCTCTCACACCAGAAATCTGCTTCCAGTGCAACTTGTTCTAAATGGAACCGTTTGACTGACCACATCATTTCGGTGTGCATAGTAGGCGGCAGGACATGATGCTCCTAAACCCTGCCATCCTGATGGGCAATCGCATTCCTGAAAGCTGTTGATGTTCTTCTGTCTTCATTTGTTCTACCTTTGTGCAGAGATACTCCTTGCTCTGTGGGGAAAGAGAACTGGGCCACTGATCCTGTGCCTGAGACAGTCATGGAAATCTTGCAGAATGGCAATTGGACTATGGAGAACCCCTCCCCAGCTTGCATATGCAGCAGTGAGAAGATAAAGAAGATGCTTCCTTTGTGTCCTCCAGGGGCTGGTGGTTTGCCTCCTCCCCAGGTACAGGATACTCTTCTTTGCTTTTTCATCCTGGAGCCTGTAGAAGGGTTAACTCTTTAGACTGACCATCTGCCAATACTTATGAAGCAGGCCTGGGAACTCAGACATCCTGTAGACAGATAAATAGATTAGGTCGATATATAAGATAGAAAAGGTAGATGGATTAGATTGAAGGATGCCAGATATTTGTGTACTAGAATATAACTGATTATAATCTGTACAAACGAGAGAAACTTTTAAACTATACCAGTGGTGTTGAAACTCAGACTCGTGAGCCAAATTCAATCCACCTGGGGTCCCAATCCAGCCCTCTGGGGTTCCCTGGATGGCAACACTGCCTTCCCAAGGTCCCACCCACTTTTTCTGAATCACCAATCATTTGATGGTTTCTCGGCATTTATGCACTCTCCACCCCCCCTTCTAAAATGCTGAAATGGCTCTCCTGAGGCTTAGTTAGCAGTAAGAGCTTTAAGCTAAAACATGCAAGTGTTTTGGGGTGTTTTTGGAATGTTGGTCCCACCCCTTTTGCCCTCAGCCCCACCCACCACTGAAATGCAGCCCCAGAGAGCTTCTCTGAAATTGAATTTGGCCCACAGGCTGGAAGAGCTTCAACACCCCTGATTATAGACCATAGCTTGTCAAACATTCTCATTGGATCTTGTCTTATTCCAAAATTAAATAAATAGTCACCATTGTTGTAACTATGCTGAATCCCCCACATAGGTTTCATATTTCATAGATCATAGAGTTGGAAGGAGCCTACAAGGCCATCGAGTCCAACCCCCTGCTCAATGCAGGAAACTAGAGGAGGGGTCTCCCATCCAAGTAATAACCAGGCCTGACCCTTCTTAGCTTTCCACGCTCAGACAAGCTGAGCCAGCGTGAGCCACACGCCTGTCTTCCAATGGACTCCTAAAATGTGTTATTTATTCAAATATGCCGCAATGTGTTTGTCTGATCCCCCCCCCCCCCATTATAGCTAGGGTCTTGTTTTTCCCATGGTTATCTGATAAAATTCTTATCAGGTTTTCAACCAAGGCTCTGTGTTTCTTTGTAAGATTAGATTTCAGGTAGCCTGAATGAATGACAAATGGCATTAAAGGTATTTCATGATTAGCAATATCCTTGATTTATCCTTTGGGTTTCTTCTCTCTACCCTCCGCCCCTACCTCTCCCCCCAAATCGGCCACAGAGAGTGCAGAACACCACAGACATCCTACAGAACCTGACAGGCCGCAACATTTCCGATTACCTGGTGAAAACCTATGCACAGATCATTGGGAAAAGGTACCTTGTTGCTGCACGGTCTGCCTTCCTTTGTTGCTACTACATTTCATTGGGTGGGAGAGGACTTACTCTTTAGAAACCAGAGCTATGAATTTAAGTGGAATTTAAGTGTGTTTTGGTGTCTTGGTATTGTGCACAGGTATAGCATTATAGCTACATGATCGAATCCAATATTTTTCATAAAAAGAAGAATAAAAATGATAATTCTAAGGACTCCTTCTGATATTGCCTTCACGGCATGGAAGGTGCTGCAGTAGGGCTCCTTTGCCATGCAATGAAGATAGTATCAGAAGTCCCAGGATGCATAGGAGGCATCCCCAATATGGCTCTTTCCCATGCCAGCATCTCCTCTCCTTTAAACCGATGAGGCCCCATTGAACTCAATGGGTCTTTACTTTTGGGCAGATGTGCATAGGATTGGAAGCGATTTTACACTTTTCCCCTTTTAGGACATATTGTACCTTCACCTTAGACTTCTTGGCAACCATTTTCAAAGCCCATTTTCACATATCTTATGATGTGCCTCCTCTGAATTGTGTCTCAAAAAAAGTTCTCAACAAAAGCCCATTGGAAGAAGAGAACTGCCTTTCCATCTAGTCCAGTATGCTTTGGATGGGAGTCTTAGGCCCTATTTACACTGCAAACTAATGTCTGTTTTATACTAGTTTAACATTCCTGGCTTCTCCCAAAGAATCCTGGGAACTGCAGTCTGCACTATGCCGAGGTGCTGAAAATTCCCTCTCAGCCCACCCTTCACCCACCAACCCACAGAGCTAACAATTCCCAGGATTCCCTGGGGAGAGGTAGAGATACTTAAAAGGGATACTCTAAGGACCTTACTACATGTTAAGCTGTAGCTGTATGTAACAGAATCATAGAGTTGGAAGGGGCCTATAAGGCATGTGGGCAGCCCAGGCAATCACCCATCCAAGCACTGACCCGGCTCATACCTGCTTAGCTTCAGCACGTGGCCTGCATTATGTGCTCTCGGCGCCAGCTGCAGGTTATGAAATCCCGCCAGCCCTTTCTCCATAGAAAAGCACCCCCATTTTCAAATGTGTTTGTCACTGTGGTGTCTTCTGAACGTAGGTGGCTCTTGTAGAAGGTATACCTAACGTAACAAGCACTTCTTTCTTATTTTTTGCATCCACAGTTTGAAGAATAAGGTGCTGGTGAATGAATTCAGGTGAGGGCACCTTTCTTTTTGTCTTTTGTGAGGTTCTTTCATCCTCATGCATCTCACCCACATCTCTTTCAGGACAATATTCACATCTGCAATAGGTCTGTAGTACTTCCAGCTTGGTTCCCATTGTTAGATCATTCTTCATGCAATCTTCCTTCACTGAATAATGCCATGTAGCTGAGCATGGGGGAAGGGGGGATGATGCGACTCACTGGCATGTATGAAATGATGGCTTTGTATGTAAACATACCAGGGACAATAATGGCAAGACAAGATGGGAGTTCAAGTATGAACTTTTCTACATGAGGCAATTATCGTGTGCTCATCATTTCCTACTCCCAGTTGTTTATGGGTTCTTTAGACTATGTCATGACCCTCCGATTTTGCTTCTGTGTATAACCAGCATTTTCAGTGACTTTTTTTTTAGAGCAGGGAAAATGCGGCATATTAATTGTGAAAGTGAAGTGCGATTTCCTCTTGCATATTTGTGCTATTCCGCTATACCATAGTGCCACCTAGAGGTTATGTAGCAGAAAAGCAGGAAAGGAAATGCTGTTTGTGTAATGATCAGATCTCAATTCTGTGATGAAACTGAAAGTAGATATAGCAGATTAACAGCCTCATGTAGAAAAGTCCAAGTCCATACTCTCTGCCAACTTGATATTCACACAAGCGTTGGGAACCTGAATGTGTGAAACGGTTAATAACATGACTCATTATGGATAACTATCATACTACAAAAACTATGTTGGGCTGGATCCAGATTAAAGCTGGATCGACGATGGTGGCAGAAGTGAACTCTCCCCCCTCCCCCCTGACTCCTTCCCACAGCAGCCCCTCCAGCCCCCTGAAAATGCTACACAGAGAGTCAGGGGATCCTACTGAATGGGGTGAACCATGGTGTGTGTGGGAGGAGGGATCCCCAAATATTGGAAGGCGGGACATTCTGTGAACAGAGCCCTTCCTTTTGCAGAAGGTCCCTTCCACTTTTGGAAGGCAGGTTCTGGATCCAACCCCTGGTTTGGTTGCATTACCTACGTAGGAGGTAGTTGACCCAGCAAGCAAAAGGACATCTTAGCATTTCATACAAGACCATTTGTACTCCAATCTCACTTCCATGAAGGAAAATAATGTGGTGGACACTGTAATGGGTGGCATAGATCCTCCACCATGTGCACGTGTGATGGGAATCTGCCACCAACCAGTCTTCTGACTGTGTGTATGTATAAATAGGCATGTGTGCATTTGTCGAAGATTACAGTGTCCATTATTATTTTGTTTTCTTGCTCAGTGTGAGACTCCGAAGAGCTGGGCAGCCCAACAATGTGTAATCCCTTTTTGTTAGGTAGCAAACCAGAATTACAGACCTGAAATCACTGGGGAAAACACAATGCGTCATAAACAGGGAGAAAATCGTACACAAAAACCAATCTGTGTTTTAACAGTGGTTTTAATGTATTCATAAAATACGCTGTCTCAGTACGGTTTCACTATTTTCAATTCTTCCCTGCTCCCCTGCCACCCAACATATGTACTGTATATAAATCTCAAACTCCCCATAATACTTAATGCATCTGACGGAGTGGTTTATAGTCCACAAAAGCTTATGCGAGAGTCAATTTAAGGTGACACAAGACTCTTTGTTGTTTTTCATAGGTATGGTGGCTTTTCATTGGGAGCCAGCAGCTCCCTTGTGCTTCCTCGACGTGAAGAAGTTAATGAAGCCATAAAACAAGTGAAGAAAATGTTGGAAATAGCCAAGGTAAGAGATTACTTTGTTAGAGTCAGTGACATCCCCCTGGATGGTTACGATATTAGGGAATATTTAGTGGCTTGGCCTTGCTATTTCATTTGGAATAGAGGCGATCTGCATGTGTGGTGAGGACTACTTGATTTCTTGGAATAGGGCAGGAAGGAATTTTAGAATGGAGCTTACTCTTAAGTAAGCAGGTATAGGATTGTGGTCTAAGGGCATAATCCTATGTATATTTAGACAGAAAAAAGTCCTAAAATTCCCAACATGCCCCAGCCAGCCTGGCTGGGGCCTGCTGGAGTTGTAGGACTTTTTTCCTGTCTAAACATGCATAGGATTGCATATTAACTGACCTAACACAAGTATATTTCAATCGGTGATTATTTTTTTCTTTTCCTGTTTTAGGGGAGCTCTGGAGAACGCTTTCTTAATAGTCTGGGGAGCTTCATGAAGGGCGTGGACACAAAAGATAATGTAAAGGTATGTCCAGCTAATCTCTTAGCTGCCTCATTGCTTTGCCTGGGTAGCCAGATCCAAGTTGTTCAGAAATCTTGAATGGCTGCAGCAGTGTTCCCCAAACTTTTGACTGTGGAGGTTTTTCAAAAAATTAAAATTGGTGGCACACTTCACTGTAGCATCCAAAAAGGTTTCCTTTTATCGTGTAAGACTGTTCAACCTCAGAGGGACCCTGCCATCTGTGTTTCTGCATGAGCTACTGATCTGGGTATGCTTCTTGACTGAGAGAAGGCAAGCCCGGAGCATTGACTCACACAGAGTTGCAGCGGGCAACCTCATCTGAGAATGGGATAATTCTGCTGTGTTTCACCATTAGAACTGATTGCTTGATCCCATCACACTGAAGGCATACTCATGGCAGAAGTAAATATGCCTGGTAGAAGCTGATTGGAGGGAAGCAAAGCCAGAGCAGTAAATCACAGAGACAGCAATCTTAAACTCACTTACTAGGGAGTAAGCCCCACTGAACACTGAGTGGCTTACTTCTGAGTAGAAGTGTGGCGTAGTGGTGAGAGTGTTGGACTGGGACTCAGGAGATCTGGGTTCTAGTCCCCGCTCAGCCATGAAACTCACTGGGTGACTTTGGACCAGTCACTGCCTCTCAGCCTAACCTACCTCACAGGGTTGTTGTGAGTGTTGGACTGGGACTCGGGGCTCGGGAGATCCGGGTTCTAGTCCCCGCTCGGCCATGAAACTCACTGGGTGACTTTGGGCCAGTCACTGCCTCTCAGCCTAACCTACCTCACAGGGTTGTTGTGAGGATAAAATGGAGAGGAGGAGGAGGATTATGTAAGCCGCCTTGGGTTCCTTGTGGGGAAAAAAGACAGGGTATAAATATAATAAATAAATAAAAAAATATATGCATAGAATTGCACTGGCAGAGATGCTACGGTCCCCTCCTCTGCAGCTGGGATCATGAGTGCTTTTAATTAATTAATTAATTGATAATTATCACTGCAATAATTTAATTAATTAATTTCATGAATGCATTCATTTTTTATTTTTTATTTTGCAGCGCATGTGCTGTGGCAGGGGGAATAATTTGATTCCCAGGCATGAGAGCTCCTACCCAATGACTGGCATTTCTCCCTATTCATGCCAGCTGTCTTCTCTTTTCAGGTGTGGTTCAATAACAAAGGCTGGCACGCAGTCAGCTCTTTTCTCAACGTGGTCAACAACGCCATTCTCCGGGCCAATCTGCAAGATGGAGAGAATCCCAGCACCTATGGCATCACGGCCTACAACCACCCGCTGAACCTCACCAAGCAGCAGCTCTCCGAAGTGGCCCTGTATGTCCTGGCATGGGCAGTAGAAGGGGTTGAGGGTGGAGAAGGGAACGGGGACAGGGTGTGGACCTCTTGGAATCCAAGCAGGGTCAGGCCTGCAGTTTCTGCTGCTGTAGCTCCAGTGACTTAAGCCAGGGCTTAAGTTGAAACTGGCCTCTTTCTGTTGACATTCTAGTTCAGGGGTGGGCAACTTTTAGTTTACATTTGATTTTTTTTTTTATGCCCTAGAGCAGGGATGGGGAACAGGTTGCCCTCCAGAAGTTGTTGCCCTACAACTCCCATGATCCCTCGTCATTGGCTATGCTGGCTAGGGCTGATGGGAATTGTAGGCCAAAACATTTGGAGGGCCACAAGTTCCCCACCCCTGCTCTAGTTGAGTCTGCATGTGAAGCGATGAATCCCATCAAGTCAAAAGCCAATTTGTCACCCTTTAATGTTTCTCTTTGCTCAGGATGACCACATCAGTGGATGTTTTGGTCTCCATCTGCGTCATCTTTGCCATGTCCTTTGTTCCGGCCAGCTTTGTGGTTTTCTTGATCCAGGAGCGAGTCAGCAAAGCCAAGCACCTGCAGCTCATCAGTGGCGTGAAGCCGGTTATCTACTGGCTGGCTAACTTTGTGTGGGATATGGTAAGACTGTATCTGTTTCTTTTTTCCTTTATAACACAGAGGCTGCCCATATTCCAGCAGACAGTGGAGCTGCTGTGCATCCCTGTGCCTTTTATTACACTCTTTATCAAAAAAGTGTGAAAACACCACCGTGATCAGAACTTTCTTTCATCTGTTTTTAATTTTTTTACAATGCATGTTGCAATATTAAATTTGTTGTATTACCGTAATATAAACTTTCAGTAATCAATCTTTACAAATTCTTCAATACTCATGCTGTAACATAGAGTCTTAAACATATATACCGTAATTATACAAATAACCAGTGGTAATTACCCCCCAACAATCTCAGGGGTTTAGCATCCACCCAACTTGCTGTATTGTGCTTTATAGAGTTAATGAAAATCTTCCTCTGTTTTTTCTTTTTCTTTATGGAGTTGCTGCAGCCTTTCCTCTTGTTTTTTGAGATGGCCTTCAAGTAAGCCTTCCTCTCCATCTTTTCTTTCTGAGTGGCTTAAAGCATTATTTCTCCTTGGAATGATTTCCAGAATCCTGATATTCACAATATCCTCACTTATTTTCCCAACAAGAAACCGGTTTGGAATTCTTGTTTCGTGCATAATTGCCTTTATCAAGGGTCTGAAGGATAGTCGTGGGCTGTATCAGTATCAATACATTCTATAATACAAAAACATTTGTTGCAGTGTTGCTAAACATATTTACAAAACAGTCAACCACCACAAATCCCAATATTTTACTTACGTTATCTTTTATGTGGGTTGCTATTACGCTTAAATCCTATAGTGGCCATACTGTTGCATGCATGTATATGTACTCTATAGACAGCTGTAAATCATTTCAGCAGAACCAATTAACGCTCCCTCAAGGCTATTACAATTAATTAAGTATTTTGGGAGTTACCCTGCAAGATACTCCTAAGGATATATCCACCCCCATATACTGGTTAGTTTACAATATCTATCCTTACTTTGACGTATACTGGGTGGTTTCAAATCCTTACACTCTGGCTTATTAAAAGGTTAATATATCGGCCCTCACCAGAAGTAGTAAAAGGTGGTTCAGGGGTACAAGTTCCCTTAGCCCGAAGCAGCTTGCCTGTGCCCCATGTTCCTAAGGATGGCTGGCAGTTTTCCATATACCGGTATGTGAAAATACAGTCAAGGATGCTGCGGCATGAACTGAGTTTAACTGTAGCCAAGAAATTACAAAATATGCATATAATAAGTGATGCAAATGTTGTAAGATCATAAGCATTTACTTAAGGCAGCAATCCTAGGCATGTTGGGTGCACAAAAGCCACATTGCTTTCAGTGGTCTTTGGCACAGGCTGCAGAGATGGTATAATTCAGAGCATAATAAGTGTACCTTATTATGAATTTCTTGAAACTTGCTGTGTCATGGCATAGTTTGTTCCTTGAAATAAGCACAGACATGTACCATCACTGTATCCACTGAACTTGTGTGGACTCTTAGTTGTCTTCAGCAGCTCATATATCATTTCAATAATCAGCTCTGTATGTGTAACACCTTTCAGGGCTGATGTAAAAACTGCCGAGATAATGCATGAGGTGCTTTGAATTCGAACACTTGAAATGCACTATATTAATGCAAAGAAACATTTACTTTGATTGCAACATTTGGGTTTTGGTCTAATAAAAAAAATGGGAGTAATGTAAGTCAAAGTGCCAAGTGAGCATTTTGGGGATTGTAAAGTAAGTACATCAGGCCCTCTTTCTTTTTCCTGTTGATCCCCCTGGCCTTGTTGTGCTAAAGATGGGAGCAAATTCTGTCCACTGTGCCATCTTCGTCCCATTGCAATTACATGTGGGGGAGCTCCAATTTGTTTGTTTCTTGACTTCAGATTGCTTGCTGTGATAAAACCGAGAAATCCTGCCTTATCTAATTTAATATGCTGATAATTTGAGCTCCTTCAACCTGCAGCTATTCTGATTCTTTTCGTCTTCTTCTTCTTCCTTTTTTTATCATACAGTGCAACTATGTTGTTCCAGCTACCTTGGTCATTATCATCTTCATCTGCTTCCAGCAGAAATCCTATGTGTCCTCAACCAACCTGCCAGTGTTGGCTCTTCTCCTCTTGCTCTATGGGTAAGAAAGGTCGACCTGTTGGCTCAGGTGCTGCGGACCAATCACAATGTAGGAATGAGACTCCTTAATGCCACATCCTTTCTGTTTGCCAGGTGGTCCATAACGCCTCTCATGTATCCAGCATCCTTTGTGTTCAAGATCCCCAGTACAGCATATGTGGTTCTGACCAGTGTGAACCTCTTCATCGGTATCAATGGGAGTGTGGCCACTTTTGTCCTTGAGCTCTTCACCAGCAATGTGAGTTCTCATTGGCCACAGCCAGCATTAGCATGCACTTTTGCTTTTTGCTCGGCTTGATTTGCTTGCCTGTTTCTTTGCTTTGTTTGTTACTAATTGATGTGAGTTGGATCTGAAAGTGGACTTTTGGATTGCAGCACAGAAATGCCAGATCTTGGACAAACAGGGAACCAGGCACACTTGCATAATTTTGCTTAGTTTTCCTGATTTATTCCAGTTGCACAATCTTGCCTAAATTTGCATTAAAAAAAAGAATAAAGAATCTGAATTGATATGGGCAAAGGAATGAATGAACATTATGTAGCAATAGAGTGAAAGAGTAGGAGAGAAACAGGTGGTCTGAAAGGTGCAGACACTGCCTTGGACCCTCACGGACTTCTTCCGTTCAACGATGGGGCTGAGATCCTGCAGAGGATTCCTTCAGAGGACTGGGGCAAAGGTGATGTTTGCCAATCCTCCCCCCTGCCGCAACCCGCCACGCTGTTCCCAATGATCCCTCAACCCTCTGGAGCAGATTGGGGGGATCCAAGGGACTGAAAGGGGAAGGGAGAATTGGTGAAAGCCACCTCAACACCTTCTGCTGGTGGGAGCATCCCATGAGTGGATGCTCCCACCAGTGGGAGCAAATTCAGGATCCCAGCCATTGCTGCAGATTGAAATCTGCAAATTTATGAGCCTTTAACACACGTCGCTCAACTAGTGATACATTTTTCTCCCATCTCCATAAGCAGAAGGGCTAGTAATCTCTCCTAAGCAAAGCAGAGATTCTTGGGTGCTAGAATGGGCTCCCATATTCTGCTGTGATTTGCTCTAATTTTCTTTTTAAAAGGGCAAGCCTGCTGTGGGGAGGGGGGGTGTCTTCTTAGAGATATCATGTAGGGGGCAGCCAGTCAGTGTCCTGCATAGACAGATTCTGTTTCAGACTGAAGAGCTGGTGTGAGTTGTTGTTTTTTCAAAGCTTGACCATGGAACAGAAAAGTACATTTGGACTGAATACAGGGAGGACACCTCCAGATCAGCCTCCGTCCTCTAGAAACATTACATTTTTTACTTAATGACAACTGACTTCCTTTGAAGTCAGACAGACAAGTGTTTTAAAACCTTTAAAATCTTTTAAAACCTTACTTTGATTTGATGTATGTCTAACTCTTTCTGGATATATTTGCTGAGTTGCAGATCCCCTGCTTTTTTTTTTGGCGTGTGTCCCTCTTTGTAAATGTCCAAGCTTCTGACTGCCACTGCTTTTGTGTCCTTAGAAGCTGAACAACATCAATGACATCCTGAAGTCAGTGTTCCTCATCTTCCCCCACTTCTGTCTGGGCCGTGGCCTGATTGACATGGTGAAAAATCAGGCTATGGCGGATGCCCTGGAGAGGTTTGGTAAGTGAGATGTTGCTCACTCAGTAGGAGATCTAGTGGCATTGACCTGCGACACGGTAATCCACACTCAAGGGTTGAGTACGAGTTGAGTGTGGGTTGTTGTTGAAATAAAGGTTATTGTGTTGTCTGAACCCAGTCCCTGGTTCGCACGATCGCAGCATGGTTAATAAACCATGGTGGCTTGTTAACCACTCTCTGTGTGCCGGTTGCATGCCGGGGAGGATTAACATAATTACCCTCGGCAGTGCAGCTTGTTGTGTCATGTGAACCCGGGCAGGGTGTCTTGTTGCCGTGGGTAACAACCCTACAATAGGTTCCAGGTGGCTTGTTACCCATGACAACAAGACACCCTGGCTAGGTTTGCATGACACAAGCTGTGCTGCCAAAGGTAATTATGCCAATCTCCCGGTATGGACCTGCATGCACAGCGGGGGAAATAAGCCACCGTGTGAACCGACTGTTTACTCTCTCTAAAAGAATGATAATTCTGTGTGCAGCTAACCCAAATTTTGTACCAAGAAAAACTAGATTCTACAACCTGTACAGATTAAGCAAATTGAGTGCATTTGTGTGCTCATTTATTCTGCAGTTCTTACTATTTTGCATAGTTTATCCTGAGTTTGTTAGTCATGGGGTGCGGAAAGGAACTATGCAATTCTCCATCCTCAGCCACTGCAGATCTTATTTAGACACTTGTTTGGCGTCTGAGATTTCAGCAGGCATTGCCCACATATCCAAGCCTATCTTTGCAACCATATGGGCTAGAAACTTGCTTTTAAAATTATTGCACGTGTTTTAGGGAAGGGAAGATCAGCATAGGAGAACCAAATCACGTAACAGTTTTTAGGTGTTCATCTAAAATGTTTCAATGTACACTTGAAAATGTAAAATGTGAAAAAGTGGGAACAAACTTGGGTTTGCAAACCCATGTATCACACACGTATCACACATGTATCACTTCTTAGGGAGCTAGGCTTGACTCTCAAGTATACATTCTGTGGCAAACATCTTGGCTCCCACCAGGCTCCCTGCCCCTCTTGATTTTATTTTTATTTTTTAAGATTATTTTTAATTACTTTTTTTAACTGGCATACTGCAAAGTGAAGTGCTGCCTTCCAGTGCCATCTTTATTTGGTTTCCGAAGAGTGCTTTTTGGGACTGCCCTCCATGGCAGCCATGTCATGAATGGACAACACACACACACACCGCCATGGCAATCATTCTGTGAGAGTGCTGCCCACACCACTCTTTCAAAATTGCAAATGTGCTCACCGATGCAAAAAGGTTGAGGTCCCCTGCATTAGAATATCTCTGGAAAAGGGTGGCTTGTCATCAGGCTTGCTGGCTGTTTAAACCACGTCTCCTTTGGGTTGAACGTTTGATGTATATTAAAAACCAATGCAATGTTTACTATATAATAAGTAAAATGTAATAGCAATAGCTTATGGCATGCAGTTGAGGATCTTTCCGGCAGTCTCTGGCAGCTGAGCGAGTGCCTTTGCTCTTCCCAATTAGGCGAGAACCGCTTTGTCTCCCCTCTTTCCTGGCATCTGGTGGGGCGGAACCTTTTTGCCATGGCTGTGGAAGGTGCTGTCTTCTTCCTCATCACGGTGCTTATCCAGTACAGGTTCTTTATCAAACCCAGGTAAGATGGTCTCCGTGACAACGGATCCCCAACCTTGGGAAGGGCACACAGAGATCTTGAGGGGGAGGGGCTGAGGCATGAGGATCTCAATCACGTGTGTGGGGGGGGAGGATCCAGGCAAGCACCCCGCCCCGCTCCAAAAGTGAGGTCAGAAAAGAGAGAAACCGGAGGAGCAGTAATAGCATAGGAAGCCTGCCCAATAGCAGTTGAACGCTTCCCTAGGACTGACCCAGGCTCCAGGCTCAGCTGTACTCCCGGTCTCCTCCTTCATCCTATTTATTTATTTATTTATTTATTTATAATAATTCCATACCACTTAATACATTAAAACTCCTAAGCAATTTTACAATAAAATACGACATAACAAGTTAAAAATAAATAAATAAAACAGTTAAAAACAATTTAAAACATTACATCAACATAACAATAAAACAAGGTGGTAACAGAGTCCCGCACAGATCAGGGAAGGTCCCTCACACATGTGAATAGATGTGTTTTCAAGAGGCATTTAAAAGTTGCCACAGTTCTTGCCTCCTGAATCACACGGGGGAGAGTGTTCCAAACAGTGGGTGCCACCACTGAGAAGGCCTCCTTATGCGCCACTAATTTTGCCTCTTCCTTCTCCTTCTTCCATATCTCCATTCATTCTACTCCTCTGTCCCACCAGTTTCCCAGCTCTTTGTCATTCAAAGCTGCCCTTCAATTTCATGTATCAAAGGAACTCATAGGAACATAGGAAGCTGCCTTATCCTGAGTCAGACCACAGGTCCATCTAGCCCAGTACTGTCAACACTGATTGGCAGTGGCTTTCCAGGGTTTCAGGCAGGATTCTTTCCTAGCCTTACCTGGAGAAGCCAGGGATGAACCTGGGACCTGCTGCATGCAAAGCAAGTGCTCTACCACTGAGCTATGGCAACCCCGTGACCATTCCTTATCAATGGGCCATTTCACACATCATGCAGAGGTAAACCTGGGTTTGTCACCAAGCATGCACTCATGAGGGAGCTGCATCCAATCACAGCAGCCTGACAGATGTATTTGGTAAGATACAGGTGTTTATTGCATTCACACTTCACATTTCAGACAAACTCTTAAAAGCATCATGCGTGTATGTTAAATCTCTGGAGTGTGCTTTGAGCTTGCCCTTGGCCAAGGTGTGAGTCTCAACCTTTGTAAATTACAAAAGGGGATTGGGTGCTCCAGTGGGATTCCATGATCTTTCTGTCTGTTCAGTGCATCTTGATTTGTTTGTTTGTTTATTGGGAGGTTTTTGAGATTGTTTTTTAACAATAAAATGACCCTCCCTCCTTCCCAATTATACAGTTGATGGTGCAAGATATACAACAAGAGGCTTCCACTTCCCTTGCTTCCCTCCACCCTTCCCTTCAGGTCACTGATGGGCGTTAAGTTGTGTGTCTTACATATTAAACCATTTATAGTTATCACTCTCACATCTGCTAATTTGCCAATTACGATATTTAAAAGAAAAAGAGAGAGGGGAAAAAAGAAAGAAAACAAAAGAATGGGGGAGAGGGAAAAGGAGAGGGGGAATTTAAAAAGAAAGGAAAGGAAGATGATAAAAAGAATAAAACATAGCACAAACCTTGCATGTAACATGTTGCTTTCCTCCCCTCTGTCTTTCAAAGGCCTGCAAATGCCAAGCTTCCACCCGTGAATGAAGAGGATGAGGATGTGAACAGAGAAAGACAGAGGATCCTTAGTGGTGGTGGGCAGAGTGATATCTTAGAAATCAAAGAATTAACCAAGGTGAGAGCGCGAGCAAGATCTTGGAGCACATTGTGCATCCGGGAGCCTGACTTTTCACACCTCAGAATTATATACCTTATCGTGGACTTGATTCCAAAAGCCACTGGCATTGATGCATGGGGAGCAATGCCCCTCATGCTGCTGCTGTGCAACCTTCATCTGATGAAATGTTGGAAATAAGGCAGCAAGGGTTGACAAGGACCATTAAATGACTATCCACATTTTGTGGCTTGTTTCTGTATTTTCAGGAATTCACTAGATGCAAAAGAAAGCTCTGCATTTTAGACATTCACTGTAACTCCCTTCAGAAGAACCGCTCACAGATCGCATCAACACGTGAGCGGGGCCACACTGACTTAACCCCACCCATGTTTTCGTGCATGCCTGCTTATCCCACCCCCTGGTGTCTATGCTATATATGCATGGATGCCAGAGAGTGAGGCAAGCCAGAATGCATGACATCTTGGGCAGGCTAGTTGGTGCAGCCTTGCTCACACGTTGACTGAGCACGTGAGTGATTCTTCTGAAGGGGGCTTATAACTTATAGGTGTGCAGGTGAGTTGCTGAAGTTTACAAATAGGACAAAAAAAATCTGGAGGTCTTTGGAGAAACTGACTTGTAGCCAGAGGCCTTGTTACTAAGTCATTCTGCCTAGGAAGAGAGGGCAAAGGGTAGGATCTACAAAGCTTCATGAGTTGTCAATTTTTGGCAAATTTTCTGTTCCACTTTCCAGATATACAGAATGAAACGAAAGCCTGCAGTGGACAGGATCTGTGTTGGAATTCCACCTGGGGAGGTAAACCTTTCACGTCTTTCTGTGTATATATTTAGTGAAATATTACTCAAGACCTGAAGGGACAGAGTTCAATAACTGGTGAAATACTCACGTACTTCACTGTAGTGAAAGCAAAGCTTAGCCATGCAGCTTTCACACAGAGCTAATTATCTGGAATTAACTCCGTAGCACAAAGAAATGGTGCCTCCCACCATTGCATGGATGGTGCTATAAATAATATAAAACATCTATCTGTCTTCTAACGTTTTGTGCTTTGGTCTCCTGGGTATGAATGGAGACCTGCCCTGCCCATTTATAACCTGGGCAGGGCAATCCTGCTGTTGAAGTCGGAGCTCTCTGAAGTTGGAGCACCCGAGATATCCAACACCCTGCCAGGCTCCTGCTAGCAGGATAGAAGTGAGGAAGGAGTGGCATTTGCTCTCCTTCCTCTCTGTGGGGTTTTTGAAAATTATTTTCCTCCCATTGCTTGCAATGGGAGAGAAATTTTTTATGCCAGCTCCAGGGCTAGTGTTAAGTTTTCCTGACCTGGGGGTATAGATGGGGGCTGCGACGATCCCCCCACTCTGACCACGCCATGCCCCCAATCCTCTGTTTTCCGTTTCTCCAACATCAGAGCCCTGACATTGGAGGGATGAGAGCTGCAGATCTTTCCACTTTGTATACATTTGTTTGTAATCCTCACAACAACCCTGTAAAACAGATCAGTATTATCCCTGTGTTGTACACAACAAGGACAGAGGTCGAAAGAGAGCTGCTTGTCTAAGGCCACCTAATGAGTTCATGGCAGCGATGAGATTTGATCCAAGGAATTCCTGACTTGTGTAGTGGTCAAGAGATCGAGCTACAACAGAAGGGAATAAGAAATTCAGAATCTCTCTGATGTTCTAGTAATAACAGTCATGCATGAACTTTGAGAAAGGCTAAAGGTGCTTCCAGCTGAGGCCTTTATGATCTCATCACCCTGCCCCATTCACAGAAGTTTATGGTGGGGTCCAGATGACATTGGCTTCTACTCATAACCTTCCTGTGTTTTCCCCAGTGCTGCTTCCATCTTTTTTCTTAACATGGAAAATCTGTTAAGGAAGAAAAGACAGGACAGCTGCACAATGCCTTCTCATTAATAGCGCTAGGAGCCCTCCATCTGGAAGCACCCTAAATCATATGGCTTCTGATTTCATGCATCATTTCTAGAAATGTGTGAGAGATTAATGAGGAATGTATGGGACAGGCATGTGCTAATCTGGTCTTTTAATGTTTGCAGTGCTTTGGTCTCTTGGGGGTGAATGGGGCTGGCAAATCCTCCACTTTCATGATGTTGACTGGAGACACCGATGTCACAGGAGGAGATGCTTTTCTTAGGGGAAAGAGGTATGAAGAAAATGGTGGTGTTGTCTATAAAAGTTTACGTTGTCCTTTCTGTCTGCCACAGGGGGTCAGTGGGACTTAATACCCACATTTAGACTTTCAGCAGCCTTTCCCCTCCGCAAGGGTGGGGGCTTATTAAAATGGTCTGCCCCCAGAGGTTAATGGATTCCGATGGATTCCAGAGGGCTCTGGGGGACTTTCCTGCTGGTATGGCTGGTGGTCCTGTTGAAGCCCAGGTTGCTCTGTGGAATGCAGAGATGACCTGGGCGGTTGACAGGATTGCACCCAAGCACCCTCTCCCTCTGGGCAGAGCCCGGCCAGCTCCCTGGTACATACCAGAGCTGGGGGCAATGAAGCAAGAGGGAAGACGGCTGGAACGCAGGTGGCCGTGCTGAATTTGACCAAACACAGGTTAGAGCTTATTATCGAGCCTACTCTGTAGCGGTGAGGGTGGCAAAGAGAGAATTCTTTTCCACCACCATTGCATCTTCTCAGTGCCATCCAGCGGCGCTTTTCCAAGTGGTCCATGGCCTTTTACAATCTGGGCCAGCGAGAGAAATGGTAGAACCCTCAGTTGCACACTGTGACGAGTTTGCACAGCACTTTGAAGATAAAGTTGCTCAAATTCGTCATGAATTGGACACCACAATTAGTGCAGCTCCATTAGTAGAGGTGTCCAGAGCACCGTCTGGTCCAGTTTCATTGGATGAATTTCAGTTACTGAGGCCTGAGGATGCGGACGAGGTGCTTGGCCAAATCCGGTCGACCACCTGTGTGCTTGACCCTTGCCCATCATGGCTTATTACATCAAATAAGGAGGGGATAGTCAGCTGGGTCTAGGAGGTTGTAAATGCCTCCTTGAGAGAGGGAGTGGTGCCGGCCTCTTTGAAAGAGGCAGTAAGTAGGCCACTTCTCAAAAAGCCTAACCTGGACCCAGATGATGTTAATAACTACAGGCCGGTAGCTAATATCCCATTCCTGGGCAAGGTGCTTGAGCGGGTGGTTGCTGGTCAACTCCAGGCACTCTTGGATGAAACGGACTATCTAGATCCATTTCAATCTGGCCTGGCTTTGGAACGGAAACTGCCTTGGTCGCCTTGTGCGATGATCTCTGCTGGGAGAGGGACAGGGGGAGTGCGACCCTGTTGATTCTCTTGGACCTCTCAGCAGCTTTCGATACCATAGACCATGGTATCCTTCTGGATAGGTTGTCTGGGTTGGGAGTTGGAGGCACTACACTCCAGTGGTTCCGATCCCACTTGGGCGGCCGATTCCAGAAGGTGGTGCTGGGGGATTACTGCTCTGTCCCTTGGCAGTTATGCCATGGGGTGCCACAGGGCTCTATTTTATCCCCCATGCTGTTTAACATCTACATGAAACCACTGGGAGAGGTTATCCGGAGGTGTGGGCTGAGGTGTCATCAATATGCAGATGACACCCAGCTCTGTCTCTCCTTTTCATCTAATCCAGGTGAGGCAGTGGCTGTTCTGAATCAGTGCCTGGACACAGTAATGGACTGGATGAGGGCTAATAAACTGAGACTCAATCCAGATAAGACGGAGGTACTGTTAGTGGGTGGTTTGTCTGCCCGGCTAAGTGATATTCAACCAGTTCTGGATGGGGTTGGACTCCCCCTGAAGGATCAGGTTCGTAGTTTGGGGGTGCTCTTGGATCCACAACTGTCACTCGAGGCACAGGTGAACTCGGTGGCACGGAGCGCCTTTTATCAGCTTAGGCTGATATACCAACTACGTCCTTATCTGGACAGAGATAGCCTAGCTACAGTTACCATGCTCTGGTAACCTCTCGTTTGGATTACTGCAATGCGTTATACATGGGGCTGCCTTTGAAAACGGTCCGGAAACTTCAGCTGGTCCAAAATAGGGCAGCGAGATTGTTAATGGGGACTGGCCAACGTGAACATATTATGCCAGTGCTTTCTCATCTGCACTGGCTGCCAGTCTGTTTCCGGGCCCAATTCAAAGTGCTGGTACTAACATTCAAAGCCCTAAACGGCTTGGGGCCAGGGTATCTGAAGGATCGTCTCCTCCCATATGTACCTGCCTGGACACTAAGATCTGCATCAGCGGTTCTTCTCCGAGAGCCCCTGTCAAAGGAAGTGAGGCAGATGGCTACCAGGAGGAGGGCCTTTTCTGCTATGGCACCCTGGTTGTGGAATGAGCTCCCCAAAGAGGCTCGCCTGGCGCCTACATTGTACTCTTTCCGGCGCCAGGTGAAGACCTTTCTATTCTCCCAGGCATTTTAATCATTTTAATCATCTTAATCTTGTAGTTGTTTTTAACTCTGTTATTGTAACTGCTGCTGCTAGCTCTACTGCTTGTAGTTGTTTTTAATCTGTGGTTTTAAATTTTATATTTATATTATATTGTATTTTATGGTTTTAACTGTTGTAAACCGCCCAGAGAGCTTCGGCTATTGGGCGGTATAAAAATGTATTAAATAAATTTCCAAAAGTCCTGAATGACATTGATAAGGTTGTTGAGCGGGGTGGGTGTGTTCTGTTGCAGAGTCTGTTGAATGCTTCTCAGTTAAGGCTTTAATAATATATCCTTTCACAATTATAATCTAGAATTTGCCCGTAGCTGTATTTTTGCATTCGTGGTCTGTGTCTCAACAATCCCCAAAATAGTTGGGTGTGCCATAAACCACCTTGCGCTGCGACACTGACAAACTCTGAAGAAGCTGCATCTTATGTCTTTGCAGTATTTTGTCTAACATCCAAGAGGTCCATCGGAATATGGGATACTGTCCTCAGTTCGATGCCATTAATGAGCTGCTGACAGGGAGGGAGCACCTGGAATTCTTTGCACTCCTAAGAGGGGTTCCTGAGAAAGACGTCTACAAGGTAAAATCAAGGAGGCAGGATAAGGACCACCTGAGTTAGTTACATATCTAGTTAGTTATGGCACAATCCTATGCATGTTTAGACAGAAAAAAAGGCCTACAATTCCCAGCATGCCCCAGCCAGCCTTGCATATTTTGGCTTAAAGAACTTATTGCCAGTAACTAGGCCTTAGGAGAGGCATTTCAATCTTTTAGAAGGGGGGGGGGGAGCTGCATAAAAGCCGGGAAACCACTCAACAATTGGTGGTTGAGGGTGTGGTCACCTGAGGAACCCAGGAGGGCCAGATTTGATCCACAGGCCTGAAGTTCTGCACCCCTGCTTTAGGGTACATAGGTAGAAAGTGGCCATTTATTCATTTACCAAATTGGGGCAGTGCCCATAAAGTCCCCTTTTCACAACCCAGTCTCAGCATGGTCGTTCCTACTCCCACAGAACACAAGCAGAATTGATTTTTGCATCCCTTTTCAAACACCAGTGCAGCTGCTTGATAAACTCGGGGTGTACAGAATTCTTAATTTTGAAAGCCTTTGGAGAAAGACAATGGTTGTTGTTGTTTTTGAGTCGAAAGCAGTTTGAAAAAGGGGGCACTGCTTGTGGTGTGCATATTTACGCCCCATTCACCTTTTTTTTTGTTGTTGTTTTTTTGCATTGTTTTCAAAACTTGCAAGACCTGTTTTGTACAGAGGAAGCAGTGGGATAAAAGAAATATGTGTGTGCACCATGGGAAGTAAATCTTCAAAACTATTGTCAGTCCCCAGTGTGTGTCATACTGAATGGTTTGGGGCATAACATAGACTGATTACTTTAGCAAGGGAATCCCCAGACAGAAACAGGAGCATTTTATGCTGTGGAGAATGGAGGTTGTGCTTCTCTATTCATATTACCTTCCCTTCCGGCAGGTTGGTGAATGGGCTATTCGTAAACTAGGCCTCGTGAAGTATGCAGAAAAATACGCCGGCACTTTCAGTGGTGGGAACAAGCGCAAGCTGTCCACTGCAATGGCCCTAATTGGGGGGCCTCCTGTGGTGTTTCTGGTGAGTATGGCTGTGTTTGCAGTAGCAACACTTATGGTGCAAAAAAGTAGCGGGAGGCCTCAGTTCTGCTCCTCTCAGAACTGAAGCAGTGAGATGGTTGCCAGTTGGTCTGGAAAATAGCCACTTAAGGCGCGTCTCTTCTTTCTTAGTGCATGAGCAGAAGGACCCAATTTAGATGTCTCATTGAAACCATTCTGAACCAAAGTTCTTACTGGCAATAGTGGTTTTGCTATTCATCACACAATTCTACAGCATTGAGAACCAGAAGTGTTGCTTTAAATCAGGGGTGGGCAATGCGGCAGCCCCTGAAATCAGGATTTTATTTTATTTTTATGAGAAAAATAATGGTGTCCGTAGCACTACAGAGTGCCCCAAATTCAGCATCTTTGCAAGCTAAATTCAACCCTTTTAGTGCTATGGATGCCTCTTTTTTTTTTCTTATTTCTTTTTTCAGTGCTCTGCAGAGTGCAGCCCACAGGGGGCATTTGGTGGGCAAAAATGGCCCCCAGACCTCCAGCAGTTGCCCACCCCTGCTTTAAATCTATTGCAAGTTAGAGCTGTTCTATACACGACATAGGTTGAGATGGTACATAGAGGTAAAACTGTAGAAAAGGTGGAGAGTACTGAATACTGTCATGGCAAAACTTAAAATCTAAAGGATCACACTAGAAAGGGGGAGATATATTCACTTGCTTTTGGGGCAAAATCCGCTTCACCACTTTGCTTTTCAATTGACAGCTGTCAATTGTGCACAAAGTAACGTGTATTTTGTCAATGTCCAT
This sequence comes from Shinisaurus crocodilurus, assembly GCA_021292165.1. Classification (NCBI taxonomy): domain Eukaryota; kingdom Metazoa; phylum Chordata; class Lepidosauria; order Squamata; family Shinisauridae; genus Shinisaurus; species Shinisaurus crocodilurus. The sequence goes on from CM037877.1 coordinate 109,084,613, forward strand.
GGAGGTCGCCTACTGCACTTTGACAGCAGACACTTACCAGGACATTGGCCAGGCAAGACTCCACATTTCAGGCAATTGTAAGTGCGCACCTGTGAAGGACAGGGGGGGAAACTCATGATTTCAATTGTGCACATTTCTGCTGCCCCCCTCCAAAAAAAAATGGGTAAGGAGCCAGTGATGGTCACTCCAAAGTGCTGCTTAGGCATCAGTGGAACACCTCTCACTGGCAGCGGGTTCCAGGGGGGGGGGAAAACTGTGAAAGAAAACAGGTCGCAATGGGAGCAGGGAGGGGGAGACAAGATGGGTTCTGCTGCGCAGGACCCTGGGATACTGGCTAGATGACCAGGGAAGGAGTAGGAGAACAACCCACGGTAAGCCCAGTCTTCTGTCGGATGTAACATTGGTTGTTACGCGAACAACCCACACTGCGTAGCTTATTCTCAGGGTGCGCTGCCGTGACGTGCGAACTCTCTTGTTGTCTGCCATTGTCAGCTGCGGTCAGCATACTAGAGTTGGTACTAGGTGCTATGAAATAATGCTCTGGCACTAGTGGTGAAATCATTGATTTATTCTTTACAAACCACAGGACGAGCCAACCACAGGAATGGATCCCAAGGCCCGCCGTTTCCTTTGGAACTGTGCCTTGAGCATCATTAAGGAGGGAAGATCTGTGGTCCTTACATCTCACAGGTATGTGGTGTGGATTCTCAAGTGATGCTCTGCATCACATAATGTATTGCTGTGCGTCAGTTTGGGGTTTTTCTTTTCTTTTTTATTATTGTTTCAAATGGTAATAACAAAAAAGAATAGTCTTGATCTGGCTAAAGAAGCCATTTAAAATGCCATTGATTCCAATGGTGACATCAAACATTCTAAAATCTCTCTTATTCAAATCAAAGGAGTGTGTTTAATTTTGGCTGGATTGTGCCTAGTGTAAAATATGCAAAAGCTCTACACACACATAATTAACATGGAACACATGAGAATGTCTTAACAATTTACAATCTCCTTAATTGTACTTACTCATATATTATGACTGGACTATCAAGGCCCGTTGCATACTGGTAGAGCACCAGGCAGCACTGCATGCAGAAGATTCAGTTCCTGAAGTCTTTTTATAGGTTGGGAAGGACCTCTGGCCTTAGACAGAACCTGCCAGCTGGAAGAGCCAATACTAGGCTAGGAGGACCAGGTCTCTCACATGCTGCATGGCATCTTCCGGTCTCAAAGATTCTAAAGCCTGTGCACTCAGGTCATCCTTTTGTTTAAAGGGGAAGTAAAGCAGAAGTGATCTCAGAAAATTGCTGGATATTTTATTTGGGTAATTGCTTGGTTTTTTTGTCCTTATCTGCAGCATGGAAGAATGTGAGGCCCTGTGCACTCGAATGGCAATTATGGTCAATGGGCGATTCAGGTGTCTTGGCAGTGTCCAGCACCTGAAGAACAGGTAAAACTGTGCAATGCTTTCCATCTTTGGATAGATTTCTGCTTTTTAAACCTTGGTAGCTCATGGGAACACAACTCTGGGCAGGGTCCCCATGGTTCCACACATGCACTGTAAGTGGCCAAGGGCTTCATGTAGCCCGTGAGTTGGGGAAATGGGCTAAAGGTGGTCAATGAAGTTCCAAAGCTAATCAGTTCTGGATATGGCCAGTACCATAATGAGAGATTACCCAGGAATCTTAGCTATACCATTCTGAATTCCTTAGAAGTAGGGTGGAATTCAAATGCAGTAAATAAAAAATGACCAGGTATCCCCCCCCCCCCCAAGCCATCCCCTTCATGTTGTAATCACAATATATAAATTGTCATGTTAGGTGGCCTTAATTTGACCTACCACTAGTCAGTGATGGAACATCTGAAGGTTTTTCTCATCAATCATGAGGACTAGAAACATAGCATTTAAAAAGCAAACTAAAGATGAGGTTCGTCAGGATGCTAAATGCACTGCTTAGTACCAGACAGCACATGACAAAGCCACAGCATAATAAAGCCCTGGCCTGGTCAAACCTTTCCAAACACCTGTTGTTTTTTAAGTGCTGGGAGAAGAAATGCACCGTATTTTTGAAGGCTACTTTATTGAAAGTCACACACTTTCCCTCCCTTTTCCTCAGGTTTGGAGATGGCTACACGATAGTAGTGCGAATAGCAGGGGCAAACCCTGACCTGAAACCTGTTCAAGATTTCTTCGAGATGGCCTTTCCGGGCAGTATGCTGAAGGAGAAGCATCGCAACATGCTGCAGTATCAGCTCCCGTCCTCTCCATCTTCTCTGGCTAGGATATTTAGCATCCTCTCCCAGAACAAAAAGAGACTCCACATAGAAGACTACTCCGTTTCCCAGACCACACTTGACCAAGTAAGTTTACAGGGGCTTACATCCCTAGAGCAGAGCTCATCATTGGTGGAGACCCCCAGAGCCACTTGCATTGTTTTCATAGGATGTGAAAGGATAGCCCAGGCTTCCCCAACCTGACCGTGTCCAGATGTGTTAGATGACAACTCCCATCATCCCCACCCAGCATAGCTGGGAATGATGGGAGTTGTTCTCCAACAAACCTGGAGGGGACTGGGTTTGGGAAGGGTGGCATATTGCCTATTTGGCCCTTTTATAGTAGTGCTTGCCATAGTCAACAACCAACATCTGACTTGAAGCTGGCCCTCCTTAGTAAAAGCTGGAGGACACACTACTTTGGCCACGGAGGAGCCGCCAAAACTGGCCTTTCCTTCATAAATAACGTCAACCCTCGCCATCATGTGTAAAGTTGCTTACCGCATCCATCGCCACCATCATGTTGCAAGGTGCTGTGTCCCTCCTCCGTATTCTTGGGCACAGCCACAAGGCAAAAGTGCAGCTGGCTGGCAGAAGGAAGAGCAAGAGCTGTGCGGACCCTTTCACTGGCCTACAGGGCCCAGATGTTTGAGCTTCAGAAATTACAGTTCTGTGAGCAGGACAGAGGTGAGGTCACACATGCCTGTCCATCATTTGACGACTTGCGTTGTGTGAATGAGCAAATCCAAATGCCACAGACAAAATCTGATATTGCTTCCAGCCAGCCACTCTTCAAGGGAGACAGTTTCCATATTCAGCTGCATGTGATGAGAAATCAGGGCATGCATGTATTCATTTGCCCTTGGCCCTTTAGTTTGACTGAAGGTCTCTGTCTGTCTACAGGCAAAGATCTGGTGAGCTTTTACAGATCAATATGGGAACTTCAGCTTCCCTCATCTCTGCAGCTCCTGGCCACGTGGAGCTCTCCTCTCAGCTCATTCCCTCCTAGTTTTTCTTCACCTCCTCTTACATTCTCCTCCTGGCCTTCTCCGGCCCCTGTCCTCTGGGCCACTCCTTTTTTCTGGAGGTCCTTCTGCCTGTATCACTTCTCTGTAGCATTAGGGCAGCCTCTGGGTCCCTCCAGATGTTTTGGCTTACAACTCCCATAATCCCTGACCATTGGCCATGATGGATGGAGCTGATGGGAGTTGTAGGCCAAAACATCTGGAGGGATCCAGCTTGGGGAAGGCTGTGCTAGGGCAACTCAGGCAACCATCATCATCACCCGCTCCTTGGCTACAGCGGTGGGTGCCTGGGCCCAGGATTAAGTGATTAATGGCACAATCCTATGCATGTTTAAACAGAAAAAAGTCCTAAAACGCCCAGCATTCTCCAGCCAGCAGTGCTGGCTGGGGAATGCTGGGTTTTAGGACTTTTTTCTATCTAAACATGCATAGGATTGCACCTTAAGTGTTTTTGAACAATACTCAAAGGATGGATGATCAGAAACTGAAAGGCAACTCGGAGACAGGGCTCCCTGATGGTTTTGCAGCTCTAAAATAGCTCCCAATTGTCATCCATCATTCATGCTCCCCCGAGTGCCTTCTGATGAAAAGTGAAGACTCCTTTTTCGGCAGGCTTTTAAATGTGTAGGGTTTTTAAAAACTGCTACTTCTTTTTAATGTTAACTGTGTTTGATGTTTTAGATTGCTGCTGCTCTGATTTTTCATATTGTATGTTACAATGGTTGCATTGGTTTTTGATTTATGTGTTTGTTGTATGTTGCTTTGGATACAATAGTAGAACAGGATAAAAATAAAATTATCATTATTATTAGTTTATTATCTCCCACCTTCTCTCTCTCAGGTATTTGTAAACTTTGCCAAGGACCAAAGTGATGATGACCACACAAAGGACTTGTCATTGCACAAAAACCAGACTGTTGTAGACGTTTCAGTTCTGACTTCCTTTTTGCAAGATGAGAAGATGAAAGAAAGCTATGTCTGAGCAGCCCTTTTGAGAAGGGTCCAGCAGCAGTACTGAGCAGAAGGGAAGACATTAATCCTTTCTGTAGCATGGGGAAGATCTTCCCAAAAGCAAAGAGACAGAGGATACAGAGAGGAAGAGAATAAACCGGGAGTTCTACTGGTAACCATTCAATGCAATGCAACTCAGTGCAAAGAAAACAATATTCCATTAGAGAGGCAGTGCCTCTTGGAGATGTTGCCTTGTACTGTTCTCTAGTGAAAGACTTGAATCTAGTTGTTCTTACTTTATAACTCTGTGAAATTCTAGTATGGTGCCACTTGCTGCTATGTGGCCTTCTGCCATACTCCCAACTTGTTTCTACTTAGTATGTTTTTGGCTAGGGGCTGCGCAACAGCAATTCAGAGGATTCTTGGCCAGTGATTATTTATTTGCCATTTTAAGGCATGCATAGCCCTTCCACAGGGTGAGTGGAATTGCTTGGGTGCTACATCCATTGCTGGCAATGAATGCACCAACGTGACCAGTGCCAAGCAGTACCCAACCTAAGGCATCGCTGTGGCCTTATTTAAGTATTAGCTGTTGGCCTGGTTAATCTACACAAGTTCAAGGGGACTTGTAGAAAGGCCATTCGTGGTCTTAAAACAGTGGGCCATGAAACACACCATCTCAAAATATGCATACACTTATTCAACCATGCAAACATTTGAGAGGATTTCTATCCCACTGGTATGGTGACCAATCACTTACCCCTCCACTGGGCTTTTGTGGAGCTGTTGCTTTCCCCCCAGCTTTTATTACTTAAGACTCATGTTTGATATGTTTATTTTCTTTGCAACAGTATTATTTATAGAAGTGACTCAGCAACGTCTGTGGAGCCCTGGGCCATCTCCGTGTCCCTATCAATCACTTTTAATATTATGTCTGTATTCGCCACTGTTACATTCGTCTAGATGCAAATGTTTGAAGATGTTTATAGTGTAGCAATCACCACTACCCTTTTTTCAGTAACATAAAGTTCACAGTGTTGGGTTTTCCTACATCAGATGCCAAATCATAGGATGGCCCACCTCTTTCTCCGCACAGCAGTCCTTGCCCTTTAAGCCTCTAGTTAAAGCAGAAGGAAAAAGCAGTGGTGACTCCTCCCACCCGTTTTGCAGTCCTGTCATCTGTCCTTCCCTTCAGCTGCTGTGTGGCGACTCCTGTTGAACTCCCACTTCCACTGGAAGGTGGAGCAAAACAGCCCCAGAGTTTGGGGGAAAGAGTGGCAATCCCAGGCAGCAGATTAATAGATGGCATTTATTAAAGAAATAGGCTCAATTTTAAAGATGACTTACAGAAGACTTGCTCATGCAGGAAGCAATGTCAAGGTTTTTTAAGTCAACCAAGCAGGTACTTTTACACCAAAAGCTATTTGGGCGGGCAAGTGGGTGGGGGCAGGAAGCTGGCCGTGAGTGCCTCTTTTAAACACTGGAGTACCTTTAAGGAAAGAAAAAAGGCTTGGCTTTATCAAATGTCTTAATGGGCAAAATCCAGCATTGCATGATTGAACTTCTGCTCATGCGACAAAACAAACTTTCTCTTCCTCCCTGCAGCCTGCGCACCCTCCAAAGCTCTGCTCCGGAGGATCCCCCAACCCTCCAGAACAACTTTAACGGTGCACAGGAAGCTGCAGGGAGGGAATAGGAATCTCCCCCCTACCCATTCTGCTGGTGGAAGCCATTCTATCAGCGGGATGAATTAATTGGTTTCCAATTCAATCAATGACTACATTCATGCATGCCCCCAAATCAGGCACAATCCTGAAAAGGTTACTTGCAACTAAGTCCTTCTGAAGTCGATGGGACATGAAGTTAGATCATACATACCGGTACTCTTATTTTCTTTTCTGTCCCAACCCCAGCCATAAAATGCCTGTAGTTCTTACACCTCAAAAGCTAGGCAGGTGCTTCCCCTTCTCCACAGCAGATATTCTGGACAGTTTGTATTCAATCATTCTTTGGTAATTGTTGCACAGAGCACAAAACTGATTTTACACAATGGTCAGCAGGTCCTGTTATAAGGTAAAACAACCACCACCAAGAGATTTGTCCTTCCTTAGACAATCAGGAGTGTTCTTTTAGTATATTGTTTAAGATGCACTTGCAATTCTGCCTGAGACAATCCATACAAAGTTAAGCATTTAACAGTGCATTCCTCTACATGTCTACTAAAAAAGAAACTGCTTTGAGTTCAAGGGGGCCTAAATGGGTATAGGATTGAAGCATAACACTGCAATGCTATGCAAACTTACCTGGGAGTTACTTCTAAGGATTGCACTGTAGAGGATTGCACTGTAAGTCCCATTGTTTCCAATGGAAATTTTTTATGCACATGCTTCCCATGAGAAACAACGGTTCTTAGAAGTGCTTCTTGGTAGGAGTGGGGATCCTACATTGAACCCTACCACTGTGTACTGTAGTTGCCTCAAAATCTGTAAGCCATTTATACAAGTTTTCCTTTCTGTTGGGTGTGGGTTAGCCAAATTTATCCTCAGTGCTACATGTATCACGATATAAAACCACTGATCATGGAACTGTGTTGAGAACATTTACCACCTCGGTGTGAATGTGGTGAAGTTGCTGCATCCCTCTGCTGTACTTGTACTGCTGTAGAGGTTCTTTCCTATGAATACTTTTCTTATAGAAGTAATATTTATGGCAACCCTGTATTACCATACTTTTCTTTCTACCCGTTTCAAACTGTTCTTGTTTTAATATGGTTGTGGTCCTTCATTCCAAGCACTTTATGCTAGCTGTAATGGGATCTATTTTTGCACTGGAATACCCTATTAACTTTGCAAAAATCTAGAGCAGTTTCTTACACACACACACACGTTAAATTAAAATGTTTCAATGGACATTTTCATGAAAAACAAATATAGGTATTTGTTAATTGCCTTGTATCAAGTAAAACAATAAAAGTGTTGCTGGTCTACAAGCGATTATGCATTTACTGTAAAAGATTGTGGTATAAATCTTTCACCAAGTTAGGGAATATTTCCATGCTTACTGGTAAATATAAAGTGTTTTCTATTCTGTCCTTCACTGCACTGGGATATTACAAAATTAAAATATGCAATGCAATCATATGCATGTTTTACTCAGAAGTCAGTCACTCTGGTCAGAGATTTACTCCGTAATGTGTGTTTAGGATTGCAGCCCAACAGTGCAATCCTATACATGCCTATTTAGAAGATCCACTGAATTCAATAGGACTTGCTCCTATGTAAATGTTTGTCTGCAGCCTTAAAAGGGGAAATTGTTAACTATCAAATTATCTGACAACTTATATAGATGCTAAATTTAAGATCCTATCTGCTAGGATAAAGCTAGTACAGCCGGAGATGTGTGGGTGGAGTTTTTCCATTTGTTGATATTTATTTATTTATCTCTATGCTGCCCCACAGCCGAATCTCTCTGGGCAGTTCACAAACAAATATTAAAACCATCCTCGATCACCAATGGCAAACTAACATTTTGTTTGACCCCTGAGAATAAAGCTTATACTTATTTACCTGAGAGTAAGTCCCACTGAATTCAGTGGGGTTGCTTACGAAACGTCCACTGTGAGCTCCTGCTCCATCCATTCATGGACGTATTTTGGCTAGGAAGGGGCCAAAAATAGTGGGATTCCAATCATTGATCACACTGATGTTACATAATCCCAGATGTCACCGTCACCATCCATTAAAATTTTCCGCCTCCTGCTTTTTCCCTTTATGCCTCCCCAACTCCATATTGGTGACACCTTCTCTAGCAAAAAGTGTTTTCCCTATGCCTAAGTGGCCAGCCCCTCCTTTCCATCTGAAGTTCTTGGGGGGCCCTTCTCATATTACACCTTTGCAACCCAATGACATTACCTTAGGAAGTCCCAGGTCCCATGAGAGGAGCCCCTACTGCTTCCCTCCTCATCTTCACAGCATGGAAGGGGCTGTCCACTGGGGCTCCCTGCTGTGAAGGAGATGTGAGAAGGGGGAGTCCTACACATGACACAGAATGAAGCAGTAGAATTCTGAGCCGTAGCACTGCAAGTGGGGGTAGGGGGGGTGTTGGTAATCTGTTGTAGTGCTGCAACATGTAAAAATAATTCCTGCACTAGGACACCAGAGAGGGGGCTACATTAAATCCGCCCTGCCCCAATATGCTTGTTTCCTGTGGTGAAGGAGTTGTGTTTAAATGAGTAGAGCAGGGAAGGGCAACTTGTGGCCTTCAGATGTTTTGACACACAGTTCCCATCAGGCCTAGCCAGCAGAGCCAATAATAGGGGATTGATGGGAGTTGTGGCCCTCTGGATGTTGTTGGTCTACAAGGTGCTCACCCATCAGGTAGAGCATTCAGGAATCTGCCCACCCGCTGCCATTTGAAGTGGCTGCCATTTGAAGTGGCACAGTCCAAAGATTTATTTCTGTGTAGTGTTAAGATGATGTGATCTCAGCCACTCTGGATGCTACATCCTCCCTTGTGGAGTGTGTGAATTAACTCCTCCCCCAACTGCAAGAACATTTATGCTCCACCCCTTCAAGTTAAAGGCGGACCATCCAGACCTAAATTATGATATCTGGTTCAATAAGGGACTGATGGCTAGAACCTGAAGTGGCAGATGCAATTAAAATAGAAGAATGACTACAATAGTATGCATAAATTTTAAAAAGTCCTTTTTAATGTACACATTTTAGGAATTGCTTTTTGGGTGGTGGATCCAAATGTGCAAGCATGCACATGCCTCATAATATGCAATAGACATTAATTTTGACAGTGATGCTTTCAAAACAATCAGTTTATTCACAGTTTCAGCATTTTAGGAAGCCGGTGCTAGCCCTATGTGCACAGAAAGATTTACCTGAAATTTTCCATGTAGTGAAAAGGAAAGAAAAGCCACCCTGGACCCTAAACAGAAATGGACAGGTGAGTTCTCATACAGCATAAAAACATTTGGAAAGGAAAAATTGGTCATCTTCATGGTTTCTTGAACACTGTTTACTTAACCACTACCTAAATTGCACTGCAAAGGTTTCTTTGACCCAATTTTAGTCCCAACTGCAGCCAGACAGGTCATGATTTTTTTTAAAAAATCCATTAGTTAGGCCAGTGATAGAACTGTGCATCTTCACCATAGAAAATGCATGTCACCCTTGAGCCGATGTAACTTTTGAGCTTTAGAAAACTTAGGTGAAGACTGACAGTAATGTTTTCAGAAGATTGCAGGCAGTGAAAAAGGAATCGCTGTCCATGGTGTGTGTGTGTGTGTGTGTGTGGTGTGTGTGTGTGTGTGTGTGTGTGCGCACATACCCCTGTTCCCAGTTTACCTGTCGTTTCAAATCCTTTGCAAAAATGGTTTGACTAAGCAGTGGTGCAAAAGAACCATGTGTAAACCCTGGGAAACAGTGCTGCTCTCAAACCACTTTCAGCTCTATTTCCAGCCTTTGTGTCCTTTACACCATTGCCCTGTTTTCATATACTTTAAGTACACAAGGAAGAAAGCCTAGTATAAGGAATTTATAGAAGCCACTTTTTATATTTAAAAGGCTTTAGGGCGCAATCCTATGCATGTTTAGACCGAAAAAAGTCCTACAATTCCCAGCATTTCTCAGCCAGCCATGTGGAACGCTGGGAAATGTTGGACCTTTTTCGGTCTAAACATACATAGGATTGTGCCCTTAGAAAGCTTTGGATTCTCATTTAGTGGGTGCTAAATGAGAATGCATGCTCTCTACAACCATGCACTCCACTTCCAACAAAGGAGATAGGTATATTGCTCCAAGCAAAAACAGCAGGTGTAGATTGGGATTGTATAGCTGGATTATGACAGACTTGCTTAACACTGATAGAAAAGTACTCCCCCCACCCCACCCATGAGTAAGCACAGAAAACTATTTCAATTGGGAGAATGCTGTAGGCACCAGGAGACTGTTCTGCTGCGATTCCAGGAACTGAACACTTTCCCGAACTGAAAAGAAATTACATAGTTACAAAATAAGAGGGGACATAAGCAATGCTGAGATTTTGATAAGAAAGAAAGAAAGGTTCACTTACCAGCTGCTACTACCCTAGGATCCTCATGGGCATAGTGTCTTCCAGCTGCACGACTGTCTGGGTTCTCATTCCACCAAAGCACATGAACTATGAAGACAGCAAACTGCAGCTAAATAATGTTATGAATTATTCAATTATGAATTAAATATCCATCAATGCTTTTATGTTTTGCTTTAAAATCTAGTGCTACTATTGTGTGATCTATTGTGTACATGACAGCTTTAGGTCAAACAAATACATCCTTTCCAAAAAGCCACTTCACACAACACGACTGGTATGCCAGGATCTGTCATAGTAAAAACACATACAAACACACAGTATCAGGCACCAGAGCTATGCTTGTACAATGGTGCAAATATTATTAAATGTTTCAGCCTCAGCTATTACAGTGATGCATTTTCATGGAATGAAAAGTGTAAATTAGATCTGTTCTTGTCCAGACAGATAATTTTGTAGCCCCTATCTTAACTCCTATCACAATTAAGAGAGCCAGTGTGGCGTAGTGGTGAGAGTGTTGGACTGGGACTAGGGAGATCTGGGTTCTAGTCCCCGCTCAGCAATGAAACCAACTGGGTGGCTTTGGGCCAGTCACTGACTCACGGCCTAGCCTACCTCACAGGGTTGTTGTGAGGATAAAATGGAGAGGAGGAAGATTGTGTAAGCCGCCTTGGGTTCCTTGCAGGAAAAAAGACGGGGTATAAATAAAATTAAATAAATAAAATAAATAAAATACCACACACTGCAAGATTCAAGGGTAGGGAAGAACTACATAACTATAGTTCCATCTCAAAAGGCAAACAGCCTGATTATTCTTCTGCCAGAAGATCAGCAGACATCAGCTCAAGTATCTACCTCTGTTAAGTAGTCCATATTCGGTGTGGAAAACACCAATCAGCTTAGTGTATCCAGTCTTCATATGTGCACTAATTGCTGCTTTAAAGGATTGTCCCCACACTGCTGGTCCACCAGGTTTCATCTGGAAGGTAACCAACTCATAGACTCCTAGAGGGGAAGGGAGGAAAGGCACCACAAGCAATCAGTTCAGAATGAGTTATGGCCCTCCAATAGAACCTAATCAGGTCTGCGTGTATTTTGCAAATGAACACAGATGTGGGACACACACAGAATTCAGCATTCAGAATATTGCAGCCTTCAATTTAAAAACAACAACAACAACATTTCTAATCCTTGTGCCTAAAAAAGTAGGACTGAAAGTTTGTGCAAACTTCTGATGAGATCTCCAAAGACAAATGGTGTTAGTAGGATTTCAGCAGTGATGCAGTAGGAATAACTCCTTGCCCTGGCCCATATCTAGCAAAGTAGGATTTATGCAAAATAAAGGAATATGCTAATTTTCTTAACCTGCGCAAGCCACAGAATTCAGCTTCGGGGGGGGGGGGGGATGTGCAAAATGCACACAGCCCTGATATAATTAGGCAAGAAAATATAATATAGGAATACTGGGAAATGTGCAAATTTTGGCACGTCTAAACTGCAGTTATTTTTGAATTCAAACAGTAGTTTTCTGTCTTCAAGGAACGTTTGACACATTGATTTGTCCCCTGAGGTACTCCTGCATGTCTGCCATGGAGCCCCTGTACACTGCAGAGGATTCTGGAGCATGTTCTAAGGTGAACATTCAGGTTATGCGTGGTGTTGGCCAGGCCTGTTGGGCCTCATGGTCAGTCTGCATGAACTGGAAATGCACCCTAGAACACACAAACACTCCCTGCAGTTGCATAATGTGAAAGAGTGATAGCTGTGGGCAAACTATCAGCTTGTCTGCCATTGCTAGGCTTCTAAGGAATCCTGGCCTTTTAAAAGCAAGTTTCTAGTCCAGTGGTTCTCAACTTTTGCCCCATGCACCCTTTTCACCGTATGTCAGGATGTCATTCCCCCCTTTCCAAGATTGTCTGACTTAATCTGTGCCATACAACCGTGTGATGTCCTGTAGATTATGTACAATCTGTAGAATTGTAATTTGTAGAAAGGTCAGTATTCCAACAGTTTGAGTCTGTGGTACAAATTCCCACCCTGAAACCCTAAAATTCCCCCCCTGGGGGGAATTCCCCCTGGTTGAGAACCCCTGTTCTAGTCCTTATGGCTGCAAATGCAGAACACAGCTTGGCAACCCACAGCATGACAAAGTTTTACCTCAGGAGAAAAACCAGACAGTCTACACAAGTAAAGATGCCAACCTACCCACTGTCCTAATTAAGTGCTGAAAATCAAACCATTTAATTGTAGCAACTCAACAGCTTTAAGCAAAGCACCATAAAACAAACGTACCATCCTTTTGAAGGCTGCCAAGTTCACACCAGGGCACCAGGTAAGCAATTTCATTCTCTTGTTTGTCTAACAAGGGCAGCATTCGAGACATGTATTTTTCCTGCCATTCTTGGTCTTTGGTTAATGCTGTCCGGACAACAGTTCTTTGTGCAAAGCTTGCTACAAAAATGGAAAGGCATATTAAGATTACTATGCTCAGATGCCCAAATTATTTTGTCATTGGGATTAGTTCCATAGTGCCAAGATGACAACTGCATGATGAATGAACTTGCAGCAAAGATAAGTCTTAGTTCAGACATCATGCCATACCATGGTTAAGGAAGCAACTATGACTCAAGGTCATGTCTGAACTGACAAAACATGGTTTGCAATTATCTGGCAACCCAGAATCAGAAGCTATGGCTTGAAGTGCATTTGCAGTCTGGTCACACTGAACTATAGTTAGCATGATGTCTGGATAGATAAAGCCATAGTTACAGCCACTGCTTTGCTTCCAGAGCCTGCTGTACCACAGAGAGAGAAGTGAACTCATGAAGCCAAGTTCTGAGAGGATGGAAAATGAAAACAACTCTAACCATGGTTTTCCTGATGGAAGCTCAAACCATGAAGGTGTGGTTTTCAGTTTTACCCCTTACAGTGCAATGCTATACATGTCTACTCAGGTGCAGATCTCATTGAGTTCAATGGGGCTTACTCCCAGGTAAGTGGGTATAAGATTAGAGCCTTAAACTCTCACAGTTGTTTCAATAATGCATTGGTCAAGCTGTGGTTGAAAATAATTTTACCTACACCCATAGAAGGGCCAGGCATACGGGCAGGTACTGGTCAAGCCCAAATATTTTCACTTTTCAGTTGCAAGCTATTTGAAGGTCCTGCAGATAATTATGAGGTGGGTCTGAGAAATGAAACAGAAGTTGGCTTATTTGGAGCAGGTTTGGGAGTTTTAATACTCTAAATTTGTGGGTTTGGCCTATAACAGGGTTCATCTGACAGTAATTTCTATGAGGACACTCTGCAGGTTAAAAACATAATTGCAAAATCCACAGCTGTCTACTAGATCGGGTAACTACCGGTACCGTATATCCATTTATGGCCAATCTGAGGCAAAATTGTTATTAACAGTACAATCCTATACAAGTCTATTTTATTTATTCATTACATTTCTATACTGGCCTAGTAGCCGAAGCTCTCTGAGAAGCAAGTCCCACTGAGTTCAGTGAGACATACTCCCAGGTAAGTGGACATAGACTGCTCTCTCAGGGCGCAATCCTACGAATGTTTAGAAAGGAAAAGTCCTACAACTGGCTGGGGAATGATGGGAGTTGTAGGACTTTGTCTAAACATGCATAGCATTGTGCCCTGAGAGGGCAGTCCCATTTTGTTATTGGCATGCTTGAACTGTAAGTAAAATTATTTTAAATTAACCTAACAGGTTTGATTTGTGACCAATAAGATGCTGGGATACTTTAGCCTGGGAACTGGGAGCACACTCAGAACCTATCAAACAGAAAGTTAGTAGAGAGGCCTTAAGAACCTGTTTAACATTACTGTCCCAATTAAGAGGGAAACTGGTAAGCATTAACTATAGTTAACTGGTGCCCGTGTAATGCTTTACTGCAGTTAAGAGCACTGGGACAAGGGCAAAGAAAAAGGAGGGGAGGGACTCCATTATCTCACAGGTCAATACCGATACCTTAACCATTAAGGAATTGCCAGAATTATGTCTCCATTATCAGCCCATTCATAGGACAGGCCATCCTTCATATTTACTTTTTCATTCCCTATTACATTAACACACCATTACCAAGGCAGCCTCAAATAACAAGCAAGCCCTTAATCCACAGCCCGACTAATTAAAATTTGCCTCTCCATTTACAGTAATCAACTAAAGGTTGAGGCCCTAAAGAACATACAACCTTTTATACCTTCTAATATCTATTAGACAGTTATCAGAGCCATTCAGCTGGCCAAAAATAGAGTGGAGAAGCAGGATTATTTTTGCTTGAGTAATATTACTATTTTTGCTTGTATGAGAGCACTCTACATAACTAGAGGACAGAAGAATACAAGCAACAGTTGGCAGATGAAGGATTTGTAGGGCAGTTTATATGCACACTCTTCTAGAAGGGCACTGTTTGCAAAAGTTGGTACAAAATAAAATGCCTTCAATGGGACTAACCTAAGGGGTCAGCAGCTGGAGGCCCTTCGTCAATATCTAGCCTCCTAAAGGATGCTGCTTGGCCTTCACCAGTTGCCAACAGGCATCTTTGTTAAATTACACTGGTGGTATGGGAGCTGCCACAGTGCAACTCTTTCCCACATTGCAGGAGTAATAGGAGAAGCCCCATACTGCATGGGAGATCCAGAGCTATTATTTATTATTACATTATTCTCCTCCTCCTCCAAGGAATCCAAGGTGGCTTACATGATCCTCTTCCTTATCCTCACAACAACCCTGTGAGGTAGGTAAGGTTGAGTCAGTGACTGGCTAATCCCTAAGTGGGGACTAGAAACCAGATCCCCGATATCCAAATCCAACACTAATAACTACACCACACTGGCTCCCAATCTTATTATCTACTCAATTACATAAAAGGCACTATGAAGTGGAAGTGTGCATACCATACTTCCAAATATGGAAAACTTTATTCAGTCCCCCAAACTCTAATGTCCAATATCCAACCATCTGGGAATGAGCTGTACGAAGGTGAATGTTTTTACTGGTCAATTCCAGAAAATCTTTCATCTTGTCTGGCTTAATAGTATAGGTACGAAACTCGTAGAATGTGCTATCATCTTGTCTGGGCCCTGTGGCAAAAGACGATGAAACCTAAAAAGAAAATATTTTAGGAAAAAAAATACATAAGGAAAGGGGAGGGGGGCAGGGTTATAGCAAAAATAAATTTTGGCTGGCTACCAAGGGCAGCCTAGATTCGTTGACCCCTGTATAAATAGGATATCAAGAGAGCAGGAAAATATATTAACATGTGGGCTTTGACTTCAGCCTGTATTCATGCACCCTGATCCTATATATCAAAGTAAATCACCCTGAATTCGTTGGGGCTTACCTCAAGTCAGCAGGCATAGGATTGCAGCCTTGAGTGTAGAGAGGTTCCAGGCTGTTTTAGAACTGCACTTTGGTCTCTTCTAATCTCACAGATGTCACTGGTGCACAAACACCAGAGAGTACACGGAGGTAACCAAGCTAGGTTTGTTTTCCAGTTAAATAAAATGTATAGGGCAACAAGGTCATCATTACTCTTTTCATGTTCATCTCTTCTCAGTTTAAGCTGCCTGGCAATCATTTGTTGCAAAGCACTGACAGCTACAAACAAACTCAATTAACGATACACAAATCAAAAGAAGGGGGTTAATCACTGCTTCTGCAATGTTTTTAGACCTCAAGAGTGCCAAAATAAATAAACAAACAGTAACTCCTGAAAAATGAGTGTGTGTCACCTTTCAGTTGTAGCATTTTGCAAGGATTCCACCAGAGAGCAGTATTTATTGCTCCATCCTTTGCTTTCCCAGGAGGAGCAGCTGCCAGGTATAGTGCTGGAGGGCTCTAGAGGTTTCCCTGGGCTTACAGCATTTCAAACCAGTTGTATTTTAAAAATAGAAACCAACTGAGAATCCACTGGAATAGAGCAGCAGAACCTCCTAACTGTCCTGCATTACTCTAAGATTTTATAACTGTCACAATGCAACATCCAAAGTTTTTTTGCTTCACAAACAAAATGTGGCATACTCCTGCCTTGGCTGAAGCAGGATTTTGTTTTCCCTTCTTAAAACCCATCATTTTCAGAACAAACCACAGAGTTTTTCCACACAAGCTCTGGAGAGTCAGTGTGGTATAGTGGTTACAGCACTGAACTGGTTAGACAGGGAAAGCTGGGTCCAAATCCCCACTCAGCCACAAAGTTTACCGAGTGACTTTGGGAATATATTTTTTTACTCTTTCAGCTGCACCTACCTCAAAGAGTCATTTGGAGATAAACCAGGGCGGCGGAGAGGAAGAAGCCCTGTATGCCACTTGAGCTGTTTGAAGCAAGGATGGGATAATAAATAATCGTATTGAAATTAAGTGCATATCCCTGATGTCATTTCGGAACACATTAAAATTAAAATGTCAACATGCAGCTGCAGAAACCAAGAAAGAGGCAGGCTTGGGGAATATCATTTTTAAATCAAACCTGATCAAAACGTATGTATGGGGGGGGGGGTTGTGAAGTGTGTGTGTGTGGATGACACCAGTACTCACACACATAAGTAAAGCTAGGGATCCAGTCTTCAACTAGGTCAGCCCTTGCTGGATTGGTTCTCCAGTTGGCTACCTCCTACAGCTGCTGGCTGAGGATTATGGGAGTTGTAGTCCAACACATCTGGAGGGCAGCAGGTTGGGGAAGGCTGTCCTACAGTGTGCAGACCATCACATTCAAAAAAGGGTCCCCTACCTACTAGGGTGGCCAGATACAAGAGAGGACAAGGTTCCTACATAGATTTCATAGATCTGATAGAGTTGGAAGGAGTCTACAAGGCTATCGAGTCCAACCCCCTGCTCAATGCAGGAAACTAGAGGAGGGGTCTCCCATCCAACTAATAACCAGGCCTGACCCTGCTTAGCTTCCCACGCTCAGACAAGCTGAACCAGCATAAGCCACAGGCCTTTTTTAAGAGTTGTGTAGAAGAGGGAATTTCACCAGATGCAGGAGCCCTGCCCTCTTTTGCATTTATCTGGCCACCCTGACCACCCCACACACAACTTTCAAGGCAGCATGGAGAAAACTGAGGTGTATACAAAGTCACATAGAAGGTTGTGTGGCGGGTTCGACCAATTTGTTAGCCATCCCCCACCCACCATAGAGAGTTCAGTGGTTTCTAAGCAATCAGCCACATAGGATTAGTTTGGATTTTTGAGTGGTTATGAGGTCTAGTGCTTGGCAGGAACATGCGGGAAAGGAAGTATAGTTGTCTAGAATAGGCAACACATTTGTGAACTGGGGGGGGGGGGGTCAGGGTTGTAGCTAATGTTAATCCTACTTAGAGTAGACCCACTGAAAAGAACGGGCCTCAAGTTAGACTAGCATTGGATACAACATAGTGGCGGGTTTCCATCTTGGAGCTTGGGACTTCTCGAAAGAGGTTCTTTCGCAGCGGTAAAACCTTGCTCCCCTTACATGGCAGCTTGTTCGAAACCCCAGATAAGGCAGGGCAGACAGCTCGCCTGACCTCTGAAACTTCCCAGTGGAGGAGGAAATACTCAACAAATCTCCTGCTAGGCCCGTATAGCCGGCTCGGGAGCAAGTCCTACGGCGTTCAATGAGCGAGCGAGCGAGCTTGCTTCTACGTGACCGTTCTCCTCCCAACAATAGTTCCCTTCACTCCTTCGCCTCCCGCCGGAAAGCGACTCCTTCCTTCTCCCTCGAGACTCCCTTGCTATGCTTTCTAACGTGATAGGCAGACATAAAAAAGGGACGACGACGACGCCACACACACACACACACACACACACACACTTCCAACTGGCAGGAAAGGCGGCAACTGCCTAACCTTGAAGAGGCAGCTCTTCGAAGCCAAAATAGAAATATTTTATAAATAAATAAAATAAGGCGAGGCGGCCCCTTCTTTCGCAACCCACCCCCGCCCTTTGGCTCTTTCCCGCCCACCTGGCGCCCTCCCCTCCTTTACCTGGGCAGCGACCCCTCGCGCCGCTGCCGCGACACCCCTGAGGACAGTCCTGGAGGCCAACATGGTCTTTCCGCGCGGGCGCCCCGGGAGATGATGGAGAGAGAGGCGGCTGCAGCAAGCACCAGCGCGCCGCAGCCGAGCTGGAAGGCACTTCCTACTGCGGCCTCTCCGCTCGCCTGACCCGCCCGCTGCCGAGCCACACAAGCAAAGCATTGGACGGCGCGGACCTCGTGGCCGCCTCCATAACAACAGGCGAGGAAGCCGCGGCTGCTCTCCGTCTCCCACCAACCTGAGGGGGGCGTTGGACCTAGACGGGCAGAAGGACTCCCACATATAACGGGCCACCCTACAGTTGGGTTATATTTTAGGGCCACTTCCATACCCAACAGATAGCACAACCCTCCCCAACCTTGTGCCCTCCAGATGGTTTGGACTCCAACCCCCAGCATCCCTGACCATTGGCCATACTGGCTGGGGCTGTTTGTTTATTTATTTATTATATTTATACCCCACCTTTTTTCCTGCAAGGAACCCAAGGCGGCTTACATAATCCTCCTCCTCCTCCTCTCCATTTTATCCTCACAACAACCCTGTGAGGTAGGTTAGGCTGAGAGTCAGTGACTGGCCCAAAGTCACCCAGTTGGGAGTTGACGTCCAAAGCATCTGGAGGGCAACAAGTTGGGGAAGGCTGAGGCAGAAAAACAAGAATGTTTTTAATAGCTATTACACTTAGAATTTTCAAGAAAATGTAATTTACATTTTGCCTGGCAACAGCGGAGACTGAAAATACCCACCATGTGGCTGAAAGGACTGACATCACATTCAATTCTGTTAGGACTTTAAAAAGATACTAGGAGAGGATATATTGTGGAGTAATATCCTTCCTATCTCACGTTAGTGAGATCAGCAGAGTAGAGTCCCTTTCCAGCTTAAAAGAAGCTTAGATTTGGCTAGTGTTAGCCAGCTAGCATTTGGTAATCCAGGATGCTTTAAGGCAGACTGGATTTCCCTGGTTTTGCCCCCTTTTCTCTCCTTCAGAATAATCAGAGACACAGTCTTGTAAAAGTTAAAAGTAACATTTACTCACTCAGATTATGCAGTTTCATTCAGGCAGGCTTAAAAGGCGTTTCTTACAGTTCGTTACAGTACATTTGTAGTTACTTGGGGTCTGAACTTGTGGAGTTCAGACCAGCAACTCTGGTTACATGCTGCTGCTAGAACCAAGTGGAGACAACAACTACCGCAACCACACAGTCCAGTCCCAGCAGAAAGAGGAAGAAGCTGATAGCTACGCCCACTTCCTGCTTGGGCTCTGCTAATTATTCAATGAGTACCTTCTAGGGAATCCACCCTAGAAGGTATCAGTGATCTTATCCATTTCACCCAACTACCTGGTGAAACATGAGCCATAGGTTTTTGACTGCAATTTAATTATCCAACAAATTCCTCCATCTACTGCTGATCAGCTCTTTTACCTTGGTTTTCACTCCCCTTCCTCCCTTTTGTTTGTAGCCCTGCTGTCACTGGTCAGGTTCCAAAATGCTGTCAAGCCCTTAAGGTGAGCAAGCTGAAATCTTTTAGAAGGGAGTAAGTTGGGGGTTCGGTTTCTCGAGTTACTGTACTGGACCCTCCCTGTCTCTCTTCTGCCTTTCATGAGTAATCTGCTGTCCCTTGGTAGGCCACAGAAATCTTGCTTTGTCACAGCAGGCCTTTTGAGGATGAAAAGCTTTGCAGACCTGATTTGGGTAGCAGATGGGGGGCACCCATCCCCACCACCATCTCTAGGAGCTCTGCTGGTGGCTGCTGGAGCAGAAGGCAGGGAACAGCATTCAGGGAGGACTGCTGGAGCTGAATAAAAAAAGAGGCTATGTAGATACGTCATTTGGGGTCTTGACAGTCTACCTTGTTGCAGAGGGAAACCCTCTGCTATGGGTGGCAAAACAGATGGAATCCTTGCTGTCTAATCCTAAGTGTATGAGGACAGGTTGCAGATGATGATGAAGAAGAAGAAGAAGAAGAAGAAGAAGAAGAAGAAGAAGAAGAAGAAGAAGAAGAGGCAGCCCACGTGTGCTTAGGCACTGTTCTTAATTATTACTGAACATATTCCAGAGCATGCTCCTGGATGTGTTTGCAAATGGCACTCTGCTGTGTTTGCATGTGGTGTACCCTGTGTGACATGCTTGCGCGTTTGTGTGTGAACAACACCTAGGAGCATGCCAGATGCAAATAGATACATGTGCAACAAAGATCAAATTCCTCAAGTATTCCTACGGCCACTTCAGGTACTGAAATGTCTTTGACAGGCTTTAGCTCTTAGCTTATACAAAATCAAAGGATGAATGAATGAATGAAAACATGAACAGGGAAGTGACAGAAATACTTTTGAAGAGAATAAATTGGCTACAGTCCTAGACTCACACCCTGAAGCACATGGGGCTCTTCCTTCCCAGTGTGCCAAAGCATGGTGACACAGCCCAATCCTACACATGTTAACTCAGAAGTCCCACACACTGCAGTAGGACTTAATTCCAAGGAATTGTGCATAGGATTGGAGAAACTTTGAATTATATTATTAGGAATAAAAATTCTCAGACAAATTAAAGCAATGGTCTATTTGTTATCCCATATATTAAAATCAGAATTATTTGGGGAATTTATTAAACTTTTTTTTTAAAATGCAATGATTAAAAAAGCAGTTCTCCGATACAATCTGTGAAAATATGCTTTAGTTAAAATTTATAGAAATATTATAATGTATAATAAATATGGAACTGAAAACAAAAACAAAGGAAATGCTACACATGGTATCAATTATACATTTTTTGGCATAAGCATGTATTTATGTTGTGTTTAGACTTTAATGCTGGAGTGGGAAACTTACAGCCCTCTGCTTAATTTCATGTGGACCACAGAGATGGGGTGGGAGAGAGAGAGACAGACAGAGATAATAGAATTTTATACACACAATTCAGAAATAATTAATCCATGTTTAATTTTACATTAACAACCTTGATTATCAAGTCTTGCAACACTGAATTCCATAAAGTGATCACGTCTAGTCTGAGCAATATATTATAGTAAAATAAATATTGAAAATGCAGTTCTAGCAGGGGAAACCTTACTCCTGTTTATACCACATTGTAATCTGAACACTGCAGGCTAGTCTATAATATCAGTAATAGCAATTGTAGATGTATGGAAGATTCCCAGCTAGGCCAAGGAACCCACTGGGATACCTGCTTTTTAGTATTCACCTTCCAACTTTGGACAGTTTAGGGGTATAATAGTTCATTAAAAAAAATTTTGGTTGCATTAGTAAACTAAAATATTTAAAAGGTCATATGGGTGTAAAACAGAATTCAGATTTAAAAAACAAAATTAATTCAGATTTCTCCTCCATATTTTCACTTTTCTATCAGCTCTAAAAATCTAAGGGCTGAGAACCAGTGCAAAGTTTCATTTAAAATCTTCATACAGTTTAAAACTAGATATTTTTATGCAAACAAGCAGGAAACCAATTTTCTGTTAGAAGCTGGATAATCAAGTTTCACACAAAGTGAAATATCGTACAAGACTACACACAAGCTGCATCAAGAGACAAACATTGCAGATGAGGATCAAAGTGCAGAAAGGAAGGACGCCTCCATCTGTTGCCCTTCAGC
Organism: Shinisaurus crocodilurus; assembly: GCA_021292165.1. Classification (NCBI taxonomy): domain Eukaryota; kingdom Metazoa; phylum Chordata; class Lepidosauria; order Squamata; family Shinisauridae; genus Shinisaurus; species Shinisaurus crocodilurus. The sequence goes on from CM037877.1 coordinate 109,106,583, forward strand.
TGGTAGAGAACTACTTCAAAGGTGAAAATGGTGCAGGGATCAGGAGCATGTTTTGCTGGGATTCCAAGAACTGAACAGTCTCCCGAACTGAAAGTAAATACAATGTAGGATGAAGCTGGATTAAACTCTTTCAACCGTGTTAAGCAATGTTGGTAGACATGCCGAGACACATGCAAGCACCTCTTACCAGCTGCTACCACCCTGGCGTCTTCATGGGCAAAATGCCTCCCAGCGGCACGGCTGTCTGGGTTCTCGTACCACCAAAGCACATGAACTGTGAAAGTAGAAGGAAAAAGAAGGTCAGCTCTGGACTTGGACACACAAGCCTCAATGAGAGCAAGGAGTTTTCTTTGCCTACAAGTGCTTCTCTGTCAACTTCTGTGCAGGGTGTCAGTCAGTTGCGGAAGTGAGCAGGCACAGCTAAGTACAGGATACTGGCATCAGGTTTAGTGATGGGACTCGGTACTGCTATAGACTACTACTATAGGGGTGTAGCTCAGCAGTAGAGCACATGCTTTGCATGCAAAAGTCCCAGGTTCCATCCTGGGCATCTCCAGGAATGGCTGGGAAAGACTCCTGCCTCAACTCTTGGAGACCTGCTGTCAGCGTAGTCCACGGGTGTTGAATCTCTCTCAGGCTGAAGGCCAAATTCAATTTTGGAGAAGCAATCAAGGGTGCCATTCCCGTTGTGGGTGGGGTCAAAGGCTAAAGGGGCCTTTACACCAGCATATTTTAAAGGCTAAACACCAGCATATTTTCGCTTATAGCTCTTGCTACCAGTTACTAAGGCTAAGGAGAGGCATGTCAACCCTTCAAAATTGGGAAAATACTACACAAAAGCCAGGAAATGACCAAGCGATTGGTGGTTGGGGGAAAGGGTGTGTGGCCAGGGAGAGGGACAGTGGCATTCTGGGAAACCTTGGAGGACCAGGTTGGGACCCGACAGGTGGGAAATGGCCCCCAGGTCTGATGTTCTGCACCCCTGGTGTAGACTATACTGAGCTAGATGGACCAATGGTCTGAGTTCCTGCATTCCTAAAGGCTTTCTCCAAAATTTTAGACTGTCTTCTCAGAATGCTGGAAGTGGGGACACCGGTTTATTTCCATAGATGCTGAAACTGAAACCAGCACAGAAGCTTTGCCATCTGCTTGTGAGCTGCTACCATCCAGCTCCCAGTGGTGGCCCTTTTCTCCCAACTGAGATCAGAAGGGCTTCTGAGGAACCATCTTCCCTGAGGGGATGCTAGAAGAAGATTAAGCTTAATCTCAAGAGCAGAAAAGCAAAAGGAGAAAAGAAACAGCAGAAGAGAAGAAAGATGAGAGGAACAGGCCAGCCCAGGAGAATAGATGCAGTGCAAACCTGAGTACAACTGGATCTGGAATAGCTCTATTCCCATTCATCTGGGCACCTGAATCAATCACCACCATCATGCTTTTTTCCTCCTTCCTCCCAATTTCTTTCCTTGTATCTCATGTCTTTTAGATTGTAAGGCTGAGGGCAGGGACTGCCAAATTACTGAATTTTGTAAGCCACTCTAGGAGCCTTTTTTGGCTGAAGAGCAAGGTAAAAATGCTTTAAAGAAACAAACAAGGCAGCCAGCCAGAGAATACAAGGAACATGGGACTGCTGCTAAAACTGGCTGACATTTGCTGAGTTGACCTCTCCTCTTCTGAAGGGTCTAATACATCTTATCCTGTGTCCTGAGATTGTAAATTTTTCCACCTCCCCTAACATGACCAAATGACATAGAGTGGAGTAGTGATGAAATGCAGAAAACGTCATGATGATAAGACACAGGGTAAGTTGAACTAGACCCTATAGAAGGGAGCGGGACGGAGGGAAATCAACACAAGGCTGACCTTTTTGGCAGCAGCCCTGGGTTTTAAATCAAATTCCATCCTTAATATCTTGGGACAGGTTGCCATTGCCCAATAGTGAAGGAAAGCCTTCTGTACATACACAGAAGTACTTTCCTTTGTTACCTCTTACTTGTTTCTGTAAAGAAGAGGCATAGCAAAGTAGAAGATGGGAGGGTGTGGTAATAAATGGAAGTGATTAATGGAGAAGGGGAGAGGCTACAGCAGCTTTTCCCAAGCTGGGGCCCTCCAGAGGTGATGGGACTACAACTCCCATCATCCCCAGCATCACCTCTGGAGGGCCCCAGCTTGGGAAAGGCAGGCTACAGGAGCAAGACCCACAATCCCTTCAAGATATTCTTTCCTACTTGTATTATGTCCTACTAGACATGATCCATAGGACAAATGAAAGCACACATCAGGTCCCTCCATTAAAATGAATGGGGGCCAGTACACTCAACTGAGCATGCATGGAACTATGGATCACTGCAATGGGAAAACATCTTTAAAATTATTCTACCTTTGAAATGTGAAATGGTTCTTCTGGTACCTGTATTAAGTTGTCCATATTCTGTGTGGAAGACACCAATCAGTTTGGCATAGCTTTTACTGATGTGTGCATCAATTGTTGCTTTGAATGACTTGCCCCATAGTGCTGGCCCACCTGGTTTCATCTGATACGTCGCCAACTCATAAACTCCTAGGAGGAGGGGAAATGGTCAGCATGCTATAAACAGTGAAATGCTAAATAAGTGGCCAGTTGCTCAGAATACAATATGGGTGCGTTCACACGTCATGCCAATCCACCCTGGCAATAAGCCAAGGTAGGTTGATTGTTGGTGAAACATCCCACGGTGCACCTGACAGACGATCGGACTCACCGTGGGTTGTTGGCACCCTCTCTCCCCTTGCAGGTATACCAGGGGACAATGCAGCAGGATCGACTTCTCTCCCCGCTTCCCGCTGCAATTGCAAGCCGTTTTCAGCTCACCGCAGCTTTTTCCCCCCTTTCCCCCACCCCCGGTGATTGCGAAAGCTGGCTTGACAGCCGGCTTTCGCAATCCTCATTTTTTGTTTTTGTTTTATACGGTAATTTTTTTTACTGTGAATTTCAAAAAGTTATAACAAAATGAAAACCTAAAAACAATAAAAAACATTAGAAAAAAAAAGAAAAAAAAGTTTACATTGCATAAAGGTTAAGTATATCAGTTACACTGAATACGTATGGAGTTTATACATTTATGTATTACATATAAAGAAATATACTACTGTCAATAGAAATATTTATGCATAAGTTTCAACAAAGGCAAGCCCTATATTTGTCATGCGTAGGTGGCGTCCACCCGTTCGAAGGTTGAAAGAGTCAACAGATAGAATTGGTTTTGGCCCCGGGGTGACGGGTGCACTTGTAGTGTATGATTTGCAGGTTTATGTTTTTTTGTGTGTATGTGTGTTCTTTAAAAATATAAATAAAAATTTAAAAAAAAAAAAGAGTCAACAGATCTCCAATCCATTGCGTAATCGGGGGTGGCGGTTTATCCTTCCAGTGTTGTAATATCAGCTGTTTAGCTGTCACAAGGATGCAGAAAATCCATTTACATTAACCTTGGTAGATAGTTAAGTAGAACATGCACATCTGTAAATATTAAAGTGTTTTCCAATACTAAATTTATCTGTAATGATACTCATTTTGACAGCCTCTTCAAAGTGCCTGAGCAGCACTTGGAGGGGCTGGCAGAACCTCTCTCTCTTTTTTTTTCTACAAAAAGATTTGCGCAAATACGCTCGTTCTTTTTTTAGTATTATCATTATTTTTGCACTTGCGCAACTTCACAGGTTTACGGTTGCGTGAGTGCGGGAATTTGAAGCCTCGGCTGGGGAAATGCCCTAGGGGGTACCTGCAGCAGGTACCAACCCTAGTATTGCCCCAAAGAGGCTCCAAATAGATTCCCCCCCCCTTTGGTTTCTCTTGACAGCTGTCAAAAGGTGAGCTGTCAAGAGAAACCAAAGACGCAGGTGATCTTTGCTCACGAAAAGAGGGTGGTGTGATTTGTACACCCTTTGCGTCAAGATCCTCATCTTTTTTCCCCACCCTAACAGTCCTCAGGGTGAAGCACAATTTGTACTTTTTCCCAAGACTCTAGCTGTTTGGGAAAGTGCAAAAGTGCTTCCCCCCATGCCTTTTCTGTGGAAAAGGAATTTTGACAGCTAGCTCTCAAAACTCTGGGACTCTTTAATAGGGTTTTTTGACAAGGCAATGGGGTTTTTTGGACTGGGACATATACAGCCATATATGGTACCAATCCCCAGTACCCACAATGGGGTCAGTTGCCCAGGTTCTGATGATACGACAACCCGTCATGGGTACAACAATCCCTAGAACAAGCCATGGCTTGTCAGGGTGGCTTATTGCCCCCAAACAAGCCATCCTGTGAGAAGCGGTCTGGGTTCGCACGACATGATAAGCCATCATAGGTAGCAACCCATGATGGCTTGTCATGAGAACCCAGTCCATGTCTATATCTTCACCAACACTCTCATCAGATTTTATTTCATCCCACTTTTTAATGCCTTGATGGGCTGAGATCAGCTTTGAGCATTACAAGGACACACATGCTTACCTTTCTCCTGGAATGGCATGGTTGGGCTTTCATTTCTTTTCAGTTCATAAATGGTGGACTGGCACAATTACACCTCTCCCCCTATGCCTGCCAGTTCTTCCCAGCAAATCCCATATTGGCATCATAATGTGCAGTCCCACCCTTATTAGTTGCTATCTTATTGTCTTCTTAAATCTCTCTCTTAAGACTTGGGAGTGGCTAAAACAAGTTCATATGCAGGGAAGCTAAAGTTTTCAGAATTTAAAAAAAATAGACTTGGAGACGTGACAGTTTTTGATTGAGGTACAATAGACAACTGACTTGCACCATTGCTGTAGTTTAGATCCATATTTATTTATTTATTTATTTATTATATTTATACCCCGCCTTTTTTCCTGCAAGGAACCCTAGGCGGCTTACATAATCCTCCTCCTCCACTCCTCCATTTTATCCTCACAACAACCCTGTGAGGTAGGTTAGGCTGAGAGTCAGTGACTGGCCCAAAGTCACCCAGTGAGCTTCATGGCCGAGCGGGGACTAGAACCCGGATCTCCTGAGTCCCAGTCCAACTCTCTAACCACTACGTCACATAGATGGGGAAACAGGTAAGAAAATGGCAAATTGCATTTTGACCTCTCCCCCCTCCCTTTTTGCATGCGTGTCTGTTTTATTTTTGAACATACTCTTCTATTTCAATATCAATAATGTTTCAAATTGAACAGCAAACAACAGACAGTTTAGGGGAAAGGGTAGGAGTGTTTTTCAACAATGTAATGGGAAGAACAGATATATTATTGTACCATTATTATATTTCTAATAAGCTGTTAATAACGAGTAATAGTAATAAATAAGTAGCCTTGACATGCTCTTTAGCAGTTTGGTGAATGAGGGTTCTTTTACATTAGGGGAGGAAAACCGACTCCAGCCAAAAAGAAAACTTCATCAAGGTTCCTTGCAGGCCTAGCCGAGGACAAGAAGCAAACAGCACTGGAGTATAGAGGGAACTCTGGACCACAGTATCTTTAAAAGGACCTTGCCAGTCAGCTGATCATGGGTCCTTTGAAGAGCTTTGAAGAAGCTTCTTCAGCAAAATGGGAAGCTGCACGGCACCACGGCTCCAGGACAGCTTTATGGGTTCACAGAGGAGCCCTCCCTCCGAGTCCCGCATGGCCCAGCTATTGGAAAGGGATGGAGCAGGCTTCCATGACTTTAGCCAGAGCTGCGGTAACCCAATGGCCAGCAGTGTTACCACTCTCCTATGCTCTCTCCTCAAAATACTGTCTGCAATTTTTTCTACAGGGCTCCACCTGTCAAATATTACTTCAGCATCATAAACGGTTTGAGCAGTAAGAGAACTCACCCTGTTTTGGCGAAATCCCAAGCTCACACCAAGGGACCAAGTAAGCAATTTCCATATGCTGTTTGTTTAGAAGTGGGAGAATTGCCGATAACTTTTCCTGCCATTCTTTATCATTGAGTACATCTTTCCTTACTGCTGCTCTGTGAGCAAAGTTATCTACGAGAAAGGCAAAGAAATATTAAGACTCTGCAACCAGGTTGGATGGACATCCCTGCTTCCATGAGAACACGTCTGCAAAGGCTCACAGTAATAAATGGACCCCAGATATACACTTGATCAGACAACATTCTGTTCTGTATGATAGCCCCATGGTGAAACAGAACTCTTCCACTCAAATGCCTGATGAAAAATTGCAGCCTCAGCAAATAAAGACGGTACTATTTGGCTCTTCACCAACATGGTATAAGATAGCACTGTATACAAAGTATCAAGAATTGTGGATTTTGTCCAAAACTCTTTCTGCAAAAGGCAGGAACTTGGGAGTAGGCAATCATGTACCATGTGCACTCAGGCTCCAGGGTCCCCTTCAAACATGGAATAGAGGTGTACATCATTGGCCCCTGTGATTGGTAGGCAGTATGAAGTCTCTGCATTGGCGAAGACCGATATAAATACTAAGAGCTTGTTTTTTGCTGTTGCTTGGTCAAGAAAGCAGTACCTCTTGACAGTTGGATTCATCCCTTCTCCTTCAGCCTACAGCTGGATTTGGACACAGCTGCCTACATCCCTAGCCAAGCACAGCCATGTAGCATATAACATGGACCTAAATCTCACTGAAACATCTACAATCACTTAAAGAGAAATATCCAACTTTTATCTGCCTAGTATAGAGTTCCTAGATGTTTAAAGCACTACTGTGCAGTGCATACCATATTTCCAAATATGAAAGGCCTTATTCATTGACCCAAACTCCACTGTCCAGAATCCGATCATCTCAGAGTGAGCCATACGAATGTTAATATCTTTATTGACCAACTCAAGGAACTCCTTTGTCTTTGCTGGCTTGATATCATAAGTACGAAGTTCATAGAATGTGCCAACATCTTGCCTGGGTCCTGTGGCAAAAGGTAAACGAACCTGATGCAGACTTGGCTTTAGAGAGACATAAAAGCAAGAATTTCAGTTAGAAAATGATGGGGGGGGGGTTGTTTCTAGGTTTGCAGTCACAATATTAATTATTTGTATCAGTGAAATGCTCTACAAGAGAGTTTTAGTAAGTAAAAGTGCAAAAGCTTCATTCGTTTTTAAGTTACTTTGTGCCACAATCCTAATTTATCAGAGCCAAGTACAAAGTCAATACATTTTTAAAGTCTGATCTCGCACACTAGCTCTCTGTCATCAAAGGCTGCTTATACAGATTTAAATTTATAGCTCAACTCGAAGACTCTACTGGTCGGTAACGAAAGTGTGGGGAAGGGGAACACACACAAAATGAATCGTGTTTTTATTAAATTCATTGAAATATTCCCACCCTTGCTCAAGTTAACCGTGAATTTCAAAGGCCAGCACAAACAGGTAGCTCTTACAACACTGGGTTCACATGACACGGTGGCTTAGCGTGTTGTCCGAATCCAGCACCCCACCCCCACCCCACAGGGTGGCTACAAAGCCACCGCACAAAGCTATGGCTTGTTTTAGTGTTTGTTTAACTCTCTGTTGCTTAACGTAGCACGAGGGTTAACCCTCCATTGCTTAACCTTGATTAACCCAGCACAAGTCAGCACGTACCCCCTCCCCATTGCTTGGCGGCACAACCGCTCAGCTGAGCAGTGGTGCCATAGAGCAACAGGAAGCAACAAGCCACCCTGTGCTGGGCTTCCTTGAGAGGAAGCCCAGCACAAGGTGGCTTGTCCCCACCACTGCCAGGGAGCCTCTTACAGCTGCCCTGAAGTGCTGCTTGGGCATTTTTAGCCAGTTGTCTGTCATCCCCGCTCCGCTCCTCTCAGTGCTCCCGCGGTGTCCCCTGGGATACCGGCAGGAGGACTAAGGGGGGAAGAGGTGTCTCAGGACCCCCGCTGTGCCTGATCACTGGTCGGGCACAGTCGGGGGCCCAGGCTAACTTTAAGCTCAGGGTGGCTACATAGCCATCATCCGGGGGTTAAAGTGTCATGCGAACCTCATACTGTAGCAAGTCTGCAGAGAGCTGGAGTTACATAACTGTGTATGGGGTGGGTGGCTTCATAAGACCATTTCTCTTTAAATAATGCACTTGCTTTCTGAATCTGACACACAGAGGGTATCATGAAGAGATTATCCTCAGTGGATCTCAGCAATTGTAACGGGACACAAGGGAGGAGGTGATCGCTTAAGTGTAGGGATTGTGTTGGTGTGTGAAGCAAAATTAGCTTGCTGTGATGATTATGTTTTAATTATGTTACAATAAGTTTTTTTACTGCTTATCTGGTAAGTTCTCAGACAAGATAAACCAAGACATGGCTGTCTGTTTACAAAGCTATTCTTACCTGCGGCCTTGCTAAGCATGAAAATACTAAACGTGAGACAGAACAGTCATGTGATGTAAATAAGCTAATGACATGTAGTGGCCAAGCTTCAGCCATATATATCATGCTTAAATTATAGTTTTGAGCTGCACATGCTTTTGTAGACTCTATATATAAAATATAAAGTAGATATAACCTGTAGTGACACTTTGTTATAAGTTAATAAAACAGTTAAAATAGAACTGTTTTGACTACAGTGTAATTCTTGAATCCTAAAATGAAATGCAACTAAAAACGCTAAAGCTAACTACTGTGTAAAAGAACCCTCTGCTGCTGTATGTAGAAGGCCAAAACTTCATTTAGCTAGCCAGCACACAGACCAACATTCTAAACCAACCCCAACAGGTTATGGGCCCAGCTTGCCAACCAGCAGGTTAATTATCCCAGCCACCCAGGCTGCAAAGCTTGATGAAGGAAGAGCCCACTCCTTGGGCCCACTCTTCCTACAGAGGACGACCTGGGAACAGATTCTAAGGAAGAGGGCGGGGGAGGAGGAGGAGTTGGAAGGGGGTGTGAAGAGGCACCGGAGTCTTCAAGACCAGGAGCCTTGGAGATAAACTCAACAGGCAGGGAGGATCAATCAATCGGTGTCAAATTCTGTGGGAAAGCAGTCTGAGCTCTCTGATCAGGATGGTGAATTAAGCATCACTAACCCTGGGTCAGAGGTCAGCTAAGGAGGATGGACCAGCTGAGGAATGTCAGGCACTCCAAGAGATTGGCTCTTCAGAGTAAGGAACCACCTTAGGGGTATGGGTAATTTGAGTCTAGAAGGGAGGAACAGTTTAGAATCAACTTTTCAACAACAGGGCAGTCTTTCTTAATGGCTAGTGTTCTAACTAAGCTTGTCTCCTTTGTGATTGACTCTGCAAATCACTTCTTTGTAATTCTAAGCCAGTTTGCTAGGCTGGCCTCTGTACTAACAAAGCTTTTTGGTTAGAAGCTGGTGTATGGTGTATAGATTTTCTTGGGAGGAGGAGGGGAAGTACAGCCCCAGCCCGCAACAGTAAGTTGGGCCTAAATGTTTTAGAGCTGTGTAGGTTAGGATCAGAACCTTGAACTGTTCCCAGAAAAGAACAGGGAGCCAATGCAGACATGGAAAGCGACAACAGTATACACATTATGTTTTTCTACAGGGGAGTCACATCTACACAGGAAACAACATGCACATAGAAATAGGCCCATTATCACAACAATGAATACAGGGTATGTACATGTCTTTCCCTACTTGGAGGTGACATTCATGTCAGAAAATCATCATATGTGAAGTGACCCTTATGTAAATTGCAATCCTAAACAGATTTAACTGAAGCTAAATTACACTGAAATCAATGGGATGTACCTACAAATAAATGAGCTAAGGATAAGGGTGTTACAGTTTTGTGTGTTCCACAAGCATTAGGGGCAGAAGCTCTCCATCTTTTAAATCGTATCATAAAAACTGATCTTTTTGGCATTCTAGATTCTGTATCAAATTGTGCTGTGGCAATAATGGCATTAGCATCTGAAACAACAAAATTATGGATATATTTTTAGATCAGTGGATTTCAAACATCCTATGATCAGGGAACCCTTCCACATAAATCTACCTGCTGAGGAGTCCCTGTGAATCTGCAACAGCACCCTTTTATGTTGCAGAGAATTCTGAGATGTGTTCAGGCCAGTCAGGGACACACTTTCACTTTATGCAGACTTCCTGCAAGGCCTGTTGGCCCCATTTGTCACCCCACATGGATTAAGAAGACACCTTTGAACACACCCAACATTCTGCTGTGCACATTGCACGTTGCCAGAGACAGCAGTGTTGGAACACTGTCTTTCAGAGGAGCCTCCATTCCTGATCTCCAAACTGAGGAAGCCCCAATAGTCTTCCAAGAAAGCCCAAAGTTTCTAGGAACACAGTTTGAAAACTACAGTGCTAGACCAACAGCATGAAGTATTGCAAGTAAGCAGCAGTGTGTGTGCATGAGTGTCAGCAGCAGGTGACAGTGTAGGACAGCCTGTTCCATTTTGGATCAGCAGTGCAGTTTCCACTGCGGTACTACAGATGACATGGTATTGCACACCACACGTCACCGTTCATCCCAGGCGTTAGTTCACAACATGCCTCCCAAGATGTCAACTTCAGGCACCAGACAGAAGCACTGTATTTTTCTTAGGTAGCATTTCTTCAAAGGTGTCTGGAAATTAACACACACACAAAATTTGAAATCTAAATTCAGTCATCAACCTTCGTAATTCCCCCCCCTTGCCCCTTTAAGGTACCAAAAGTCAAAATATACCAGCACAACAGCAGAGTTTGGATCAGGGGAAACAGGTTGCTGGGTTAGATAGACCTTTGGTCTGATCCAGCAGGGTTTCTCTTATGATATTAGGGTTGCATCGCTCTGCTTCCTATTTCAATTAGAGAAAAATGTTGCAGTGACGATGCCTGAGGAGCCATTGGAAGTTAATGTCAAACTGCAAAATCCTAAATACAAGTAGACCCCAAGTAGGACCCAGAAAATGGTATATAAGGATCTCATGCAGCTAAAACTAAGCAGGTGTGGACCTGTGTTTTGTGTCATGTCTTTTACTTCTTAAGCCTGACGGCAGGGACTGTCTAATATTAATCTTTGTAAGCCACTCTGGGCTGAAGAGCGGGGTAAAAAAAATGCTGTAAATAAATAAATCAAAGCAGCCTATAATAAGGATTTTTCTTTTTAAGCGTAGCCTAAGCAAAGCACATGTTGGTACACTAAATACTGATGTTATGTTCTCCTTCATTGTGGCAGAGGAAACAGAGAGATGGGGCCCAAGATTTGTTGTTTAATTGCAGGTGAAGCTTTCTACGGCATGGGGATAAGCATTATCACCCACTAATGTCTGCACATCAAACACCTGTGGAAGACACATAAGCAGGGGCCAGTTAAAAAACTGGCAATCCGATCAGAGGAAACTAGTATAAGCCAGTTTGTGGTGGTGGTGGTGGGGGTCAGATTCATGCTATGGGAGGATGGTTCTCTTCTAGTTTCTTTCCCTCCCTCCTTCCTGGCAGGCTCTTGTGCCTTTCAGATCCACATAATGGGCTGGAATTCCACGGGCAAAGCCTTCCTACCTTAGAAACTCGTGATGGGAGAACCACACCTGTTGGATTTCTGCCTATCATGTAGCTCTTAAAGACAAAGAAGCCTAGGAGAAAACATATCCACCCCTCTACCCCTTCTCTCTTCACCCTTCCACCTCCCTATATGGGAACTAGGAAACGAACTTTTCCCGTTCGCTTGCCAGCTGACCGGGGTAGGTGGGGAAGAGAACAGGCCTAGCCCTGCTGCCGAGTCTTGAGCAGCAACTTTGTGCGCCGAAATCCGCAGGTGAAGCTTTCCCCGCAGCATGGAGATAAACGGGATGGCCTGCTAACTGCTGCGGAACAAGGCGCAGTTCAAGGCAGAGTCACAAAAGCCAGTTTTTAAAGTTGGCAGCCTTACTCCCAAAGCCTCGACCTCGACCAAAAAGATAAGGGGGGAAGTCTTTACTAGTGCCTGTTTCCCGGCATTACCTGGGCGCGGATATTGCACGCCACTGCAGCCCTCTGAAGGAGGCAAAGGACGGACGCCGAGGAGGAGCCCAGCATGGTGGCGGCAGTGACAGGGGAGGAGGCGCGCCCAGAGGCAGCAGGGGAGGAGGCGAAATGCTCAGTCCACCCCCTCGTCCCTAAGGAAGCCCTGGAGTGTCAAAAAAAGAAGCGGCAGCCCTGGCGCTTTTGAGGAGCGGGAAGCAAGAGAGCCGGCCGCGTACTTAGTCCTGGCGAACCTGGCGCTCTCCGGTTGGGTTGGACTACGACTCCCAGCCTCCCCTAGCTAGCTGGATGGGGATGCCGGGAGTTGTAGTCAAACACATATGGAGAGCGCCAGGTTGGAGAAGTCCGGCCGGGTACAGACTAGCTGAGAGGAACGTGGCGGATGTGGCTTTGGATGTGCGCTTGCTCTCGGATACTCTGCTGTTACTACTTTTTTAACTGCAACCTGACACTTACTCCATGCGACTGAAAACATACTTCTAACAGCGCAATCTTATGCATGTATCCTTGGAAGCAAGTTCTGAAATCATTTAGGTCAATGGGACTTTGTGCATCTGGATTTCTCCCGTTCTTGTTCCTAGACATATATTCCTCACTCCAAATAAAGTCTGGTTGGAGTTCATTATGCTTCTTGTGTGAAACCTGACTATCTCTTCTGCATTAGCGCTATCAAATTCCTAGGATTTTCTTTGTAGGTTCTTAATTAAGCTATTACTTCTTGCAAAAAGTACTTCTTTATATGTTGTTAACATATAAAGCCCTAAACAACTGGAGACCAGGTTACCTTAGGAATCGCCTTAAGCTTTTTATCGCTGCATCCACCAGACAGCACTTTTGTTGCTTGATTTCTTAGTAATCACACTATTGCAACTGGGATTTAATGTGTGACAAATACGAAGGGGGGGGGGGAGAAAATACATTTTCTTGGGATGTGTGTTTATATTTCACCCACCCATCACCCAACTCTTTAGACCCCTTATATATGATCAGACTAGTGCGCTCCAGTGGATATAACATTGTACTTGGATGTGGAGAACAGGGATCCAGTTGCTGCTCAGGCCTTGAAAAGCCACTGTTTTCTCAACTAGTTTTCCTTCTTAAAATATGGATAATATTGACTTATTCCGCTGGGTTGTTGTGAAGATGAGTAGCATAAAAATGGCAAATCACTTAAATTACTGACTGGGGTCACACGATCACCACAGCCCACTGCAGTTTATTTAAGCCACAGTGGGTTGTGGTGTGTGCTGGTGGCCATTTTGAATATCCACCCCCCAGCAGGGGGTTGCCATGGCTTACCATGTCATCTGCCAAGGGTTGAATATTCAAAATGGCTGTCGGCATGCACCACAATCCACTGTGGTTATCATGCAAAAGGGCCTCTGTGTGACAGCTCAAGCCGCTACAGCCCACCAGTCATTGCCTGCCAGTAATAACCAGCTGGCAGCAAAATCAGAAGGTCTTGAGTCCCCTGCTGGGCCAATACATGGCTCCTGGCAGGATGTGTGTGTGATGGACACTGGGTAGGATCTTTTCCCTGCATGAGCACAACTGAGAGAAGCCATCCTGCTGGAAACTGAGGAAAGTGGGGGGGAGCAAGTTATTACATTTTTAGCCCACCCTTCTTCCAAGCGCGGGGCAGTATACATGGCTCTCCCTTGGACATTCAATCCTGGCAGGGAAACCTGGCCCTCAAGCGGCTGCTGTGTCTGACCGGGCGTTTTTGCACCCCTGAAACACCCTGCATGTTTTGCCTACATATATTCATATAAGGTGACTATAGCACTTAAAATAGTTTCAAATACGGTGAATTGTAAAAAGTTGTTTTAATGTAAGGTTATTTGCTTTAGATGACCCTTGAATTGGTAAAACATTTACCTGGTCTTACTATGGATAGCTTCTGATGTAGCATTTTGCACTCACAGCTTGGCTTTTTAGAGGGATCATGTAAACCTGTATATGTTCACATTGGCCATTCAGATAATTTTTCCAGAGCTGAACGTGTGAATAGGATCCAAGAAGAATCTAGGATTTGATTTATAGTCCCTACATAACATTGGCATGTATAGGTGCCTACACTATCTCCTGAAAAACCCAATCTGTGCACACACAAGTTTATTTTGGAAAACAGATTCATTTCTAACATAAAAAGTATTTTTAGAAAATAGCAGATACATTCTGGATTAGCTGTGCAAATGCCTAATTGTTGGATAATTAAATTGCAGTCAAAACCTATGTATGGCTCATGTTTCACCAGGTAGTTGGGTGAAATGGTTAAGATCACTGATACCTTCTAGGGTGGATTCCCTAGAAGGTACTCATTGAATAATTAGCAGAGCCTAAGCAGGAAGTGGGCGTAGCTATCAGCTTCTTCCTCTTTCTGCTGGGACTGGACTGTGTGGTTGCACGTGAGTTGTTGTCTCCACGTGGTTCTAGCAGCAGCATGTAACCAGAGTTGCTGGTCTGAACTCCACAAGTTCAGACCCCAAGTAACTACAAATGTACTTGTACCAACTGTAAGAAATGTCTTTTAAGCCTGCCTGAATGAAACTGCAAAATCTGAGTGAGTAAATGTTACTTTTAACCTTTACAAGACTGTGTCTCTGATTATTGTTCTGAGGGAGAGAAAAGGGGGCAAAACCAGGGAAATCCAGTCTGCCTTAAAGCATCCTGGATTACCAAATGCTAACTGGCTAACACTAGCCAAATCTAAGCTTCTTTTAAGCTGGAAAGGGACTCTACTCTGCTGATCTCACTAACGTGAGATAGGAAGGATATTACTCCACAATATATCCTCTCCTAGTATCTTTTTCAAGTCCCAACACTAATCTTCCACTCTCTGTCTGGTTCACTCTGGGACTAAAAGCCATGGTGATCTCATAATGAGTTACCATAGCATGCATGTGACATGAAGGATAAAAGAGAGAAAAGAGGGAGACTCTCCCAGATGATTGACTTAGTTGGACATGGGTCCAACTATGTATCCATTACTGATGGTGTATTTATCATCCCTTATATTTACAGGAGCTATTAAAGGTATGGTCTCTTGGATCCTTCTATCCTCTACTGAGAATCTTTAGTGTTCTACATTGGATATTTTAGGCCTCCTCTCCTTTAATTTCTGATACTACTCTGCTGGAAACCAATTTGATATCCCCCAAAGCTGCCTGATACTAGATACCTTCTCTTCTTTCACCACTTCCACAGCTATTATTTGTGTTTTCTCTCAGTTTCTGGTCATGTTGAGAACACAAGAGCGGCCCTGCTGGGTCAGAGCAAAGGTCCATCTAAGCAAACACCCGCCTCCCTGCAGTGGCCACACACACACAGATGCCTCTGGGAAGCCCACAAATGGGCCTTGAAGGCAATAGCGTAGCCTTCCCCAGCCTGGTATCCTCCAGATGTGTTGGAATGCAACTCATAGGACTTCATAGGATCATAGAGTTGGAAGGGGCCTGCTCAGTCCAACCCCCTGCTCAGTGCAGGAAACTAGAGGAGGGGTCTCTCATCCAAGTAATAACCAGGCCTGACCGTGCTTAGCTTTCCACCATTCCTAGCCAGCATGGCTATGCTGGCTGGGAATTATGGGAACTGCAGTCCAAAATATCTGGAGGGCACCAGTCTTGGAAAAGCTGCAATAGCCCTTTCTAGCAGTCACTTCCCAGCAACTGGGAATTCATGGCATACCGCCCCTAAACCAAGAGGTTCCATAGAGCCATCATGACTAGCAGCCACTGGTGGACTTGTCCCCCATGAATTGGTCTAATCCCCTTTTAAAGCCAATAGCCACCACCACATTTTGTGGCAGTGACCTCCAGAATGTAAGTATGTGCTTTGCAAAGACGTACTTGTGTTTGTTTCTCCAGATTCTTATTGGCAATCAATTTCACTGGATTTCCAAGTTTCTAGTATTATGATAAAGGGAGGAAAAACTCCCTTGGATTACTTGGATGGGGAACCCCTCTTCTAGTTTCCTGCATTGAGCAGGGGGTTGGACTCGATAGCCTTGTAGGCTCCTTCCAACTCTATCAGATCTATGAAATCTGGAAGGGCCATATGCATACTAGGAAAGAACATTGTGGAGAAAGGGGCCCTTGGGGGTTCCTGCATGCATACACACACACACGCCTCCTCATGTGTAAACCAAGTGGGGCCAGTAGAGGGGGCTGGGAGGAAACTAGAGAAGTTGGCCTAGGGCTTTCATATGTAAATGTAGTTCAAGCCATGAGTCATGAGTTCCCTTCCCCCTGCCTGGCCAGGTGAGGTGCATGGTGATTGGCTAAGAGGCAGCAGAGGAGGGGAGGGGGGGGAAAGGTATATTTCCCAAGGCGTGGTTTTTGGTCTTGGTCTTTGTTCTACCCGGCTGTGGTAATGGCGGAAAGCCAAGGACCCCAGGCAGCTCCTGGTAAAATTAGCTGGATTGAGGGCTCTAGTAAAGGCAAGCCTTGTGGGAGTTTCACCCATCTCAGACCTGCGGGTAGATGGAGTAGTTCTCCTCGGGCAACAAGGCTGTGCTGGATTTAACCCTTGAAGAGAACACCCTCAGGTAACTGGTTTTATTGTGTTTTAGCTCTATTTCTGTGTACTAAAGTGTCTCTCTCTTTATTTTGTGTGCTTCTCTCATTTCCCTAATCTTGTTGTAAAATGCTACCAGAATAAACCTTGTTGTGGTTTTACCCCACATGGGTTTTGTAGTACTCTGTGAGTTCAGTATCTAAATCCAGATTACAGAATTGAAGGCGAGTCCCTGAACAGAGATTCAAGTAGGGTTGCAGACAGCTGAGGCTGGCAATCTGGTACCTTGGGATCTCAGGGGATCTTGGTTCCTTTGGAGTAGGAAAGGGTGGGGGTGTGGCGGACCAGCCAGCCCCCCCTTCCTCCACAAACATCAATGACAGGTGTTTTGTTAATGACCTGGGTGTGATTCTAAGCCCAGCCCTGTACATTTGGGTTTCGGAGTAAATCTTACTGGAATGAATGGGAAACTGCCAAGGATGCTGAGGCTGGATGGTTTAGTTTTTTCCACATTGTAAACCCCTTGGGGCAGGGGTCTTTATTTTATTTATCTATTCCCCCCCCCCCAGTTTTATTTGCATTTTCTACTATTTTCTACTATTTGGGGGCTTTGCTGAAATATGACCTATGAATTTTATCAATAAATAAATATGTGTAGCATCAATCAATCAATTTATTTATTACGGTCATAGACCAGCAGGAAAACAAGTAAAACAACAGATTAAAATAGCTATTAAAATATTAATAGTAAAAAACAATTAAAACACAATTAAAAAGCTATTAAAATTAAAACAGTCAAACACAATGGGACACAGTTACAATTTGCAAAACAAGAGGTTAAAATATCTATTAGTATTAAAAACAATTACGGTAAACACAATTACAATATTTATAAAATATTTATAAAAACAATCCAATTTAAGCAGGAATACAAGTCGCATATCAAAAATACAGAATGTCATAAATATGTCAATAATATAGTCTCTTTCAGAAGCATGCTATCCTTGATTTACTATCATCTTCCTACAACGGATAGCAGATGCACAAAAGCGTGCTACGTTATAAGTGACTTGGGGATTCCAATCTGATAATAAATATTTTAGATAGAATGCCTCAGATCTTCCTGGTTTTTTGGAAAGAATAGGGGTAATGAAGTCTCTTCGGAGGTCACAATAAAAAGAACAATGAAATAATACGTGAGCTTCCGTTTCCACTCTTCCCAAATTGCATGGGCATAGCCGCTCTTGAACAGGAACCTTATATCTGCCTTCCAAGAGGGCAGAAGGTAAGACATTTAATCTAACTAGCATAAAGGCTCTCCTATATTTAGGAATTAACAGATTTGACATATAATTTGACATTGTAAATGCTCCTATGTAATCCTGATAATTGGGATAGTGATCAATCAACCTCAAGTGGTTTTGGAATTCAATATCTCTAATCCGCTGTATAATGGTTGCTTTAGCTTTAGTATACCCCAGCATTTGTAAGGCATCAGCCGAAAAGCCTAAATACTGTATTTTTGCAGTCAATGAGTGTAGCATGTTTTTCACTAATTCTGAGATTTGAGGTTTGTTGTCGTGAACGAGTGCAAATTTTGTTTATCGGCTTATTGTTACAACATCCACAGAGAGGCACTCTTTGAGCCTCTTATTGAAAGGCCTGTTCTGAACTGATATTTTTCATTCTAAATTTTAGAGGATGAATTTGGACCTCAATACCAAAGCATGAACGCAAAAGAGCCACCCCTGGAAGGTATGGTACCATTAAAATGACTGATATTGTTATGGTCCCAAAGGGAGTGTTTGACTTTGTAATTGGGAACACAACCTTTGGGTGAGGTGGGGGCATAAATATAAAAATAAATGGATATGTTTGTGTCTGTTTTCAGTTAAAAACCACCCTGTTGTGGGGACTCATGGTGAAATACAATTTTATCCAAAGGCTTACAATTAATTACATACCCCCACATCTATGCTGTTCTTGCTTCTTGTATATTGACCAAACCATAACCCTTCTATGCTACTTATATTTTAAAAATCTCAGTCCGTACCAGTTCCAGAACGTCTGTATTACCCTGCTAACCGTAGCACCCAAAGCAAGGGGGAAATAATTTGAGTATCCACAAGCAAAAAAATAGCTGTGGGTTGCATCTAGCTTTTTGTAAAGTCTACAGAAAACTGTGCAAAGAGCTTGTGGAGTCTGCACTGTGTGGTATCACATGTGCTTCACTTCTTGGTGCCTTTCCCTCAAAAAAGCCTGAACCCCGTGAAAGAGGTAGAGTCTTTTCCACGGTTGATCTGGACATTAGTCGCATATCATTATACCCCTGCCCATATTTCTGTCTCTCCTCCTCTATTAGGATGGACTTTCTTCCTGTTCTCTTTTTTAAAATAGAATTTGCTCCCTTTCATGTGAATTGATGTGAAATTACTGCGACGCAGCAAGGTAGACACTTGCATAGAAATGGCCTCTGCAGGTGGATTATCTTGCTGGATCAAGAATTGGGTGGCGGGTAGGCTGGATACAGATGAGCATTTTCATATGAGATATCCAGTGTGACCCTCATTCACTTTACAGAATGTAAAAAATCATCATCATCATCATCATCATCATCATCATCATCATCATCATCAGGCGATCACTCCTGACCGAGTAAGATTGTCTTCCGGGATAAAAGGAGGAAATTCTAAAGAAGATTGTGTAGACTCTAGCGATGGGTCCGTAAGTGACTGTGGAGGCCAATTCTAGATCCACACAGCTTCCCACAGTGAGGACACAGGTTACATACAACATAACATAAATTTAACAATAATAACATAAAACACAGTACACCCTCAAATCTCCTCAAATTTTGTATATTCTCTATCTTGCTCATTTTCCCTTATCCATTGCCTTGTCCATTGCTCTAGCTGCATAACATTATGTGGAGGAAGGGGGGGCTGGCTGACCCGCCACAACCCCACCCTTTCCTACCCCAAAGGACCCAAGACCCCCAGAGATCTCAAGGTACCAGATTGCCAGCCTCAGCTGTCTGCAATCCTACTTGAATCTCTGTTCAGGGACTTGCCCTTTGTCTGTAACCTGGATTTAGATGCTGGAACCACAGAGCAATCCACAAACACCATGTGGGGTAAAAAACCAAAAGAAGGTTTATTCAGGTAGCATTTTACAACAAGAATAGGGAAATGAGAGAAGCACAAAATAGAGAGACACGCTTTGGTACAAAGTAATAGAGCTACAAAAATAACAAAACCTGATTCTTTATATCTCCCAGGCACACACTCTGTTACCTGGGGGTCAGTTCTCTTCCAGGGTTGGATCCAGCACAGCCTTGCCGCCCGGGGGGACTACTTCACCTACCCGAAGGTCCGAGATGGGTAGCCCTCCACAAGGCTTGCCTTTACCAAAGCCCTCATTCAGCTAATTTCACCAGGAGCTACCTGGGGTCGGATCCTGAGCCACCCGAAGGCTTGGGCCTCTGCTTGGCTTGCCACCATTGCTCCAACAGCAACCATGCGATGACCCAAAGACAAAGACAAAAACCACACGTTGGGAAATATAGCTCTTTCCCCCTCCCCTCCTCCTTCCTGTAGCTCTGCTGCCTCTTAGCCAATCAGGATGTACTTCACCTGGCCAGGCAGGGAGGGGAACTCATGACTCATGACATCTGCATCTGAAAGCCGGGCCACTGACTAGACCGGCTTTTCCGGACTTCCAGGCACCACCCAGAGGAACCATACACACCCTGCCCCCCCCCCAGCCTTTAGCCGGTTCACACATGAGGGTGTGTGTGTGTGTGTGCGTGCGTGCATGTGTGCATGTAGGAACCACCAAAGGCTCTTTTCTTCACACATTAAGACAAGGTAGTTTCCTCCTTCCTAAAACTTCCCCTCGCCCCCTAATAATTCTTCCAATTCTCCTTTTAAATTTGCTGGGAAATCCTCCATCACCACTACAGGAGCCAAGAACCTCAAGTTCAAGGACAAGAACACCCCACCCACCCGCCGTCCCTGAGATTCTGGCATTCTGCTGTAAGTCACCTTACCTTTCATTGCTCAGTGTTTAAGTTAAAAGTGCATTTAGTTCTGCTTTTCCTTTACGTTCTATTTTTTTGTTTGTTTTTGGTGTTCGATCTCTGTTATACTGTGGAATGTGTGTTGAGTCACGAGCCTTTCTTGAAAAATAAAAACAAAAAATTGATTGAACATGCTTCATTCACTTTGGCAACCTTTAAGGGAAAATTAGTGGGAAAGTATGGTGCTTATATTTCCCACCATATTTCATCACACACTGTGTGATGTGTATATCATCACACACTGATGATTCTTTTTAAAATGGCAGTGGGAAATTGCTCAACTCCCAAATATCTGGATAATCCAGTAGATTCATGACAATTTTTTACTGCATCATCTCTGTGCTCACTGCCAGGTTTCCTGCAAATTGTACTGTCTTAAACTTAGCGTGGTTCTGGCATTCTAGCTGAATACCAGTCTGCTGCTGTGATAGCTTTTCAATATTTCAACAATTATATTTCCCACCATAAGCACTTCCCTATATTGGGCTACATAACTGTAGTACGTTATGTGATGAAATCTTAAAACACCAACCCTCCCTCTTGGGCACAGGGCACATATTATAGGGCATAGATATGAGACTGCGTGCGTGCATGTTTGTTTGCGTGTGTGCGTGTGTGTGTGTGTGTGTGTGTCCATCTGATGCTCTAGCGGTAGCGTGCTGTTAAATCCCCACACACACACACACACACCATGGAAGGCTGCCTGGATGCTTGGTTTCCTTACCCAGAATGAGGAATAAAAGTCTAAGATGGCCACTGGGACCATGCTCCAAAGTCTAAGATGGCCGCTGGGACCATGTTCTCTCCTTAACAATGGGAGATGTAGTAACTGGGTTCCGCCTCTGCCTGAAATCATTTCTCCCTTGACCAAGCCATCTCAGGCTGATGGGTGTTCTGCATGGACAGCCAAGAGGTGCGCTCGCTCAACCCTACTCCAAAAGGAACATAGCACAATTATGCGTTGCAGTTGCACCTCTTGGATGGCCACTGTCTGTACTGGTATCATTCATTCCCTAGTAAGAGGGTATGCATGGCCAGATGTTATTCCAAGGGAGAGCTAGTGTTGCCTAGCCTAGTGGTTAGTGTGTTGGAGACAGGGACTTTTGAGATCATGGTTCTAGTAGTCCCCGCTCTGCCATGAAAATCACTGGGTGACTTTGGGTCAGTAACCTTGCTCTCAATCTATCCTACCTCACAGGGTTGTTGTGAGTATTAAATGATTTAATACTTAAATTATTTAAGTTAAGTCTTTTAAATTAAATTAAATTAACTTAAATTAAATTAAGTAAAGTTATTTAAATTAAGCACTTAATACTTATTACTTAAAAATGATTTAATAAAATTCTTATTTTAATGATGATATAAATTAACATAATATCTGATTAAAAACTGCCAGGGAGCCCTTCCCCCACACAGTCTCCAAATGTGGTCTGTGTCCTCTTATCACAGCTATTCTCACAGCTAATAAGGTCTATTCACTCACTGTTCTCTCTGGTACTTCCTTCTGAGAACACATGATGAATCCTTTTTTTCCTGGAAAAAATGGGAGGGGGAAAAAACCTCAGTGGCGCAAACTGAATGAATGCTCTTCCTAACCTAAATCTTAATAAAAGATTTAAAAGGATATTAAGAGCCCTTAGCAGACCAGGTCAGCGAGGCAACAAGCTAGCAAACAAGCAAATGCTCCCTCAGTCCCTCATTTGCCAAACTGGGGTCAGAACAATAGTAAAGTAAATGGATTTGTTCGTATTCTAAATGAAGCTTCTCCTAAATGAAATGCCATCGAGGAATTAAACAGAAGAAATTCCAAAAGAGACATCACTTCCAGGGAACGGTTGTGTGCGGTGAGCAAAGGCAGAGATGGGCAGAAGGTATACTGCTAGATGTTTTGGTCATCAAGAACCAGAGCACTCTCCCAGTCTGGGCAATGTTCAGGAATGCTGTGTGTGTCGCAGTCCAAAACAGCAGTACAGTAGTAGACCTATTTTCTTTCCACCACTGAGGGGGTCACCATGCAGAGCTTGGTGATCTGAAATTCTGAATACATCCTCCAGGCACTAGCTCTAGTCTATTCTCACTCAGTTCTATCCTCTCTTGGTTTATTAGTGATTGACTCCTTGCAAGAGGGGGGAGGGGGTTTCATTCCCTGGTGTTTGCGGTAACCATTGGGACAGTAGGGGATTGGTGACTATGGGGACAGTAGGGGATTGTGTGTGTTAGCTTTGAATTAATCTTTCCAATAGGCATGCACGCATGCTCAGAATCTAACAGGCCATATTCTGGATAAAGTGTGAGCCAGTAGTAATCATCATGTGTGCTTTTCCCGAGTGTAGGAGCGGCACGCCTTTTCCTGGTAGGAGCCTCCACTCAGAGAACGTGGCCAGGTCTTTCAACGGTTGACCCTCCCCTGCAGGTGGAGACTAGGCAGGCACCGCTTCATCTCAACTGCTTATCCAGCCCCTCAAGCTGATCCCACTTCTTCTCTGAGCGATCCAGCCAACTTCTGTGGCAGTGTCTTTTGCCTATTCCACAGGTAAGTTTTTCCAAAGAAGGAGTTGGGAACCATGGGCTATGATTCTCCATTAGGGAATGATAAGGCACAGCGCTGTGTTGATCTAAAATGGAAACGACATCGCAGCTACAGTTATATGAGTTGGTTGATGCTCAACCTTGGAAATCCCTATGTGGATTGTCCCTGGGAGCCAGGACAATGAAGTGGCACAAGTCAGGAATGAGGGAGGATAGCTATAGCATTGAAAGGCAGAAAGACAGCAGGATGACTCTTGAATGTTAGCATCTAAGGAAGATTTGAAATTTAATGAACAATGTGCTCAACATGCTGCTGACTCTGCCTTTAGGTAGTAATCTGAATCTTTTCCTCTTATCCCACATTTCAGATCTGATCTGACACTCCTCCGTCTTGTCTGTGCCATCATGCCAGCGACCACTAGAAGTGCAAAGAAGACCTCCAAGAAAGCAGGCATCGAACGCCTTCTCAAAGGGCAAGAATTGGTGGATTATTTTTTCAGCCTGCCATCAGATGAGGGGGAACTATCCAACTCTGAAAGTTCTTCCTCTGAGACAGGAAAGAGTCAGCCACCGCAGAAGAAAGCCCTAAAAGAGCTGCACACTGACGGCATGGATGGAGGTGCAGGCTCAAATGAAAGATCCATCATTTCAATGGAGAGGAAGAATGAGCAGGATATTGTCATGTGCAGTACTGGTGAGGAAAGTGACTCTGATATGGAGGAAGTTACACACCTGAGGTCTGACCCTGGAATCCAGGCAGCCTCTTTTTTCTCGCGAGGAGAATGTTCCAAAAGTGGGAATGTCATCTCTGAGTCACTTTCCGGGCCTGCCGCTACAGACAAACAGCAGCCTGAAAAGGACACAGCCAATTTTGCAGACAGCGAAGGCAAGAGAAGAAGGTCCTACGTGTGGAACTACTTTGTAGAAAAGAGCACAGACAGGAACGCAGTGCAGTGTATCCATTGCCGCACAACAGTGCGCCTTGGGAAAAAAGAAGGAGGATGTGGCCGGGTGGGGACAACAGGCATGATACGTCACCTGAAGAATAGACATCCAGTACTTTTGCGACAAGATAAGCTTGCCTCCTCAGCAGCCACGGCACCAGGTTTCAGAGCGAGCCAAGGGCATAGTCCAACCGTTCCCTGCAGCAGCGTTGTGAATGTGATGACACGTCCGGTCTCTTCGAACAACGGAAGACAGGCATCACTGAAGGAGACTATGGTGTTCAAAGGAACACGTAAATGTGAAAAGTACAATAGGTACCTAGCGGAGTATATTGCCACGGCCATGCTGCCATTCTCGACTGTGGAGGATGAATGTTTCTTAAAGTTTGTGAGACGAATCTGTCCTCAATGGAAAGTTCCTTCACAGTGGTATCTCTGCGAGAACGCCTTCCCTGCACTACAGACGGCCATTGAAAACGAATTACGTAAAGATTTGTGGTCAGCAGCAGGTGGGACCGTGCACCTCACCAGTGACAGCTGGACCAGCAACCAAACCCAATCCTACCTGTGTGTCACTGCACACTGGCTATCGACACAAGGATTCACAATGGAGCGGAAACATGCCACTCTGGCACTGATATGGTTCCAGAAAGCACATACTGCTGAGAAAATTGTTAGTTACTTGGAGGTTTTGAAGATGAAATGGCTAACTCCGCTGCAGCTTGAGTATGGATGCATCTCCACGGACAACGGAGCAAACTTCCTGAAGGCAGTTCGGGATAGCAGAATGGAACACATCCCATGCATCGCGCACTGTCTCAATCTAGTGGTACACTCTGCATTGAAGGAGTCGGGGCCACGCAACCAGAAGGCACTTGAAGTGGCGCGGAAAGTGACAACCCACTTCAGGCAGTCTTGCTCTGCCATGGACGAAATACACAAATTTCAAAGAAAGAACAGCTTGCCAGAACACAAGTTCCCTTTAGATGTGGCTACAAGATGGAACAGCACCTTACACATGCTCAGAAGACTCTGTGAGCAGAAGAAGGCAGTGCGTGAATATTTCATGGAGAGGAGTGTAGGTTTCTGTGTAAGATCGGATCAGTGGTTGGTGCTTGAAGACCTGGTGGTTGTCCTGGGACTTTTTGATGATTGCACCACTGTCCTCAGCTCCAACAGTGCCAACATTGGTCAAGTTCTCCCAACACTGGACTGTTTACAGAGACACCTTGAGCACTGCGTCCAGAAGATGGCAATAAAAGCAGGGGAAGCTGTTGGTTTCGCCCATATTCTCCTGCACGCCCTAGAAAACAACAAGCACATAGCAACCATTCACAAAGATAAGAAGTATATGGCGGCATCCTTGCTGGTGCCATCCTACAGGAACCGTTTCCGCGAGGGACTGAAGAAGAGGGACATTCAGGGATGGCGTAATCTCCGTGAATACATAGTGCACCACTCCATGATGGTTCATAAGAAGAAAATGAAGCAAGACAAGCTAGCTCAGAAGTGACAGTATCCACCACTGGAACGCACAAGAACCCCACGCAGGATCAACAACCAGCAGCATCAACCCAGATGCCAGCACTGCCAGTTATCAGCAAAGTCCCTTCTGAGAACAGACTATTTAGCTGGATGTATGAGGTTGGTTATTCCCTGCCAGATCTAGTCGAACCTCCCTCCAGGAACGAAGATCAACTGGACGAAGAAACATCTGTGCGGCACGAACTCTACGGCTATCTGAGGGAAAAATTCAGTGCAGGGGCAGTTCACCCACTCACAGATCCCACCAAGTACTGGGAGGATAGGATTACAGTGTGGTCCAACCTTTCAACCGTGGCGTTGTGGCATCTGTCATGCCCACCTTCCAGTGTTCCATCAGAGCGCCTCTTCTCTACGGCAGGAAATATTGTCACGAAGCTGAGGACACGGCTGACGCCACTGCATGTCTGCCGCATGGTGTTCATCCGTGCCAACATGGCTTGGGTGCCAGAGGAACTGAGCGAAGCTCCACCCTCCACTTCCACAGAGAAGAATTGGCCCTTGAATGATGATGAGGAGACTGAGCAAGAAATCTTAAAGGCGGCGGAAGAAGAAGCAGTGCTGGAGGAAGATCAGGGACACTTCATCTGAGGGAGTAGTCAACCTCTCCGTTCTTCACTGTAGGCACGGTAATGGTAAGTCTCAAACTGGGTCCCCAGGGACAGGGTGGTGGTGCCAACTGCCAAGCTTGCCAAGTAGGGCTCCTTGGCTCATAATGGCCCTTTGCGCTGAAGAGAAATGCTGCTCCTAGCAGCACTCCCACTGAGGAGTGCAGTAATTACAGTGAGTGAGGGAAGAAAGGATGTGATGCCTGCCTGCAGTGATTTTATTCTGGTGGCCGGCCAGATGGGCGATATAAATATAATAAATAAATAAATAAATAACTATTCTGCTATGACTATGTGTAACACAGGGGACACTGTGATTGGTTCCCTACTCTGGGAGCAGAAACATGTAACCTAGAAGGATTGGAATGATTTTGGAGTAAAATAGTGTCTTGCAGAAGAAGACATTGTTCACCCCTACAGTACAGCAGGTAAAGCCTGACTGTGGCAGCACTTCCACATTGCATTTTCACGTACCTCGAGGTGTGCCACTTGATTTGAACCCTGCTGGCACTCAAACATGCCTCCCCTGTCTCCACACATCCGGTAAGATAGAGATGAGCACTAAAAACAGGGATGGATGCCACTGCAGAAGCAGATCACCATTAAATAAGTGACGTCAAGCTGATCATCATTATCAGCAGCAAGCAAGGTGGCATGATGAGCCCTTAGTTCACATGATGTTACCATTATTGACTTACTGTTTCTTCTTCAAATGCAGGTCTAGATTGGAACTCCTGGTAAAAGGTTGCAGTACTGCATTACAGACAGTTGAATGAATATGCACAGTGGAGATGAAAAAGCAAGACACTCTCTGCTGCAGTTATCAATAAAATCACCATGGAAAAAAATGCTGAGCACAAAGCTTGTTTATAGTGTATGCTTTTGAAATAAAAATCCCGGTAGTTTTTTACACATACATGGCATACGTGCGTTTGTTAGATTATTGCATGCCTGAGTCAGAAGGAGCGACAGTGAGGAAAGTCAGTAATCATTTCAATCATCTTAATCATTTTAATCTTGTAATTGCTTTTAATTCCGTTATTGTAACTGCTGCTGCTAGCTCTGCCGTTTGTTTTTAATATGTGGTTTTAAATTTTATATTGTATGTATTTTATTATTTTAACTGCTGTAAGCTGCCCAGAGAGCTTCGGCTATTGGGCGCGGTATAAAAAATGTATAAAATAAATAAATAAATAAATGGGTAGGGGGGGGTCGAAAGTGCACTGCAAGAAAGAGCATAATGAACTAGTGATAGAATGAAATAGGCCAGTAGTGCACCTGTCACCTGCAGCTGCTTTAAAGCCCTGTTGTTCCTCAAATACTTACACCAGACCAGAACTCACCTGCCTGGGCTCTGTGAGTGAAGCAGGGGGGGGGGGCACATATTGGTCTTCAAAATGTTGTTGGGACTGCAACTCCCATCATGCCTACCCCCCCCCATCATGGACAGGTAGGGTGCTCGGGGGGGGGGAATATGTAGGTAGGTAGGTTGTCCATCCCCCATACTTTTGTTCAGGGCAGAAGTAGATGAAATGATTTCTCAAGGATTACATTAAAAAACCCAGATTTCATCTTCCAAGATGGGGGGATGGATGAGAAGATAAGCCTATGATATGGCTGCTGCCAGCTGGGACTAGTATCGATGTTCTCTTTTAACAATGAGAATGTATGTAAATGAGTTCTTCTGACTGATGCCTCTGCAAGCCAGTGGCTGGCCTGGCAATCTCCTCTCCTGCTGCAAATGTGTCCCCGAAAGTGTCTCTGGGAGTTTGGGAGGCCTTAGTATGCTAATGTCCCAAAAAAGCACTCTAGGTATGGTCAGGAAGCCTCTCAACCGCCTTACACCTAAGAATCAGGGATGTTGTAGGGGTGGCATGTCTATATTATATACAAGGTATTGGTAAAATATAAAATAAAATGTTTTAATACTGAGAAATGAGATCATTCACGACACACACACACCGCTCGCTCCCTCGGCCTCTACACAACCAACAGAAGAGGTCTGTTCTCTAATTACAGCTGTGTGTGATTGTTAAAAATTGGGAACAGCAGTAACTGGGAACCAGAGATTAAATTTCGGAATAGCATGATTAGGTGTTTTTTTTTTTAAAAAGGAAAGCATCCAATCCATGTTTGTTTGTGTCAATGGGGGTTTCTTTTTAGTTAGCTGCACGTTTAGTTTTGTATCTGCATTACACCCGATGTATGTAAAAAATGGACAGATGATGGGCCAAACCTTCCTTAAACTGCAGTTTCATTTTTGGAAACTGTCTGGGTGGACACACACACCTTATCAAAATGTGCAGATTTGTATCCAAGGTAAATATAGAAAAAAATACACCTTGGTCCACACAGGATAAACAATCAGCTCTTGGCAATATTGGAGAAATTAACATGCAACCCAAGTTAATGCTTCAAAATCAAATAATATTTTCATAACAATCTGTCCTCTAAAACTAAGGTCCTTGACTAGATTAAATCTCTACGAATTAAGCAATTGTAAAAAGTCATATAAACCACTTTTAAAACAAAACAAAACACATTAATCTTTCAGTGAAGATTCAGGCAATAATGAGTCCTCCTGACTGACATGCATTTTTTAAGACTACATGACATGATGGAACAAAACAACTGGGGGGGGGGGGACCATTCTGTTTCCTGGAAATGAAATCCATTCTCCACCAGGTGGCGTGATGCAATTTCACTGAAATCCCATCATGCCACCTGGTGGAGAAAAGTAGGTCTGCAGGACGCAAAAGGATAAGAGCTCGCTCTCGAGCAAATAATCTGATCGCATCTCAACTGGGTTCGCATGTCAGGTCCGTGAAGGGGGAAGAAGGAAAATTGAACTAGATAGCATAACATAGGCAGCCGCTGCAAGGATCTCCTACACGCCTAGAATAAAGAAGTAACTGGTAGAAATTTTTCCCTATATCTGTTACCACTTTTTCTGCCACCCCTTCCCTTTCTCTCTCACCCCTTTTTCTGCCACCCCTTCCCTCTCTCTCCTCTCACCCCCTTTTCTGCCACCCTTCTCTCTGTGTTACCTCCTTTCCTGCCACCCCTTCTCTCTCGCCCTCTTTTATGCCACTCCCTTCTCTCTCTCACCCCCTTTTCTGCCACTCTTCTCTCGCTCTCACCCCTTTTTCTGCCACCCCTTCCCTCTCCCTCTCTCCGTTACCCCCTTTTCTGCCACCCCTTCTCTCTCTCTCTTTCTCTCTGTCTCTGTGTTACCCCCTTTTCTGCCTCCACTCCCTCTCTCTGACACCCCGTTCTCCCCCTCTCCTTGCCCACCCAGCAGGCTGGGGCCGGGGAACAGACTACTTTTGCCAGTTGCTTCCTTGCAGATGGCTTTTCAAACGAGGCTGAAGGCCGTGCATCCATAGGGGTACAGGTTGTAATACGTTATAGATCTCGGATTACTCCCTCCACCTAATCTTTGTCTGGCTCATTTCTATACTCTGCTGATATCTCTGTACTTTTTCCATATCCTTATTCTCTAATTCTTTTCTTTTTGCTTGTAATTCTCCATAAATTTTCTTATTCCTATCTAATATAAATTTCCCTTCCAATTCTCTGATCTCTTCCTCCATTTTTTAAATATAATCTTCGTGTTGCTTTCTTAATTTACAGGATTCTCTAACACTAATCCCTCTCATCACCGCTTTCATAGTATCCCATAGAATCCCTTCACTACATTGCCCTGTATCATTAATTACCCATATATCCTTCATTTCTTTCTCTATCTTATCCACTATATGTTTATACTGAAAAATCTTTGCATCTAACCTCCACCTTTTAGCTTCCCTATAATCTTTCTTAATTTTAAAATCCTTATTTACTAGTGCATGATCCGTCACTTTTATAATTCCTACATCTGTATTAATCACTCTCGAGGTCAATTTTTTAGATACAAAAATATGGTCTATTCTAGAATAACTTTTATGAACTGATGAATAAAAAGTAAATTTCTTTTCATCTCCTTTCATCAATCTCCAAACATCCCACAACCCATTCCTGTTCATTATTTTATTTAAAATTGTAATATTATCCCTCCCCTCTTCTGCAGTGGGATTAGATTTGCCTTTCAGTTTATCCAACACCATATTAAAATCCCCTGCCATTATTACAAAACCCTTTCAGGATGTTTGAGGTATGAAACAAGATGGCGATGGACGCAGACATGCAAACGGTGAGCTCTGGCTTTTATCATAGTCTATTGTGAAAACCTTTCTGCAGCTTTTGAAATATTAGTCTGGCATAGGCAGTCAGAAAAGGAGAAAGAAGTAGTAGGAGGAGGAGATAACTAAGAAAGAAAACCTCCTGTTGCTATTTACAAATGGTGGCGGCCTGAAAGTTTGATAAAACCACTTCTGGCTAACTCCTGCCAAATATTCAGCACAAACATACAGTTTGTTTTGAAAAACTTTCTGCTGCTTTGAAAATACTACTCTGGCACAGGCAGTTAGTAAAAATTAAAGGAAAGGAGAAAGAAGGAGGAGGGGACTTGAAGGAAAAGAATATCTAGCTGCTGCTACTTACAAACGGAGGTGACTTGAAGTTTGATAAAACCACCTGCGCAACAGCTTGTTCCTGATGCTCCTCTTTAAGTTACTTTTAATGTTTTACTGTTGTTTTAACCTTGAATTTTTATCGTTTGGGGCTCGCTCCAATTGTTTTTAACTTTTCCTGTTTTTATGACATTTTCATTGTGCTGAGAGAACACGAAAGACGGCGTAAAGCAGGCAGTCCTTATTATTAGGAAAAAAACCTCTGTTTGGAAGACTCGCCTTGAACTCCCATCTTAATACTGATTATCCACTGTAATTTTTGGCAGCAACAGATATTTTATCTTCCTACTTTGCTAGGGGAGTTGATAACATGGTACTAACAAGACAAAACTGCAGGGCTTTGGGGATCTCCTCCTCTCCAGTATTTGACTTACCACAGAAGAAGATACAGATGAAAATTTCATCTTTCTTCCCCTCTGTCATGACCCCCCTCTAAAGGTGAGCACAGTGAAAATTTGACTAATGTTGGTCATAATCCTCTGGATTGGTCGATAGATTCCCCCTGGAGAAGATATGAGACTTTTGTCAACAAAATGGTTTCTGAGCCAGTGATAGACTAGGCTACTGAAATAGCAGCAGCTGAAGCTATAGCAGGATCAACCCATCATTTAAGGGGCGGCTCCCGCTTAGTCACAAATGTTTTCTCTGGTTCAGAGATTACAAACCAAAGTAAAGAGAAAGATCTAAATGTTTTACAGTATAATGATCAGCTGCTAATTCAGCTGCTGAGCTTGTAAAAAATAAATCACACAAGCCCTGTATTGAAGATTGTTTGACTATGCTGATAGAGCTATTTGGAAAACACTCTGATGAAAAATACAAAGATATGAAATCAATCAAGAAATTCTTGTCAGAATGCTATGCCCTGCTTGTCACATTGGTGGAAATCCTTTTGGATCTCTACCATTTCATTGAACCTGCTGATGGACATTCGTTATGCCTTCTGTGCCTCGGGCAATCGCACGTAATGGAGACGTGCCCGCATTGCCAGGCTTTTATGAAGCAGGCCCGAAAACACCGAGCCACTAAATTGAGAGCCCTCCTTTGGGAGCAAGCTCTCTCGGCTGTGTCTCCTACTCCTACGGGGAAACCTCGAGGCTCGCGGCCACATTCGCCTCCGTCTCACACTCAAACCCTATTATGGTGACCCAGTCTCAACATCGCCGAGGTGCTATGCAGAGCGGGAGCAGCATACAGAATTACGTCAGCAGCATACAGCGTACATCAGCGGTCTCGATCCCCTCTGTATCGCAAGGAATCTATCCATTTGGTGGCATCAACGTCAAGGTCCTACTACTCCAGATATCTCTATGAGGCTCCAGGTCACTGTGCTCATGCCTATTCTTGGGACCACTACCGCCCTCGATATCGAGAGTCTCCTCGATACCGAAGAGAGGAAAGGTATTCTCCTTGAGTTCGACAGGAATCACCTCCATGATCTCGACATCGGACTCAACCATCTCGACTACCACTATTGGAGTCTGTTTCTCTTACTGAAACACAGCCACTTGCGGTCAGTCCACGATCTCGTACCTCCAGTTCACTGGACCACTTACAAACTTCTGTCAAGGCTCTTGTGCCTGAGCCACCTCATGAGGATGATTCGTCGGTCTCGAATTATTCAACCGACACCTGCTCAGTCATTTCTGCCTCTATGCATTCCACATCACTGGATGCACAAATGGGAGTCGAAAACTTCGATCTCCCCATCAGAAGATTTGGGGAGGTTTGGAGAACACATCATGAAAATAACAGCAGCGTTGGGAACTGAAACAAAGACAGAGGAGCCTAAAACAAAGGATCCTGTCTTCGATATCATATGTACCACTCAGACATCCCCAACCTTCATTCCGTTTCTACCAACTCTACTAGAAACTGTTCAAGGCATCATCATCATCTTCCCCTATCTCAATGACTGGCTGGTGGTGGCGGCGTCAGAGTCCGCACTTCAACATGCACTGACGGACACTCTGTCTTCTGGACGGGCTGGGACTCTGCTTGAATTCAAAGAAATCGATCCTATGACCTGTAAGAGAAATACAATTCATTGGAGCAAGGCTGAATGCAATCGATGGTTGGGCATATCTGCCACAAGACAGAGTAAACAAAATACTAACCTCATCAAAAAAAACTATTCGACCTCAAAGTCTGTGCTGCTCACTCTGTACAACATCTGCTTGGACACACAGCACCGACAATCTCAGTTGTTCGATACGCATGCCAACATATGCGACCTCTGCAAAATTGGTTAATCTGCAGTTTTCACCCAGAGACAGACAAACCGTCCCTGTGCCTTCATATACCACACAAGGTCAAAGAGTCGTTGAGGTGGTGGATGCAAGAAACAAACCTCTTGGGAGCCGCGATCCTCCTCGTAATATTTTTTAAAAGAAGGACATTTATTACTTAAAGACTGACAGCTTTACCACTCCAGGTTAGTGTCTATTCCCTGTATCGAAAAAGAAGGGGGTGTGAAGAAATAAAAATAGTTTAAATCAAAACCTAATGAATAAATGGACAAGAAGTGATTCTAGAGGTGGAGGAATAAGAAAGATTACATGCTAGAGGGGAGTTTCAGAAGAATTAATTGGACTGTGTATTTTTTGGAACTGGTGTCGAATTGGCAGTTACTAAAAGGAAACTATTTCTGCTACCAGACTATGGGAAAGAAACTTTGTTTGTTTTGAAAATCTAAAAGAAAATAAGATAAGAGAGCTGCTGTGAGGAATAGGCGGAAGTTGTCGTAGCTGTGTTACTTTTATATAAATTATATAATGCCACCAAAAAAGGATACAGGAAGGCAATTGGAAGAGAGAAGGAAATCCTCCAGTGCGGAAGAATGGCTGACAGTTTTAATTTAATGATGAGAAAAATGACAAGCATGATGGAGCAACACCAAAAATTCTCAGAAGAGCAAACGGAAATTTTTAATGAGCAAAAAAAAATCTTTTGAGAATTTAGAGAAAATTTTTGATGAAAGATTAATAAGTCTAGAACAGGGCCCGCGGGCCACATCCGGCCCGCTGGGTCTTTTCATCCGGCCCGGCGGCCGATCTAGAGTTGTGAGGGAAGAGGGGCGGCTGAGCTGGTGGGGGGGGCATGGGCCGCCTGCCGGGCCGCCTGCCTGCCTGCCGCCCTGCATCTCCTGCGGGGGGGAGGGGAGGAGGGGCGGCTTAGCCAGTAGCAGGGCACGGACAGGCTTTACTTTATCCGCCTCGCCGCCCGCTGGTCTCGTTGCGTCACTTCCAGCGCAGTGGAAGTGACGCGACAGGACCCTGCTCTGGCGCATCCATCCTGGACCCCGCCCATGCTGTTTTTCAAAACTGAGTGCGGGCTGAGTCCAGGATGGACGCGCCGGAGCAGCGCCGGCGGCGGCGGACTCGGGCAGTGGCGGAGGCCAGGTAGGACGGCGGCAGGGATGAAGGAGGGAAGCGGCGGGTTACGGTGGGTGGGTGGGCAGGAAGCGGCGGGGGGGCTTTACCTCATCCGCCTCGCCGCCCACTGGTCCCGTCGCGTCACTTCCAGGACGGCGGAAGTGACGCGACGGGACCCTGCTCCGGCGCGTCTATCCTGGACCCCGCCCGCACTGTTTTTCAAAATTGAGCACGGGCGGAGTCCAGGATGGACGTGCCAGAGCAGCGGCAGCGGCCTCAGGCGGTGGCGGAGGCCAGGTAGGACAGCGGCAGGGATGAAGGCGGGAAGCGGCGGGTTACGGTCGGTGGGTGGGCGGGAAGCGGCGGGTTACGGTGGGTGGGCGGGAAGCGGCGGGTTACGGTCGGTGGGTGGGCGGGAAGCGGACGGGTTTACGGTCGGTTGGGTGGGCGGGAAGTCGGCGGGGTTACGGTCGGTGGGTGGGTGGGAAGCGGCAGGGGGGCTTTACCTCATCCGCCTCGCCGCCCGCTGGTCCTGTCGCGTCACTTCCAGCACGGCAGAAGTGACGTGACGGGACCCTGCTCCGGCGCGTCTATCCTGGACCCTGCCCGTGCAGAGGCTGTGGCGGAGGCACCGGCAGCAACAGCAGCGCGGCAGGGGACCAGTAGGATGGCGGCGGCTGCGGGGGGGTTATGGCGGCGGGGGGGCGGGTTACGGGGGTGGGGGGTCCTGCGGTGGCGGCAGCAGCGGGGGGGGGCGGTGGGGCGGGGTCCTGCAGCAGCAGCGGGGGACGGCGCAGGGGGTGGGGGGTCCTGCAGCGGCGGCAGCGGGGTGGTCCGGCGGCGGCGGCAGCGGGGGTCCGGGGGATGGTGGCGGGGGGTTCGGCAGCAGCGGCAGCGGGGGGGTCCTGCACCGGCGGTGGCGGGGGGGACAGCATGAAGGAGGCGCCACAGGCGAGTCCCAGTGAGTCCGGGCCCCCCAACAGGCGAGTCCCAGTGAGTTCGGGCCCCCCAACAGGCGAGTCCCAGTGAGTCCGGGCCCCCCAACAGGCGAGTCCCAGTGAGTCCGGCCCCCCCAACAGGCGAGTCCCAGTGAGTCCGGCCCCCCCAACAGGCGAGTCCCAGTGAGTCCGGCCCCCCCAACAGGCGAGTCCCAGTGAGTCCGGCCCCCCCAACAGGCGAGTCCCAGTGAGTCCGGCCCCCCCAACAGGCGAGTCCCAGTGAGTCCGGCCCCCCCAACAGGCGAGTCCCAGTGAGTCTGCCCCCCCCAACAGGCGAGTCCCAGTGAGTCCGGCCCCCCCAACAGGCTGGGGGACAATGAACTGGCCCCCAGTGTAAAAAGTTTGAGGACCCCTGGTTTAGGCCTAGTGGCCATGTGGGGCAGCCTGGAGAGACAGATTTGGCCTCCTGGGCCTGAGGTTCTGCATCTCTGTACTATGGAGTACTGCTGTAGGGATGCTGCATGCTGTGGGAACAGCCCTAGAGCAGGGCCGGCCCTGCTATTGGACAGAGTGAGGCAGCTGCCTCATGGGATAGATGCTGAGGGACACAGAATGGATAGAGCTGTAGATGCTACAGCCTGCTCTGTGCTGCCCCCTAAGCTACCCTGCTGCCCTCAGGTGCAAAAAAGCTGAATTTGGCTGTTTGGGTGGTCTGTATCCACTATGGACACCATTTTTTAAAAAAAAGGTGTTTTTTTTTTCTTTTTAAAAATTTGGGGGCGGGAGCAGTGGGGGCCACATGTTGCCCACCCCTGCTCTAGAGTAATCCCCTCCATTTGCTATCTAACTGCAGAGTGATTTATATCTCTAATTGATATGAACATGCTAGTATCCACACCTGTGTTTATTCAAGTTTCTTCATTTACTGCACAAAGATGCCAATGTACTTATTTGTACCTACAGATTTTAACACAGTGGTTGTAGCAGTCAGCTACTGCTACCAGCCCATGTTCCATCATGGAGAGGCCACTGGGACCTTGCAAGCCCTCGCTCACCACCACAGCACTGAGGGATGTGTCAGGATTAAACATCACAATGCAGTTTTGTCCTTCGTCAGAAACAAAGACATTCCCTTGACAATCTACACAGACTCCGGAAGGGTTTTCAAAAGTGAATTTCTTCCCATAGTGAGGCCCGATGGTCTTTTTCACGCTTCTTTCCCTGTCGATCACTTTGATGCAGCAGCCCTGGAATCTTCCAAAGAGTTGCCCTTCTGTAACTAACATCTCTTCATTCTGGGTGGGTGGGAGGGTGGGGTAGAGAACAAGACTGATTAACTACAGCAAAAAATCAAAATCAAAATCGTTTTATACAAATCTAAGAAAAGCCACTTCATGCAATACACACTTTTGATGACTATCTTTTCTATTCTATTGTTCCTCCAAGGAGCTCAGGGGCAACATCCTATTTTCTCCTCACAACAACTTTGTGAAGTATGATCTGGTGAGAGTTAGTGTCTGGTCCATGGTCACCTAGGACCAGAACTTGAGCCCATAGCAAGCTTTGAACTGAGGGCTGTCAAGCAAGGATTCAACCTGTATGTCACCACCCAGGTTTGGCCAAAGGAAAGAACTGCAGGCAGACCAGCCAAAGAAATATCCTACAGTAGTCCAGGTGATACAGTAGGTCACATGATACCCCATGGCCCTTTATAAAGGCTTCCAGGTCAGGCT